>CM055116.1:1192382239-1193796405 GCA_029206835.1 Rana muscosa | reverse complement strand
AGCCACTTTCTGCTCAGGTGAATGAGATCATACATTTGAGACCTGGGGGGTTTTCCAAGCTGGAAAGTCCAGTTATGCACACGCTGAGCCCGGACAGCCTGGGTGACACCCAGCCTTGCCAATATCTCAGCTTTTAGCATCACATAGTCTTTTGCTTGGTCAGGCTCTAGGTCATAGTAAGCCTTCTGCGATTCACCAGTTAACAGAGGAGCCACCAGTCCAGCCCACTGCTCCTCAGGCCACTTTTCTCTTTCAGCAGTCCTTTCAAATGTGGTCAAAAATACCTCTGGATCATCCTCTCCAGTCATTTTTGTCAATAAACGACTCACCCCAAAGGACGCGGTATTAGTGGGACGGCTTTCCTCACTGGTCTGCGGACGTTGCTGCATTACTGCTTCCATTTGTTGTAGTCTCTGCTCTTGCTTCTGTAACAGGTCTATGAAGCGGGCCTCAGATTGCTGCTGGGCTTGTTGCTGAGCTTCCAGACTCTGTTGGTGAGCTTGCTGCTGGGCTGCAAGGCTCTGTTGATGAGCTTGCTGCTGGGCTGCGAAGTTCTGTTGTTGAGCTGCAAGGCTCTTTTGCAAACCTGCATTTGTCTGCTGTTGATTGGCATTTGCTAGAGCCAGCTGCTTCAGTATCTCCTCCATGCTGGCTTAAAAAAACTGCCCGCATTCTCCACCAACTGTGAGGGGGTTAGCTCGGCAGCGGGTGTGTGTGACCCCCGGGATGGGCTCCCCACACAAAAACAGGCCCAGCAAACGGAGGTTGTGGTTTTCAAAATCAAAAAAGGTGCGGTTTATTTTCTATTTACAGTGACAAAACACAGCAAAGCCAAAAGAAACATAAACAAAATAAATCCTGGTCAACTTGACCTCTGACTAAACATACAGGTTTCCTAACTAACAACTCGGATCAGCCTAGTGCTGTCCTAGTCCCTAAGTCCCTGGTTTTAAATGTCCAAGCAAATAGCCACACAGGCTTTGTCTCACCGCACAGGGGTTCACTCTCCCTAGACAGTCCACACAGGTCTGGTTCCAGGCATGAGCTAACATCTAATGAAGCTGGGAGTTCTTATAGAGGCCTAAATGAGCTGACAAGCTTCAGCTGGTCTCATCGACTCCCTGTCTGCACGACGCCCCACACTCTCCCTAGAGGTATGAGTCATCCATGAGCCCACTAGCCTTAGCTGGGCTTATACAACTCTCCACCTAGTTGTATAAGTCGGCGTAAAGCCTGAATCTGGGCGAAATATATCTACCCCCCTGGATGCAACCAGGTGACTTTACCTTCCTGCTGTCACAATATATATATATTTAAATATTGTTACCTTGGTGCTGGTCACCTGCCCCACAGCTGCAATAGACAGAGTTCCTCACAAGATGTAGCTCAACCAGTGGTAATGTGTTTACTTGGCAAAAATAATAAAACAATGGTTACACAGACAAGATTGACTACACAAAGCTCCTTGCAAAAGTCAATGTGACACAACTGGTACAGAATGTTTCTGCTTCCAGACACAAATAACATGACCTGGGGTCAGATCTGAGTGAGTGTATGATGGAGGAGTCTCCCAATGCAATGGCACCAGCACTGGGACACCTCTCCACCAAGTCCCACACAACTCACCCAAACAGCGAAATAACAAAGTGATGCAAACAGTTATACTGAACATATAAGATCATAAGCTATATGGCTCCCCCTAGTGGACAGTTCAACTGGTGAGTGTCCCGTTGTTGAACTTCCGGAAATAAAGTAAGCGGATGACTGTTCCTTTAAATGTCAGTTAGTCTTCTGCTAGCTTCGTTGGTGCACTTATCTATTTGTATTCCAATAAACAGGGTGAAGATAAATGACAATCACTTGATGCAAGTAGTGTATAGGCAGAACAAACACTAGTTCTTCCCAGCCACTGTATCACTCTCAAGACTGTGACTTCCAGCGGTCAGCTAACTTGTGCTTCCCAGGGACGCCCAGATTTCTTAACAGTGCTCTGTCTCCTGGTTGTAAATCCTGCACTCGGACTTTTAAATCAAAATTCTTCTTGTTTCTCTGTCCCCTCCGGTCTGAAGTAGCTTGGGCCTTGTCATAGGCGGTCTTCAGGCTTTTCCGCAGGTATGGTCCAGGGTATGGTCCAGGGATGTGCCAATCCCAGGTCTACTGGAAGCCGGGCCTCTCGTCTGAACATTAGGCGATAAGGAGAGTATCCTGTGGCATCGTTTGCAGTATTGGTATAGGCATGTACAATGGCGGCTACATGTTTGCTCCAATGTTGCTTCTTCTCTGAGCTTAAAGTCCCAAGCATGTCTAGAAGAGTTCGGTTGAACCTCTCTGGTTGAGGGTCCCCCTGAGGATGGTACGGGGTGGTCCTAGACTTTTTGATGCCTAACAGGTCTAAGAGTCTTTTAATAAGGCTACTCTAGAAATCTTTCCCTTGATCTGTGTGGATACGTTGAGGCAGGCCATAGTGCACAAAGAACTTCTCCACTACAATCATGGCCATTGTTAATAGGGTCTAAGGGTTGGGCCCCTCTCAGAACTTGCTTGACTCTGATCTCATCCACCTTCCGAGGGTCTAGATCCTTCTTCAGCAGGATCTGGTGTATGATCTTGTCCAGACGCCTCAAATATTCCGACAACCTCTCTCCTTCTTTTTGGTAGGAGTGTTCCATCTGATAGATGAGGTCAGAAACCTTCTCGGTGTGCCCAAATACATCCTGTAAAATGTTCAAGTAGTCCTGGGCAATACAGTCTCGCTTACTAAGTTTCAGGTTGCGAATGGCTTCCAAGGCAGGTCCCTTCAAGTTCTCTGTGCTTCTTTTCTTCTTATGAGCTTCTGGGATGTCCCATTCATCCAAAGCTTGTGTAGCTTGGTCCAGCCACTCTTCAAAACTGTCTTCTGCTGAAGGTACTGGTTGCCTTCCAGATAGGGATGAGCTTCGTGTTCGAGTCGAACATACGTTCGACTCGAACATCGGCTGTTCGATCGTTCGACGAAGATCGAACGATTTGGGCCGTTCGCGCCAAATTCGAGTGACGCGAACGGCCCACAATGCACTACGCCATCGCAGTGTCATCCAGGCGCTGTGATTGGCCAAGCATGCACTGTGACCCCGCATGCTTGGCCAATCACAGCGCCGGCAGCGAGGAGAGCAATGATTGGCCACAGGCAGGATGCCTGTGGCCAATTATTGCTGAGGGTGTTTAGTACACGCCCCACACTATAAAAGGCCGCCAGCACGGCGGCCTAGTGTAGTGTGTTCCGGAGCAGGGAAAGAGAAGCATAGGCAGGGACAGTGACATTTATTTTTTCTTGCTTAACCTGGATTCCTTTAGTTTAGGGAAAGAGAAGGATAGGTAGGGAGAGTGTCAGTGTGTTTTACTGTGCAAATCCTTGTTTCTAGGGACAGGGAAGGACAGTGAGGGAATTCTCCTTGTGCTATAGTGTGCTTTAAAAAAACATTTTTTCTAGGGACAGAAAACTATAGGTAGGGAGAGTGTCAGTGTGTTTTACTGTGCGAATCCTTGTTTCTAGGGACAGGGAAGGACAGTGAGGGAAATTCTCCTTGTGCTATAGTGTGCTTTAAAAAAACATTTTTTCTAGGGACAGAAAACTATAGGTAGGGAGAGTGTCAGTGTGTTTTACTGTGCGAATCCTTGTTTCTAGGGACAGGGAAGGACAGTGAGGGAAATTCTCCTTGTGCTATAGTGTGCTTTAAAAAAACATTTTTTCTAGGGACAGAAAACTATAGGTAGGGAGAGTGTCAGTGTGTTTTACTGTGCGAATCCTTGTTTCTAGGGACAGGGAAGGACAGTGAGGGAAATTCTCCTTGTGCTATAGTGTGCTTTAAAAAAAACATTTTTTCTAGGGACAGAAAACTATAGGTAGGGAGAGTGTCAGTGTGTTTTACTGTGCGAATCCTTGTTTCTAGGGACAGGGAAGGACAGTGAGGGAAATTCTCCTTGTGCTATAGTGTGCTTTAAAAAAACATTTTTTCTAGGGACAGAAAACTATAGGTAGGGAGAGTGTCAGTGTGTTTTACTGTGCGAATCCTTGTTTCTAGGGACAGGGAAGGACAGTGAGGGAAATTCTCCTTGTGCTATAGTGTGCTTTAAAAAAAACATTTTTTCTAGGGACAGAAAACTATAGGTAGGGAGAGTGTCAGTGTGTTTTACTGTGCGAATCCTTGTTTCTAGGGACAGGGAAGGACAGTGAGGGAAATTCTCCTTGTGCTATAGTGTGCTTTAAAAAAACATTTTTTCTAGGGACAGAAAACTATAGGTAGGAAGAGTGTCAGTTTCTTTCACTGTGATAATCCTTGTTTCTAGGGACAGGGAAGGACAGTGAGGGAAATTCTCCTTGTGCTATAGTGTGCTTTAAAAAAACATTTTTTCTAGGGACAGAAAACTGTAGGTAGGAAGAGTGTCAGTTTCTTTCAATGTGATAATCCTTGTTTCTAGGGACAGGGAAGGAAAGTGAGGGAAATTCTCCTTGTGCTATAGTGTGCTTTAAAAAAACATTTTTTCTAGGGACAGAAAACTGTAGGTAGGAAGAGTGTCAGTTTCTTTCACTGTGATAATCCTTGTTTCTAGGGACAGGGAAGGAAAGTGAGGGAAATTCTCCTTGTGCTATAGTGTGCTTTAAAAAAACATTTTTTCTAGGGACAGAAAACTGTAGGTAGGAAGAGTGTCAGTTTCTTTCACTGTGATAATCCTTGTTTCTAGGGACAGGGAAGGAAAGTGAGGGAAATTCTCCTTGTGCTATAGTGTGCTTTAAAAAAACATTTTTTCTAGGGACAGAAAACTATAGGTAGGGAGAGTGTCAGTGTGTTTTACTGTGCGAATCCTTGTTTCTAGGGACAGGGAAGGACAGTGAGGGAAATTCTCCTTGTGCTATAGTGTGCTTTAAAAAAAACATTTTTTCTAGGGACAGAAAACTATAGGTAGGGAGAGTGTCAGTGTGTTTTACTGTGCGAATCCTTGTTTCTAGGGACAGGGAAGGACAGTGAGGGAAATTCTCCTTGTGCTATAGTGTGCTTTAAAAAAACATTTTTTCTAGGGACAGAAAACTATAGGTAGGAAGAGTGTCAGTTTCTTTCACTGTGATAATCCTTGTTTCTAGGGACAGGGAAGGACAGTGAGGGAAATTCTCCTTGTGCTATAGTGTGCTTTAAAAAAAACATTTTTTCTAGGGACAGAAAACTGTAGGTAGGAAGAGTGTCAGTTTCTTTCACTGTGATAATCCTTGTTTCTAGGGACAGGGAAGGAAAGTGAGGGAAATTCTCCTTGTGCTATAGTGTGCTTTAAAAAAACATTTTTTCTAGGGACAGAAAACTATAGGTAGGAAGAGTGTCAGTTTCTTTCACTGTGATAATCCTTGTTTCTAGGGACAGGGAAGGAAAGTGAGGGAAATTCTCCTTGTGCTATAGTGTGCTTTAAAAAAAACATTTTTTCTAGGGACAGAAAACTGTAGGTAGGAAGAGTGTCAGTTTCTTTCACTGTGATAATCCTTGTTTCTAGGGACAGGGAAGGAAAGTGAGGGACATTCTCCTTGTGCTATAGTGTGCTTTAAAAAAACATTTTTTCTACGGACAGAAAACTATAGGTAGGAAGAGTGTCAGTTTCTTTCACTGTGATAATCCTTGTTTCTAGGGACAGGGAAGGAAAGTGAGGGAAATTCTCCTTGTGCTATAGTGTGCTTTAAAAAAACATTTTTTCTAGGGACAGAAAACTATAGGTAGGAAGAGTGTCAGTTTATTTCACTGTGATAATCCTTGTTTCTAGGGACAGGGAAGGAAAGTGAGGGAAATTCTCCTTGTGCTATAGTGTGCTTTAAAAAAACATTTTTTCTAGGGACAGAAAACTATAGGTAGGAAGAGTGTCAGTTTCTTTCACTGTGATAATCCTTGTTTCTAGGGACAGGGAAGGACAGTGAGGGAAATTCTCCTTGTGCTATAGTGTGCTAAAGCATTCCTCATCAACCATCTTTGAAATCCTTGTTTTTTGGACAGTCAGGGAAATTGTCGTTGTGCTATTCTGTGCAAAAGCAATCATCCTCAACCATATTTACAAATCCTTAAGTAAAGGGACAGAGAAGGACACCTGAGGGTAGCCCTTATTGCTTTTTTCCCATCTCCCTGCAGGCCATCTATTAGAATCTCTGGAAGGCAAACAAGGAGAGGCAGACAGTCAGGAGGCAATAAAAGAGGGCAAGCAGGCTCTGTGTCTGGGGGCAACAGTGCTGGTCGTGGACGCGGTGCATTGTCATCAGCACATGGCCATGGGACACGCTTGTCCTTCTTTTCGGCAGCTGGACATGTTGAGCCACATCATGCCGAAGACTTGGTAGAGTGGATGACCAAGCCCTCCTCCTCCTCCTCATCCTCTCTCACCCAGGCTCAGGGTACTGGCAAAGCAGCTGCCAAAGCGTCCTCTTCCCTGGTATCAATGTCAGACTCATCATCAGTCACTCCTTCCCTAGACCCACCATGTCCTCCTCCTGAGGAGTCCCCCGAACTGTTTGAGCACAGTGTTGGGTACATGCTCCAGGAGGATGCCCAGCGTTTCGAAGGGTCTGATGATGAAACCCAGCTACAGGAAGGCAGTAGCGTGAGAGCAGACAGAGGGGATGCTCAAGAAGGACACCAATCTGGCAGTCATGTTCCAGCAGCTGCAGCATACTGCCAGATTGGCTCCAGTGATGAGGAGGGAGGGGATGATGAGGTCACTGACTCCACGTGGGTGCCTAATAGGAGAGAGGAGGAGGAGGAGGATGAGGAGGAGGCACATCTCCAAAGAGGCAGGATGCCCTTTGGTGGCCAGCGTAAGGGCAGTACACCAACGGAATCACACCGCAGAGCTCCGCCTGTGCAGGGCGCTGCCTCTGCCCGTCATTCAAAAAGTTCTTTGGTGTGGGCCTTTTTTGAGGCTAGTGCATCAGATCGCACAGCTGCTGTTTGCAACATATGTCTCAAGCGTATATCGCGTGGCCAAAACATCAGCCGCTTGGGTACCACATGCCTGACCAGACATATGTTGACCTGCCATGCAGCTCGTTGGCAAGCCTACCTCAAAGACCCACACCAAAGAACAAAGCGGACCTCTCCTTGCACCGCATCAGCTGGGATCTCCAACCCCACTATAACTTCAGTCCTCTCTGAAACATGCACTGAGAGGAATGAAGGTGTAGAATTAGGTGTGTCACAGCCAAGTACTTGCGGCCACTCTGCTAGCAGTACACCGACGTCCGATTCTAGCAGGCAAATTTCCCTGCCCCAGCTGCTGGACCGTCGAAAGAAGTTCACTCCCAGCCATTCACATGCCCAGCGGTTGAATGCTAGCTTGGCTAAATTGCTAGCGCTTCAACTGCTGCCTTTTCAGTTGGTAGACTCGGCCCCCTTCCGTGAGTTTGTGCAATGTGCGGTTCCTCAGTGGCAGGTTCCCAAACGCCACTTTTTCTCACGGAAGGCTATTCCGGCTCTCTACCGGCATGTGGAAGGCAATGTCTTGGCCTCGCTGGACAGGGCGGTCAGCGGTAAGGTGCATATTACCGCTGACTCATGGTCCAGCAGGCATGGACAGGGACGTTACCTTTCTTTCACGGCCCATTGGGTCACTCTTTTGGCAGCTGGGAAGGATGCAGGACAAGGTGCAGTAGTGTTGGAGGTTGTTCCACCGCCACGCCTCTAAAATGCTACTACTGGTTGTGACACACCTCTCTCCTCCACCCCCTCCTCTTCTTCTTCCTCCATGGCCTCTTCCTGTGGTTTGTCCTATGAACCAGCGGTGCTCCGTAGCCGTTCAAGGGGCTACGCAAGTACGCAGGCAAAAAGATGCCATGCCGTGCTTGCGCTGGTGTGTTTGGGGGACAGAAGCCACACTGGGGCAGAGGTCCTGTCTGCTCTGCAGGGCCAGGCCGAGAGGTGGTTGACGCCACGCCAGCTTAAGCCAGGAATGGTGGTTTGCGACAATGGCACCAACCTCCTCTCCGCCCTCCGACAGGGACAACTGACCCATGTGCCCTGTGTGGCTCACGTCCTTAACCTGGTGGTGCAGCGGTTCTTGGGCAGGTACCCGGGCTTACAGGATGTCCTGAGGCAGGCCAGGAAAGTCTGTGTGCATTTCCGCAGATCTTATAATGCCAGTGCTCGCCTGGCTGAGCTGCAAAAGGAGTTGAACCTGCCCAAGAACCGCCTTATATGTGACATGCCCACCAGGTGGAACTCAACGTTGGCCATGCTGCAGCGGCTGCACACGCAGCAGAGGGCCATCAATGAGTACCTGTGCGACTACGGCACCAGGACAGGGTCAGGGGAGCTTGGTTTTTTTTCTCCACGCCAGTGGGGCATGATCAGGGATGCATGCACTGTCCTGGCACCATTTGAGGAGGCCACGAGGATGGTGAGCAGTGACAGTGCATGCATCAGTGACACTGTACCTCTTGTCCACCTGTTGGAGCACACGCTGCGTGGAATAATGGACAGGGCACTTGAGGCAGAACAGAGGCAGGAAGAGGAGGACTTCCTTGCCTCTCAAGGCCCCCTTTACCCAGACAGTGTTCCTTCTGTCCCACCCATCGCACAGGAAGAGGAGGAGGAGGAGGAGGAGGAGGAGGATTGTGTCAGCATGGAGGTGGAGGCTGGCACTCAACATCATCAGCAGCAGTCTTTTAGGGATGATTTACAGTCCCAAGAAACCAGTGGACTTGTACGTGGCTGGGAGGAGGTGGCTGCGGATCATGTCGTCCTTAGTGACCCAGAGGACTCCGGAGCGAATGCCTCAGCAAACCTACGCTGCATGGCCTCCCTGATCCTGCAAAGTCTGCGGAAGGATCCTCGTATTCTTCGGATCAAGGAGAGGGACCATTACTGGCTGGCCACTCTCCTTGATCCACGGTACAAGGGTAAGGTTGCGGACCTTATGTTACCGTCGCAGAGGGAGCAGAGGATGAGACAACTCCGGGAGGCCTTGCAGAAAGGTCTGTGCAACGCGTTCCCAGAGACTGGGAGGTTACAAACTCCTGGTCCTGGACAACGAGTTGCTGAGGCTTCGGCCAGTCAAAGAAGGAGCGGTGGGGAAGGTGGCCGCCTGACCGATGCGTTCAGACAATTCTTTAGTCCGTAGCCCCAAAGTATGATCGGTTCCAGCAACCATCGCCAGCGTCTGATAAACATGGTGCAGGAATATCTAGGGGCAAGGTCAGACTTGGACACCTTCCCCACCGAAAATCCTCTGGCTTACTGGGTCTTGAGGATGGATCACTGGCCAGAGCTTGCACAGTATGCAATTGAGCTACTGGCCTGTCCTGCATCCAGCGTTCTTTCGGAACGCACATTCAGTGCTGCTGGAGGATTTGTCACGGATCACAGGGTGCGCCTGTCCACCGACTCGGTTGATCGACTGCCTTTCATCAAGATGAACCAGTCTTGGATCACCACCAGCTACCACACACCTGATGCTGATATAACAGACTAATTGATTTTAACATGCCACATCCCTTCAAGACTGATGCTGATGCTGAGTGCCTGTGCTGTTATGTTGACTGGCTATCCTCCTCCTCCGAGTCCTCAATGATACGATTGATGATGATAGCTTGGAAGATCATTTTTGTTTATGGGTGCCGCCACCAGTGGCTAAGGCCCAATTTTTCAGCCCCTGTTTTACAGGGGCGTGTAATTACAATTTTTTTAGCAATAATTTGCCATAGGGCTCATTGCTGTGCTCCAAGTACAGTATCTGTGAGGGGTTGGAGTGTTGTGGCACCAGTGCCTAAGGCCCAATTTTTCAGCCCCTGTTTAACAGGGGCGTGTCATTACAATTTTTGAAGCAATACTTTGCAACAGGGCTCATTGCTGTGCTCCAAGTACAGTATCTGTGAGGGGTTGTAGTGTTGTGCCACCAGTGCCTAAGGCCCAATTTTTCAGCCCCTGTTTAACAGGGGCGTGTCATTACAATTTTTGAAGCAATACTTTGCAACAGGGCTCATTGCTGTGCTCCAAGTACAGTATCTGTGAGGGGTTGTAGTGTTGTGCCACCAGTGCCTAAGGCCCAATTTTTCAGCCCCTGTTCAACAGGGGCATGCAATTACAATTCTTGATCTAATAATTCACAGCAGGGCCCATTCCTGCACCCACCAAGAGTAACTCTGAGGGCTTACAGTGTTGTGGCAACGCCACCACCACCACCACCACGAAAGGCCCAATTTTTCAGCCCCTGTTCAAAAGGGGCATGTAATTACAATTCTTGATCTAATAATTCACAGCAGGGCCCATTCCTGCACCCACCAAGAGTAACTCTGAGGGCTTACAGTGTTGTGGCAACGCCACCACCACCACCACCACGAAAGGCCCAATTTTTCAGCCCCTGTTCAAAAGGGGCATGTAATTACAATTCTTGATCTAATAATTCACAGCAGGGCCCATTGCTGCACCCACCAAGAGTAACTCTGAGGGCTTACAGTGTTGTGGCAACGCCACCACCACCACCACGAAAGGCCCAAGTTTTCAGCCCCTGTTCAAAAGGGGCATGTAATTACAATTCTTGATCTAATAATTCACAGCAGGGCCCATTGCTGCACCCACCAAGAGTAACTCTGAGGGCTTACAGTGTTGTGGCAACGCCACCACCACGAAAGGCACAATTTTTCAGCCCCTGTTCAACAGGGGCATGCAATTACAATTCTTGATCTAATAATTCACAGCAGGGCCCATTGCTGCACCCACCAAGAGTAACTGTCAGGGCTTACAGTGTTGTGGCACCAGCACCACCATCAAAGGCCCAATTTTTACTACCACTGTTCAAAAATTATATGTAATTAAAATTCCTGATATAATAGTTGACAGCAGGGCGTTCCAGCACCAACCAAGAGTAACTGTGAGTGCTTACAGTGTTGTGCCAACACCAACAACTAAGGGGCCTATTTCTGCAGAGTATATACGGCAGGTCCCTACTTTCAAACATCCAACTTACAAACGACTCCTACTTGCAAACGCAAGAAGACAACAGGAAGTGAGAGGAAATCTACCCCTAGGAAGGAAAATTCTCTCCTGTAAGAATTAATATGGGAGAAAGGTGTCTCCTCTGTACTGATGCTTTATCACCAATCATTGTTTCAAGAAAAACACCACATTTCAAAAACAGTTGTCATTGGGACGGAAAGTGAGGTGAAATGTTCTGAACAGGGGCACAGACAGCAAAACAAATGTTACAGGGGTGATAACCCTTACCTATGTTTTCCAAAAAGTTTAAAAATAGATTTTTGGGCTGGAGCTACACTTAAACAATGTACCTGTTCAAAATTACAAACAGATTCTACATAAGAACAAACCTACAGTCCCTGTCTTGTATGCACCGCCTGTATACGGCTGTTCAGAGTATATAGGGCCTTTTTTATTTTATGTGCGGGGTTCCCCTTAATATCCATACAAGACCCAAAGGGGCTGGTAATGGGCTGGGGTAGGGGGGGGGTGTGATGGGGTAGCTATGCCATTTTTCTTAAAGATTTTCATCCATATTACCAGGACCAGACATTACATTAAAGCCGCAAGCAGTTTTAAATGGCTTTTTTTTCCTTTAGAAGTGTCATTTTGTGCAGGGACAGTGCTAAACACGGGAAACACGTGGCACTTCACAGGCATACTTTAGACACCCCCCAGGTACGATATTTAAAGGAATATTTGACTTTTTTTTTTTCACTTTATGCATCATTAAAATGACTGCTCCCGAAAAACGACCGTTTTTAAAACTTCTTTTTGCATTGATACATGTCCCCTGGTGCACAACCCGGGTTCCCAAACCCTTTTTAGGACAATAACATGCATAATAGTTGTTATAATTAGCACTTTAGAATTCGAACGTTCGCATCCATTGTATTTAATAGGGTTCTAATGTTCGTACGAACTTTCGGTCCGTTCGCGGGTTCTGGTGCGAACCGAACCCGGGGGTGTTCGGCTCATCACTACTTCCAGAGAAAGCTCTGAGTTTCCTGTAACCAGCTGCTGAGTATGCTTTATGGTCCCTCTGGCATTTTGACATAAATTCTCCAAGGACAGCACAGAGCTCTGGCCCAATGGTGGCCAGAGGTGACAGGGCAGGAGCTTTTTGTTTACTGGAGCCAGCTTGGCTGGTTGAAGTAGGGCCTTCTTTTGGGGCCTCTGGGTGTATTACCCCAAGTTCTGTCTTGTTGAACTAACACATAGGTATGGGAGGTCCCTTGGTCTGTTTTTTACAGCAATCACCCATGCCTTCTTGTCTGGGGACAGTGTCTTCATTGCTTGACATATCTGTTCCTCAGCCCAGGACTCTCCCTAATTTCAATCACCACGCTGAAATCTGGGCGGGCATTTTCTTCCTCACACCACTGGATAGCAGCAGCGGAGTCCTTATTGGTGTCCTCTGGGGGTTACCTCTAGGTGGGGTTTGATTGCAGAGTCGCAGAAATCCCGGACGAGCCCCCACATGTAGCACTACCCCCGTAGGAGCTGTTGGTTATATTTTTGGGTCTGCACTCTGCCTGTCAACCCCTAAAGTTTGGCTCGATCCCCTCCTTGGCACAACTGAACAATAATATGATTGTGGAGCCCAATGGCAATAGGGAACCACAATAACACCACACAGTAATAAATATATATATTTAAATATTGTTACCTTGGTGCTGGTCACATGCCCCACAGCTGCAATAGACAGAGTCCCACACAAGATGTAGCTTAACCAGTGGTAATGTGTTTACTTGGCAAAAAGAATAAAACAATGGTTACACAGACAAGATTGACTGCACACAGCTTCCTGCAAAAGTCAATGTGACACAACTGGTACAGAATGTTTCTGCTTCCAGACACAAATAACATGACCTGGGGTCAGATCTGAGTGAGTGTATGGTGGAGGAGTCTCCCAATGCAATGGCACCAGCACTGGGACACCTCTCCACCAAGTCCCACACAACTCACCCAAACAGCGAAATAACAAAGTGATGCAAACAGTTATACTGAACATATAAGATCATAAGCTATATGGCTCCCCCTAGTGGACAGTTCAACTGGTGAGTGTCCCGTTGTTGAACTTCCGGAAATAAAGTAAGCGGATGACTGTTCCTTTAAATGTCAGTTAGTCTTCTGCTAGCTTCGTTGGTGCACTTATCTATTTGTATTCCAATAAACAGGGTGAAGATAAATGACAATCACTTGATGCAAGTAGTGTATAGGCAGAACAAACACTAGTTCTTCCCAGCCACTGTATCACTCTCAGGTGTAACGTATCCCTACTTGAGGCACTGCAGATGCCAGCAAGTACACGTGGAACTATGGAAACCACCTTCCTGCGACCCAGTTAACTATGTTGATAGGCAAGTGCCTTCTCACAAATGAGGCCTCGCCGGTACACTCCATCTGGAACCTCTCCTTGTTCTCAGTCACTCTGTAACACGAGGCCCCTGGTCCTCCACGCAGCCGCTCACAAGGTGCCAGTGGATAGGTGACTCCGGATGCTGTGAAGTGTAAACCGGTCCCTCTCTGGCTCGATCAGCGAGGCTGTACGCAAGGATCCCTCTGTCAGGCGATCCTCTCTCACTGTAATTTTAGACCCAGGCTTCTCCGGCCTAGGCACGCACACAGCAGGCCTCTTGCCTGTCGAAGATGGCACCCCGAGAGAGCGGGTCGAGGCCCCGCCTCTCCCTTAAATCAGTTCTCCCAGCAGGCTGTGCGTGGCGCACTGCACTTTGGTAGCACACCGGGGTTTGTGGGTATTGTAGTCTCAATCCAACCCACGGCAATAGAGTCTCTGCCTCTTGTACTACAATGCCCACCATGCTTTGTTCTTAACATGATGGAATCAAACAACTTCCAAATTATAACACAAAACGAGCACCAGAGGGAGCCAAGTTCCCCATTAGGCATCAATTGCAGTCTGTTAAGATACAGTCTATAATAACACCTTGCTACATCAATAAAAATCTTGAACCTTAAGTTCAAGGGTTTAGAGGCTTAAAGTCCTAACTAGGTTGTATTTGGTCCCTGGTCTACCCTTTCTTTTCTCCTTCTTGGTTTTATGGCTATAAGGGTGTTAGTATCAGGCTTCCTTGGATTTTTTTTTTTTACTATTGAACCTCTGATGAAAACTGGTGAGAATTTCTCCTTTGGTCTCTGTTTGTCTTCAGTATTGTAATTGACATTGCTTAAGGCTGTCTATATGTTATATTCTCTAATTTTGTAAAACTTTAATAAAAATTTTGAACGCAAAATTTAAGGGCTTATTCTTCTTGACTCCAGCCTAAAGACCACAGTTTCTTAGGTTGGGTACAAACTATTCAAAACTTTGGCGAGTTTCTTAGGTCCCATCAGCCATGTTCTGCCTGATATCCTTCGACTGAAAAACTGTTGGTCGAACAGCAACTGCATACAATCAGATGCTGTCACTCCAAGGTATTCTGACATGCGTCAGCTGCAGTTGTCAGAATACAATAGCCGCAGCAGGGGGTTACTTATATATATGATTGCATAATGTATGTGTGTGCACACAAAGATGGCTACAGACTAGTATAATTTTGTTCAGAATTTTTTGCTTTAAGAACGTTTGTTGGATTTTCTAATCAGTAGTAAGGTCAAATCGACATTCAAAGGAGCAGTATGGAAATTTTTTCTCAAAACTAATGAATTTCTAAATGTGTTTTTTATTCGGTAAAGTCCGTTCATTCCAAAATTGAATGTTACAAGCAAACTAAATTTTGAAGTACTGAACCAGCTTTATTCTTTCTCTCCTTGACATCATATTTAGAATTTCAGATATTGCGCTGAAATGGTTCAAGTCTTAACGGATTTATACTAATTTGGCTCCCTTGGATTCCAGTCTGAAATTGGTCCAGTTAAAGTTGTACTAAACACTTGCACTTGGACACTTGTACCTCAAAGTAATCTTATGATAAAGGTTACCTGTAAGTACAAGGATTATCTCCTAAAATGTGCAATGTTTAGGAAGTATTCACTGTCTCTGCAGCCAGTGACATCACCGGTGCATGTGCTCTGAAGGCATAGGATACTCATGACGCATGCCAAATGTGCAATGCATACTAGCACCCTATGACATTGTCGTACAGGGAGAAGATTATTTTTTTTGAAAATCTGAATTTTTTTGAAAATGTTTACGATTTTGCAGAGAAGAGTCATAGTCAAGTGAGTAAAGAAAAATAAGATGGATTTTAAGCATCCAACAGGCTTTAAATGCCTCGTTGAATGTTACAGAAGCTCTTTTTAATTATCCTGGGCCTGGTCTTGTGCCAAAAGACCCTTGCTTAGCCTCTTTATTATTACTTACATTTTTTTCATACAAGGAAAAAACAGACAGTGAAAAAGTAAAATAGCAAATTTCAAATGACAGTACACAAAAAATCTCAGAAAATAAATAAAAAAATACAAAAATAGAGAACACTGTACACTCCCCCCCACTCCGCCACAAATAAAAAAAAATGCACACACATTCACGCTCTATAAATAAAATAAAACTTACCTATGCGACTGTAGGAGATATACTGCAGATGATTTTGCTACAAAATCGGTTTAGCTGAAATCAATCCACGAATCCATAGTTTTCACTGTGACCTTTGCTTGCAGAGGTCACCAGGCCTTCTACAACCTAGGCTCCATGCAGCTCTTTTGCCCTAGAAATGACAGAAGATACTTTACGGCTGTATGCAACTAAAGAAAATTACTGACTTGGATTCATAAACTTTGCAGTTAACCATCAATTTCATTATACAGTAAAAATATCATGTGGAATGTCAAATATAAAAAGTACCATATCTATAAAAAGTGGAAATTCATCAACATTTTAATGCACTATTTTACATAAATTGAATCCTTTGCATATATGCTCCATATACCATATCTCCCTCCTATCTCCATTTTCATTTCATCAGCAGTTCTATACCATTTAAGATTAGAGTGCTGTCATCTACACTTATCATTTCATACTATGTAGACAGGCTCACATGAATACATTCATAATCTTGTCAATGGGGAAGTAATGAAAACTTGCTGGAATTTATCACTAAACTGCTGAAGATAAAAAAAAAATCACAGTTGATGTGTTTTGAGAGGTCACAAACCAAAGTACCATGCAACATACCGGTAATTAAAATAGTTTGTAAAAAAACAGTCTTCACCTTTATAAAAAAAAGTCTCCCCTTTGTTAAAAAAATAAATTACATAGCTCCCCAAATAGATTTTTGTTGTAAGGATCAGCCTTGAACCTTTGCCATGTGCTGGTTGTTACTCATGGGAAGCCATGCTGAGACCACTATTGTCTAGATAAGCACTTTTATTCACTGCTAAAACGTGAGTGTAACTCCTCAGCTTTTTACTAATATTTTTTTTTTTTACGGTATCACACTATATGCCTCCTTCTTCCTTTTTAATGGTGGGGCTGAATGCCCGAATCCCCTACATCCTTTTGCAACATCTATTTGAGGTCACATCCGGACCGTGAACCTGGTATTGCTGGGGTATATCTTACCAACAAGCCTGATTGACTCACTAGGTATACACCTATTTGAGTTCAATCGTTCCAGTAAGCACATTTATATCTCCGGTGGTGGACCTTCTATCAAAATGTCACCATAACACATATGAAGTTATTGATTGTCACAGATCAGTTTTGGACACTGCACCTTTGGAACTTTTTTTTTCATTTTTCTTTTGATGTTTTCTTTGGACACTTTTGCATTTCAATTTTCAAAACTTTTGATTATTATTACATATCGTGTATGAGTATTCGATCACTTTTATCAATGTAAAGTGACAAATTTACTGGTCATTTATTAGCGCTGCACATTCCCACACCTTTTGGTTGTTGCCTAGCACTGCAGCTCATGTTTCTACTGTGCATACTGTACCTGGCTTTACTAGTGGAGTTTAAAGCAAGGCCACAGCTTCAAGCTCACACCTGATCAACAGGCATGGAAATTGTAGCTTCTTATTTTTGCTCATACTTTGTATGTTTATCATTGAACAATATGAATACTATGACTTTGAAACACATTATTTTTAGGAAGTATTGTTTATTGTTGCTGATTTATTGAAGTTTAATAGCTATACAGTAGCCATTTTGTATGCTTAGGATATATGCATGTTCTGCCCTCTTGTGGTGGGCTATTTATACAAGAGGAGACTCTCATGCCCCGTACACACAATTGGGATTTCCGACGGGAAAAAGTCAGTCGGGAATCCCAACGGGAAAAAAGAGAACCAGCTCTCTATCTTTTGCCGGATGTTTTTGGCCGTTTTACCATCAGAAAAAGTCAGATGGAGCATGCACACGGTTGGAATTCCCGACCAAAAGCTCTCATATGACTTTTTCCGACGGGAAAACCGGCCGTGTGTACGGGGGATTAGCCTTCCATATGGACAAGAAGGAAAGCTGCAACATGTAATGCTGTTCTGAACATGTGGCCTCCTATTTGGGGTACCCAGTCAGGGTACCAGAATTCAGGTTATAGACTTTGATGAGAGGACTACTTTATCTAGAGGTATGAACTGGGCAGCCTAAACTAGGATGAACTAGAGCTATGTTTGGAGGAATCTGTGGGAGACTGACCCTAATTCTGTTTCTGTAAGAAGTTTTAAGTAAATGTTCTGAAAGTTTCATAAGTGTCTGATCTGAAGTTCTTTATTAAAAGGAGTTCATGCAAGTCGTATAAAGGAATAGGGCTTGTAACAGGGGACAAAGAGGAATTCAGGAGAGAACGCTATTAAGTGGTGAAGATGAGAAGGCTAGTTTACCATTTTCATGAGTAACCAAAGAAGTGTTGGATGCTAGCCAGCCTGCAGGAGAACAATGTGACTTGGAAGGGATGACAATGAGCTCTGGTAGCAAGTGGATTTTTGAGCTTAATCCCCTCCCTAGCAACCATATACACTGGACCTATATGGCGGTATGACGCCCCTATGGCTCTAGCCTGCATGTCATGAGGAAGAGGAAGAGTGAGGATCTATAAAAGTACATAAGCTCATAAATATGTAGAGAGTTTGTGTTTATTACAGAAGAAGTCTCAAATGTGTCACTGGGAGTGAGACGACATGGAAGCTGGGCTAAAGGAGCAGGATACAGGGTCTACAGTAGTGGCTCTCAACTCCTGTCCTCAGGACCCACTAACAGGCCCGATTTGCAAGATAACTGAAATACATCACAGGTGATATCATTTGTTGTCCTGCAAGCCTAGGAAAGGGGGGGCTGAATTATTCCAGGGCACATGCCCTCAACATGGGGAGGGTACCATGCCATGAGACCACCCTGGTAAAGAAAATGTGGTTGAGGTGGGTCTGCAGACAGAGGGGAGGGGGGGGATAATCGGAATCTGTAAGCCATCATTAAAAATAGGGGTGCCACCAGACACCTCATATGTGAATGAGCACCCTACTCATTCAAAATAACAATGTAAATAGTAAATAAAGACGCACACTTTTCAACAAGTCCTTTATTAAAAAATGAACAACCTCTTTGTACAAGATCAACTTAGATCCTTTCAGGACCTGCAAGGGGAGTTTGACCTTTCGCTTCGTAGATTACTTTAATATCTACAGTTACGACACGCTCTTTCTGTGAAGACCAAAACAACCAATATGGGATTGATCTCCACTCCCCTAATTGATTCCCTGGCCATTTTTTCTGATAAGAAGGGCCCTATTTCCTCTCTTTGTAGCGGTACCCCTGTAGGAGCTGCTGGTTTAAATTGTGGGTCTTTGCATGTTACCTTACTGTTCCAAGTGTTCGGCTCAGGGGTCCTCCTTGAAGAGTCTATCCATAAGAAATATCTGCACCAACACAAAGTCTCTTTCAAGGGTTTTATTTGAATAAAACGTTCCAACAGAGGGGATAGAGGAATGGGGAGGACTCAGGTATCTTACTTGTCAATCACGGAAACTTCCTAGGTCCAGAGGTGCGACTGTCTCCATGCTGGACTCAGTCACCACCGGATAGGCCCAATCTCACTGGCCTAGCAGCCGGTGCGACACTCAATCAATAGAATAGTCTCTGCCACAGATTTGGTATTGGAATTTGTTCAATAGAATAGTCTCTGCCACAGACTTGCATAACCCCTCACTGGGTTAGCTCCATCAGAAAGAACACAGCTCTAAGTGCCAGAATCTTTCAGCCGCTCCGGCAGCACTGTGAGGTAGATTTTAGGATCTGGGTGCATCCTCCAATTGAGTCCTCAATTGCTTGGTCCCTTCCATCAGGCAAGGCGAGACAGGATCATCCCTGGATCAGTAGGCCCCAGCAACTCCTGGGCCCACATCTCAGTTACGAGGCCTCGGGCCAACGTGGCCCCGAGGCGGGAACTGCCAACACATACCTGAGGCCAGGAGGGCCCTCAGGTGAGGATCGAAGAAGACGACCCCCAATTCTCCTTTTTCCCTAATGGCGTCTGTCACTTAAATACCCTCTCCCAGCATGCACAGCGGGTTTACCACGCCCCCTGGGCTGCTGCTAGGACAGAAGTACCCAATACGTCCAGCCTGTTGCCTTTCCAACCCTGACCAGTGGTGACAGCAACACCCACCGGTGGGGGGAAAATCATGCAATCAACCGAACTGAAACAGTGCCACAATTTAAATAACAATCTCTCTGGGCTAAACTAATGCAAATTTCAACATATAGTGCCCACTCATTGGAAGCAGGGCGCTACATCTTTATAGATCTTTGTTGGATAAATCACTGGCTAACCCTCAAATCCCCAGTAGGATAGGGTGGAAAAAAGATATTGGGGAGATAGATGAGGAGTCATGGTAGGCTGTACTGGAGCAGGTAATATTGTTTTCCCTCTTGCCCACGCATAGACTATCTCAATTATTTATAATCCATAGGATGTACAGAAAACCCATAAAGCTCCATTCATTGAAACCGTAGGGAGACTGCTCATTGCCCGTGCTGCCATTACTCCACTGCAGATTTCTTACACCTGTTATGGTGATGCCCTAAGCTTGTTCACTACTGGCACTGCATTATTAAAACTATAAATAGGGAATTCCAGGTCAATTTGATAAATGATCCACTGACTTGTGTGCTGGGATTTTTAGATGAAGACATATTCCCACCATATGTCATGTAAGGCACATAAATGCATAGCCTCTAAATGGCTGTCTCCTCTTCCCCCTACCTTTGAGAAGTCTCCAGAGCAACCCTTTTGGCACACAGGCTACAGCGGTGTCTGGGGGTTCCTAACGCTGCCAAATACTATCTGGCCACTCAGATCGCCAAATTATCTTGCTTCATGCTTCAGTAGATGTTCCTCTGTGGGTACTTTTAGAGCTTCCCAACGGTGCTCCCATCACCATGCCAACCCTCCTTTGGCTCCCTCATAATCTTCACCCATTGGTACTGTGACCACTTGTGCATCATAGCCTACAAATATGGGATTCAGTGCGGTACTTCGCTTGCCACATGTCCCCTTTCCTGCCCTTGCTCCCAATCACTAATAACCCTCTATTCCCCCCAGGCTTGGATCAACCGCAGGCATTTTCCTGGTGGGTCGCTAATTGGTTTACACATGTTCGACATTTCCTAGCTGCCAGGTCATTCCCCAGAGTCGGAGCTCTTCCACTACCTCCAACTTCAGCACTGGCTCACCTCTCTGCGCAGAACTTCTAGATAGCTGTTTCAGAAAACTTTATTTGAACATACCTGCCAGCCCTCCCCGGGATCCCCGGGCCCTATCTAAGATCTCTATGCTTCTCTGAGTAATCACTCATCTTCCACCCGTCTCACCTATGTTACTCAGTGGGAACGAGATTTGGCAACTGAGATAGACTTAGCAGACTGGAGCAGGGTCTAGTCTTCTTTGGCCAAATGCTCATTTAACACAGCCACCTTGGAGGCGGCATATAAGGTGCTTTTACGTTGATATTGGACCCCTGCACATATTGCCAATGCCAATCCATCCTGCAGTGACCAATGTTTCTGTGGTTGTGGCCATTGGGGCGATGTTTTACAAACGTGGTGGACGTGCTCCAGACTAACTGGTTTTTGGCCCCGTGTATTTGACCACCTATTCCATCTGCCCACATGTAAAGAAGACAAGTTTGCCTTATTACCTGCCCAATTTCAGGTCTGTTTGCTCATCAGCGGAAGCTTTCTTTTTATCTCTTTCTGTCAGCTAAAAGAACGATTGCCCAAGCCTGGAAGAAACCATCAGTCCCCTTTCAGGGTGATTGTATGACTCAGCTTGTGCCAAATAATTTAGAACATAGAGAGTAAAGTCCACTGAAAGACCAGACCCAACATAGACGGCAAATGCAGGGACATAAGTGTGGCTAAATATCAATCATTTTGGAGTTGCCCACATGGATATTAATAAATCAGGCAAAGATAGTATATGAAAAAAAAAATATATATATATTAATCAAGAAAAAAGTCCAGGGACTGGTTAGTATATACCACCCGCACAGCACACTAATTTCAGCTTGAGCAGGAACCAAAGCCAGGAAGTTGTAATGTGTAGTATGATGTGGGTCAAACCAAGACCTGGTAGGTGTATGGAATAAGAACTCCAAGGAAACAGTATGGGAAAACCAAAAAAGCTTGGTTCTCTTTCCTCTTCTGGACATGTATAGGCTGTATATTGCACTACTGTATGGGTATTGAAGGGCTCAGGGGATTCCCCCGTTGTAGGGAACCTCTCCAGGACCCTCTGGCCTCTAAAAATGATTGACCATGCCATGCCTATTAACTGCTGTTGTGCCAGTTCTCAGTTTTCTTTGCCTCATTTTTGCCTTCCTTTGCTATCTTGCAAGCCAACCCTTGTTACAAATGTCAAAGTTAGCCCCTTCGTGTGATTGAACACAGCTGATCACAGCGGTTGCAGGGGGTGTGCAGGGGGCGGGATTCTGGGAGGACGTCTATGGACATCCTCCCAGAACTATAGTACTGCGCGGTAGCTGTCTTTTGGCTATAGCGTGTTTCTAAAGTGGTTAAATATATATTATATTTTTTGTCTTTTTTTGTCTGAGTATAGATCTATGTTTGTCCTAAGCATGTTTGAATCCACTTACTGTTGGCCGGTTCACTATCTCTTCTGGAGGTTTTTTCCAAGCATCAACTACACTTTCAGTAAAGTAATACTTTTTAAGATTAGTTTTAAACTTTCCTCCTGCTAGTTTGAAGTCATCCCTGTGATCTTGATCTTAGTGGGAGCTTAACCGCTTTGATGACCGCCTCACGCACTTACACGTCGGCAGAATGGCACGGTTGCGCAAAGCAACGCATATATACGTTGCTTAGAATTTCGCGCCATGCGGGCGTGCTCTCGCCCCTACCGAGAGCTCCGTGAGCGAGCCTGCTGGACCCGCGTACTCGATGTCCGACGGTGTCCCGCGATTGTGTCACGGAGCTGCAGAACAGGTGGACGCCTTTGTAAACAAGGCATTTCCCTGTTCTGCCTTGTGACAGGACACTGATCTACTGCTCTCTGTCATCGGGAGCAGTGATCAATGTTGTGTCACTGGTATCCCAGCCCCCACCCAGTTAGGATCACTCCCTAGAACACACTTAACCCCTTCCTTGCCCACTAGTGGTTAACCCCTTTCCTGCCAGTGTCATTTACACAGTAATCAGTGCATTTTTATAGCACTGATCGCTGTATAAATGACAATGGTCGCAAAATAGCATCAAAAGTGTCCGATGTATCCGCCATAATGTCGCAGTTACCATAAAAATTGCTAATCGCTGCAATTACTAATAAAAAAATAATAATAAAAATGCCATAAAACTATCCCCTATTTTGTAGATGCTATAACTTTTGTGCAAACCAATCAATATACGCTTATTGCGTTTTTTTTATACCAAAAATATGTAGAAGAATACAATTTCGGCCTAAACGGAGGAAAAAAATAGTTTTTTTATATATTTTTGGGGGATATTTATTATCGCAAAAAGTAAAAAATATTACTTTTTTTTTCAAAATTGTCGCTCTTTTTTTTGTTTATAGCTCAAAAAATAAAAACCGCAGAGGTGATCAAATACCACCAAAAGAAAACTCTATTTGGAAAAAAAGGATGTCAATTTTGTTTGGGTGCAACGTCTCACAACTGCGCAATTGTCAGTTAAAGCGACGCAATGCGGATTCGCAAAAAATGGCCCGTCATTGGGCAGCCAAATCCTCCGGGGGTTAAGTGGTTAAAGAAGACATTGCAAGGAGGCAGAAAGAAACAATATCATGAAAAATAGATAACAGGGCCATTACGTAGTGGATGTGTATGAATTATTTTTGGAGAATTAGGATATGTCACTTTAAGGTTAAAAAAGATAATACATAATAAATAAAAACAATACATAATATAATAACCAACATTAATTAAACACGTTTTGCCTGGAGTTTAAAGTGTTTTGTAAATGCAAACCAATACAATATAATCATATTGTCCCTTCCACAATGACTGATCACTTTGCCCCATTTACGGTGATAAAACAAATTTCTGAAAATGACTTTTTTGTTCTTTTTATTGGTGGTCACAAGATAGCTCAGTCCCCGTCTTTTCTCCTAGCAGCTTTGGAGGGCTGGGGACAAAGACTGTAAACGATTCATGGCAAAGTCCTGAAGTCCACATGGGAGCCGCTGTCAATCATGGTGGTGAGTATTGGGCTATGGGAATGTTGGCATATGACTAAACAGGCTGACTAGGGAACAACCGGCATACTGTTCCCTTTTTAACCTGAACTGTATATGTTTTTTTAAAGCTAACAAACCCATGGATAGCATTGAAAGAACAAAGCACAAAGGAGTGTTTAAACTGGCAGTAGCACCAAGTATTTTTGCAAATATGGAAGGAAAAAAAAAAGTAGGAAAAGTGAGGCAATTTTATTTTTATTTTTTTAAATGAATGAACGCATTTCCTTTTTTGCTTTAACCATTACTTAGCATGCACACCCTTGGGGTTTGTTTATATTTGCGTCAGCCCTTGTTGCCCCACCACAGAACGCTCTTCAAAGGGTGACTGACAGGCGGCTGGGAGGCAATATGTCGACTCCTTTGCACCTATTTTAACCTTTAAAAGCCCACCCCACCATGCTGCAACAGCCTGCATTGCCCAGTTGAAGGGTGGTTGTGGTGTGGCCCCTTTACTTACATGGGTCGATACTACCCACTGAATGGAACAGGGGGCATTATTTTTGTGGTAGCCATAGCATTTGTGCAATTCTATCCAACTGCCTTTGCAGGGGGTGGTAATGGAGGGCAGTAAAACTGCAGCTCAACAACCTATTTTTACAACAAGGTTACCTACACCTATAATGAACAATTATCCTAGATTTGCTTTAACAATTTGTGTGTTAGGAAGGAGGAGGGTGAGCTAAACACATTTTTATTTATTTTTTTAAACCAACAGTGTGTATATTGGAGTGGCATTTTGTTGGAAAACCGCTCTGCAAAATCGGCAGATTATTTTATTTATACAGCAAACATTTTTTTTTTCTTTGTACTTCTGTGACTGTTTTGGGCATAGCGCTGATGTTTGTTCTTTGGCTCACATTGGCACAACATCCTTCCTCCTACTTTTATTAAAATGGTAATTTATGTAAATTCTCCCAGAACAGCAGGTGGAAAGAAAGTTCTCTTCGCTTTTCTTTTTCTTTATTTTTAGGCATTCCAGTAATAATTAGTCATATTTGTACTCCAGAAATATTTCTCAGTTTTTTAAGTTCTAATCTGGGTTTTATTCATCTATTTATTTATTTGTGCATTCATTATGAAAGTTTCTATAAAGGCTTCTCATTCCACATTTCAAGAAGAAAAATTCTGCTAATGATGCAAGGGGTAGAAAACAGAACAATTAATGTTCTAGGCTAACCAATTAAAGTTTATAGAAAATATATGTAGCGATACCCCCAGTTAAGAGGGCTGCCTGTATGATTTTGGGCCCTGTAGTGCACCGCTGTCAACCCCTGGCAATCGGCTCTAACCTCCCTTGGCACAGTTAGTAAGGGATGATAGGATTGTGAGGCCTGTAACTCACAGCGGCACAATCCTATGACAAGAACACACAGTAATGTTTTAAAACTTCCTTTACCTATTTCTTCTGTAAAGTAAAGAACACAGACACCAATATACTTAACCCTTGTATGTTTACTTAGATTAGTGGGTAAGCAGTAAAACAGGTGGGTACATGTCATATGCAGAGCCCTGCAATAAAGAGTGTTAAACAAACAGACAAATATTCAATGCTATGCAACTTTTTTTTTTAAATCAAATGGTTTTTATTGCTCACAGAAAAAAAAAAGAAGATACAAGGTACAAAAATATGCAGCATAGTATATCTGTTACATGTACGGTAGCAATAAATGTTTTTGACATTCCTTGGTCACATCTGAAATTGCATACATTAAACGATCCGCTCAGAGTTTCAAATAACATAGGGTGAACAGTACACAACCCATCAGACTATCCCCCCTCCCACCCGCCCTCCTGTTGCCGATGGGAGCTTGCTACACACCTCCCAACATCCTCATCCTCACCAATTCCATGGGGCTTAACCCCGGTACAGCAAGCCATGCATCCCAGAGCCCATCAAACTTTCCCGCGATGCCCCTGTGCTGGTATATGTATTTCTCCATCAAAAGGGTTTTACCCATCTGCTGTATCCACAGCTGGACCGTAGGCGGCTCAACAGACTTCCACAGTAGTAGAATAGTTTTTCTCGCCTGGAACAATGCCCTAGTAAATGCCATTCGAGTCACCTCCTCCGGGATCTCCCCCTCCAGTATTCCTAACAAGCAACATAAGGGGTCAGAAGGAACGTTGGTCTGGAACACCAAATTAAGTGTAGCCAGTACCTCCGTCCAATATCTATGGAGTTTGGGGCACCACCAGAGGAGGTGAATCAGATCTCCAGGCACCGCCCTACATCTACCACATAGCGGATCGGGCCGTCTTCCCATCTTGAATAGCTTTACCGGTGTAAAATGTACTCTCAGTAGTATATATAGTTGGGATACCTTTTGTGCCACATTAAGCGAGCAGGCGTTTACCACCTGCATTGCCTCCTCCCAGAGCTCCCCCTCTATAGGACCAACATCCGCCTCCCTCTGGCTCACCACTTTCATGGGGTGTCCCTCCAAAAATGAGGACAGCAGCATGTTATAGCACTGAGAGTTGACACCCCTGGTCTCACAAGCGTCCTGCAGCATGTGAAAGACAGGGGTGGGGGACTGAACCCACTCCACTGCATCACCCTGTGCCCTGACAGCATGTCGCAGCTGCAGGTAGTAAAACAGCATATTGGTCGGGAGCGCATATCTCGATTGAAGTACATGAAAAGGGAGTAAGGCCCCATTATGAAACACTTGTCTCAGGTGGGTTATACCTAGTGACCTCCACTTAGGGCCCTGCTGAAGTTTGGCCAGTTCAGTGTAATTGCCGTTCCCCCATAGCGGGCTGTACCTAGTGAAACCCGTGACATTCTGGAGTTGTTTGGCCTTATTCCATACCTTCTGAAGGAGTGAATAGGTGGGCATCTTTTTAATTGATTTCTGAAACCGCTTAGCCTCCAGACCCTCCGGCACCGTGTCGGCCCCCGAGCCAAGCAGCATTAGCCTAGCCGAGGAGCCCACAGGAGCCGGTACCATGACACCTATCAGGTGCTGCAGCTGCGCTGCCAAATAGTATATCCAAGGGTTGGGGAGGGCAAGGCCCCCCCCTCCTTTGGTCGTTGTAATTGTTCCAATTTGATCCGGGGGGGTTTGTTGTGCCACAATAATTGTCGAAAGAGGGAGTTGACGACCCTGAAGATTTTAAGCGTGATGACAACAGGAGCATTGTGTAGCAGGTACAGCAACTGGGGCATTAGTATCATTTTAATAAGGTTCGTCTTGCCGGCCAGGGACATCCGCAGTCTAGTCCATATCTGTATTTTATCCCTGAATCTGGTTAATAAGGGGTATATATTCAGCTGACAGAATTCTGTGATCACCGGGGAGATGAATACACCCAAGTACTTAAATGAGGATACTATGGGGACCGGGCAGGAGGGCTCCTCACCTAGCGCGGGGGCCTCATCCAGGAACATCAGAGCCGACTTGGACCAGTTAATTGTAAGGCCCGAGAAACGGCCAAACTCAGTGATAAGGTACATGACCTGAGCCAGTGATTCATCCACATCTTCCAGGAAGAGGAGCATGTCATCGGCGTATAGCATAATTTTCTCGTGCATATTGCCATAGCGGAAGCCCCTGACCGACCGGCAATCTCGCACCATAGCCGCTAAGGGCTCAATGGCCAGAGCGAAGAGCAGGGGGGACAGGGGACAGCCCTGCCTGGTCCCCCTACCCAACGCAAAGGCATGAGACATCCTGTCAGACATTCGTATGGCCGCCTGCGGCGAGCCGTACAACAGCTTCACCCACCCTAGGAACCGGGGTCCGAACCCGAACTTCGCCAGTACAGCCCAGAGATACCGCCAGCCAACACTGTCGAATGCCTTATTGGCGTCAAGAGACAACAGTGCCCTGTGGCCGACGTAATCCGAGGGGGTCTGCATGTTCAAGTATAGCCGCCTAAGATTAGTTGCGGTGGAGCTGCGAGGCATGAACCCCGCCTGATCTGGGTGAATAATGGACAAGATAATTTTGTTAACCCTCATAGCCAATACCTTGGCCAGAATTTTAACATCGCTCTGTAGCAGTGAGATGGGCCTATACGAGCCGGGGTCCAAGGGATCCTTGCCTGCCTTTAACAACAGTATAATATTGGCTCTATTCATGGAAGGGGGCAATGCTCCGGACTTGAAGGATGTGTTGAACACCGCAAGCAGCCTGGGCAGAATCGCCTCGCCGTATTGGACATAGACCTCCATGGGGATCCCATCATCCCCCGGGGCCTTGCATGTAGGGAAAGATGCGACCGCCTCCCTCAGTTCCTCCAAAGTGAGCGGGGCCTCCATCTCTGCGCGGGCCTGCCCGCCCAGGAGCGGAAGCTCCACCGTTCCCAGATATTGTGTTAGGTCCTCATCTGTATAATCATCACATGGCCTGTAGAGATTGCTGTAGAAGGACGCCAATTCAGCCATAATCTGCTCAGGGTCATTCACCAGTCGTCCCCGGGGGTCTCGGATCACTCCAATCGCCGGGGAGGCCTGCTGTGACCTGGCAATCTTAGCCAGAAGCCTGCCCGTCCTCTCCCCCTCCTCATAGAAGGCCTGGCTAGTAAAGAACCTCTTTTTTTCCGCAGCGGAGGTTCTCAACCGGTCCAGGGAATCCTGGGCCGATATCCAAGCCTCCCTCGCGGAATCAGTTGGATCCAGTACGAATGCAAGCTCCAACCGTTTCACCTGGTCTTCAACCTGCGCCAAAAGTGCAGCCGAGTTGCGTTTGATGGCCGTGATCTCAGCGATAAAGGAACCCCTCAAACAGGCCTTAAAGGCATCCCAGCCCACCGCCGAATTCTCCCCAAGGTGGTTGTCTAAAAAATATTGATCAATCTGGCAGGTGACCCGGTCATGGGATGTGAAAAGTTTTAGCCAATAGGCATTCAATTTCCACAGTGCCCTGGGCAGGGAGGAAGCGGGACGGGTAATCAGGTGAGCCGCCAGCGGGGAGTGGTCGGACACCCCCCTAGGGAGGTATTCTATCCTGGGGACCATATGCACAACCCGCTGGGACCCCACACATAGATCAATGCGAGATAATGAACCATGGGTTTTGGAAAAACATGAAAATTGTTTGGTAGTCGGGTATCTAGCCCTCCACACATCCACCCAACCCACCTCTGCCAGCAGGCGGCTCAAAACCGTGCCCCTACCCCCCAGCGGTGGCTGAACCGGTGGATGTCTATCCAACCTGGGGTCAAGGCATCCATTGAAATCCCCCATAATCATAATGGGGACATCGGGTTTGTTAACTAGATAAGACAGTAGTAATTGCAAAACCTCCCTAGAGAAAGGAGGGGGTATATACACAAAGGCAAGAATTATCATCACAGTAAACACTTTGCAGTGCACGAAAACATATCTCCCATGGGGGTCTACCTCCACATCCAGTTCCTGGAAAGCCAGGGACTTGTGTACCAGTACACTCACCCCCCTAGAATACGAGGTGTGAGTGGAGTGGTAGGACGCGCCCACCCAAGCAAACCCCAAACAACCAACCGTATCTTTTGTGAGGTGGGTCTCCTGGAGGCCCACAATAGCAGGGTGGAACTTTTTTAAACATGAGTTAAGCATTGTGCGTTTCAACGAGTCATGAACCCCTCGAACGTTCCAAGTCACTACCGGGGTGGTGGCCATGGTGAGTGGAAAAAGTGTTCATCACCGGGGGCCGAAGGCCCCGGCTCAAGATTCCTGGGCATCCAAGCACTAGAGTCAGAAATGAGAGGGGTCATCACCAGTGGGCAGATCTTCAACGGATGTGGGGAAGGGGTCAGAGCAGGAAAGTTCAGTAAGCACCGCGCCATTGTGAGCAAAAGAAAACTTTTAAACAGTCCTGAACAGCCTCTTCGAGCACGGATAACGTACCCGCTCGGGGAGGGGGCAGGCCATCCCCACTCATCCCCAGCTCCCAGGACTGTCAGGGAACCCGTGCCA
Organism: Rana muscosa; assembly: GCA_029206835.1. Classification (NCBI taxonomy): domain Eukaryota; kingdom Metazoa; phylum Chordata; class Amphibia; order Anura; family Ranidae; genus Rana; species Rana muscosa. Next base: position 1,193,766,856 of record CM055116.1, on the reverse strand, counting down.
ACAGGGCACTGATAAACATGTCCCCATAACTGGGACTTCAGATAGTCAAACGTGGCAGACGGGGCTTGTACCCCCTTCTGTGGCTCAATAACCATGGTAAACAAAGTGTAGTTTTCCAAACGCTCTTATTAATCGCCAACAATTGAAAAAAGGGTGAAATGTCCCGCTATGGTTAAGGCAGAACCAACTGGCCTGCAGGTAACATACCGACTTCACTTGTGTTGATCCAGGGCCTCAGTCGCCCACACCAGCATCCCGGCGTCCCCGGATGTCCTGTTCATTGCGATCCAGCCACTCCGCCGCCTCCGCAGCGGATTCAAAAAAGGAAGCTTGACCACGGACTGTGATACGCAGCTTGGCAGGATACAGCATGGCATATGTTAGTTGTAGCCTCTGCAGACGTTTCTTTACATCAGCGAATTTGGCTCTCTTACGCTGCACTTCAGCAGAGAAATCTGGGTAAAATGATATCCTAGCTCCGTTGTAGTGCACCGCTCCCCTTTCCCGTGCCAATCTAAGTATAATTTCTCTGTCCTTATAGTTCAGGAGCCTGGCAAGCATTGATCTGGGCGGGTTGCCCGGGGGGAGGGGTCTGGGTGGTGTGCGGTGCGCTCTCTCCACCGCAAACAGCGTGGTGAATGCCTCTTTACCAAATATTTCTTGGAGCCATGTTTCTGTAAAGGCCGTGGGGTCCCTGCCCTCCACCTTCTCAGGGACCCCACTATACGGACATTATTCCTTCTTAAACGGTTCTCGATATCGTCGGTCTTTGTGTTCGCCTGCGCAGATTGCTGCAGCGCAAATCTGGCATCTCTAGTGAGGGGTGGTAGCTGGTTCTCCACTTCACTAATCCTCCCCTCCACCGCCGTGGTCCTCTCTCTAATTTTCTGGAGGTCATGTCTAATAAGTGATACCGTCTCAGTAAGTGCCCCAAACTGTACCTTTAAACCGTCCACAGAGGCTGTCACGGAGGTGGTGCAGCGGTGTACAGCACGCAGGATCTCACTCAGTGTGGGCTGGGGTGCATCTTCCTGTAGCTCATCAAAGATGTCATTGATGTGGTCAGACGAGTTTTCTAGGGGCACAGTATCATCCAGGGCAGAAGCGCCATTTTGCTCCAAGACTCCCTGTACAGTCATCAGCGATGGTGGGGGAAGAGAGCAGCCAGGGCCCTGCAATTTCTGGGCATAGTAGAGCATGTCTCTAGGCTGCTCCTTCCCCTGCTGTTTGTTTGCCTTGGGCGGCTTACTGCCCGGGTCCTGTGGCTTATCCCCCGCTCCACGCGTCACTCTCTGAGGTAGAGGGGAGCCGGCGCCATCTTGGACCTCCATGACCGCCGCTGCTGCAGCGCTCTTTGTCCCTTTACGGGTCATGCAGGGCTCCGCCAGAGCCGATTCGACCTCCGCCGAGGACAGTGATGCGGCGCCTTGTCCCTGGACCAAGTGCCGGTTCAGGATCAGTGCGGGAAGAGGATTAATGGAGGATCGTCAGCGGGAGCTCCGTGCTGTGCGTCCGCTCACATGCCTGTCCAGGCCACGCCCCCATGCTATGCAACTTTAACAGTCCCCTTTGCAGCTACTTCCCCTCGTGGACAATATGGTGCCCAGGAAAGTCTACGCTACACAGTCAGGCCTGACTGAACTAAGTGGAAGTTCTGTAGGGAAATCTTCGCTAGCAATGGTGGTGCACTTGAAGAATAGAATTTGTAATCCACCAAGGTAACAAAGGTACTGTGTCTGTCTATGAGCAGGTGCTCTCTCACCCAACCGGACCAGTCCGGGTCCGTTTCTTCCGCTGCTGTGTCTAAGTACACCGATCCATCGACATCCGGGTCTTCGGTCCTCCTGGCAAAGGTGCTGTATCAAGGAGAGACATCCCTCAGGTTCCTCGGTGCGCGCGGAAGGCTCTTTGGAGAAAAGGCTCAGGCTTCTGGCCTAAAGTCACAGGAGCTCAAGCAGCAGTTCAGCTTGCTGGGCGGGGGGTGTCCAAAGAGAAAGACCTGGGCTCCGCCTCTCCCTTATAAAGTCCACCCCAGCAGTCCTTGCGTGGGGCAAGGCACCCTGGGTGCCTAAAAGTGTCTCTGAGGGATTTAAAAGGCAATACCCCGCTACACATATAAGTAAGTAAAATGTAAGTTTCATTTTAAAGGCATTTTTTTTTTAGTTTTTACAAACATTTTATAATGCACATTTTATGCCTGAAGATTACTTAAAACCCCAAAACATTAATTTTTTTCTGAGAGCAGAGACTCTGTAAAATAAAATGGTGGCAGTCGCAATTTTTTATGTCACATGATAGTTGCACTACTGTTTATCAAATCTATAACTACAGTAAAAATACACTTAAATTAATTTTAGAACACACTAACACAATATAATACCCATTGTTTCATACACCTATGAAACAGCTAGAAAATACATTCCCAAAATTGTCCACAAGTAATGCTCAAAATTCTTTCCAGCTCATTAATTTGAAGTTAATAGTGAATGATGGTCCCTAGAATTATTGCATAGCAATACCTAATAGTGTATGTGTGGCACAAACATAATTTTCAGACATGTGCACACCCAAAGTGCATGTTTAGGTATGTGCATGGTCATGGGGCTGTGGTGGATTTGAATTTTTTTTGAGGGTATGTTTTTTTAATCAAACTTCATTTTTACCTTAATCACCTCAAGACCACAAACGTTCACCGCCTTCCTGCCCAGGTAATTTTTCAAATTTCAACGCTGTCACATTTTGAATGACAAATACTCAGTCATGCAACACTGTACACAAATACATTTTTTAGCCTTTTTTTGAGACGGATAGAGCTTTCTTTTGGTGGCATTCAATGACTTGCCGACCAGCCGTCATCGTTATACGACGACAGGTTGGCTCTCCTGGGCGAATCACCATAGCTGTACAGCTGTGGGCGCCCCGCTGGAGGCGCGCGCCTGCTGCACGCTGCATGAGCAAGCACGCAGGTCGGGCAGACTCGATGTCCGCCGGCGACACGCGATCGACTAGTACAGATGCACAACGGGGATCTGCCTTTGTAAACAAGGCAGATCCCCGTTCTGACAGGGGACATGACAGAGATCTACTGTTCCCAGTCATCGAGAACAGTGATCTTTGTCATGTCCCTGGCAGCCCATCCCCCCCACAGTTAGAACACACCCAGGGGACACAGTTACCTCCTTGATCGCCCCCTAGTGTTAACCCCTTCCCTGCCAGTGTCATTTATATATTGATCAGTGCATTTTTGTAGCACGGATCAATATAATAATGTCACTGGCCCCCAAAAAGTGTCATTTGGGATCACATTTGTCTGTCGCAATGTTGAAGTCCCACTAAAAATCGCAGATCGCTGCCATTACTAGTAAAAATTTTTTTTAAAAAGTCCCTAAATCTATCCCATAGTTTGTAGATGGGATAACTTTTGCTCAAACCAATCGCCTATTGCAATTTGTTTTTACCAAAAATATGCAGAAGAATATATATCGGCCTAAACTGATGAAGATTTTTTTTGTATTTTTTTGGATATGTATTATAGCAATAAGTAAAAAAAAATTATATTTTTCAAAAATTGACGCTCTTTATTTGTTTATAGTGCAAAAAAATAAATGCAGAGGTGATCTAATACCACCAAAAGAAAGCTCAATTTGTGAGGAAAAAGGGACGTCAATTTTGTTTGGGTACAGCATTGCACGCAATTGTCAGTTAAAGCGTTGCAGTGCGATATCGTAAAAAATGGCATGACCTGGTTAATCACCACTGGATTTTAAATTTTTTGCTATATAAATAAAAAAAATAACAAAAATTTTGAAAAAAACCCCCAAAATAATATTTCTTCATATATTTAGGCTAAAATGTATTCTGCTACAATTCTTTGGTAAAAAAACAAAACAACCCAAATCAGTGTATATTATTTAGTCGGTGTAAAAGTTATAAGCCTCATACACACGACCGAGTTTCTCGTCGTAAAAAACACGTCGTTTTTTTTCGACGAGATTTAACCTTGTCGATTTTCTCGTCAAGCTTTCCATGCGTACACACTGACATTTCCCAATTTCCTCGTTGTTCTCCGCGGTCACGTCCAGCACGTACGACGGCACTATAAAGGGGAAGATCTTTTTTCTTGGCGCCACCCCTTGGGCTGCTTTTGCTGATCTCGTGTTACCGCGTGTGAAGTAAAAGTTTGGGAAGAGATGATTCGCGCTTTTCAGTCTTCGTACTTTTCAGATCGTTTTCTGCGGTTCAGTTTGTGCTTGTGGGTACGTATCTTGACTTTCAGGGCGTGTAGGCAGGTCGTATCTGTTTTACAGTGCGTTCTTGCCTGTTCGTTTCTGTTTTTCAGTTCGTTATTCATAGGCCTTGCTGTTCTAAAGTGCGTTCTGTTCTGTACGTTCTGATAAGACGACCGTTTCCTAGCCATGTCGCCTGGACGTTCTCGTCGTCGAGTTCGTGCTGTGCGTGCGCTTGGTGTTGGTCTGCTTGTTTTGGACCAAGACCAGTCCATGAATGGTGTGAGGAGGAGTTCATGGACCAAGAATTGGTTGCTCCAGCGGGACCAATTCTGCCACATGCCTCTGCTGCGGGAGATAGTCGAGAATAATCCTGAGGACTACAGGAATTTTCTGCGGATGTCTGACCCCGTTTTTCAGGAACTGTTGGCTTTGGTGTCCCCCTATATTACCAGGAAGGACACCGTTATGCGGGAAGCCATCAGTGCTGAGCAGAGGCTCATCGCCACGTTACGTTATCTGGCGACAGGGAGAAGTCTTCAGGACTTGAAGTTCACGACAGGCATCTCCCCCCAGGCTCTGGGCCTCATAATCCCAGACTCCTGTTCTGCTATTATACAAGTCCTGCAGGAGGACTATATTAGGGAAAGTTTTCTCCATTAACATCACATTTTATGTATTACATGTATGCTAATGTATTGTATTTCTTTCATCCTTCCCTAATTACCATGATTGTAATATGCTGAGAATGTCCCCTTTGTCCTCATGCATGCTTGAAGCTTTAGATTGCCCCTTTTTTCTCCTCCATGCATATTTTCCTTCACTAACCTTTCCAGCAGGGGCGCCTGTTGCTCCAAATGTTTGGGGGTTCAAACCCCAATTTAGGAAATAAACGTCCTCCTTTTTTGCTCTGGTGCCTATTAAACGCCCCCATTTGTTCCCTCCAATGCAGCCATTTTGTTCCCTCTAATGCAGCCATTTTGTCCCCTCCAATGCAGCCAGTTCCCCCCCAGCCCTGCACTTACCTTCTTGTGGTCAGCGCCATCCTTCTTCTGTCCTTGATGTCTTCTCCTTCCCTTGATGTTGCATCAGCCAATCATGTTACCATTAAACAGACTTGGTGAACATGATTGGCAGAGCAGCCTGTCAGTGTTTACCCAAGGAATGCCCCCCCCCCTGCGTCCCCTATTTAACTTTTCTGAAGCCAATTACATCCCTCAGGCTGTAATGTGCAAGACAATTTTCCTTACTGTTTCTGATATGCAATTTTAAGCGCATAAATGCCGCAGTTCTTCATATGTCGGTCGCTTAACAGGGGGCTATCCACCTGAATAGTGGGCGGCATAGACAATACATAGGTTAATGCAAGGCATGAACCTATGTATTGTTCTGAGTGATGGGCACAGGAGAGAGGGGGCAGTGCTCCAGCGCCCACTCTGGACGCACCGCTACTGCAATGCTATCCTGTGTCCAAACACATCTACCCCCCCCCTCCCCATTATAATTTATTAATGGACCATCATAGGGGGTGATGAATATGATACATGAGCCTTCCATTATACTTATTTAAAACACCTTAATAAACGTAGACTTTGCTTGATGTTGGCCTCTAATGTATTTTCTTAGAATATACTTGTAATGTTTGATTTGTGTATTCTAATATTTTTTCATCTTGTTTGACTCCACAGCTTCCTTCCATGCCACAGGAATGGCAGACTGTGGCATCGGAGTTTGCCACGCGGTGGGACTTCCCCAACTGCGGTGGTGCTATAGACGGGAAGCACGTCCGCATCGTGCCGCCACCCCGTTCTGGGTCCTACTACTTCAATTACAAGGGGTTTCATAGCATTGTGCTGATGGCGGTGGTTTCAGCACGGTATGAATTCCTCTATGTTGATGTAGGGAAGAATGGCCGGATGTCCGATGGGGGATCCTTCATCCAGACGGAGTTTGCCCTCCGTCTCCAGAGTGACGACCTTGCATTGCCACCGGATGCAGGGAATATTGAAGGACTCCCCTTTGTTTTTTTGGCTGATGAAGCCTTCGGGCTCGGACCACATCTTATGAGGCCATTTCCTCAGAGGACCCTGACCCCAGAGAAGAGGGTGTTCAATTACCGGCTGGCCAGGGGCCGAAGAGTCGTTGAAAATGCCTTTGGCATAATGGCCAGCCGGTTCCGCCTTTTTAGGACTTCAATACACTTGGCGGACTACAAAATAAACTATGTAGTATTATGCTGCTGTGTGCTACACAATTTTCTTTGCCGCAAATCTAATTCCTTTATGGCCTCAGTTTTGCCTGAGGCTGGACTTTCCCCTGATAATCCCCTGCCGGGCCTGGAATCTGCCCGTGCTGGCTTGCCCCCCCAAAATGCCCGTGAGGTTCGGGACAAATACATGGACTATTTCACGGGTAGGGGGGCAATTCCTATGCCAGGCTATGTCTAAAGATTCCTGTCTAACGATCCAAATAAAAATCTTGTTTAAACTTCTAACTTTTGTTGGTTTCCTGTCTCCTAGTTTGTCTTAGTGCATTTGTAGTGCCAAGTGTATTTTCCTTTAGTAAATACCAACCATTTCACTATGTAACCTTTAAAAATGTACCAAATAAGGTTAGAGCATATTAGAAAAAGAAGCTACACGTTGTTTGTGTTCAAATATTTTACTATGTGCAAATTCACACACCTTTTTTATTTTTATTTTACATTTTTTGTTTGCCTGGCCACAAACCGGCAATTGTTTTCTTAGGAAAATACAAAAACAACAGTTGCATTCCAAAAATTACAAAATTGGATACCTCGGAGCAATCTGAGACATTCACTTACACAAACTATATGTCTCTATGTGCCCGTCCTAATATGGGGTCCTGCCACCCCTTGCCCAGCCAAAAATTGAATATGCACACAATTGGGATTATTTTCCTATAGGGATTTTAGACGCCTGATCCCTATTGTCAACATGTGCTATCTGCCATCAGGGGTGATCAATGGACGTGTTTTGGGGGTGCAACCTCTTCCTCAGTTCACCTACTTTAGATACGAGGAAGGGGTTGCACCCCCAAAAGACGTACATGGATATCCCCTGATGGCAGATAGCACATGTTGACACACTGTGTGCAGATTCAATTTTTGGCTGGTTTGATTGTCAAAACGTTTTTTAAAAGTTGAAGAAGAAACATGAAAAAAAGGGGGTTGGGATGCCTTATTGAATTCTCCCCAAAACATTGAGAATGTCTTTAAATGTTTGATCCATCACATGAATTCTTTCTTTAATTTTGTCCAGTTCCGTGCTACATTCCATCACTTGCTGGATGAGGCGGAGGGCACTGTCAGCAGAGAAACCTGTACTATCCTTCACCCCAACATTCACATCCCCTAAAAACAAAATAAAAAGGTATTATAACTCTGCAGGCCTACCTCTCTTACCTAAAGCTGTGGTGACAGATACTGACCTGTTGTGGTGACCAGATCCACAACGTCATCCACCTCTCCTTCCTGCACTTCTCCTTCCTCCACCTCAACTTCCTCCACATCTTTAAGTTGTTGGTCTTTTGGAGTTTGGGGTTGTTGTGAAGCTATGGGGTTCCTGTGCTCCCTGGAGTGTCCTCCTCCCAGTCTTCTCTCCCCTATGAGAATCAAACAAAAGGTAGAGTTATCACACAGAAATTCTCTACGTAAAAAAAAAAACAGGCTAAATTGCTTGGAAGTGGGGTACAAGTGTGTGTTTGGGCGGAAGTTAAAGATGAATGCATTATTTCTGACCAAGAATATGTTTAGTATTCAACTTTGTCTGTCATTTTTTAGACATGTAGGCAACACAAAAATTCTCTGATTCACCTGTGTGGGACACCCAAAAAAGGCGGGTCTGGTGGCCCACACTATAGTGCTCCAAAGTACAGATGTGGAAGCAGCTGCTGAGTGTCCTCTCCTTTACAGTTTACAGTTTGCATTTCATTCTCTTTACAAACACATCATCTAGCCTAAAACTTTGTGCCCCAAATTTCCCAAAAAATGGCAGATGTCTAATTACTTTTGTGGCTGTAAAATAAGCCAAAACAGCGGATAGTGGCCGAACGAAGTGTCTGTAACGTAACGAACGATTACTGTGGCCAACCAAGTTCAAAATATTACATTTTGGAAGGGAGTCCAATAAGAAAAAAAAAACGAAAGCAGCAACATGTCAGTTTAGAAAAGGATTAATAGCATAAAAGTGTACATTTTACTTACTTTTTGCAAGCATTCTCTTAATGCTCCTTAACTGCTCTGGCTCCCTCAGTTTGAGGTCTGACCACCTCTTTCTGAGCTGCTCATTTGAGCGTTTCACCCCGAAATTCGTCTTCAGACTCTTCACGACTTTAGTGAGGATTTTGGCCTTCCTTCTATTTGGTTTGCTATACGGCCCATGCTTTGCGTCATAATCAGACTTGAGCAAGATGTTCACCATCTCCGCCATCTCGGCAAAAGACATATTCGATGCCTTGAATCTCCTCCTTGATCGTGACGTTTCCTCGGTCTCCGGGCTTGTCTCCTCCTCGTTAGTTGCGGAATTATCAGACACCTGCTGTAACTCCGCCATATCTGTCTGCGCGCCGAAAGAGAAGGGGCGGGGAAAAGATGTTAGTTAGAACGTCATGGGCGGGCGACGTGTGCGGAGCGACGTGTTCGAATTTTGACGCATGCGTGGTGTGTATATAGCAAACACACATGTGACTATAGTACGTTCGGTTTGCGGAGAGAGGAGTTCAAGTGACGGACGTGCGAACGAAGGTATGTGATTTTGAGACTGTGCCAAATTGTTGGCCTATACTGTATGAGAATGTTGTAGGATATATATGGTGACTACGATGTTAAGGAGGTTAGACTGTTTGCCTCACATTAGTTATATATTATTTATTTAACTTGCAGATACAATATGAATGTCTTTATTAGCGACAAAGAGTTCCTGGCGGAATTTATTGACCGGGTAAGGGAGCTGCCGGCTCTGTGGGAGACGAAAAACCCCATCCACAAAAAAAGAGGGGTGAGAAAAGCAGCACTGGAGAAGCTGCTCCCATGTGTGCAGACCAAGGTGCCCACAGCCACAGCAAAACAAGTGGACACTAAAATTGGGAGCTTGAGAGGCACCTACAGGACTGAACGCTCCAAGGTCCTGGCTTCTCAGAGGTCGGAGCAGCAGCAGATGATGTTTATGTCCCGATTTTGTGGTACTACAGCAGGATGTCCTTCCTGGATGACCACATTGAGGCAAGGCCATCACTCTCCACTCTTCTCTCCAGACTTCCCTGCAGCCAACCTGAGCCTTCTCTGGAGCAAGAGGAGGCAGCCATCCTGGATGATCCTGATTTGGCCATCTGGAGCCAGGTATAGTATTAAATGAAAATGTATTGGGATAAAATTAATGTTTGCCAAATATGTCAAGATGAGAAACATACAATATTTTGGCTTCCACAAGTGAAATCAAGATCTCGAGACATTAGTCTGCACTTAATTGGGTGCTAAATAGTCAATCTGATGTAGGTGTAAATTAGAAAAAATGATTTCTGGATTTACATTCTAATTGCTTCAATCATGTTTATAAAGTTTGCTGCAAAGATTAAACCAACATATTAAACTATGTCCCTTTTTCATACACAGGATGAAATCAGCCAGGAGGTGGGTCTGGAAACTGTCAGGCAGAAGGAGGAAGGGCCCAGTGGCAGCCAGGAGGTGGCAGGGCCCATTGGCAGCCAGGAGGTGGCAGGGCCCAGTGGCAGCCAGGAGGAGGCAGGGCCCACTGTGAGCCAGGAGGAGGCAGGGCCCAGTGGCAGCTAGGAGGTGGCAGGGCCCAGTGGCAGCCAGGAGGTGGCAGGGCAAAGGAGAAGCACCAGATCCCAGGTGCCTCCTATCCGGCTTCCCAAAAGAGGCAGGAGGGACAGGACCACCAGTGAGGCAGCAATGGCCCTTATTAAAGAGGCCCATGCCACCCTCAAAGAGCCCACATCCCCTGAAGAGGCCATTGCCGGCCTAGTGGAGGCAAAGTTCAAGGTGATGAGCATGGAGCAACGCCTCCTATGCGAGCCCCTGCTCATCACCTTGCTCAACAAGGGGGTGATGGGAAAAATTACCCCCAATACCGCCATTTGTGAGGTGGCACAACTGTCCCAACCTCAACCTCCTCCTCCACCTCCACATTCTTCTTCTGCCCCACCCCCTTCTCCTCCACCTCCACCTTGTTCTTCCGCCCCACCCCCTTCTCCTCCACCTCCACCTTGTTCTTCTGCGCCACCCCCTTCTCCTCCACCTCCTCCTCCTCCTGACAGGAGTACCCCTCCAGTGGCCCAGCCTCCAGCCAAACGAAGAAGGAAGGCTGCAGGGAAGGCTTCAGGAAAGGTTGCAGGGAAGGTTGCCAGGAAGACGAGGAAGTGATGGCCTTGCTTCATTGTGGTCGGACAGAAGGCAGCCTGTTGTAGTACCACACACTTGGGACATATATATCACCTGCTGCTGTTCCTGACCTCTGGGAGGCCAGCATCAGATTGTGTTCAGAAATGTTGGCCTTCTCAAGCTCCCAATTTTAGTGTCCACACAGGGTTGATGTGTGCTCTGGGGTCCCTGGGATGCACAAATGGCAGCAGCTTCTCCAGCACTGCCTTCTCTTTATTTTAGTTCAAACATGAATAAATGTTATTTTTCTTTAAGTTCATACTTGACTATGTGTATTTGTAAAAATGTAAAATCTAGCTTTGGAGTAAGCAGATACATTTGACTGACAAAAAAAGGGACAGATACCAACCCCCCAAAAAAATAACGAAATCGTATTTCCCAAAAAAGGGTGTAAAATTTTAATAATATATTGTGAGGGGGTTAGCTCGGCAGCGGGTGTGTGTGACCCCCGGGATGGGCTCCCCACACAAAAACAGGCCCAGCAAACGGAGGTTGTGGTTTTCAAAATCAAAAAAAAGGTGCGGTTTATTTTCTATTTACAGTGACAAAACACAGCAAAGCCAAAAGAAACATAAACAAAATAAATCCTGGTCAACTTGACCTCTGACTAAACATACAGGTTTCCTAACTAACAACTGGGATCAGCCTAGTGCTGTCCTAGTCCCTAAGTCCCTGGTTTTAAATGTCCAAGCAAATAGCCACACAGGCTTTGTCTCACCGCACAGGGGTTCACTCTCCCTAGACAGTCCACACAGGTCTGGGTCCAGGCATGAGCTAACATCTAATGAAGCTGGGAGTTCTTATAGAGGCCTAAATGAGCTGACAAGCTTCAGCTGGTCTCATCAACTCCCTGTCTGCACGACGCCCCACACTCTCCCTAGAGGTATGAGTCATCCATGAGCCCACTAGCCTTAGCTGGGCTTATACAACTCTCCACCTAGTTGTATAAGTCGGCGTAAAGCCTGAATCTGGGCGAAATATATCTACCCCCCTGGATGCAACCAGGTGACTTTACCTTCCTGCTGTCACATACCCCCCCCCTCTTGTTTTAACCTCGGGGTTGGAACACCAGCAATCAGGCATTCATGTACTCGAGACAAAGCATCCACATTCCCCATTTGAACGCCAGGGCGATGCTTTACTGTGAAGTTGAATTCCTGGAGGGCCAGGAACCACCTATTCACTCTTCTATTTGTTTCCTTGTTTTGAGCCATCCACTTTAACGGAGCGTGATCCGTAATCATGTCAAAGTGCCTACCTAGCAGGTAGTACCGAAGGGAATCTAGAGCCCACTTCACCGCTAAACACTCCTTTTCAACGGTGGCGTAATTTACCTCATGGGACTTCAACTTCCTGCTGAGGTAAATGACTGGGTGCTCTTCCCCGTTCCAGACCTGGGACAATACTGCTCCTAATTCACATCTGACGCATCACTTTGTACGACAAAGTCTTTAGAGAAGTCGGGTGAGTACAACACTGGCTGGCTACATAAGGCTTGTTTCAAGAATTGGAATGCTGCCTCAGCCTCGGGGGTCCATTTAATCATGACCGACCCTTTCCCCTTCGTTAGGTTGGTTAGGGGCACAGCCTTAGAAGCAAAGTGGGGAATGAATCGCCGATAATACCCAGCGATTCCCAGAAAGGCTCGTACCTGCTTCTTGCTGTTGGGACGTGGCCAACTCTGGATGGCCTCGACTTTGTTGAGTTGGGGTTTTATTACTCCCCTCCCAATGGTGTACCCAAGATATTTGGCCTCCTCCTGCCCAATGGTACACTTCTTGGGGTTAGCCGTAAACCCCGCTTCCCGAACAGAGTCCAGGACTGCTTGCACTTTTGGCAGATGTGTGGCCCAATCTGTGCTATGGATAATTACGTCATCCAGGTAAGCCGCAGCATACTTCCGATGGGGCCTCAGCATCTGGTCCATTTTCCGCTGGAATGTGGCCGGCGCATTCTGTAACCCGAACGGCATTCTCTTATATTGGAACGCCCCGTCTGGGGTTACAAATGCGGTTTTCTCTTTGGCCAATTTGGCCAGGGGGATTTGCCAATACCCTTTTGTGAGGTCAAGAGTCGTCATGTATCGGGCTGTTCCCAGCCGGTCGATCAACTCATCTATACGTGGCATGGGGTAGGTGTCAAATTTTGTAACTTTGTTCAACTGACGAAAATCGTTACAAAATCGCCAGCTCCCATCCGGTTTAGGCACCAACACAATGGGACTAGACCAATCACTTTGGGACTCCTCTATCACCCCTAAGTTCAGCATTTTCTGTACTTCCTCCCGTATTGCCTCCCGTCGGGCCTCTGGGATCCGATAGGGTTTTAACTTCACCCTTTCACCGGGCGGGGTAATGATGTCATGCTCTACCCCAGATGTTTGTCCCGGCAGCTCAGAGAATACCTCCTTGTTGCGAAGCACAAACTCCTTAACCTCCTGTTGTTGGGGTTGTGACAAGGTGGCTGCTATTCCAACCTCAGGAATCACGCAACCAGTTTGAGCTGGTGACCAAGTGTCTGCGACTAGGGACTCTCTATCCCTCCAGGCTTTCAACAGATTAACGTGATAGATCTGTTCGGGCTTTCGCCTTCCTGGTTGTCTGACCTTGTAATTCACTTCGCTCACTTTTTCCATTATCTCGTAGGGGCCTTGCCATTTGGCAAGGAATTTACTTTCAACCGTAGGGACAAGTACCAGTATCCTATCCCCCGGGGAAAAGGTACGGGTCTTGGCTCCACGGTTGTACACTCTCTGCTGTGCTAACTGCGCTTGGGCAAAATGTTCCTTCACGATGGGCATTACCTGTGCAATTCGGTCTTGCATCAGGGCGACATGCTCAATCACACTCCTGTGGGGAGAACTCTCACTTTCCCAAGTTTCCTTGGCAATATCCAACAGCCCTCTTGGGTGTCTCCCATACAGTAACTCAAAGGGGGAGAATCCCGTAGAGGATTGGGGCACCTCCCTAATAGCAAACATCAGATAAGGAAGTAGACAGTCCCAATCCTTTCCATCTCTATCCACCACTTTCTTCAACATTTGTTTTAGGGTTTTGTTGAATCTTTCAACCAGCCCATCGGTTTGGGGGTGATACACAGATGTACGTAATTGCGTCACTTTGAACAATTTACACAGCTCCTTCATAACCCGGGACATAAAGGGTGTACCTTGGTCCGTAAGCAGTTCTTTACAAATACCCACCCGGCTAAACACAAGAGATAGCTCTTTGGCTATGGTTTTGGCCGAGGTATTTCGGAGAGGGATCGCTTCTGGATAACGGGTGGCATAGTCCATTATAACTAATATGTACTGGTGCCCCCTAGCGGACTTGATTATAGGACCTACCAAATCCATGGCGATCCTCTCAAACGGGACCTCAATGATGGGTAGAGGGACCAGCGGGCTATGGAAATGTGGCATCGGGGCCGACCTCTGACACACAGGGCAGGAGGAACAATAATTTTCTATGTCCTTCATCACCCCCGGCCAATAGAATCTCTGTAATACCCTCTCTCGGGTTTTCTCTGTCCCCAGATGACCTCCAAGAATGTGCCCATGGGCCAACTCCAACACCAACTTCCTGTAAGGTTTGGGCACCACAAGCTGCTCAACGGTTTCTTCTGCCCTTTTTGCCACCCGATACAGTAGGTCCTTCTCTACGCTGAAGTATGGGTAAGTGCAGGTATTATCTGGGTTCACTAACTCGCCATCTATTTTCACTACGTTTTCCCGTGCCTTTATTAGGGCGGGGTCTTTCAACTGTTCTGTGACAAAGTTTTCCCTGTGAACCTCAAGATCAGAAAACTCCACAGACGGTAGGTTTTCGTCTGAGGAGGTGGGCTCCTCTCCAGTTTCTTGAGTCTCCCCTGCCAATACTGATAAGGGAAATTCCGGAGAGTCCTCACCACTCTCAGGGGAGTTCTGGCTATCACATTCCTGGTACATAGGGGCACCAGTGGGGGGCTCAGGATCATCCCACAGTTCCCAGAACTTCGGAAAATCCCTTCCCACAATGGCGTCATACGGTAACTGAGATACTAAGCCCACTGGATGAGAGAGGGTACCTTTGGGGGTCTCGAAACACACTGTAGTCACTGGATACTCTCGGGTGTCCCCATGCACACAAATAACAGCTACCTTGCTATTCCCAGAGACCTCTGTTTTAACTAACTCAGCCTTTATCAGGGTCACAAGGCTACCTGAATCCAGCAATACCACAACATTTCTACCATTAACACACATTTTGCATAAATGTTTCTCAGTTCCTCGAATGGCAGTGCATGCGACTGTCGCACACAGCGACTGACGTCTGCCCGTCAGAAAGTCACACTGCACGGGTTCCTCCACAACCGGGCAATTGGCTGCAATATGTCCCGCTTGCCGGCAGCGGTAGCAAACGATCCTTCTTGCCGCCTCTTGAGCCGCTGATTTCCCAGGCTGTTCTCGCCAAACTTGGGGTAGAGCTCCCACCCTCTCACTCTCTCCACCCTTACCCCTTGGAATCCTCTTATCCGCCCCTGGGGATGGTCTGGTCTTAGGGTGGAAAGTCCGAGTGTCTCTGGAAGAGGCCGTCAGGTTCTCTGTAGCCAAGTATTTCTCCACACGATCCACAAGACCATCGGCCGTCTCTGGGTCTCCATGGCTTACCCACTTTTGGATGGCAGTAGGAAGAGCTCTCAAAAACCGATCCATTACAACACGTTCCACAATCTTTGGTGCGGACAAAGTCTCTGGCTGTAGCCACTTTCTGCTCAGGTGAATGAGATCATACATTTGAGACCTGGGGGGTTTTCCAAGCTGGAAAGTCCAGTTATGCACACGCTGAGCCCGGACAGCCAGGGTGACACCCAGCCTTGCCAATATTTCAGCTTTTAGCATCACATAGTCTTTTGCTTGGTCAGGCTCTAGGTCATAGTAAGCCTTCTGCGATTCACCAGTTAACAGAGGAGCCACCAGTCCAGCCCACTGCTCCTCAGGCCACTTTTCTCTTTCAGCAGTCCTTTCAAATGTGGTCAAAAATACCTCTGGATCATCCTCTCCAGTCATTTTTGTCAATAAACGACTCACCCCAAAGGACGCGGTATTAGTGGGACGGCTTTCCTCACTGGTCTGCGGACGTTGCTGCATTACTGCTTCCATTTGTTGTAGTCTCTGCTCTTGCTTCTGTAACAGGTCTATGAAGCGGGCCTCAGATTGCTGCTGGGCTTGTTGCTGAGCTTCCAGACTCTGTTGGTGAGCTTGCTGCTAGGCTGCAAGGCTCTGTTGATGAGCTTGCTGCTGGGCTGCGAAGTTCTGTTGTTGAGCTGCAAGGCTCTGTTGATGAGCTGCAAGGCTCTTTTGCAAACCTGCATTTGTCTGCTGTTGATTGGCATTTGCTAGAGCCAGCTGCTTCAGTATCTCCTCCATGCTGGCTTAAAAAAAACTGCCACTGGTTCTCCACCAACTGTGAGGGGGTTAGCTCGGCAGCGGGTGTGTGTGACCCCCGGGATGGGCTCCCCACACAAAAACAGGCCCAGCAAACGGAGGTTGTGGTTTTCAAAATCAAAAAAAAAGGTGCGGTTTATTTTCTATTTACAGTGACAAAACACAGCAAAGCCAAAAGAAACATAAACAAAATAAATCCTGGTCAACTTGACCTCTGACTAAACATACAGGTTTCCTAACTAACAACTGGGATCAGCCTAGTGCTGTCCTAGTCCCTAAGTCCCTGGTTTTAAATGTCCAAGCAAATAGCCACACAGGCTTTGTCTCACCGCACAGGGGTTCACTCTCCCTAGACAGTCCACACAGGTCTGGGTCCAGGCATGAGCTAACATCTAATGAAGCTGGGAGTTCTTATAGAGGCCTAAATGAGCTGACAAGCTTCAGCTGGTCTCGTCAACTCCCTGTCTGCACGACGCCCCACACTCTCCCTAGAGGTATGAGTCATCCATGAGCCCACTAGCCTTAGCTGGGCTTATACAACTCTCCACCTAGTTGTATAAGTCGGCGTAAAGCCTGAATCTGGGCGAAATATATCTACCCCCCTGGATGCAACCAGGTGACTTTACCTTCCTGCTGTCACAATATATTAAAAGATTCAATGGGAGATCACTACCAAAACATTGCCAAATTACAATTAACATCAGTTTGAAAAATATCAAAGTTTTAAATATTCCTAAAAACTTGCACGATATAATACACATAAATCTTCTTAAGAGCAGCATGAAAAAGGTTAAAAAAAGATAGTCATAACTCTGTGTGAATATCAGCAGCAAAAGAAGTTAATTCGTTTGGATTAATGTAACATTCTAACGAAGATTTCAATGCACAACATTTAAACGATGCAAAAATTTGGAGCGTGACGAATGTGCTATCTCCATTACGAAGGCTTGTTTTACCAGAAGATGCGCTCCCGTCTCATAGTTGCTTGTGAGCATGCGCGCTTTTGGAAGAGTCGTAAAAGCATACACACAAACCATTTTCTCGTCACAAAACAGGCCGACGAGAAACACGACGAGGAAATCTGGAATCCTGACTAGAAAATAGAGAGCAGGTTCTCTATTTTCTCGTCGAGATTCACGGCAATTTTCTCGTCGTAAAACCATACACACGAACGGTTTTCTCGACAAAAAAGCTCACGCGGCACTTTTCTTGCCGGTTTTGGACGAGAAACTCGGTCGTGTGTACGAGGCAATAGAGTCTCCAATCAATGGTATATATCAGGGGTCCTCAAACTACGGCCCGCGGGCTGCATACGGCCCGCCAAGGTGATTTACCTGGCCCGCGGCATGGACTTCCCCTTTCATAAGATCGCAGCACTTCCCCTCCGCAGCACTTCCCCTCCCCTCTGCTACATTATTCACACAAGACACGAAGCATGACAGGTCCAGACAAAGGGCGGGACTTTTCGAGTTAAGAAGCGGGTAATTGGTTACTAGGCAGAAGGGCGGTCTCAGCAATCAATCATCTGTCTTTCACTTGAAAAGTCCCGTGCTTTGTCCGGACCTGTCATGCTTCGTGTCTTGTGTGAATAAGGTAGGGGAGGGGGGAGTGCTGCAGGGGGGAAGTGCTGCAATGTTATGGAAGGGACAGTGTAATATCGCTGGAGGGATCTGTGATTAAGGGGATCTGTGATGGGGGCTTTGTGATTGGGGGGGAGTCTGTGATTGGGGGGGATCTGTGATTGGGGGGGTCTGTGATGGGGCTTTATGATTGGGGGGATCTGTGATGGGGGGCTTTGTAATGGGGGAGTCTGTGGTGGGAGGGATCTGTGATGGGGGGCTCTGTAATGGGGAGCTTTGTGATTGGGGGGAGTCTGTGATTGAGGGAGCTTTGTGATTGGGGGATCTGTGATGGGGGGCTTTGTGATGGAGAGGAGTCTGTGATGGAGAGGAGTCTGTGATGGAGAGGAGTCTGTGATGGGGGGGATCTGTGATGGAGAGGAGTCTGATGGAGGGATCTGTGATGGGGGGATCTGTGATGGAGAGGAGTCTGTGATAGGGGGATCCGTGATGGGGGGATATGTGATGGAGGGGAGTCTGTGATGGAGGGATCTGTGATAGAGAGGAGTCTGTGATGGGGGATCTGTGATGGAGACGAGTCTGTGATGGGGGGATCTGTGATGGAGAGGAGTCTGATGGAGGGATCTGTGATGGGGGGATCTGTGATGGAGAGGAGTCTGTGATAGGGGGATCTGTGATGGGGGAGAGTATGTCATGGAGAGGAATCTGTGAAGGGGGATCTGTGATGGAGAGGAGTCTGTGATGGGGGGATCTGTGATGGGGGGATCTGTGATGGAGGGAGTCTGTGATGGAGGGATCTGTGATGGAGAGGAGTCTGTGATGGGGGATCTGTGATGGAGAGGAGTCTGTGATGGGGGGATCTGTGATGGAGAGGAGTCTGTGATGGGGGGGATCTGTGATGGGGGGCTTTGTGATGGAGAGGAGTCTGTGATGGAAAGGAGTCTGTGATGGGGGGCTCTGTGATGGAGAGGAGTCTGATGGAGGGATCTGTGATGGAGAGAAGTCTGTGATGGGGGGATCTGTGATGGAGAGGAGTCTGTGATGGAAAGGAGTCTGTGATGGGGGGCTCTGTGATGGAGAGGAGTCTGATGGAGGGATCTGTGATGGAGAGAAGTCTGTGATGGGGGGATCTGTGATGGAGAGGAGTCTGTGATGGAAAGGAGTCTGTGATGGGGGGCTCTGTGATGGAGAGGAGTCCGATGGAGGGATCTGTGATGGAGAGAAGTCTGTGATGGAGAGGAGTCTGTGATGGGGGGGATCTGTGATGGGGGAGAGTCTGTCATGGAGAGGAATCTGTGAAGGGGGATCTGTGATGGAGAGGAGTCTGTGATGGGGGGATCTGTGATGGAGAGGAGTCTGTGATGGGCGGAATCTGTGATGGAGAGGTATCTATGATGGGGGAATCTGTGATGGAGAGGAGTCTGTGATGGGGGGGGCTTTGTGATGGAGAGGAGTCTGTGACGGAGAAGAGTCTGTGATGGGGGGCTCTGTGATGGAGAGGAGTATGATGGAGGGATGTGTGATGGAGAGGAGTCTGTGATGGGGGGGATCTGTGATGGGGGAGAGTCTGTGATGGAGAGGAGTCTGTGATGGGGGGGGATCTGTGATGGAGAGGAGTCTGTGATGGGGGGGATCTGTGATGGAGAGGAGTCTGTGATGGGGGGGATCTGTGATGGAGAGGAGTCTGTGATGGGCGGGATCTGTGATGGAGAGGAGTCTGTGATTTGGGGATCCGTGATGGAGAGGAGTCTGATGGAGGGATCTGTGATGGAGAAGAGTCTGTGATGGGGGGATCTGTGATGGGGAGGAGTCTGTGATGGAGGGATCTGTGATGGAGAGGAGTCTGTGATGGGAGGATCTTTGATGGAGAGGAGTCTATGATGGGGGGCTCTGTGATGGAGAGGTATCTGTGATGGAGAGGAGTCTATGATGGAGAGAGGAGTCTGTGATGGGGGGGGGGTCTTTCATGGAGAGGAGTCTGTGATGGGGGGGATCTGTGACGGGGAGGGGGGGGGAGTCTGTGATGAAGGGATTCTGTGAAATACTAATACGTTTATGTTGATTAAAACTGTTTTTTGTGCACTACAAAAAAAATATGTGCAGTGTGCAAAGGAATTTGTTTATATTTTTTTCAAACTATAGTCCGGCCCCCCAACAGTCTGAGGGACAGTGAACTGGCCCCCTGTTTAAAAAGTTTGAGGACCCCTGGTATATATAATTGAAAATTGGTCAATCCTAATGTTCTGACTACCTATCTACTAATTTCCCGAGGCCCAAAAATGCCAGGAAAGTACAAATACAGTAAAACCTTGGTTTAAGAGCAAGACAAGCAACATTTTTAAAGAAATTTTGACTTGATATACAAGCGATGTCTTGATATTCAAATAGCGTTATGTCAGAACTGAGTATAAAAGAGAAGAGAGGCGCCTCTAAGTGTAGCAATATGGTTACATTTAACCACTTGTCCCCCGCCCACTGTCAATAGACGGCGGGCGGAGGATACTCTCGTTCCGGGAGGACGTCATATGACGTCCTCCCTTTAAAACGAGCTAGGAGGCGCGCGCGCGCGCCCGCCGCATTCACAAGGCCCCGGTGCGCGTGCCCGGCGGCCGCGATTGCCGCCGGGCACCCGCGATTGCCCGGGAAACGAGCAGGAAAGTGGATCTCTGTGTGTAAACACAGAGATCCACGTCCTGTGAGGGAGAGGGGACCGATGGTGTGTCCCTTGTACATAGGGACAACCATCGGTCACCTCCCCCAGTCAGTCCCCTCCCCCCACAGTAAGAACACTTTGAGGGAACATATTTAACCCCTTCCCGCCCCCTAGTGGTTAACCCCTTCCCTGCCAATCACATTTATACAGTAATCAATGCATTTTTATAGCAGGGATCGCTGTATAAATGTGAATGGTCCCAAAAATGTGTCAAAAGTGTCCGATGTGTCCGCCGCAATATTGCAGTCACAATAAAAAATTGCAGATCGCCGCCATTACTAATAAAAAAAAAAAAAAAAAACATGCTATAAATCTATCCCCTATTTTGTACACGCTATAACTTTTGCGCAAACCAATCAATACGCGCTTATTGCGATTTTTTTTTTTTTACCAAAAATATGTAGAAGAATACGTATCGGCCTAAACTGAGGAAAATTTTATTAAAAAAAAAAATGGGTATTTATTATAGCAAAAAGTAAAAAAATAGGATTTTTATAACAGCTTACCTGTAAAATCCTTTTCTTGGAGTACATCACGGGACACAGAGCGACATAGTCATTACTAATGGGTTATATAGATACCTTCAGGTGCTGGCACTGGCAACTTCCAAAACCGGAAGTACCCTCCCCTATATAAGCCCCTCCCATCCGGGAGCACCTCAGTTTTGTAGCAAAGCAATAAGTGTCCCTAAAGAGGGGCGGGAGCTCTGTGTCCCGTGATGTACTCCAAGAAAAGGATTTTACAGGTAAGCTGTTATAAAAATCCTATTTTCTTTCTCATACATCACGGGACACAGAGCGACATAGTCATTACTAATGGGATGTCCTAAAGCAATGCCCAACGAGGGGGGGGGATACACCATACATAAGCTGAGCGCTATCAGACATGAGGATCTTTTGCGGCCTGCAACACACTGCGCCCAAAGGCGACATCCTCCTGACTTCTAACGTCCACCTGGTAGAACCTAGTAAACGTGTGTACTGAAGACCATGTTGCGGCCTTACAGATTTGAGCCAGAGAGGCCTGGTGATGCACTGCCCATGAAGTTCCAACTGCTCTCGTGGAGTGCGCTCTAACTTTGAACGGAGGCGGTCTCCTTCTCAAGCCATAGGCTTGCATTATGACCTGTCGAATCCACTTGGCTAAAGTAGATTTTGATGCTGCCTGACCCTTTCTGGGGCCTTCCGGCAGAATAAACAAAGTATCTGTTCTGCGAATCTGAGCAGTGGCTTTTAGATAAGCTTTAACTGCTCTTACTACATCCAAAGAATGCAATAACTTTTCCTCTACCGAAGTAGGTTTGGGGAAAAAAGAAGGAAGAACCACATCTTGGTTCAAATGAAACCTCGATACCACCTTAGGAAGAAAGGCTGGATGAGGACGTAACACTACTCTGTCCTTATGGATAACCAGATATGGCTCCTTACAGGACATAGCTGCTAATTCCGACACTCTTTTAGCCGAACAAATGGCTACTAGAAAAAATCAATTTCCTGGTGAGAAGAACCAAAGAAATATGCTGTAATGGTTCAAATGGTTGTTTCTGTAGAACCGACAGAACCAAGTTTAGATCCCATGGACATATGGGAATATTAACCGGAGGACTTATACGCATCACTCCTTGTATAAAGGCTTTGACTAGTGAATGCGAAGCCAAGGGCCTTTGAAAAAATATTGACAAGGCCGAAATCTGACCCTTGATAGTACTCAAGGCAAGCTTCCTATCTACAGCCCAATGTAGGAAGTCCAGAATCCTACCTATTACGTATTTACGTGGATGCCATTTCTTGGCCTCACACCAGGCGATGTACGCCTTCCAGATTCTATAGTAGATCTGCCTGGATACCGGCTTCCTGGCATTGATCATGGTAGATACCACAGAATTAGAGAGCCCTCTCTTTTTTAGAATGTGGGCTTCAATAGCCAGGCCGTCAAACCTAGGGCTGGTAAGGAAGGGTGGTATATCGGTCCTTGCGAAAGCAGGTCCGGACGATGTGGGAGGGTCCAAGGACTCCCCACAGACATCTTTACAATCTCCGCGTACCATGCTCTTCGGGGCCACGCTGGAGCCACCAGAATCACTGGTTTCTTTTCTACCCTGATTCTGCGGAGTAATCGAGGTAACAATTGTGGCGGTGGGAATGCATATATCAGCTTGAACTGATCCCAAGGGAACACTAGGGCATCCGAGCCGCAAGCTAGGGGATCCCTTGTCCAAGAGACAAACCTGTCCACTTTTGCGTTGAATCTGGATGCTAGCAGATCTACATCCGGTGTTCCCCACCGCTGACATATTGTCTGGAAAACCTCGGGATGAAGGGACCATTCCCCTGGGCATAATTGTTGGCGACTTAGAAAGTCCGCCTTCCAATTCTCCACTCCTGGAATGAATACCGCAGATATGGCTGGGACATATCTTTCTGCCCATTTCAGGATGTAATTTACTTCCCTCTGGGCTGCACGACTCCTGGTGCCCCCCTGATGATTGATATATGCCACTGCTGTGGCATTGTCTGATTGAATTCTGACAGGGGACCCTTGGAGTTTGGATGTCCATGCTACTAGGGCATACCGGGCTGCTCGTATCTCTAAGAGATTGATGGGCAGGGCCTTTTCCGCATCCGACCATCTGCCCTGGAGAGACCATTGCTCCAGTACTGCTCCCCAGCCTATAAGGCTGGCATCTGTAGTGACCACCTTCCAAGAAATCGGACTGAAGGATTTCCCTCTTTCCAGATTCTGGGGAACCAACCACCAGCGGAGGCTCTTGCGAACGGAAGGGGACAAGGACATTGGTAAGTCTAGGGCCTGAACTTTTTTGTTCCAGGCTGACAGTATGGCCCTTTGCAAATTCCTTGAATGGAATTGACCGTAGGGTACTGCTTCGAATGATGCCACCATTTTTCCCAGCAGCCTCATGCACAGGCGTATGGATGGCTGTCTTTTTGTACCCACTAAGTGGATCAAATCTCTCAAAGACGACCCCTTTTCTTGAGGCAAGAAAATTTTTCTCTGGTCTGAATCCAGCCTTAGCCCCAAGTATTCCAGACTTTTGACTGGTTTTAGGGCTGACTTGTCTCGGTTGATAATCCAACCGTGATATTCCAGATACTTGATTGTCTCGTGAACAACCACTTCTAGTTTTTCCACTGAGTGGTCTATCAGCAACAAGTCGTCTAGATATGCCATTATCGTTACACCTCGTGTTCTTAGATTGGCCAATAATGGGGCCAGAATTTTTGTGAACACTCATGGTGCTGTGGCCAGACCGAAGGGTAAGGCTCTGAACTGAAAATGGCGCCCTTCTACCGCAAAGCGTAGAAATTTTTGGTGGGCTGGAAAGATGGGAATGTGCAAATAAGCATCTTTGATGTCGATCGAGGCTAACCATTCCTCCCCTTGTAGGGCAGTGGCCACCGATCGGATCGACTCCATCCGGAAAGTCCTGATATGTAGGAATTTGTTTAGCCCTTTTAGATTTAATATGGGCCTCACATCCCCGTTTGGCTTCGGGACTGTAAAGAGGTTTGAGTAAAACCCGAACCCCCATTCTTCCAGGGGAACCTCTATAATTACTGCTTGGAGCAATAATTGTTCTAGTGCCAACAGGAGGGATCCTCTCTTCTGGGGATCCCTTGGCACGTTTGACCTTATAAAGTGGGAAGGAGGGGAGTCTTTTAACTCCAATTTGTATCCCAGATTTACTGCGGAGAGCACCCATCTGTCTCTGATCGTGTCCCGCCAGGTCTCTGTGAACAACTGAAGTCTTCCCCCCACCCGATTGAGTGGGGGCAACCCTTCATGCATTTGACTTTGGGGGAGGTTTTGTACCTCTCCTGCTCCAGGGCTTCTTGTTACCCTGCAATTGTCCCTGATTTTTACCTCCGGGATTTGACCGAGGAGGCCGTCGGAACTGTTTCACAGCCGATGTCCTAGGGACTGGAGAAGCAGGCCTCTTAAAAGAGGGACCTCTAACTCTGTTTTTAACCGGCAAAAGTGTACTTTTACCACTGGAAATTCTCTGGATATATTTGTCCAGGTCTTCCCCGAATAAGCGTTCACCATGAAATGGGAAGCTGACCAGCAATTTTTTACAGGGAGCTTCAGCAGACCAGTTTTTGAGCCATAAAAGCCTGCGCATATGTACTACAGACAGCGTAAGGCGGGAGGCCTGATGGATTGAATCCTTTATAGCGTCCACCGCAAAGCATAAGGCTCTAGGTAGATCAGCTAGGGCAAGAGCCTGCTGATCTGGCAAGTCCCTTAAGACCTGTTTCAACTGATCCTTCACTGCTTGGCAGACCCCAATAGCTGCCACTGCTGGTTGTGTCACCAATCCTGCTGTAGCAAAAGCAGATTTTAATAAGGACTCTAATTTTTTATCTATTGGGTCCTTGAACATTTGGACATTATCCACTGGACATGTCAGTGATTTATTCACACAAGAGATGGCTGCGTCCACTGTAGGGACCCTCCATTTTTTGATGAACTTATCCTCCATGGGATAGACCACCGGAAATCTCTTGGGGGGAGTAAATATTTTATCAGGATGCTCCCAATCCTGGTAAATGAGCCCTTCCAGTAAAGGATGGATCGGAAAGGAACAAACAGTCTGGGGAGCTTTTAGCGACCCCAACGAGGAGACAGAAGTGGATGATGGCTCCGCAAGGGGCATTTTAAATGCTGATCGGACCATATTAGTCAGGGACTGAACCCATAATCTTTCAGCATGTGATGCTGAGAATGGCTCTTCCACTGTTGATTCCTCTACAACAGAATCGACCTCATCCTGATCCCCTTCAGGTAGGTCGATCCCTGTATGGGACTGTTGCTCCGCTAACAGGCACTCTGAGGGAGGAGACCGAGATCGAGCGCTTTTTTCCTGTGACAGGGAAGCAGCGATCAATGCTGACAATCTCTCTTCCAGCCCTCCCAGAGCTGAGGAAAAAACCTCCTCTGTTACATACACAGGAGCAGGTGAACTGAGGACAGCCACAGTACCAGGTACTCCTGAGGGTGCTCTACGGTCACTAACCTCTGATTCTTCAGGGGAGACTGGTGCAGCCGAAGCATGCCCAAGATCCTCAGAGCCCGATGGAGACCCCCTATGCTTCCTGGGATTTTTAGTCCCAGAGTTTTTAGACGGCATTATTCCTAAGCCCAAAGCTGAGGTATTCCAGCCAAAATACACCACTTACTGACAATAGTCTAGCACAAATGCTGCTATAAAAACAGTTGGTGTCTACTAATGTGCCTTTCTATGGGGATGCCTGCATCAACCGCTTGCTGTATGCCTTTTTTTTAAATGTTGCCAGCTCTGTCTCTGCACTCCATAGCCAGCTCACAACACATAATTGTGGTTTTTAACATGCTGGGACGCCCGCACATGCGCAGAAGCACTGCGGCGCGCACAGAGCGTCATCCCCCAAGCTCCGCCCCCTTTCCCGGCTCACCTCTATATATAGAGGCGCGTGCACGCGCACGCGCGCGGCCACGTGCACGCGCGCGGCCACGTGCGCCTTCGGCGCTAATTTTGAAAAAGGAAACTAGGGACAAGAGCCAGGGCCCCTTTTGCCGCAGGCCGGGGGATGGACGAGCATTGCAACATGGCAGAGGAAGCAGTTTCCCACAAGAGAACTCACCATCTGCCTGGACTTGCTCTGATAAAAAGAAACTAGACAAGAAAACGTTCCACAGCGGCCTCTAGTGGATTAACACAGGTACCGCAGTCTAGTATATTATTTTTTTTTCTTGACCACTATTAAAATTATTACATTTTTTAGTAGTTACAGGCATGCATAATATTTAGCGGGAATACCGTTAGGTAACAGGCAGAAAGACATATTAGGCTTGGGGGTCCCCTCAATAGAACCAAGTTCCTGAGGGGCCCCCACTTACCTTTTCCCCACCGCAGGACTCTGTTTGGCCACAGAAGCCCAAACTTCACCTATCACGGCAGGCATTGTAATTAAACCTTCAGGGACCGGGTTCCCAAGGATTCCACTCCCCTGGACCTGTATAGCACCCTGCACAGAAAACATCTTGGTCATGGGTATGACCAGAGCTCTGGATCCCAGGGTCCAGCTCTCCTAAGAGAAGCATTACAGGCAAAACCTTGCTCTTCTCTGCAAGGCCCGGGTACCGACCGTTTAGCTATGAAGCTTTTTTGGTCGGATCCGGAATAGCTTACTGAGGCCCAAAAGAACCTGTACGCAAGCTCAGTGAAAAACACATGTTTCTTCTTGGCCAACACCTTAGACACTGGCAAAAAACTGAGGTGCTCCCGGATGGGAGGGGCTTATATAGGGGAGGGTACTTCCGGTTTTGGAAGTTGCCAGTGCCAGCACCTGAAGGTATCTATATAACCCATTAGTAATGACTATGTCGCTCTGTGTCCCGTGATGTACGAGAAAGAAATAGTGTTTTTTTTCCAAACTGGACGCTCTTCTTTTGTTTATAGCGCAAAAAATAAAAACCGCAGAGGTGATCAAATACCACCAAAAGAAAGCTCTATTTGTGGGAAAAAAAGGACGCAAATTTCGTTTGGGAGCCACGTCGCACGACCGCGCAATTGTCATTCAAAGTGTGACAGCGCTGAAAGCTGAAAAATGGCTTGGGCAGGAAGGGGGTTTTCGTGCACAGTAGGGAAGTGGTTAATGAAGGTACAACATTTAGCAACTCACATGGTTGATGATTAAAACAGGCACATCTAAGTATGTAGGATTCCGGGGTAAATCTGTCCACATAGACCGTCCTCCTCACCGCCATCGACGTCATCCCTTCCACCCTGCGCTCCTCGAGCGCTTCAAGCCTCACTTTCAAATCGCTCTACTGCAGGGTAGTCTTCCTGGTCATGATTGCAGACTGACAGCAGTGAGAGCCGGCGGTGCGGAGGACAGTCTATGTGGACAGCTTTACCCCAGATGCCTGCATACTTAGATGTGCCTCTTTTAACCCGCTTCAGCCCCTGAAGATTTTACCCCCTTCATGACCAGAGCACTTTTTACAATTCGGCACTGCTTCGCTTTAACTGCCAATTGCGCAGTCGTGCGACACTGTACCCAAAACTAAATTTGCATCCTTTTTTTCCCACAAATAGCGCTTTCTTTTGGTGGTACAGTATTTGATCACCTCTGTTTTTTTTTTCCGCTAAAAACAAAAGAAGGGGGCGAGGGTGGTTTGATGGAGGCTATCAGGCCCCCCCCTCTGCCCCGACCGTGGGCCACGGGACCATGAATGGGTTTCTCTTGTTATGTTTTTCCCTCAGGACACTCCTGTGGACGCCCCCCCCCCCGGCTCGTCACCGGGGTTCAGGTTGTCCGGCTGGCAGCTAATTTCTCCACTGGACAAATATTCCCTCTCGGTTTCCAGGATATTGCTCACCAGTCCCCTTACTTGACCTATGGCCCTGTAGAGGCCTCTGGGGCCCTCACAGGCACTGAACGCTATTAATGTTTTTGTAGTTGTACTTGTTTTCTTTTCCTGTCCAACATGTTTATTTCTGTTCTTTTTGTTTAACGACCCTGCAAGGTCAATGATCCTGTCTACTGCAGTCTGTTGGACATGTCTTGTCCCATGTTTTTCTTTTTTTACAAAATAAATACTGATTATACAAAAAAAAAAAAAAAAGCGCCAATTTTGAAAAAACACAATATTTTGTACTTTTTGCTATAATAAATATCCCACATTTTCTTAAAAAAAAATAAAAATATTTTCCTCAGTTTAGGCCGATGTGTATTCTTCTGCATATTTTTGGTTAAAAAATCTCAATAAGCGTATATTTATTGGTTTGCGCAAAAGTTATAGCCCCTATAAAATAGGGGGTCGTTTTATGGCATTTTTATTATTATTATTATTTTTTTTACTAGTAATGGCAACGATCTGCGATTTTTGTGGGACTGCGATATTGCGGCAGACAAATTGGACACTTTTGACACATTTTTGGGACCATTCACATTTATACAGCGATTAGTGCTATAAAAACAGGGCTGGTGCAAGGATCTTTGACACCCTAGGCGAAACCTAATTTTGCCCCCCCCCCCGGCTGCGCCCCTGACTCCACTTTAACCTGCCCTTGCAACACATGTGACCTATCTGACCCCTACACTAACCTCCTGTCCCCTACACTAACCCACCTGACAATTACACTGACCCCCCCATACCTGAAAAATACACTGACCCCCCTTACCTGACACATACACTGACCCCCCCTTACTTACCTGACACATACACTGACCCCCCCTTACCTGACACATACACTGACCCCCCCTTACCTGACACATACACTGACCCCCCTTACATGACACATACACTGACCCCCCTTACATGACACATACACTGACCCCCCTCACATGACACATACACTGACCCCCCCTCACATGACACATACACTGACCCCCCCTTACATGACACATACACTGACTCCCCCTTACATGACACATACACTGACCCCCCTTACATGACACATACACTGACCCCCCCTTACATGACACATACAATGACCCCCCCTTACATGACACATACACTGACCCCCCCTTACCTGACACATACACTGACCCCCCCTTACATGACACATACACTGACCCCCCTTACATGACACATACACTGACCCCCCCTTACATGACACATACACTGACCCCCCCTTACATGACACATACACTAACCCCCCCTTACATGACACATACACTGACCCCCCCTTACATGACACATACACTGACCCCCCCCTTACCTGACACATACACTGACCCCTCCTTACCTGACACATACACTGACCCCCCTTACATGACACATACACTGACCCCCCTTACATGACACATACACTGACCCCCCCTTTACATGACACATACACTGACCCCCCTTACATGACACATACACTGACCCCCCCTTACATGATACATACACTGACCCCCCCTTACATGACACATACACTGACCCCTCCTTACCTGACACATACACTGACCCCCCCTTACATGACACATACACTGACCCCCCCTTACATGACACATACACTGACCCCCCCTTTACATGACACATACACTGACCCCCCCTTACATGACACATACACTGACCCCCCCTTACATGATACATACACTGACCCCCCCTTACATGATACATACACTGACCCCCCTGACTCCTACTTCCTGCACTACTCAAACACACTCCCCCCCTCCCCCTCCCCCTCATACAGCATGTAGATCGATCCGTCCTCCTCCTTACCGCTGCTCTTTGCTTTGGTGCTTCGTCAGCCATCATCAGGGCTCTGCTCAGGGGCCAGGCCAGCGCCATCCATCCTCTCCACGGAGTCCCCGCCAGGGCCAGCGCCGCGCCGCTGCCAATGCCATCCACCCGCTCCATGGAGTCCTCGCTGGGCGGGAGGTCAGTCAGCTACTCCTAAGCCCCGCCCCTCCGCTGCACACACAAGACACACAGCACCGCACCAGAGGGACAGGCTGGAGCAAAGGAGTCCTGGAGCGGCGCTGTGTGATTATACCTGTCTGAGGACTGAGGTGTGACAGCGCAGTGGGGCGCTCTGCGCTACACATGGGGGGAATTTGGTGGCGCCGTGGCGGTACACTGAATGGGGCCAGGCCAGCGATCAGGAGAGAGGAGAGCCTAGCTCACACTGTCACACAGGACAGAGGCTGTGGTTGCGCCCTAGGTGGTAGTGCGCCCCTAGGCGGCTGCCTACTTCGCCTAGTGGTAGCGCCGGCCCTGTATAAAAATGCACTGATTACTGTATAAATGTCACTGGCAGGGAAGAGGTTAACACAAGGGGGTTAACTGTGTTCCCTCACTGTGTTCTAACTGTGGGGGGATGGGACTTACTAGGAGAAGAGAGAGGTTGGTGTTCATACGTTGTATGAACACATGATCAGTCTCTTCTCCCACAGATCACACACAGATCTCGGTTCTCGCTCTGTCACCAGCGATCACGGGTGCCCGGCGGTCATCGCGCCCACCGGGCACTCGCATCGGCTCCGGGAGCGAGCCGCTGGCATGCGCGCGTGCCTCCGGTGGTGCGCGCGTGCCTCCAGCAGAGCGCGCGTGCCCCTAGTGGCCAAAGGCAAAGCGACGCAACATAACGTTGTTTCGCCCATCTGTGCCATTCTGCCGCTGTAAGACTGCGGCGGCTGGTCGGCAAGTGGTTTATTTTCAAACATGTGAGTTTGCTAAATGTTGTACCTTATTGCTACACTTAAAGGCTCCTCTCTTCTCTTTTATACTCTGTAGCTCCTGCTTGATATTGCTTCTAATCCCCTTGTGGAGGCTTCCATTTGTGGATGCACATTTTATGGTTACACAACCCCTCCAACCCCTCACATTGCTATAATCTTTTTATATGGACTATAAACTGAAGGACCTATGAAAAAATGGTTGTGGAATGAATCATCTGAGTTTCCATTATTTCTTATGATATAACAGTGCTTTGGATTACAAGCATGTTTCCGGAACAAATTATGCTCACAATACAAGGTTTTACTGTACCTCCAAATGTTCTCTTTTTGGAAAGTATGCAGTCCGAAGTATTTAGTAAAAGGCATGGTGAGTTTTTTTTAAGTTGCAATTTTTTGTCACAATTCCTTGGAAAATTAAGAAATTAAATGTTAGGGTTTTCTTTTTGTAGTTGTCATTTATTTATTTTTAAGTTATTTCTCACACACAGCATAGGCATGCTTACAATTACCCTTCAAAACATATTCTGCTTTACCTTCCGAGTATGTGGATATCACATGTGTGAGACTTTTTCACAGCCTAGATGCATAGAGAGGCACAAAATCCAATCCTGACTACCTATCATCTTGAGTCCCTGAAGTACCTAGGAGAAAAACCCACAAAATTTCCCTTTTAGAAACCAAACACTACAAGGTATTTTCTGAAAGGCATAATGAGTCTTTTGAAAATGTCATTGAAAATTTCATTTTTTGCCACAAGTTTTTGGAAAATGTGGAAATAAAATGAAAATGTACATTTTTTTTACACAAAGTTGTCAATTATTAAGATAATTCTAACACATATAATAGACATGCTTAGAATTACACCCCAAAACACATTCTGCTACTCCTCCTGAGTATGGCAATACCACTTGTGTTAGACTTTTTCACACCCTAACCACATAGAGAGCCCCAAAATCCAAGGTGCACCTTCAAGCATTCTAGGGGCATAAATTAGACATCTAATTTCCCGACTACCTATCACATAAAATGCATTAAGGTAAAAAATAAATTAAAAAAAAAAACACTTTTAAATTACACCAAAATAAAATACTATTCAAGTATGTATTCTTAATCTAAAAAGTACCTTCTATTGCTCTTGGACTCCAAATATCCAAATTCTTTTTTTTGCTGTTTTGCTACAACTTCCTCTTAAAAGGGGGCTACATTCATCCTCCATGCTCCAATTTTATGTAGGACTGTAACCACCCTCTCTTGCTCACTCTAGAGATGAACTATGGGATTTGTAGTGTGCATGGAGCAGTGCGGGATCTCACTGAGGAAAGACCATTGTGTGTGTGCTGGAGGTGGGATCTCACTGAGGAAAGACCAAGGTGCGTGTGCTGGTGGGATCTCACGAAGGAAAGACCAATGTGTATGTGCTGGAGGTGGGATCTCACTGAGGAAAGACCAAGGTGTGTGTATGCTGGAGGTGGGATCTCACGAAGGAAAGACCAATGTGTATGTGCTGGAGGTGGGATCTCACTGAGGAAAGACCAATGTGTGTGTATGCTGGAGGTGGGATCTCACTGAGGAAAGACCAATGTGTATGTATGTGCTGGAGGTGGGATCTCACTGAGGAAAGACCATTGTGTGTGTGCTGGAGGTGGGATCTCACTGAGGAAAGACCAAGGTGCGTGTATGCTGGAGGTGGGATCTCACTGAGGAAAAACCAATGTGTATGCGCTGGAGGTGGGATCTCACTGAGGAAAGACCATTGTGTGTGTGCTGGAGGTGGGATCTCACTGAGGAAAGACCAATGTGTATGTGCTGGAGGTGGGATCTCACTGAGGAAAGACCATTGTGTGTGTGCTGGAGGTGGGATCTCACTGAGGAAAGACCAAGGTGTGTGTGCTGGTGGGATCTCACGAAGGAAAGACCATTGTGTGTGTGCTGGAGGTGGGATCTCACTGAGGAAAGACCAAGGTGTGTGTATGCTGGAGGTGGGATCTCACTGAGGAAAGACCAATGTGTATGTGCTGGAGGTGGGATCTCACTGAGGAAAAACCAATGTGTGTGTGTGCTGGAGGTGGGATCTCACTGAGGAAAGACCAATGTGTGTGTGCTGGAGGTGGGATCTCACTGAGGAAAGACCAATGTGTATGTATGTGCTGGAGGTGGGATCTCACTGAGGAAAGACCAATGTGTATGTATGTGCTGGAGGTGGGATCTCACTGAGGAAAGACCAATGTGTATGTATGTGCTGGAGGTGGGATCTCACTGAGGAAAGACCAATGTGTATGTATGTGCTGGAGGTGGGATCTCACTGAGGAAAGACCAATGTGTATGTATGTGCTGGAGGTGGGATCTCACTGAGGAAAGACCAATGTGTATGTATGTGCTGGAGGTGGGATCTCACTGAGGAAAGACCAATGTGATTGTATGTGCTGGAGGTAGGATCTCACTGAGGAAAGACCAATATGTATGTATGTGCTGGAGGTGGGATCTCACTGAGGAAAGACCAATGTGTATGTATGTGCTGGAGGTGGGATCTCACTGAGGAAAGACCAATGTGTATGTATGTGCTGGAGGTGGGATCTCACTGAGGAAAGAACAATTTGTGTGTGCTAAATCTGTTAAGAAAAATCTAACCAAAAAACTAGATCTATCCAAGTTTGTACATTTATTTTAATATAACATTTTTCACTAAATAAGATAGATAGATAGATAGATAGATAGATAGATAGATAGATAGATAGATAGATAGATAGATAGATAGATAGGGTACTGTATAAAATAAACAAAGGAAGTTCTTGGAAAAATGAGACACGTAGCAACTGTACGTGTGAGTAACCAGCTGTGTGTAGGACAAGATGAAAGCCATCTTTTTCATGGAAGATTACTCACAGGATAATTAAGTGGATATCATGTGGATGCATGATGTGGATGCAGGTCACATTATCATCAATACTGACTTGTCTCCAGACAAAACACACTAATGTACAATACCTTTGTCCCCCCATTAACAAATTAAAGCGCATTCACACAAGTTCTATTTAAATAAAAATAATTTAGTGATAATGTTTCTCATCAAAGTGAGGAAATTGTTGTAATTCTCCTATTCACTGCATCTCATTATACAGTCTCATATAATTAAGTCCATCAATCAGTCTTTGAATGTAGTCTAAATTTAATGTGCAGAGACAGTATAGAATGGATGAGTGAATGAACACTACTCTACTGACCAAAGGCTATCAACATCAGTCAGGCACTATGGAAATTACTGCTGATTTGCTGGTAGTATCTGAATATTCACAGCTTTTGAGTGGAATAAACAGGCACATCAGAAAACTACTCTGATTTCCTTTCAACTGCATAATAGTAAAGATATTTATATATACAGTGGTTACGGAAAGTATTCAGACCCCCTTAAATTTTTCACTCTTTGTTATATTGCAGCCATTTGCTAAAATCTTTTAAGTTCATTTTTTTCCTCATTAATGTACACACAGCACCCCATATTGACAGAAAAATACAGAATTGTTCACATTTTTGCAGTTAAAAAAAAAAAGAAAAACTGAAATATCACATGGTCCTAAGTATTCAGACCCTTTGCTGTGACACTCATATATTTAACTCAGGTGCTGTCCATTTCTACTGATCATCTTTGAGATGGTTCTACACCTTCATTTGAGTCCAGCTGTGTTTGATTCTACTGATTGGACTTGATTAGGAAAGCCACACACCTGTCTATATAAGACCTTACAGCTCACAGTGCATGTCAGAGCAAATGAGACTCATGAGGTCAAAGAAACTGCCTGAAGAGCTCAGAGCCAGAATTGTGGTAAGGCCCAGATCTGGCCAAGGTTACAAAAAAATTCTGCCACACTTAAGGTCCCTAAGAGCACAGTGGCCTCCATAATCCTTAAATAGAAGAGGTTTGGGATGACCAGAACCCTTCCTAGAGCTGGCCATCCGACCAAACTGAGCTATCGGGGGAGAAGAGCCTTGGTGAGAGAGGTAAAGAAGAACCCAAAGATCACTGTGGCTGAGCTCCAGAGATGCAGTCGGGAGATGGGAGAAAGTTGTAGAACGTCAACCATCACTGCAGCCCTCCACCAGTCCGGGGCTTTATGGCAGAGTGGCTCGACGGAAGCCTCTCCTCAGTGCAAGACACATGAAAGACCGCATGGAGTTTGCTGAAAAACACCTGAAGAACTCCAAGATGGTGAAAAATAAGATTCTCTGGTCTGATGAGACCAAGATAGAACTTTTTGGCCTTAATTTTAAGCGGTATGTGTGGAGAAAACCAGGCACTGCTAATCACCTGTCCAATACAGTCCCAACAGTGAAGCATGGTGGTGGCAGCATCATGCTGTGGGGGTGTTTTTCAGCTGCAGGGACAGGATGACTGGTTGCAATCAAGGGAAAGATGAATGCGGCCAAGTACAGGGATATTTTGGACGAAAACCTTCTCCAGAGTGCTTAGGACCTCAGACTGGGCTGAAGGTTTACCTTTCAACAAGACAATGACCCTAAGCACACAGATAAAATAACGAAGGAGTGGCTTCACAACAACTCCGTGACTGTTCTTGAATGGCCTAGCCAGAGCCCTGACTTAAACCCAATTGAGCATCTCTGGAGAGACCTAAAAATGGCTGTCCACCAACGTTTACCATCCAACCTGACAGAACTGGAGAGGATCTGCAAGGAGGAATGGCAGAGGATCCCCAAATCCAGGTGTGAAAAACTTGTTGCATCTTTCCCAAAAAGACTCATGGCTGTATTAGATCAAAGGGGTGCAAATACTAAATACTGAGCAAAGGGTCTGAATACTTAGGACCATGTGATATTTCACTCTTTCTTTTTTAATAAATTTGCAAAAATGTCAATAATTCTGTGTTTTTCTGTCAATATGGGGTGCTGTGTGTACATTAATGAGGAAAAAAAATGAACTTAAATAATTTTAGCAAATGGCTGCAATATAACAAAGGGTGACAAATTTAAGGGGGTCTGAATACTTTCCGTACCCACTGTATATATATATATATATATATATATATATACACACACAGTATCTCACAAAAGTTAGTACACCCCTCTAATTTTTTTTAAATGTTATATTATGTCTTTTCATGTGACAACACTGAATAAATTACACTTTGCTACAATATAAAGTAGAGAGTGTCCTGCCCTCAAAATAACTCAACACACAGCCATTCATGTCTAAACCGCTGGCGACATAAGTGACTTCACTCCTAAGTGAAAATGTCCAAATTGGGCCCAAAGTGTCAATATTTTGTGTGGCCACCATTATTTTCCAGCACTGCCTTAACCCTCTTGGGCATGGAGTTCACCAGCGCTTCACAGGTTGCCACTGGAGTCCTCTTCCACTCCTCCTGACGCTGAGCACGTGCACTCAACTTCTTTGGTCGACCATGGCGAAGCCTGTTCTGAGTGGAACCTGTACTGTTAAACCGCTGTATGGTCTTGGCCACCGTGCTGCAGCTCAGTTTCAGGGTCTCGGCAATCTTCTTATAGCCTAGGCCATCTTTATGTAGAGCAACAATTCTTTTTTTTTCAGATCCTTAGAGAGATATTTGCCATGAGGTGCCATGTTGAACTTCCAGTGACCAGTATGAGAGGGTGAGAGAGATAACATCAAATTTAACACACCTGCTCCCCGTTCACACCTGAGATCTTGTAACACTAACGAGTCACATGACACCAACATTTTCTCTAGGGGTGTAATTTCCCACACAGTTGGAAAACATCCTGTAGGTACACACTTAACTCTTTGATTGCCTCTGGTGTTAACCCCTTCCCTGTCAGTGTCATTAGTACAGTAACAGTGCATATTTTTAGCACTGCTCACTGTAACAATGTCACTGGTTCCCCAAAAAAGTGTCAAAAATGTCTGTTAAGTGTCCGATCTGTCCGTCGCAATGTCACAGTCATGCTAGAAATCGCTGATCGCCGCCATTACTAGTAAAAAAAATAAACATGCCATAAATCTATCCCCTAGTTTGTAGACGCCATCATTTTTGCACAAACCAATCAATATACACTTATTGGGAATTTTTTTTACCAAAAATATGTAGCAAAACACATATTGACCTAAATTGATGAAGAAATTCGATTTTTTATATTTTTTTATTGGATATGTTTTATAGCAGAAAGTAAAAAATATATATATTTTTCAAAATTGTCGCTCTTTTTTTGTTTTTAGCGCAAAAAATTAAAACCGCAGAGGTGATCAAATACTACCAAAAGAAAGCTCTACTTGTGGGAAAAAAAGGAGATCAATTTTATTTGGGTACATCGTCGCACGACCGCACAATTGTCAGTTAAAATAACGCAGTGCCGTATCGCAAAAAATGGCCTGGTCATTAAGGGGTGAAACCTAACGGTCCTTAAGTTGTTAAAGCGGAAGTCCACACAAAAATGGAACCTCCGCTTTTCGGAACCCCCCCCCCCTCCGGTGTCACATTTGGCACCTTTCAGGGGGCAGGGGGTGCAGATACCTGTATAATACTGGTATTTGCACCCACTTCTGGGCATAGACCCCCGTGGGGGTTACCCCCCCCCCGCTGTCTTCTGGGAGACACACGGGTCTCAGAAGACAGCAGGGACCATTTTAATTGCTCAGCGCGACTCGCTCATGCGCAGTAGGGAACCGGGAAGTGAAGCCTGATTCCCTTACCGAAGATGGCAGCGGCAGCATCCGAGGACCGAGGGACGGGTCGGCCTCGGGTGCCGATAACACGGGCGCGCTGGACAGGTAAGTGTTTATATTTTAAAAGTCAGCAGCTGCTGACTTTTAAAAAAAAAAAATGTCAGACCTCCGCTTTAAGTAAATATTTTTGATTTTGTGGTGTTCAGATACAGATAGGGCTCATGCACACAGGGCAAACTTGTACCCAGCTCTTCTAAACGCCCTTAAAAAACAGCATAAAAAACACTCCTAAAGCCGTGTTTTGCAAACGCGTTTAGGGGCGTTAAGCATTTGATTGTTCATTCTTTTCATTGGCCAGAAGAATAATTTATTCTGCCCATTAAAATAAATGAACATTTAAGCGCCAAACACACCCAGCACTTAGGCACGTTTAAGTGAGTCATGTATTTTTTCCCTCCTGAACACGCACAAGTGATGTTTTTTCCTTCTGTCTATAAACGTTCCTGCCTATAAATGCCTGTAAACACCTATACAGTATGTGCATGGACACTTAGGCTAACACAGGGGG
Organism: Rana muscosa; assembly: GCA_029206835.1. NCBI lineage: Eukaryota > Metazoa > Chordata > Amphibia > Anura > Ranidae > Rana > Rana muscosa. The sequence continues at coordinate 1,193,729,096 of CM055116.1, read as the reverse complement.
GCATTTTGAGGCAGAAACCAAACTGTCAAATGCCCTTAAAAGTGAGGGTATTTGAGGCCTTGAGATCTGCATTTAAATGACTATGTTGCTTCACCAAAAAAATCTGCAGACTTTTCCTCTACAATAGATGTTACTGAATATTTACCTCTTTGGTGTGACTCAAGACCAAACTTCCCTCTCTTAAAGCAAGCAGTACAGCCTCCGGCAAAGTGTTCAGCATTCAACACTTCTGAGAGCCTGCGTCCCCACCATGCTTCTACAGGCCCCTATGTTAATACGGGGCAAAGAAGTGACTAAGGGCTACTCTAAAGTAAAAACTGCAGCTTAACTTTAATAATATATGTAGCGCACCCCCTAAGCAGCCACAAGTAGATTGGAATCCCCCACCCTGCACAGCCAGGCACACCGCATCTCCACAGTAACTTGGATAGGGATGGGAGAATATGGGATGCCCCCTCGACTTCAAACAAACTTCAAGGACATCTCCTCCTATATACAGTCTCTATATACAGCTTCTCTCTTGCACTTGCTTGCAGAACTCAGCTATGTCACCCTGTTGTAGTTTTGTAGCAAAGGCCCATTACAGGCAGGGACTTACAGCCCCTATACTTGAAGAGCAGATAGGGTGATACAGCTCACACTTTCCCAGCACTTCCTCTCTGGGTTCACTGATCTCAGAACCACCTCTTCAGGCACTGCCAACCCGCCTGGCTGCAACAGCCTCTTTCACTAGCCCTCCAGGCTAACTTCTCTCCAATGTCCTCCAGACTAACACTCACCAGCCCACTCAGCTGTCTCTCAGGAGATCACCCAGTCGTGCTGACCTGCTCCCGCTGTCCTCTCTCTTGCTTCCGTGCTTCCAGGAAGGGTGTATACTGCACGTGTTGTAGGGGGAATCTTCCAGCACCCGAGCCCTGGCCTGAGGTCACCCCCCCAGACTAGGGGGCACCCTAAAGGGCCACCGACAGCCTCCTTAGCACTCCATCTCCATCTTCCACTCGGACTGGCCCACTGGGACCCCGGGAAAACTCCCGGTGGGCCGGCTGCCTGGCTGCTTCTGGGGCCGCTGTGAGGGCAGCTGCGCCTGAAAATATATGGCTGCGGGGGCCAGGCCGACATGCAACTGCGAATGCACCAGCACAGTTCCGAAACTAGCCATGCTCGGGAAAGCCCGTACACGCTCGGCAATTTCCGGAAAGGCGGGCGCATGCACAATGACACGATGGCGCCGAGCGCCGCCATTTTTAAAAGTTAAGCCGTAGCGCCCCGGCGCCGCTCAGTGAGGTTTCGTCTGTCTCTTCCTATGTCCCCCCGCAGCCTCTGAACCCCTGCCCCCCCTCTCCGCAGCCTCTGGCCTCCTGTTCCCCCCCCTGCAGCCTCTGAACTCCTGTGCCCCCGCAGCCTCTGACCTCCTGTCCCCCCTCCGCAGCCTCTGACCTCCTGTCCCCCCCTCCGCAGCCTCTGACCTCATGCCCCCCTTCCGCAGCCTCTGACCTCCTGTCCCCCCCTCCGCAGCCTCTGACCTCCTGTCTCTCCCTCCACAGCCTCTGACCTCCTGTCCTCCCCTCCGCAGCCTCTGACCTCCTGTCCCCCCTCTGCAGCCTCTGACCCCCCCCTCCATAGCCTCTGACCTCCTGTCCTCCCTCCGCAGCCTCTTACCTCCTGTCCCCCCCTCCACAGCCTCTGACCTCCTGTCCCCCCTCCGCAGCATCTGACCTCATGTCCCCTCCCGCAGCCTCTGACCTCCTGTCCCCCCTCCGCAGCCTCTGACCTCCTGTCCCCCCTCTTCAGCCTCTGACCTCCTGTCCCTTCCTCCGCAGCCTCTGACCTCCTGTCCCCCCCTCCACAGCCTCTGACCTCCTGTCCCCCTTCCGCAGCCTCTGACCTCCTGTCCCCTCCCGCAGCCTCTGACCTCCTGTCCCCCCTCCGCAGCCTCTGACCTCCTGTCCCCCCTCCGCAGCCTCTGACCTCCTGTCCCCCCTCCGCAGCCTCTGACCTTCTGTCCCTTCCTCCGCAGCCTCTGACCTCCTGTCCCCCCCTCCGCAGCCTCTGACCCCCCCTGTACCATCTGCAGCCTCTGACCTCCCCTGTACCATCCGCAGCCTCTGACCTCCCCTGTACCATCCGCAGCCCCTGACCCCCCCTGTACCATCCGCAGCCTCTGACTTCTCCTGTACCATCCACAGCCTCTGACCTCTCCTGTACCATCCACAGCCTCTGACCTCTCCTGTACCATCCGCAGCCTCTGACCTCTCCTGTACCATCCGCAGCCTCTGACCTCTTCTGTACCATCTGCAGCCTCTGACCTCTCCTGTACCATCTGCAGCCTCTGACCCTCTCTTGTCTTATATCACGTCTGGAGAGGAGTCAAGAGTGGGAGTGCCACCAGGATGAAAGTCATGGGAGAAGTCAGACTTGTGTGGACTGTGGAGAAGAAACTATGGGATAAAACCAGAGCCACCAAGCTGGAGCAGACTGATTGAGCCCTGTACCGTGCACCTGAGAGGAGGTCAGTGACAGCGCCGCTAGGCCAGTCTGAGGGGGGAGTCAATACAATATTGTAAGGGGGCACTGATCTAAAGGTTTCCCCCCTTATATCAGTAAACCCCCTTACCGTTTTCTTTTTGCGGAAGGTGGTTTCTGGTCAGAGTCCTCCCCACATTCCCAGAGTTCCCCTTTACATCATAGTCTGCAGGATTCCACCCTACAGTGCAAGGGGGCACTCTGATGTAAAGGGGAATGAAGTAAAGGGGAATGCAATGGACTCTGATATAAGTGGGGTCTCTTGTCACCAGTGCCCCCTTTATATCAGAGTTCGACCCCTTTCACACTGAGTCGCTTTGTAGGCGCTATAACGCTAAAAATAGCGCCTGCAAAGCGCCCTAAAAGAGCCGCTCCACACACTCCAGTGTGAAAACCCTGAGGGCTTTCACACTGGAGCAGTGCGCTGGCAGGACGCTAAAAAATGTCCTGCTTGCAGCATCTTTGGAGCGGTGGAGGACCGGTGTGTGTATACCGCTCCTCCACTGCTCCTGCCTTTTGAAATGAATGGGCTCCGCGGCTATACTGCCGGAAATGCGCATTTTGCCGGCGCTTTGCGGGTGGTTTTAACCCTTTTTAGGCCGTTAGCGGGGATTAAAAGCTGAATAGCGCCGCAAAATTTACGGTAAATCGCCGCTAAAAATATTGCCGCTTTATCGCCGACGCACCCACCGCCCCAGTGTGAATGGGGCCTTCCCACTTAGATCATGATCTGCCATGTTCCCCTTAATGTCAGAGTTCCCTTGCACCGTAAAGGGGAATCCTGCAGACTCCTGATATATGGGGGAACTCTGTGCTGGCTGGGTTATATTAATCTGACCTTCATGTAAATGGAGAAATATGATTTTTGACTTTTGTTTAACTTAAACACATTGCTAATAGCTTTAGCTACAAGTTTATAGCTTAAATATTGATATTTGCACAGAAAACTGCCATTTTAGGCACTTATTTTTTGCAAATGTATCTGTGCCAGTAAATGATAAAATTTGTGCTGTTTGTAAACTCCATGTCTCTCTTATCTATATATATATATATAATACACTCTTCAAATGTGCTTTAAAATGCACGGTTTTCCCTTTTATGTACAAGAAAATAATGATGTTATGATGTTGAGCTGATATAATAATGCTATGGGGCTGGTATGAAATTTTTTCCAGGGCTGGTTTTTATTCCCAGTCCAACCCTGCCTCCTATCTTCCACCCATTCTGTCTAGAACATTCTCCAATGTTCCAGAGAGCAGGGAGAGGCACAAGACTAGCTGTCAGGATGAGTCTTCCAGCCCCTAAGTCACTATTCCCTAACCCAGGTTCCCAACCCAAGCCTGGTTTTCAGCCAAGCCAATTTACCTACCCTAGCAACTAAACCTATTTAAAAAAAAGAAAAAACAATGCGCCTACTAAGTGCAGTATGTTAGAAATTTATTTAAGAAAGGGTTAAAAAAACAGCCAAATGGCTACTCACAGGATGGAAGTGGAGTGTAGGCATAAATAGATTTCTCTCTATAATTTGTCTGCGGAGGGCATGAGTCAATCCGTGTATCTGTAGTCTCCCAGTGATAGAATGCTGCCAAGATGTAGAAGTGCACTGTAGCGTTGCTGCAGCGATGGGGAGATAGCAGAAGATCGGTAGATGTAAAGGAGCTGTCCCTCTGTACCAGTGTGGACATCAGTTCCCCACGGCGTACGGCGTGCGGTTCACGCTGGAGCGCAGTCAGCCTCGGCAACCGGACGTGACGTCAATCGCAGACGATGACTGATGACGTGTTTCAATGCTTCCGCATTTTCCTCGGATCCAAGGAAAATGCGGAAGCATTGAAACGCGTCATCAGTTATCGTCTGCGATTGACGTCACGTCCGGTTGCCGAGGCTGACTGCGCTCCAGCGTGAACCGCACGCCGTACGCCGTGGGGAACTGATGTCCACACTGGTACAGAGGGACAGCTCCTTTACATCTACCGCTCTTCTGCTATCTCCCCATCGCTGCAGCAACGCTACAGTGCACTTCTACATCTTGGCAGCATTCCATCACTGGGAGACTACAGATACACGGATTGACTCATGCCCTCCGCAGACAAATTATAGAGAGAAATCTATTTATACCTACACTCCACTTCCATCCTGTGAGTAGCCATTTGGCTGTTTTTTTTAAGCCTTTCTTAAATAAATTTCTAACATACTGCACTTAGTAGGCGCATTGTTTTTTCTTTTCTTTACTGCATACAGAGTCTGCTTCGCTCTACAATTGCTGCCAACGGTGCATATGTTCATAAGACTTGTTTTTAGCATCATATGGACTTCCTAATAGAGAGACTTCCATATTTCAAACTCGATTGATTCTCATCAGATTTTTTTAACAGTTAGGTTTTTGTTCCTTTCTTTTGCGCCGTCATTTGTATTATATACTAAACCTATTTACATCTAGCTAGAGGGTGCTACATATATATGTGACAATAAAAGATCATTTCATTCACTGACATCATATAAACTTTTTTTTTTTTTTCCAGACAAGTCTTTCCATTTATTTCTGTACTTCTTTGTCAAATCTCTAGGACGCTAGTAGTTTAGCCTGTGTGCGTCCAATCCCAGCGTTTTAATGTGCCCAGGAGACACAGGTGCAGCATCCAGCTCCATGTGCAAGGGGCCTTATAGGTAAGGTATACAAGACTTTGATTTATTGCAAAGTGTGACTGTACGGCTTGTCAGTCTGGTACGTTATTACCTGGAACTGTACTGTCTTTACTCCAGGTTGCCATCTGTCCAGTTTTCTACTAGATGATCCAGTAACTGCACCCCTGTAAATTTGTGATTTTAAATTTGTGATTTGTGAATAAAAACAATGTGTTTGTAAAGTAAGAGAGAGCCCTGGCTGCATCAAGATTGGGCTCAGGTAAGTTTTTTGGGAGGACTGCATAGAATGCAGTAAGGTAAAAAAAAAAAGAAAACCTTCTGCCTTTACAACCACTTTACCTTATCATAGAAAAAGGAATTTGATAATGACCCATCCTAAAATTTTGTGAGGAATGTAGATGTTTGGGGGGGGGGGGGGGGGTTAATCTCTGCAGATTTTGGCTTGGTATACATCATTCATACTTTGGGATGGGCTAAACACCCCCCAGTTTGGTTCGCACCAGAGCATGCGAACAGGCAAAAGTTTTGTGCGAACATGCAAACCCTATTAAAGTCTATGGGACACAAACATGAAAAAACAAAGGCTTATATGCAAGTTATTGCCATAAAAAGTGTACAGGGACCCGGGTACTGCCCCAGGGGAAATGTATCAATGCAAAAAAAAAAAAGCTTTTAAAACTACCCTTTTTTCAGGAGCAGTGATTTTAATAATGCTTAAAGTGAAACAATAAAAATGAAATATTCCTTTAAATATTGGGCGTGGGGTCCCCTTAGTCTGCCTGTAAAGTGGCGCATCTGTGTGATGTGTTTTACAGTCCCGGAGCAAAATTAAATTTCTAAAGGAGAAAATTTAATTTAAACTTGCCCGTGGCTGTAATGTATTGCCGACTCCTGGCAATATAGATAAAAATCAAGGAAAAAATCGGCATGGGTCCCCCTTCCCAGTCCATACCAGGCCCTTTGGGTCTGGTATGGATAATAAGGGGAACACCACACCAAAATTTAAAAAGAAAACAGCGTGGTTTCCCCCCAAAATCCATACCAAGCCCTTTGGGTCTGGTATGGATTTTAAGGGGAACTCCACACCAAAATTTAAAAGAAATGGCATGGGGTCCCCCCCAAAATCCATACCAGACCCTTATCCGAGCATGCAGCCTGGATGACAGGATAAAGGGGAACGAGCGAGTGCCCCCCTCCTGAACCATACCAGGCCACATGCCCTCAACATGGGGAGGGTGCTTTAGGACAAGGGCCTCATCCCCACAACCCTTGCCTAAAGGTTGTGAGGGTCTGCGGGCAGGGGGCTTATCGGAATCTGGAAGTCCCCTTTAACAAGGGGGCCCCCAGATCCCAGCCCCCCCTATGTGAATGGTGTCACATAACATCAGAAAGGGGTGGGATCACTCGGTTACGTCATCGGGTGGCCCTGCCCTTGCCTATATAACAGATGTCACAGGGAAAAGACAACAGTCGGCGGGACGCCTCCCAAGGAGGAGTATTTTCATTTTTTTTTTTTTTTTTGGGTCCCTCAGACGGCGTGATTGAAGATGGATGGACATCGCGGAACACTTTTTGACACTTTTTTTGGTGAATTGGTAGGGGTACAATATATATCCCATGCACATAGGGGGGGCGCGGGATCTGGGGTCTGGGGGATCTTGTTAAAGGGGGCTTCCAGATTCTGGTAAGTCCCCCCCTGCCAGCAGACTCCCACATCCACCGGGCAAGGGTTGTGGGGATGAGGCCCGGGAACCCAAAGCACCCTCCCCATGTTGTGGGCAAGCGGCTTGGTTCAGGAGGGGGGGTGCTTACCCAATGCTGTTTTTTTGGCATGGAGTTCCCCTTAAAATCTATACCAGACCCAAAGGGCCTGGTAATGACTGGGGGGGGTGCCATTTTTTTCTTAATTCTGTTATAGGGTTCCCCTTAACCACTTCAATACACTGTATTGTATACTGTACACTGACTGCACTGTGTATATATTCTACACTGACTTCACTGTATGTATATATATATATATATATATATATATATATATAGAGTCTATGGGATAATTCTAAAGTGCTAATTTTAAAAGTTAATTTTCAAGTTATTGTCCTAAAAAGTGTTTGGGGACCTGGGTCCTGCCCCAGGGGACATGTATCAATGCAAAAAAAGTTTTAAAAACGGCCGTTTTTTCGGAAGCGGTGATTTTAATAATGCTTAAAGTGAAACAATAAAAGTGAAATATTCCTTTAAATTTCGTACCTGGGGGGTGTCTAAAGTATGCCTGTAAAGTAGCGCATGTTTCCCGTGTTTAGAATTGTCCCTGCACAAAGTGTCATTTCTGAAGGAAAAAAAGTCATTTAAAACTACTATGTAGCGCCCTTTTACTTTTAGGGGTGTTATGTGCCTAAATTTAGGGGCTGCTCTGAGCTACTAGCCAGGCTCAGACCATTCTCATTGCTAGGTATTGCTTCTGCCTATGTGATGCTGCCTGGTGTGTGGTTCCCTGCGGCCTGTGGGTGGCGCTGTCATATCAGGTCAGGGTTGAGCCAGGGGTGGCATTACTACGCCTTGGGGTGTCCTCTCTCGGCAGCGGTATAGTGGGCGTGGTCAACCTGCTGTGCATGCCGGGAGAGGGTACTTAAGGGGCAGACGCCATTGGTCCGGGGCGGGTGTGGGGTCATTCCCATCAGAGTCGAAGGAGTAGGAGCGAGACGCGTACCCCACCTCCGGTGGCCCTCATGGCCGGGGGTACGTGTGGGTGCGATCAGGCCCAGGCACCTTTAGCCTGGAGTCTGCAACTCTACTAGTGGGCCTAGCACCTTTAGCTAGGGCCTACCCCCGAAAGAAGAGTGCCAGGGTGCCAGGGGAAGGGTACCCACTCTGACCAAAAGGAAGCCAGGGGAGGATCGGTCTCATTGAGGAGATGAGTAATGGAAGATTGCTGTCTTGGGAGAGGCCTGGTGACCTGTCAGAGGGAAGGATTTGTTATTTGGGGAAGCTAACCTGTAGAGTGCCCATTGACACTATCCTGTTCTTAAAGTCTACAGAGGTTAGAGGATTTCTAACACCCATCCCAGGAGGGGATAGGGTGGCGGAACTGTTCGAGCTCCACACCGGCTGCTAGGACTGTGAGAGAGGACTATCCGGGTGAGCTAAACCCACTCGGGATCGAGTGGCGATGAGATTGCTGGTTGTGCCTGGATCTATTCTTCACACTATTTCTTCTTTCATATACCTGTCTCTATCTACTACGCAGCAAATAGAAAATGAACTCTCTGTTGGAGTTAAAGTACTTCTGGACATTGTTTTCTTTGGGGGAAGAAATAGAGACTTGACCCCATACTCTGGGGGAGAGAACCAGTGGAAAGGGTAATTCGCTGAAAGACCCAACATTTGTGAACACGCTTAAGCTCTTCAAACATGAGGGTACGGGCATATAGCACGGTGTGCCTTGACTCGCATGTGAGCCAGGCGAGAAAAAGGTTTGTGTGCTACACGTGTGGTGCGTTGGCCAGGTTGCTTTGTTAAAGGGGGCTTCCAGATTCCGATAAGCCCCCTGCCCGCAGACCCCCACAACCACCGGGAAAGGGTTGTGGGGATGAGGCCCTTGTCCCCATCAACATGGGGACAAGGTGCTTTGAGGGGTCACAGACCCCCAAAGCATCCTCCCCATGTTGAGGGCAAGTGGCCTGGTATGGTTCAGGAGGAGGGGCGCTCTCTCGTCCCCCCTCTTTTCCTGTGGCCTGCCAGGTTGCGTGCTCTGATATAGGGTCTGGTATGGATTTTTGGGGGGACCCCACGCCATTTTCTTTTATTTCGGTGCGGAGTTCCCCTTAAAATCCATATCAGACCTGAAGGGCCTGATATGAAATTTGGGGGGACCCCCACACATTTTTTTTTTTAATTTTGGTTCCCTGCACAAAATGTCTGGTAATGGACTGGGGGGGGGACCCCTGTCATTTTTTTCAATTACTTTTCTCTGTATTGCCGGAACCGACAATTCATGAATAGCCGCTAGTAGTTTTAAATTACTTTTTTCCTTCAGAAATGACACTTTGTGCAGGGACAATTCTAAACACGGGAAACATGCGCTACTTTACAGGCATACTTTAGACACCCCCCAGGTACAGAATTTAAAGGAATATTTCACTTTTATTGTTTCACTTTAAGCATTATTAAATTCACTGCTCCTGAAAAAACGTCAGTTTTTAAAACTTTTTTTTGCATTGATACATGTCCCCTGGGGCAGGACCCAGGTCCCCAAACACTTTTTGGGACAATAATTAGCATATTAACCTTTAAAATTAGCACTTTTTATTTCTCATGTTTGTATTCCATAGACTTTAACGGTGTTCGCGTGTTCGAACAAATTCTTTGCCTGTTCGCGTGTTCTGGTGCGAACCGAACTGGGGGGTGTTCGGCTCATCCTTAATTACAGCCTTTAGTTCAATGTTTTTTTAATCTGAATTATATGTGATGGATCAGAACACAATAGTCTAAGTTGGTGAAGTAAAATTAGAAAAATACATACATAAAACTATTTTTCAGAAATAAAAAACTGATAATTGGCATGTGCGGATGTATTCACCCCTTTGTTATGAAGCCCATAATAAGCTCTGGTGCAACCAATTACCTTCAGAAGCCACATAATTAGTGAAATGATGTCCACCTGTGTGCAATCTAAGTGTCACATGATCTGTCATTACATATACACACCTTTTTGAAAGGCCCCAGAGGCTGCAACACCTAAGCATGAGGCACCACTAACCAAACACTGCCATGAAGACCAAGGAAATCTCCAAACAAGTAAGGGACAATCAATAAAAGATACTAAAATAGCCTGGCCCTCCTTCTCAGTATCACTCTGCGCTTCTGGATAAAACCATAAAAGATATAAACAGTAGTATAAAAATGTGTGTGTGTAAACAGCAACTGCCTAAAATCAAATGCACATATATAAAATACAGTAATAAAAAAACTTTGCTTAAAAAAGTTCAGACTAAAACTGTAGCAGCGCTACGGACACAAGTTCATATGTACGTCTTCTATATTGATTGCTTATATAGGTGATGAAGTAGTGGATAGTGAGTCTAGTTGTATTTAATTCAAATCCTAGTTCCAGTGCTCCTTTCACCAAGGTGTATCTCACCACGTGGGGGGATTTTTGAAAGTCCCCTTCAGGGGGCGCACTCACCAGATATTAGAAAAATGCAAGCCTAGATAAACCATCCTCCTCCAACAATGTTACAATATCCTTCTCTTCTTCTCCACAATAAAATCAGCAAGGTATCACAGGTATATGTAAGGGTAAAGAATATATCCACATAGGGTAGTATTGTTTGAACAATTTATTGAAGATAAAAACCCTTAAGTATCCCCCCTTACAAAATGTGCGTACCAAAATGAATTAATATGCAGGCAAAATGATAATGAATGAGCGCTTCTGCGCTTGAAACTTGCCCCTGATGAGCGCCGAACATGAAATCCTGTTGGCGTCTTCCTGTAAGGCAGGTCCTGGAACGCACCAGCGACACTTCCGGTTTGCTAGATGTGTTGGTCACGCCCTGACGTTTCATCACTTCCTGACTTCTTCTGAGTGCGTGACCAACCGTCATAGCAACCGGATTATATACACACCAGAATCTCGCCCCCCGGCTGAACGTCAGATCACGCTCGGCGCGCCCGCGTCATAACGCATGCGCACTGAGTCAATGTGCGTCCATGCCCTGATGTGGGTGGAAGTGCTCCGAAGTGCAGAACGAAATGCCCCGCTCTGATTTGCGCTTGCACTCGGACTGCACCTCGATTGGTTGATGTACGTCTGAGTGTCAGGATAAGGTGGACATACATAATTACGAGTCTCGAGTGGACATCTGTGTGCTGATTGGCAGGGTTAACCCTATACAAAACTTCATAGTTCAGTCACCACCGCGGACAACTCCGATGTGAGAATACTAGATGAGCATGTGTAAACTGCATGGGATGTTGCAATGCCCTCGGTGCCAGGCTTCCCTGTTTGTATGTAGCTACCCGAGGCTCGAGATAAAACAATCTAAAAATACATACAATAAAATCCAATAAAATGCAATAAAATACATGCACCATCAGACTAAAAAATCAACCATAAATTACAAATATAAAATCACAATGTAAAATCTATATAAGCATATATATTCGTACCTAGAGCACAATGTTAGGTCTGTTAATGATGTGCTCAAAAACTACCGTAAATGTGAACTCCTAATACCTAAAATTACCGCCCTAAAACCTCCTATTGATTATTTTGTTAGGGGTTTTGGGTTGTTTAGGATAACCTAGTGATGGTCAACCTTTCTTATTGGGCCCCTCACTATTGGTGTATTATATTCAAGTGTGGGTGATGTTTACACAATGAGGTGAGGGTTCCCCGAACTGACTAACATTGAGAAAAGCCGATATATGTGGATATTCGTGTACCTTATGAGTGACACTGTAATGGTGTATCATACTGATTTTATGAGTCGCTTATAAAACAGTTGATGTCAAGCTCTATGTTTAAACCTTTGGGCGCTAAAACTTCAGTTAAAAAAATCCATTTTGTTTCTTTCTTGGATAATTTGCGGACTCTGTGTGAGCCCCTCCAGTGTGGCTCCAGGCTTTCAATCCCCCAGAATTGGAGGCCTGAGGGGTCCTGGTTGTGTTTGAGTTTGAAGTGTAATGACTCGTTGTGGTCTTTATAACCAATCTTTATGTTATTGACGTGCTCTGCTATTCTGATTCACAGTAGTCTTTTTGTGCGTCCAATATAAAGAAGTCCGCAGGACATTTCAGAGCGTAAACAACGAAGCTACTGTTGTACGTGATAAACTGTTCAATGTCAAATTGTTTGTGATTAGAAGGAGAGATAAAATTCTCTAGGCCTCTAATTGGTCGTGTCACTTCCTTGCACGCTCTGCACCTCCTGTAGGCAAAGAAACCATTTTTATTCCAGAACGTCTGAGGTTTGCTTGGAGGGTCTAGAATTTTTTTCACTACACGATCCCCGTGATTAGGAGCTTTTCGGTATATAAATTGCGGTTTCAAGGGCAGCACAGGGCCCAATTTTTTGTCCAAAAGTAATATGTGCCAGTGTTTTTTGAAGATATCTTCTACTTCCCTAAATTGACTGTGAAATTGCGATATAAAGCCCCATTCCTTTGAATTAGTTCCCCCTAGTACTGGTTTAGATTTGATCTGTAGGCACGTTTCTCTGGGTATTTGTTCAACTTCTTCTACGATTTTCTGCAAGCGCCCAGGGGCATAGCCTTTTGCTACAAATCTATCTGTGAGGACTTTTGCTTGTGTAAGAAAATTCTCATTGTCTGAGCAATTCCGTTTCACTCGCATGATTTGGCCTTTCGGAATATTTTTCTAGTGATAGGAAGGTAGCTGTTCCTATCTGTTGCTTTAAAATAAACCTTGGTTCCAAATTCTGCGTTATGCCGAAAGACTGTAACATCCAGGAAATTTATTGTTTCTCTATTCCACTCAGAGGTTAGTCTAATGTTGTTATTATTGATTAGGGATGAGCTTCGAGTTCGAGTCAAACTCATGTTCGACTCGAACATTGCCTGTTCGCCCGTTCGCCGAACAGCGAACAAATTGGGGTGTTCGCGGCAAATTCGAAAAATCTATGGGAGAAATCTAAAGTGCTAATTATAAAGGCTAATATGCAAGTTATTGTCCTAAAAAGTGTTTGGGGACCCGGGTCCTGCCCCAGGGGACATGTATCAATACAAAAAGAAGTTTTAAAAACGGCCGTTTTTTCGGGAGCAGTGATTTTAATAGTGCTTAAAATGAAAAAATAAAAGTGAAATATTCCTTTAAATTTCGTACCTGGGGGGCGTGTATGATATGCATGTGAAGTGGCGCATGTTTCCCGTGCTTAGAACTGTCCCTGCACAAAGTGTCATTTTTGAAAGAAAAAAATGCATTTAAAACTGACTCGCGGCTATTAATGAATTGTCGGCTCCCGGCAATACATACAAAAGTCATTGATAAAAAAAAAAAAAAAGCGTGGGGGTTCCCCAGAATTCAATTACCAGGCCCTTCAGGTCTGGAATGGATATTAAGGGGAACCCCGCCGCAAATAAAAAAAAAATTGACGTGGGGTTCCCCCAAATATCCATTCCAGGCCCTTCAGATCTGGCATGGATTTTAAGGGGAACTCCACCCCAAATAAAAAAAAAAATGGCGTGGAGTCCCCCTAAAAATCCATACCAGACCCCTTATCCGAGCACGCAACCTGGCCGGCCGCAGGGGAAAAGGGGGGGACGAGAAAGCGGCCCCCCCTCCCTCCTGAACCGTACCAAGCCAGATGCCCTCAACATGGGGAGGATGTCCCCATGTTGATGGGGACAAGGGCCTCATCCCCACAACCCTTGCCCGGTGGTTGTGGGGGTCTGCGGGCGGGGGGCTTATCGGAATCTGGAAGACCCCTTTAACAAAGAGGACCCCCAGATCCCGCCCCCCCCCCCTATGTGAATTGGTAAGGGGTACATTGTACCCCTACCATTTCACGAAGAAAGCGTAAAAAAATGTTTAAAAAAACACACAAACACGTTGAAAAAGTCCTTTATTAAAAAAAAAAAAAAAAAAAAAAAAAAAAAAAAACCCATTCCAGCGGTGAAATCCAGTGTCCCGCGGCGATCCCGATGTCCAGCGCTGTCCGTCATTGGTTGTGCCTGAGCGGACCTGATGGGGAACTCCCTCTCAGTATTTTAAATGTATAGACCCGCCCCTTCTAAAGTTCCCCATCAGGTCCGCTCAGCGGACCAGATGCGGAACATGTGAAGGGGCGGGTCTATACATGTATTACCAAAGTGAGAGCAGTTCCCCATCAGGTCCGCCTCCTCGGTATGTCGGACCCGCCTACGTCATTGGCTTGAGCGGGGTACTTCCTTCACTGTGTAATTTAAATGTACATAGTGAAGGAAGTTCCCCGCTCAAGCCAATGACGTAGGCGGGTCCGACATACCGAGGGGGCGGACCTGATGGGGAACTGCTCTCACTTTGGTAATACATGTATAAACCCGCCCCTTGTCATGTTCTGCATCTCGCCCGCTGAGCGGACCTGATGGGGAACATTAGAAGGGGCGGGTCTATACATTTAAAATACTGAGAGGGAGTTCCCCATCAGGTCCGCTCAGGCACAACCAATGAAGGACAGCGCTGGACATCGGGATCGCCGCGGGACACTGGATTTCACCGCTGGAATGTTTATTTATTTATTTTTTTAAATAAAGGACTTTTTCAAGGTGTTTGTGTGTTTTTTTAAACATTTTTTTACGCTTTCTTCGTGAAATGGTAGGGGTACAATGTACCCGTTACCAATTCACATAGGGGGGGGCGGGATCTGGGGGTCCCCTTTGTTAAAGGGGTCTTCCAGATTCCGATAAGCCCCCCGCCCGCAGACCCCCACAACCACCGGGCAAGGGTTGTGGGGATGAGGCCCTTGTCCCCATCAACATGGGGACATCCTCCCCATGTTGAGGGCATGTGGCTTGGTACGGTTCAGGAGGGAGGGGGGGCCGCTCTCTCGTCCCCCCCTTTTCCCCTGCGGCCGGCCAGGTTGCGTGCTCGGATAAGGGGTCTGGTATGGATTTTTAGGGGGACTCCACGCCATTTTTTTTTAAACTTGGGGTGGAGTTCCCCTTAAAATCCATGCCAGATCTGAAGGGCCTGGTAATTGAATTCTGGGGAACCCCCACGCTTTTTTTTTTTTTTTTTATCAATGACTTTTGAATGTATTGCCGGGAGCCGACAATTCATTAATAGCCGCGAGTCAGTTTTAAATGCATTTTTTTTCTTTCAAAAATGACATTTTTTGCAGGGACAGTTCTAAGCACGGGAAACATGCGCCACTTCACATGCATATCATACACACCCCCCAGGTACGAAATTTAAAGGAATATTTCACTTTTATTTTTTCATTTTAAGCATTATTAAAATCACTGCTCCCGAAAAAACGGCCGTTTTTAAAACTTCTTTTCGCATTGATACATGTCCCCTGGGGCAGGACCCAGGTCCCCAAACACTTTTTAGGACAATAACTTGCATATTAGCCTTTATAATTAACACTTTAGATTTCGAACGTTCGAGTCCATTGTATTTAATAGGGTTCTAAAGTTTACACGAACATTTTGTCTGTTCGCAGGTTCTGGTGCGAACCGAACAGGGGGGTGTTCGGCTCATCCCTGTTATTGATGTTTAAAGCTTTTAAGAAAACCTGTAATGATTCTTCTGGACCGGCCCAAATTAAAAACAGATCATCGATAAAACGTTTATAAAAAATTAGCTCAGCTCTTCTGTCTTTAAAAATCCTTTTGTCTTCCCATTCTGCCATGAATAAATTGGCAATGCTGGGGGCAAATTTAGCCCCCATTGCAACGCCCCTCTGTTGTAAGTAGAATTTACTGTCATACCAAAAATAGTTATGCGATAGACAGAAGTCAAGGGCATGGCCAATGAATACTTTTTGATTATGTGGGAGTTCCTCCCTCTTACTCAAAGCCCAATTCAGGGCTAATAATGCATCATCATGTTGAATTATTGAGTAGAGGGAGGATACATCTGAGGTTACCAACAGGATTCCCTGGTCCTTTCTTAATGAAATGCTTTGTAGACAATTGAGAAAGTCCTTAGTGTCTCTCAAGTAAGCTTGCGTAGTTGTCACACTTTTCTGCAGGAACGTGTCCAGATATTGTCCCAATCTTGCTGTGATTGAATCTATGCTGTTCACAATCGGTCTAGGAGGTGGATTGGTGGAATCCTTGTGAATTTTCGGTAATGTGTAGATTGGGGGAATTTTATTACTAGTTGGTATCAGGTACTGTCTTTCCTTATCCGAAAGTACCCCTGATTTCGTGCCTATTTCAACTAAGGTGGTTAGTTGGTTCCTGAAAGCTTGTGTTGGATCCCTTTCCAAAGCTTTATAAGTGTTATCATCTGCTAACATCTCAAGGATCTGTGCGTGGTACATCTCTTTAGGAAGGATGACGACTCCGCCCCCTTTATCAGCTGGCCTAATGATAATGTCCTTTCTTTTTTCCAGAGCATCGATCCCATCCTGGATGTGCTTCAAACTTGTATTCTTTTTAGGTACAAGTTGATTAAGGTCACGTATAATCAGGCCTTTGAATACCGCTACCTGATGGTTGGGGTTATTCAGGGGGTTAAACAGTGATTTATTTTTTAAACCGCTGTTAATGATACCTTGGGGATTCTCATTGGTGGGCACCTTCTGTGTGGTTAGTCCCACAAAGTGTTTCTTTATGTTCAATTTCGTAATATATTTGTGTACGTCTATGTACACATTAAATTTATTTAATGGCTGCTTCGACCCGCATTTGAGGCCCATATTCAGGATGTTTATCTCTTTGTGCGTCAGCTCCACTGGACTTAAGTTGAAAATACCGGTTACTAATTGTTTCTCCTTCTTTTTTTAGACCTTCCTTCCAGCCCTACATCCTCTGGTTCTGTGTTCCTTTGTTGCGCATAATAGGTTTGTTCTCTGGTCCATTGATTCTGAGGATGTGGTTCTCTCCAATCCTGTTCTCTTTGATGTACCGGGGGTATTGGGGTTTTCCTCTGTGTGGTGGAAATCCCCGGCCCCTTCTCTGTCCTCCCCCTCCTCTCCCTAAAAAAGGACGCGGTGGTTGAAAGTTATTTTGCTGTTCTAAGGGATAAAATCTATTTTGAGTTGGTATTTGGTGTGGTGTATGGGGACGATTATATTGTTGTTGATTATGTGCCTGATTACTCTTCCCACCTCCTCCTCTGGTTTTCTCCTTTTTTGGTGGAATTGGAGTAGAAAAATTTGCTGGCGAATCAAATATAATTTCATCATCACTTATAAAACCCCGGACTCTATCCATCAATGTGGTGATGGCTTGATTGATTAAGGGTTCAGTTGATCGTGGCTTTTCTACTAGATTCACATTCTCAGGCAAGGTTTGCTGCCATGCATAAATGCTGTTTCTTTGCATAAAAATGGTTTCTTTGCCTGCAGGAGGTGCAGAGCGTGCAAGGAAGTGACACGGCCAATTAGAGGCCTAGAGAATTTTATCTCTCCTTCTAATCACAAACAATTTGACATTGAACAGTTTATCACGTGTTTACGCTCTGAAATGTCCGTGCGGACTTCTTTATATTGGACGCACAAAAAGACTACTGCGAATCAGAATAGCAGAGCACGTCAATAACATAAAGATTGGTTATAAAGACCACAACGAGTCATTACACTTCAAACTCAAACACAACCAGGACCCCTCAGGCCTCCAATTCTGGGGGATTGAAAGCCTGGAGCCACACTGGAGGGGCTCACACAGAGTCCGCAAATTATCCAAGAAAGAAACAAAATGGATTTTTTTAACTGAAGTTTTAGCGCCCAAAGGTTTAAACATAGAGCTTGACATCAACTGTTTTATAAGCGACTCATAAAATCAGTATGATACACCATTACAGTGTCACTCATAAGGTACACGAATATCCACATATATCGGCTTTTCTCAATGTTAGTCAGTTCGGGGAACCCTCACCTCATTGTGTAAACATCACCCACACTTGAATATAATACACCAATAGTGAGGGGCCCAATAAGAAAGGTTGACCATCACTGGGTTATCCTAAACAACCCAAAACCCCTAACAAAATAATCAATAGGAGGTTTTAGGGCGGTAATTTTAGGTATTAGGAGTTCACATTTACGGTAGTTTTTGAGCACATCATTAACAGACCTAACATTGTGCTCTAGGTACGAATATATATGCTTATATAGATTTTACATTGTAATTTTATATTTGTAATTTATGGTTGATTTTTTAGTCTGATGGTGCATGTATTTTATTGCATTTTATTGGATTTTATTGTATGTATTTTTAGATTGTTTTATCTCGAGCCTCGGGTAGCTACATACAAACAGGGAAGCCTGGCACCGAGGGCATTGCAACATCCCATGCAGTTTACACATGCTCATCTAGTATTCTCACATCGGAGTTGTCCGCGGTGGTGACTGAACTATGAAGTTTTGTATAGGGTTAACCCTGCCAATCAGCACACAGATGTCCACTCGAGACTCGTAATTATGTATGTCCACCTTATCCTGACACTCAGACGTACATCAACCAATCGAGGTGCAGTCCGAGTGCAAGCGCCAATCAGAGTGGGGCATTTCGTTCTGCACTTCGGAGCACTTCCGCCCACATCAGGGCATGGACGCACATTGACTCAGTGCGCATGCGTTATGATGCAGGTGCGCAGAGCGTGATCTGACGTTCAGCCGGGGGGTGGGATTCTGGTGTGTATATAATCCGGTTGCTATGACGGTTGGTCACGCCATCAGGAGAAGTCAGGAAGTGACGAAACGTCAGGGCGTGACCAAGACATCTAGCAAACCGGAAGTGACACTGGTGCGTTCCAGGACCTGCCTTACAGGAAGACGCCAACAGGATTTCATGTTCGGCGCTCATCAGGGGCAAGTTTCAAGCGCAGAAGCGCTCATTCATTATCATTTTGCCTGTATATTAATTAATTTTGGTACGCACATTTGTAAGGGGGGATACTTAAGGGTTTTTATCTTCAATAAATTGTTCAAATAATACTACCCTATGTGGATATATTCTTTACCCTTACATATACCTGTGATACCTTGGTGATTTTATTGTGGAGAAGAAGAGAAGGATATTGTAACATTGTTGGAGGAGGATGGTTTATCTAGGCTTGCATTTTTCTAATATCTGGTGAGTGCGCCCCCTGAAGGGGACTTTCAAAAATCCCTCCACGTGGTGAAATACACTTTGGTGAAAGGAGCACTGGAACTAGGATTTGGATTAAATACAACTAGACTCACTATCCACTACTTCATCACCTATATAAGCAATCAATATAGAAGACGTACATATGAACTTGTGTCCATAGCGCTGCTACAGTTTTAGTCTGAACTTTTTTAAGCAAAGTTTTTTTATTACTGTATTTTATATATGTGCATTTGATTTTAAGCAGCTGCTGTTTACACACACACATTTTTATACTACTGTTTATATCTTTTATGGTTTTATCCAGAAGCGCAGAGTGATACTGAGAAGGAGGGCCAGGCTATTTTAGTATCTTTTATTGATTTCACATTACATTTTACTCCGCAGCTATGGATGCTTTGAGATTTTTAAGCAACAGGAATATTAATGTAGATACAATATTTTCAAACAGTGAACCCACTGCCACTCAGGTGAATTATAATGGAGCAATGTCAATGCTGGGGAACATTTTAGAAAAACAAGTCAGGACATGGTGGGACATATGCACCCTGGAGCAATACATAAAAGACAAAATCATCATCCGCAGCTTAAGATGGGAAGTTGTACCCCAGGATGGGTTAGATGATCCAGGGTCTATACAAGAATGGTTTGATTTTTTCAATGGGGTAGGCTTCAAGTTACAAGAACTAATCCTACAGAGAAAGAAATGAAAAATGAACATTCTTGAAACTAAAATTAATACATTACAACAGCAACTCGACCCAATTAAAGATACTCAACCGATTACCGATTTTAACACCAGAACGAACAAAAGACTAGAGAAAGTGGACAAAGACACACAGAAAAAGAAAATAAAAAAATATCACAGAGATTTGGGGGACTTTAAAACCAACAGCATTTATGCATGGCAGCAAACCTTGCCTGAGAATGTGAATCTAGTAGAAAAGCCACGATCAACTGAACCCTTAACGATCAAGCCATCACCACATTGATGGATAGAGTCCGGGGTTTTATAAGTGATGATGAAATTATATTTGATTCGCCAGCAAATTTTTCTACTCCAATTCCACCAAAAAAGGAGAAAACCAGAGGAGGAGGTGGGAAGAGTAATCAGGCACATAATCAACAACAATATAATCGTCCCCATACACCACACCAAATACCAACTCAAAATAGATTTTATCCCTTAGAACAGCAAAATAACTTTCAACCACCCCGTCCTTTTTTAGGGAGAGGAGGGGGAGGACAGAGAAGGGGCCGGGGATTTCCACCACACAGAGGAAAACCCCAATACCCCCGGTACATCAAAGAGAACAGGATTGGAGAGAACCACATCCTCAGAATCAATGGACCAGAGAACAAACCTATTATGCGCAACAAAGGAACACAGAACCAGAGGATGTAGAGCCAGAAGGAAGGTCCAAAGAAAGAAGGAGAAACAATTAGTAACCGGTATTTTCAACTTAAGTCCAGTGGAGCTGACGCACAAAGAGATAAACATCCTGAATATGGGCCTCAAATGCGGGTTGAAGCAGCCATTAAATAAATTTAATGTGTACATAGACGTACACAAATATATTAGGAAATTGAACATAAAGAAACACTTTGTGGGACTAACCACACAGAAGGTGCCCACCAATGAGAATCCCCAAGGTATCATTAACAGCGGTTTAAAAAATAAATCACTGTTTAACCCCCTGAATAACCCCAACCATCAGGTAGAGGTATTCAAAGGCCTGATTATACGTGACCTTAATCAACTTCTACCTAAAAAGAATACAAGTTTGAAGAACATCCAGGATGGGATCGATGCTCTGGAAAAAAGAAAGGACATTAACATTAGGCCAGCTGATAAAGGGGGCGGAGTCGTCATCCTTCCTAAAGAGATGTACCATGCACAGATCCTCGAGATGTTAGCAGATGATAACACTTATAAAGCTTTGGAAAGGGATCCAACACAAGCTTTCAGGAACCAACTAACCACCTTAGTTGAAATAGGCACGAAATCAGGGGTACTTTCGGATAAGGAAAGACAGTACCTGATACCAACTAGTAATAAAATTCCCACAATCTACACATTACCAAAAATTCACAAGGATTCCACCAATCCACCTCCTAGACCGATTGTGAACAGCATAGATTCAATCACAGCAAGATTGGGACAATATCTGGACACGTTCCTGCAGAAAAGTGTGACAACTACGCAAGCTTACTTGAGAGACACTAAGGACTTTCTCAATTGTCTACAAAGCATTTCATTAAGAAAGGACCAGGAAATCCTGTTGGTAACCTCGGATGTATCCTCCCTCTACTCAATAATTCAACATGATGATGCATTATTAGCCCTGAATTGGGCTTTGAGTAAGAGGGAGGAACTCCCACATAATCAAAAAGTATTCATTGGCCATGCCCTTGACTTCTGTCTATCGCATAACTATTTTTGGTATGACAGTAAATTCTACTTACAACAGAGGGGCGTTGCAATGGGGGCTAAATTCGCCCCCAGCATTGCCAATTTATTCATGGCAGAATGGGAAGACAAAAGGATTTTTAAAGACAGAAGAGCTGAGCTCATTTTTTATAAACGTTTTATCGATGATCTGTTTTTAATTTGGGCCGGTCCAGAAGAATCATTACAGGTTTTCTTAAAAGCTTTAAACATCAATAATAACAACATTAGACTAACCTCTGAGTGGAATAGAGAAACAATAAATTTCCTGGATGTTACAGTCTTTCGGCATAACGCAGAATTTGGAACCAAGGTTTATTTTAAAGCAACAGATAGGAACAGCTACCTTCCTATCACTAGTGGACATCATCCACAATGGCTGAAAAATATTCCGAAAGGCCAAATCATGCGAGTGAAACGGAATTGCTCAGACAATGAGAATTTTCTTACACAAGCAAAAGTCCTCACAGATAGATTTGTAGCAAAAGGCTATGTCCCTGGGCGCTTGCAGAAAATCGTAGAAGAAGTTGAACAAATACCCAGAGAAACGTGCCTACAGATCAAATCTAAACCAGTACTAGGGGGAACTAATTCAAAGGAATGGGGCTTTATATCGCAATTTCACAGTCAATTTAGGGAAGTAGAAGACATCTTCAAAAAACACTGGCACATATTACTTTTGGACAAAAAATTGGGCCCTGTGCTGCCCCTGAAACCGCAATTCATATATCGAAAAGCTCCCAATCATGGGGATCGTGTAGTGAAAAAAAATTCTAGACCCTCCAAGCAAACCTCAGACGTTCTGGAATAAAAATGGTTTCTTTGCCTGCAGGAGGTGCAGAGCGTGCAAGGAAGTGACCACGACCAATTAGAGGCCTAGAGAATTTTATCTCTCCTTCTAATCACAAACAATTTGACATTGAACAGTTTATCACGTACAACAGTAGCTTCGTTGTTTACGCTCTGAAATGTCCGTGCGGACTTCTTTATATTGGACGCACAAAAAGACTACTGCGAATCAGAATAGCAGAGCAAGTCAATAACATAAAGATTGGTTATAAAGACCACAACGTGTCATTACACTTCAAACTCAAACACAACCAGGACCCCTCAGGCCTCCAATTCTGGGGGATTGAAAGCCTGGAGCCACACTGGAGGGGCTCACACAGAGTCCGCAAATTATCCAAGAAAGAAACAAAATGGATTTTTTTAACTGAAGTTTTAGCGCCCAAAGGTTTAAACATAGAGCTTGACATCAACTGTTTTATAAGCGACTCATAAAATCAGTATGATACACCATTACAGTGTCACTCATAAGGTACACGAATATCCACATATATCGGCTTTTCTCAATGATAGTCAGTTCGGGGAACCCTCACCTCATTGTGTAAACATCACCCACACTTGAATATAATACACCAATAGGGTGGGGCCCAATAAGAAAGGTTGACTATCACTGGGTTATCCTAAACAACCCAAAACCCCTAACAAAATAATCAATAGGAGGTTTTAGGGCGGTAATTTTAGGTATTAGGAGCTCACATTTACGGTAGTTTTTGAGCACATCATTAACAGACCTAACATTGTGCTCTAGGTACGAATATATATGCTTATATAGATTTTACATTGTAATTTTATATTTGTAATTTATGGTTGATTTTTTAGTCTGATGGTGCATGTATTTTATTGCATTTTATTGGATTTTATTGTATGTATTTTTAGATTGTTTTATCTCGAGCCTCGGGTAGCTACATACAAACAGGGAAGCCTGGCACCGAGTGCATTGCAACATCCCATGCAGTTTACACATGCTCATCTAGTATTCTCACATCGGAGTTGTCCGCGGTGGTGACTGAACTATGAAGTTTTGTATAGGGTTAACCCTGCCAATGAGCACACAGATGTCCACTCGAGACTCGTAATTATGTATGTCCACCTTATCCTGACACTCAGACGTACATCAACCAATCGAGGTGCAGTCCGAGTGCAAGCGCCAATCAGAGCGGGGCATTTCGTTCTGCACTTCGGAGCACTTCCGCCCACATCAGGGCATGGACGCACATTGACTCAGTGCGCATGCGTTATGACGCGGGCGCGCCGAGCGTGATCTGACGTTCAGCCGGGGGGCGGGATTCTGGTGTGTATATAATCCGGTTGCTATGACGGTTGGTCACGCCCTCAGAAGAAGTCAGGAAGTGACGAAACGTCAGGGCGTGACCAACACATCTAGCAAACCGGAAGTGACGCTGGTGCGTTCCAGGACCTGCCTTACAGGAAGACGCCAACAGGATTTCATGTTCGGCGCTCACCAGGGGCAAGTTTCAAGCGCAGAAGCGCTCATTCATTATCATTTTACCTGCATATTAATTCATTTTGGTACGCACATATTGTAAGGGGGGATACTTAAGGGTTTTTATCTTCAATAAATTGTTCAAACAATACTACCCTATGTGGATATATTCTTTACCCTTACATATACCTGTGATACCTTGGTGATTTTATTGTGGAGAAGAAGAGAAGGATATTGTAACATTGTTGGAGGAGGATGGTTTATCTAGGCTTGCATTTTTCTAATATCTGGTGAGTGCGCCCCCTGAAGGGGACTTTCAAAAATCCCCCCACGTGGTGAAATACACTTTGGTGAAAGGAGCACTGGAACTAGGATTTGGATTAAATACAACTAGACTCACTATCCACTACTTCATCACCTATATAAGCAATCAATATAGAAGACGTACATATGAACTTGTGTCCGTAGCGCTGCTACAGTTTTAGTCTGAACTTTTTTAAGCAAAGTTTTTTTATTACTGTCTTTTATATAAGTAAGGAACAATGTTGTTGAGAAGTACAAGTCAGGGTTAGGTTATAAAAAAATATCCAAATCTTTGATGATCCCTAGGAGCACCATCAAATCTATTATAACCAAATGGAAAGAACATGGCACAACAGCAAACCTGCCAAGAGACGGCCGCACACCAAAACTCACGGACTGGCAAGGAGGGCATTAATCAGAGAGGCAGCACAGAGACCTAATGTAACCCTGGAGGAGATGCAGAGTTCCACAGCTGAGACTGGAGTATCTATACATAGGACAACAATAAGCCGTACGCTCCATACAGTTGGGCTTTATGGCAGAGTGGCCAGAAAAAAGCCATTACTTTCAGCAAAAAAACAAAATGGCACATTATGAGTTTGTGAAAAGGCATGTGGGAGACTCCCAAAATGTATGGAGGAAGGTGCTCTGGTCTGATGGGACTAAAATTTAACTTTTTGGCCATCAAAGAAAACGCTATGTGTGGCGCAAACCCAACACATCACATCACCCAAAGAACAACATCCCCACAGTGAAACATGGTGGTGGCAGCATCATGCTGTGGGGATGTTTTTCAGCAGTCGGGACTGGGGAAAATGGTCAGAGTTGAGGGAAAGATGGATGGTGCTAAATACTGGGATATTCTTGAGCAAAACCTGTACCACTCTGTGTGTGATTTGAAGCTAGGATGGAGGTTCACCTTCCAGCAGGACAATGACCCCAAACACACTGCTAAAGCAACACTTGAGTGGTTTAAGGGAGACATGTAAATGTGTTAGAATGGCCTAGTCAAAGCCCAGACCTCAATCCAATAGAAAATTTGTGGTCAAACTTAGAGATTGCTGTTCACAAGCGCAAACCATATAACTTGAAGGAGCTGGATCAGTTTTGCAAGGAGGAATGGGCAAAAATTACAGTGGTAAGATGTGGCAAGCTCATAGAGACTTATCCAAAGCGATTTGGAGCTGTGATAGCCGCAAAAGGTGGCTCTACAAAGTATTGACTTTAGGGGGATGAATAGTTATGCACATTGACTTTTTCTGTTATTTTGTCCTATTTGTTGTTTGCTTCACAATAATAAAAAAAAAAACATCTTCAAAGATGTGGGCATGTTCTGTAAATTAAATGATGCAAATCCTCAAAAAAATTATGTTAATTTCAGGTTGTGAGGCAACAAAACACGAAAAATGCCAAGGGGGGGGTGAATACTTTTGCAAGGCACTGTATAGTCTACACCAGTGTTTCTCAATCTTTTAAGGTAAAGTACCCCTGCGGGTCTAAAAAAAATCCTAATTCCCCCGACTCGAGAAAGTAATTTCTATTGTTTGGGTGTCATGGTTTGTGTGTGTGTGTGTGTAATGTCAGTATGTGTTTGTGATGATTTCTGTGTGTGTTTGTGATGGTTTTTGTTTGTGTGCAATATCATCGTATGTGTGCATGCTGTAATGACAGATACACACACAGATACTGATGAGGCTGCACTGATGGGCACTGATAGGCGTTACTGATGGGCATTGATAGGCGGCACTGATGGGCACTGATGAGGCTACACTGAGGAGGCTACGCTGACAGGCGGCACTGATAGGGTTGCACTGATAGGTGGCACTGATGAGGCTGCACTGATAGGCGGCATGGATAGGAGGCACTAATAGGCAGCACTGATGGGCAATAATGAGGCTGCATTGAGGGGCATTGATAAAGCTGCACCGGGGGGCACTGATGAGGCTGCACTGATGGGCACTTATGAGCCTGCATTGATAGGGGGCGCTGATGAGGCAGCACTGGTAGGCACGGATGAGGCTGCACTGATAGGAGGCGCTAATGGTCACTAATAGGTGGCACTGATGGGAGGCACTGATGAGGTTGCACTGATAGGCACTGATGGGAGGCACTGATAGGGGGCACTGATGGGCAACACTGATGGGTGGCACTGATATCTGACACTGATGAGGCTTCGCTAATAAGCACTGATGAGGCTGCACTGATAGGCACTAATGGGAGGCACTGATGAGGCTGCACTAATAGGCACTGATGAAAGGCACTGATAGGGGACACTGATGGGCGACACTGATGGGTGGCACTGATGGGTGGCACTGATAGGTAACACTGATGAGGCTGCACTGATAGGCACTGATGGGGCTGCACAGATGAGGCTTCACTGATGGGCGGCACTGATAAGCGGCACTGATAGGCTGCACTGATGGGGCGGCATTGATGGGGCTGCACTGATAGGCGACGCTGATAGGTGGCACTGATGAGACTGCACTGATAGGAGGCACTGATAGGGCACTGATGAAGCTGCACTGATAGGCGGTACTGATAGGGGGCACTGATAGGGGGCACTGATGACATGTGTAGTTCCTGAGCAGGCAGGACTCACCTTTTTTTCCTGTCTGCAGTAGCTGGCTATGTGGATTGCAGAGTGGAGTGTAGATCAGGGAGCCGCAGCAGGCATCTTCTTCACACATGGCAGGCATTCATGGCATTCTAGGTGTGCTGGAGAGGGGGAGGAGCCAGGAGCTGGGAGATGGGAGAACATGGAGCCTCCCACTGACCCTGGTCAGTCCCCCTGGACATTGAAACATTTTCCGGGAAATGTGCCGCTATTATTGGCTCCAGTACATTGACAGGCAGCTGCCGCCGGCCTGACACTGCCCACTACACACACACGGGGCGGACCTCTTCCCCTTTGTTAGCACAGTACCACCGCGCAACACGGCCGCCAGGGACGATAACTGTGTGGGAGGCAGAACAGAGCAGTGACAGCATATGGCATACCCCCTGCTCTTGGTGCACGTACCCCCCAGGGGTACGCGTACCACGGGTTGAGAAACCTGGGTTTATACTACACTGACTACACTGTATATATATATATATATATATATATATATATATATATATATATATATTGTGAGGGGGTTAGCTCGGTAGCGGGTGTGTGTGACCCCCTGGATGGGCTCCCCACACAAAAACAGGCCCAGCAGACGGAGGTTGTGGTTTTCAAGATCAAAAGGTGCGGTTTATTTCTCTATTTACAGTGACAAAAACACAGCAAAGCAAAAAGAAACATAAACAAAATAAATCCTGGTCAGCTTGACCTCTGACTAAACATGCAGGTTTCCTAAACTAACAACTGGGATCAGCCTGGTGCTGTCCTAGTCCCTAAGTCCCTGGTTTAGTAAATGTCCAAACAAATAGCCACACAGGCTTTGTCTCACCGCACAGGGGTTCACTCTCCCTAGACAGTCCACACAGGTCTGGGTCCAGGCATGAGCAAACACCTAATGAAGCTGGGAGTTTTTATAGAGGCCTTAAACGAGCTGACAAGCTTCAGCTGGTCTCATCAACTCCCTGCCTGCACGACGCCCAGCACTCTCCCTAGAGGTATGAATCATCCATGAGCCCACTAGCCTCAGCTGGGCTTCATCAACTCTCTCCCTAGTTGTATAAGTCGGCATAAAGCCTGAATCTGGGAGAAATATACCTACCCCCCTGGATGCAACCAGGTGACTTTACCTTCCTGCTGTCACATACCCCCCCCCTCTTGTTTTAACCTTGGGGTTGGAACACCAGCAATCAGGCATTCATGTACTCGAGACAAAGCATCCACATTCCCCATTTGAACGCCAGGGCGATGCTTTGCTGTGAAGTTGAATTCCTGTAGGGCCAGGAACCACCTATTTACTCTTCTATTTGTCTCCTTGTTTTGAGCCATCCACTTTAACGGAGCGTGATCCGTAACCATGTCAAAGTGCCTACCTAGCAGATAGTACCGAAGGGAATCTAGAGCCCACTTCACCGCTAAACACTCCTTTTCAACCGTGGCGTAATTTACCTCATGGGACTTCAACTTCCTGCTGAGGTAAATGACTGGGTGCTCTTCCCCGTTCCAGACCTGGGACAATACTGCTCCTAACCCCACATCTGACGCATCACTTTGTACGACAAAGTCTTTAGAGAAGTCGGGTGAGTACAACACTGGCTGGCTACATAAGGCTTGTTTCAAGAATTGGAATGCTGCCTCAGCCTCGGGGGTCCATTTAATCATGACCGACCCTTTCCCTTTCGTCAGGTTGGTTAGGGGCACAGCCTTAGAAGCAAAGTGGGGAATGAAGCGCCGATAATAACCCGCGATTCCCAGAAAGGATCGTACCTGCTTCTTGCTGTTGGGACGTGGCCAACTCTGGATGGCCTCGACTTTGTTGAGTTGGGGTTTTATTACTCCCCTCCCAATGGTGTACCCAAGATATTTGGCCTCCTCCTGCCCAATGGTACACTTCTTGGGGTTAGCCGTAAACCCCGCTTCCCGGATAGAGTCTAGGACTGCTTGCACTTTTGGCAGATGTGAGGCCCAATCTGTGCTATGGACAATTACGTCATCCAGGTAAGCCGCAGCATACTTCCGATGGGGCCTCAGTATCTGGTCCATTTTCCGCTGGAATGTGGCCGGCGCATTCTGTAACCCGAACGGCATTCTCTTATATTGGAACGCCCCGTCTGGGGTTACAAATGCAGTTTTCTCTTTGGCCGACTTGGCCAGGGGAATTTGCCAATACCCTTTTGTGAGGTCAAGAGTCGTCATGTATCGGGCTGTTCCCAGCCGGTCGATCAACTCATCTATACGTGGCATGGGGTAGGTGTCAAATTTTGTAACTTTGTTCAACTGACGAAAATCGTTACAAAATCGCCAGCTCCCATCCGGTTTAGGCACCAACACAATGGGACTAGACCAATCACTTTGGGACTCCTCTATCACCCCTAAGTTCAGCATTTTCTGTACTTCCTCCCGTATTGCCTCCCGTCGGGCCTCTGGGATCCGATAGGGTTTTAACTTCACCCTTTCACCGGGCGGGGTAATAATATCATGCTCTACCCCAGATGTTTGTCCCGGCAGCTCAGAGAACACCTCCTTGTTGCGAAGCACAAACTCCTTAACCTCCTGTTGTTGGGGTTGTGACAAGGTGGCTGCTATTCCAACCTCCGGAATCACGCAACCAGTTTGAGCTGGTGACCAAGTTTCTGCGACTAGGGACTCTCTATCCCTCCAGGCTTTCAACAGATTAACGTGATAGATCTGTTCGGGCTTTCGCCTTCCTGGTTGTCTGACCTTGTAATTCACTTCGCTCACTTTCTCCATTATCTCGTAGGGGCCTTGCCATTTGGCAAGGAATTTACTTTCAACCGTAGGTACAAGTACCAATATCCTATCCCCCGGGGAAAAGGTACGGGTCTTGGCTCCACGGTTGTACACTCTCTGCTGTGCCAACTGCGCTTGGGCCAAATGTTCCTTCACGATGGGCATTACCTGTGCAATTCGATCTTGCATCAGGGCGACATGCTCAATCACACTCCTGTGGGGAGAACTCTCACTTTCCCAAGTTTCCTTGGCAATATCCAACAGCCCTCTTGGGTGTCTCCCATACAGTAACTCAAAGGGGGAGAATCCCGTAGAGGATTGGGGCACCTCCCTAATAGCAAACATCAAATAAGGAAGTAGACAGTCCCAATCCTTTCCATCTCTATCCACCACTTTCTTCAACATTTGTTTTAGGGTTTTGTTGAATCTTTCAACCAGCCCATCGGTTTGGGGGTGATACACAGACGTACGCAATTGCGTCACTTTGAACAATTTACACAGCTCTTTCATAACCCGGGACATAAAGGGTGTACCTTGGTCCGTAAGCAGTTCTTTACAAATACCCACCCGGCTAAAAACAAGAGATAGCTCTTTGGCTATGGTTTTGGCCGAGGTATTTCGGAGAGGGATCGCTTCTGGATAACGGGTGGCATAGTCCATTATAACTAATATGTACTGGTGCCCCCTAGTGGACTTGATTATAGGACCTACCAAATCCATTGCGATCCTCTCAAACAGGACCTCAATGATGGGTAGAGGGACCAGCGGGCTACGGAAATGTGGCATCGGGGCCGACCTCTGACACACAGGGCAGGAGGAACAATAATTTTCTATGTCCTTCATCACCCCAGGCCAATAGAATCTCTGTAATACCCTCTCTCGGGTTTTCTCTGTCCCCAGATGACCTCCAAGAATGTGCCCATGGGCCAACTCCAACACCAACTTCCTGTAAGGTTTGGGCACCACAAGCTGCTCAACGGTTTCTTCTGCCCTTTTTGCCACCCGATACAGTAGGTCCTTCTCTACGCTGAAGTATGGGTAAGTGCAGGTATTATCTGGGTTCACTAACTCGCCATCTATTTCCACTACGTTTTCCCGTGCCTTTATTAGGGCGGGGTCTTTTAACTGTTCTGTGGCAAAATTTTCCCTGTGAACCTCAAGATCAGAAAACTCCACAGACGGTAGGTTTTCGTCTGAGGAGGTGGGCTCCTCTCCAGTTTCTTGAGTCTCGCCTGCCAATACTGACAAGGGAAATTCTGGAGAGTCCTCACCACTCTCAGAGGAGTTCTGGCTATCACCTTCCTGGTACATAGGGGCACCAGTGGGGGGCTCAGGATCATCCCACAGTTCCCAGAACTTCGGAAAATCCCTTCCCACAATGGCATCATGCGGTAATTGAGATACTAACCCCACTGGATGAGAGAGGGTACCTTTGGGGGTCTTGAAACACACTGTAGTCACTGGATACTCTCGGGTGTCCCCATGCACACAAATAACAGCTACCTTGCTATTCCCAGAGACCTCTGTTTTAACTAATTCAGCCTTTATCAGGGTCACAAGGCTACCTGAATCCAGTAATACCACAACATTTCTACCATTAATACACATTTTGCATAAATGTTTCTCAGTTCCCCGAATGGCAGTGCATGCGACTGTCGCACACAGCGACTGACGTCTGTCCGTCAGAAAGTCACATTGCATGGGTTCCTCCACAACCGGGCAATTTGCTGCAATATGTCCCGCTTGCCGGCAGCGGTAGCAAACAATCCTTTTGGCTGCCTCTTGAGCCCCCGACTTCCCAGGCTGTTCTCGCCAAACCCTGGGCAGAGCTCCCACCCTCTCACTCTCTCCACCCTCACCCCTTGGAATCATCTTATCCGCCCCTGGGGATGGTCTGGTCTTAGGGTGGAAAGTCCGAGAGTCTCTGGAAGAGGCCGTCAGGTTCTCTGCAGCCAAGTATCTCTCTACACGATCCACAAGTTTACCGGCCGTTTCTGGGTCTCCATGGCTTACCCACTTTTGAATGGCGGTAGGAAGAGCTCTCAAGAAACGATCCATCACAACACGTTCCACAATCTCCGGTGCGGACAAAGTCTCTGGCTGTAGCCACTTCCTGCTCAGGTGAATGAGATCATACATTTGAGACCTGGGGGGTTTTCCAAGCTGGAAAGTCCAGTTATGCACACGCTGAGCCCGGACAGCCAGGGTGACACCCAGCCTTGCCAATATTTCAGCTTTTAGCATCCCATAGTCTTTTGCTTGGTCAGGCTCTAGGTCATAGTAAGCTTTCTGCGATTCACCAGTTAACAGAGGAGCCAGCAGTCCAGCCCACTGATCCTTAGGCCACTTTTCCCTTTCAGCAGTCCTTTCAAATGTGGTCAAAAACACCTCTGGATCATCTTCTCCAGTCATTTTTGTCAATAAACGACTCACCCCAAATGACGCGGTAATAGTGGGACGGCTTTCCTCACTGGTCTGCGGACGTTGCTGCATTACTGCTTCCATCTGTTGTTGTAGTCTCTGCTCTTGCTTCTGCAACAGGTCTATGAAGCGGGCCTCAGATTGCTGCTGGGCTGCAAGGCTCTGTTGATGAGCTTGCTGCTGGGCTGCAAGGCTCTTTTGCAAACCTGCATTTGTCTGCTGTTGATTGGCATTTGCTAGAGCCAGCTGTTTCAGTATCTCCTCCATGCTGGCTTAAAAAAAAAACTGCCACTGGTTCTCCACCAACTGTGAGGGGGTTAGCTCGGTAGCGGGTGTGTGTGACCCCCTGGATGGGCTCCCCACACAAAAACAGGCCCAGCAGACGGAGGTTGTGGTTTTCAAGATCAAAAGGTGCGGTTTATTTCTCTATTTACAGTGACAAAAACACAGCAAAGCAAAAAGAAACATAAACAAAATAAATCCTGGTCAGCTTGACCTCTGACTAAACATGCAGGTTTCCTAAACTAACAACTGGGATCAGCCTGGTGCTGTCCTAGTCCCTAAGTCCCTGGTTTAGTAAATGTCCAAACAAATAGCCACACAGGCTTTGTCTCACCGCACAGGGGTTCACTCTCCCTAGACAGTCCACACAGGTCTGGGTCCAGGCATGAGCAAACACCTAATGAAGCTGGGAGTTTTTATAGAGGCCTTAAACGAGCTGACAAGCTTCAGCTGGTCTCATCAACTCCCTGCCTGCACGACGCCCAGCACTCTCCCTAGAGGTATGAATCATCCATGAGCCCACTAGCCTCAGCTGGGCTTCATCAACTCTCTCCCTAGTTGTATAAGTCGGCATAAAGCCTGAATCTGGGAGAAATATACCTACCCCCCTGGATGCAACCAGGTGACTTTACCTTCCTGCTGTCACAATATATATACTAAACTGCCTGCACGCCACTAACTAACCTGCCTCTAGCTAACGTTCTCTAGTCATAAGCATAACACTATATACGGCCGCCGTGTGAGCAGCCTTATATAGTGTGGGGTGTGGACTTAGCCCCCTGAGCCATGATTGGCTAAAGGCACCCTGCCTTTGGCCAGTCATGGCTCTCAGAGGAGAGCGCGCTGAGATTGGCCAAAGCATGCAGGTCAGGTGCATGCTTTGGCCAATCATCAGATATCAATGCACTGCATTCTCGCAGTGCATTATAAGGCATTCCGCGGCGTGAAAATTTGCGCAAACGTCCCATAATGTTCGGAATTCAGTGAACGGGCGAACACCTGATGTTCGAGTCAAACTTATGTTCAACTCGAACCTCGGGACCATCCCTATTTATATATATATATATTGTGAGGGGGTTAGCTCGGCAGCGGGATGGGCTCCCCACACAAAAACAGGCCCAGCAAACGGAGGTTGTGGTTTTCAAAATCAAAAAGGTGCGGTTTATTTTCTATTTACAGTGACAAAACACAGCAAAGCAAAAGAAACATAAACAAAATAAATCCTGGTCAACTTGACCTCTGACTAAACATACAGGTTTCCTAACTAACAACTGGGATCAGCCTAGTGCTGTCCTAGTCCCTAAGTCCCTGGTTTTAAATGTCCAAGCAAATAGCCACACAGGCTTTGTCTCACCGCACAGGGGTTCACTCTCCCTAGACAGTCCACACAGGTCTGGGTCCAGGCATGAGCCAACACCTAATGAATCTGGGAGTTCTTATAGAGGCCTAAATGAGCTGACAAGCTTCAGCTGGTCTCATCAACTCCCTGTCTGCACGACGCCCCACACTCTCCCTAGAGGTATGAGTCATCCATGAGCCCACTAGCCTCAGCTGGGCTTATACAACTCTCCACCTAGTTGTATAAGTCGGCGTAAAGCCTGAATCTGGGCGAAATATATCTACCCCCCTGGATGCAACCAGGTGACTTTACCTTCCTGCTGTCACATACCCCCCCTCTTGTTTTAACCTCGGGGTTGGAACACCAGCAATCAGGCATTCATGTACTCGAGACAAAGCATCCACATTCCCCATTTGAACGCCAGGGCGATGCTTTACTGTGAAGTTGAATTCCTGGAGGGCCAGGAACCACCTATTCACTCTTCTATTTGTTTCCTTGTTTTGAGCCATCCACTTTAACGGAGCGTGATCCGTAACCATGTCAAAGTGCCTACCTAGCAGGTAGTACCGAAGGGAATCTAGAGCCCACTTCACCGCTAAACACTCCTTTTCAACGGTGGCGTAATTTACCTCATGGGACTTCAACTTCCTGCTGAGGTAAATGACTGGGTGCTCTTCCCCGTTCCAGACCTGGGACAATACTGCTCCTAACCCCACATCTGACGCATCACTTTGTACGACAAAGTCTTTAGAGAAGTCGGGTGAGTACAACACTGGCTGGCTACATAAGGCTTGTTTCAAGAATTGGAATGCTGCCTCAGCCTCGGGGGTCCATTTAATCATGACCGACCCTTTCCCCTTCGTCAGGTTGGTTAGGGGCACAGCCTTAGAAGCAAAGTGGGGAATGAATCGCCGATAATACCCAGCGATTCCCAGAAAGGCTCGTACCTGCTTCTTGCTGTTGGGACGTGGCCAACTCTGGATGGCCTCGACTTTGTTGAGTTGGGGTTTTATTACTCCCCTCCCAATGGTGTACCCAAGATATTTGGCCTCCTCCTGCCCAATGGTACACTTCTTGGGGTTAGCCGTAAACCCCGCTTCCCGAACAGAGTCCAGGACTGCTTGCACTTTTGGCAGATGTGAGGCCCAATCTGTGCTATGGACAATTACGTCATCCAGGTAAGCCGCAGCATACTTCCGATGGGGCCTCAGCATCTGGTCCATTTTCCGCTGGAATGTGGCCGGCGCATTCTGTAACCCGAACGGCATTCTTTTATATTGGAACGCCCCGTCTGGGGTTACAAATGCGGTTTTCTCTTTGGCCGACTTGGCCAGGGGGATTTGCCAATACCCTTTTGTAAGGTCAAGAGTCGTCATGTATCGGGCTGTTCCCAGCCGGTCGATCAACTCATCTATACGTGGCATGGGGTAGGTGTCAAATTTTGTAACTTTGTTCAACTGACGAAAATCGTTACAAAATCGCCAGCTCCCATCCGGTTTAGGCACCAACACAATGGGACTAGACCAATCACTTTGGGACTCCTCTATCACCCCTAAGTTCAGCATTTTCTGTACTTCCTCCCGTATTGCCTCCCGTCGGGCCTCTGGGATCCGATAGGGTTTTAACTTCACCCTTTCACCGGGCGGGGTAATGATGTCATGCTCTACCCCAGATGTTTGTCCCGGCAGCTCAGAGAATACCTCCTTGTTGCGAAGCACAAACTCCTTAACCTCCTGTTGTTGGGGTTGTGACAAGGTGGCTGCTATTCCAACCTCAGGAATGATGCAACCAGTTTGAGCTGGTGACCAAGTGTCTGCGACTAGGGACTCTCTATCCCTCCAGGCTTTCAACAGATTAACGTGATAGATCTGTTCGGGCTTTCGCCTTCCTGGTTGTCTGACCTTGTAATTCACTTCGCTCACTTTTTCCATTATCTCATGGGGCCTTGCCATTTGGCAAGGAATTTACTTTCAACGTAGGGACAAGTACCAGTATCCTATCCCCCGGGGAAAAGGTACGGGTCTTGGCTCCACGGTTGTACACTCTCTGCTGTGCTAACTGCGCTTGGGCCAAATGTTCCTTCACGATGGGCATTACCTGTGCAATTCGGTCTTGCATCAGGGCGACATGCTCAATCACACTCCTGTGGGGAGAACTCTCACTTTCCCAAGTTTCCTTGGCAATATCCAACAGCCCTCTTGGGTGTCTCCCATACAGTAACTCAAAGGGGGAGAATCCCGTAGAGGATTGGGGCACCTCCCTAATAGCAAACATCAGATAAGGAAGTAGACAGTCCCAATCCTTTCCATCTCTATCCACCACTTTCTTCAACATTTGTTTTAGGGTTTTATTGAATCTTTCAACCAGCCCATCGGTTTGGGGGTGATACACAGATGTACGTAATTGCGTCACTTTGAACAATTTACACAGCTCCTTCATAACCCGGGACATAAAGGGTGTACCTTGGTCCGTAAGCAGTTCTTTACAAATACCCACCCGGCTAAACACAAGAGATAGCTCTTTGGCTATGGTTTTGGCCGAGGTATTTCGGAGAGGGATCGCTTCTGGATAACGGGTGGCATAGTCCATTATAACTAATATGTACTGGTGCCCCCTAGCGGACTTGATTATAGGACCTACCAAATCCATGGCGATCCTCTCAAACGGGACCTCAATGATGGGTAGAGGGACCAGCGGGCTACGGAAATGTGGCATCGGGGCCGACCTCTGACACACAGGGCAGGAGGAACAATAATTTTCTATGTCCTTCATCACCCCCGGCCAATAGAATCTCTGTAATACCCTCTCTCGGGTTTTCTCTGTCCCCAGATGACCTCCAAGAATGTGCCCATGGGCCAACTCCAACACCAACTTCCTGTAAGGTTTGGGCACCACAAGCTGCTCAACGGTTTCTTCTGCCCTTTTTGCCACCCGATACAGTAGGTCCTTCTCTACGCTGAAGTATGGGTAAGTGCAGGTATTATCTGGGTTCACTAACTCGCCATCTATTTTCACTACATTTTCCCGTGCCTTTATTAGGGCGGGGTCTTTCAACTGTTCTGTGGCAAAGTTTTCCCTGTGAACCTCAAGATCAGAAAACTCCACAGACGGTAGGTTTTCGTCTGAGGAGGTGGGCTCCTCTCCAGTTTCTTGAGTCTCCCCTGCCAATACTGATAAGGGAAATTCCGGAGAGTCCTCACCACTCTCAGGGGAGTTCTGGCTATCACATTCCTGGTACATAGGGGCACCAGTGGGGGGCTCAGGATCATCCCACAGTTCCCAGAACTTCGGAAAATCCCTTCCCACAATGGCGTCATGCGGTAACTGAGATACTAAGCCCACTGGATGAGAGAGGGTACCTTTGGGGGTCTCGAAACACACTGTAGTCACTGGATACTCTCGGGTGTCCCCATGCACACAAATAACAGCTACCTTGCTATTCCCAGAGACCTCTGTTTTAACTAACTCAGCCTTTATCAGGGTCACAAGGCTACCTGAATCCAGCAATACCACAACATTTCTACCATTAACACACATTTTGCATAAATGTTTCTCAGTTCCTCGAATGGCAGTGCATGCGACTGTCGCACACAGCGACTGACGTCTGCCCGTCAGAAAGTCACACTGCATGGGTTCCTCCACAACCGGGCAATTGGCTGCAATATGTCCTGCTTGCCGGCAGCGGTAGCAAACGATCCTTCTTGCCGCCTCTTGAGCCGCTGATTTCCCAGGCTGTTCTCGCCAAACTTGGGGTAGAGCTCCCACCCTCTCACTCTCTCCACCCTCACCCCTTGGAATCCTCTTATCCGCCCCTGGGGATGGTCTGGTCTTAGGGTGGAAAGTCCGAGTGTCTCTGGAAGAGGCCGTCAGGTTCTCTGTAGCCAAGTATTTCTCCACACGATCCACAAGACCATCGGCCGTCTCTGGGTCTCCATGGCTTACCCACTTTTGGATGGCAGTAGGAAGAGCTCTCAAAAACCGATCCATTACAACACGTTCCACAATCTTTGGTGCGGACAAAGTCTCTGGCTGTAGCCACTTTCTGCTCAGGTGAATGAGATCATACATTTGAGACCTGGGGGGTTTTCCAAGCTGGAAAGTCCAGTTATGCACACGCTGAGCCCGGACAGCCTGGGTGACACCCAGCCTTGCCAAAATTTCAGCTTTTAGCATCACATAGTCTTTTGCTTGGTTAGGCTCTAGGTCATAGTAAGCTTTCTGCGATTCACCAGTTAACAGAGGAGCCACCAGTCCAGCCCACTGCTCCTCAGGCCACTTTTCTCTTTCAGCGGTCCTTTCAAATGTGGTCAAAAATACCTCTGGATCATCCTCTCCAGTCATTTTTGTCAATAAACGACTCACCCCAAAGGACGCGGTATTAGTGGGACGGCTTTCCTCACTGGTCTGCGGACGTTGCTGCATTACTGCTGTTGATTGGCATTTGCTAGAGCCAGCTGCTTCAGTATCTCCTCCATGCTGGCTTAAAAAAAAACTGCCCGCATTCTCCACCAACTGTGAGGGGGTTAGCTCGGCAGCGGGTGTGTGTGACCCCCGGGATGGGCTCCCCACACAAAAACAGGCCCAGCAAACGGAGGTTGTGGTTTTCAAAATCAAAAAGGTGCGGTTTATTTTCTATTTACAGTGACAAAACACAGCAAAGCAAAAGAAACATAAACAAAATAAATCCTGGTCAACTTGACCTCTGACTAAACATACAGGTTTCCTAACTAACAACTGGGATCAGCCTAGTGCTGTCCTAGTCCCTAAGTCCCTGGTTTTAAATGTCCAAGCAAATAGCCACACAGGCTTCCCATACTTCAGCGTAGAGAAGGACCTACTGTATCGGGTGGCAAAAAGGGCAGAAGAAACCGTTGAGCAGCTTGTGGTGCCCAAACCTTACAGGAAGTTGGTGTTGGAGTTGGCCCATGGGCACATTCTTGGAGGTCATCTGGGGACAGAGAAAACCCGAGAGAGGGTATTACAGAGATTCTATTGGCCGGGGGTGATGAAGGACATAGAAAATTATTGTTCCTCCTGCCCTGTGTGTCAGAGGTCGGCCCCGATGCCACATTTCAGTAGCCCGCTGGTCCCTCTACCCATCATTGAGGTCCCGTTTGAGAGGATCGCCATGGATTTGGTAGGTCCTATAATCAAGTCCGCTAGGGGGCACCAGTACATATTAGTTATAATGGACTATGCCACCCGTTATCCAGAAGCGATCCCTCTCCGAAATACCTCGGCCAAAACCATAGCCAAAGAGCTATCTCTTGTGTTTAGCCGGGTGGGTATTTGTAAAGAACTGCTTACGGACCAAGGTACACCCTTTATGTCCCGGGTTATGAAGGAGCTGTGTAAATTGTTCAAAGTGACGCAATTACGTACATCTGTGTATCACCCCCAAACCGATGGGCTGGTTGAAAGATTCAACAAAACCCTAAAACAAATGTTGAAGAAAGTGGTGGATAGAGATGGAAAGGATTGGGACTGTCTACTTCCTTATCTGATGTTTGCTATTAGGGAGGTGCCCCAATCCTCTACGGGATTCTCCCCCTTTGAGTTACTATATGGGAGACACCCAAGAGGGCTGTTGGATATTGCCAAGGAAACTTGGGAAAGTGAGAGTTCTCCCGACAGGAGTGTGATTGAGCATGTCGCCCTGATGCAAGACCGAATTGCACAGGTAATGCCCATCGTGAAGGAACATTTGGCCCAAGCGCAGTTAGCACAGCAGAGAGTGTACAACCGTGGAGCCAAGACCCGTACCTTTTCCCCGGGGGATAGGATACTGGTACTTGTCCCTACGGTTGAAAGTAAATTCCTTGCCAAATGGCAAGGCCCCTACGAGATAATGGAAAAAGTGAGCGAAGTGAATTACAAGGTCAGACAACCAGGAAGGCGAAAGCCCGAACAGATCTATCACGTTAATCTGTTGAAAGCCTGGAGGGATAGAGAGTCCCTAGTCGCAGACACTTGGTCACCAGCTCAAACTGGTTGCGTGATTCCTGAGGTTGGAATAGCAGCCACCTTGTCACAACCCCAACAACAGGAGGTTAAGGAGATTGTGCTTCGCATCAAGGAGGTATTCTCTGAGCTGCCGGGACAAACATCTGGGGTAGAGCATGACATCATTACCCCGCCCGGTGAAAGGGTGAAGTTAAAACCCTATCGGATCCCAGAGGCCCGACGGGAGGCAATACGGGAGGAAGTACAGAAAATGCTGAACTTAGGGGTGATAGAGGAGTCCCAAAGTGATTGGTCTAGTCCCATTGTGTTGGTGCCTAAACCGGATGGGAGCTGGCGATTTTGTAACGATTTTCGTCAGTTGAACAAAGTTACAAAATTTGACACCTACCCCATGCCACGTATAGATGAGTTGATCGACCGGCTGGGAACAGCCCGATACATGACGACTCTTGACCTCACAAAAGGGTATTGGCAAATCCCCCTGGCCAAGTCGGCCAAAGAGAAAACCGCATTTGTAACCCCAGACGGGGCGTTCCAATATAAAAGAATGCCGTTCGGGTTACAGAATGCGCCGGCCACATTCCAGCGGAAAATGGACCAGATGCTGAGGCCCCATCGGAAGTATGCTGCGGCTTACCTGGATGACGTAATTGTCCATAGCACAGATTGGGCCTCACATCTGCCAAAAGTGCAAGCAGTCCTGGACTCTGTTCGGGAAGCGGGGTTTACGGCTAACCCCAAGAAGTGTACCATTGGGCAGGAGGAGGCCAAATATCTTGGGTACACCATTGGGAGGGGAGTAATAAAACCCCAACTCAACAAAGTCGAGGCCATCCAGAGTTGGCCACATCCCAACAGCAAGAAGCAGGTACTAGCCTTTCTGGGAATCGCTGGGTATTATCGGCGATTCATTCCCCACTTTGCTTCTAAGGCTGTGCCCCTAACCAACCTGATGAAGGGGAAAGGGTCGGTCATGATTAAATGGACCCCCGAGGCTGAGGCAGCATTCCAATTCTTGAAACAAGCCTTATGTAGCCAGCCAGTGTTGTACTCACCCGACTTCTCTAAAGACTTTGTCGTACAAAGTGATGCGTCAGATGTGGGGTTAGGAGCAGTATTGTCCCAGGTCTGGAACGGGGAAGAGCACCCAGTCATTTACCTCAGCAGGAAGTTGAAGTCCCATGAGGTAAATTACGCCACCGTTGAAAAGGAGTGTTTAGCGGTGAAGTGGGCTCTAGATTCCTTTCGGTACTACCTGCTAGGTAGGCACTTTGACATGGTTACGGATCACGCTCCGTTAAAGTGGATGGCTCAAAACAAGGAAACAAATAGAAGAGTGAATAGATGGTTCCTGGCCCTCCAGGAATTCAACTTCACAGTAAAGCATCGCCCTGGCGTTCAAATGGGGAATGTGGATGCTTTGTCTCGAGTACATGAATGCCTGATTGCTGGTGTTCCAACCCCGAGGTTAAAACAAGAGGGGGGGGGTATGTGACAGCAGGAAGGTAAAGTCACCTGGTTGCATCCAGGGGGGTAGAAATATTTCGCCCAGATTCAGGCTTTACGCCGACTTATACAACTAGGTGGAGAGTTGTATAAGGCTAGTGGGCTCATGGATGACTCATACCTCTAGGGAGAGTGTGGGGCGTCGTGCAGACAGGGAGTTGATGAGACCAGCTGAAGCTTGTCAGCTCATTTAGGCCTCTATAAGAACTCCCAGCTTCATTAGATGTTAGCTCATGCCTGGAAGCAGACCTGTGTGGACTTCCTGGAGAGAGTGAACCCTTGTGCGGTGAGACAAAGCCTGTGTGGCTATTTGCTTGGACATTTAAAACCAGGGACTTAGGGACTAGGACAGCACTAGGCTGATCCCAGTTGTTAGTTAGGAAACCTGTATGTTTAGTCAGAGGTCAAGTTGACCAGGATTTATTTTGTTTATGTTTCTTTTGCTTTGCTGTGTTTTGCCACTGTAAATAGAAAATAAACCGCACCTTTTTGATTTTGAAAACCACAACCTCCGTTTGCTGGGCCTGTTTTTGTGTGGGGAGCCCATCTCGGGGGTCACACACACCCGCTGCCGAGCTAACCCCCTCACAATATATGTAGCTGTACCCCCAGTTAAGAGGGCTGCTGATATTGATTTGGGCCCTGTAGTGCACCGCTGTCAACCCCTGGCAATCGGCTCTAACCTCCCGTGGCACAGCTAGTGATAGTGGGATAGGACCGCGTGACCGCAACTGTTGGTGACGCAGTCCTATAACAAACATACACAGAATATACTTTAAAACTCCTATTAAAGTAAGCAAAACTGACACCAAATGTACTTTACCCAGATACTTTACTGATGCTAATGGGCAAGTAATTAAATAACAGTATAACAAGTTGCAGATCCCTGCAATAAACAGTAATAAAGATAAACAGAGTAATCAGCATAATAAAGTATTGCTATGCAACTCTAGCGCTGCCCTTTTGCAGCTACTTCCCCTCATGGGCAGACTAACACCCAGCAATGTCTACCTATGCAGTCAGGCCTGACTGATCTAAATGGAAGTTCAGAGAAACAATATTCGCTAGCAATCTTTCGGTGGTGCACTTGAAGAACAACTTTGTAATCCAAACGAATAGTAAAGATAAAAGTATCTGTCTTTAAACAGTTCTCACCACCCGGACAAGTCCAAGTCCGTTTCCTCCGCTGATTCGTCTAGGAACAGGAATCCACCAACATCCGAGTCTTTAGTCCTCCTGGTGTAGTGTAACAAGGATGAGAAGATGTCTCTAAGGTTCAGCTAGGCTGGCAGAGGGCTCTTTGGAAAAGAGCACAAGGCCCAGGCTTCAGGCCTTGTGCACACAGCAGTTCCGCACAGAGATCCTCTTGCTAGGAGAGGGGGTGTCCAAAGAGACCGAACAAAACTCTGCCTCCCCCTTATAAAGTCTGCCCCAGCAGTCTCTGTTCTGGAGCAATGCACCCTGGGTGCTGCAAGATGCACTGGGAGATGTAGTCTCTCTGTATTAAAGGGAAATACCCCACTACACACCCCCCCACTTTGAATTTTTGGTCCCCAAAGACAGCATCAACAATATGTACATAAAAGATAGTTCACAGTTGCAAGGGAACCTGGCAGGGGAATCTCACACCTGGCATGGTGAGGAAGATTGTCCTGCTCACAGGTCATATTATTGGAAGTGGCCTGCCTAACTGTGCCAGGGAGTGAGTTGGAGTTGCCCTCCACCAAATGTACAGTGGAGGGACCAGATGTGGGTATGGTCCTTCTTGAGGTTAGGACCGTGTCTTCGGAACTTTCTCCCATCCGATCATTAGTTAGTTTCCGGGGAGGATGAATGACTCTCTTCCTTCTCTGCTCCCTGGGAGTCACAGTCTCAGCTACTCTTGGTTCTTCCTCTGGTACTGAAGCAGGAACCTCTTCCGGTAGTGAGGGTATGGGATCACATCTGGGGACAGCAGGGGCTAAAAGCCGTTTCACCAGATCGGTATTGGTCCCAACGATGAGAGAGCTTCTTGAGGGCCCTGGCAGCCAGGGACAGACAATGGCCAGTGTCTCAAAGTTCTGGGGCTCCCCAGCCCTCAATGGATCACACGACAACTTGATCCGCACACATCCATCACAAGAGTACTCTTCTGCTAGGATACCCTGAATCTTGGTGTCTCCCATCTCTTCCAGGGGCAGGTATGACAGGTACTTCTTGTAAAAGTGTCTGGTCATTAGGGTAACCTGAGCACCTGTATCAAGGATGGCTCTGGTGTAGATCCCTTCGATCAGAACAGGCACTACAGGCAGAGGACCTACCAATTGGGTAGCAGTCCTTTTGGAAACACCTGTAACAGCAGGCTGGCATACTTGGACTTGTGCTCTCTTCAGCTTCCGGCGCTGGGAATGCCGTTTCTGGCGTTGTTTGGAAGGCTGATAGGCGTTGTTCACTGAGACGGCATAAACTGCAGGTGTCCTCCACCGTTCCCTCGCAGGTTCAGGGAAAGTTATTTTTGAAGGCCCGGATCTTCTCTCCATTCTTGGGTCACTTCTCTGAGGCCTCCGCCAGCCTTCTGTCTCCATTCGTGGACTTGGACATACTCGCTGGTAGTGGCCTACACCTCCACAGTTTTGACAGATGTCTTGCTTCGTGGGCTTTTGGGCGGACAATCCAGTACTTTCTGCCATCAATTTGTTCATCATCTCCGCCAGCTGGGGCACTTGCACCTTCAGTGTGTCTATCTCAGACCTGACATCCAGTGACCCGGTCACCATCTCCATTATTTTGGACATCTGAGTCTTCAGAACCCCAAACTCTGGATCTCTGTCGGTTGTGCTTGCCACTCTGACTCCAACAACAGATTCAGACTTTTGACTCTTCTTCTTGGCCTCCAGCATGGCCTCCTCTTCCCGCACAATCCTTATCAGGTCTGGATACTTCAGGATGCCACCATCTGACCTGGTTCTCAGCAGGATGGTGATGGGGTCCAAAGGCTGGGCACCCCTCAACACCTGCTGGGCACGGGCCTCATCCACTTTCCTTGGATCGATCCCTTTCTTCAGTAGGATCTGATGCAGGATCTTATCCAGACGTCTTATGAATTCTGACAGCTTCTCTCCCTTCTTTTGGTAGCAGTTCTCCAGCTGGTAAGTAAGTTCAGGGACCTTTTCCGTCCTGCCGAACACAATCTGCAGAATGTCCAGATAATCATGTGCATTGCAGTCCTTCTTACTTGGCTTAAGGTTGCGTATGGCCTCCAGAGCAGGCCCCTTCAAACTCTCTGCAATTCTGTGTTTCTTTCTGGGTTCGGGGACTTCCCATTGTTCTAAGACCTGAGTGGCGTCGTCTAACCACTCCTCAAACCCCTCTTCACCAGAAGGTGCAGGTTTCCTTCCAGAGAATACTCCAAGTTTTCTGTATCCCGACATTTGGTAGTCTGTAGGATCCTTCGTACACTGGGCTACAATCTCCCCCAGGACCGCGCATAATTCTGCGCTGAGGGCGGCAGGCAGTGGAGATGATGGTTTTGGTGTCTGGAACCATTCTCCCTTCACTGGCAGCATATGTAT
Source organism: Rana muscosa (assembly GCA_029206835.1). Lineage (NCBI taxonomy): Eukaryota > Metazoa > Chordata > Amphibia > Anura > Ranidae > Rana > Rana muscosa. The sequence goes on along the minus strand of CM055116.1, from coordinate 1,193,684,706 downwards.
CAAGTGATAGATCTGATTATCTATGGCTTGTATACTTGGACTTTTTAAATGCTCTGGGATTTCGTCTTTCCATTCTACCAGTGCGTACGTAAACGAGGCATTTGACCTTGTATCCATCACCCATGCTTTCTGGCTCGGTGATAGTGACATTATTAGCTGCTTTATCGCTTCTTCTTGCCAGATCCCCCCCGGGAGTTCAATAACTACCGCTGCGGTTGGATCGGTGCCAGCCGCTGCGCACCACTGTGACATTGTTAGCGGGTCCATGCTGGTACTTCTGACCGGCTTGATTGCAGCGTGTAATGTACAGAGATCCCGGCTCGAGCCCCCACGTGTAGCGGTACCCCCAGTTAAGAGGGCTGCTGATATTGATTTGGGCCCTGTAGTGCACCGCTGTCAACCCCTGGCAATCGGCTCTAACCTCCCGTGGCACAGCTAGTGATAGTGGGATAGGACCGCGTGACCACAACTGTTGGTGACGCAGTCCTATAACAAACTGTGATGGATCTCAGATACCCCAGGTGGGCACATCCGCCAGACCTGTGTCTCCTGTCCTCCAAACGCACCCGCAGCCTGCAGATACGCCATAACCAGCCCTTAACCCCTCAATCACGAGACAATCCACACAGGTGTTGAGGGTTAAACATGCAGAGCATTAACAGTTTATTAAATCCAAAACATACACTTTTACACACAGTTAGGGACACTCCCCTTAGCCTTGTCATAGAGGGGGGTAGGGGACAAGGAAGAACCAATGGGAACTTAACATTGAAACAGAGACTACAGTTAAACATAAAGGGATTATGGTAAGCAGGCAGCCCTTCAATACACATCCCCTGCGGAGAGATGTCTGCAGTCCAGACCATTGTCTATGTGCCATTAACCAACACAATTAAACACAGCAACAAGAGGGGGGGATGGGGAAGAAGGGATGTAGCATTACATTACATTATCTCAATGCCAGCTTGTCCAGACGTCTCTTATGGGCCATAGTCTGTGGGTAGGAGGCCCGCCCTCAGTCCCTTCCAAAGCACACAGTGACAGTGGGTTCTGTCACATCTCTCCCCTTTTAAAAACAGACTAACCAGGTTCCTGACCCCCAACTGGTCTGGACCTGCGTTAGTCACAAACTTCCACCCCAGGCAACCAGGAAAAGGAAAAGTACGTCTCTGGCGCTGGGGAGCAAAATTGCACATACGGTCTCCCGTGAATAAAAACAGCCGCTGCAGAGTGGGAACAGCTGTCCGCACTCCCGTGATCCGGGACTGGGTTGCAGGTATTGGGGGTAGCTGAATAATCCTCTGCCCCGATGCCAGCGCTTCAGCTTGTAGGGAACGTAGGCTGGCAGTGCTATGCAGTTGGGGAGGAAAAGGTACTTGCTTTTCTCCTGGAGTAGTTACCAGCCGCTGAGGAGGTATCTTGCAGGGACTATCTCCCGGACTCTCCATCTCTTTTTCTGATGCTGGGCAGAGGCCAACAGCGCTCTGCTCCGTAGCATGCGATTCTGCTAGGGGGACATATACAACGGTAGAGTTCAGCCGCTGGAGAGGGGGAAGGGTTTTCTCCCCTCCTGGTTCTGTGACCAGCTGCTGAGGCGACTTCTGACAGGGGCGGTCTCCCAAACCCTGCAAAGACATACTGAGGGCTGGGCAGGGGCCCGTGGCACTCTGCCATGCAGCCAGCGCTTCAGCTGGGGGGATAAACACTGGGGTAGTGTCCAAGTGCTGGGCAACCAGCTCACTGAGGTCATCCCTCGGACTCCCTGGATCCAACTCTGAGGGTGGGCAGAGGCCAGCGGCACTCTGCCCCGTAGCCAGCACTTCTGCTGGGGGGATGAACATTGGGGTACTGTCCAATTGCTGGGGAGGGAGAATTGCTTCCTCCACTCCCGTTGGGGATATCTGCTGTTGGGGAAACGGCTCACGAAGAGCATCTCTCAGACTCTCCGGGTCCAACTCTTTTTCTGATGCTGGGCAGAGGCCAGCGGCACTCTGCCCTGTAGCCAGCGCTTCTGCTGGGGCACCGGATTCGATACTCTGGACTTGCTGCTGATCACCATTTACCAGCCTTCCAGCGCTCGTCTCAACTTCCCCTTCTGAGACCTTTATGCTTTTATCTTGTCTCGCTGCCTGGGAAACCTCTGGTGCATTCTGGCATTCTAGCACTCGCAGTGCCCTCTGTATCATTGCCGCTTCTTCCATTGCGGTTAGGACAGGAAAACGTAGGGGCACTCCTGGCCCCATTTGCTCTGCATCTTCGCGACTGTCTGCTATTTCTCCAGGACAGTCCCAGGCAACGGGAGCCATGCCAGGCTGCTGATCACCGTCAAACAGCCGCTTGTAGGCAATCTCGAGCTCCCATTCCTGCTCAACCAGGAACTCCAATTCCTCCAGGCCACACGCCTCTTCGGGAAGGTCCAGCACCTCATCTCGGAAGTACAGGATGTCTTCCAGCCGCCACTCTTCGTCGCTCCCAAAGTCTGGGTCTCCATACATTTTTTGATGGAGCAGCCCCACGCTGCCGTAGCCAACGCCTTCTGTCGGGCTGCCATCTGCTGTACTTGGCCACAGTTGAGCCGCGAACCACCGGAGGGCTCTGTAGCTGGCGTCCAGCCTCATCTCCTCCTGGACCAATCTTCCGAGCTCCATCTTACACTCATCTCGCGGTCGTTCCCTCAGGAGCACCTCTCGCGCACGGTACTGCGTCCAGTACATCTCTGTGGAGGAGGGAAGGATCTTCCCCTGATGGTGCCGCTCGTGGCTTAGTGTCTCATGCCAGAGTTGCCAGCAGATCACATCCTCCCAGCCGAGCATGGTGCACTCTGTCACTGGTCCCCGATGTTGCTTCCGCATACCTTGCAGCCTCCTCCCGAACTCCGCTCTCATGCTGGCTGGTCCCCGTATTGCTCCTTGGCAGCTGCCCAGATCTTGAATCCTGGTGGTGGTTTGGATGTCCCGGACTGCAGGAGACACCCCACTGCTGCCACCACTGTGACGGATCTCAGATACCCCAGGTGGGCACATCCGCCAGACCTGTGTCTCCTGTCCTCCAAACGCACCCGCAGCCTGCAGATACGCCATAACCAGCCCTTAACCCCTCAATCACGAGACAATCCACACAGGTGTTGAGGGTTAAACATGCAGAGCATTAACAGTTTATTAAATCCAAAACATACACTTTTACACACAGTTAGGGACACTCCCCTTAGCCTTGTCATAGAGGGGGGGTAGGGGGACAAGGAAGAACCAATGGGAACTTAACATTGAAACAGAGACTACAGTTAAACATAAAGGGATTATGGTAAGCAGGCAGCCCTTCAATACACATCCCCTGCGGAGAGATGTCTGCAGTCCAGACCATTGTCTATGTGCCATTAACCAACACAATTAAACACAGCAACAAGAGGGGGAAGAAGGGATGTAGCATTACATTACATTATCTCAATGCCAGCTTGTCCAGACGTCTCTTATGGGCCATAGTCTGTGGGTAGGAGGCCCGCCCTCAGTCCCTTCCAAAGCACACAGTGACAGTGGGTTCTGTCACACAAACATACACAGAATATACTTTAAAACTCCTATTAAAGTAAGCGAAACTGACACCAAATGTACTTTACCCAGATACTTTACTGATGCTAATGGGCAAGTAATTAAATAACAGTATAACAAGTTGCAGATCCCTGCAATAAACAGTAATAAAGATAAACAGAGTAATCAGCATAATAAAGTATTGCTATGCAACTCTAGCGCTGCCCTTTTGCAGATACTTCCCCTCATGGGCAGACTAACACCCAGCAATGTCTACCTATGCAGTCAGGCCTGACTGATCTAAATGGAAGTTCAGAGAAACAATATTCGCTAGCAATCTTTCGGTGGTGCACTTGAAGAACAACTTTGTAATCCAAACAAATAGTAAAGATAAAAGTATCTGTCTTTAAACAGCTCTCACCACCCAGACAAGTCCAAGTCCGTTTCCTCCGCCGATTCATCTAGGAACAGGAATCCACCAACATCCGAGTCTTTAGTCCTCCTGGTGTAGTGTAACAAGGATAAGAAGATGTCTCTAAGGTTCAGCTAGGCTGGCAGAGGGCTCTTTGGAAAAGAGCACAAGGCCCAGGCTTCAGGCCTTGTGCACACAGCAGTTCCGCACAGAGATCCTCTTGCTAGGAGAGGGGGTGTCCAAAGAGACCGAACAAAACTCTGCCTCCCCCTTATAAAGTCTGCCCCAGCAGTCTCTGTTCTGGAGCAATGCACCCTGGGTGCTGCAAGATGCACTGGGAGATGTAGTCTCTCTGTATTAAAGGGAAATACCCCGCTACATATATATATATATATATATATATATATATGTATGCATATATATATATATATATATATATATATATATATATACAGTATATATACATCCCCGGTTTTCTTTTCCTTTTTCCCCCCTGTCCAATTTAGCTCTTGTTTTCTGGAAGAACTGTACTTTTTTTCTGACATAAGACAGTAATGAGAGGCTTCACAGTTCTTGTCACTCACATGGAGTATGTTTGCACATTCTGACAGTACACTCCATCACAAAAATGATTTCCAAATTGCTTTCCATCTACTGACAGATTTTGCTCAGAAGTATTTACACTTTTTTTTCCTTTGACAGCCCAAATTACAGCGCAGAGGGCATCTCCGGTAACTGGGGAAGCATCACTGCCATTGCTGTAGCTTCTTTTTTGCCATGTACGCTAAGATTAAACTGCTATAGTTTTAATAAAGTGAGGATGCTATAATTTTTGGAAATACTCTGGACAGACTCCAGCAGCTAGAAAAATACAACACAAGTTCTATTAAAGCCTGTCACAAGCCCGGACAATGCAGACTGAGTATATGATGAAAACAGATAACCCAAGGTTACTTTCAGTGAAAATTGCAAGCCAAAGCGTAAAATACAGAAGTATAGACCATTGACATTTTAATAAAATCTCAACTTTTTCTGCAAAAGTTATAGATTATTCCCCCATCTTTTTGAGCTTACAGTCATTTTGGCCTGTGCCTACAAACTACAGTGGGAATTATGCAGCTTTCCATGTATTGCTATCAGCCACACATTGTTTTCCTTTCATAAATAAAATTTCGGCCACCCATCTCATTAAAGTGCTATTAAACCTTCTTAAAATAACAAATATGTTATACTTACCAGCTCTGTGCAGTTGGTTTTGCACAGAGCAGCCTGGATCCTCCACTTCTCGGGTCCCACGCTGGCGCTAATTGCTCCTCCCTCCTGCTGGGTGCCCCCACAGCAAGCAGCTTGCTGTGGGGGCACCCAGGCAGACGTTGGCCCTGAGCCATGGCTCTGTGTGTCCATTCACACATGAAGCCGTGGCTGGGCCAATCCGTCTCATGATTGGCTCTTAGGCTGTGATTGACAGCAGTGGGAGCCAATGCCTCGCGCTGCTGCCAAAAACCAATCATATGTAGCACACAGATCCCTGGCCTTACCTCCTCAAGGCAGGACACACCGTACCACAATGCCCAGGTTCCTTCTTGAATAAGAGGGTGAGCGGTGTTCAGAAATTGTTGGGTCCCGCAGCAAGTTATCTTCCCTCGGTTGGATCCCACCCCTAGAGTGTAGGGAAGAGTCTGTTGTAGGTGCACCAATAAGGCCAATGTCCAGACAAGGTTAAACCTTAATGAAGGAAGGTTTATTTTCTTTATGCTGACAACTGGATAGGAAAGTTGGAGTTGAAGAATAAAAGAAACAGGGAGGTAGGTTCAGGCACTTGATATCACCACTCAATCCCGAGTGGGCTCTGCTCACCCGGATAGTCCCCTCTCACGGTACTAGCAGCCGGAGTGATGCACGAACTTTACTTCTCTTAAGTCCCTCTTTTGGAGATACGATCGGGAGATTCTCTGCCACAGAATCTCTGAGCCCCAAACCTCTCAGCGCTTGTAATTAAAGAACAGGTGCAAGTTGCTGCACATTACAAGGCCTCAGATGATTAGTGGAATCCCTCCAGAAGTTTACCGGGCCTCTCTTTCACCGTGAAACTCTCACCGGTCCCTCAGAAAGGTCCTCCCCCAGTCTCTTCTTCTTAGAGCGGGTCCCCTCTCAGGGGCACCCTGGGATTCCTCCTCTTAGAGCTGAGCCCCAGTTAAAGGTGCTGGGCCCAATGGCAAAGTTGCAGCCCCAGGCTAAAGGTGCCTGGGACCGATGCATAAGCACACCCCAGGCCTGGAGGGCCAGGTCACGCGACCCGAACTCCGGAGCCCCGGAACTCTGGAACAACCCCTCCAGGCGGCGTCTGCCCCTTATGTATCCTCTCCCGGCATGCACAGCAGGTCGACCACGCCCACTGTACTACTGCCGAGAGAGGACACCCTAAGGCACAACACTGTTACCAGTGGTTCAACCCTGACCTGTCATGGCAGTGCCACCTACAGGCCACAGGGAACTGCACACCAGTACAACACCTGGGGAACAAAACAACAGTACCTATCAATAAAAGCGGTCTGAGCCTGGCTACTAGCTCAGACCAACCCCTAAATTTAGGCACACAGCACCCCTCGAAGTAGAGGGGTGCTACACGCACCCCTCCTAAAGTAGACACTGTCCCCAGTGTCTGAAATAAGCTTGAGCCATCTCAAGCCTGGGTAGGCAAGAATTTATTTCCGAACCTACAGTGGGTACAGAAAGTATTCAGACCCCCTTACATTTTTCACTCTTTGTTATATTGCAGCCATTTGCTGAAATCATTTAAGTAATTTTTTTTCCTCATTAATGTAAAAACAGCACCCCATATTGACAGAAAAACACAGAATTGTTGACATTTTTGCAGATTTATTAAAAAAGAAAAACTGAAATATCACATGGTCCTAAGTATTCAGACCCTTTGCTCAGTATTTAGTATTTGCACCCTTTTGATCTAATACAGCCATGAGTCTTTTTGGGAAAGATGCAACAAGTTTTTCACACCTGGATTTGGGGATCCTGTTCCATTCCTCCTTGCAGATCCTCTCCAGTTCTGTCAGGTTGGATGGTAAACGTTGGTGGACAGACATTTTTAGGTCTCTCCAGAGATGCTCAATCGGGTTTAAGTCGGGGCTCTGGCTGGGCCATTCAAGAACAGTCACAGAGTTGTTGTGAAGCCACTCCTTCGTTATTTTAGCTGTGTTCTTAGGGTCATTGTCTTGTTGGAAGGTAAACCTTCGGCCCAGTCTGAGGTCCTGAGCACTCTGGAGAAGGTTTTCGTCCAGGATATCCCTGTACTTGACCGCATTCATCTTTCCCTCAATTACAACCAATCGTCCTGTCCCTGCAGCTGAAAAACACCCCCACAGCATGATGCTGCCACCACCATGCTTCACTGTTGGGACTGTATTGGACAGGTGATGAGCAGTGCCTGGTTTTCTCCACACATACCGCTTAGAATTAAGGCCAAAAAATTCTATCTTGGTCTCATCAGACCAGAGAATCTTATTTCTCACCATCTTGGAGTCCTTCAGGTGTTTTTTTAGCAAACTCCATGCAGGCTTTCATGTGTCTTGCACTGAGGAGAGGCTTCCATCAGGCCACTCTGCCATAAAGCCCCGACTGGTGGAGGTCTGCAGTGATGGTTGACTTTCTACAACTTTCTCCTATCTCCCGACTGCATCTCTGGAGCTCAGCCACAGTGATCTTTGGGTTATTTTTTACCTCTCTCACAAGGCTCTTCTCCCCTGATAGCTTAGTTTGGCTGGACGGACAGCTCTAGGAAGGGTTCTGGTCATCCCAAGCGTTTTCCATTTAAGGATTATGGAGGCCACTGTGCTCTTAGGAACCTTAAGTGCAGCAGATTTTTTTTGTAACCTTGGCCAGATCTGTGACTTGCCACAATTCTGTCTCTGAGCTCTTCAGGCAGTTCCTTTGACCTCATGATTCTCATTTGCTCTGATATGCACTGTAAGCTATAAGGTCTTATATAGACAGGTGTGTGGCTTTCCTAATCAAGCCCAATCAGTATAATCAAACACAGCTGGACTCAAATGAAGGTGTAGAACCATCTCAAGGATGATCAGAAGAAATGGACAGCACCTGAGTTAAATATATGAGTGTCACAGCAAAGGGTCTGAATACTTAGGACCATGTGATATTTCAGTTTTTCTTTTTTAATAAATCTGCAAAAATGTCAACAATTCTGTGTTTTTCTGTCAATATGGGGTGCTGTGTGTACATTAATGAGGAAATAAAATGAACTTAAATGATTTTAGCAAATGGCTGCAATATAACAAAGAGTGAAAAATGTAAGGGGGTCTGAATACTTTCCGTACCCACTGTATATACAAATTTGAACATTGGTGCCTGAACCAATACAAAGGGAAGGGACAGAAAAGAAAGGACAGAAAAACAAAGAGTACAAAAAAATATTTTTGACATCCCATTCTCAATGTCATAATTATAAAATACACATTATACAATCCACCCCCTCCTGACTAACTACTCCACCCCATTCTCAGTAGAGTTGCTTGCCGAGGGAGAGAAAACAATTCACACAATAAAACATTCTATCTTTACACTATCTACAAGAAGTGAGCCATCTCCAAGAGAGGGAGATAACTTCCTTCAATAAGAACTACACATACTAAGCCTAGTACATGCTATAAGATTTCCCTAATTGCAGGCTATTGAAAAGGTCTGCAGAACACTGCCATCTGGTGGCAGCGCAAAGTCACTGCAACCAACACTTGTTCTATAGAAATGCGGCCAGAAATCAAGTATTTCCTATCTAGAACAAGACGGGTTTCCAGCCTTTGCCCTAACTTATCTACCCCAAAGTTTAGTTCTTAGTGGTGCTGCAGATAGAGAGAAACAAACAGCAACAGCTCTCCTTGTCCTCAGCAGAGTAGATCACCCCAAGTAGTGGAGGGCAAAGTTATCAAGTTCCGGAACAACCCCCAGAGTAGGCTAAAAAAAAAACACAAGCTCCCACTCTAGAGATTATAGTGAGGATCCGGCAAAACAAGAAGTTTCCACTTTGTGTTAAAAGTTTCAATCGAGTACACATCGACTTCTCGCTCCTTGTTGCAAACTACCACTCGGTCTGCATGTATATGCCGACCATAGTTCCATTCTTGCCGGCATCCTTTAAAACGATCCGCCTTAGCAGCTAACCATATAAAGTATCTGCGGGCTGCAGGCACTTTCAAGTGTTCCCAGACAAGATCAGCATACCACCTCTCAAGGTAGGCCTTAATCTCAAACAAAAGTTCCCTGGGAACATAGGGGTATTCCCACCCGTATTCAATGGCAACTTTCTTGTTAAGGAGCCACTGCAATCTAGCAATAGGTTGAATGGTTGCATGGTCTCCTCTATCAGGCAAGACAATTGCGTCCAGGGATCTAGGTACTTTCACTGCCTCAAGCTCCCGCAAAGGTGCCCGGAGAGGTACACGTCCAGCTGTAGGAGCAGGCGCTGGTGATGTGGGAACGGGTAATGTAGGTGCAGGAATAATTTCTTCCTCATGTGTAGGGGCATCCAACCGGGGTGTAGTTTCCTCAGAGTCCATAGGTGATCCCTCTATAGCGCTTCGGGGGGAGGTTAACAAAATTCTGTCCCAACCCTTCTTTACAAACAACTCGTCCACCTCAAAATCTTCCCCCACGTCTGAGGACGAGTTCAGGTCGGAGGTGTCGTACTCCTCCACTGGCAGGTAGTCTCTAGTAGACGCAGACTCACTGTCTTTTAAAAGTTTCCGCGGGTCGGGTATCCAAGCATCCCCAATGGTATGGACACTGAGCTTCTTCCCCTTCCCCGGCATACTTTTCACCACAATGTTTCCAGCCTCCTTACCGTCCCCTGTTGTGGATCTCCTGGAGGTCCCTCCGGGCTGGATCTCCGGTTCAGGCAGGCGCTGGGGTGGACCTCGACCACGGCTGCGGGAGGCTTTCACGTAGCACACCTTTCTTTTGACAGGCGGGATGGACGTCTCAGTAGTGATGGAGACAGCATCCACTGTAGCATCCGTCGCTGGCTCTGCGGTGGCTGGGATTTCATCCTTCACATCCGCTACAGCCGTGGTTATGCACGTGGGCCACTGGGGCATGTTTCCCTTCCTCGGAAGTAACCATCCCCGTAAGGAAGTTGCCCTGGAAAACTCGGGGTGACTCAGTGGGTTGTTCCACTTCAAACAACAACTCTCCACAGGTCAGGCATCTTCCGAATGGCCGTATCTGCACGGTCAGTCCTTGGCAACTCGGACAGAGCATGCCCAGGGCCTCTGCATCTCTACAGGTATAGAGCGTGAAGCGGCCCCGGGGCTTGAGCCAGATCCCTGTATCCATCAGGGGGGCAGTGATGGAAGCGATATCCATGGTTGAAGCAGTCGGGAACATTCGGAGTCCTGGTGGAACTGGAATCCATGGAGTAGTAGCGGACATGTTGCTTCTCCTTCACTGTTTTGGCTCGTACTGTCCGTTTGGCGCCAAAGACACCACATGCAACACAAACTTGGTGGGGGCTCCTCCCCCTTTTTCCTCTTCTGCACACAGCTTGCAGGCTTTTCCTAGTTCTGGACATGCCCACGATCTACGCACCTGGAAAAAACTCAAACACAGTCCTGTACCTCCATTTTCTTCAATAAAACATGGCGCAGTCCAACTTTCACAATGGCCGAAAAAACAGTCCAACCTCTGGGGGGCAGGGGGGAGCTGCAGAATCCCTGACTCGAGCCCCCACGTGTAGCACACAGATCCCTGGCCTTACTTCCTCAAGGCAGGACACACCGTACCACAATGCCCAGGTTCCTTCTTGAATAAGAGGGTGAGCGGTGTTCAGAAATTGTTGGGTCCCGCAGCGAGTTACCTTCCCTCAGTTGGATCTCACCCCCAGAGTGTAGCGAAAAAGTCTGTTGTAGGTGCACCAATAAGGCCAATGTCCAGACAAGGTTAAACCTTAATGAAGGAAGGTTTATTTTCTTTATGCTGACAACTGGATAGGAAAGTTGGAGTTGAAGAATAAAAGAAACAGGGAGACAGGTTCAGGCACTTGGTATCACCACTCAATCCCGGGTGGGCTCTGCTCACCCGGATAGTCCCCTCTCACGGTACTAGCAGCTGGAGTGATGCACAAACTTTACTTCTCTTAAGTCCCTCTTTTGGAGATACGATCGGGAGATTCTCTGCCACAGAATCTCTGAGCCCCAAACCTCTCAGCGCTTGTAATTAAAGAACAGGTGCAAGTTGCTGCACATTACAAGGCCTCAGATGATTAATGGAATCCCTCAAGAAGTTTACCGGGCCTTTCTTTCACCGTGAAACTCTCACCGGTCCCTCAGAAAGGTCCTCCCCTGGTCTCTTCTTCTTAGAGCGGGTCCCCTCTCAGGGGCACCCTGGGATTTCTCCTCTTAGAGCTGAGCCCCAGCTAAAGGTGCTGGGCCCAATGGCAAAGTTGCAGCTCCAGGCTAAAGGTGCCTGGGACCGATGCATACGCGCACTCCTGGCCTGGAGGGCCAGGTCACGCGACCCGAACTCCGGAGCCCCGGAACTCTGGAACAGCCCCCCCCCCCAGGCGGCGTCTGCCCCTTATGTATCCTCTCCTGGCATGCACAGCAGGTTGACCATGCCCACTGTGCTACTTCCAAGAGAGGACACCCTAAGGCACAGCACGGTTACCAGTGGTTCAACCCTGACCTGTCATGGCAGTGCCACCTACAGGCCACAGGGTACTGCACACCAGTACAACACCTGGGGAACAAAACAACCGTACCTATCAATAAATGCGGTCTGAGCCTGGCTACTAGCTCAGACCAACCCCTAAATTTAGGCACACAGCACCCCTCAAAGTAGAGGGGCGCTACACATAGAATGCATGAAGGTAAAAAACCTTGTGCGTTTACAACTGCTTTAAAGAGACAATAAGGGGGTTCAGTAGGTGGGAGGGGCAAGGCCAGGGTTGACTTATTCAGGTAAAATTTATTTGCATGTAACTTTAGCTACCATTGAAATTGCTTTACTAAAGGAAAATAGGCTGTGCTCTTGCAGACTGCAGATGCTCCAGATTAGGAGCATGAGGTGATGCTTCAAGTGGTTGTAAAGGAATCTGGCCCACACAAACAGTGGTAGTAAAATTCTCTGCCCACAGGAAACTGCTGGGGGAAGGTAGCGTACAGAGATTCCAGATTGAAGAGTTAGCCCATAGAGTTGCAGGCTGCTGCTGCTGACCCCATGACCCAGAATCCGGGACTCTGCCCGGGTCACGGCCACCTTGGGACTGCTTAGTAAGAATCCAGTGACTGTGCAAAGTATATCTTTGTAATGTAAGCCTTTTATGGGGCCCCCGTGCACCTGGGGCCCTTGGGTGCTGCCCAGGGGGCCCCTGTGTTAATACGGCCCTGTGGAGGGTAGAAAGGAGAGAATGAAATAGTGACCGGGGGGGGGGGAGCAATTTTGACATGTGATTTTTACTGTAATTAAAGTCCAGTTCAGGCATAGGGCCTACACCCAGTGATTGTCCCCTCCACTGGAGCACTTTCCAAAACGTAATTTTTTTATTTTTATTAAATACCATTTTATCCAAGTGTTTTTGGTCTGGTTGCATGACTTCCCAGGTCCTCTTCATCCAACGTTGGAGCAGATGCTGCCGCAGCAAACTCCTGTGATTCCAGGGCAGGCCTAATCTGGGTTGACTGACACTGAGCATAATTCAACCTAGAAGCAGTCTGGTGCTGGATGTCCAGAAGGGTAAGTCTGTTAGGGAGAGTGCCAGGGGGATAGAGTGGGATAGAGTGTGATTTGGTGCTTGAGCTGCTTTTCTATTCTACATGCACCATATTATCAAGTATTGGGACACTTTTACACGCACATACACTTTAATGGCATCCAAGTCTTAATCCCTAGGGTTCAATATCGGGTTGGCCCACCCTTTGCAGCTTTAAGAGCTTCAACTCTTCTGGGAAGGCTGTTCACAAGGTTTAGGAGTGTGTCTATGGGAATGTTTGACCATTCTTCCAGAAGCGCATTTGTGAGGTCAGGCATTGATGTTGGATGAGAAGGCCTGGCTTGCAGTCTCCACTATAATTCAATCCAAAGGTGTTCTATCGGGTTGAGGTCAGGACTCTGTGCAGGGCAGTCAAGTTCCTCCACCTCAAACTTGCTCACCCATGTCTTTATGGACCTTGCTTTGTGCACTGGTGTGCAGTCATGTTGGAACGGGAAGGGGCCAACCCCAAACTGTTCCCAAAAAGTTGGGAGCATGAAATTGTCCAAAATGTCTTGGTATGCTGACGCCTTAAGTGTTCCGTTCACTGGAATTATGGGGCTGAGCCCATCCCCAGAAAAACAACCGCACACCACAATCCCCCATCTACCAAATAATTTGGACCAGTACACTGTGAGCCAGGCCTTCTCGTCCAACATCAGTGCCTGACCAAAAAATGCGCTTCTGGAAGAATAGTCAAACATTCCCATAGACACACTCCTAAACCTTGTGGACAGCCTTCCCAGACAAGTTGAAGCTGTTATCGCTGCAATGGGTGGGCCAACTCAATATTGAACTCTGCATACTAAGACTGGGACGCCATTAAACTTCATGCGAGTGAAAAGGCAGCTTTATATTTGTCTAATGGCAGATTTACTTTACAGCTGATCTCTATACAGCAGAATACACCGCTGAAATTTTTATATAAAAGTGTTATTTTTTTTTCTTCCTGCCAGAAGATTTGTAATGTTCTTTAGTCATCCATGATTCAGAATCCTCTTAAAGAAAGCATAGTTGAACCATACACACCACCAATTATCATCCACATAGGAGGAAAGATAAGGATCAATAATCCAGACAAGCCATGTGGTTATTGTAGCAGTAACCCAGCTGTTTCTCAACGGTGGCTGGACCTTTTCTCGCAAAATATAGGTCATCCTTTAATACATTGCCATCAAAGATGAAAAACACGTGTCTTTTCACAGCCTCATTTGTCATTGAAAACAATCCAATAAAAACAGATAAGACAAAAAAAGTTGGAACGCTGTGTAAATCCTACATAAAAACAGAATGCAATTATTTGCACATCTCATAAACCCATATTTTATTCACAATAGAAAACATATCAAACTTAGAAAATGTACCATTTTAGGAAAAAATACGATAATCTTGAAATTGATGGCGGCATTTCCTCTCACAAAAGTTGGGACAGGGCCATAGTTAGCGCGGTGTAGCATCTTCTCTTCTTATAACAACACTGCACAACAGTCCTGGGTCTTCTTTGTCGTATTTTTGGTTTCAAGATGCCCCAAATATTTTCAATTGGTGAAAGGTCTGGACGGCAGGCAGGCCAGTTAAGCACCCAGACTCTGTTATTACCAAGCTATGCTGTTGTCATAGATGCAGTATGTGGTTTAGCATTGTGAATAAAATATGGGATTATGAGATTTGCAAACCATTGCATTCTGTACATTTTATCACAGCGTCCCAACCTTTTTGAAATTTGGATTCCCAATGAGCTTGAATCAATAGTATGACAAATACATATGTTTAAAAGGAAGTATCCTTTTTAAAAGAATGTTTTTACGTAAAAAAAATTGTGTGTAATTGGGAGGATCTATATTTGTGATTACGTATGCTTACTTTGCCTTTGGAGTGATAGACAATGGCGACACGCAGGTCCTCTTTCTCAAGATCATAAGTGATGCTTTTCACCATGAGAAAGAGGACCTGTGAATCTCAAAAGGTCACATGCATTCTCTGAATGATGCAATTTCTTAAAGTAGTATTAAACCCTTTAGCGTTTTTTAGTTAACACATTAAACACAATAAAATAAACATTTCCCAGTACACGATTTGTTATAATTGTCACTCTAGCACTTGCAGTTTACAGCTGTCAATGCTCATATCTTCTGCGGCTTTAGTCCTGCTTCCCCAAACTCTCAGCCTTCACAGGAAAGAGTTAACAGTGGACAGTGCAGTCTGCAGGCAGTCACTTAGCTTGGGGAAGGTAAGTGCAGGAAGAGGGGACGACCAAGGGAGTGCCTAGCCTAGGCTATGGGGCTGTGTGTTTCTGTTGATACATACAGTGTAGGAAGACACAACTCTAGTCCCTGCAGACAAGGGTGGCTCCATTGGATGCTGCAAGAGAACGCCCTGAAGCAGGAAACCTGTGGCAGTGATCATGGTACCAGCTTAAACCGGAACATAGGCAAGAATTAAAAGGTAGATACTCAGTAAGCGATTAAATCAGCTACTGAAATTGCTTAAAAACTGAGGGTTTAATATCACTTTAGGTAAAAAGAGCTAATACTAATGGCCATTGGTTTGTTGACCCTTCTACACAAATTCAGCACTGTGGTCAAATGATCCCAGTTATTGGCACATTGGGTATGTGAAGGATGGATTTTTTTTTTTATTTTTTTTTTGTTGCTTTAAATATACACACCAGCTCTTGTTAAATGCACAATCTATAATTTTAACCCAGTCACTGGAATTTCCTGAAACAATTTATTTGACCAATGTTATTTGTGTTTCTTTGTTATGCTTTTATGAAGAGCCCTCCTCCACCTTCATCAGTTTTATTCCACCTAATAAAAAATATGCATATTGTACAAAAGTAGATTTTTATTTTGTCTCAAAGAGGAGGAACCCGCAGAAGGTACAGTAACGTTGGTGGTCTCCATGCAGAGCTCCGGTCCCCATCCTCAGCCAGACTTCATCATCTTTTGACAGCTTTAATACAGCGTTGTTTCCTGCAGTGTCTTGCTTACCTTTTGACTCAAAGCTGAAAAAAAAGCACAAACAGTTGTAGCTCAAGATATCCATCAAAAAATACAATGTCCTAAACAAAAATACATACATACACACATAAATACATTATTTATTATTTTATACCATACCCTATATATTACTATATACTGTACATTATATATATTGTATTATATACATTATATTTTATTATAGTAGCACATTACTACAACTGACACACAATGATATTACAATCAACAGCAACCAAAAGATATGCACAAGCATTTACAAAGTATAAATTCAGTGGCCTGTAGTGTGAGATGACTGTCGGTTAAACCCCACGCTGGGCCGAGGACTGCTATTTTGTTTAGCCTGTTATTTGATAAGTATAAGTGTTATTTTTTATTTTTTTATTGTATGGGTGTGTTTCATGTTGAAAAAGCCAAAATGCTAAAAAATAGTATTGTATTACTATCGTAGTAATATTAACATTAGATGAATGTATAGGGTAACTTCCATATCATCCCTTCTCCCCTCCCCTTCCTTCCCTTGCAGGTTTATGTAGTTTCTTTCTTTTTTTCTTATATAGAGTCATAATCCCATGTTTACAGTATGACCCCATTGGGGTAAACAGGGATTTATATTTACCTGATTAAGAACTTGAACAATATCTAGATAGTTAAAATTTATATTGTTAATGCTAAGTTACGTTGGATGTCTGACACCTAATAGATACCTTGATAATAACGATAACAATGTACGAATAAGAATTTGAAGTATTTTTGTTGTTTTGTTTTTTTTTGAAAAATTCAATAAAAATCTTTAACAGGAAAAAAAAAATATATAGTATTGTATGATTTAAAAAAATAATTATATATATATATATATATATATATATATATATATATATAATGTAGCGGCCTCACCCCATCTCTGATGTCTAGGGGTATTTCGCACGACAGGGTGAGATGCGCTACGGCCCATGTCCTCCCCATAGCTGTGGGTGAGGTGAAGGCCAGTATCAGTATTTTCCTCGGGCCAATGTGCATTAGTTATGAATCCAGTCTTTCTGTGCTGACACCTTCCTTCCTCCCTTTGCTCCCATTAACCAGAGTTCCACACACCGATCACAGTCCAACTCTTGTTTTATTGCAAGATTCACAATAAACAGTGCTTCAGTAGCCAACTGGTTGAAACTCTATAACAGCCTGATACGGTGGGATGAGCAGGTCGAGGCACTATCCTGATTGCAATCTAAACCACTGTGGTTTCACCAGCGGTTATCATAGCCTTGATTTGAAAAGAACTTAGAACATGTGAGTCTCTACCAGCAACTCAAGAGAACGTAGATAGGAGTACCTTCGCTGCGTTGCGGCCCCTATCAGGGGAAGATGTCCCTCCAAGGGAGTTACCGGAGGCCCATCCGTCACCGGGTTAATGCTGCTCCGGACTCTCCGGACGGGTGACCTCCCCGGCCTCCTCACCTCAGACATGGGCCCCGTCCACCTCAGGGACCCTCGGATCACTTCGCCCTCGCGGGACCCAGTCGAAGTCACTGGGCCCAAGGCCTCCTATTCAGTACCTCACCCCAGGCTGAAGGTGCCTGGGATGGACTCCAACTCCGTTCCGGTCAGGCCTAGGGCTCCTGGGCCGCAACTCCGAACCGCCCGCACCCAGGCCTAAGGTGCCTGGGCACGTGAAGAGAAGATCCTGAAGACCTCGTGGTTAGGACGTCTCCCCCTTTTATCCCCTCCCTTCGACACCCCGGCGGGCTCCCCGCCCTCGCCGTACCATCTCCGGAAAGGGACAAAAAGGGTAGCACTGCGGCGGCGATTCTACCTTGAGCCTGCGGGTACCCCGCCACCCACAGGCCAAGGAGAATAATACACCACCTAATCCTCCACGAATACAATTGGTCCAAACTCTCATAATTTACACACCTGGGTCATATTACACACCCAGGTGTATCCCAACTAAATTTAAAGACCCCGCTACACATATATATATATATATATACATATATATATATACACTCTGTATCTTAAAATTCTATGCTATTTGAGACCTGCATTACAAGTACATTCACTGATTTCACAGTATGTAGTAAGTGTGCATTTACTTATTTAACAACAAAATGAACACATGTTCATAATGGAAGATCGCAATGAAAAACAAATAATAAACACATTACAGCACAGGAAAAAGAACAATACTTTGATATATTAAAAGAACAAAATGAGAATATGCATACAAATAATAAAAAGCAGCTAAATAACTTAAATAAACTCACATTAAAAATGTATTGAGCGGTATTACAGTTTGTTAAAACAAATGTATATTAGCTGATATTGCATTGTATCACAAAGAAAGAAAAAAAAACAATGATTACATTTTTAAAACTGTCCCTAGACAAGGTGTCATAATACTTTTCCAGTCAGTATCTGCCCACAGGGACACTCTGGTCATATCAGCATTTCTGTTCTGGCACTGGAAGGTGTAGACATGGGCGGATATACAGATGAAACTCAAAAAATTTGAATATCGTGCAAAAGTTCATTTATTTCACTAATGCAACTTAAAAGGTGAAACTAATATATGAGATAGACTCATTACATGCAAAGCAAGATAGTTCAATCCGTGATGTGTCATAATTGTGATGATTATGGCTTATGCAGTGTACACACGATCAGTTTTACCGATGAAAACAGTCCGATGGACTTTCTCATTGGACAAACCGATCGTGTATGGGCCCCATCTGTCTTTTTTCCATCGGTGAGAAAAAATAGAACATGTTTTAAATTTATCCGATGGGAAAAAAAACGATAGCAAATTCCGATCGTCAAAAAACCCACGCATGCTCAGAATCAAGTCGTCGCATGCTCAGAAGCATGAACTTAATTTTTCTTAATTGCCCCGGACCAATACGCAGCATAAAGACCAGGCCCCTTTTTGCGATTCGGCACTGCGTCGCTTTAACTGACAATTGCGTGGTCGTGCGACTTGGCTCCCAAACAAAATTTAAGTCCTTTTTTTCCCACAAATAGAGCTTTCTTTTGGTGGTATTTGATCACCTCTGCGGTTTTTGTTGTTTGCGCTATAAACAAAAATATAGGGACAATTTTGAAAAAAAATTCAATATTTTTTACTTTTTGCTATAATAAATATCGCCCAAAAATATATAAAAAAAATTAAAAACTTCCTCAGTTTAGACCGATACGTATTCTTCTACATATTTTTGGTAAAAAAAATCACAACCGGCGTTTATTGATTGGTTTGCGCAAAAATTATAACGTTTACAAAATAGGGGATAGTTTTATGGCATTTTTATTATTATTATTTTTTTACTAGTAACGGAGGCGATCAGCGAATTTTTTCGTGACTGCGACATTGTGGCGGACACATCGGACACTTTTGACACATTTTTGGGACCATTGTCATTTTTACAGCGATCAGTGCAATAAAAATGCACTGGTTACTGTAAAAATGACACTGGCAGTGAAGGGGTTAACCACTAGGAGCGCTGACGGGGTTAAGTGTGCCTAGGGGTGTGTTTCTAACTGAGGGGGGTGTGGCTACGAGTGACACGTCACCGATCTCTGCTCTGATTACAAAGAGCGGAGATCGGTGACAGTGTCAGTAGGACGATCCCTCCGTGAGACGTTCGCGGGGATACCCGCGGCGATCGAGACCGCGGGATCCGCGGTCCGACTCACGGGGTTGACTGCAGGGTCGCGAGCGCGGACATGCAATGTTGTACCCAAACGAAATTTGCGTCCTTTTCTTCCCACAAATAGAGCTTTCTTTTAATGGTATTTGATTGCCTCTGCGATTTTTATTTTTTGCGATATAAACGGAAAAAGACCGAAAATTTTGAAAAAAAATGATATTTTCTACTTTTTGTTATAAGAAAAATCGAATAAACTCAATTGTAGTCATACATTTAGGCCAAAATGTATTCAGCCACATGTCTTTAGTAAAAAAAAAATGTCAATAAGCGTATATTTATTGGTTTGCGCAAAAGTTATAGCGTCTACAAACTAGGGTACATTTTCTGGAATTTACACAGCTTTTAATTTATGACTGCCTATCTCATTTCTTGAGGTGCTAAAATGGCAGGGCAGTACAAACCCCCCCCCAAATGACCCAATTTTGGAAAGTAGACACCCCAAGGAAATTGCTGAGAGGCATGTTGAACCCATTGAATATTTTTTTTTTGTCCCAAGTGATTGAATAATGACAAAAAAAAATAAAAAATTACAAAAAGTTCTCACTAAATGATATATTGCTCACACATGCCATGGTTATATGTGGAATTGCACCCCAAAATACATTCTGCTGCTTCTCCTGAGTACGGGGATACCACATGTGTGGGACTTTTTAGGAGCCTAGCCACGTACGGGACCCCGGAAACCAAGCACCGCCTTCAGGATTTCTAAGGGCGCAAATTTTTGATTTCACTCCTCACTACCTATCACAGTTTCGAAGGCCATAAAATGCCAAAATAGCACAAACCCCCCCCCCCAAATGACCCCATTTTGGAAAGTAGAGACCCCAAGCTATTTACTGAGAGGCATGTTCAGTCCATGGAATATTTTATATTTTGCCACAAGTTGCGGGAATATGACAAACTTTGTTTTTTTTGCACAAAGTTGTCACTAAATGATATATTGCTCAAACATGCCATGGTTATATGCGGAATTACACCCCAAAATACATTTGGCTGCTTCTCCTGAGTATGGGGATACCACATGTGTGGGACTTTTTGGGAGCCTAGCCGCGTACGGGACCCCAAAAATCAAACACCGCCTTCAAGGTTTCTAAGGGCATAAATTTTTGATTTCACTCCTCACTACCTATCACAGTTTCGAAAGCCATAAAATGCCAAGATAGCACAAAACCCCCCAAAATGACCCCATTTTGGAAAGTAGACACCCCAAGGAAATTGCTGAGAGGCATGTTGAGCCCATTGAATATTTTTTTTTCCCAAGTGATTGAATAATGACAAAAAAAAAAAAATGTGCAAAAAGTTGTCACTAAATTATATATTGCTCAAACATACCATGGTTATATGCGGAATTGCACCCCAAAATACATTTGGCTGCTTCTCCTGAGTATGGGGATACCACATGTGTGGGACTTTTTGAGAGCCTAGCCACGTACGGGCCCCCGAAAACCAAGCACCGCCTTCAGGATTTCTAAGGGCACAAATTTTTGATTTCACTCCTCACTACCTATCACAGTTTTGAAGGCCATAAAATGCCAAGATAGCCCAAAACCCCCACAAATGACCCCATTTTGGAAAGTAGACACCCCAAGCTATTTGCCGAGAGGCATGGTGAGTATTTTACAGCTCTCATTTGTTTTTGAAAATGAAGAAAGACATTTTTTTTCTTATTTTTTCAATTTTTAAAACTTTGTGACAAAAAGCGAGATCTGCAAAATACTCAACATACCTCTCAGCAAATAGCTTGGGGTGTCTACTTTCCAAAATGGGGTCATTTGGGGGGGTTTTGTGCCATCTGGGCATTCCATGGCCTCCGAAACTGTGATAGGCAGTGAGGAGTGAAATCAAAAATTTACACCCATAGAAATCCTGAAGGCGGTGCTTGGTTTTCGGGGTCCTGTACGCGGCTAGGCTCCCAAAATGTCTCACACATGTGGTATCCCCGTACTCAGGAGAAGCAACAGAATGTATTTTGGGGTGCAATTCCACATATAACCATGGCATGTTTGAGCAATATATAATTTAGTGACAACTTTTTGTACATTTTTTTTTTTCTTTTTGTCATTATTCAATCACTTGGGACAAAAAAAAAAAATATTCAATGGGCTCAACATGCCTCTCAGCAAATAGATTGAGGTGTCTACTTTCCAAAATGGGGTCATTTGGGGGGGGTTTGAACTGTCCTGGCATTTTATGCACAACATTAGGAAGCTTATGTCACACATCATCCACTCTTCTAACCACTTGAAGACAAAGCCCTTTCTGACACTTTTTGTTTACATGAAAACATATTTTTTTTTGCAAGAAAATTAAGTTGAACCCCCAAACATTATATATATTTTTAAAGCAAAGGCCCTACAGATTAAAATAGTGGGTGTTGCATTTTTTTTCCACACAGTATTTGCGCAGCGATTTTTCAAACGCATTTTTTGGGGGAAAAACACACTTTTTTTATTTTTAATGCACTAAAAAACACTATATTGCCCAAATGTTTGATGAAATAAAAAAGATGATCTTAGGCCGAGTACATAGATACCAAACACGACATGCTTTAAAATTGCGCACAAACGCGCAGCGGCGAGAAACGACATTCATTTTTAAAAGCATTTAAAAGCCTTTACAGGTTACCGCGTTAGATTTACAGAGGAGGTCTACTGCTAAAATTACTGCCCTCGATCTGACCTTTGCGGTGATACCTCACATGCATGATGCAATTGCTGTTTACATATGACGCTAGACCGACGCTTGCGTTCGCCTTTGCGCAAGAGCAGGGGGGGACAGCGGTGCTTTTTTTTATTTTTTATTTTTTTATTATTTATTTTGCTTTTTTATTTTATTTTTAAACTGTTCCTTCCATATTTTTTTTTTTTTTATCATTTTTATTGTTATCTCAGGGAATGTAAATATCCCCTATGATAGCAATAAGTAGTGACAGGTACTCCTTTTTTGAAAAAAAATGGGGGGTTAGACCCTAGATCTTTCCTCTGCCCTCAAAGCATCTGACCACACCAAGATCGGTGTGATAAAATGCTTTCTCAATTTCCCAATGGCGCTGTTTATATCCGGGGGGGGCATTCCCTCCCACTGCTTGTAAAAGCAGTCTAGAGGCTAATTATCTGCTAGAATTGCTTTTACATGAAAGCCGGCCACTGGCTGAAAAGAATGATACCAAGATGATACCTAAACCTGCAGGCATCATTCTGGTATAAACATTCAAAGTCCAGCAACATACCAGTACGTTGCTGGTCCTTGTTGGACATGTATTGTAATCTTTTTTTTCATGCAGCCTGTTGGCTGAACGAAAAAAAGAGATTGATCGGTGGGTATGCCCACCATTAGAATACCTCCCTTCATCCACCCACTTCTAATGATGGGCATATATGCCGAAGCATGGGGGCATCCTCCCGCAAAAAAGTTATGCCGCGTACACACGGTCGGACTTTTCCACGGGCAAGCCTTCGTCGGAATTTTGACCGTATGTACGCGGCATAAAAGGTTATGCTGCGTACACACGGTCAAACTTTTCCACGGGCAAGCCTCCGTCGGAATTTCGACCGTATATACGCGGCATTAGGAGCAAAATCGCTACTCCGCCCCTGCTGCCCCCATGCTTCGGCATATATGCTCTTTTTTTAACTGTGGTGGTGAAATCACCTCCTACAGCGTTGGAGTCACGGCTTTATGTATCGTGGGAGCAAACGCTGTTGCTGTCAAGATAAATAAACCCGCGATGCAACTGAATGGCGTACCTGCTAAGCAAATGATGGTTAACATTAAAACAAAGTAACATTACAGTACAACAGTAAGACCTTACCATACCATACCTGCAAAGCAAATACCAAAACAAAACCTAGTAAAAAATAAAACATTTTTTTAACGCAACCTGTGCCTAAAATATATATATGCTGAAGCATGGGTGCATCCTCCCGCAAAAAAGTTATGCCGCGTACACACGGTCGGACTTTTCCACAGGCAAGCCTTCGTCGAAATTTTGACCATATGTACGCGGCATTAGGAGCAAAATCGCTCCTCCGCCCCTGCTGCCCCCATGCTTCGGCATATATGCTCTTTTTTTTTAACTGTGGTGGTGAAATCACCTCCTACAGCACTGGAGTCACGGCTTTATGTATCGTGGGAGCAAACGCTGTTGCTGTCAAGATAAATAATTCCGTGCTGCAGTTGAATGGCGCACCTGAAAACAAAAAATTACATACCTGAAAAGCAAGCATGATAAAACATTGCAGAATGGAATACAGTAAAAAAGAGCAGAACAATAGAGAGAAAATAGAGAGAGAGAGAGAACAATAAAACGACAACTATTTTTGTTTTTTTTATTTTATATTTTTTTTGTGTTTTTGTTTTTTACGTTTTTTTTTTCTTTTTTACACTTTTTTTTTGTAACTTTAACAACTGTAATGGTTCGGGTCTCTCAAAATGTAATGGCATCTTGGGAGACCCTGTGTAAGTGTGTCCTAGTCTGTGAAATGCTGTACCCTACGCTAAAACTTCACTTTTGAGTGGTAGCGTTCAAAACATTCACCAAGGCAAAGACCAGGTTTGTCAGGACAGAGTGGACAATAATGACGGGTGTCATGCCTAAATCCGCGCTTGCTACAGACACAACATCTTTTTTGGGGGGCTCGTTGGGTAGGGGTACTCGGGAGGACATGCGTATAATGCCTCTCATGCAGCCGTCTTACTGCATTTGGTAGGGGATGGTGAGGTGCAGAACCGCCTGGATACAGGAGTTCTGTGACTATCTCATTCTGGAATTTTAGAAGAGATAACGTCCCGCCTGAAGCTCTGTATAGCACATGAGCGTTCAGCAAAGCCAATTGGAATAAGGATAGAGACACTTTTTTGTACCAGCGTCTCGCCTTACGGTCAATTAGATACGGCACCATCAACTGGTCGTTGAGGTCCACCCCTCCCATATTTTTGTTATATTCGTGGACACAGAGGGGTTTCTCCACAACACCAGTCGCCGTACGAATTTGGACTGTCGTGTCTGCATGAAGGGAGGTAAGAAGGAAAACATTCTTATTGTCCCTCCACTTCATAGCAAGCAAGTTATTACAC
This sequence comes from Rana muscosa, assembly GCA_029206835.1. Lineage (NCBI taxonomy): Eukaryota > Metazoa > Chordata > Amphibia > Anura > Ranidae > Rana > Rana muscosa. The sequence continues at coordinate 1,193,660,224 of CM055116.1, read as the reverse complement.
TTTACGCAGGCTCTCTCCCCCAGCCTAAGACGGGCATCTACAAGCCGCTGGGGAAAGCCCCGGCGATTAGGTCGCACGGTGCCACATGCTCCAATCTGATGATCAAACAAGTGACTAAACAGTGGCACGCTCGTGTAATAATTGTCCACATACAAGTGGTACCCCTTTCCGAATAAGGGTGACACCAATTTCCACACTATCTTGCCAGCGCTCCCTATGTAATCCGGGCAGTTGACCGGCTCAACCTGACTATCTTTTCCCTCATAAACCATAAAGCTCCATACATAGCCTGTTGCCCTGTCACAGCACTTATAGAGCTTGACCCCATATCTGGCACACTTGCTGGGAAGGTACTGCTTGAAAGCCAAGCGGCCAGAAAATTTAATCAGGGACTCATCAACGCAGACAGCTTGATCGGGAATAAACAAGGCTGCAAAACGTTCGTTAAAAATGAGGGGCCGAATTTTATAGAGCCGGTCGTATTCAGGGTCCCCACGTGGACGACAAAGTTCATTGTCGTTGAAGTGCATGAACCGCAAAATCTGCTCGTATCGTTTCCTGGGCATGGAGGCAGAGAACACGGGCTTGTGGTCAATTGGGTGCGTGGACCAATAAGCACGCAATGACGGGAATTTATGTGTGCCCATGTTGAGGGAAAGGCCCAGAAAGGTCTTAAATTCGGAAACCGTAATTGGTTTCCAATCTTTGGCAATGGAAGGCAACTGGGGATTAGCGGCGATGAATTGACCAGCATATAAATTACTCTGGTCCACAATAGATCTATAGAGATCTTCCGTGAAAAACAGCGAATAATAGTCAATTGGCATAAAATCAGCTGTTTCCACCTGAATACCGGGTTAGGCAGTGAATGGGGGAAGTGCGGGTTCTGCAGAAGTGGTGGGGACCCAATCAGGATAGGCGAATTCTGCAGGAAGAGCACTATGGGTACGACGGGCCTGCCATTGTCTTCTTATTGGTGGCAGCGGGACACTACTTGTGCTTGCCACCTCGCCAGCTTGAACTGCACTTATGGGACTCGCCACGTCACCAAGTGATACTGCAGTGCTGGATGTACGCCCAGGCTGTACTAGACCGCTGGTGCTTGCCAATTCACCAGAAGGAATAGCGGCGCTAGTACTACTCTGCTCCATGATACGAGAGCCCTGCAGTTCTTGCTCCTCAACAACCTCAGAAGATCGGGATCGGGTACGCCTGACCTTAGCAGGGACCTCAACTTCGTCGTCAGAGCTATCTGACGTGGGGCCGCTGACGTCACTGTCTTCTACGGGAAGATATTCTGAGCCTGAATCTGACAGATACGTGACCTCCTCTTCACTATCTGTCATGCTCAGAATCTCGTAGGCCTCTTTACTAGTGTACCTTCGTCTTGCCATTTTGGTCTCTAAATTTAGGGGTACACTAGTAAGATTCACAGGAAAAAAAGCACCCGACTTTCGTCAGCAAATATATCAAACGCTACAAAAAAAACTGTTAGCGGTCGCAGGGATCAGGACTGTCTCTGCGAACGCTGCAGTTATGTGTGTTGTGTTTGGTAAGTTACAGTGATCGATCGATACTGCACTTGGGTGGGCTGGGCTGGGCGGAGGGGCTAAACGCAGGTGCTAGCAGGTATCTGGGCTGATCCCGCTAACACTGCATTTTTGGGAACCCTAAACCGCTGGGGACGCTAGTATAGATCTGATCAGATCAGATATTGATCTGATCAGATACTATACCACTAAGGGAGGTGTATGCTTTGCGCGTGGGTGTTAGCGTTACTGGCACTAACCTAACGCTGCCTGGGGCGACGCAGACCCTCTCTGGCGCTAAAACCTAATTGATCTCACCCGCCGGGCGATCAGGGGGTTAAACCTTTATTGGGTTATATACGGCGGGTGCCCTGATGCTATAAAAAGCAAACTAACCAACCAGCGTCACCCGTAACCTTTATATGGTGATCACTGGTGAAAGGGTTAACTAGGGGCAATCAGGGGGTTAAAACCTTTATTAGGTTAAATATGGGGTACCCGACGCTATATAAAAACCTGACGGGTTACCTAAATAACTAAATAACTAACTGGGTAACCAGTGTCACCAGTGACGCTTATACGGTGATCACTGGTGAAAGGGTTAACTCTAGGGGCAATCAGGGGTTTAAAATAATATATGGGGGTACCTGACGCTCTAAAAACCTGCGGCGAAACTAAAAATAAATAACTGGCTATCTAGGGCACCACCGGCACTAAATACAGCGATCGAAAATACGATCGCTTAGTGACGCTGGCGTTAGGGGGTGAAAGGGTTACCTGGGGGGCGATCAAGGGGTTAAACCTTTATTAGGGGGGTTAGGGGGCTACCCTGGACCTAAAGGGGCCTAAACCTAACTGCCCTGCAACTTTTTACTATCACAGATGACACTAAATGCAGTGATCAGTAAAATAAATGATCACTGCAATCAGTGACACTGTGATTGGGGGCTGGGGGGTGACCTGGGGGGTGATCTGGGGGTGACTGGGGGGTGAAATGTGTGCCTATGTGTACCTAAGTGTCAGTAGACTGTTGGTGCACTAACCTGCTTCCTCTCTCCTCGGCGCCGGAATCGAAAAGACCGCCGCGAGGGAGATGACATCACTTCCTCCTGCCTGTGTTTACATCACATGGCGGAGGAAGCATTTTCATTGGCCGGGAGCGATCGCGAGGAGGTGGCCGAAATCGAATGGTCACCCCCTCATCTCTGATCGCACCCCAACGATAAACGGCCGCTCACTGTATAGGAGGGGGGTCCGATCGGACCCCCCAACTGTACAAAGGCGATCACGTACACTGTACGTGATTGTGCCTGTCGGTGCCATTCTGCTGACGTATATATACAGTGAGCGGTCGTTAAGTGGTTAAGTTGCATTAGTGAAATAAATTTACTTTTGCATATTCTAATTTTTCGAGTTTCACTTGTACTATTTGTGAACATTGTGTAAGTTTGGCTCCAATGCATTTCATCTAAATGGTAATTATACCATTTAGATTAAATGCATTGGAGCCAAACTTACACAATGTTCACAAATAGTACAAGTGAAACTCGATTTTTATATATATATATATATATATATATATATATATATATATATAGATAGATAAAACAAAAACTTCGGGTGGGTTACTTCCCTCTTACTTTTTGGAATCCAATGGAGAAATGTCAAAGTGGACTCCCAATTTCCACCATCAATCAAATAATCACGACAAAGGGACAATCACTCCAATTTGCAGAAACAATTTCTTTACTGGTATATCTACTGTACAGTTGCGAGCATCCCTGCTCTTCCTCAGGCTAACAGGCTAGGTGGAGTGATTGTCCCTTTGTCGTGATTATATATATATAGATATATCTATATATATACACACACTGTATCTTAAAATGCTATGCAATTTGAGACCTGCATTACAAGTACATTCACTGATTTCACAGTATGTAGTAAGTGTGCATTTACTTATTTAACAACAAAATGAACACATGTTCATAATGGAAGATCACAATGAAAAACAAATAATAAACACATTACAGCACAGGAAAAAGAACAATACTTTGATATATTAAAAGAACAAAATGAAAATATGCATACAAATAATAAAAAGTAGCTAAATAACTTAAATAAACTCACATTAAAAATTATTTCCCACAATTTCAGCAAAGCAAAAATTCTGAGGATGCTAGTAAGCTATGGTCTACAAAATTTTTAATAAAAATGTTCTTTGAAAGTAAATGTGTCAAATTTTTTTCTGGATAGGTTTTATAACGATGGCAGTAACATCAGTAAAATGATTTTAGATCCATGTGATCCGAAATAGTTTTAGGCAAAAGAGTACAAGGTAATATTTAGCATTAGGGACCTATTAAAATAACAAGGGTTAGGTTCAGCTTTGCAGATTTCTAATTCTAAGCTATTGAAGCCGACAAGGTTTTTGGAAATGTCAAAAGTCAAGACTTGTGAACTAGAAAGCCTATGGAGCTGTCTGACAAGGTGCAAAGTTGTTTCTGAATCTTGCAAAGCAGAACTTGCTAAAAAAAACTGAGTAAAAATCTGAGGTTCTGCAAAACTTGAACAGTAATTAGAAGTGGGGAAAACTGCCCTACATGTGCTGGCCTCTACTTGGAGGATTGGACAGGCAGGGCATGTCTGACAGGTTCCAAATGAAGAGAAGGGAGAAAAGGATTAAAAGTAATTTATGACTGGTTTGTACATATTTGTTTAGGTTGGGACTAGAAATTCAAATGTTTAAATACATTGTTTAATATGTTAGTTTATTGTCAGCTAATATTATAATATGTAGTCTTCTTTCATTCAGTGGCTTAAAGTGATTGTAAAGTCTAATTTGTTTCCCATAAAAACAATAAACATGTTATACTTACCTGCTCTGTTGCAGTGGATTTGCACAGAGCAGCCCAGATCCTCCTCTTCTCGGGTTCCTCTTTTGTGCTCCTGGCCCCTCCCTCCTGTTCAGTGCCCCCATAGAAAGCTACTGAGTACATTTCCCTGTGTCCATTTAGACACAGAGCCCCAGCCCTGCACCCTCTCTCCCCTGATCCCCTGATTGGCAAGCTGACTTTGATTAACAGCAGCGGGAGCCAATGGCGTCGCTGCTGTGTCTCAGCCAATCAGACAGCTGAGACACTCGTGGATATCGCTGGACAGAGATGGGGCTCAGGTAAGTTTTTTTTTTTTTTTTTTTAAATGTTTTTATTGGGGAAGAAAAAAGTATAAAGACATATTTACAGATTATTGTCAGTTATTTTTACAGAAACTGCACGAGATCTAACAAACAAAGATCTGAAAGTAGCACATATGTCAGCAAGACTGAACAGTTGATGAACACAGGAAGTTAATTAAAGAAAGACAAAAACAACTAATGTTGTGGGGTTGCAGAGCAGTCTTTTGACACATGGAATCCCTACCTAACGAGATTTGTGAAGCAGTGAAATCAGACAGTATCTATCTGCTCAATGTACACTGGCAAATACACAGTCTAGATAAGGCAGAGGACAGAAGACTGGATGGATCGGAATGCTAACCCCTGATAAAATGCTAATATACGGGGGGGGGGGGGATACAACCAGGAAGGCACGGGGGGGGGGGGGGGAGACTTGCAGGCTTAATGGGATGCAACGTCATATGGGGACTCCAAAAAAAAAAGAAAAAAGTGTCCACCAAGTGTAGTAATACTGAAAGAGATGATATTGAGGAATGACTTTACGGATTACAGATTACGGATCCTCAGGGATTGGCTCATCATATGAGAAGGAAAGCGTGTGAAGATCCAGTTGGTCATCTGGAGATAGAGCTGAAGAGATGAACAATTGCTATCTATTGAGAAAATGAGATCTCAATTTGGGGTCTTTAACCACTTCCCGACCGCGTCATGGACAAAAGACGTCCACAGAGTGGTCGAGTTATCCTGAGCTCACGTCCCTGGGACGTCCTCGTGCATTCGCGCTTCCCGCGCGCCCCCTGGTGCGCGCTCGCGGAAGTGTCCGTGCTCGCCGAGTTCACGGCTCCCACTGCAACAAGGATCGCGGTGAAGAGCCAATGATAGCGGCTCTTTACCACCTGATCGCTCCCTCCAATGAGGGAGCGATCAGAATGTAAACAAACTGGGGTCAAACAGAGGTCCAGCTCTCTTCTCTCCTCACACCGATACAGCGTGTGAGGAGAGGAGAGATCCTTTTAACAGTGAGTGTCTCATATATATTCAGCAGTGCCACACAGTGCCACACAGTGCCAATCTGTGCCCCACACTACCCATCAGCGCCCCTACAGCTCCCCTACAGTACCCATCTGTGTAAGCAGTGCCACAAAAATACTCATCAGTGCCACTACAGTGCCCATCAGTGCCACCAGTGCCACCAGAGTACCCATCAGTGCCACTAGTGTCCATCAGTGCCACCACAAGGCTGATCAGTGCCACCACAAGGCTGATCAGTGTCACTACAAGGCTGATCAGTGTCACTACAAGGCTGATCAGTGTCACTACAAAGCTCATCAGTGCCACCAGTGCTCATCAGTGCCACCTCTGCCACTTCAGTGCCCATCGGTGCCGCCAGTGCTCCACCAGTGCCACTACAGTGCCCAGTGCCACTACAGTGCCCCATCGGTGCCATCAGTACCACATCAGCGCCACTATAGTGCTCATCTGCACCCTCATCAGTTACCAGCAGTGCATCCTCATCAGAACCCAGAAGCACCCTCCTCAGAACCCAGCAGCACCCTCATCAGAACCCAGCAGTGCAGCCTCATTAGACCAGCCTCATCAGCACCCATCAGTGCAGCCATATCTGTTCCAGTTTTCCTACCACAGTTTGTCACCACAGCCCACAGTCACCAGTATGGCAAAAAAAATGTTTTCCGCTGAGGAGGCATACCAACAGCTTTGCTTGACTGACGAGAGCAGCGACGAGCTCTCTGAGTCTGATTCTGGTTCAGAATATGAACCTGTTATAAGCAGTGGGTCTTCTACAGATTCAGAGGAAGAGGAAAGTGTGCCCAGGAAACGAAGGCGTTCTGACATGGATCAGCAGGCTACCACAAGTAGTGCTGTGGCATCAACCAGCAGCTCAGTGCCATCCACCAGTAGCACAGTGCCATCCACAAGAAATGAAGTACCACTACAGCAAAGGCCAAGAACTAGCGGGGTGTCATCTCAGCCCCAAAGGGTTAGGACCCATGCCAGCCTTCCCTATGCCCTTGAAAACCCTCTGTGGCTTCCCCCCAATTCAGGAGCAGCAAACATCCCCCCTTTCACCGCCCAGCCAGGTGTTCAGGTGAACACAGAGAATTTTGCCCCTATTGATTTTTTAAATTTAATTTTTACCCAAGACCTATTATCCTCCATCGTGACCCAGTGCAACCTCTTTGCACAACAATTCATAACTAACAACCCTGATTCAAGTTATGCCCGTCCCTATGTGTGGAGAGAATTGACAGTGGAGGAATTTAAATTATTTTTAGGCCTAACGTTCAACATGGGGCTCTCAAAAAAAAATGAAGTATACTCCTATTGGTCCTCCAAACCCATCCAGCACATGCCAGTCTTTTCATCCATTATGTCAAGATCCAGATACCTCATGATAATGCGCTTTCTCCATTACAATGACAATACCCAGTGCCCTCCCCGAAATGACCCATCACATGACAAATTATTTAAAATTCGGCCACTTCTAAATTTTTTCTCTGAGAAATTCCCCCAGTTATATATCCCCGACCAAAATATATCCGTGGATGAGTCATTGGTCCACTTCACAGGCAGGCTTGGCATCAAGCAGTTTATTCCAAGCAAAAGGACCCGATATGGGGTTAAAATCTACAAGCTATGTGACCGGGTCACTGGCTACATTTACGCCTTCCTGGTGTATGAAGGGAAGGACTCCCAACTGCATCCCCCTGAATGTCCTGAGTACATCGGTGCCAGCGGAAAGGTTGTTTGGGAGCTTATATATCCACTCCTTGAAAAGGGTTACCACCTTTATGTGGATAATTACTATACCAGCATCCCCCTCTTCCGCAACCTTTACCGGAAGGGCACTCCAGCGTGTGGTACAGTGCGAGCCAACAGGAAGGGTTTCCCGCAAAGACTCGTTACTGAAAGACTACGAAAAGGGGAGACGGCGTCTTTGCGGAATGAAGAGCTATTGGCTATCAGGTGGAGGGACAAAAGAAATGTCCACATGCTCTCAACGATACATAACGACACCTACGTGGAAATCCCCAAAAGAAACGGCCCTATCCAAAAACCAGCATGTGTTCATGATTATAATTTGTTCATGGGGGGAGTCGATTTTAATGATCAGATGATTGAACCCTATCTTCCCACAAGAAAAAGCCGCTATTGGTATAAAAAGGTCTCCATATATCTTTTCAGTATGGCCCTTTACAATACTTATGTCATTTACCGTAAATCTACAAGGACCCCCTTATCTTATTTTCAGTACCAAGAAGAAATTATCGAAGCCCTTTTGTACCCTGAAGACCCACCAGAAAGCATTCGCTCAGATTCAGTGAGCAGACTCCATGAACGCCACTTTCCTGATAAACTCCCCCCCCCCCATGAAACAGGCCGAAAACGTCAGAAGAGATGCCGGGTGTGCTCCAAAGAAGGAACTAGAAGAGACACTGTGTATTATTGTCCGATTGTCCTTCCCAACCAGGCCTTTGTTTTGGTCGATCTTTCCGTCGTTACCATACTTTTCTACATTATTAGGAAAGTATGGTAAACCTAATTGTCATTTACCGCCACACCCCTTATGCCACTGTACATACCGCTGCCTTCTCCGGAACTGACCCTGACCTGCTAAACGACCACGCCTCTGCCTAACGCTAAACTGTACCTACCTCTGCCTGCCCTGGAACTGACCCTGGCCTGTTATACGACCACGCTTCTGCCTAACCCTAAACTGTACCTACCTCTGCCTGCTCTGGAACTGACCCTGGCTTGTTATACGACCACGCTTCTGCCTAACCCTAAACTGTACCTACCTCTGCCTGCTCTGGAACTGACCCTGGACTGTTTGACCACGTTTTTTGCCTGCCTCTTGGATTGATCTTTTACCCTGCTATGCTAATGGGGACACAGGGGTCTCACATATGTGAGGGGCTCCAGAATTGTTTTTCTGGATGAAGAAAACAAATTTTTTAGTTTTCTCATTCCCGGATTAGGGTCTGGAGACTCGGAGGCTTCAAAGAGATTTGGGTGGGAGAAGCCTCTACCCCTGTCCCCATTCTTTCCTGGCCTGCTACTTGGACCATGTTCCTGCTTACTACCAGGACCAATATTTTGGCACTGCTGGCAATGTCTCTACTTGCACTGACCTTGGACTGTATATGGACAGTATCTCTGCCTGTACTGACTATGGACAATATTCCTGCCTGCTGCCTGGACAATTACATTCACTGACGCTGACCACGTCCCTGCCTGCTGCCTGGATCAGGGCTCTCCTTCTGTGGACAATTGCACTACTAAAACCACAGGTAATCTTTTGTTTACCATTTACTCAGCAGAATGTAGTTCAGGGTGTAATTCTTGGTATGTACATGCTATATGCTAGAAATATGAAGGGCCTTCAAAAATGTGATAGATTGTAAGGAAATTAGATGCGTAATTTATGTCCCTAGGTCACCTGATGGTGCTTCCTGGATATTGGGCCTCTATGTGGCCAGGCTGTGTAAAAGTCTCACACATGTGGTATCGCCATACTCAGGAGGAGTAAGAGAATATATTATGGGGTGTCATTTTTGCTATGTACATGCTATGTGTTGGAAATATCTTATAAATGGACAACTTTGTGTAAAAAAAATGTGTTTTTATTTTTTTTCCACATTTTCCAAAAACTTCTGGAAAAAAATGAACAGTTCAAAAGACTCATAATGCCTCATAGATTATACGTTGGGGTGTTTGCTTTCCAAAATGGGGTCACTTTGTTGGCGTTTCCATTGTCCTGGTGCTCCAGGGCCTTCAAAAGTGTAATAGGTGTTTGAGAGATTAGATGTGTAATTTATGCTCCTAGAACGCCTGAAGTTGCTACTTCAATGTTGGGCCTCTGTATGTGGCCAGGCTGTGTAAAAGTCTGACATATGTGGTACCGCCATACTCAGGAGGAGTAGGAGAATATATTTTGGGGTGTAATTTTTGCTATGTACATGCTATGTGTTGGAAATATCTTATAAATGGACAACTTTGTGTAAAAAAAATGCGTTTTCATTTTTTTTCCACATATTCCAAAAACTTCTGGAAAAAAATGAACAGTTCAAAAGACTCATAATGCCTCATAGATTATACGTTGGGGTGTTTGCTTTCCAAAATGGGGTCACTTTGTTGGCGTTTCCATTGTCCTGGTGCTCCAGGGCCTTCAAAAGTGTAATAGGTGTTTGAGAGATTAGATGTGTAATTTATGCTCCTAGAACGCCTGAAGTTGCTACTTCAATGTTGGGCCTCTGTATGTGGCCAGGCTGTGTAAAAGTCTCACATATGTGGTACCGCCATACTCAGGAGGAGTAGGAGAATATATTTTGGGGTGTAATTTTTGCTATGTACATGCTATGTGTTGGAAATATCTTATAAATGGACAACTTTGTGTAAACAAAATGCGTTTTCATTTTTTTTCCACATTTTCCAAAAACTTCTGGAAAAAAATGAACAGCTCAAAAGACTCATAATGCTTCATAGATTATACGTTGGGGTGTTTGCTTTCCAAAATGGGGTCACTTTGTTGGCGTTTCCATTGTCCTGGTGCTCCAGGGCCTTCAAAAGTGTAATAGGTGGTTGAGAGATTAGATGTGTAATTTATGCTCCTAGAACGCCTGAAGTTGCTACTTCAATGTTGGGCCTCTGTATGTGGCCAGGCTGTGTAAAAGTCTCACATATGTGGTACCGCCATACTCAGGAGGAGTAGGAGAATATATTTTGGGGTGTAATTTTTGCTATGTACATGCTATGTGTTGGAAATATCTTATAAATGGACAACTTTGTGTAAAAAAAATGCGTTTTCATTTTTTTTCCACATTTTCCAAAAACTTCTGGAAAAAAATGAACAGCTCAAAAGACTCATAATGCTTCATAGATTATACGTTGGGGTGTTTGCTTTCCAAAATGGGGTCACTTTGTTGGCGTTTCCATTGTCCTGGTGCTCCAGGGCCTTCAAAAGTGTAATAGGTGGTTGAGAGATTAGATGTGTAATTTATGCTCCTAGAACGCCTGAAGGGGCTACTTCAATGTTGGGCCTCTGTATGTGGGCAGGCTGTATAAAAGTCTCACACATGTGGTACCGCCATACTCAGGAGGAGTAGCAGAATATATTTTGTGGTGTTATTTGTGGAATGTACATGCCATGTGAGAGAAATAACCTGTTATAATGACAATTTGGTGTGAAAAAAAATAAAAATAAAAAAAATCTTCATTTTGCAAAGAATTGTGAGAAAAAATGTCAACCTCAAAAAACTAACTATGCCTCTTACTAACTACCTTGGAATGTCTACTTTCCAAAAAGGGGTCATTTGGGGGGTGATTGTTCTTTTCTGGCTTGTTAGGGTCTCAAGAAATGAGATAGGCTGTCAGTACATCAGGTGTAATCAAATTGATACATTTTCAGTGATTGGCACCATAGCTTGTAGACCCTATAACTTTCACCCAGACTAAATAATATCCACTAATTTCGGTTATTTTTACCAAAGATATGTAGCAGTATACATTTTTCCCAAATTTATGAAGAAAAATTACTTATTTGCAAAATTTTATAATAGAAATTAAGAAAAATTCATTTTTTTACAAAATTTTCGGTCTATTTTCATTTATAGCACAAAAAAAAAAAAACCCAGAGGCAATCAAATACCACCAAAAGAAAGCTCTATTTGTGTGAAAAAAAGGACGAAAATTTCATATGGGTACAGTGTTGCATGACTGAGTAATTGTCATTCAAAATGTGAGAGCACCGAAAGCTGAAAATTCGTCTGGTTAGGAAGGGGGTTTAAGTGCCCAGTTGTCAAGTGGTTAAAGTCCGTGAGGAGTCGTTCTCTGTATAGAAGACTAAGACAATCCTTTTTGAGTTGGAAGATGGGTGGACTTTGAGGTGAAATCCAATGTCTGAGGATGAGTCTCCTTGCGATGAGTAGGCATAGCAGGGTCCATTCCTTTGAGGGAGAGTTTGGGGCCGCCCATTTGGGGGATGCGGCTTTAGATGAGGAGGATGACCACGGTAGAAGTAGGGGGTCCCAATATCCAAAAATTAAGAGAAAAGGGTCTTTGGGGAGTGCCAATAGTGTGACTTCGAAGATGTAGAGAATAACCTGATCCCAAAACGAGGAGATGAAGGAGCAGGACCAAAAGCGGTGAGAAAGTGAAGGTCTGGTAACCGAACATAGGGGGCATGAAATTCCCTCCGTCCTGGATTTGGGAGAGACGAAGGGAATATATGCTCGTGAGCAATTTTTAGCTGCGTTTGCCTCCATGTTTCATTAGGTGTTAAACGGAGAACCCTTTGGAGGCCAGACAGGATCTTTTCGATAAGGTTAGGGTCTGGGAAATCTTTGCTCCAGTTGGCTATAGAAAATGATGTGGGAGGTGGGGAAGAGTCATGTAGAAGAGGCTTGTAAATGTCCGAGATAGTGAAGTGACCATTCTTTAGCAACCAATCTAAGAAACTTGGTTTAAATCTCAAGGATGGTTCTTTGCAGGTACTGGAGAGAAAGCTGACACATTAATTGTAGTAAAACCTATGGGAAGGAGGTAAGAAGAATTGGGTAGACACTGTCGAGAATGAAAAGGGCTTTCCGGTTGTGAGGTCACAGAGCGCGGATAAGTTCGATAGGCCATGCTCCTGCCATATTTCAAAAGGTTTGCTATGCATGCCAGGAAGAAAACCAGGATTCCCCTTGATGGGAAGGTGGGGGGAGATGTAGGATGGGAGCTTAAGGATTTTTCTGGTCTCCCTCCAGGCCAAGGCCGTGTCGCGTAGAAGGAGATTATGTTGAAGTGGGAGGAGGACAGATTTCCACCTGCAATGCAGGAGGGCCACCAGGGAGTAAGGGTGTGCCATTTCAGACTCTAGTGCATAGTTGGAGTGACGGGATTGGTGGGCCACCCAGTCGAGGCTAGTCCTAATCAAACAAGCAAGGTTATACATTCTAATATGTGGCAGGCTAATACCCCCCTCATTCCTGGGAAGGTGCAGTTTCCTAAAAGCTATACGTGACCTTTTGCCATGCCAAAGGAATTTGGAAATTTTAGAGTTGAGAGACGATATATCTTTGTGTTTTAGCAATAGTGGAATAGTTTGCAAAGGATACAATAGTCTGGCAAAGCTGATCATTTTAACAAGATGGCACCTTCCCAAGTGCGATAAGGGGAGATCTATCCAGTTAGACAGTTCCTGAGAGATTTTGCCAAAGAGAGGGGGGTAGTTAAGATGGTAAAGAGAAGAGGGCAGTTACCCAATCTTAATTCCTAGGTAGGTGATATGTGACGTGGCAACTTGAAAAAGAGAGTGTTGAGACCAAGGGGGTTTAGATTGACCACCGATCGGGAGAATTTCGCTTTTAGAGTAGTTTATGTGGAGTCCCGATCCTATTCTGAAATCGTCTAAGATATTTTTAATTGTCAAGATGTCAGCTGGGGGGTTAGACGTGAAAATGAGGACATCGGGATAGGAATCTGGAGAGGGGTTCTAGGGCAATGTTAAATAATAGGGGGGATAGAGGGCACCCCTGCCTGGTCCCTTTATGAAAGCGGAATTCTTCCGACAGGAGACCCGCTGAAACTAATCTAGCTGAGGGCGATGTGAACATGGCATTTATGAGGTGACAAAAGGGGCCCTTAAACCCCATCTTGGAGAGCGAGAGCGAGAGCCAATCGAAGGTTACGTTATCGAAGGCTTTTTCAGCGTCCAGGGTGATTATGGCATAGTCTCCCTTGGGATCTCGTTTGGCCTGTTCGAGGGCTATTAGCACCTTGCGAATATTCAGGGTGGCCGTGCGTCCTTTTACAAAACCGGATTGCGCAGGGTGTATGAGGTCTGGGAGGATTACTGCTAGTCTGGAGGCCACTATTTTCCATGGGATTTTAACATCTAAGTTAAGTAATGAGATAGGCCTGTACAAACCTGGTTCTAGTGGGTCTTTGCCCTTTTTTGCAAGAAGTTTAATGATTGCTTGATTGCCCGTAGGGAGATAAGGGCCGCCAGCCCATATGCCGGAATAGACAGAGTGAAGCATGGGTATCGCTATGTCGGGGAGAGTTTTATAGAACTCGCTAGTAAAGCCGTCAGGGCCAGGGGCTTTTGAGGGACAGAGATTTCTAATGGCGTGTGTTATTTCGTCTGTCGTGATGGGGGTATTTAGGGAGTCCAGCTGGATGGGAGAGATGGAAGGAAGGTGCATTTTGTCTAGAAAGGATTGTGCAGCCTCTGTGTTAATAGGATCTGGGCCATATAGGGCCGTGTAAAATTGCAGCATGGCTTTGTTAATAGCAGGAGGGGTGGAGTGTACCTTCCCCAGGTGATCACGAAGCGAGGTAATGTGGGTCGGGCGGGAAAACCCCTTGGAGAGCTTAGAGAGAAGTTTGCCAGATTTGTTCCCGAATTTGTGTAAGGTGGCGTCTAGGTGAGCTTTTTTGGTAAGTTCAAGGGTAGTTGCCCAGGCATCGAAGGAGGACTTAGCTGCCGACCATTCGTCTCTATCAGCGGGAGTGGTGGAGGTGACTAATTTGAGTTGCGCACTGTGTAATCTAGTACTGGCTAGCTTAAACTTTGATAGCGCAGTCTTCTTAAAAGTAGCGGCATAGGATATGATCCTACCTCTCAGGAAAGCTTTACCAGCATCCCAGAGGAGGTTTGGGTCGCCTGAATGGGAGGCATTAGCTGAGGAGAAATCTTCCCAGGAGCGCAACATATAATTTTTAAAGTCCGTGTTGTTGTGTAGGAATGAGGGAAAGCGCCAAAGGTTAGGGTGAGGTGGGAGATCCAGTCGTTCAAGAGTAAGTGTGATTGGGGCAGGCTCGGAGATGACAATGTCTTCTATCCTGGTTTCTGGGACAAAGGGAATAAGGTTATCGGAGCCAAAGAAGTAGTCAATCCTGGTAAGGATTTTGTGGGGGTTGGAGTAAAATGTAAAGGCTTTATCTGTTGGATGAGATAGACGCCACAGGTCTGAAAGATGTAGGGAGTCCATGGTTGACGCGAGCAGTGTATGGGTGAGGGGAGAGGAGGGTGCAAACAATGATTTTGGTGTGGACCTGTCATCTGTCAAGTGCATAATGTCATTGAAATCTCCCCCAATCAAATGGGGTAGATGAGTAGGGGTGAGGAGCAACGAGGATAATTGACAGTAAAAGGGTTTTGTTGGGAGCATATATGTTAGATATTAACATCTCCTTAGACCCGAGTTTAACTCGGGTCGAGATAAAGCGCCCCTGATCATCTGTGTCAGTGGAGAGGACGGAGCATGGGAGGTTTCTATGAATCAGCAGGAGGACACCAGCTTTACGCCCCACTGCCTCTGAGCCCAGGACTGTCCCTACCCACAGTTTCTGCATACGATGGAAGTCAGAGGAATGGAGATGTGTTTCCTGAAGTAGCGCAATGTCGGTTTTTAACCGTTTAAGGTGGCAAAGGATCTTCATTCTCTTGTGGGGAGAACGGAGACCCTTCACATTCCATGAAATTACCCTAAGGTGCTATGTTAAAGAGGAGGTAATTGAGGGGACCTGAGATCAGTGTATCATAGATTGAATATAGGAGACTCGACTGAGGTTTGAAGTTGCATGGGTTATGTGAACTGCTAGCTTTTGGGTAGACAATGCAGGAGGTATTGAAATAAGGAAAGAGGTGGGATGGGAAGCAGTGGCGGCTGGTGCTCAAAATTTTTGGGGGGGCGCAAACAAACTGAAAAAAAAAAATATATCAATTGCCGCCACTGTGCCCATTAAACGCAGCCACTGTGCCCAAACGCCACCGGTTTGCCCCCTCAAATACAGCCAGTTTGTTTCCATATACAGCCAGTGTGCCCCCATATATATATATATATATATATATATATATATATATATAAAACCAGTGTGCCCCCATATATACAGCCAGTGTGCCCCCATATACAGCCAGTGTGCCCCCATATATATATATATAGCCAGTGTGCCCCCATATACAGCCAGTTTGTCCCCATATATATAGCCAGTGTGCCCCCATATACAGCCAGTGTGTCCCCATATATATAGCCAGTGTGCCCCCATATACAGCCAGTTTGTCCCCATATACAGCCAGTTCCCCCCAAATGCAGCCAGTTTGTCCCCCATATGCAGCCAGTTTGTCCCCCATATACAGCCACTTCCCCCCAAATGCAGCCAGCGTGTCCCCCATATACAGCCAGTTCCCCCCATATTCAGCCAGTTTGTCCCTCATATACAGCCAGTTCCCCCCAAATGCAGCCAGTTTGACAACCATATTCAGCCAGTTCCCCCCATATTCAGCCAGTTTGTCCCCCATATTCAGCCAGTTTGTCCCCCATATACAGCCAGTTCCCCCCATATTCAGCCAGTTTGTCCCCCATATTCAGCCAGTTCCCCCATATTCAGCCAGTTTGTCCCCCATATACAGCCAGTTCCCCCCATATTCAGCCAGTTCCCCCCATATTCAGCCAGTTTGTCCCCCATATACAGCCAGTTCCCCCCATATTCAGCCAGTTCCCCCCATATTCCAGCCAGTTTGTCCCCCATATTCAGCCAGTTCCCCCCATATTCAGCCAGTTTGTCCCCCATATACAGCCAGTTCCCCCCAAATGCAGCCAGTTCCCTCCATATTCAGCCAGTTTGTCCCCCATATTCAGCCAGTTCCCCCCAAATGCAGCCAGTTCCCCCCATATTCAGCCAGTTTGTCCCCCATATACAGCCAGTTCCCCCTATATTCAGCCAGTTTGTCCCCATATTCAGCCAGTTCCCCCCATATTCAGCCAGTTTGTCCCCCATATACAGCCAGTTCCCCCCATATTCAGCCAGTTTGTCCCCCATATTCAGCCAGTTTGTCCCCCATATACAGCCAGTTCCCCCCAAATGCAGCCAGTTTGTCCCCCATATTCAGCCAGTTTGTCCCCCATATTCAGCCAGTTCCCCCCAAATGCAGCCAGTTCCCCCCATATTCAGCCAGTTTGTCCCCCATATACAGCCAGTTCCCCCCAAATGCAGCCAGTTTGTCCCCCATATTCAGCCAGTTTGTCCCCCATATTCAGCCAGTTTGTCCCCCATATTCAGCCAGTTTGTCCCCCATATTCAGCCAGTTCCCCCCAAATGCAGCTAGTTCCCCCCATATTCAGCCAGCGTGTCCCCCCATATACAGCCAGTTCCCCCCATATTCAGCCAGTTTGTGCCCCATATTCAGCCAGTTTGTCCCCCAAATGCAGCTAGTTTGTCCCCCATATTCAGCCAGTTTGTCCCCCATATTCAGCCAGTTCCCCCCAAATGCAGCCAGTTCCCCCCATATTCAGCCAGCGTGTCCCCCATATACAGCCTGTTCCCCCCATATTCAGCCAGTTTGTCCCCCATATTCAGCCAGTTTGTCCCCCAAATGCAGCCTGTCCCCCCCCCCAGCCCTGCACTTACCTTCCTCGGTCCGCGCCGTCCTCGATGTGTTCTTCCGCCCTCGATGTCGCTTCAGCCAATCAGGTTACCGGTAACCAGATCCGGTGAACCTGATTGGCTGAAACCTCCACACAGTCTTCTCCCAGGAACACACCCCCGTGCGTACCTGGGAGGAGTTTTTGGAAGCCGAATACAGCGTGAGAGCTGTATTCGGAAAGCCTATCAGAGCCGCTGGCTCTGATAGACACTTCCAAGCCACACCCACCGGCAGCGGTGACAATACACAGATTCATGCAATGCATGAATCTGTATATTGTCTTTCAGTGGAGGTGCGGGAGCGAGAGGGGGCGGCGCTCCGGCGCCCTCTATGGACGCACCGCCACTGATGGGAAGGAAGGGTGAAAGGAACCAAACAGGAAAAAACAACAGAACCAAAATATACATATTCATGAACTTCACTTTTTTCCGCATGAATTCACTGTGCAAGTGGCTCCCCATACAGGACCCCTAAATGGGGAGGAGATAGCGAAGGTGCCTGAGAGCCCTGGGACTACTGACACGAGGCTCGAGAGGCTCAGTTTGTTATGAAAGAGGGAGTGGAGAGTGGTGCACAGCAGACTCACGGTGAGAAAGGGAACAAGTAAGCAGATAGACAATTAGCATCCGCGCTAGATCAAATATGGAAACCAAACATTCGAACATGACACTAGAACAAATATTGAAACAAAGCATTTTGACATCTACATATGTCTCTCGGCCGGCGGGCCTGTTAGTAGCATTGAAACACTGTGGGGACATGCAGAATACAGAAAAATAAGATAAAATAAAAATGCAAAAAATAGACACGATGGAACTTGTGTGGATTTATGGTGTCTGTGATAGAGAACACGGGTTGAAACAGCGTAGCGTCCAGAGGAACCAAAAAGGAGATAGCAATTGGGTGCTAGGTCTAAGTGTCTTTAGAATAGACTCTGCATCAGGGTAAGGCAGGTCGACTGGGGGGTAGGCAGGAAGGTAAAAGTCAGAAGAACATATGTAAAAGAAAGGGAAAAATAAAAAATAAAAACATACGACCTGCGGTGAAGGATGTAATGGTTGCGGCTCAGAGCCAAGACTTCAGCGCAGGGTGTTTCTATTGCGATGATCCGGAGCAGAAGGCCTAAAACGTTTGGGGGAATCTTTGCGTGGGCTTCTTTGTTCCAGAGAGCGGAGACTGGAGGCAGATTTGGAAGGCGTCTGGTGGAGAGAGTCCGGGCGAAGAGAGCAAATGAAGGATTCTGCTTCCGAGGGATCCTGGAAGGAAAGTTGTTTCCCATTGGGCGATTTAAGTCGGAGGGTTGCAGGGAATGCCAGAGTGAATTTTATTTGCTGCTTAAATAGTTCAGAGCAAACCGGCTGGAAGGCCTTCCTCTTCTTAGATACTTCTATTGAGTAGTCGGCGAAGATGACGATTTTTACCCCATCTATTTGAAGAGCCGGGGATTGCCGCAATTTTTGGAGAAGAGTGGATTTATCCGCATTATTTAGGTACTTGGCGATGATGGGGCGTGGGGATTTGCATTCGGGTTTGAGGGAGCCCATCCGGTGCGCGCGTTCTACTGTAAAAGGGCCTGGAAGGCCCATTGCTTTGGGGATGCGTTTGGAGCAGAAGTCAGCAAGGGCTGTAGAGGGTAGCGACTCTGGGACACCTACAAAACGCAAGTTGCTCCTTCTGGACCTATTTTCCAGGTCTTCCAATTTCTGGATAATGTATTGGTTGGTTTTGTCTTGGGAGTGCTCTGTAGCCTGTGCTTGGTAGAGTTCATCCTCTACTTCTGATAGGCGATGTTCAACTTCATTTAGCCTTTGAGTGTGTTCAGATAGCTGGGCCTTGATTTGCTTCATGCCTGCATTGACTGCTTTTTCCACAGAGGCTGCAATCATAGGGGTCAGGAGCGCAGCCACTGCTTGTGCTATGCGCTGTGTGTGACCATCATCCCCCGGGGGGGTATCAAGAGTAGTGTTCCCTGGTATGGATGAGAGAGAGAGTGGTAGAGCTGGGCCCTGGGGTGCTGAAGAGGGTGAAGTTAAGAGCCTCTGAGAGGCGCAGCCACTGACCTCCATCTCTCCTGGCTGTGTGTCCGCCGCAGCGCGTGAGTAGGCCGGAGCCGGGGGCTCGATTTGCGGCCTGTCCGACGGGGCCGTGATGGTCGCGTGCGATCGGACACCGGTCTTTTCAAGAAAACGGTCCATCCGTGACCTGCGGGTGGTGGGGGACCCTCGGTGGTGCCGGGCTTGCTATTTGGGCCACTCAGGCCGGTTTTTTAGGCCGATTTAGGGTACCTGTAGTGGGAGCTGAGGAGAGGCGCAGCTACTTCATGCGGCGCAGGAACCGGAAGTCCCAGGTAAGTTTTAGTGGGTGCTGGGGCAGCTGCTGCACACAGAAGGCTTATTGTCCTAATGCATTAGGATAAAGAACCTTCTGCCTTTACAACCCTTTAAGTCTCCTTTTTACATATCATTCCTTAGCTCATTTATTCTCAACATTCTGTAATTTACAGACTACAGTAGCTCAAGATAAATTTTAAACATGCCCAAATATATAAGCCATCCCTAACTGGAGGGCTCCATCAGAGGTTTCAGTTAGACACTGAAAGCCAAAGGACAGGGAGCGTCATCACTGATGTTGGGAAGCCCGTAATGCTGTGGGAATTCTTTGTAATTATTTTAAATATTTATTTGGGAAAAAAAGAATATATAAACAGGGGTTGATTTACTAAAAATGGAGAGTGCAAAATCTTGTGCAACTCTACATAGAAACCAATCGGCTTCCAGGTTTGTTTTGTCAAAGCTTAGTTGAACAAGCTGAAGATAGAATCTGATTGGCTACCATGCACAGCTCACCCCATTTCGCACTCTCCATTTTTACTAAATCAACCCCACTGTATACATACAAATACACACAGATATAAAATCTAAGTTTAAACATATACTTTAAACATTTTTGGTAAACCTACCTGAATTCATTACAGTTTCTCTCTAGTGGAAGGACGAGATATGTGTGGGACATGGATAGATGATTAAACACTTTGGAGGTTATTTACGAAAGGCAAATTCACTTTGCACTACAAGTGCACTTGGAAGTGCAGTCGTTCTAAATTTAAGGGGTAGATCTGAAATGAGGGGAAGCTTTGCTGATTTTATCATCCAATCATGTGTAAGCTAAAATGCTGTTTTTTATTTTCCTTGCATGTCCCCCTCGGATCTACAGCGACTTTACTTCCAAGTGCACATTCAGTGCACTTGTAGTGCAAAGTGGATTTGCCTTTAGAAAATAACCCCCTTTGTGTTATCATTAAAGAGGCTCTCTGTTCTTTGTAAAGCCCACCCACCCACTTACCTTGCCAGCACTCCTTTGTTGCTTCCTCCTCCAATGCAGCCAGAAACAAAATACAGAACTTTAGGCTGTAGGGGGGAGCATGTAGGCAGGTTAGGTCTACTTTCTCCACTTCAGGTGGCACTCAACCGCAGGGGGAGGGGAAGTAGAGAGGAACATGGTTACTCTATGGATTCCAGGGTCAGTGGGGAAGCTATATGATTGGATGCTGCCACCCCATGTGACTCTAGCAGCCACCTTGAGTGAGGCAGAGCCTAGTAAATGCCCTAGCTCACAGGCTTAGCATGCATTTTGTATGTAAGCAGTGCAGGGACTGTTGACCCGCCTGACAGGGACAGTGATTAGCGGCAAGAAGAGGTTTCAAATGAGTAGGGAAAGGATAGGGACATGACATCCTTTTTGGGACTTCCTCTTTTGTGCTTGGCCCAGCCAGGCCACATTCAGACAGACACTGAGGGCACATTAGAGACTTGCTCTGCTACCCATTGGTGACATTGCTGTGAGTGTTCCTGATCAGTGGCGACTGGTGCTCCAAATTTTTGGGGGGGCGCACACAAACTGAAAAAAACAAAACATCAATTGCCGCCACTGTGCCCATTAAACGCAGCCACTGTGCCCATTAAACGCAGCCACTGTGGCCAAACGCCACCAGTTTGTCCCCAAATGCAGCCAGTTTGTCCCCAAATACAGCCAGTTTGTCCCCAAATGCAGCCAGTTTGTCCCCATATACAGCCAGTTTGTTTCCATATACAGCCAGTTTGTCCCCAATTGCAGCCAGTTTGTCCCCATATACAGCCAGTTTGTCCCCAAATGCAGCCAGTGTGTCCCCCATTTACAGCCAGTTTGTTCCCATATACAGCCAGTTTGTCCCCATATACAGCCAGTTGCCCCCAATATACAGCCAGTTGCCCCCCAATATACAGCCAGTTGCCCCCCAATATATAGCCAGTTTCCCCCCATAATACAGCCAGTTTGTCCCCCAAATACAGCCAGTTTCCCACCAATATACAGCCAGTTTGTCCCCCGTATGCAGCCAGTTTCCCCCCAATATACAGCCAGTTTGTCCCCCATATACAGCCAGTTTGTCCCTCATATACAGCCAGTTTGTCCCCCATATACAGCCAGTTGCCCCCCAATATACAGCCAGTTCCCCCCCATAATACAGCCAGTTGCCCCCCATAATACAGCCAGTTGCCCCCCATAATACAGCCAGTTTCCCCCCAATATACAGCCAGTTTGTCCCCCGTATGCAGCCAGTTTGTCCCCCATATACAGCCAGTTTGTCCCCCATATACAGCCAGTTTGTCCCCCATAATACAGCCAGTTTGTCCCCCATAATACAGCCAGTTTGTCCCCCAAACACAGCCAGTTTCCCCCCAATATACAGCCAGTTTGTCCCCATATACAGCCAGTTTGTTCCCATATACAGCCAGTTTGTTCCCATATACAGCCAGTTTGTCCCCATATACAGCCAGTTGCCCCCAATATACAGCCAGTTGCCCCCCAATATACAGCCAGTTGCCCCCCAATATATAGCCAGTTGCCCCCCATAATACAGCCAGTTTGTCCCCCAAATACAGCCAGTTTCCCGCCAATATACAGCCAGTTTGTCCCCCGTATGCAGCCAGTTTCCCCCCAATATAAAGCCAGTTTGTCCCCCATATACAGCCAATTTGTCCCTCATATACAGCCAGTTTGTCCCCCATATACAGCCAGTTGCCCCCCAATATACAGCCAGTTTCCCCCCATAATACAGCCAGTCGCCCCCCATAATACAGCCAGTTGCCCCCCATAATACAGCCAGTTTCCCCCCAATATACAGCCAGTTTGTCCCCCGTATGCAGCCAGTTTGTCCCCCATATACAGCCAGTTTGTCCCCCATATACAGCCAGTTTGTCCCCCATAATACAGCCAGTTTGTCCCCCATAATACAGCCAGTTTGTCCCCCAAACACAGCCAGTTTCCCCCCAATATACAGCCAGTTTGTCCCCCGTATTCAGCCAGTTTCCCCCCAATATACAGCCAGTTTGTCCCCCATAATACAGCCAGTTTTTCCCCCATAATACAGCCAGTTTGTCCCCCATAATACAGCCAGTTTGTCCCCCATATGCAGCCAGTTTGTCCCCCGTATGCAGCCAGTTTCCCCCCAATATACAGCCAGTTTGTCCCCCATAATACAGCCAGTTTGTCCCCCAATATACAGCCAGTTTGTCCCCCAATAGACAGCCAGTTTGTCCCCCAATAATACAGGCAGTTTGTCCCCCAATAATACAGCCAGTTTGTCCCCCATAATACAGCCAGTTTGTCCCCAATATACAGCCAGTTTGTCCCCCATATTCAGCCAGTTTGTCCCCCATATTCAGCCAGTTTGTTCCCCATATTCAGCCAGTTCCCCCCAAATGCAGCCAGTTCCCCCCATATTCAGCCAGCGTGTCCCCCCATATACAGCCAGTTCCCCCCATATTCAGCCAGTTTGTGCCCCATATTCAGCCAGTTTGTCCCCCAAATGCAGCTAGTTTGTCCCCCATATTCAGCCAGTTTGTCCCCCATATTCAGCCAGTTCCCCCCAAATGCAGCCAGTTCCCCCCATATTCAGCCAGTGTGTCCCCCATATACAGCCTGTTCCCCCCATATTCAGCCAGTTTGTCCCCCATATTCAGCCAGTTTGTCCCCCATATGCAGTCAGTTTGTCCCCCAAATGCAGCCTGTCCCCCCCCAGCCCTGCACTTACCTTCCTCGGTCCGCGCCGTCCTCGATGTGTTCTTCCGCCCTCGATGTCGCTTCAGCCAATCAGGTTACCGGTAACCAGATCCGGTGAACCTGATTGGCTGAAACCTCCACACAGTCTTCTCCCAGGAACACACCCCCGTGCGTACCTGGGAGGAGTTTTTGGAAGCCGAATACAGCGTGAGAGCTGTATTCGGAAAGCCTATCAGAGCCGCTGGCTCTGATAGACACTTCCAAGCCACACCCACCGCCGGCCGCCGCTCTAATTCATATGGCCGGCGCTCACCAGGAGGCCGGCCATATGTATAGTGGGCAGCGCGGCAGCGGTGACAATACACAGATTCATGCAATGCATGAATCTGTATATTGTCTTTCAGTGGAGGTGCGGGAGCGAGAGGGGGAGGCGCTCCGGCGCCCTCTATGGACGCACCGCCACTGATGGGAAGGAAGGGTGAAAGGAACCAAACAGGAAAAAACAACAGAACCAAAATATACATATTCATGAACTTCACTTTTTTCCGCATGAATTCACTGTGCAAGTGGCTCCCCATACAGGACCCCTAAATGGGGAGGAGATAGCGAAGGTGCCTGAGAGCCCTGGGACTACTGACACGAGGCTCGAGAGGCTCAGTTTGTTATGAAAGAGGGAGTGGAGAGTGGTGCACAGCAGACTCACGGTGAGAAAGGGAACAAGTAAGCAGATAGACAATTAGCATCCGCGCTAGATCAAATATGGAAACCAAACATTCGAACATGACACTAGAACAAATATTGAAACAAAGCATTTTGACATCTACACATGTCTCTCGGCCGGCGGGCCTGTTAGTAGCATTGAAACACTGTGGGGACATGCAGAATACAGAAAAATAAGATAAAATAAAAATGAAAAAAATAGACACGATGGAACTTGTGTGGATTTATGGTGTCTGTGATAGAGAACACGGGTTGAAACAGCGTAGCGTCCAGAGGAACCAAAAAGGAGATAGCAATTGGGTGCTAGGTCTAAGTGTCTTTAGAATAGACCCTGCATCAGGGTAAGGCAGGTCGACTGGGGGGTAGGCAGGAAGGTAAAAGTCAGAAGAACATATGTAAAAGAAAGGGAAAAATAAAAAATAAAAACATACGACCTGCGGTGAAGGATGTAATGGTTGCGGCTCAGAGCCAAGACTTCAGCGCAGGGTGTTTCTATTGCGATGATCCGGAGCAGAAGGCCTAAAACGTTTGGGGGAATCTTTGCGTGGGCTTCTTTGTTCCAGAGAGCGGAGACTGGAGGCAGATTTGGAAGGCGTCTGGTGGAGAGAGTCCGGGCGAAGAGAGCAAATGAAGGATTCTGTTTCCGAGGGATCCTGGAAGGAAAGTTGTTTCCCATTGGGCGATTTAAGTCGGAGGGTTGCAGGGAATGCCAGAGTGAATTTTATTTGCTGCTTAAATAGTTCAGAGCAAACCGGCTGGAAGGCCTTCCTCTTCTTAGATACTTCTATTGAGTAGTCGGCGAAGATGACGATTTTTACCCCATCTATTTGAAGAGCCGGGGATTGCCGCAATTTTTGGAGAAGAGTGGATTTATCCGCATAATTTAGGTACTTGGCGATGATGGGGCGTGGGGATTTGCATTCGGGTTTGAGGGAGCCCATCCGGTGCGCGCGTTCTACTGTAAAAGGGCCTGGAAGGCCCAATGCTTTGGGGATGCGTTTGGAGCAGAAGTCAGCAAGGGCTGTAGAGGGTAGCGACTCTGGGACGCCTACAAAACGCAAGTTGCTCCTTCTGGACCTATTTTCCAGGTCTTCCAATTTCTGGATAATGTATTGGTTGGTTTTGTCTTGGGAGTGCTCTGTAGCCTGTGCTTGGTAGAGTTTATCCTCTACTTCTGATAGGCGATGTTCAACTTCATTTAGCCTTTGAGTGTGTTCAGATAGCTGGGCCTTGATTTGCTTCATGCCTGCATTGACTGCTTTTTCCACAGAGGCTGCAATCATAGGGGTCAGGAGCGCAGCCACTGCTTGTGCTATGCGCTGTGTGTGACCATCATCCCCCGGGGGGGTATCAAGAGTAGTGTTCCCTGGTATGGATGAGAGAGAGAGTGGTAGAGCTGGGCCCTGGGGTGCTGAAGAGGGTGAAGTTAAGAGCCTCTGAGAGGCGCAGCCACTGACCTCCATCTCTCCTGGCTGTGTGTCCGCCGCAGCGTGTGAGTAGGCCGGAGCCGGGGGCTCGATTTGCGGCCTGTCCGACGGGGCCGTGATGGTCACGTGCGATCGGACACCGGTCTTTTCAAGAAAACGGTCCATCCGTGACCTGCGGGTGGTGGGGGACCCTCGGTGGTGCCGGGCTTGCTATTTGGGCCACTCAGGCCGGTTTTTTAGGCCGATTTAGGGTATCTGTAGCAGGAGCTGAGGAGAGGCGCAGCTACTTCATGCGGCGCAGGAACCGGAAGTCCCAGGTAAGCTTTAGTGGGTGCTGGGGCAGCTGCTGCACACAGAAGGCTTATTGTCCTAATGCATTAGGATAAAGAACCTTCTGCCTTTACAACCCTTTAAGTCTCCTTTTTACATATCATTCCTTAGCTCATTTATTCTCAACATTCTGTAATTTACAGACTACAGTAGCTCAAGATAAATTTTAAACATGCCCAAATATATAAGCCATCCCTAACTGGAGGGCTCCATCAGAGGTTTCAGTTAGACACTGAAAGCCAAAGGACAGGGAGCGTCATCACTGATGTTGGGAAGCCCGTAATGCTGTGGGAATTCTTTGTAATTATTTTAAATATTTATTTGAAAAAAAAAGAATATATAAAAAGGGGTTGATTTACTAAAAATGGAGAGTGCAAAATCTTGTGCAACTCTACATAGAAACCAATCGGCTTCCAGGTTTGTTTTGTCAAAGCTTAGTTGAACAAGCTGAAGATAGAATCTGATTGGCTACCATGCACAGCTCACCCCATTTCGCACTCTCCAGTTTTACTAAATCAACCCCACTGTATACATACAAATACACACAGATATAAAATCTAAGTTTAAACATATACTTTAAACATTTTTGGTAAACCTACCTGAATTCATTACAGTTTCTCTCTAGTGGAAGGACGAGCTATGTGTGGGACATGGATAGATGATTAAACACTTTGGAGGTTATTTACGAAAGGCAAATTCACTTTGCACTACAAGTGCACTTGGAAGTGCAGTCGTTCTAAATTTAAGGGGTAGATCTGAAATGAGGGGAAGCTTTGCTGATTTTATCATCCAATCATGTTTAAGCTAAAATGCTGTTTTTTATTTTCCTTGCATGTCCCCCTCGGATCTACAGCGACTTTATTTCCAAGTGCACATTCAGTGCACTTGTAGTGCAAATTGGATTTGCCTTTAGAAAATAACCCCCTTTGTGTTATCATTAAAGAGGCACCTTCTCTGTTCTTTGTAAAGCCCACCCACCCACTTACCTTGCCAGCACTCCTTTGTTGCTTCCTCCTCCAATGCAGCCAGAAACAAAATACAGAACTTTAGGCTGTAGGGGGGAGCATGTAGGCAGGTTAGGTCTACTTTCTCCACTTCAGGTGGCACTCAACCGCAGGGGGAGGGGAAGTAGAGAGGAACATGGTTACTCTATGGATTCCAGGGTCAGTGGGGAAGCTATCTGATTGGATGCTGCCACCCCATGTGACTCTAGCAGCCACCTTGAGTGAGGCAGAGCCTAGTAAATGCCCTAGCTCACAGGCTTAGCATGCATTTTGTATGTAAGCAGTGCAGGGACTGTTGACCCGCCTGACAGGGACAGTGATTAGCGGCAAGAAGAGGTTTCAAATGAGTAGGGAAAGGATAGGGACATGACATCCTTTTTGGGACTTCCTCTTTTGTGCTTGGCCCAGCCAGGCCACATTCAGACAGACACTGAGGGCACATTAGAGACTTGCTCTGCTACCCATTGGTGACATTGCTGTGAGTGTTCCTGATCAGTGGCGACTGGTGCTCCAAATTTTTTGGGGGGGGCGCACACAAACTGAAAAAAACAAAACATCAATTGCCGCCACTGTGCCCATTAAACGCAGCCACTGTGCCCATTAAACGCAGCCACTGTGGCCAAACGCCACCAGTTTGTCCCCAAATGCAGCCAGTTTGTCCCCAAATGCAGCCAGTTTGTCCCCATATACAGCCAGTTTGTTTCCATATACAGCCAGTTTGTCCCCAATTGCAGCCAGTTTGTCCCCATATACAGCCAGTTTGTCCCCAAATGCAGCCAGTGTGTCCCCCATTTACAGCCAGTGTGTCCCCATATACAGCCAGTTTGTCCCCATATACAGCCAGTTTGTTCCCATATACAGCCAGTTTGTCCCCATATACAGCCAGTTGCCCCCAATATACAGCCAGTTGCCCCCCAATATACAGCCAGTTGCCCCCCAATATATAGCCAGTTGCCCCCCATAATACAGCCAGTTTGTCCCCCAAATACAGCCAGTTTCCCTCCAATATACAGCCAGTTTGTCCCCCGTATGCAGCCAGTTTCCCCCCAATATACAGCCAGTTTGTCCCCCATATACAGCCAGTTTGTCCCTCATATACAGCCAGTTTGTCCCCCATATACAGCCAGTTGCCCCCCAATATACAGCCAGTTTCCCCCCATAATACAGCCAGTTGCCCCCCATAATACAGCCAGTTGCCCCCCATAATACAGCCAGTTTCCCCCCAATATACAGCCAGTTTGTCCCCCGTATGCAGCCAGTTTGTCCCCCATATACAGCCAGTTTGTCCCCCATAATACAGCCAGTTTGTCCCCCATAATACAGCCAGTTTGTCCCCCAAACACAGCCAGTTTCCCCCCAATATACAGCCAGTTTGTCCCCCGTATTCAGCCAGTTTCCCCCCAATATACAGCCAGTTTGTCCCCCATAATACAGCCAGTTTTTCCCCCATATACAGCCAGTTTGTCCCCCATAATACAGCCAGTTTGTCCCCCAAATACAGCCAGTTTCCCCCCAATATACAGCCATTTTGTCCCCCGTATGCAGCCAGTTTCCCCCCAATATACAGCCAGTTTGTCCCCCAATATACAGCCAGTTTGTTCCCCAATAATACAGCCAGTTTGTCCCCCAATAATACAGCCAGTTTGTCCCCCATAATACAGCCAGTTTGTCCCCAATATACAGCCAGTTTGTCCCCCATATACAGCCAGTTTGTCCCCCATATACAGCCAGTTTCCCCTCCAATATACAGCCAGTTTGTCCCCCGTATGCAGCCAGTTTCCCTCCAATATACAGCCAGTTTGTCCCCCATAATACAGCCAGTTTGTCCCCAATATACAGCCAGTTTGTCCTGCATAATACAGCCAGTTTGTCCCCCATATGCAGCCAGTTTGTCCCCCATATACAGCAAGTTTGTCCCCCATATACAACAAGTTTGTCCCCTAATATACAGCAAGTTTGTCCCCAATATACAGCCAGTTTGTCCCCCATAATACAGCCAGTTTGTCCCCCATAATACAGCCAGTTTGTCCCCCAATAATGCAGCCAGTTTGTCCCCCATAATACAGCCAGTTTGTCCCCAATATACAGCCAGTTTGTCCCCCATATACAGCCAGTTTGTCCCCCATATACAGCCAGTTTCTCCCCCATATACAGCCAGTTTCCCCTCCAATATACAGCCAGTTTGTCCCCCGTATGCAGCCAGTTTCCCTCCAATATACAGCCAGTTTGTCCCCCATAATACAGCCAGTTTCCCCCCATGATACAGCCAGTTTGTCCTGCATAATACAGCCAGTTTGTCCCCCATATGCAGCCAGTTTGTCCCCCATATACAGCAAGTTTGTCCCCCATATACAACAAGTTTGTCCCCCAATATACAGCAAGTTTGTCCCCAATATACAGCCAGTTTGTCCCCCATAATACAGCCAGTTTGTCCCCCATAATACAGCCAGTTTGTCCCCCATATGCAGCAAGTTTGTCCCCCATATACAGCCAGTTTCCCCCAATATACAGCCAGTTTGTCCCCCATAATACAGCCAGTTTGTCCCCCATATGCAGCCAGTTTGTCCCCCATATGCAGCCAGTTTGTCTCCAATATGCCAGCCAGTTTGTCTCCAATATGCAGCCAGTTTGTCCCCTATAATGCAGCCAGTTTGTCCCCCATAATACAGCCAGTTTGTCCCCCATATGCAGCCAGTTTGTCTCCAATATGCAGCCA
This sequence comes from Rana muscosa, assembly GCA_029206835.1. Taxonomy (NCBI): domain Eukaryota; kingdom Metazoa; phylum Chordata; class Amphibia; order Anura; family Ranidae; genus Rana; species Rana muscosa. The sequence continues at coordinate 1,193,630,851 of CM055116.1, read as the reverse complement.
GTTTGTCTCCAATATGCAGCCAGTTTGTCTTTAACTAAATATTTAACTAAACTTTTGCACAGAAGACTTTTCCCCTCTTAAAATATTAAAGCCTCTAGGGATACTGTTAGCACAAACCCAATGCTAACATTTTCATGAGTCTAAACAGAGCTGTGACATTTCATCAAAAATTCTAAAATGTTAGATAGTGTTATAGGATTATCTTATTATGGAAGATTTTCTCTCCTGTAAGTAGTGCTAGAAGTTTGTAAAAAGGACTGTTTGCTGCTAGGATTTTTTTAAATATTATTCTGTTCTTTCTTTCAAATAAATCAGAACTTTAGAGGGATGAGGATATGTGCAGTGATGTAAATCATCTTTTCCCAAAGCTCCCAGAATTCCCAGAATTCCCTAATAAAAACAAAACAAAAAAAAATAATATACTATAGAGTAGTAATTCTCAACCAGGGTTCCTTCAGAGGTTATTTGAGCTGTGACCGAATGACTTCCTACTTGATGGTGCCTGCAAAGTTCTGGGACCAGGGGCCACTTGCCAAGGCCAGCAGCAAGACACAATTTATCATACAATATATCATATCTAGCTGTCTTTAAGGGTGGCATACTGGCCACTAAGGAAAGGGTTGCATTCTTCCTACTTGCCACCAATGTAATGGACATTTTTTTCCATTAACCCTCAATTATTGTTTTTAATAAGGTTCCACCAAGACCTGAAAATATTTTTAAGGGTTTCCCTAGGTAAATAAAATACTAAAAAAAACGTTTTGGCTATGCATAACTATACTTAACTAAGCTAATAACTTTATGGGATGACAAAAAGATCATACATTAGGTAGTTTCAATAATAAAATCTTTGGCCTTATTAAACATTCAGACACATAAACATATCGGGCCCCTCCATATTGGAGTTGACACCTCCAGTTCCTTACGTATAATATTTAACATGTGGCAAAGAAGTGCTGTGCTTATTTGCCTATCGTGCTATCTGTCTATCACTTTGAAGGGTGGTGTGACAAACCTCATCAGAACACCTTATTTCTCCGGGTTCCAGGAAGAGGGGACTTTACAGTATGTTAGAAATCAATGCGGGCACCTGGAGGAGACAACTATTGTATGTGTTTAATATCTGTGTTTAATATGGCATCAAATTTGCTTTAAACGCATTGAATGATCATTTAACAATAAAATAGTGCCAGTGTGACTTGCCCTTTAAAAAAAAAAGTGGGTCTGGGATAACATAAAGGCAGCTGTACAGGCGCTTGGCCTGAAAGAAGGTATATCTTCCGGAATAATGTCTCATTACAGATCTTCCCATGCCAGAGTAAAAGTCAATGACCACCTGTCATAAGCCTTACAGACACAAAATGGGATGAGACAGGGTTGCCCCCTATCACTCCTGATTTTCATCCTAACCCTGGAACCCTTTCTCAAAAGTTTGCAAGGTAAATCAGTGGTGAAAGGCATCTCGATAGCAGGAAAATAATTTAAAATAGCCACTGTTGCAAACGACATACTCAAGTGTTTATTATAAAAAGAAAAGTTTGCACTTACAAACAAGGCACTAATGACCTAGTGGCTGGTATAACAGCGTTCAGTTGTGTATTGCATGACCGACAATAGATGAAAGGAGGCTGAAGCTGACGTAGCGTGTTCCTCCTGTACGCGTTTCGTTCCAGTGGGCGGGACTTCCTCAGCGGTTACGGAGACTCGTACCTCATCAAGCTTTATACACCACTTAATCACTTAGCATAAACAGACCACCTCCTCACGAGTTCAGTTGCCATATCAACCATGAAGCTAAGCCTCATGTAATCAGTGCGATCCGTGTCTCCATCCGACTCGGTGTAATGGGTACCCGAGCTGGATATTATTGATAGACTAAAACACTTACACATCTGATCTAACCTCAGGCAACAGAGGAGTCGGAAATTTTAAATATACAAGACTATTTGTGTGAATTACATTCACTGCCGCCTCACACAAGAAATGTGCTACTCATATATTAAAAACATAATTTTAATAATAGTCATTACAGTAATAATGAAGAAAACGATATAGGGGCGCAACAGGTAAATAATGTCCATAAACACCAAATATATGAAAAATAATCAAAGAAATAATAGCAGAAATAGGCTAATAAAGCTGTAATCAGAGTGATCGGAATCCAACCACCGTGCTCTTGAAAAGGTGCAATATATTGGATAAGTGCTTCACCCGACGTGACACTCAAATGTGCTCACCAGACATATTCGGCCATAAATGACCATCAGGCATATAACAAATAAGGGTGCAGTATAATGAATAAGTGCTCACTGGAAATATTCGGCCATAAATGACCATCAGGCATGTAACAGGTACTCTTGATTCCCAATCGCTCCAATCTCCAGTGGATCAATCAAAGTAACTTCTTTATAAACAAGGTGAATAGCACTCCTATACTCTAGAATGGGTTAAAAGATCCACCGCAAAGAGCCACACAAAAAAAAACGGATAATAGTGTAATACCGTTTTTATTTAAAAGTGTACAAAGATAAAAAAGTATACAACCAAGTATACTAACAGTTGAGTAGGGAAGCAATAGCAAGGCTGTTTACTAAAAAACACATGGGGACCTGGGCTAGCATCAAAGCTGTAAATAAAATGTAAAAGTCATACCGCTCCAGTGTAAGGCAGGCTGTCAAAATTCTATGCATTTCGTAAGATTTGCGTTATCAGTAGAGATGAGCCGAACACCCCCGGGTTCGGTTCGCACCAGAACCTGCGAACGGACCGAAAGTTCGCACGAACGTTAGAACCCTATTAAATACAATGGATGCGAACGTTCGAAATCTAAAGTGCTAATTATAACGACTTATATGCATGTTATTGTCCTAAAAAGGGTTTGGGAACCCGGGTTCTGCCCCAGGGGACATTTATCAATGCAAAACTAAGTTTTAAAAACTGCCATTTTTCGGCAGCAGTCATTTTAATGATGCATAAAGTGAAAAAAAAGTCAAATATTCCTTTAAATATTGTACCTGGGGGGTGTCTAAAGTATGCCTGTGAAGTGCCACGTGTTTCCCGTGTTTAGAACTGTCCCTGCACAAAATGACATTTCTGAAGGAAAAAAAGCCATTTAAAACTGCTTGCGGCTTTAATGTCATGTCTGGTCCCAGTAATATGGATGAAAATCTTTGAGAAAAATGTCATGGGTACCCCCCACCCCACTACCAGCCCCTTTGGGTCTTGTATGGATATTAAGGGGAACCCCGCACCCAAAATTTAAAAAAGGCCCTATATACTCTGAACAGCAGTATACAGGCGGTGCAAACAAGACAGGGACTGTAGGTTTGTTCTTAAGTAGAATCTGTTTGTAATTTTGAACACGTACATTGTTTAAGTGTAGCTCCAGCCCAAATACCTATTTTTAAGCTTTTTGGAAAACATAGGGAAGGGTTATCACCCCTGTAACATTTGTTTTGCTGTCTGTGTCCCTGTTGAGAACATTTCACCTCAATTTCCGTCGCAATGACAACTGTTTTTGAAAAGTGGGGTTTTTATTGAAACAAGGATTGGTGATAAAGCATCAGTAAAGAGAAGACACCTTTTTCCCATATTAACCCTTACAGGAGAGAATTTCCCTTCCTAGGGGTAGATTTCCTCTCACTTCCTGTTGTCTCCTTCCGTTTGCAAGTAGGAGTAGTTTGTAAGTTGGATGTTTGAAAGTAGAGGCCTGCCGTATATACTCTGCAGAAATTGGCCCCTTAGGTGTTGGTGTTCGCACAACACTGTAAGCACTCACAGTTACTCTTGGTGGGCGCTGGAACGCCCTGCTGTCAACTATTATATCAAGAATTGTAATTACATGCCCCTATAGAACAGGGGCTGAAAAATTGGGCCTTAGCCACTGGTGCCAACAACACTGCAACCCCTCACAGATACTGTATTTGGAGCACAGCAATGAGCCCTGTTGCAAAGTATTGCATCAAAAATTGTAATTACACGCCCCTGTTAAACAGGGGCTGAAAAATTGGGCCTTAGGCACTGGTGCTTGTGCCATGACACTGCAACCTCTCCCAGATACTCTAGTTGGAGTGCAGGAATGGGCCCTGCTGCAAAGCATTGCATTAAAAATTTTAATTATATGCCCCTGTTAAACAGGGGCTGAAAAATTGGGCCTTAGCCACTGGTGGCGGCACCCAGAAACAAAAATGTTTTTCCAAGATATCATCATGAATCGGATCATTGAGGAGGAGGAGGAGGATAGTCAGTCAACATAACAGGACAGTCACTCAGCATCAGCATCAGTCTTGAAGGGATGTGACATTTGAAAATAAATTATTCTGTTATATCAGCTTCAGGTGCTTGGTAGCTGGTGGTGATCCAAGACTGGTTCATCTTTATGAAGGTCAGTCGATCAACCGAGTCGGTGGACAGGCGCACCCTGTGATCCGTGACAAATCCTCCAGCAGCACTGAATGTGCGTTCCGAAAGAATGCTGGATGCAGGACAGGCCAGTAGCTCAATTGCATACTGTGCAAGCTCTGGCCAGTGATCCCTCCTCAAGACCTAGTAAGCCAGAGGATTTTCGGTGGGAAAGGTGTCCAAATCTGACCTTGCCCCTAGGTATTCCTGCACCATGTATATCAGACGCTGGCGATGGTTGCTGGAACCGATCATACCTTGGGCTGCGGACTAAAGAATTGTCTGAACGCATCGGTCAGACAGCCACCTTCCCCACCGCTCCTTCTTTGAGTGACCGAAGCCTCAGCAACTCGTTGTCCCGGACCAGGAGTTTGTAACCTCCCAGTCTCTGGGAACGCGTTGCACAGACCTTTCTGCAAGGCTTCCCGGAGTTGTCTCATCCTCTGCTCCCTCTGCGACGGTAAGATAAGGTCCGCAACCTTAGCCTTGTACCGTGGATCAAGGAGAGTGGCCAGCCAGTAATGGTCCCTCTCCTTGATCCGAAGAATACGAGGATCCTTTTGCAGACTTTGCCGGATCAGAGAGGCCATGCAGCGTAGGTTAGCTAAGGCATTCGGTCCAGAGTCCTCTGGGTCACTAAGGACGACATGATCCGCAGCCACCTCCGCCCAGCCACGTACAAGTCCACGTGTTTCTTGGGACTGTAAATCATCCCTAAAAGACTGCTGCTGTTGATGCTGAGTGCCAGGCTCCACCTCCATGCTGACACAATCCTCCTCCTCCTCCTCCTCGTCCTCTTCCTGTGGGGTGGGTGGGACAGAAGGAACACTGTCTGGGTAAAGGGGGCCTTGAGAGGCAAGGAAGTCCTCCTCTTCCTGCCTCTGTTCTGCCTCAAGTGCCCTGTCCATTATTCCACGCAGCGTATGCTCCAACAGGTGGACAAGAGGTACAGTGTCACTGATGCATGCACTGTCACTGCTCACCATCCTCGTGGCCTCCTCAAATGGTGCCAGGACAATGCATGCATCCCTGATCATGCCCCACTGGCGTGGTGAAAAAACCCGAGCTCCCCTGACCCTGTCCTGGTGCCGTAGTCGCACAGGTACTCATTGATGGCCCTCTGCTGCGTGTGCAGCCGCTGCAGCATGGCCAACATTGAGTTCCACCTGGTGGGCATGTCACATATAAGGCGCTTCTTGGGCAGGTTCAACTCCTTTTGCAGCTCAGCCAGCCGAGCACTGGCATTATATGATCTGGGGAAATGCACACAGACTTTCCTGTAAGTACCTGCCCAAGAACCGCTACACTACCAGGTTAAGGACAAGAGCTACACAGGGCACATGGTCAGTTGTCCCTGTCGGAGGGCGGAGAAGAGGTTGGTGCCATTGTCGCAAACCACCATTCCTGCCTTAAGCTGGCGTGGCGTCAACCACATCTCGGCCTGCCCCTGCAGAGCTGACAGAACCTCTGCCCCAGTGTGGCTCCTGTCCCCCAAACACACCAGCGCAAGCACGGCATGGCATCTTTTTGCCTGCGTACTTGCGTAGCCCCTTGAAAGCCTACGGAGCACCGCTGGTTTCGAGGACAAAGCACAGGAAGAGGCCATGGAGGAAGAAGAAGAGGAGGGGGTGGAGGTGTGTCACAACCAGTAGTAGTATTCTGGAGGCGTGGCGGCGGAACAACCTCCAACACTACTGCACCTTGTCCTGCATCCTTCCCAGCTGCCAAAAGAGTGACCAATAAGCCGTAAAAGAAAGGTAACGTCTCTGTCCATGCCTGCTGGACCATGAGTCAGCGGTAATATGCACCTTACCGCTGACCGCCCTCCAGCGAGGCATGGACATTGCCTTCCACATGCCAGTAGAGAGCCGGAATCGCCTTCCGTGAGAAAAAGTGGCTTTTGGGAACCTGCCACTGAGGAACCGCACATTGCACAAACTCACGGAAGGGGGCCGAGTCTACCAACTGAAAAGGCAGCAGTTGAAGTGCTAGCAATTTAGCCAAGCTAGCATTCAACCTCTGGGCATGTCGATGGCTGGGAGTGAACTTCTTTCGACGGTCCAGCAGCTGGGGCAGGGAAATTTGCCTGCTTGAATCGGACGTTGGTGTACTGCTAGCAGAGTGCCCGCAAGTACTTGGCTGTGACACACCTAATTCTACACCTTCATTCCTCTCAGTGCAGGTTTCAGAGAGGACTGAAGGTATAGTGGGGTTGGAGATCCCAGCTGATGTGGAGCAAGGAGAGGTCCGCTTTGTTCTTTGGTGTGGGTCTTTAAGGTAGGCTTGCCAACGAGCTGCATGGCAGGTCAACATATGTCTGGACAAGCATGTGGTGCCCAAGCGGCTGATGTTTTGGCCACGCGAGATACGCTTCAGACATATGTTGCAAACAGCAGCTGTGCGATCTGATGCACTCGACTCAAAAAAGGCCCACACCAAAGAACTTTTGGAATAATGGGCAGAGGCAGCGCTCTGCACAGGCGGAGCTCTGCGGTGTGATTCAGTCGGTGTGCTGCCCTTACGCTGGCCCCCGGAGGGCATCCTGCCTCTTTGGAGATGTGCCTCCTCCTCATCCTCCTCCTCCTCCTCTCTCCTATCAGGCACCCACGTGGAGTCAGTGACCTCATCATCCCCTTCCTCCTCATCACTGGAACCAATCTGGCAGTATGCTGCAGCTGCTGGAACATGACTGCCAGATTGGTGTCCTTCTTGAGCATCCCCTCTCTCTGCTCTCACGCTACTGCCTTCCTCTAGCTGGGTATCATCTTCAGACCCTTCAAAACGCTGGCTATCTCCTCCTGGAGCATGTACGCAACACTGTGCTCAAACAGTTCGGGGGACTCCTCAGGAGGACACGGTGGGTCTAGGGAAGGAGTGACTGATGATGACATTGAGAACGCTTTGGCAGCTGCTTTGCCAGTACCCTGAGCCTGGGTGAGAGAGGATGAGGAGGATAAGGAGGGCTTGGTCATCCACTCTACCAAGTCTTCGGCATGATGCGGCTCAACACGTCCAGCTGCCGAAAATAAGGACAAGCGTGTCCCATGGCCACGTGCTGATGACGATGCACCGCGTCCACGACCAGCACTGTTGTCTCTAGACACAGAGCCTGCTTGCCCTCTTTTATTGGCTCCTGACTGTCTGCCTCTCCTTGTTTGCCTTACAGACATTCTAAAGACCTGCAGGGAGATGGGAAAACCAGCAATAAGGGGTAGCTTCAGGTGTATATTTTGCAAGAAGCACACTACGCCCGCTGTAAGTGCTGCAGATGCCTGCCTGTGTTACACAACAGGAAAACACAGCAATAAGGCCTAGCTTCTGGTGTATATTTTGCAAGAAGCACACTACGCCCGCTGTAAGTGCTGCAGATGCCTGTTAGTGTAACACAAAAGAAAAAAAACTACGAGCAATAAGGGGTAGCTTCAGGTGTATAATGTGCAAGAGGCACACTACGCCCACTGTAAGTGCTGCAAATGCCTGCCTGTGTTACACAACAGGAAAACACAGCAATAAGGCCTAGCTTCAGGTGTATATTTTGCAGGAATCACACTACGCCTGCTTTAAGTGCTGCAGATGCCTGCCTGTGTTACACAACAGGAAAAAACAGCAATAAGGGCTAGCTTCAGCTGTATATTTTGCAGGAATCACACTACGCCTGCTTTAAGTGCTGCAGATGCCTGCCTGTGTTACACAACAGGAAAACACAGCAATAAGGGCTAGCTTCAGGTGTATACTGTGCAGGAGGCTTAGCAAAAATATCACTGACACTGTCCCCTGCCTATCCTTCTCTCTCCCTGCACACAAGGTTTAGCAGAATATCACTGACACCGTCCCTGCCTATCCTTCTCTCTCCCTGCACACAAGGTTTAGCAGAATATCACTGACACTGTCCCTGCCTATCCTTCTCTCTCCCTGCACACAAGGTTTAGCAGAATATCACTGACACTGTCCCTGCCTATCCTTCTCTCTCCCTACACACAAGGTAAATGAACAAATATCACTAACACTGTCCCTGCCTATCCTTCTCTCTCCCTGAACCGGAACACACTACACAAGGCCACCGTGCTGGCGGCCTTTTATGGTGTGGGGCGTGTACTAAACCCCCCTGAGCTATAATTGGCCACAGGCATCCTGCCTGTGGCCAATTATGGCTCTCCTCGCTGCCAGCGCTGTGATTGGCCAAGCATGCGGGGTCACAGTGCATGCTTAGCCAATGACAGCGCCGGGATTGCACTGCGATGGCGCAGTGTATTGTGGGCCGTTCGCATCACTCGAATTTGGCGCGAACGGCCCAAAACGTTCGATCTTCGTCGAACGATCGAACAGCCGATGTTCGAGTCGAACGTATGTTCGACTCGAACACCGAGCTCATCCCTAGTCATCAGGAAAAATTACGGTAATAATATTTAACGTCATAGCAGCCACCTTTCAATATATACATATATCACCCTAAAAGTTATTAAAATATACAGTGAAACCTCGGATTGCGAGTAACAAGGTTAACGAGCATTTTCGCAATACAAGCATTTTTCAAAAAAAATTCTGACTCGGTTTGCGAGTGTTGTCTCACAAAACTAGCAGTTTCAAGCCACAGCGGTGTGCAGTACCGCATTTGACCAGAGGTGCCGGGGCGCCAGAGCCGAGCAGAGCCGTGCGGAGCCGATCTGAGCCTTTCGGAAATACTCAGAAAAACTCGGAAATACTCTGTTCCCGAGCCTTTCTGAGGTTTTCAGAGTTCAGCCGAGCCTTTCCGAGTATTTCCAAGGCTCTCCGGCGCCCGACACCTCTGGCCACATGCAGTATTGCATGCCATAGAAGTCAATGCGGAACAAATTATTTTCGTTTCCATTGACTTCTATTGTGAAACTCGCTTTGATCTGCGAGTGCTTTGGATTACGAGCATTCTCCTGGAACAGATTATGCTCGTAATCCAAGGTTCCACTGTACATATATATACAACAATACGTTTATATTAAAATGTTACACAAAAGTATGGGAAAATTAAAACTAAATAAATAATTTAACGATCGGAGATAAAACAGTTTGAGTCAAACTCAACGTTTAACCCTGTAGGCACAGCCACTTTTGTCTCGTAGATCCAATACAATTCACGCTGTCATATAAAGTTACCTCCTCTCCAATGCCTAGTTACTTTCTCCAATCCCCAAAATTTAAGATTTCTGGGATTGCGGTTGTGAAATCAGGGGTCCATTGAATGAGGTGAGCGGCCTGTGTTATCTATGATGGAGGCACCCTTATTGACACACATAAAAGAGAAGCATATAAGCACAGAAATCACACTTTGGGGATCTATATCTGTTTGCTGTTCTGGCTATCTTCTCTCCATTAACCACTTGAGACCCAAGGACGTCAATGGACGTCCTTGAGTTTGAGCCGGGATATCTGAATGATGCCTGCAGCTACAGGCATCATTCAGATATCGTTTTTTAGAGCCGGCGATTCTCTGTACCGTAAGAATGATCATAGCACCCCCCCCCCTCCCGCCACCCTCTGGTGCTTCTACCGACTCACCTGAGCGATCGGTGAGTCGGTGACAGGATCCGCCGGCCCCGGCTTTTTACCATAGAGATTTCCGGCGGACCAGATGGTCGCCGGAGTCTCTATGATCGTTCGGAGGCCGGGCGCGATGTTATGACGTCACGCCCGGCCTCTGCATTCAAAAAACCGGCGCCGCTTCAGCTAGGAAGCGGTGATCGTTTTTTTATTTTTTTTTTATTTCAGGCTTCTCAACCTAGAGGTGAGATGTGGGGTCTTATTGACCACATATCTCACTGTAAAGAGGACCTGTCATGCTTATTCCTATTACAAGGGATGTTTACATTCCTTGTAATAGGAATAAAAGTGATCTTTTTTTTTTTTTTTAAAGTCTCAAAGTAAAAAGGTTAAAGTAAAATAAACAATAAATAATAATAAAAAGAATGTAAAGCGCCCCTGTCCCCGGTAGCTCGTACGCAGAAGCGAACGCATACGTAAGTCCCGCCCACATATGAAAACGGTGTTCAGAACACACATGTGAGGTATCGCAGCGAACGTTAGAGCGAGAGCAATAATTCTAGCCCTAGACCTCCTCTGTAACTCAAAACATGTGACCAGTAAAAATTTTTAAAGCGTCGCCCATGAGGATGTTTAAGTACCGAAGTTTGGCGCCATTCCACGAGCGTGTGCAATTTGACATGTTAGGTATCTATTTACTCAGCGTAACTTCATCTTTCACATTATGTAAAAAAATTGGTAACTTTAATGTTTTAACATTTTTTAATTCATGAAACCGTTTTCTTTCCAAAAAAAATGCGTTTGAAAAATTATTGCGCAAATACCGTGCGAGATAAAAAGTTGCAATGACCGCCATTGTATTCTATAGGGTCTTTGCTAAAAAAACATATATATTGTTTGGGGGTTATATGTAATTTTCTAGCAAAAAAATGAGGCTTTTTACATGTAGGAGCGAAGTGTCAGAATTGGCCCGGATGCGAAGTGGGACTGTTTTATTCAAATTCAATTCTAATAAGGACTATTCCATTGTCAGTGTGCTCTGTGCATTATCAATAGTTGCAATTTGCAATTATTTTGGTTGATTTTATAGCGCTGCACTGTTTTTTATGAAGTTATACTGTACTTCTAGGATTTGATATATTGGCCTTGAGTGCATAGCTGTTTATATGTGAGATATTGTATTGGGCTGGTTGACCCCCATTAACTTGTGTCTATCTAACACATTTTTTTCCTCCCTGAGAAAAATAATGAACACTTTTTCATGGTGCAGGAAATATTCCCGAGTCTGTTTTTTACTCCTTACCTTGCCAAAGCTCATGGGAGGAAAAGGTTTACCTGATATTACAAAATATTATTGGGCATGCCACAAGAATTCTAGCTTGGCACTTGCATCACTGTAGTAACCGTTGGATTTCAATAGAACAATCCTTTTTCTCATTTCCGTTGAATTCTATTCTTAACTTCCCTATATCACTAAAAGCCCATTTATTTATTGTGCCTACACTATGTATCTTTCGAAATGCATACAAGTGTAGCGGGGTCTCCTTTAAGGCCCCGGGACTACGTTACCCAGAACCCCGTTTGGCACCCAGAGTGAAATTGGCCATCGCAGAGACTCACGGGAGGGGCTATTTAAGAAGGAGGCGGAGCTCGCTCTCTTTGGGACACCGCGCGGCAAGCAACAGCTTCTTCCTGTGCGGATCTGCTGCAGTGCAAGGCCTGAAGCCTGGGGCCTTGCGCAACTTCCGAAGAGCCTTCCACCCCACTGCGGAGCCTGGGTGGCACCAGACTTGTCGAGTGAGGACATCAGTACGATCGGGGACCCGATCGTTGCAGACGCTGTGTGCGGAGACACAGCAGGTGGAAGTCCCGGACTGGGATCGCGTCCGGAGTGGTGAGTGAGCACTTGCTCAAGCCAATAGACTGTACCGTGTTTAGGCCTATAGACTGCCTTGGCCTACCTATCGTTAGTTTGTTGTTCCATTAGGAGACCAGTAGCAGGACAGAGTTAAAGGGTCTCCAGTGTAGTGTTCATTGGGACTGCCTACTTGTGGATTACAAATACTATTTCATCAAGTGCACCACCGAAAGTTTGCATGCGAAGAAATCCCAAGTGAAAAGACTGAGATTTCTTCTATGTCAGGCCTGACCAGGGAGGGGATAGAGTAATATTGTTTAGTGCGCCAAAGGGCGCCTGCACCATAATAGCTGCGCGCGGTGGGTTACCGCGCTGGGCCATTGTTGTGTGCTACACCTATTGCTGCAGGGCTCTGTAAGCAAGTTGCATGTGTTCTGTTCTGCCTATACCTTTCGATAAAAGTAAAACTGTTATATTTGATCTCTCGCCTCAGTGTGTTGTCTTATTGCAAAGAGATTACTCCTTGCAATACTATATTGGATGTGATATAAGTTTAACCCTAGACTAACTGTGCCAGAGTGGGTCGAGTAAGATTGCCGGGGGTTGTCGGTGCTGTATACAGGGCCCGAAATCAAACCAGCGGCTCTCTTAACTGGGGGTATCGCTACACAAGGTTACATCGATTTCTTCAATTCCAGGGCCACTGTCCTCTGTTTCAACCTGGATTTTCTGCCTGATCTATCTGGGAAATTCCTGGAGATGCATTGGCCTAAATCCCAATTTTTTTTGATCAGGGACCCATTTTTAATCAACATGAACTGCAGACAGTGTCCCCAGACTCTGAGGGTGACAGGCTCTGTAAAGGAAGACTCTGATGGTGACATCTAATGTAAAAGAGGACTCTGATGGGGACATCTACTGTAAAAGAGGACTCTGATGGGGACATCTAATGTAAAGGGGGGTTCTGATGGTGACATCTAATGTAAAGGAGGACTCTGATGGTGACATCCAATTTAAAGGAGGTCTCTGATGGGGACATCTAATGTAAAGCAGGACTCTGATGGGGACATCTAATGTAAAGCAGGACTCTGATGGGGACATCTAATGTGAAGGAGGACTCTGATGGGGACATCTAATGTAAAGGGGGACCCTGATGGGGACATCTGATGTAAAGGGGGACTCTGATGGTGGGGACATCTGATGTAAAGGGGGACTCTGATGGGGACATCTAATGTAAAGCAGGACTCTGATGGGGACATCTAATGTGAAGGAGGACTCTGGTGGGGACATCTGATGTAAAGGGGGACCCTGATGGGGACATCTGATGTAAAGGGGGACTCTGATGGGGACATCTGATGTAAAGGGGGACTCTGATAGAGACATATGATGTAAAGGACTCTGATGGGGACATTTGATGTAAAGGACTCTGATGGGGACATCTTATGTAAAAGGGGACTCTGATAGGGACAACTGATGTAAAGGGGGACTCTGATGGGGACACCTGATGTAAACAAGGACTCTGATTAGGACACCTGATTTATAGGTGATGCTGATGGGGACACCTGTTGTAAAGGGGAACTCTGATTTGGACACCTGATGTAAAAAGGGGCTCTGATGAGGACACCTTATGTTAAGTGGTTTTATTTTATTTTACTTAAAATGTGGATGTGATTGGCCTACTGTGATGGGCACAATGAGGCTGTATATGATGGGCACAGTGAGGCTGCAATTGACGGAAACAGTGAGGCTGCATATGATGGGCACAGTTTTATCTAGCAGTAATGATACAGAATCACCTGATAAATGGCTATTTACAGTCCTGTATTACTAACAGTTTAATTTTTCAGTTTGTTTGCGCCCCCCCAAAAAAAATTTTTGAGCACCAGCCACCACTGCCTGTCAAGTAGGCTGTATGGGGCCCCATGATTTATAACAGCGGCCCTGCTTGCAGTTACTACTTCTGTGATCTATCTCTGACACTGCTAAGAGCCTCTGAATGTTACTTTGTTGCTCTCTCCCAGCATATACAGAGATTCGTCTCACTGCTGACCGAGACAGAGAGTCAGCAGTGGTACTAATCAATGGTATTATGCTCATACTTACATTTGCATGGTTCTCAGCACACACAGTTGCTCTAGCAGCACTGCTGAAATATGGATTATTTATATTTAGGAAGTATTGAGACCCTACCCTAAACAGGCGTGTCCCTAGCCTAAACATAGTACTTTTGCTAAGCTGCGGTCAGCATGAGCTCTGAACTGTTAATGGCTTTATTATTGACTTTGTTTTTGCCTTTATTGGGTTTTCCCAAAGAAAGAATATTGTTTGCTTATACCTGCTGTTAGGGAGTGTCCCTGGCAAAAGAGCAAGAGGATATAATAATTCTGAGTTATATTTATGTCTCCTTGACCAACCAATAAGAGGTTTATTGCCAGTGGCACATGCTTAGGGAGGGTACAAATGTTTGTATTGACCATCCAAAAAGGGTTTTGCCCTTGCCTTCTGGGCTGCTGCCAGGAGACTGTTGCATGGAGAGGATAAAGTCAAGAGTGAGCCTGAGTCTGGGGCCCAAGGGGCTTGCACTGCCTTACTGGAAGGTACATCCAGGAGAAGTGAACCTGGAGCCTTGTTGAAGCACCAACAACTTCGCTGGTGGAGAGTGTACTGGAAGAGCTGGGTAGAAGAAAGCTGCTGCTGGAGGATATGGTAGGAGGTCTGGTGGCTCAACAAGAAAGGTATTTTGTGTGGCCTGAAACTTCTCGACAGTCTGAAGAGTACAAATTTCCATTCTTGGCTTAAAGGTTCTTATTTCTGTATTGACTGCCGCTAGGGGAAGTGCCTGGAGTCATTTTTGGTATTTTTTGGGGGTATCCGGTGCCCTAATTTTCTTCACTGAGTTAAATGAGCCTAACAAACTCTTTAAATGTTTTAAAGTGACTGGCACCCATTTACGTCAATCCCACAAAGAGTCAAGTTCCTAACTGGGTCCTAGACGGGGTGCTATAGAAGGACCAGCATTATACATTTGCTTACAACTGCAAGGCTCCCTAAGCATGAAGCAGATAAAACCACTGGAAATGTGATAAGCAGTGCTAGTAGCAGTAATAAGGGCCAACATTATGCCTGTGGCAATGATACCCACGGATGAATGAGAACAGTACATGCATACAGAGCTCTGTGCCTGCTAGGGCCGCCGTTGTCAGATCCAAGCTGGTACCCAGTAGTGGTTTGCAGCCTACTTGTTGTGTACCAAAATAAGGACTTTGCAACTACATTGGAACAGAGTTCTTAACATATATCTGTATATTATGCTAGATGTAGGGATGAGCCGAATACCCCCCAGTTCGGTTCACACCAGAACATGCGAACAGGCAATAAATTAATTCGAACATCCAAACACAGTGTTTGGGGACCTGGGTCCTGCCCCAGGGGACATGTATCAATGCAAAAAAAAGTTTTAAAAACGGCCATTTCTTCGGGAGAAGTGATTTTAATAATGCTTAAAGTGAAACAATAAAAGTGAAATATTCCTTTAAATTTCGTACTTAGGGGGTGTGTATAGTATGCCTGTAAAGCAGCGCTTGTTTCCCGTGCTTAGAACTGTCCCTGCACAAAGTATCATTTCTGAAGGAAAAAAAGTAATTTAAAAGCACTCGCGGCTATAATGAATTGTCGGCTCCCGCCAATACAGAGAAAAGTCATTGATAAAAAATAAATGCGTGGGGGTCCCTCCAAATTCAATTACCAGGCCCTTCAGGTCTGGTATGGATATTAAGGGAAACCCTGCGTCAATTTTTTTTTAAAAAAATGACGTTGGGTTCCCCCCAAATATCCATACCAGACCCTTCAGGTCTGGTATGGATTTTAAGGGGAACTCCACGCCAAATTTAAAAAAAATATATTGTGGAGTTCCCCCCAAAAATCCATACCAGACCCTTTATCCGAGCACGCAACCTGGCAGGCCGCAGGAAAAGAGGGGGGATGAGAGAGCGCCCCCCCTCCTGAACCATACCAGGCCACATGCCCTCAACATGGGGAGGATGCTTTGGGGGGTCTAACACAGGCTGATGCTGCGTCATTCCCGGGGTGTCCCCGCTCTGGTGAAAAGTGCTGTTCCTCGCTGCGCTGGACATCATTGTTGTAGCCTGGACCCCGGAGAGGAGAGATCATCCATCGCTGGACCCTGGAGAGGAGATCACCCATCGCAGGATACCTAGAGTGGATTACCACCGCTGGAATCTTTTTTTTTATTTTATTTTTATTTTTAATAAAGGACTTTTCCGGTGTCTGTGTGTTTTTTTACAATTCTTTACACTTTCTTTGTGAAATGTAGGGGTACAATGTACCCCTTACCAATTCATATAGGGGGGTCCCCTTTGTTAAAGGGTTCTTCCAGATTCCGATAAGCCCCCACCCGCAGACCCCCACAACCACCGGGCAAGGGTTGTGGGGATGAGGCGCTTGTCCCCATCAACATGAGGACATGGTGCTTTGAGGGGTCACAGACCCACAAAGCATCCTCCCCATGTTGAGGGCTGTGGCCTGGTACGGTTCTCTCATCCCCCCTCTTTTCCTGCGGCCTGCCAGGTTGCGTGCTCGGATAAAGGGTCTGGTATGGATATTTGGGGGAACCCCACGTCATTTTTTTTAAAATTTGACGCAGGGTTTCCTTAATATCCATACCAGACCGGAAGGGCCTGGTAATTGAATTTGGGGGGACCCCCACGCATTTTTTTTTTTTTATCAATGACTTTTCTCTGTATTGCTGGGAGCCGACAATTCATTATAGCGACGAGTGCTTTTAAATGACTTTTTTTCCTTCAGAAATTATACTTTGTGTAGGGACAGTTCTAAGCACGGGAAACAAGCGCTGTTTTACAGGCATACTATACACACACCCCAGGTATGAAATTTAAAGGAATATTTCACTTTTATTGTTTCACTTTAAGCATTATTAAAATCATTGCTCCCGAAGAAACTGACGTTTTTAAAACTTTTTTTGCATTGATACATGTCCCCTGGGGCAGGACCCGGGTCCCCAAACACTTTTTATGACAATAACTTGCATATAAGCCTTTAAAATTAGCACTTTAGATTCCTCACATAGACTTTTACAGGGTGTTCCGCTGCTTTTCGAATTTGCCGCAAACACCCCACATTGTTCGCTGTTCGGTGAACGGGCGAACAGGCAATGTTCGAGTCGAACATGAGTTTGACTCAAACTCGAAGCTCATCCCTAGCTAGATGCAAATACTTTATTGTAAGAAGGAGGTGGAGACGGGGTCTTCTTAAAGCAATGTTACATGTACAGTACCACAATAAATGTTCAATAACATTCCACAATGCAGTGCTAAAGTATGAATGGGTCCTTAATCCCTTGTCTACCAAGGTAGGTTTATAAACGTCCTGGTAGTCAAGGGGTTAACACATGTTCCCTGTGATTTTCCAGCCACCATGAGCTTATAAGTAGAAGTGATCACTTTTGTTGGACTCTGAAGGTGTGCTTTCCCACCCCCCACCAGTGCAGCCAAGAGTTGGTTCCTGAGCTCTTCCATTGCTCATGGAAGAGTAAAATGCCTCAGCAACTAATGTACCCTGGAAACAAGGATTTTGTTACTTCTGGGTTCAGAGCGGTCATTCTCTGGATAATATAGATGGGTGCTTGATTATCTGCAGTTGAAGATGGGAGAAATTAGGGGCTAAAAGAGCCCTGATGTCTCCATAAAAAGGCTTGAAACAAAATTAAATTATTATTTTAAAAAATGTATTAAAAAAAGAATAATGTATAAGTACCTCCGTTTTCCCTGTACACACCCAAATGCAAATGTACAATTGTATGTGAACATAAATTGCATATACTGTATGTGAGGTATCACCGCAAACATCGAAGTGAGTGCCATAATTCTAGGGCCATAATTCACAGTTAAAGCTATAGTAAGTTTAAAAAAAATGTTTTCATCTGCAACGCAATTTTATAATGTGTTAGTATGTATTGCATACTAGCACATTATGTGAAACTTACCTTAAAGCAAAGATCTCCAGCAGTGCGCTGTCATCGCTAACAGGGCTTCCATCTTCATCCATTCTTCCTTCCAGGTTCGCAGGCTATGGTACTTTGAATGGCTGTGCTGCAGTGAGCATGCACGTGTTTACAGCACAGGGTTTTGAAGGACCAGCACAGGTATGCCGTTCCTTCAGAACGCATGCACTGGTGACATCACCATTGGCTTTACAAGTAATTATTTCCTAAACGGCGCACGTTTAGGAGATATTTACAGTGCCTACAGGTAAGCCTTATTATACGCTTACCTGTAGGTAAAACATTAACAAAAGGCTGTTACCACCCCTTTAACTCTAAACTGATAGCCTAAAAAGGCTTTTAAATAATTTTCTACAAAGAATTTGGGGTTTTACCATTTTTTCTGATGGCGCAGGCATGCAATTTTAGGGCTGGACATGTTTGGCATCTTCTTACTTGAGACAACCACCCCATCTTTTATACTTTAACCAGTTGTCCACCAAGGACTTCATATGACGTCGCTGACTTTAGGGGGGATATCTGAATGATGCCTGTAGCTACAGGTATCATTCAGATATCATTCTGTCATGCCGGCGATTCTGCGTACCATAAGAAAGATCATAGCAGCAGTTCCACCGCTTGATCGTTCTTATAGGCGGCGGGAGGGGACATCCCCCTCTCCCG
This sequence comes from Rana muscosa, assembly GCA_029206835.1. NCBI lineage: Eukaryota > Metazoa > Chordata > Amphibia > Anura > Ranidae > Rana > Rana muscosa. Next base: position 1,193,612,375 of record CM055116.1, on the reverse strand, counting down.
CCGCCATCCGATGCTTCTCCAGGCTCTCCCGTGCCATCGGGGGCCCGGAGAACGAATCGGCCGGCGTCGCATGAGGATCATAGAGATTTCCCGGGACCAGATGGTCACCAGTCATCTCTATGACCGTCGGAGTCCCGGGCGCGACGTTGTGATGTCACGCCCGGTACCCGGAAGTAAACAAAGCCGCAATTGCGGCTGTCAGCATGAGATCGGTGAATTTTTTTTCACCGATCTCATGCTTTCCAGCCTGGAGGAGAGATGTGGGGTCTTATTGACCCTGCATCTCTCCATAAAGAGGACCTGTCACAATGATTCCTATTACAAGGGATGTTTACATTCCTTGTAATAGGAATAAAGCCCTGTAAACACGATCGGATAACCTATGGATTTTCGTCCGATGGATTTGTCCATCGGAAATCCGATGAAACTGTTTTTCATCAGTCTTGCCCACACACCATCAGTCAAAAAACCGACCGTTCCAAACGCGGTGACGTAAAACACTCCGATGTGCCGAGGAAAAGGAATTTTAATGCTTCTGAGCATGCGTCGACTTGATTCTGAGCATGCGTGGGTTTTTGATCCAATGGACTTGCCCATAGACGATCAGAGTTTTCGATCGTTTTTTTATCCATCGAAAAAATTTAAAACATGTTCTATTTTTTAAAACCGATGGAAAAAAGACCGATGGGTCCCATACACGATCGGTTGGTCTGATGAAAACCATCCATCGGACAGTTTTCATCAGTCAAACCGATCGTGTGTACAGGGCTTTAAAGTGATTAAAAAAAAAAAAAAAAAAAAAAAGTGTCAAAAGAAAAAAAATCAGTAAAAAAAAAAAAAAGGAAAACGCCCCTGTCCCCGGTAGCTCGCGCTCAGAAGCGAACACGCATGTAAGTCCCATCGACATATGTAAACGCCATTCAAACCCCACATGTGAGGTATCGCCGCGTGCGATAGAGTGCGAGCAACAATTCTAGCACTAGACCTCCTCTGTAACTCAAAAATATTAACCTGTAAAAAAAATGTAAGCGTTGCCTATGGAGATTTTTAAATACCAAAGTTTGGCGCCATTCCATGTGTGCGCAATTTTAAAGCGTGACATGTTAGGTATCTATTTACTTGGCATAACAGCATCTTTCACATTATACAAAAAAATTGGGCTAACTTTACTGTTTTGTTATTTTTTAATTTGTGAAACCGCTTTTTTTTTCCCAAAAAAAGGCATTTGAAAAATCATTGCGCAAATATCATGCAAGATAAAAAGTTACAATGACCGCCATTTTATTCCCTAGGGTGTCTGCTAAAAAAAATTATATAATGTTTGGGGGTTCTGATTAATTTTCTAGCAAAAAAATTATGATTTTTACATGAAGGAGAGAAGTGCCAGAATAGGCCCGGTGGAGAAGTGGTTAACAAAAAAAGTAATATTATATTGTGTTTGCACTAAAATTCATTTAAGTGTACTTTTCCAGATAATATGCATTTGATCAACAGCTGCACAAATAACACATGATATAAAAAATTTCAACTGCCACCATTTTACTGTAATGAACCTCTGCTTTCAAAATTTTAATGTGCTATGTATTACTGAACTGCACTTTAATGAGTGATAATCTCCAACTCTGATAACAGAAAAATGGCAGAAGGTCAGAGAGATTACTTTGTATTACCCAGAACACTACATGTGGTATTGGGAATCTCCGGATTGGCTTCAGGTGTTAATACCAGTAACTGACATCTGTCAGGAACTATGTTAGCGGCATTAGGATAAGAGGAGAAGGGCCTTTCTGCTGAGGGGTGATAAGGGTCTATAGAGATTCTGTGATGACCAGGAAAATAATGCTTAGCTGCTATTGGGTTGGCCAGAGAAATTTGGATGTCTCTCCAAGAATGTGAGAGATAATGAGAGCTTTCATACTTTTCCATATCCCCTTCTCTTAGTGGTCTTGGGCATCCTTCCATAACCTTGCTCTAGGATTTTAAATCAGAGGCTCATATCTTTATGGCAAGCCTTAGTTAATGGGCTTGGTGCACACATGTGACAAAAGGGAGTTTTTAATGCTGCTCTTGCTGAGAAAACACGAGACGTGAAGAGTAAATTGATCCAAATGGCTCCGTACACACAAGATCTGGGTTTTTGTGTGATGCTAGACACATTCAATAGGCATGGTCATGACAAGGTCAGAATATCACTTGTTATAATTAGACATAGGGATGAGCCGAACACCCCCCGGTTCGGTTCACACCAGAACCTGCGAACGGACCGAAAGTTTAGACCCCTATTAAATACAATGGACTCGAAAGTTCGAAATCAAAAGTGCTAATTATAAAAGCTAATATGCAAGTTATTGTCCTAAAAAGGGTTTGGGGACCCGGGTCCTGCCCCAGGGGACATGTATCAATGCAAAAAAAAGTTTTAAAAACTGCAGTTTTTTCGGGAGCAGTGATTTTAATGATGCTTAAAGTGAAAAAAAAAAAAGTGAAATATTCCTTTGAGGCTGGGTTCACACTTGTGCATTGCGTTTTTGAGCTCCGAGTCTTTGCCAAGTTCGCAATCAGTCGTTCAGCGGTTCCTTTGCGTTTTTAGCTGCGGACTTGCCGACCTGGGAGAGGAGAGGGAAGTCTCGCCGCTGTTATCAAGAGGGGGAATGCCACGCCAAATTTTAAATAAAAAAACGGCATGGGTTCCCCTCCAGGAGCATACGAGGCCCTTAGGTCAGGTATGGACTTTAATGGGAACCCCTACCCCGAAAAAAAACGGCGTGGGGGTCTCCCCTAAAATCCATAGCAGACCCTTATCCGAGCACGCAGCCCAGCCGGTCAGGAAAGGGTGTGGGGACAAGCGAGAGCCCCCTCCTCCTGAACCGTACCAGGCTGCATGCCCTTAACATGGGGGTGGGTGCTTTGGGGCAGGGGGGCGCCCTGCAGCCCCCCACCCAAAGCACCCTGCCCCCATGTTGATGAGGACAGGGCCTCTTCCTGACAACCCTGGCCTTTGGTTGTCGGGGTATGCGGGCGGGGGGCTTATCGGAATCTGGGAGCCCCCAGATCCCGGCCCCCCACCCTATGTGAATGAGTATGGGGTACATCGTACCCCTACCCATTCACCTGGTGGAAAAAAATGTCAATAAAAACACTACACAGGTTTTTAAAGTAATTTATTAGGCAGCTCCGGGGGTCTTCTTCAGACTTCGGGGGTCTATTTGACTTCGGGGGTCTCCGGTGTCGTCTCCACGCTCTCCGGTTCTTCTCTCGCTCTCCGGTTCTTTCTTCCTTCTGCCGGGCCTCCGCTATCTTCTTCCAGCTCTTTTGCTAGCGGGGGCCCAGTCTTCTTTGTTGCCTTCTTCCCTCTTCTCTCCTGGAGATGTTGACTCGTCGCTGTCGCCGGCTGTAATGCCGTGTGCGCGGAGCGCATTCACTTATATAGGCATGGGCATGGTCACCGGGTGACCCCGGCCAAATATGACGTGACAGTCTCGGGGAATAATGGAAGCGCAGAGACGACACCGGAGACCCCCGAAGTCGAAAGAGACCCCCGGGTGAATGGGTAGGTGTACGATGCTATTAAAGGGGGCGCCCGGATTCCGATAAGCCCCCTGCCCGCATACCCTGACAACCAACAGCCAGGGTTGTTGGGAAGAGGCCCTGTCCTCATCAACATGGGGGCAGGGTGCTTTGGGGTGGGGGGGCCGCAGGGCGCCCCCTGACCCAGAGCACCCACCCCCCCATGTTGAGGGCATACGGCCTGGTACGGTTCAGGAGGGGGGGCGCTCGCTTGTCCCCACCCCCTTTCCTGACCGCCCGGGCTGCCTGCTCAATAAAGGTCTGTTATGAATTTTGGGGGGGAACCCCACGCCGTTTTATTTTGGCGTAGGGGATCCCGTTAAAGTCCATACCAGACCTAAGGGCCTGGTATGCTTCTGGAGGGGAACCCATGCCGTTTTTTAATTTAAAATTTGGCGTGGAGTTCCCTTTCAAGATCCCTGTTCAGAACGCAACACATGTGCGAATGAGATGCGTGCCCATAGAACATAATGGGCCTGAATTCGCACCTGAGCCGCACCACAATGCCTAGAGAACGCACACGTTTTTTCGGCAATGCGCAGTGCGAATGCATCGCACATATGTGAACCAGCCTCATTGAAATCAATGTATTTTATAATGTTATGCGAATTGGATGCGGTGTAAGCCACAACCAATTCGCATAGGTGTGAACCCGGCCTGAATATCGTACCTGGGGGGTGTCTAAAGTATGCCTGTGAAGTGGCACGTGTTTCCCTGCACGTGTTTGAAACTGTCCCTGCACAAAATGACATTTCTAAAGGAAACTGCTTGCGGCTTTACTGTAAAGTCTGGTCCAGGCAATATGGATGAAAATCATTGAGAAATATGGCATGGGTGAACCCCCCCACCCCACCCCCCAGGGGAATACCAAGACAGGGATTGTAAGTTTGTTCTTAAGTAGAATCTGTTTGTAATTTGGAACAGGTAAATTTTTTGAGTGTAGCTAGAGCCAAAAAATCTATTTTTAAGCTTTTTGGAAAACATAGGGATTAGGGAAGGGTTATCACCCCTGTAACATTTGTTTTGCTGTCTGTGCACCTGTTCAGTCCTGTTCAGCTCTCTGCCTGTGGTTTTATTATGAGAACACCACCAATTGTATTCAGGTTCCTTTAAGTAAACGCTGTGCAAAGGACAGAAGTACTGCAGTACACTAAATGAAATTAATTCAGTTCCCTGCCTGTGGTTTTATTATGAGAACACCACTAATTGTATTTAGGTAAGCTTTAGGTGAACGCTATGCAAAGCACATAGTACACTAAGTGAAACACTGACTGTCTGCAGCTAGCACAATCACCTGCCTGCCTGTCACAGTATAGAGAATAACAGGAACGGATCTAGCTAAACTGAATACAGTGTATAAATATATATACAACACCTAGGATGCATATATATCCTCTACACACTGTAACTGCAGCTAACTGACTCGCCTGCCTGCTCTATCTAACTCAAAATAAATGACACTGTCTCTCTCTCTGTGTAAGCTCTCTCTTTAACCACCGCAACACACAACACAAGGCCGCCACGGAGGCGGTCTTATGTAGTGTGGGGCGTGTACTAAACCCCCTGAGACATAATTGGCCAAAGCCACCTGGCTTTGGCCAATTATGGCTCTCCGTTTTTTGCGCGCTGTGATTGGGCAAAGCATGCGGGTCATAGTGCATGCTTGGCCAATCATCAGCCAGCAATGCACTGCGATGCCGCAGTGAATTATGGGCCGTGACGCACCACTCGAATTTGGCGCGAACGGCCCATAATGTTCGAAATTCGTTCGAATCGAACTCGAAGCTCATCCCTAATTAGACACAGTATATAATGACTGGGATGAAAAGATAAAAAACAGGGGTGGAGTGAGAACATTTGGCTTGGGATAAAACACACCCAACTTACTAGGCCATTCATGGTAGAATCAGATCTCTACGGGCTACAAAATGTACCACACAAAGGAGGTTATTTACGAAAGGCAAATCCACTTTGCACTACAAGTGCAAACTACAAGTGCAAAGTGCACTTGAAATTGCACTGAAAGTGCACTTGGAAGTGCAGTCACTGTAGATCTGAGGGGGACATGCAAGGAAAATATAAAACAGCATTTTAGCTTTCACATGACTGGATGATAAAATCAGCAGAGCTTCCCCTCATTTCAGATCTACAGCGACTGCACTTCCAAGTGCACTTTCAGTGCAATTTCAAGTGCACTTTGCACTTGTAGTTTGCACTTGTAGTGCAAAGTGGATTTGCCTTTCAAAAATAAGCCCCACAGTGTACCATGGTGCCTTATTGAGTGGTGGGCATGGTGAAAGTTCTATATTCCTGAAGGACATGGTTCGTTGTGACATGGGCTTCACAAGTTGCATCATAAGCTTCTTTCGTCAGCATCCAGTCACATGATAACTCAGCGTTTTTGCGCAAGTTTCTGCTGGAAGACTGTCAGATGCAGAAATGTCAGGTCTGAACAGGGAGCAGATAGCTATATAATGCATGGTATGTGTCACTGACTGTGAGTCCCGCTCTGATCAATATCTGAAAGGAAAGGTATTGCCACTCAGGGCCAACAGCCCAACATAGGCCCCCAGCCCAGTGCCTGATCATAAGCCTTCTTTTTTCTGTCCAGAGTAGGAATCAGGACATATGGCAGTAATGCAAGGTTTAGAAAACTTACCTGTACATGCTAACTATAGTATTTCCATTATGCATGAGGTAGACATAGACATCTTCCACCTCTTCATGCTTCAGCATGCTGAAAGTAAAGAAGTACACTCCTGTCAAAAAAAGAAAAAAGAAAAAATCATTTGCCATATTAGATCATGCAACTATTACTGGGCCTTGCAGGACTACTTGGCTAATATCATATGTCTGCATGATGAGCTATCCAGGCCACAATAGTCTTGGTGAAAATTCATGTTTTATACAATTTAAAGACACAAATGTTGATTACACTTTATGGCAGAATACACCATATGATCGAAAGAATGGCCATATAGTATGAGTTTGGGTGTTTCCGGTGAAGGGTAATGTTAATGCTACAGGATAGAAAGATATTTTAGAAAATTGTGCCCTTCCAGCCTTGTGACAACAGTCTGGGGTAGCCCTTTTTCTGTTACAGCATGAACAGAAAGCTTTATTTAAGCCCTGTACACACGATCGATTTTACCCGATGAAAACAGTCCGATGGACTGTTTTCATCGGATAAACCGATCGTGTGTGGGCCCCATCTGACTTATTTCCATCGGTGAAAAAAAATAGAACATGTTTTACATTTTTCCAATGGAAAAAAGAACGATAGGAAATTCTGATCGTCTGTGTGGAACTCCATCGGAGATATACGTCTGCACAATGGCACGGACAGGCAAATGGGCGTACCTGTACGTCCCTTTAAATTTGCCGCCCAGCAGGCGCGCGTGCGCCTGCCGCGTGCCTCGTGAGTGCGCTTGTGGGTCCCGGGAACTCGATGTTTCCGGGCGGCCCGCGATTGCGGTCGGCAAAGGCAGAACAGGGGAATGCCTTTGTAAACAAGACATTCCCCTGTTCTGCCTAGTGACATGTCACTGATCTACTGTTCCCCGTTATCGTGAACAGTGATCAGTGATGTGTCACTGATACAGTGGGGCAAAAAAGTATTTAGTCAGCCACTAATTGTGCAAGTTCTCCCACTTAAAAAGATGAGAGAGGCCTGTAATTGTCATCATAGGTATACCTCAACTATGAGAGACAAAATGGGGAAACAAATCCACACAATCACATTGTCTGATTTGGAAAGAATTTATTTGCAAATTATGGTGGGAAATAAGAATTTGGTCACCTACAAACAAGCAAGATTTCTGTCTCTCACAGACCTGTATCTTCTTCTTTAAGAGGCTCCTCTGTCCTCCACTCATTACCTGTATTAATGGCACCTGTTTGAACTTGTTATCAGTATAAAAGACACCTGTCCACAACCTCAAACAGTCACACTCCAAACTCCACTATGGTGAGGACCAAAGAGCTGTCGAAGGACACCAGAAACAAAATTGTAGACCTGCACCAGGCTGGGAAGACTGAATCTGCAATAGGCAAGCAGCTTGGTGTGAAGAAATCAACTGTGGGAGCAATAATTAGAAAATAGAAGACATACAAGACCATTACTAGTAAATAAAATAATAATAATAAAAATGGCATAAAACTATCCCCTATTTTTTAGATGCTATAACTTTTGCGCAAACCAATCAATATACGCTGATTGGGATTTTTTTTTACCAAAAATATGAAGAATAATACATATCGGCCTAAACTGAGAAAAATTTGCTTTTTTTTAAAAAAAAAATGCTTTTTTTTTTAAATTGTCTCTCAATTTTTGTTTATAGCGCAAAAAATAAAAACTGCAGAGGGGATCAAATACCACCAAATAAAAAAAAGCTCTATTTGTGGGAAAAAAAGGACATAAATTTTGTTTGAGAGCCACGTCGCATTATCGCGCAATTGTCAGTTAAAGCGACGCAGTGCTGAATCGCAAAAAGTGGCCTGGTCTTTGGCCAGCCAAATGGTCCGGGGCTTAAGTGGTTAAAGAAAAAAAAAAGGGTGGGGGTTTCATGTTAATGGCCATGGTTTTGGAATAGGGTGTCCAAAAAGCTCATATAGGTGTGGTGGTCAGATGTCCACAACCATTTTGCCATATAGGGTAGATGGGTGCTAAATAAACATAAGCAAGTAAAAAAAATTAACAAGATCAATGCAGAACTTCTGCAACCATGATTTTATCGCATAGCTAAAGGCAAAACTTTATTTTTTGTTTTGGATAACGTGGAGAGGGATTAGAGCACCAGCCAGTTTTTATTGCTGCCTGTGCCTCCATTAGGGAGATTCACCCCCTCTATTTGTCCTGTTTAGCATTATCATTAAAAGTGAAAGTAAAAGAAAATCCCAAATTGGGTTGTCACCAGAATAGTAATAGAGGGGAAATCTTTCAATGGAGACACTAGTTCTGGTGACACCCTGGGATTCCCTCACTTTGGAGGGATTTTCTCTCACTTCCTGCTTTGGCTGTGGGACAGGAAGTTAAAGATCCCACTATTGGACACAGATGGCAAAAAAAAATGGATAGTGGTTATAACCCTCCCTTACTCTATCCAAAATGGAAAAATGGTTTGCCTTTAGTTACACTTTAAAAGTAATCTCACATAATTAAGTTGTGCCAAACTGAAATAATGATGAAGCATAAGCTCTTTACATCCTGTTTATATAATAACACTGACAGTTTTCTACCAAGTCCAAAGAACCATTCATATCAGTTCCTCTCCCTGTTCAGCCTAAAAGTTTCATGACTCTACTAGAGTCATAGAGATGCACATACGAAAATCCAAGTCAATTTAGTTAGAAGACAATGAACCTTGCTACATGTTTTGCAGCTTTAACAGGCAACCTCTATGAAGTTCATCTAAAGCCAAGCACTTTATTTTTGCTTTGGAGAATTTAGAACGTAAAGCAGTATTAAACATAAAAGAAAACATTTAATTATATTACAGTCTACCAATTCTTATGCCCCATACAGACGATCGTTTTTCATGCCGTTAAAAATGCCATTTTTAAATATGGGCATTAAAACCTATCGTGTGTATGCTCCAGAGCATTTTTAACAACGTGAAAAACGGCCATTAAAAATTTCGAACATGCTCTATTTTTTCACGTCGTTTTTCATGTCGTTTTTTTTAACGACGTGAAAAACGATAGTGTGTATGCTTTTACGAGGTGAAAAAAAACACACATGCTCAGAATCAAGTATGAGACGGGAGCGCTCATTCTGGTAAAACTAGCATTCGTAATGGAGATAGCACATTCGTCACGCTGTAACGGACTGAAAAGCACGAGGCTGAAAAGCGCGAATCGTCGCTCAACAAACTTTACTAACATGAAGGGTGGCGCCATCCAAACGGAACTTCCCCTTTATAGTGCCGTCGTACGTGTTGTACATCACTGCGCTTTGCTTGAACATTTTTTAAAATGATCGTGTGTACGCAAGACAGGCTTGAGAGGAAACATGAAAAAAAACGACGAGAAAAACGTTGGTTTAAAAAATGGCATGAAAAATGATCGTGTGTACGCCGCATAAGATGTGATGGCTGCATTCGTTTTCTTTATTAGGCTTTCTTTCTCATATTTTCATCTGATGATCTGGCCAGTAATTTTGTTGTTTTTCGAAAGGACAAACTCTTGCAATTTAGCTCAGTTACAGTGATGAGAATAACCATTTACCATTGACAAGGGTACTCACAATGATCAGTTTTTATTTATGTAAAACCTTTATCCTTGTTTGCAGTAGCTGGTTATAGCGTATTAGCTGGAGTTTGGCTTAATTTTTTTTAGTGTATTTAAGTCTGCCGGTACATCTAACACTCCCCTCCACCCCAATCTGACGATGCTACCGTCCAAAAGTGCCCCTGTTCTCATTCTAGGGTGGGTATTACTGGCCAGATCACAAGGTGAAAACAGAGGTGGGAAAAGAAAAATGATGCAGCCACCACATCTAATGATTGGTAAGCTACAATATATTACATTTTTGAGTTCGGGTTTAATACCGCTTTGAGTGGTGTTTTTTGGAGATTCCTCTCTCTATTTGTTGTGGTGACGGTTGTCACCAGACAAAAAGTGATGGGAAATCTACAATTTTACAGCTGAGAGAGAAAATAGGAGGAATCTTCTAATCAGCGCCATCTTTAAGGCAGGGCAAAATGGGCAGCTGCCATGGGCCCTGTCATTGTTGTGGGTCCCAAAGCAGCTTCCTCATACTTGCCAACTATCCCCGTTTAAATTCCCTTGTCCCTTGAAATTTTAGTCCTTTGCTGTGTCCTGATATCTCAGTGTGAAGTGTTGTTACTAATGCTGCCCAGCTCTGCCCTATTGTTGTGTACAGATGACTCACCTGCAGACCCTGTGTTTACATGCAAATAACCAGCATTCGTATGTAAATAGCGACGGCATTCATATGTAAATAAAAGCGGCAATCATATGTATATTATGCCCCTCTGCAGTGAAGAGATGATGAGCTGTCAGCTCTAGCAACCAATCAGTGAGCAGTATTACTGTACAGTAATCTCTAACAACCAATCAACAAGAAGAGATCATGTGCTGTAACCTCTAGCAACTAATCAGTGAGCCGTAATGTGTGCTGTAACCTCTAGCATCCAGTCAGTAAGTGGTAATGATATGCTGTAACCTGTGGCTGATCTGATACAGTAAACTGATTTTAAGTCTAGCTGATATTTATTGTTTCCTGACAGACTCCATGGCAGACTACGTGTGGGTTAACCCCGCCTCCTCTCCACAGCTATAGGACCCCTTACCCATAAATTTGAGCTCACCTCCACAGACAGGTGTTCCTTTTTTATCCTCCTCACATGGACCTTCATCATGCAATTCGGTGCGATGTCCAGGATGTGGATTACTTGGATCGATCGGTACTGTTACTGCGGTGCACCCAGGGCCCAGCTATGAGCGGGCGAGTGGTTTCAGGGCCGGAAAATACCCCTATGGTGGAAGGGATGTGGCCTCAGAGTACCGGATCGGATGTCGCAGGATTCCTCGGCTGGCAAGGTCTGAAGATTTTGATTCATCTCTTCTTTCATGGCAGACAAGTTTATGTATGTTGTCTTTGTTTTCCCCTGTTTTTCCATTCCTGTGTTGCGGCATGAGGAACGCTTCTGCGTTCCAGGACGCCATGTCTCTTCCTGGTTCCCGGTCCGCCGCGCATCTGCGCATGCGCTAAGCCGCGGTGAAACTGAGGCTTGGTTTTCGCGCATGCGCATTGCGGCGGTCGGGTCAGGGGCCGCGCAGGCGCAGTGGGTCTGGTCTCATCGGCGCATTCGCGCAGCGGGACCGGCCGTGACATCATTCCGGCGGTTTATTTAAACCGCTGAAGAGCCCTATACAGGTGGGATAACCTGTGGGCATAGAGCGGCAGCCTCCCGGAGCCTCAAGACTGCTAGGACGGGGTAAGCATTTCTCTTGCAATGTAATGCCTCTTTTGTTTAGTGTCTTAAAGGGACAGTTTTAAAAAACAAAACAAAAAAAAAACGTTTTTTTTCTTTTCTTATGCTTTCTTGCATTGATTTGCTTATCCTTAGTCTAGGTAGTGTAGTACTCCTGTGTCTCCCTCGTCATGGACTCATCTTCACCGCTAGTCACCGCCACCACCACCGCGATGATCGCTCTGACCACAGAGCCTGTTGGGGATGCAAGACCAGAATCCCGGAGGGCAAATCGTTATGCGACCCATGTTATGCCTGAGCGGTTGGTGAGAAAGAGACTGAAAAACAAAACCTTGAGTCTCTTGTGAAACGTGTGGTACAGCAATCTATGAAAGAAATAGTTGCCCCCCACACAAGGAGCCAGTCCACCACCTTGTCTGGCTCCTTGGCTGACGAGGCTCAGGAGGATCCCGGCCAATTCCAGCCCCATGATTCCTCCCATTATTCCTCGCAAGACGAGATGGAGGGAGATGATTCTACGGTGGGATTCGACTACGCTATAGTCTCTCCACTGATCAAGGCAGTGAAGAAAACTTTGAAGTTGGAGGATACCACTGCCCACCCAGAAAAACAAAGGAAATTGTTTAAACAACTGGGGAAAGAACGCTCCAATTTCCCACTTCCCTCTGAGCTGAAAGGAGTGTTTGAGGAAGAATGGAGCAAGGGAGATAAGAAGGTTTCCATGCTAAGCAAAACCTCTAGACTGTATCCCTTTAAATCGGAGGATGTCAAGCATCTGGAGAATGCTCTCCTCATAGATGCAGCAGTAATGCGCCTAGCGAAGCATGTCACCCTCCCGCTAGATGACACCGTTTCATTTAAAGATGGTCTAGATCGGAAGATCGACCAGGACCTCAAAAGAATATATAGCCTGGCCGGAACGGCATGCAAACCAGCTTTAGCCCTTGCAGTGACCTCCAAAGCAATGGAGGCCTGGGTGAAAAATGTAGACTCCGTTCTGAAAGGTGTCTCGGAAGAACTGGCTCAAAGTTCAGCAGTGCAAGAACTCAAAATGGCAATCGCCTTCTTGGGGGAAGCTTCAATTGACCTCATCCGTTTACTGGCCAGATCAATGTTGTCCTCGGTCACGGCCAAACGAGCACTGTGGTTACGCCCCTGGCTTGCTGATCCAGCCTCCAAGCAGGCGTGGTACAAAATTCCCTTTGAAGGGACTTCATTGTTTGGGAACAAACTTGATAATGCCATTTCAAAGGCTACAGGCGGAAAGTCGGGTTTTCTTCCCCAGGACAGGCGCCAGTTTAACCAGAGAAAACCTCAACAGAGACGCAGTACTGAGCACTCGAGAGAGGCACGCTCCTATAAGCCCGGACGGGATTTTAGGAGAAACTGGAATTGGAATAGAGGCCAATCGTCTTTTCAAAAGTCTGGCAAGAAACAGACGCCCGGTGGGCGTGAACCAACCAAGTCTTTTTGAGATTGGCGTCGATCTCAGACTATTGGACCATCAAGACGGTCTCAACAGGTCACACATGGTCCTTCACCAAGATCCCTCCATGCAGACCAATGCAAACCTCACTACCTCGGTCAGAAGAAAAACAACAAGTTCTTCTCTCATATGTAAATGTCTTGAAAGATCAAGGAGCAGTGGTGCTCGTCCTAAAGGACGAGGAATTCCAGGGGGTATACTCCCCCCTCTTCCTAGTACAAAAGAAGAACGGCTCTTGGTGTCCAGTCATAGATCTCACTTTCCTGAACAAGTACATAAAGCACGAGAAGTTCAAGATGGAGTCACTCTCAACCATCCAAAAAAATAGTTCAACCAGGCGACTGGTTGATCTCAATAGATCTAAAAGACGCGTACTTTCATGTCCCGGTGGCAGAAAATTTTCACAAATATCTGCGGTTCCAGGTCGAACAAGAGCACTTACACTTTATTTGTCTTCCATTCGGGCTAACGACTTCTCCAATAATCTTTTCCAAGGTGCTGTTAGCAGTTGTGTCCCTTATCAGAGTACAGGGTGTGCGTCTGTATCATTATCTGGACGATCTACTAGTACTGTCCCAAGACAAGCAGCAGCTGCTAGTCCACAAAGATCAGGTGATCTCTACACTGTTGGAGTTCGGATGGCTCCTAAACCGGGAGAAGAGTCAGCTGGAACCGACCCAGCGCTTGGTCTATCTAGGAGCCCAGTTCGACACCATAGAGAATACCATCTCTCTTCCAGAAGAAAAAATACCGATCATTCGGGGAAGAATCTCCTTAGCCCTAGACTACTCTCACCTAAGAGCATCACAGGGCCTGAAGATAATCGGCACGATGGTGGCCACATCCCCCATGGTCAAATGGGCGATGTGGAGGCTTCATCCTTTTCAATCAGGATTCCTCCAGCAATGGAAGACAGACGATCTCAATCAGCAGATCCGGATAACACGGTCAATGAGCAACAGTCTCCTCTGGTGGCTTCAAACACAAGAACTTGTCAACTTGCCACTCCCTTGCTCCCATCCATTGGGTGACTGTTACATCCGATGCCAGCAATGCGGGCTGGAGGGCACATTGTGGGGCAGAACTGGCTCAGGGCAAATGGGATGCCCGTCTCCACTCTCCAGGTTCGAACATTCTGGAACTGCGCGCGGCATGGTGCGCCCTTCAAGCCTTCTCCCACCTTCTGAAAGGGAAGTCGGTCCTACTGAAAATGGACAATACCACCGCTGTGGCATATGTGAAGAGACAAGGGGGCACTCGGAGCTCTGCCCTTCTCCAAGAGGTCGAGCCCATTATGACCTGGGCTCAGAGGAATCTGCTCAACTTAACAACAGTCTTCATTCCAGGGGAGCAGAACATTCAAGCAGGCTTCCTGTCACGCAGCATGCTAGACAACAACGAATGGTCACTGCATCCACAAACCTTCAAGCGGATCCTATCGTTGGATTTCGATCCAGAAGTGGATCTGTTTGCATTCCCCTGCAATTACAAGATCGACAGATACTACACCCGAGCTCGGTACAATCAAGCCTTCGGAGTAGATGCATTAACGAGTCAATGGGACTTCAACAGGGCATATGCCTTCCCTCCTCTTCCGATCATGCTAAAATTCCTACAGCAGCTTCAGTTGGAGAATGTCGAGGTGGTAACAATAGCACCATACTGGCCGAGCAGACCTTGGTTTCCTCTCCTGAATCTAATGAGCTTCAGGGATCCGCTGCCTCTTCCTCTCGGGCTGGACCTTCTTTCTCAGGGGACGACCCTGCACCCCTGTCCAGCAATGCTGAGACTGATGGTCTAGTTTTTAAGAGGGAGAGGCTAGAGTCTCTTGGGTGTGCTTCAGGGGTAATCTCTGCCCTTATGAGCTCCAGAAAGTCTAAGGCCTTGTACACACGGCCGAGATTCTCGTCGAAAAAAACATGTTGTTTTTTTCGACGAGATTCTTGGACAAGAAACTTGTCCCGGCCGAGTGTACAGACGCTCGATTCAAAGAACCCGCGGTTCTTTGAATGGAGCGTACGCGGTGATGTCATCGACTACGACGAGCATGCGCTCGTCACATTCGATGCCATCGCCGCCATCTTGGTATACCCTACGTATGCCTAGGAAGCTACCGCGCATGCGTGAAATTCATTTCGAACATGCGCGGGCTTCCGGGAGGACAGGTAAGTGTACACACACTCACTTTTCTCGTCGAGAAACATGCCTACGAGAATCTCGACGAGAAAATAGAGAGCAGGATCTCTATTTTCTCGTCGAGATACTTGTCGCTTTTCTTGACGAGAAACCATACACACAAACGAATTTCTCGGCAAAAAATCTCTGCCAGCAAGTTTCTTGCTGGTTTTTGCCGAGAAACTCGTTCGTGTGTACGAGGCTTGTCACAAATAAAACTTACAATAGAATCTGGGCCAGATTTGTCAGCTTCACGACTTCTGCAGGGAAGTCATCTAGAAATCCTAGTGTTCAAAACATCTTGAGTTTTCTCCAATCAGGCTTGGATCTGCCTTTATCGATTAGTTCTCTCAGGGTACAAGTATCAGCCTTATCAGCTTTTTCGGGAACATCATGGGCAACTCATCCCCTGGTTCAACAGTTCTTTCGGGGGGCATCGAGAATCAGGCCTCAGAGGAAACCTAGATTCCCCAAAATGGATCTTCCGCTCGTCCTTGATGCTCTTTCAGCACTCAACAACAAGGATCTTTCTGTTAAGGACTTATCAATCAAACTGGCCTTTCTAGTGGCCATTACTTCAGCCAAAAGGGTTTCAGAAATAAGCTTCCTGGGTTGTCAAGAACCTTTTTTTGACTTTCTTTCCGGACCGAGTGGTCCTTATTCCCATGCTTGGGTCAAAACCAAAAGTCACATCAGTTTTTCTCGAAAATCAAGAAATAGTCCTTCCTACTTTCGATTCTCCAGAATCAGCAGTAGGGATGAGCTTCGTGTTCGAGTCGAACATACGTTCGACTCGAACATTGGCTGTTCGATCGTTCGACGAAGATCGAACGATTTGGGCCGTTCGCGCCAAATTCGAGTGACGCGAACGGCCCACAATGCACTACGCCATCGCAGTGTCATCCAGGCGCTGTGATTGGCCAAGCATGCACTGTGACCCCGCATGCTTGGCCAATCACAGCGCCGGCAGCGAGGAGAGCAATGATTGGCCACAGGCAGGATGCCTGTGGCCAATTATTGCTGAGGGTGTTTAGTACACGCCCCACACTATAAAAGGCCGCCAGCACGGCGGCCTAGTGTAGTGTGTTCCGGAGCAGGGATAGAGTAGCATAGGCAGGGACAGTGACTGTTATTTCTTTCTTGCTTAACCTGGATTCCTTTAGTTTAGGGAAAGAGAAGGATAGGTAGGGAGAGTGTCAGTGTGTTTTGTGCTTCTGCTATAGTGTGCTTAAAAAAAACATTTATTCTAGGGACAGAAAACTCTAGGTAGGGACAGTGTCAGTTTCTTTCACTCTGCAAGTCCTTGTTTCCAGGGACCTGTAAGGACAGTGAGTTAATTGTCCTTGTGCTATATTGTGCTTAAAAAAAACATTTATTCTAGGGACAGAAAACTCTAGGTAGGGACAGTGTCAGTTTCTTTCACTCTGCAAGTCCTTGTTTCCAGGGACCTGTAAGGACAGTGAGTTAATTGTCCTTGTGCTATATTGTGATTAAAAAAAACATTTATTCTAGGGACAGAAAACTCTAGGTAGGGACAGTGTCAGTTTCTTTCACTCTGCAAGTCCTTGTTTCCAGGGACCTGTAAGGACAGTGAGTTAATTTTCCTTGTGCTATATTGTGATTAAAAAAAACATTTTTTCTAGGGACAGAAAACTGTAGGTAGGGAGAGTGTTTTTTTTCTTTCACTCTGCAAGTCCTTGTTTCCAGGGACCTGTAAGGACAGTGAGTTAATTGTCCTTGTGCTATATTGTGCTTAAAAAAAACATTTATTCTAGGGACAGAAAACTCTAGGTAGGGACAGTGTCAGTTTCTTTCACTCTGCAAGTCCTTGTTTCCAGGGACCTGTAAGGACAGTGAGTTAATTGTCCTTGTGCTATATTGTGATTAAAAAAAACATTTATTCTAGGGACAGAAAACTCTAGGTAGGGACAGTGTCAGTTTCTTTCACTCTGCAAGTCCTTGTTTCCAGGGACCTGTAAGGACAGTGAGTTAATTTTCCTTGTGCTATATTGTGATTAAAAAAAACATTTTTTCTAGGGACAGAAAACTGTAGGTAGGGAGAGTGTTTTTTTTCTTTCACTCTGCAAGTCCTTGTTTCCAGGGACCTGTAAGGACAGTGAGTTAATTGTCCTTGTGCTATATTGTGCTTAAAAAAAACATTTATTCTAGGGACAGAAAACTCTAGGTAGGGACAGTGTCAGTTTCTTTCACTCTGCAAGTCCTTGTTTCCAGGGACCTGTAAGGACAGTGAGTTAATTGTCCTTGTGCTATATTGTGATTAAAAAAAACATTTATTCTAGGGACAGAAAACTCTAGGTAGGGACAGTGTCAGTTTCTTTCACTCTGCAAGTCCTTGTTTCCAGGGACCTGTAAGGACAGTGAGTTAATTTTCCTTGTGCTATATTGTGATTAAAAAAAACATTTTTTCTAGGGACAGAAAACTGTAGGTAGGGAGAGTGTTTTTTTTCTTTCACTCTGCAAGTCCTTGTTTCCAGGGACCTGTAAGGACAGTGAGTTAATTGTCCTTGTGCTATATTGTGCTTAAAAAAAACATTTATTCTAGGGACAGAAAACTCTAGGTAGGGACAGTGTCAGTTTCTTTCACTCTGCAAGTCCTTGTTTCCAGGGACCTGTAAGGACAGTGAGTTAATTGTCCTTGTGCTATATTGTGATTAAAAAAAACATTTATTCTAGGGACAGAAAACTCTAGGTAGGGACAGTGTCAGTTTCTTTCACTCTGCAAGTCCTTGTTTCCAGGGACCTGTAAGGACAGTGAGTTAATTTTCCTTGTGCTATATTGTGATTAAAAAAAACATTTATTCTAGGGACAGAAAACTCTAGGTAGGGACAGTGTCAGTTTCTTTCACTCTGCAAGTCCTTGTTTCCAGGGACCTGTAAGGACAGTGAGTTAATTGTCCTTGTGCTATATTGTGCTTAAAAAAAACATTTATTCTAGGGACAGAAAACTCTAGGTAGGGACAGTGTCAGTTTCTTTCACTCTGCAAGTCCTTGTTTCCAGGGACCTGTAAGGACAGTGAGTTAATTGTCCTTGTGCTATATTGTGATTAAAAAAAACATTTATTCTAGGGACAGAAAACTCTAGGTAGGGACAGTGTCAGTTTCTTTCACTCTGCAAGTCCTTGTTTCCAGGGACCTGTAAGGACAGTGAGTTAATTTTCCTTGTGCTATATTGTGATTAAAAAAAACATTTTTTCTAGGGACAGAAAACTGTAGGTAGGGAGAGTGTTTTTTTTCTTTCACTCTGCAAGTCCTTGTTTCCAGGGACCTGTAAG
This sequence comes from Rana muscosa, assembly GCA_029206835.1. Lineage (NCBI taxonomy): Eukaryota > Metazoa > Chordata > Amphibia > Anura > Ranidae > Rana > Rana muscosa. Next base: position 1,193,593,899 of record CM055116.1, on the reverse strand, counting down.
GACAGTGAGTTAATTGTCCTTGTGCTATATTGTGCTTAAAAAAAACATTTATTCTAGGGACAGAAAACTCTAGGTAGGGACAGTGTCAGTTTCTTTCACTCTGCAAGTCCTTGTTTCCAGGGACCTGTAAGGACAGTGAGTTAATTGTCCTTGTGCTATATTGTGATTAAAAAAAACATTTATTCTAGGGACAGAAAACTCTAGGTAGGGACAGTGTCAGTTTCTTTCACTCTGCAAGTCCTTGTTTCCAGGGACCTGTAAGGACAGTGAGTTAATTTTCCTTGTGCTATATTGTGATTAAAAAAAACATTTTTTCTAGGGACAGAAAACTGTAGGTAGGGAGAGTGTTTTTTTTCTTTCACTCTGCAAGTCCTTGTTTCCAGGGACCTGTAAGGACAGTGAGTTAATTGTCCTTGTGCTATATTGTGCTTAAAAAAAACATTTATTCTAGGGACAGAAAACTCTAGGTAGGGACAGTGTCAGTTTCTTTCACTCTGCAAGTCCTTGTTTCCAGGGACCTGTAAGGACAGTGAGTTAATTTTCCTTGTGCTATATTGTGATTAAAAAAAACATTTATTCTAGGGACAGAAAACTCTAGGTAGGGACAGTGTCAGTTTCTTTCACTCTGCAAGTCCTTGTTTCCAGGGACCTGTAAGGACAGTGAGTTAATTTTCCTTGTGCTATATTGTGATTAAAAAAAACATTTATTCTAGGGACAGAAAACTCTAGGTAGGGACAGTGTCAGTTTCTTTCACTCTGCAAGTCCTTGTTTCCAGGGACCTGTAAGGACAGTGAGTTAATTGTCCTTGTGCTATATTGTGCTTAAAAAAAACATTTATTCTAGGGACAGAAAACTCTAGGTAGGGACAGTGTCAGTTTCTTTCACTCTGCAAGTCCTTGTTTCCAGGGACCTGTAAGGACAGTGAGTTAATTTTCCTTGTGCTATATTGTGATTAAAAAAAACATTTTTTCTAGGGACAGAAAACTGTAGGTAGGGAGAGTGTTTTTTTTCTTTCACTCTGCAAGTCCTTGTTTCCAGGGACCTGTAAGGACAGTGAGTTAATTGTCCTTGTGCTATATTGTGCTTAAAAAAAACATTTATTCTAGGGACAGAAAACTCTAGGTAGGGACAGTGTCAGTTTCTTTCACTCTGCAAGTCCTTGTTTCCAGGGACCTGTAAGGACAGTGAGTTAATTTTCCTTGTGCTATATTGTGATTAAAAAAAACATTTTTTCTAGGGACAGAAAACTGTAGGTAGGGAGAGTGTTTTTTTTCTTTCACTCTGCAAGTCCTTGTTTCCAGGGACCTGTAAGGACAGTGAGTTAATTTTCCTTGTGCTATATTGTGATTAAAAAAAACATTTTTTCTAGGGACAGAAAACTGTAGGTAGGGAGAGTGTTTTTTTTCTTTCACTCTGCAAGTCCTTGTTTCCAGGGACCTGTAAGGACAGTGAGTTAATTGTCCTTGTGCTATATTGTGCTTAAAAAAAACATTTTTTCTAGGGACAGAAAACTGTAGGTAGGGAGAGTGTTTTTTTTTTTTCACTCTGCAAGTCCTTGTTTCCAGGGACCTGTAAGGACAGTGAGTTAATTGTCCTTGTGCTATATTGTGCTTAAAAAAAACATTTATTCTAGGGACAGAAAACTCTAGGTAGGGACAGTGTCAGTTTCTTTCACTCTGCAAGTCCTTGTTTCCAGGGACCTGGAGAGACATTGAGTGAATTGTCCTTGTGCTATATTGTGATTAAAAAAAACATTTATTCTAGGGACAGAAAACTCTAGGTAGGGACAGTGTCAGTTTCTTTCACTGTGAAAGTCCTTGTTTCAAGGGACAGAGAAGGACACCTGAAGGTAGCCCTTATTGCTTTTTTCCCATCTCCCTGCAGGCCATCTATTAGAATGTCTGGAAGGCAAACAAGGAGAGGCAGACAGTCAGGAGGCAATAAAAGAGGGCAAGCAGGCTCTGTGTCTGGGGGCAACAGTGCTGGTCGTGGACGCGGTGCATTGTCATCAGCACATGGCCATGGGACACGCTTGTCCTTCTTTTCGGCAGCTGGACATGTTGAGCCACATCATGCCGAAGACTTGGTAGAGTGGATGACCAAGCCCTCCTCCTCCTCCTCATCCTCTCTCACCCAGGCTCAGGGTACTGGAAAAGCAGCTGCCAAAGCGTCGTCTTCCCTGGTATCAATGTCAGACAAATCATCAGTCACTCCTTCCCTAGACCCACCATGTCCTCCTCCTGAGGAGTCCCCCGAACTGTTTCAGCACAGTGTTGGGTACATGCTCCAGGAGGATGCCCAGCGTTTCGAAGGGTCTGATGATGAAACCCAGCTAGAGGAAGGCAGTAGCGTGAGAGCAGACAGAGGGGATGCTCAAGAAGGACACCAATCTGGCAGTCATGTTCCAGCAGCTGCAGCATACTGCCAGATTGGCTCCAGTGATGAGGAGGGAGGGGATGATGAGGTCAATGACTCCACGTGGGTGCCTAATAGGAGAGAGGAGGAGGAGGAGGATGAGGAGGAGGCACATCTCCAACGAGGCAGGATGCCCTTTGGTGGCCAGCGTAAGGGCAGTACACCGACGGAATCACACCGCAGAGCTCCGCCTGTGCAGGGCGCTGCCTCTGCCCGTCATTCAAAAAGTTCTTTGGTGTGGGCCTTTTTTGAGGCTAGTGCATCAGATCGCACAGCTGCTGTTTGCAACATATGTCTCAAGCGTATATCGCGTGGCCAAAACATCAGCCGCTTGGGTACCACATGCCTGACCAGACATATGTTGACCTGCCATGCAGCTCGTTGGCAAGCCTACCTCAAAGACCCACACCAAAGAACCAAGCGGACCTCTCCTTGCACCGCATCAGCTGGGATCTCCAACCCCACTATAACTTCAGTCCTCTCTGAAACATGCACTGAGAGGAATGAAGGTGTAGAATTAGGTGTGTCACAGCCAAGTACTTGCGCCCACTCTGCTAGCAGTACACCGACGTCCGATTCTAGCAGGCAAATTTCCCTGCCCCAGCTGCTGGACCGTCGAAAGAAGTTCACTCCCAGCCATCCACATGCCCAGCGGTTGAATGCTAGCTTGGCTAAATTGCTAGCGCTTCAACTGCTGCCTTTTCAGTTGGTAGACTCGGCCCCCTTCCGTGAGTTTGTGCAATGTGCGGTTCCTCAGTGGCAGGTTCCCAAACGCCACTTTTTCTCACGGAAGGCTATTCCGGCTCTCTACCGGCATGTGGAAGGCAATGTCTTGGCCTCGCTGGACAGGGCGGTCAGCGGTAAGGTGCATATTACCGCTGACTCATGGTCCAGCAGGCATGGACAGGGACGTTACCTTTCTTTCACGGCCCATTGGGTCACTCTTTTGGCAGCTGGGAAGGATTCAGGACAAGGTGCAGTAGTGTTGGAGGTTGTCCCACCGCCACGCCTCCAAAATGCTACTACTGGTTGTGACACACCTCTCTCCTCCACCCCCTCCTCTTCTTCTTCCTCCATGGCCTCTTCCTGTGGTTTGTCCTATGAACCAGCGGTGCTCCGTAGCCGTTCACGGGGCTACGCAAGTACGCAGGCAAAAAGATGCCATGCCGTGCTTGCGCTGGTGTGTTTGGGGGACAGAAGCCACACTGGGGCAGAGGTCCTGTCTGCTCTGCAGGGCCAGGCCGAGAGGTGGTTGACGCCACGCCAGCTTAAGCCAGGAATGGTGGTTTGCGACAATGGCACCAACCTCCTCTCCGCCCTCCGACAGGGACAACTGACCCATGTGCCCTGTGTGGCTCACGTCCTTAACCTGGTGGTGCAGCGCTTCTTGGGCAGGTACCCGGGCTTACAGGATGTCCTGAGGCAGGCCAGGAAAGTCTGTGTGCATTTCCGCAGATCTTATAATGCCAGTGCTCGCCTGGCTGAGCTGCAAAAGGAGTTGAACCTGCCCAAGAACCGCCTTATATGTGACATGCCCACCAGGTGGAACTCAACGTTGGCCATGCTGCAGCGGCTGCACACGCAGCAGAGGGCCATCAATGAGTACCTGTGCGACTACGGCACCAGGACAGGGTCAGGGGAGCTTGGTTTTTTTTCTCCACGCCAGTGGGGCATGATCAGGGATGCATGCACTGTCCTGGCACCATTTGAGGAGGCCACGAGGATGGTGAGCAGTGACAGTGCATGCATCAGTGACACTGTACCTCTTGTCCACCTGTTGGAGCACACGCTGCGTGGAATAATGGACAGGGCACTTGAGGCAGAACAGAGGCAGGAAGAGGAGGACTTCCTTGCCTCTCAAGGCCCCCTTTACCCAGACAGTGTTCCTTCTGTCCCACCCATCGCACAGGAAGAGGAGGAGGAGGAGGAGGAGGAGGAGGAGGAGGATTGTGTCAGCATGGAGGTGGAGGCTGGCACTCAGCATCATCAGCAGCAGTCTTTTAGGGATGATTTACAGTCCCAAGAAACCAGTGGACTTGTACGTGGCTGGGAGGAGGTGGCTGCGGATCATGTCGTCCTTAGTGACCCAGAGGACTCCGGAGCGAATGCCTCAGCAAACCTACGCTGCATGGCCTCCCTGATCCTGCAAAGTCTGCGGAAGGATCCTCGTATTCTTCGGATCAAGGAGAGGGACCATTACTGGCTGGCCACTCTCCTTGATCCACGGTACAAGGGTAAGGTTGCGGACCTTATATTACCGTCGCAGAGGGAGCAGAGGATGAGACAACTCCGGGAGGCCTTGCAGAAAGGTCTGTGCAACGCGTTCCCAGAGACTGGGAGGTTGCAAACTCCTGGTCCTGGACAACGAGTTGCTGAGGCTTCGGCCAGTCAAAGAAGGAGCGGTGGGGAAGGTGGCCGTCTGACCGATGCGTTCAGACAATTCTTTAGTCCGCAGCCCCAAAGTATGATCGGTTCCAGCAACCATCGCCAGCGTCTGATAAACATGGTGCAGGAATATCTAGGGGCAAGGTCAGACTTGGACACCTTCCCCACCGAAAATCCTCTGGCTTACTGGGTCTTGAGGATGGATCACTGGCCAGAGCTTGCACAGTATGCAATTGAGCTACTGGCCTGTCCTGCATCCAGCGTTCTTTCGGAACGCACATTCAGTGCTGCTGGAGGATTTGTCACGGATCACAGGGTGCGCCTGTCCACCGACTCGGTTGATCGACTGACTTTCATCAAGATGAACCAGTCTTGGATCACCACCAGCTACCACACACCTGATGCTGATATAACAGACTAATTGATTTTAAAATGTCACATCCCTTCAAGACTGATGCTGATGCTGAGTGCCTGTGCTGTTATGTTGACTGGCTATCCTCCTCCTCCGAGTCCTCAATGATACGATTGATGATGATAGCTTGGAAGATCATTTTTGTTTATGGGTGCCGCCACCAGTGCCTAACGCCCAATTTTTCAGCCCCTGTTTAACAGGGGCGTGTAATTACAATTTTTGAAGCAATACTTTGCAACAGGGCTCATTGCTGTGCTCCAAGTACAGTATCTGTGAGGAGTTGCAGTGTTGTGCCACCAGTGCCTAAGGCCCAATTTTTCAGCCCCTGTTTAACAGGGGCGTGTCATTACAATTTTTGAAGCAATACTTTGCAACAGGGCTCATTGCTGTGCTCCAAGTACAGTATCTGTGAAGGGTTGCAGTGTTGTGCCACCAGTGCCTAAGGCCCAATTTTTCAGCCCCTGTTCAACAGGGGCATGTAATTACAATTCTTGATCTAATAATTCACAGCAGGGCCCATTGCTGCACCCACCAAGAGTAACTGTCAGGGCTTACAGTGTTGTGGCACCAGCACCACCATCAAAGGCCCAATTTTTACTACCACTGTTCAACAATTATATGTAATTAAAATTCCTGATATAATAGTTGACAGCAGGGCGTTCCAGCACCAACCAAGAGTAACTGTGAGTGCTTACAGTGTTGTGCCAACACCAACAACTAAGGGGCCTATTTCTGCAGAGTATATACGGCAGGTCCCTACTTTCAAACATCCAACTTACAAACGACTCCTACTTGCAAACGCAAGAAGACAACAGGAAGTGAGAGGAAATCTACCACTAGGAAGGAAAATTCTCTCCTGTAAGAATAAATATGGGAGAAAGGTGTCTCCTCTGTACTGATGCTTTATCAGCAATCCTTGTTTCAAGAAAAACACCACATTTCAAAAACAGTTGTCATTAGGACGGAAAGTGAGGTGAAATGTTCTGAACAGGGGCACAGACAGCAAAACAAATGTTACAGGGGTGATAACCCTTACCTATGTTTTCCAAAAAGTTTAAAAATAGATTTTTGGTCTGGAGCTACACTTCAACAATGTACCTGTTCAAAATTACAAACAGATTCTACATAAGAACAAACCTACAGTCCCTGTCTTGTATGCACCGCCTGTATACGGCTGTTCTGAGTATATAGGGCCTTTTTTATTTTATGTGCGGGGTTCCCCTTAATATCCATACAAGACCCAAAGGGGCTGGTAATGGGCTGGGGTAGGGGGGGGGTCATGGGGTAGCTATGCCATTTTTCTTAAAGATTTTCATCCATATTACCGGGACCAGACATTACATTAAAGCCGCAAGCAGTTTTAAATGGCTTTTTTTTCCTTTAGAAGTGTCATTTTGTGCAGGGACAGTTCTAAACACGGGAAACACGTGGCACTTCACAGGCATACTTTAGACACCCCCCAGGTACGATATTTAAAGGAATATTTGACTTTTTTTTTTTCACTTTATGCATCATTAAAATGACTGCTCCCGGAAAACGACCGTTTTTAAAACTTATTTTTGCATTGATACATGTCCCCTGGTGCAGAACCCGGGTTCCCAAACCCTTTTTAGGACAATAACATGCATAATAGTTTTTATAATTAGCACTTTAGAATTCGAACGTTCGCATCCATTGTATTTAATAGGGTTCTAATGTTCGTTCGAACTTTCGGTCCGTTCGCGGGTTCTGGTGCGAACCGAACCCGGGGGTGTTCGGCTCATCACTAATCAGCAGATGTTCATCCCTTGGATGTAGGTGAGACTCTGAAAGAATACTTGCGAGCTACTTCATCTTTTAGAAGCTCGAACTACCTGTTCTTGTTACACACTGGTAGCAACAAAGGAAAGAGGGCTTCCTCCAGAACAATAACAGCCTGGATCGTCCAATCTATTCAACAGGCGTACAGGGCAAAGGGCTTGGCTCCTCCAGAGGCGGTGATGGCTCATTCCACCAGAGGCATGGCAGCCTCATGGGCAGCAGCTCGACACGTGGCTCCTGAAGTGATATGCAAGGCAGCCTCGTGGTCTTCTATTCATACATTTATGTCTCATTATTGTATTGAGCCTGCTTCCCTTTCCTCTGTTAATTTTGGTTGAAAAATCCTGTCAGTTGACGGGAAAGATTAAAATATATTTTTGTTCAGCATACCCTCCCGTGTGGTTTTGCTAGTTATGTCCCACACGTAGTCTGCCATGGAGTCTGTCAGGAAAACGGAAAATTTATTACCAAATACTTACCGTAATTTTCCTTTCCTGATAGACTCCATGGCAGACGGAGTTCCCACCCATGAATTAAAAATATGAGAGTTGAAATGTGAGTCGGCTAGTTACGGAACACCTGTCTGTGGAGGTGAGCTCAAATTTATGGGTAAGGGGTCCTATAGCTGTGGAGAGGAGGCGGGGTTAACCCACACGTAGTCTACCATGGAGTCTATCAGGAAAGGAAAATTACGGTAAGTATTTGGTAATAAATTTTCCGTTATGCCTCAGAGCAGGTGAAGAGCGAAATTGCTTGGGGGGCCCCCAAGACATTTTTTGCCCAGGGTCCAATCAACATTATGGACGGCCCTGCTTCTAATGCACACATACAGCATGTGACCTTGTGTCACTGACCTTGAATTAGTATACAGAAAAATCAACGTGACGGATGTGCAACTAGCATTCTCAAGTTCAGAATGGAAGCCCTATATTTTTCTCAGGACAAGTTTACGTTAAAGCTGAAATCCAGGAAGGTATTTAACATAAATGGCTTTGGTAAGTATTGTGGTTTATTTTCCTTCTTCCTTATTTCCATGAACACAACAGGAAGTTTGAAGAAATCATCAAAAGTGGAGAATGTCCATGGATTGGGTGTGGTGGTAGATGCCTTTGCCTCTTGATATGGGGACAACTCTTAAATCAAGTGTAGCGCCCCCCCAATATTTGGGGGCGCTATGTGTAAATTTAAGGGAAGTCTGAGCCAGTAATTGGGCTCCGACCAATTGATTGTTCTAGATTTGCTTCTGCTCTGGGTGTGATACTGCCTGGCAGTAGTGTTCCCTGTCTGCCTGTAGGTGGCACTGTCATCACCGCCATAGGTTGAACCACAGGGGGTATCACAACACCTTGGGTGTCCTTTCTCGGCAGCCGTACAGTGGGCGTGGTCTACCCACTGTGCATGCTGGGAGAGGAGCAGACACCATTAATTGGGGTCCTGTTCTGGGGTTTCGCCCTGGGAGCCCACCCATCAGTGTGCACCTCGTGGCCCTCCTGGCACAGGGTGCGTGTGTGTGTTCTGGCCCCGGGCACCTTTAGCCCAAGGCTACATCGCTGCATGATAGGCCCAGCTCTGCTGGCTAAGGCCTATACTTATCAAATAAAGGATCCTCAGCTGCCCACTTGAGGGAAGCCATGCTTAGGGAAGGAGACCGGGGGAGGATCTGCCCCGGAGGAGACTAGCGACGGTACTGCTGTCTCGGGAGGAGGCCTGGAGCTCACCTAAGGAGGGATCCATCATTACAAGCCCTGCAATACGCCAATCTGGCTTAAAGGTTCTTCACTTGGCTGGGAGGTTCGGGACTTTTAACAATCCTGTGGTAGAGGATTCCTGATCGTATGCCTAGAAACATTGATTCGTGCTTCATCTTGGCTGCTGGGACCACTAAAACGGGACTATCCGGGTGAGCAATACCCACTCAGGTTTGAGTGGTGACGATTGGAACTTTAGTGTTGCGTGCCTGAACCTTCCCCTGTGTTTCTCTCGTTTTCTACTTTCCTCTAAAGTTTTCCACTTCAGCAAAGTAAAATACAACCTGACTGTTTGGGTTTTACATTGTGTGGACATTGGCCTTTCTAAAGACTTGCTCACACCCTGACAACGGAAGCCTTGGAGGTAGTTTGCAGACCCAACAAAACCAGCCGGTCCCTTAAATGGGGGTAAGCGCTACACAAGCATTTCCCATAAACACCAATACAAATCTCACAGTGGTTAAAAAAAAAAATTTGGCCTAAAAAACACTTGTTTTGCATACCTGATGTTTAGCTTTTAGTACAAATTTCTTCTTTAATAACATACCTGTTATGGGAGCTGTAAATCTTCCAGTCATGACATCAAAAAAGTTTCCAATATTAGTTTCAACGCTGCTGAAAATGATCCCGCTATTGATATTGCTGAAGTGGGTTGCCATTGAGGCCATAAAGGCTACCTGCAGAAAGAGAACTCATTGTAAAGAGAGGTTTAGCCAACGCCATGTACCGCTTTCAAATCCTCTATTTTCTCTCCCTTCACCTGTATCTGTACATGTATTTATAAAAGAAGAAAACAAAGCTTGATTTTTCATGAATGAGGAAGTTTAAACCATGCTGGTCCTAGGGCTGGGAAAAAAATCGATTTTAATCTTGAATCGAGTTCTGAGTTCAAATCGATTCAGATTTGAAGAAAATCGATTTTTTTTAGATTATAAAAAAAAAAAATTATTTTTTTTTTCCTTCAAAGTTTCTGTAGCAGGGCTGCAGGGGGCGTATCCGGAATGGCACTGGGCGGCGTTACCCCAATTACATCTACTCGCCGCGAGTAGATGTAATGTAACACTAACTAACCGCAAGCCGCCGTCTGCCTACCTGATCAGCGTCTCATGCAGACAGACGGCGGCCATTGCAGTGTTCAAAAGCCACGCCTCCCGAGTCCTCGTCGTCTGTGATAGGCGGAACACTCAATTTCACAGCAGGCAGTGTTCAGCCTATCACGGACATCCTCTCATCCTCGTCTGTGTTATGAGGATGAGCGGATGTCCATGATAGGCGGAACACTGAATGGCCGCCGGTGTAGCAGTAAATACTGGAATGGCCGCCGGTGTAGCAGTAAAATCCGTATCCCATGAAAATCTGCATTAGGTACGGGCACAGTGATTGAAGCATGGGCACAGTGAAGCACGGGCACAGTGAGGCATTGGGCACAGTGAGGCATGGGCACAGTGAGGCACGGGCACAGTGAGGTACGGGCACAGTTCAATTCAACTAAGAGTAACCTCAAGATTTTTTGTTGTTAGCTAAATCCAAATACAGTATTAATAATTTGGATGTTTAAAAATCTTTGTTGCACACTGTACACTGACTTTGCACTTAGAGAAAGGGTTTGCCTTTGCAATTTTGTTTGTTGAAGCACTTCAATTAATATAATAAAAAAAAAAATATCGAATCGAATCGTAAATCGAGTTTTTTATAAAAAAGCGCAGATTTTTTTTGGGGGGGGGGGGGGAAATCGCCCAGCCCTAGCTGGTCCATCCATATCTTTTTTTAAACATAAAGTTTATTTATTTTGGAAGAGAGAAAAAAAGAAAAGCACAGCAAGATACAGTGGTACACACTCGACAGTCATTATCTATCTCCGATAGGACAAATCAATCAACAGTACAATAGTACACAATGTATCGACAAGGTCCATCAAGCACAGGGGTATATCATCTGTAGGAGATCAGAACTATTGAGTACACAGTTGCTAATCTAATCTCTAGACACTTAAAGGTCAGCATGGAGGTAATCATACATAAGACACAGGGGAGACTGGGGGAGCCTCCCCCTCTAGGTAGAGAGGTTGGAGGATTGGGCCCAGGCCCATCTTAGATCATAGCAGATAAAAGGAGGGAGGGAGGGGGCCCAAGGAGGCAAGAACCAAAGACATGTTAAGTTCCTAAATCTATATTAATGTTGGGGGGGGGGGTTCCGACTGCTGTAATAAGCAAGTCACACTCACATCGCCACCAGCCACCTCAATAACACCACCCTCAATCTACAGTAAGCCGTCACCTCTCAACCCACGCTGCCCAGATCTTGTCAAACTTTTTTGGGCAGTTACGTCCCAGGTATGTCAGCTTGTAAAGTGGTAGTGCATTGTCCACCAGGGTTTTCCACTGTTGTACTGTCGGGGGGAGGGGTCATTCCATTGCAAGAGGACCGCTTTTCTCGCATAAAAGGCAGTGTAAAATACAAAGAGATTTTTAGCCTGTGTTGTCTCAAGGTTGTCCACTACACCCAGCAACATCGGGAGTGGGTCACACAGAACACTGAGCTTGCCTATAGAATTAATGTCTGCCACTATCCTCTCCCAGTAAACCCGGAGATGCGGACAGGTCCACACCACATGAAAGAACGAGCCAGAGTCCATGGTACACTTCGGGCACAGAGGACTTCTATCAGGGTACATTTTTGCCAGGCGGTCTGGGGAATAATAGGCCCGGTGGAGGAACCTAAGCTGGGTGAATCTATCTCTTGCCCAGACCACTAGAGGAAGGTATTGCTGCACCCCCCAGTCATCATCAGCCAGAGTTGGAATATCGTCCATCCATATCTTACCTGCTCTCCATATCCCCACCGCAGGTGGCCAGGGCATGGGCATCTCCAAGTGTGGACTTAGTACTGCTTAGTTTTGTTTATTAGATTGAAGATATTACTGTTCTCAGCAACTGATTTGGTTCTGACCTGACGGGTCCATTCACGCCAAATCAATGCTTTAGTCATAGTCCGGTGGGGTCAGATCCTGGCACTAAGATCTCTTGGTAAAATGGCTACAATTCTCAACTCTGTTCCTGTCCACTTGGGAGTTTAAGGTGTCCCCACCAACCTAGGTGTGTTCATGCTCCTTTTATTTCCATTCCCAAAATACAAACAAAAAAAAATCCAACAGGGCAATGTTTGTAGAGTCAAGAATTCAGTGATGAGAATACTTCATGCTCATGAGTGATTCACAATGGGGTAGAATTTCTAAAACTGGTTCACTCAGAATTTGGTGCAGCTGTACATGGTAGCCAATCAGCGTCTAACTTCAGCTCGTTCAATTAAGCTTTGACAATAAGCTCCCGTTCACATTGGCACGATTTGACATGCAATTTGACAGGTCAAATCGCATGTCAAATCGCAGCCTATTGCCAGCGATGGGAGCGTCCCAATCGGTGTGACGCCAACACACTGTTTCAGGACAGAGCCGCCTAGTGGTAGACTAGCTTCTCACAGCAGTGATAGGGAGAGAGTCCTGAGCATCACATAAGCTCACATATATAAAGACTTGTGGACAGCGAGTCTACGGTCCCTTGCACACAGGGCTGCAATTAGTTCCCCCTGGCGATTTAGTGCCTCCGGGAGGGACAGTTTTAGCATCTAGCTCTACCGCAGGCAGTCTGTTAAAGTCTATGGCAGACTGTGGCTGAATGGGGCTAAAACTGTACTGAGTGGTACAAGTGTTTAGGGCCCTATGCGTTCAGGGATGAGGTTCCACAATTCAAGTCTTCTGTGATAGGGCCCCTATTAACCATACACCCTGGAGCCTCTCACCATGCAAACTATATGTATCCAAATTGAGTTACTTTATTTAATTTAGAGCATACTGTGTTCCTTCTGGCCTTGCTGTAGGTATATTTTTAGTGCCCCTACATGAAGCTTTTTATTCTATGAATTTAGCATTACATGATGCACCAAATCGCAATGCTAATTGCATCCAATTAGTGAACTTATCTACATCAAACTCCTCTTTTAAATTTTTTAAGGGAACAGAAATATATTAGACATTCTATTGGTTCTTATTATTCATCCTTGTCTCCACTAATAGCTTTAATGAAGTAGCAGATTTGGGAGTGTAGCTCTTTTCATCTTGCAATTAACTGGAAGCTGGCTTTGAACTGCACCCTCTCTGCCTCCAGTCCTTCCTAAAGCAATATTAAATATATCTTTCTTTTATCACTGCATCTAATGGTATATGTGATAAGCATTCATGATTCCCCTCTTGTAAAAATTGTATTACAAATGTTAAGTGTGACTCCAAAGTTTTCTTTTCCATTTAGGATAGAGTGGCGCCAATGGTAAGAACCTCTGCCTGTTTTTTTGGGGGGTGGGGGGTTTCTGGTGTCTGTGTTTTTGCTCATATTAATGTTCACTTCATGTCACTTTGGGGAACATTGTCATCTGGGCAGGATGTATGGGAAAATCTTTAGTAGGGACCACACTGCAATATAAAGCTAACAAGTGGGTTTAACTAATCTTTTTGTTTGTATAATTCTACTTTAAAAAAGGGGGGCAGGGGGCGTGTCCTATGCCTACATACTTTTGTTAATAGGTGTCCCTCGTTACCATCTCAAAAAGTTGGGAGGTATGAAACTTCCCAGAGAGTACACGGCTCTACGTGCATACCCGGGAACTTTCTGGATCTACAATGCCTTGAAAAAGTATTCATACCCCTCGAAATTTACCACATTTTGTCATGTTACTAAAAACATAAATGTATTTTAAAGCGGGATTCCACCCACGATTTTTTTTTTTTTTAAAGTCAGCAGCTACAAACACTGTAGCTGCTGACTTTTAATAAGGACACTTACCTGTCCTAGGCGCCCGCGATGTTGGCCCCCCGAGGCCGACCCCTCGATCCTGGCATCCTCACTAAGGGAAACAGGCAGTGAAGCCTTCACTGCCTGTTTCCTACTGCGCATGCGCAAGTCTTGTGCAAGTCTCGCGGCGCTTTGTGAATGGGGCGGCTACTTTCTGGGATACACACAGTTCCCAGAAGGCAGCGCACACCATTTCCCAGAAGACAACGTGAGGAGGAAGAGGAAGAAGACCTGCCGAGGACTAGGAAGAGGCAGATTAGGAACATCCGCATAGCAACCGCAATTTCTGGTAAGTAAATTTTTTTTATTTTTTTTTTCAATTGTTTTTTTTCAATTTTTTTGCAGGATTTTGGCGTAATTTTTATTTTTAGGGTGGAACTCCACTTTAATGGTATTTTATGTGATAGACCAATGCAAAGTGGCACATTATAGTGAAGTGACACCGCCTCCCCCTTGTGACTTCACCGACCCAGCATGCACCGGTCCATGGCATCACAAGGGGACGGGGCCACCAGGTGACACCGCCAGGTGGCCCTGCTCTTCCCTATAAAAGAACTGTCAAACGGCGGAGCCTGCAGTAGGCGGTCAGCCTTCATGGACGGCAGGAGCATTTTTGTTTTGGATGCAGCCAATGGGGGGGCACAGTTTTTTTACAGGACGGAAGGAGAAGGAGCAGACCGGCTCTGTATTCTCTTATTCGTTTGAGAGAGGGGGAACTGTCAGTGCAGGCTCTGGGCTGTATGAGAGAGACGCTCTGAGCTCAGAGTACTGCTGAGGAAGCACTGATGAGGAGGCACTGATAGATGGCACTGATAGGCAGCACTAGTAGGCTGCACTGATGGGCACTAATAGGTGGCATTAATGAGCACTGACAGGTGGCACTGATAGGCACTGATATGTGGCCCTTATGACCACTGATAGGTGGCACTGATTGGCATTGATGAGCATTGACAGGTGGCACTGATGACAGCACTAATAGGCTGCACTGATAGGCAGCATTGATGAGCACTGATAGGCAGCATTGGTGAGCACTGATAGGTGACACTGATAGGTGGCATTGATAGGCAGCACTGATGGGCAGCACTGAAGGAAAGGACTGCTGATAACTGGCAAGCCTGTTTACATGTGATCAGCTGAACACATAGTAAAGGCCCGCTGTGATTGGCCCTTTACCATGATGAATCACATACTCTAGGCTCCTTCAATTAACATTCAAGTACTGAGCAGCATTCCGTACATTATTCAGGTAAGTATTTTATATAAAAAAAGTTTAAAAGAAATGCATTATTAAGCACACAACAATTTTATCCCTCAATGGAAATGCTTGAACATAAAAATTGTGTGTGTGTGTGTCGGGGGGGGGGGGGGGTCCACATATTTTGGTGTATGTGGCCTATCTTACCTAATAGAGATTTGAAATGAATTTCAGCCAATGATAGTAATTTCTGCACTGTATCATTCTGCTCTACATCTCTCTGATCTTCTCTTGCTTTGCATGCAACACACTTTACATCTCTTGACCAGGGATGAGCCGAACACCCCCCTGTTCGGTTCGCACCAGAACCTGCGAACAGACAAAATGTTCGTGTAAACTTTAGAACCCTATTAAATACAATGGCCTCGAACGTTCTAAATCTAAAGTGTTAATTATAAAGGCTAATATGCAAGTTATTGTCCTAAAAAGTGTTTGGGGACCCGGGTCCTGCCCCAGGGGACATGTATCAATGCAAAAAGAAGTTTTAAAAACTGCAGTTTTTTCGGGAGCAGTGATTTTAATAATGCTTAAAATGAAAAAATAAAAGTGAACTATTCCTTTAAATTTCGTACCTGGGGGGTGTGTATGATATGCATGTGAAGTGGCGCATGTTTCCCGTGCTTAAAACTGTCCCTGCAAAAAATGTCATTTTTGAAAGAAAAAAATGCATTTAAAACTGACTCGCGGCTATTAATGAATTGTCGGCTCCCGGCAATACATACAAAAGTCATTGATCAAAAAAAAAAAAAAAGCGTGGGGGTTCCCCAGAATTCAATTACCAGGCCCTTCAGGTCTGGAATGGATATTAAGGGGAACCCCGCCGCAAATTAAAAAAAAAATTGACGTGGGGTTCCCCCAAATATCCATTCCAGGCCCTTCAGATCTGGCATGGATTTTAAGGGGAACTCCACCCCAAATTTAAAAAAAAATGGCGTGGAGTCCCCCTAAAAATCCATACCAGACCCCTTATCCGAGCACGCAACCTGGCCAGCCGCAGGGGAAAAGGGGGGGACGAGAGAGCGCCCCCCCCTCCCTCCTGAACCGTACCAGGCCACATGCCCTCAACATGGGGAGGATGTCCCCATGTTGATGGGGACAAGGGCCTCATCCCCACAACCCTTGCCCGGTGGTTGTGGGGCTCTGCGGGCAGGGGGCTTATCGGAATCTGGAAGACCCCTTTAACAAAGGGGACCCCCAGATCCCGGCCCCCCCCTATGTGAATTGGTAAGGGGTACATTGTACCCCTACCATTTCACAAAGAAAGCGTAAAAAAATGTTTAAAAAACACACAAACACCTTGAAAAAGTCCTTTATTTAAAAAAAAAAAAACATTCCAGCGATGAAATCCAGTGTCCCGCGGCGATCCCGATGTCCAGCGCTGTCCTTCATTGGTTGTGCCTGAGCGGACCTGATGGGGAACTCCCTCTCAGTATTTTAAATGTATAGACCCGCCCCTTCTAAAGTTCCCCATCAGGTCCGCTCAGCGGACGAGATGCGGAACATGAGAAGGGGCGGGTCTATACATGTATTACCAAAGTGAGAGCAGTCCCCCATCAGGTCCGCCCCCTCGGTATGTCGGACCCGCCTACGTCATTGGCTTGAGCGGGAAACTTCCTTCACTATGTAAATTTAAATTACACAGTGAAGGAAGTTCCCCGCTCAAGCCAATGACGTAGGCGGGTCTGACATACCGAGGGGGCGGACCTGATGGGGAACTGCTCTCACTTTGGTAATACATGTATAGACCCGCCCCTTCTCATGTTCCGCATCTAGTCCGCTGAGCGGACCTGATGGGGAACTTTAGAAGGGGCGGGTCTATACATTTAAAATACTGAGAGGGAGTTCCCCATCAGGTCCGCTCAGGCACAACCAATGAAGGACAGCGCTGGACATCGGGATCGCCGCGGGACACTGGATTTCACCGCTGGAATGTTTTGTTTTTTTTTGTTTTTTAAATAAAGGACTTTTTCAAGGTGTTTGTGTGTTTTTTTAAACATTTTTTTACGCTTTCTTCGTGAAATGGTAGGGGTACAATGTACCCCTTACCAATTCACATAGGGGGGACCGGGATCTGGGGGTCCCCTTTGTTAAAGGGGTCTTCCAGATTCCGATAAGCCCCCCGCCCGCAGACCCCCACAACCACCGGGCAAGGGTTGTGGGGATGAGGCCCTTGTCCCCATCAACATGGGGACATCCTCCCCATGTTGAGGGCATGTGGCTTGGTACGGTTCAGGAGGGAGGGGGGGCCGCTCTCTCGTCCCCCCCTTTTCCCCTGCGGCCGGCCAGGTTGCGTGCTCGGATAAGGGGTCTGGTATGGATTTTTAGGGGGACTCCACGCCATTTTTTAAAAAAATTTGGGGTGGAGTTCCCCTTAAAATCCATGCCAGATCTGAAGGGCCTGGAATGGATATTTGGGGGAACCCCACGTCAATTTTTTTTTTAATTTGCGGCGGGGTTCCCCTTAATATCCATTCCAGACCTGAAGGGCCTGGTAATTGAATTCTGGGGAACCCCCACGCTTTTTTTTTTTATCAATGACTTTTGTATGTATTGCCGGGAGCCGACAATTCATTAATAGCCGCGAGTCAGTTTTAAATGCATTTTTTTCTTTCAAAAATTAAATTTTTTGCAGGGACAGTTCTAAGCACGGGAAACATGCGCCACTTCACATGCATATCATACACACCCCCCAGGTACGAAATTTAAAGGAATATTTCACTTTTATTTTTTCATTTTAAGCATTATTAAAATCACTGCTCCCGAAAAAACGGCCGTTTTTAAAAACTTCTTTTTGCATTGATACATGTCCCCTGGGGCAGGACCCGGGTCCCCAAACACTTTTTAGGACAATAACTTGCATATAAGCCTTTATAATTAGCACTTTAGATTTCTCCCATAGATTTTTCGAATTTGCTGCGAACACCCCAATTTGTTCGCTGTTCGGCGAACGGGCGAACAGGCAATGTTCGAGTCGAACATGAGTTCGACTCGAACTCGAAGCTCATCCCTACTCTTGACATTCCAATTTACTAAGACTTTGTATGACAGTTCCCCATCAAATAAAATACTGGAAGAGTAAACCAATGTAACTGAGTTTCTAAGATACATGAAAATTGAGAAGACACGAAACGGATCTAATTTAAAAATTAATTTTGTTCTGACAAGCCGAGTCTGAGTCAATCAGAATGTATTTGTAATGTTGAACATACTCTGTCCTGAGACCTCATTATATATGCATTGATACAACAAGCTATTATTTACTTAGGAAAGTGTCCTTCTCAACTCCTACAACACACTTCATTTGTGTAGAGGGAATGTATGCAGATGTGACAAGCATGTCTAACTAACCTCCAACGCTTTCTGTATCTGTAAGAATACAAAGTTCTTGATAGTCATTCCAAGATTCTGTACAGGACCAGATAATCACTATATGGCCATTTGTACAGTATCTCACAAAAGTAAGTACACCCCTCACATTTTTGTAAATATTTTATAAAATCTTTTTATGTGACAACACTGAAGAAATGACACTTTGCTACAATGTAAAGTAGTGAGTGTACAGCTTGTATAACAGTGTAAATTTGCTGTCCCCTCAAAATAACTCAACACACAGCCATTAATGTCTAAACCTCTGGCAACAAAAGTGAGTACACCCCTAAGTGAAAATGTCCAAACTTTAACTTGCATGGGTGAATAAGAGGGAGAATTAGAGCAGAGTTTGTCACTGGATGAAACAAACAAGGTATTGAAATTAGTTTGTTCATCCTTGATAAATTTTTCTTCTGCTGACAGTAATTATAAATTGCTAATCAGGTGGTATTATATTTTGATGCATTTAAATAAATAAGATCGGCAAGTATTAACACTATAGTATGTTGGGGATGTGATCAAGAATTGGGGACACTGTCCCATACCTGGTGGTTCTGCCCCCGATTTGAGTAGATTGCAAGCAAATCCTTGAACTGATTGAAAGGATTTCACCTATCTCCATCCCCTTCGGCTTGTAGGTGGTTTTGTTCAGCAAAACCCAAATCTCAATCTCAAAATGTAAAAAATAAATGCTACCCAACTTACTGCATGACTGCTATTTTGACATCAAATTTCAACTTCGTTTTAGTTATAGTCTTTTCACTAAAAGGCCATTTTAGTTCATATCGTATTTTAGTCATCTGAGTTGTTTTAGTTTTAGTCGTCTTTTAGTCTAGTAAAATCCCCAGTACATCTTATTCGACTAAAATCTCCAGTATATTTTAGTCAACTAAAATCGAATAGGTTTAGTTAAATATTAATGCATTATTTCTTTGGAACTGCAAAACATTATATATTCTTAGAGTAAAAATCGAATAACATGTTTATTATTTATGGTATTAGGGTTTGAACATGCACTACATACACAGATTTAGTCGTTATGATATAAATTGAATTTCGTTTTAGCCATAGTCTTTTCACTAAAATGTCATTTTAGTTTTAGTCATATTTTAGTCATCTGAATTGTTTTCATTGTATTTTAGTTGACTAAAATAGTATTAATTTAGTTGACTAAAATAGTATTAATTTAGTCGATGAAAATATTTTGGTCGACGAAAATTAACACTGCTACTGACAGAATTACATTGGTGGCAAAGAAAGGGTTAAAGCCCATTGCACCCTTAAAATCTACTAAAAATCACTTTAATTTCATCTTCTCTATTGACTCCAATGCATTTCACAAAAATGGCAAAATTTCACTAATATTTCTTGGCAATGAAATTTCAAAATTTTGCTCATCCCCAAATGTAACCAGATTTCACAGACCATCCTACATATGGTATGGGAAGGTGTACTCTCTAAAGCAGGGGTGCCCAACCTTTTGAAGAGCAAGGGCCACTTAACCACTTAAGCCCCGGACCATTTGGTAGCTAAAGGACCAGAGGTGATTTCAGAATTTTGCACTGCGCTGCTTTAACTGTAAATTGTGCGGACATGCAATGTTGTACCCAAACAAAATTTGCGTCCTTTTCTTCCCACAAATAGAGCTTTCTTTTAATGGTATTTGATTGCCTCTGCGATTTTTATTTTTTGTGATATAAATGGAAAAAGACCGAAAATTTTGAAAAAAAATGATATTTTCTACTTTTTGTTATAAGAAAAATCAAATAAACTCAATTTTAGTCATACATTTAGGCCAAAATGTATTCAGCCACATGTCTTTAGTAAAAAAAACTGTCAATAAGCGTATATTTATTGGTTTGCGCAAAAGTTATAGCGTTTACAAACTAGGGTACATTTTCTGGAATTTACACAGCTTTAAATTTATGACTGCCTATCTCATTTCTTGAGGTGCTACAATGGCAGGGCAGTACAAAACCCCCCCAAATGACCTCATTTTGTAAAGTAGACACCCCAAGGAAATTGCTGAGAGGCATGTTGAGCCCATTGAATATTTTTTTTTGTCCCAAGTGATTAAATAATGACAAAAAAAAAATTACAAAAAGTTGTCACTAAATGATATATTGCTCACACAAGCCATGGTTATATGTGGAATTGCACCCCAAAATACATTCTGCTGCTTCTCCTGAGTACGGGGATACCACATGTGTGGGACTTTTTAGGAGCCTAGCCACGTACGGGACCCCGGAAACCAAGCACCGCCTTCAGGATTTCTAAGGGCGCAAATTTTTGATTTCACTCCTCACTACCTATCACAGTTTCGAAGGCCATAAAATGCCAAAATAGCACAAAACCCCCCCAAATGACCCCATTTTGGAAAGTAGACACCCCAAGCTATTTACTGAGAGTATATAAAATAAACAAAGTAGCGCTACTGAGTGAACAAATGAATAGATGGCTGCTAGCATCAGCAAATAGACAAATCGCAAAATAGTTAACAGAAAATAAAAAAATGCAGCGCCAAAGTACTGTGTGAGAACCCAGATATATATATAAATCTGGGCATGTGATAGTTTAACTAACTAAACAATACAAATAGAGGGAGTGACCCCAAAGTATATATATATACCAAACAGTTGTGAATGATAAAATGTGCAAACTCATATATAAAGTGATGTGACTGACAACAAAGTCCAATGGGATGCTCAGTAAGTGAACTGAGAACAAATGCAATCAATCAAACTTCGGTATATCCATAGCAACTTCAAGTTCGTGTAGAATATATGTGTACATAAAACCATGCCCCAGTGGATGCATTTCTCATGCGAAACATGTCGGGTACATGGACTTGCCTGTAGCTACGCTTTTTATTTGATTCTAACTTTGCTTGTACAAGCCTCTGCATGGAAGCCTGTTTCATTTTTTATTTACATTTCGTTTTTTATACACCTATGTGTGTTTTGTGACTTTTTGTTTTGAATAAACAAAGTCTTTTTAATTATCATCTGATCCTGCACTATGTGGAGCTTCCCCCTTTTTTTCTATGGTCATTTCCACAATCCTTGATGCACTAATATCCTTGGCGCTTCGTATTACCACCGTGGAAAGATCTGGCTGGAGATTCGGTGTTCCTGCATTCATCGATCTGTGAGGACGGTTCCTGAGGATTCCACATCTACACCTTTGCTTGATTGACCCACTACGGCTGGTGTGTGTGTCCACACATAGGGGTAAGAGTACCCATTTCTTTTTCCCCATTCCTGGTGTTGGAATCACGTCCCCGGGTGTTGCAGTTTTATGTACACATATATTCTACACAAACTTGAAGTCGCTATGGATATACCGAAGTTTGATTGATTGCATTTGTTCTCAGTTCACTTACTGAGCATCCCATTGGACTTTGTTGTCAGTCACATCACTTTATAGAACTTTATATATGAGTTTGCACATTTTATTATTCACAACTGTTTGGTATATATATATACTTTGGGGTCACTCCCTCTATTTGTATTGTTTAGTTAGTTAAACTATCACATGCCCAGATTTATATATATATCTGGGTTCTCACACAGTACTTTGGCGCTGCATTTTTTTATTTTATATTTACTGAGAGGCATGTTCAGTCCATGGAATATTTTATATTTTGCCACAAGTTGCGGGAATATGACAAACTTTTTTTTTTTGCACAAAGTTGTCACTAAATGATATATTGCTCACACATGCCATGGGCATATGTGAAATTACACCCCAAAATACATTCTGCTGCTTCTCCTGAGTACGGGGATACCACATGTGTGGGACTTTTTGGGAGCCTAGCCGCGTACGGGACCCCAAAAACCAAGCACTGCCTTCAAGGTTTCTAAGGGCATAAATTTTTGATTTCACTCCTCACTACCTATCACAGTTTTGAAGGCCATAAAATGCCAAGATAGCACAAAACCCCCCAAAATGACCCCATTTTGGAAAGTAGACAACACAAGGAAATTGCTGAGAGGCATGTTGAGCCCATTGAATTTTTTTTTTTTGTCCCAAATGATTGAATAATGACAAAAATAAAAAAAAATTGTACAAAAAGTTGTCACTAAATGATATATTGCTCACATATGCCATGGTTATATGTGGAATTGCACCCCAAAATACATTCTGCTGCTTCTCCTGAGTACGGGGATACCACATGTGTGGGACTTTTTGGGAGCCTATCCGCGTACGGGGCCCCAAAAACCAAGCACCGCCTTCAGGATTTCTAAGGGCGTAAATTTTTGATTTCACTCCTCACTACCTATCACAGTTTTGAAGGCCATAAAATGCCAAAATAGCACAACCCCCCCCAAATGACCCCATTTTGGAAAGTAGACACCCCAAGCTATTTACTGAGAGGCATGTTGGGTTCATGGAATATTTTATATTTTGCCACAAGTTGCGGGAATATGACAAACTTTTTTTTGCACAAAGTTGTCACTAAATGATATATTGCTCACACATGCCATGGTTATATGTGGAATTGCACCCCAAAATACATTCTGCTGCTTCTCCTGAGTACGGGGATACCACATGTGTGGGACTTTTTGGGAGCCTAGCCGCGTACGGGGCCCCAAAAACCAAGCACCGCCTTCAGGATTTCTAAGGGCGTAAATTTTTGATTTCACTCCTCACTACCTATCACAGTTTTGAAGGCCATAAAATGCCAAAATAGCACAAACCCCCCCCCCCCCAAATGACCCCATTTTGGAAAGTAGACACCCCAAGCTATTTACTGAGAGGCATGTTGGGTTCATGGAATATTTTATATTTTGCCACAAGTTGCGGGAATATGACAAACTTTTTTTTGCACAAAGTTGTCACTAAATGATATATTGCTCACACATGCCATGGTTATATGTGGAATTGCACCCCAAAATACATTCTGCTGCTTCTCCTGAGTACGGGGATACCACATGTGTGGGACTTTTTGGGAGCCTAGCCGCGTACGGGACCCCAAAAACCAAGCACCGCCTTCAAGGTTTCTAAGGGCATAAATTTTTGATTTCACTCCTCACTACCTATCACAGTTTTGAAGGCCATAAAATGCCAAGATAGCCCAAAACCCCCACAAATTACCCTATTTTGGAAAGTAGACACCCCAAGCTATTTGCTGAGAGGCATGGTGAGTATTTTACAGCTCTCATTTGTTTTTGAAAATGAAGAAAGACATTTTTTATTTTTTTATTTTTTAAATTTTCAAAACTTTGTGACAAAAAGCGAGATCTGCAAAATACTCAACATACCTCTCAGCAAATAGCTTGGGGTGTCTACTTTCCAAAATGGGGTCATTTGGGGGGGTTTTGTGCCATCTGGGCATTCCATGGCCTCCGAAACTGTGATAGGCAGTGAGAAGTGAAATCAAAAATTTACACCCATAGAAATCCTGAAGGCGGTGCTTGGTTTTCGGGGTCCTGTACGCGGCTAGGCACCCAAAATGTCTCACACATGTGGTATCCCCGTACTCAGGAGAAGAAACAGAATGTATTTTGGGGTGCAATTCCACATATGCCCATGGCATGTTTGAGCAATATATAATTTAGTGACAACTTTTTGTACATTTTTTTTTCTTTTTTGTCATTATTCAGTCACTTGGGACAAAAAAAAAAATATTCAATGGGCTCAACATGCCTCTCAGCAAATAGCTTGAGGTGTCTACTTTCCAAAATGGTGTCATTTGGGGGGGGTTTTGAACTGTCCTGGCATTTTATACACAACATTAGGAAGCTTACATCCACTCTTCTAACCACTTGAAGACAAAGCCCTTTCTGACACTTTTTGTTTACATGAAAACATTTTTTTTTTGCAAGAAAATTATGTTGAACCCCCAAACATTATATATTTTTTTAAAGCAAAGGCCCTACAGATTAAAATAGTGGGTGTTGCATTTATTTTTCCACACAGTATTTGCGCAGCGATTTTTCAAACGCATTTTTTGGGGGAAAAACACACTTTTTTTATTGTTAATGCACTAAAAAACACTATATTGCCCAAATGTTTGATGAAATAAAAAAGATGATCTTAGGCCGAGTACATGGATACCAAACACGACATGCTTTAAAATTGCGCACAAACGCGCAGCGGCGACAAACTACATTAATTTTTAAAAGCATTTCAAAGCCTTTACAGGTTACCACGTTAGATTTACAGAGGAGGTCTACTGCTAAAATTACTGCCCTCGATCTGACCTTCGCGGTGATACCTCACATGCATGATGCAATTGCTGTTTACATATGACGCCAGACCGACGCTTGCGTTCGCCTTTGCCCAAGAGCAGGTGCTTTTTTTTTTTATTATTATTTATTTTATTTTTTTTATTTTAAACTGTTCCTTCCATATTTTTTTTATTTTTTTTACCATTTTTATTGTTATCTCAGGGAATGTAAATATCCCCTATGATAGCAATAAGTAGTGACAGGTACTCTTTTTTTGAAAAAAATTGGGGGGTTAGACCCTAGATCTTTCCTCTGCCCTCAAAGCATCTGACCACACCAAGATCGGTGTGATAAAATGCTTTCCCAATTTCCCAATGGCGCTGTTTATATCCGGGGGGGGGCATTCCCTCCCACTGTTTGTAAAAGCAGTCTAGAGGCTAATTATCTGCTAGAATTGCTTTTACATGAAAGCCGGCCACTGGCTGAAAAGAATGATACCAAGATGATACCTAAACCTGCAGGCATCATTCTGGTATAAACATTCAAAGTCCAGCAACATACCAGCACGTTGCTGGTCCCTGTTGGCTGAACGAAAAAAAGAGATTGATCGGTGGGTATGCCCACCATTAGAATACCTCCCTTCATCCACCCACTTCTAATGATGGGCATACATGCACCATTTATATATGCCGAAGCATGGGGGCATCCTCCCGCAAAAAAGTTATGCCGCGTACACACGGTCGGACGTTTCTACGGGCAAGCCTCCGTCGGAATTTCAACCGTATGTACGCGGCATTAGGAGCAAAATCGCTCCTCCACCCCTGCTGCCCCCATGCTTCGGCATATATGCTCTTTTTTTTAACTGTGGTGGTGAAATCACCTCCTACAGCGTTGGAGTCATGGCTTTATGTATCGTGGGAGCAAACGCTGTTGCTGTCAAGATAAATAGATCCGCGATGCAACTGAATGGCGTACCTGCTAAGCAAATGATGGTTAACATTAAAACAAAGTAACATTACAGTACAACAGTAAGACCTTACCATACCATACCTGCAAAGCAAATACCAAAACAAAACCTAGTTAAAAATAAAACATTTTTTTAACGCAACCTGTGCCTAAAATATATATATGCCGAAGCATGGGGGCATCCTCCCGCAAAAAAGTTATGCCGCGTACACACGGTCGGACTTTTCCACGGGCAAGCCTTCGTCGGAATTTCGACCGTATGTACGCAACATAAAAGGTTATGCCGCGTACACACGGTCGGACTTTTCCACGGGCAAGCCTCCGTCGGAATTTCGACCGTATATACGCGGCATTAGGAGCAAAATCGCTCCTCCGCCCCTGCTGCCCCCATGCTTTGGCATATATGCTCTTTTTTTTAACTGTGGTGGTGAAATCACCTCCTACAGCGTTGGAGTCACGGCTTTATGTATCGTGGGAGCAAACGCTGTTGCTGTCAAGATAAATAGATCCGCTCTGCAACTGAATGGCGTACCTGCTAAGCAAATGATGGTTAACATTAAAACAAAGTAACATTACAGTACAACAGTAAGACCTTAGAGTCCATTCACACAGGGGCAACACGACTTCGCGATTTTATGAGGCAACTCAGACACGACCTGAGTATGAATCACAGTGCGACCTGGAGCTATTTACAAGGCAACTCCAAGTTGCCTGCAGGACCGGAGACATTCCAGTGGCCAATCAAACAAGAATCAGCTCTGTGGGAGGGAGGGGGAGGGAGAGTTTTGCAGGAGAAATGTATGTTTTCTTCCTGGAGAGTTGCTCCTATTAAGACAGTGAGAGGCGACTCCCATTGAAATGAATGGGTACAGGTCGCCTAGGAGTCGGATTGAAGTAGTACAGGGACCTTTTTTGAAGTCGGAGCGACTGCAGTAGTGTGCATAAGGACGGCTCCATTAACTTACATTGATTTCTTCAGCCAGCGCGACCTGAGGCGACTAGGGGCGACCTGGGGCGATTTGGAGTCAGATCCAAAGACGCCCCTGTGTGAATGGGCTCTTACCATACCATACCTGCAAAGCAAATACCAAAACAAAACCTAGTAAAAAAAAAAAAAAAAAATTTAACGCAACCTGTGCCTAAAATATATATATGCCGAAGCATGCGGGCATCCTCCCGCAAAAAAGTTATGCCGCGTACACACGGTCTGACTTTTCCACGGGCAAGCCTCCGTCGGAATTTCGACCGTATGTACGCGGCATTAGGAGCAAAATCGCTCCTCCGCCCCTGCTGCCCCCATGCTTCGGCATATATGCTCTTTTTTTTTTAACTGTGGTGGTGAAATCACCTCCTACAGCACTGGAGTCACGGCTTTATGTATCGTGGGAGCAAACGCTGTTGCTGTCAAGATAAACAATTCCGCGCTGCAGCTGAATGGCGCACCTGAAAACAAAAAATTACATACCTGAAAAGCAAGCATGATAAGACATTGCAGAATAGAATACAGTAAAAAAGAGCAGAACAATAGAGAGAAAATAGAGAGAGAGAGAGAACAATAAAACGACAACTATTTTTGTTTTTTTTTATTTTATATTTTTTTTGTGTTTTGTTTTTTACGTTTTTTTTTCGTTTTAACACTTTTTTTTGTAACTTTAACAACTGTAATGGTTCGGGTCTCTCAAAATGTAATGGCATCTTGGGAGACCCTGTGTAAGTGTGTCCTAGTCTGTGAAATGCTGTACCCTACGCTAAAACTTCACTTTTGAGTGGTAGCGTTCAAAACATTCACCAAGGCAAAGACCAGGTTTGTCAGGACAGAGTGGACAAAAACACGGGTGTCACGCCTAAATCCGCGCTTGCTACAGACACAACATCTTTTTTGGGGGGTTCGTTGGGTAGGGGTACTCGGGAGGGCATACGGATAATGCCTCTCATGCAGCCGGCTTACTGCATTTGGTTGGGGATGGTGAGGTGCAGAGCCGCCTGGATACAGGAGGTCTGTGACTATCTCATTCTGGAATTTTAGAAGAGATAAAGTCCCACCTGAAGCTCTGTATAGCACATGAGCGTTCAGCAAAGCCAATTGGAATAAGGATAGAGACACTTTTTTGTACCAGCGTCTCGCCTTACGGTCAATTAGATACGGCGCCAACAACTGGTCGTTGAGGTCCACCCCTCCCATATTTTGGTTATATTCGTGGACACAGAGGGGTTTCTCCACAACACCAGTCGCCATACGAATTTGAACTGTCGTGTCTGCATGAAGGGAGGTAAGAAGGAAAACATTCTTATTGTCCCTCCACTTCATAGCGAGCAAGTTATTACACTTCACGCAGGCTCTCTCCCCCAGCCTAAGACGGGCATCTACAAGCCGCTGGGGAAAGCCCCGGCGATTAGGTCGCACGGTGCCACATGCTCCAATCTGATGATCAAACAAGTGACTAAACAGTGGCACGCTCATGTAATAATTGTCCACATACAAGTGGTACCCCTTTCCGAATAAGGGTGACACCAAGTTCCACACTATCTTGCCAGCGCTCCCTATGTAATCCGGGCAGTTGTCCGGCTCAACCTGTCTGTCTTTTCCCTCATAAACCGTAAAGCTCCATACATAGCCTGTTGCCCTGTCACAGAACTTATAGAGCTTGACCCCATATCTGGCACGCTTGCTGGGAAGGTACTGCTTGAAAGACAAGCGGCTAGAAAATTTAATCAGGGACTCATCAACGCAGACAACTTGATCGGGAATAAACAAGGCTGCAAAATGTTCATTGAAGTGGTTTATGAGGGGCCGAATTTTATAGAGCCGGTCGTATTCAGGGTCTCCACATGGACGACAAAGTTCATTGACGTTGAAGTGCATGAACCGCAAAATCTGCTCGTATCGTGCCCTGGGCATGGAGGCAGAGAACACAGGCATGTGGTCAATTGGGTGCGTGGACCAATAAGCACGCAATGACGGGAATTTATGTGTGCCCATGTTGAGGGAAAGGCCCAGAAAGGTCTTAAATTCAGAAACCGTAATTGGTTTCCAATCTTTGGCAATGGAAGGCAACTGGGGGTTAGCGGCGATGAATTGACCAGCATATAAATTACTCTGGTCCACAATAGATCTATAGAGATCTTCCGTGAAAAACAGCAAATAGAAATCAATTGGCATAAAATCAGCTGTTTCCACCTGAATACCGGGTTGGGCAGTGAATGGGGGAAGTATGGGTTCTGCAGAAGTGGTGGGGACCCAATCAGGATAGGCGAATTCTGCAGGAAGGGCACTATGGGCACGACGGGCCTGCCTTTGTCTTCTTGGTGGCAGCGGGACACTACTTGTGCTTGCCACCTCGCCAGCTTGAACTGCACTTATGGGACTCGCCACATCACCACGTGATACTGCAGTGCTGGATGTACGCCCAGGCTGTACTAGGCCGCTGGTGCTTGCCAATTCACCAGAAGGAATAGCGGCGCTAGTACTACTCTGCTCCATGATACGAGAGACCTGCGGTTCTCGCTCCTCAACAACCTCAGAAGATCGGGATCGGGTACGCCTGACCTTAGCAGGGACCTCCACTTTGTCGTCAGAGCTATCTGACGAGGAGCCGCTGACTTCACTGTCTTCTACGAGAAGATATTCTGAGCCTGAATCTGACAGATGCGTGACCTCCTCTTCACTATCTGTCATGCTCAGAATCTCGTAGGCCTCTTTACTAGTGTACCTTTGTCTTGCCATTTTGGGCTCCAAATTTAGGGGTACACTAGTAAGATTCACAGGTAAAAAAAGCACCTGACTGTCAGCAAATGTATCAAACGCTACCAAAAAAACTGTTAGCGATCGCAGGGATTAGGACTGTCTCTGCGAACGCTGCAGTTATGTGTGTTGTGTTTGGTAAGTGACAGTGATCGATCGATACTGCACTTGGGTGGGCTGGGCTGGGCGGAGGGGCTAAACGCAGGTGCTAGCAGGTATCTGGGCTGATCCCGCTAACACTGGGTTTTTGGGAACCCTAAACCGCTGGGGACGCTAGTATAGATCTGTTCAGATACTATACCACTAAGGGAGGTGTATACTTTGCGCGTGGGTGTTAGCGTTAATGGCACTAACCTGACGCTGCCTGGGGTGACGCAGACCCTCTCTGGCGCTAAAACCTAATTGATATCAGCCGCCGGGCGATCAGGGGGTTAAACCTTTATTGGGTTATATACGGCGGGTGCCCTGATGCTATAAAAAGCAAACTAACCAACCAGCGTCACCCGTAAAACTTATATGGTGATCACTGGTAAAAATGTTAACTAGGGGCAATCAGGGGGTTAAAACCTTTATTAGGTTATATATGGGGGTACCCAACGCTAAATAAAAACCTGACGGGTAACCTAAATAACTAAATAACTAACCGGCTAACCAGTGTCACCAGTAAGACTTATACGGTGATCACTGGTGAAAGGGTTAACTCTAGGGGCAATCAGGGGGTTAAAATAATATATGGGGGTACCTGACACTATATAAACCTGCGGCAAAACTAAAAATAAATAACTGGCTATCAAGGGCACCACCGGCACTAAATACAGCGATTGGAAATACGATCGCTTAGTGACGCTGGCGTTAGGGGGTGAAAGGGTTACCTGGGGGGCGATCAAGGGGTTAAACCTTTATTAGGGGGGGGTTAGGGGGCTACCCTGGACCTAAAGGGGCCTAAACCTAACTGCCCTGCAACTTTTTACTGTCACAAATGACACTGATTGCAGTGATCAGTAAAAAAATGACCACTGCAAACGGTGCACTGTGACTGGGGGTACTGGGGGTGATCTGGGGGGTGATCTGGGGGTGACTGGGGGGTGAAAAGTGTGCCTACGTGTACTGGTGTCAGTGGGCTGTTGGTGCACTTACTGTGAGATGTCTTCACTCCTTGCGCCGGATCGAAAAGACCGACACGAGGAGAGATGACATCACTTCCTCTGCCTGTGTTTACATTTACACAGCAGAGGAAGCATATCATTCGCTGGGAGCGATCGCGAGGGGGTGGCCTGAATCGAACGGCCGTCCCCTCATCCCGGATCGCTCCCCAATGGAAAACGACCACTCACTGTATAGGAGGGCGGTCCGATTGGACCCCCCTACTACACAAAGGCAATCACGTACATATACGTGACTTTGCCTGTCGGTGCCATTCTGCCGACGTATTTTTACAGTGGGCGGTCGTTAAGTGGTTAAGCGACATGGTAACCGGTCGCGGGGCACAATAAGTGGAGTGGGTGGATGGCAGCCCACTCGGTTCTATAGAGCCCACTCTACTCTCAGCACACCAAACTCGCAGGTAATAGAAGTCTATGGCTCAGTGCAGGTAACCCTCAGGTGCACTTCTCTGTACCTGTGGATCAGTTTGAAAGCCGCCCAGTAACCACTGCGGAAGAGATATGCCCATATATACACACACTGATTTAAGTAATAAAAGCGTACCATTAATAAAAGGCCACTGGTTGGGCACACCTGCTCTAAAGTCTGGGGTTGAATCTAGTTTTTGACTATGAGAAACTCTTTGGCATTGACACTTTATTACATCACACTTTTTGTTTGTAAGAGACAGCAACGAGCCTATAATAGGTATGTTTGGAGATAGCTCTGCTGCATTATACATATAGATAGAAAGGTATACTAGATCAACAACAGTAACTGGAAAGGGGAAGTAAGGTGGTCTGGTGCACTGCACCTATGCTTGAAGCCCTAAGCAAGTAAGCTGTGTTCCTTGAATGCATCTCAAGGCTTCATTTTTAGAATGTTGAAGTGTATATTTATCCTTTGCTAGCAATAGTCTCGTTTGAAGTATCTTGAAATCAATCACATAGTAGGACCCCAAAGAAATTCTTTAAAAAAAAGCCTTAAAATACCCACTATGGAGAAAACAATGCTCTGGGCTCCAATGGAGGTCATTCACATGACCAACTCTATTGGCATAGGTCATGTGATCTCAGCTGAAGGGGCTTGAGGAATCGATGTCAACTAGAGCCACTAACTGGCCACTCGGTTTGGTCAAGCCTTACATCTAAGATCATATGCACACACAGAGTTGTGGGAGCAGAGTATTTTCAGATTTTACCCTTGAGCTGAGATCACATGAGCAATAATCACATAACTGGTCACCATGGGAGTCCAGAGCAGTGTTTTATTACTCCCCCTGCAGTTGAGATCAAAACAAGAATGACACTTTCTGAAAATGTATGAGTATTTAATGGTTATAACAAATATAACGCTGTTGTACAAGCTGCCCTTTAATGAATGCAGCTACCACCTGAGTGCAGCCCACTTGGACTCACCTTGTCCTCGATCCAGTGATCTTCACTGTCTAGCCCTGCTGGTGGCACACAACCTTGCCTAAAAACACAAGTATGTTTTCAAGGGCGAACCCACTTCCTCAGAGCCAAGATAGTAAATTATTCACTATCTTGGCTCTGAGGAAGAGGGTTCATCCTTGAAACGCGTCAATCAAACCACAGATGCCTCCTGTTCTACCCATACTACTGGTAGAATGCAGCAGTTCTGAAGGCGATTGGTTCCACTTGTTAAGACATGCGTACCTATTAATGCTTTTGTGAGTATAGCAACTGTTATTTTTATTCTGAAATAAAATGTATTGTGGTAATGCGCTAGGTTGGTGCGCCCCTCTCTTGTTATTGTTTTTCAGTCAGTCATGATACCCATTGTCCTGAGGGGGCAGCAAGGGTGCAGGAGCCAGGGAAGAATTCCTACACTATACATACCTCACGGTTCATTACTTGAGCGCAGGAGAATGCAGAAATCTAAATTTACTCCCTGTTGTGTTACACTATGTGATTATTCTTGCTCTGTGTCTTTAAGATCTGTCCCCTTCTTTCCAGCTGAACTCTCTCTCTCACCGTAGTTCTTTATATGTCTCCTCCACTTCCTTACTCTGGTCATTACTCCTGTATAGTGATGAGCCGAACACCCCCGGGTTCGGTTCGCACCAGAACCCGCGAACGGACCGAAAGTTCGCACAAACTTTAGAACCCTATTAAATACAATGAATGCGAACGTTCGAAATCTAAAGTGCTATTTATAACGACTAATATGCATGTTATTGTTCTAAAGAGGGTTTGGGAACCCGGGTTCTGCACCAGGGGACATGTATCAATTGAAAAAAAGTTTTAAAAACTGCAGTTTTTCGGGAGCAGTCATTTTAATGATGCATAAAGTGAAAAAAAAAAAGTCAAATATTCCTTTAAATATCGTACCTGGGGGGTGTCTAACGTATGCCTGTGAAGTGCCACGTGTTTCCCATGTTTAGAACTGTCCCTGCACAAAATTACATTTCTAAAGGAAAAAAAGCCATTTAAAACTGCTTGCGGCTTTAATGTAATGTCTGGTCCCGGTAATATGGATGAAAATCTTTAAGAAAAATGGCATAGCTACCCCATCACAGCCCCCCCCCCCCCTACCCCAGCCCATTACCAGCCCCTTTGGGTCTTGTATGGATATTAAGGGGAACCCTGCACACAAAATAAAAAAGGCCCTATATACTCTGAACAGCCGTATACAGGCGGTGCATACAAGACAGGGACTGTAGGTTTGTTCTTAGGTAGAATCTGTTTGTAATTTTGAACAGGTACATTGTTTAAGTGTAGCTCCAGCCAAAAAATCTATTTTTAAGCTTTTTGGAAAACATAGGGAAGGGTTATCACCCCTGTAACATTTGTTTTGCTGTCTGTGCAGTGTGCACCTGTTCAGAACAGTTCACCTCACTTTCCGTCCTAATGACAAATGTGTTTTGAAAATTTGGGTTTTTTATTGAAACAAGAATTGGTGATAAAGCATCAGTGGAGAGGAGACACTTTTTTTACCATATTAACTCTTACAGGAGAGAATTTCCCTTCCTAGGGGTAGATTTCCTCTCACTTCCTGTTGTATCCTTCTGTTTGCAAGGAGGAGTCGTTTGTAAGTTGGATGTTTGAAAGTAGGGGCCTGCCGTATATACTCAGCTGAAATTTTCCCCTTACATGTTGGTGTTGCCACAACACTGTGAGCCCTCACAGTTACTCTTGGTGGGCGCATGAATGGGCCCTGCTGTGAATTATTAGATCAAGAATTGTAATTGCATGCCCCTGTTGAACAGGGGCTAAAAAATTGGGCCTTTGGTGGTGGTGGTGTTGACACAACACTGTAAGGCCTCACAGTTAGTCTTGGTGGGCGCAGGAATGGGCCCTGCTGTGAATTATTAGATCAAGAATTGTAATTACATGCCCCTGTTAAATTGGGCCTTAGGCACTGGTGCCACAACACTGCAACCCCTGCAACACTGCAACCCTGCAACCCCTCACAGATACTGTACTTGGAGCACAGCAATGAGCCCTGTTGCAAAGTATTGCATCAAAAATTGTAATTACACGCCCCTGTTAAACAGGGGCATAAAAATTGGGCCTTAGGCACTGGTGCCACAACACTGCAACCCCTCACAGATACTGTACTTGGAGCACAGCAATGAGCCCTGTTGCAAAGTATTGCATCAAAAATTGTAATTACACGCCCCTGTTAAACAGGGGCTGAAAAATTGGGCCTTAGCCACTGGTGCTGGTGCCACAACACTGCAACGTCTCCCAGATACTCTAGTTGGAGTGCAGGAATGAGCCCTGCTGCAAAGCATTGCATAAAAAATTGTAATTACATGCCCCTGTTAAACAGGGGCATAAAAATTGGGCCTTAGGCACTGGTGCCACAACACTGCAACCCCTCACAGATACTGTACTTGGAGCACAGCAATGAGCCCTGTTACAAAGTATTGCATCAAAAATTGTAATTACACGCCCCTGTTAAACAGGGGCTGCAAAATTGGGCCTTAGCCACTGGTGCTGGTGCCACGACACTGCAACCTCTCCCAGATACTCTAGTTGGAGTGCAGGAATGAGCCCTGCTGCAAAGCATTGCATAAAAAATTGTAATAACACGCCCCTGTTAAACAGGGGCTGAAAAATTGGGCCTTAGCCACTGGTGGCGGCACCCAGAAACAAAAATGTTCTTCCAAGCTATCATCATCAATCGGATCATTGAGGAGGAGGAGGATAGTCAGTCAACATAACAGGACAGTCTCTCAGCATCAGCATCAGTCTTGAAGGGATGTGACATTTGAAAATAAATTAGTCTGTTATATCAGCTTCAGGTGTTTGGTAGCTGGTGGTGATCCAAGACTGGTTCATCTTTATGAAGGTCAGTCGATGGACAGGCGCACCCTGTGATCCGTGACAAATCCTCCAGCAGCACTGAATGTGCGTTCTGAAAGAACGCTGGATGCAGGACAGGCCAGTAGCTCAATTGCATACTGTGCAAGCTCTGGCCAGTGATCCATCCTCAAGACCCAGTAAGCCAGAGGGTTTTCGGTGGGGAAGGTGTCCAAGTCTGACCTTGCCCCTAGGTATTCCTGCACCATGTATATCAGACGCTGGCGATGGTTGCTGGAACCGATCATACCTTGGGGCTGCGGACTAAAGAATTGTCTGAACGCATCGGTCAGACGGCCACCTTCCCCACCGCTCCTTCTTTGACTGA
Source organism: Rana muscosa (assembly GCA_029206835.1). Classification (NCBI taxonomy): domain Eukaryota; kingdom Metazoa; phylum Chordata; class Amphibia; order Anura; family Ranidae; genus Rana; species Rana muscosa. The sequence continues at coordinate 1,193,558,987 of CM055116.1, read as the reverse complement.
CTGAAGCCTCAGCAACTCGTTGTCCAGGACCAGGAGTTTGTAACCTCCCAGTCTCTGGGAACGCGTTGCACAGACCTTTCTGCAAGGCCTCCCGGAGTTGTCTCATCCTCTGCTCCCTCTGCGACGGTAAGATAAGGTCCGCAACCCTACCCTTGTACCGTGGATCAAGGAGAGTGGCCAGCCAGTAATGGTCCCTCTCCTTGATCCGAAGAATACGAGGATCCTTCCGCAGACTTTGCAGGATCAGGGAGGCCATGCAGCGTAGGTTAGCTGAGGCTTTCGGTCCGGAGTCCTCTGGGTCACTAAGGACGACATGATCCGCAGCCACCTCCTCCCAGCCACGTACAAGTCCACTGGTTTCTTGGGACTGTAAATCATCCCTAAAAGACTGCTGCTGATGATGCTGAGTGCCAGGCTCCACCTCCATGCTGACACACTCCTCCTCCTCCTCCTCTTCTTCCTGTGCGATGGGTGGGACAGAAGAAACACTGTCTGGGTAAAGGGGGCCTTGAGAGGCAAGGAAGTCCCCCTCTTCCTGCCTCTGTTCTGCCTCAAGTGCCCTGTCCATTATTCCACGCAGCGTATGTTCCAACAGGTGGACAAGAGGTACAGTGTCACTGATGCATGCACTGTCACTGCTCACCATCCTCGTGGCCTCCTCAAATGGTGCCAGGACAGTGCATGCATCCCTGATCATGCCCCACTGGCGTGGTGAAAAAAACCCGAGCTCATCTGACCCTGTCCTGGTGCCGTAGTCGCACAGGTACTCATTGATGGCCCTCTGCTGCGTGTGCAGCCGCTGCAGCATGGCCAACGTTGAGTTCCACCTGGTGGGCATGTCACATATAAGGTGGTTCTTGGGCAGGTTCAACTCCTTTTGCAGCTCAGCCAGGCGAGCACTGGCATTATAAGATCTGCGGAAATGCACACAGACTTTCCTGGCCTGCCTCAGGACATCCTATAAGCCCGGGTACCTGCCCAAGAACCGCTGCACCACCAGGTTAAGGACGTGAGCCACACAGGGCACATGGGTCAGTTGTCCCTGTCGGAGAGCGGAGAGGAGGTTGGTGCCATTGTCGAAAACTACCATTCCTGGCTTAAGCTGGCATGGCGTCAACCACCTCTCGGCCTGCCCCTGCAGAGCAGACAGAACCTCTGCCCCAGTGTGGCTCCTGTCCCCCAAACACACCAGCGCAAGCACGGCATGGCATCTTTTTGCCTGCGTACTTGCGTAGCCCCTTGAACGCCTACGGAGCACCGCTGGTTCCGAGGACAAAGCACAGGAAGAGGCCATGGAGGAAGAAGAAGAGGAGGGGGTGGAGGAGAGAGGTGTGTCACAACCAGTAGTAGCATTTTGGAGGCGTGGCGGTGGAACAACCTCCAACACTACTGCACCTTGTCCTGCATCCTTCCCAGCTGCCAAAAGAGTGACCCAATGGGCCGTGAAATAAAGGTAATGTCCCTGTCCATGCCTGCTGGACCATGAGTCAGCGGTAATATGCACCTTACCGCTGACCGCCCTGTCCAGCGAGGCCAAGACATTGCCTTCCACATGCCGGTAGAGAGCCGGAATCGCCTTCCGTGAGAAAAAGTGGCATTTGGGAACCTGCCACTGAGGAACTGCACATTGCACAAACTCTACCAACTGAAAAGCCAGCAGTTGAAGCGCTAGCAATTTAGCCAAGCTAGCATTTAACCGCTGGGCATGTGGATGGCTGGGAGTGAACTTCTTTCGATGGTCCAGCAGCTGGGGCAGGGAAATTTGCCTGCTAGAATTGGACGTCGGTGTACTGCTAGCAGAGTGCCCGCAAGTACTTGGCTGTGACACACCTAATTCTACACCTTCATTCCTCTCAGAGCAGGTTTCAGAGAGGATTGAAGGTATAGTGGGGTTGGAGATCCCAGCTGATTCGGTGCAAGAAGAGGTCCGCTTTGTTCTTTGGTGTGGGTCTTTAAGGTAGGCTTGCCAATGAGCTGCATGGCAGGTCAACATATGTCTGGTCAAGCATGTGGTGCCCAAGCGGGTGATGTTTTGGCCACGCGATATACGCTTGAGACATATTTGGCAAACAGCAGCTGTGCGATCTGATGCACTCGACTCAAAAAAGGCCCACACCAAAGAACTTTTTGAATAACGGGCAAAGGCAGCGCCCTGCACAGGCGGAGCTCTGCGGTGTGATTCCGTCAGTGTGCTGCCCTTATGCTGGCCCCCCGAGGGCATCCTGCCTCGTTGGAGATTTTCCTCCTCCTCATCCTCCTCCTCCTCCTCTCTCCTATTAGGCACCCACGTGGAGTCAGTGACCTCATCATCCCCTCCCTCCTCATCACTGGAGCCAATCTGGCAGTATGCTGCAGCTGCTGGAACATGACTGCCAGATTGGTGTCCTTCTTGAGCATCCCCTCTCTCTGCTCTCACGCTACTGCCTTCCTCTAGCTGGGTATCATCATCAGACCCTTCAAAACGCTGGGCATCCTCCTGGAGCATGTACCCAACACTGTGCTCAAACAGTTCGGGGGACTCCTCAGGAGGACATGGTTGGTCTAGGGAAGGAGTGACTGATGATGACATTGATACCAGGGAAGAGGACGCTTTGGCAGCTGCTTTGCCAGTACCCTGAGCCTGGGTGAGAGAGGATGAGGAGGATAAGGAGGGCTTGGTCATCCACTCTACCAAGTCTCCGGCATGATGCGGCTCAACACGTCCAGCTGCCGAAAAGAAGGACAAGCGTGTCCTATGGCCACGTGCTGATGGAGATGCACCGCGTCCACGACCAGCACTGTTGTCTCTAGACACAGAGCCTGATTGCCCTCTTTTATTGGCTCCTGACTGTCTGCCTCTCCTTGTTTGCCTTCCAGACATTCTAATGGCCTGCAGGGAAATGGGAAAACCAGCAATAAGGCCTAGCTTCAGGAGTATATTTTGCAGGAATCACACTACGCCTGCTGTAGGTGCTGCAAATGCCTGTTGGTGTAACACACCAGGAAAAAGCAGCAATACAGGCTAAGTTCAGGTCTAATATGATCAGGAGGCACACTCCGCCCGCTGTAAGTGCCGCAAAATCCTGTTGGTGTAACACACCAGGAAAAAGCAGCAATACAGGCTAAGTTCAGGTGTAATATGATCAGGAGGCACACTCCGCCCGCTGTAAGTGCCGCAAAATCCTGTTGGTGTAACACACCAGGAAAAAGCAGCAATACAGGCTAACTTCAGGTGTAATATGGTCAGGAGGCACACTCCGCCCGCTGTAAGTGCCGCAAAATCCTGTTGGTGTAACACACCAGGAAAAAGCAGCAATACAAGCTAAGTTCAGGTGTAATATGGTCAGGAGGCACACTCCGCCCGCTGTAAGTGCCACAAAAATCCTGTTGGTGTAACACACCAGGAAAAAGCAGCAATACAGGCTAAGTTCAGGTCTAATATGATCAGGAGGCACACTCCGCCCGCTGTAAGTGCCGCAAAATCCTGTTGGTGTAACACACCAGGAAAAAGCAGCAATACGGGCTAACTTCAGGTGTAATATGGTCAGGAGGCACACTCCGCCCGCTGTAAGTGCCGCAAAATCCTGTTGGTGTAACACACCAGGAAAAAGCAGCAATACAGGCTAAGTTCAGGTGTAATATGATCAGGAGGCACACTCCGCCCGCTGTAAGTGCCGCAAAATCCTGTTGGTGTAACACACCAGGAAAAAGCAGCAATACAGGCTAACTTCAGGTGTAATATGGTCAGGAGGCACACTCCGCCCGCTGTAAGTGCCGCAAAATCCTGTTGGTGTAACACACCAGGAAAAAGCAGCAATACAAGCTAAGTTCAGGTGTAATATGGTCAGGAGGCACACTCCGCCCGCTGTAAGTGCCACAAAAATCCTGTTGGTGTAACACACCAGGAAAAAGCAGCAATACAGGCTAAGTTCAGGTGTAATATGGTCAGGAGGCACACTCCGCCCGCTGTAAGTGCCACAAAAATCCTGTTGGTGTAACACACCAGGAAAAAGCAGCAATACAGGCTAAGTTCAGGTCTAATATGATCAGGAGGCACACTCCGCCCGCTGTAAGTGCCACAAAAATCCTGTTGGTGTAACACACCAGGAAAAAGCAGCAATACAGGCTAAGTTCAGGTGTATTATGGTCAGGAGGCACACTCCGCCCGCTGTAAGTGCCGCAAATGTCTGTTGGTGTAACACAAAAGGAAAAAGCAGCAATACAGGCTAACTTCAGGTGTAATATGGTCAGGAGGCACACTCCGCCCGCTGTAAGTGCGCAAAATCCTGTTGGTGTAACACACCAGGAAAAAGCAGCAATACAGGCTAAGTTCAGGTGTAATATGGTCAGGAGGCACACTCCGCAGGCTGTAAGTGCCGCAAATGTCTGTTGGTGTAACACACCAGGAAAAAGCAGCAATACAGGCTAACTTCAGGTGTAATATGGTCAGGAGGCACACTCCGCCCGCTGTAAGTGCCGCAAAATCCTGTTGGTGTAACACACCAGGAAAAAGCAGCAATACGGGCTAACTTCAGGTGTATAATGTGCAGGAGGCTTAGCAACAATGACACTGACACTGTCCCCTGCCTATCCTTCTCTCTCCCTGCACACAAGGTTTATCAAAGTATATGACACTGACACTCTCCCTGCCTATCCTTCTCCCTCCCTGCACACAAGGTTTAGCAAAGAATATGACACTGACACTGTCCCCTGCCTATCCTTCTCTCTCCCTGCACACAAGGTTTATCAAAGTATATGACACTGACACTCTCCCTGCCTATCCTTCTCTGTCCCTACACACAAGGTTTAGCAAAGAATATGACACTGACACTGTCCCTGCCTATCCTTCACTTTCCCTGCTCCGGAACACACTACACGAGGCCGCCGCGCTGGCGGCCTTTTATAGTGTGGGGCGTGTACTAAACCCCCTCAGCTATAATTGGCCACAGGCATCCTGCCTGTAGCCAATCATTGCTCTCCTCGCTGCCGGCGCTGTGATTGGCCAAGCATGCAGGGTCACAGTGCATGCTTGGCCAATCACAGCGCCGGGATTACACTGCGATGGCGCAGTGTATTGTGGGCCGTTCGCGTCACTCGAATTTGGCGCAAATGGCCCAAATCGTTCGTTGTTCGGCGAACACGCGAACAGCCGATGTTCGAGTCGACCCTATGTTCGACTCGAACACCGAGCTCATCCCTACTCCTGTATTTCTTCAATGCTAAACATCTTACATGTGGCTTACAACTGCAACGTTTTTCTACCTATGAATATCCATCATTAAACGGAACATTCGAAAGGATTCATCGTCTGTCGTCCTAACTGTGAGTTTATTCATTGAGTTAAGCTGCCTGTATCGATGCAAGGGATGAATATCAACCCAGCTTGTGTAAGGCCTACATCAACCTGGAGATGAACTTTATCGCTTTGTAGTTGAGACAGAACAGTAGAAAAACTGAGTTTCACAGCCTAATTACAAGACTTCTGCATGTCAGTACTGAAACAGACAAGATTTACTGCCCTCATAGCAAGAAAGAAGAAGGGAGCAGCACATGGCAGCCTTATAGCTTGAGTTTGTCTGCTTGGTGTCATATTTCAGCACACAGATCCTGCCTGCTTTCACAGCCAGTCTGCTATCATGAGTGACCAAGCTTCTGAATGTGAACTTACATCTACCTCTCCACAAGTTCCTGAAGAAACTGAGTTACCCAAACGCTCAGTTAAACCCACTTGGAAAGTAATGGAGAATTATGAAGCTTCAAGGACTGAATTGTCAAATAGCTTGGAATTAGTCTGGGAGAAAATCCTTGCTGAAGCTAATACAGTGTCTGTTGAACGTGAACTACTGACACTAGAGGGCGCCATTAAACAACTTTCTGCCTCATATGAGCTTTATCAGCTTACCAGCATCAAACTCTCTAATGTCTTACAAAACATGAAGTCAGAAAATACGATGACGCAATTAAAGCGCGTCAATGCTCTCAATATTGAAAGAGACAGTTTTATCCAGCAAACCAGTTTAAAGGCAGAAGCAAAAATAAAGCTGTTACAGGACACTGCATCTCACAGATCTGTTTCCACCAGACGTTCTAAAAACTCATCAAGATCCCATAGTTCAAGATACTCAACACTCAGTGAGCGACTTATTAATGCCCGCGCTGAAGTGGAAGCCAGCAAAGTGCAGGTGGCATATGCAGAAAAAAGAGCAGAGTTGGAAGCTCAGAGAGCAGAGTTGGAAGCGCAGTCAGCACGTCAAAGAGCAGAGTTGGAAGCTCAGAGAGCAGAGTCGAAAGCTCAGTCAGCACGTCAAAGAGCAACAATGGAAACCTTAAATAAACAGTGTAAACATGACGCAGCTATGGCAAAGCTAAGGGTCCTACAGCAAGCTATCAGTGCAGACGAAGGTGCAAGTGAGAAAGACAGCATTAACCTAAAAATAGCAGATATGGAAGACCCCCTCAAACGCACTAAAGACTATGTCCTAAGCCACTGCAGTGCACACTCCATTGTCTCCAATGCTCCCGACTACATAGAGACTCCTTCACAGCTTCAAGTTAAAGAGGTTCCAGCAACTTCCTGCACACAAAATCACTCCACTGCATTTCCTACCTGCCTACCTTGCCTGCCTTCATACGTCACAGAGCATCAGCGCAAGCTTCAAGCAAGTCATCTATCTCCAGTCATCGGTACAACCTTGAATCAACGTACCATTGGAACAACTGACTTCAAGCAAGCAACTCACCTGGATGCATCTGCTGCACCATATTTCCCTGTGTCCTTTAACAACAATGTCAAAGATAACGCAATCAGCACCATTCAGCCAACACCATCTCACATAAAGGCGGAGACAACTGAGACAGAAGAGTTTGTGAGGTACATGCTTCGCAGAGAGCTCACAAAGACTGGTCTTACAAGTTTTGATGACCAACCTGAGAACTACAGAAGTTGGAAATGTGCCTTCAGAACTACAATCAGCAATCTTGGCATTACAGCTGATCAAGAATTGAATCTGCTGATCAAATGGCTTGGTCCTCTATCTGCTGCACGTGTTAAGCCATTAAGATCGGTTTTCATGGACAATCCTACTGCAGGCCTCACAGCTGCATGGGAGCGACTAGAGCAAAGTTATGGCAGTCCAGAAGCTATAGAAAATGCTTTGTTCATGCGTCTGGAAACTTTCCCAAAGATATCCGGTAAGGACAACAAGGAGTTCCAGAGACTGAGTGACCTTCTCCTTGAGCTTCAGCTAGCCAAGACAGACCCAAAACTACCTGGACTCAGTTACCTTGACACTCCAAGAGGGGTAAACCCAATTGTCTCCAAGCTCCCGCATGGTTTGCAAGAGAAATGGACTGCAATAGGGTCATCATACAAAAGAGAGAACAAGGTTTCATTCCCTCCATTCTCTTTCTTCTGTGAATTCATCAGGAAAATTGCAGAGACCAAGAACGATCCAAGTTTTTCCTACGGTGAGTACAGTCTCTTCTCACCCTTTCCTAAGAGTTCCAGTCTTCAGGGCAACTATAGAAACCGTAGAGGCCCAGTGTCTGTGAAAAAGACTGACATCCTTCCCACTCCTACCACAGTTGTGGCCACGAACAAACAGAGTAGGAAGATTGAAAACCCTAACAGAGAGTGTCCCATACACAAGAAGCCACACCCCCTCAATAAATGTATCAGCTTTAGGAAAAAGCCTCTGGAAGAGCACAAGGAGCTTTTAAAGACATTTAGGGTATGTTTCAGGTGCTGTGCTTCTACAGAACATTTTGCAAGAGACTGTAATGTGTCCATCAAGTGCATAGAGTGTGGCTCTGAAGAACATGTGCAAGCCCTCCATCCTCTTGAGCCCAGCTCTGCACAACCTGCCAATGCTCCTCCCAGGTTAACGCATGGCGGGGAGAATACAGACCAAGTGCCTAATTCTACCATAATTTCTTCATCCTGCACTGAAGTTTGTGGAGAAGACCGCTGTGGTAAGTCCTGTGCTAAGATATGCTTGGTGAACATATACCACAAGGATCAACCAGAAAAGTCTCTAAAGGCATATGCTATCTTAGACGATCAGAGCAATCGATCACTTGCAAAATCGGAATTGTTCAGTCTATTTGAAATAAAAGGCGAAGCTCATCCTTACACCTTGGGTACTGTACCTGTAGTGGAACTATAGAGGTTTCTGGAAGAAGGGCTCATGGACTCATGGTATCTTCTCTCAAAGGTAACTTGCAATTACCCTTACCTACACTTGTTGAGTGCAATCAGATACCTGCTAACAGGGACGAAATCCCTACTCCAGCTGCTGCTTTCCATCACCCTCACCTCAAGGTAATAGCAAATGAGATACCGCCGCTTGACAAAGATGCTCAGATCCTTCTTCTGTTAGGAAGAGACATTCTAAGAGTTTACAAGGTACACAGACAAGTCAGTGGACCCCCAGATGCCCCATTTTCCCAGTGCACGGATCTAGGGTGGGTCATCATAGGCAATGTCTGTATAGGCAAAATGAAAAGACCTACCAACATTTCGTCATTCAAGACAAATGTTCTGCCAAATGGCCGAAACACTTACTTTGAGCCATGCCCACATCACTACTGGGTGAAAGAGAAGATAGCCAGCCACGAATGGCAACATGGTATCTCAGGTGACACAAGCCCTTTCTCCTGCCATGATGGCGACTTCGGCTCTACAGTGTTTAATGCAACCAGTGAAGATGACATACTGGCTCCTTCAATGGAAGACAAAGAATTCATCAAGGTAATGGACAATGAGTTCTTTCAAGATGACTCCAATAACTGGATAGCACCCCTACCCTTTCGTCTCCCAAGAGAGAGATTGCCCAACAACTTACAGCAGGCTATCAGTAGATTCTCCTCCTTAAAACGAAACTTAAGCAGGAAACCAGAGATGCAAAGGCACTTTGTGGACTTTATGCAAAATGTATTTGACAGAGATCATGCAGAGCCTGCTCCCCCACTAAAGGAGGGAGAAGAATGCTGGTACCTTCCATCCTTTGGCGTGTATCACCCACGCAAACCAGACCAAATCAGCGTTGTCTTTGATTCCAGTGCTCAGCACGAAGGTCTATCTCTTAACAACATGCTCCTTACGGGGCCCAACTTGAACAACAGTGTAATAGGAGTCTTGATTCGTTTCAGACAAGAGCCTGTAGCAGTAATGGCCGACATTCAACAGATGCTTCACTGCTTCATCGTCAGAGAAGACAACAGAAACTACCTCAGGTTTCTATGGCACAGGGACAATGACCTCAACAAGGAAGTTATAGATTATCGCATGAAGGTACATGTCTTCGGTAACAGTCCTTCCCCAGCAGTGGCAACTTATGGGCTAAGGAAAACAGCTCAGACTGGAGAAGTTGAATATGGATCTGATGCCCGTCAATTTGTTGAAAGAAACTTCTACGTTGACAACGCACTTAAGTCCTTTCCAACTGCTAAAGAAGCAATTGATCTTCTCACCAGAACAAAGGAGATGCTGTCTGTAGCAAACCTTAGACTGCACAAGATTATATCCAACAGCCAGGAACTTATGAATGCCTTTCACTCTGAGGACTATGCCACTAGTCTAAAAAACCTTGACTTAGGTACAGATGTGCCTCCTGTACAGCGAAGTCTGGGTTTGTTGTGGAACATCAAGCAAGACAAATTCACCTTCCAAGTGTCAACTTGTGAAAAACCCTTCACTAAGAGAGGAGTCCTGTCCGTGGTGAATAGCATCTATGACCCACTGGGTTTCCTTGCTCCAGTTACCATTCAAGGTAAGATTTTACTAAGACAGTTGTCTACTGAGAACATAGACTGGGATACTCCCTTGCCTAGTGAGAATCAACACAAGTGGGAAAGGTGGAAATATTCTTTGAAGTCACTAGAAAAACGTCAGATTCCCCGTTGCTATGTTCCAGGTTCCACTTCAACTGCTAACCGGAGAGAGATTCATATTTTCTCTGATGCATTAGTTGAAGCTATTGCTGCAGTAGCCTATTTGAAGACCTCTGAACTGAATGGAGAATCACGCTGTAGTTTTGTCCTAGGCAAGGCAAAACTCACTCCCAAGCCTGCACATACCATACCAAGACTTGAACTTTGTGCAGCCGTGCTAGCAGTAGAAATTGCCGAGGTCATACGAAGTGAAATGGACACTAGAATTGATTATTTCACCTTCTATACAGACAGTAAGGTAGTACTTGGTTACATAAACAACCAAACAAAACAATTTTATGTGTACGTCAGCAACAGGGTTGAACGTATCAAGAGATTCTCTCTACCAAGTCAATGGCATCACGTTCCCACTGAACTCTACCCAGCTGACTGTGGGACCAGAGCCGTGTCACCTGCCGCTCTTCAGGACGGCTTATGGCTGTCACCTCCAAGGTTTCTGTGTGAGGACTCTTACTTACTCCCTATTGACACCACCTATGGGCTAGTAAACCCTGAAGATGATAAGGAAATAAGAACTGTGAACATTTCACTACACACACTTCTGTAAGTACAAAACAGAAGCTGCGATCACACCGTTACGAGCATCAATGGAAGCAGGTGCAGCATCTAGCCAATGTGTTCTGGCATCGCTGGAAGAAAAAGTATTTTCACCACCTTCAAGGTCGTAACAAATGGCAAGCATCTAAGCCGAATCTTAAGGTTGGAGACCTCATCCTTCTAAAAGACAAGGAAGTTTGTCAGAATGAGTGGCCTATAGGTCTTATTACTAAAGTTATGCCCAGCGACGATAACAAAGTCCGGAAGGTAGAAGTCAAGGTAACCAAGGGAGGATCGACACAAACCTTTAGTCGACCAATTACAGAGTTAGTACTCCTTTTGCCAGGTGAGTGACTTGTGCAAGGACTAGCCATGCTAGGAATTCTTTGAAGATATCATACTGTGACTTTATGTTCTTCATCCTGTTGAACTTGCGTTTATTATTTGCTTGTTGCATGTTTTTCATTACAGGTTCCTTGACATTTATCAGTATTGGACTTATTGAAAATATATATATTAGTTTAAGGTTATGAAATCTAAAGATTTCAGACGGGGAGTGTTGTGTTACACTATGTGATTATTCTTGCTCTGTGTCTTTAAGATCTGTCCCCTTCTTTCCAGCTGAACTCTCTCTCTCACCGTAGTTCTTTATATGTCTCCTCCACTTCCTTACTCTGGTCATTACTCCTGTATTTCTTCAATGCTAAACATCTTACATGTGGCTTACAACTGCAACGTTTTTCTACCTATGAATATCCATCATTAAACGGAACATTCAAAAGGATTCATCGTCTGTCGTCCTAACTGTGAGTTTATTCATTGAGTTAAGCTGACTGTATTGATGCAAGGGATGAATATCAAACCAGCTTGTGTAAGGCCTACATCCACCTGGAGATGAACTTTATCGCTTTGTAGTTGAGACAGAACACTCCCTGAATTCTTCAATAGAATAAAAGTGAACAGAAGATGAGTTTGTGGTTCCCTTTTTCTTTTCTTTTTTATTAGATGGAATTCACATTTTTTACTGTGCTACCATCTTAAAGTACACTTGTCCCTGACCACACTGAACACCTTGTTAAAATCAAAACTTGCATAATAGAGTAAATATTCTTCAACATTTAGTTCCATCCTAACTCTCCAAGGCTAAATGTGAATTCCTCATGTTATTGACACATGTATTCTATTTACTGTAGGAAATTACGACCTAGAAGAGAAAAACACTTCTCTTTATAAGATACTTTGCATATTTATTACATTAACCTTTCCCTTGTCAACGGCTCAGCTGTATATACTTTTGTTTGCACCATGATATGAATGAAATATACAGTAGGATGAAGGATATTGAATGGAATGGCGGATATCACAGATCTATGTGATGGCTGCAAGAAGCGCTGACATACAAGCTGATATTTGTAAATGCCACCACAAATGTCAAGCATGATATATGGCTCAAATAAAATAAATAAAAAAGAGTGGCCTATTCACATACCTTCCACTACTCTAGTAGTAAATATAATAAATAGAATGCATATTATTTTTGTGTATATATATATATTGTGAGGGGGTTAACTCAGCAGCGGGTGTGCGTGACCCCCTGGTTGGGCTCCCCACACAAAAACAGGGCCAGCAGACGGAGGTTGTGGTTTTCAAAATCAAAAGGTGCGGTTTATTTCTCTATGTACAGTGACAAAAACACAGCAAAGCCAAAAAGAAACATAAACAAAATAAATCCTGGTCAGTTTGACCTCTGACTAAACATGCAGGTTTCCTAAACTAACAACTGGGATCAGCCTGGTGCTGTCCTAGTCCCTAAGTCCCTGGTTTAGTAAAAGTCCAAACAAATAGCCACACAGGCTTTGCCTCACCGCACAGGGGTTCACTCTCCCTAGACAGTCCACACAGGTCTGGGTCCAGGCATGAGCTAACATCTAATGAAGCTGGGAGTTTTTATAGAGGCCTTAAACGAACTGACAGGCTTCAGCTGGTCTCATCAACTCCCTGCCTGCACGACGCCCAGCACTCTCCCTAGAGGTATGAATCATCCATGAGCCCACTAGCCTCAGCTGGGCTTCATCAACTCCCTCCCTAGTTGTATAAGTCAGCATAAAGCCTGAATCTGGGAGAAATATATCTACCCCCCTGGATGCAACCAGGTGACTTTACCTTCCTGCTGTCACATACCCCCCCCTCTTGTTTTAACCTTGGGGTTGGAACACCAGCAATCAGGCATTCATGTACTCGAGACAAAGCATCCACATTCCCCATTTGAACGCCAGGGCGATGCTTTACTGTGAAGTTGAATTCCTGTAGGGCCAGGAACCACCTATTCACTCTTCTATTTGTCTCCTTGTTTTGAGCCATCCACTTTAACGGAGCGTGATCCGTAACCATGTCAAAGTGCCTACCTAGCAGATAGTACCGAAGGGAATCTAGAGCCCACTTCACCGCTAAACACTCCTTTTCAACCGTGGCGTAATTTACCTCATGGGACTTCAACTTCCTGCTGAGGTAAATGACTGGGTGCTCTTCCCCTGACCACACTGAACACCTTGTTAAAATCAAAACTTGCATAATAGAGTAAATATTCTTCAACATTTAGTTCCATCCTAACTCTCCAAGGCTAAATGTGAATTCCTCATGTTATTGACACATGTATTCTATTTACTGTAGGAAATTACGACCTAGAAGAGAAAAACACTTCTCTTTATAAGATACTTTGCATATTTATTACATTAACCTTTCCCTTGTCAACGGCTCAGCTGTATATACTTTTGTTTGCACCATGATATGAATGAAATATACAGTAGGATGAAGGATATTGAATGGAATGGCGGATATCACAGATCTATGTGATGGCTGCAAGAAGCGCTGACATACAAGCTGATATTTGTAAATGCCACCACAAATGTCAAGCATGATATATGGCTCAAATAAAATAAATAAAAAAGAGTGGCCTATTCACATACCTTCCACTACTCTAGTAGTAAATATAATAAATAGAATGCATATTATTTTTGTGTATATATATATATTGTGAGGGGGTTAACTCAGCAGCGGGTGTGCGTGACCCCCTGGTTGGGCTCCCCACACAAAAACAGGGCCAGCAGACGGAGGTTGTGGTTTTCAAAATCAAAAGGTGCGGTTTATTTCTCTATGTACAGTGACAAAAACACAGCAAAGCCAAAAAGAAACATAAACAAAATAAATCCTGGTCAGTTTGACCTCTGACTAAACATGCAGGTTTCCTAAACTAACAACTGGGATCAGCCTGGTGCTGTCCTAGTCCCTAAGTCCCTGGTTTAGTAAAAGTCCAAACAAATAGCCACACAGGCTTTGCCTCACCGCACAGGGGTTCACTCTCCCTAGACAGTCCACACAGGTCTGGGTCCAGGCATGAGCTAACATCTAATGAAGCTGGGAGTTTTTATAGAGGCCTTAAACGAACTGACAGGCTTCAGCTGGTCTCATCAACTCCCTGCCTGCACGACGCCCAGCACTCTCCCTAGAGGTATGAATCATCCATGAGCCCACTAGCCTCAGCTGGGCTTCATCAACTCCCTCCCTAGTTGTATAAGTCAGCATAAAGCCTGAATCTGGGAGAAATATATCTACCCCCCTGGATGCAACCAGGTGACTTTACCTTCCTGCTGTCACATACCCCCCACTCTTGTTTTAACCTTGGGGTTGGAACACCAGCAATCAGGCATTCATGTACTCGAGACAAAGCATCCACATTCCCCATTTGAACGCCAGGGCGATGCTTTACTGTGAAGTTGAATTCCTGTAGGGCCAGGAACCACCTATTCACTCTTCTATTTGTCTCCTTGTTTTGAGCCATCTACTTTAACGGAGCGTGATCCGTAACCATGTCAAAGTGCCTACCTAGCAGATAGTACCGAAGGGAATCTAGAGCCCACTTCACCGCTAAACACTCCTTTTCAACCGTGGCGTAATTTACCTCATGGGACTTCAACTTCCTGCTGAGGTAAATGACTGGGTGCTCTTCCCCGTTCCAGACCTGGGACAATACTGCTCCTAACCCCACATCTGACGCATCACTTTGTACGACAAAGTCTTTAGAGAAGTCGGGTGAGTACAACACTGGCTGGCTACATAAGGCTTGTTTCAAGAATTGGAATGCTGCCTCAGCCTCGGGGGTCCATTTAATCATGACCGACCCTTTCCCTTTCGTCAGGTTGGTTAGGGGCACAGCCTTAGAAGCAAAGTGGGGAATGAAGCGCCGATAATAACCCGCGATTCCCAGAAAGGCCCGTACCTGCTTCTTGCTGTTGGGACGTGGCCAACTCTGGATGGCCTCGACTTTGTTGAGTTGGGGTTTTATCACTCCCCTGCCAATGGTGTACCCAAGATATTTGGCCTCCTCCTGCCCAATGGTACACTTCTTGGGGTTAGCCGTAAACCCCGCTTCCCGGATAGAGTCTAGGACTGCTTGCACTTTTGGCAGATGTGAGGCCCAATCTGTGCTATGGACAATTACGTCATCCAGGTAAGCCGCAGCATACTTCCAATGGGGCCTCAGTATCTGGTCCATTTTCCGCTGGAATGTGGCCGGCGCATTCTGTAACCCGAACGGCATTCTCTTATATTGGAACGCCCCGTCTGGGGTTACAAATGCGGTTTTCTCTTTGGCCGACTTGGCCAGGGGAATTTGCCAATACCCTTTTGTGAGGTCAAGAGTCGTCATGTATCGGGCTGTTCCCAGCCGGTCGATCAACTCATCTATACGTGGCATGGGGTAGGTGTCAAATTTTGTAACTTTGTTCAACTGACGAAAATCGTTACAAAATCGCCAGCTCCCATCCGGTTTAGGCACCAACACAATGGGACTAGACCAATCACTTTGGGACTCCTCTATCACCCCTAAGTTCAGCATTTTCTGTACTTCCTCCCGTATTGCCTCCCGTCGGGCCTCTGGGATCCGATAGGGTTTTAACTTCACCCTTTCACCGGGCGGGGTAATAATATCATGCTCTACCCCAGATGTTTGTCCCGGCAGCTCAGAGAACACCTCCTTGTTGCGAAGCACAAACTCCTTAACCTCCTGTTGTTGGGGTTGTGACAAGGTGGCTGCTATTCCAACCTCCGGAATCACGCAACCAGTTTGAGCTGGTGACCAAGTTTCTGCGACTAGGGACTCTCTATCCCTCCAGGCTTTCAACAGATTAACGTGATATATCTGTTCGGGCTTTCGCCTTCCTGGTTGTCTGACCTTGTAATTCACTTCGCTCACTTTTTCCATTATCTCGTAGGGGCCTTGCCATTTGGCAAGGAATTTACTTTCAACCGTAGGGACAAGTACCAATATCCTATCCCCCGGGGAAAAGGTACGGGTCTTTGCTCCACGGTTGTACACTCTCTGCTGTGCCAACTGCGCTTGGGCCAAATGTTCCTTCACGATGGGCATTACCTGTGCAATTCGATCTTGCATCAGGGCGACATGCTCAATCACACTCCTGTGGGGAGAACTCTCACTTTCCCAAGTTTCCTTGGCAATATCCAACAGCCCTCTTGGGTGTCTCCCATACAGTAACTCAAAGGGGGAGAATCCCGTAGAGGATTGGGGCACCTCCCTAATAGCAAACATCAAATAAGGAAGTAGACAGTCCCAATCCTTTCCATCTCTATCCACCACTTTCTTCAACATTTGTTTTAGGGTTTTGTTGAATCTTTCAACCAGCCCATCGGTTTGGGGGTGATACACAGATGTACGCAATTGCGTCACTTTGAACAATTTACACAGCTCTTTCATAACCCGGGACATAAAGGGTGTACCTTGGTCCGTAAGCAGTTCTTTACAAATACCCACCCGGCTAAAAACAAGAGATAGCTCTTTGGCTATGGTTTTGGCCGAGGTATTTCTGAGAGGGATCGCTTCTGGATAACGGGTGGCATAGTCCATTATAACCAATATGTACTGGTGCCCCCTAGCGGACTTGATTATAGGACCTACCAAATCCATTGCGATTCTCTCAAACGGGACCTCAATAATGGGTAGAGGGACCAGCGGGCTACGGAAATGTGGCATCGGGGCCGACCTCTGACACACAGGGCAGGAGGAACAATAATTTTCTATGTCCTTCATCACCCCAGGCCAATAGAATCTCTGTAATACCCTCTCTCGGGTTTTCTCTGTCCCCAGATGACCTCCAAGAATGTGCCCATGGGCCAACTCCAACACCAACTTCCTGTAAGGTTTGGGCACCACAAGCTGCTCAACGGTTTCTTCTGCCCTTTTTGCCACCCGATACAGTAGGTCCTTCTCTACGCTGAAGTATGGGTAAGTGCAGGTATTATCTGGGTTCACTAACTCGCCATCTATTTCCACTACGTTTTCCCGTGCCTTTATTAGGGCGGGGTCTTTTAACTGTTCTGTGGCAAAATTTTCCCTGTGAACCTCCAGATCAGAAAACTCCACAGACGGTAGGTTTTCGTCTGAGGAGGTGGGCTCCTCTCCAGTTTCTTGAGTCTCCCCTGCCAATACTGACAAGGGAAATTCTGGAGAGTCCTCACCACTCTCAGAGGAGTTCTGGCTATCACATTCCTGGTACATAGGGGCACCAGTGGGGGGCTCAGGATCATCCCACAGTTCCCAGAACTTCGGAAAATCTCTTCCCACAATGGCATCATGCGGTAATTGAGATACTAACCCCACTGGATGAGAGAGGGTACCTTTGGGGGTCTCGAAACACACTGTAGTCACTGGATACTCTCGGGTGTCCCCATGCACACAAATAACAGCTACCTTGCTATTCCCAGAGACCTCTGTTTTAACTAATTCAGCCTTTATCAGGGTCACAAGGCTACCTGAATCCAGTAATACCACAACATTTCTACCATTAATACACATTTTGCATAAATGTTTCTCAGTTCCCCGAATGGCAGTGCATGCGACTGTCGCACACAGCGACTGACGTCTGTCCGTCAGAAAGTCACATTGCATGGGTTCCTCCACAACCGGGCAATTTGCTGCAATATGTCCCGCTTGCCGGCAGCGGTAGCAAACAATCCTTTTGGCTGCTTCTTGAGCCCCTGACTTCCCAGGCTGTTCTCGCCAAACTTTGGGTAGAGCTCCCACCCTCTCACTCTCTCCACCCTCACCCCTTGGAATCCTCTTATCCGCCCCTGGGGATGGTCTGGTCTTAGGGTGGAAAGTCCGAGAGTCTCTGGAAGAGGCCGTCAGGTTCTCTGTAGCCAAGTATTTCTCTACACGATCCACAAGACCACCGGCCGTCTCTGGGTCTCCATGGCTTACCCACTTTTGGATGGCAGTAGGAAGAGCTCTCAAAAACCGATCCATTACAACACGTTCCACAATCTCTGGTGCGGACAAAGTCTCTGGCTGTAGCCACTTCCTGCTCAGGTGAATGAGATCATACATTTGAGACCTGGGGGGTTTTCCAAGCTGGAAAGTCCAGTTATGCACACGCTGAGCCCGGACAGCCAGGGTGACACCCAGCCTTGCCAATATTTCAGCTTTTAGCATCACATAGTCTTTTGCTTGGTCAGGCTCTAGGTCATAGTAAGCCTTCTGCGATTCACCAGTTAACAGAGGAGCCACCAGTCCAGCCCACTGCTCCTCAGGCCACTTTTCTCTTTCAGCAGTCCTTTCAAATGTGGTCAAAAATACCTCTGGATCATCCTCTCCAGTCATTTTTGTCAATAAACGACTCACCCCAAAGGACGCGGTATTAGTGGGACGGCTTTCCTCACTGGTCTGCGGACGTTGCTGCATTACTGCTTCCATTTGTTGTAGTCTCTGCTCTTGCTTCTGTAACAGGTCTATGAAGCGGGCCTCAGATTGCTGCTGGGCTTGTTGATGAGCTTTCTGCTGGGCTGCAAGGCTCCTTTGCAAACCTGCATTTGTCTGCTGTTGATTGGCATTTGCTAGAGCCAGCTGTTTCAGTATCTCCTCCATGCTGGCTTAAAAAAAACTGCTACTGGTTCTCCACCAACTGTGAGGGGGTTAACTCAGCAGCGGGTGTGCGTGACCCCCTGGTTGGGCTCCCCACACAAAAACAGGGCCAGCAGACGGAGGTTGTGGTTTTCAAAATCAAAAGGTGCGGTTTATTTCTCTATGTACAGTGACAAAAACACAGCAAAGCCAAAAAGAAACATAAACAAAATAAATCCTGGTCAGTTTGACCTCTGACTAAACATGCAGGTTTCCTAAACTAACAACTGGGATCAGCCTGGTGCTGTCCTAGTCCCTAAGTCCCTGGTTTAGTAAAAGTCCAAACAAATAGCCACACAGGCTTTGCCTCACCGCACAGGGGTTCACTCTCCCTAGACAGTCCACACAGGTCTGGGTCCAGGCATGAGCTAACATCTAATGAAGCTGGGAGTTTTTATAGAGGCCTTAAACGAACTGACAGGCTTCAGCTGGTCTCATCAACTCCCTGCCTGCACGACGCCCAGCACTCTCCCTAGAGGTATGAATCATCCATGAGCCCACTAGCCTCAGCTGGGCTTCATCAACTCCCTCCCTAGTTGTATAAGTCAGCATAAAGCCTGAATCTGGGAGAAATATATCTACCCCCCTGGATGCAACCAGGTGACTTTACCTTCCTGCTGTCACAATATATATATATATATATATATATATATATATGTGTATATATATATATATATATATATATATATATATATATATATATATACACTGTATATACACACACACTGCTCAAAAAATAAATAAAGGAACACTTGTAATCAGAGTATAGCATAAAGTCAATTAAACTCCTGGGATATTGATCTGGTCAGTTAAATAGCAAAGGGGTATGTTAATCAGTTTTAGCTCCTTTGGTGTTAATGAAATTAACAGGTGCGCTAGATGGGCAACAATGAGGCGACCTCCAAAACAGGAATGGTTTTACAGGTGGAGGCCACTGGCATTTTTTTCCCTACTCATCTTTTCTGACTGTTTTTCACTAGTTTTGCGTTTGGTTAGGGTCAGTGTCACTACTGGTAGCATGAGGCGATACCTGGACCCTATAGAGTTTGCACAGGCAGTCCAACTTCTCCAGGATGGCACATCAATACGTGTCATTGCCAGAAGGTTTGCTGTGTGTCCCAGCACAGTCTCAAGAGCATTGAGGAGATTCCAGGAGACATGCAGTTACTCTAGGAGAGCTGGACAGAGCCGTAGAAGGTCCTTAAACCATCAGCAGGACTGGTATCTGCTCCTTTGTGCAAGGAGGAACAGGGTGAGCACTGCCAGAGCCCTACAAAATGACCTCCAGCAGGCCACTGGTGTGAATGTCTCTGACCAAACAATCAGAAATAGACTTCATGAGGGTGCCCTGAGGACCGGACGTCGTCTAGTGGGCCCCTGTGCTCACTGCCCAGCACCGTGGAGCACGATTGGCATTTGCCATTGAACACCAGAATTGGTAGGTCCGCCACTGGCGCCCTGTGCTTTTCACAGATGAGAGCAGGTTCACCCTGAGCACATGTGACCGACGAGAAAGGGTCTGGAGAATGGAAAACGTTATGCTGCCTGTAACATCGTTCAGCATGACCTGTTTGATGGTGGGTCAGTGATGGTCTGGGGAGGCATATCCATGGAGGGACAAACAGACCTCTACAGGCTAGACAATGGCACCCTGACTGCCATTAGGTATCGGGATGAAATCCTTGGACCCATTGTCAGACCCTACGCTGGTGCAGTGGATCCTGGGTTCCTCCTGGTGCATGACAATGCTTGGCCTCATGTGGCAAAAGTATGCAGCAAGTTCCTCGAGGATGAAGGAATTGATACCATTGAATGGTCCCCATGCTTGCCTTTCCTAAACCCAATAGAACACCTATGGGACATTATGTTTCGGTCCATTCGGTCCATTTCACCTCAGTCTGTTTAGGAGCTTAGTGATGCCCTGGTCCAGACCTGGTTTTAAATACCCCAGGACACCATCCGTCGCCTCATTAGGAGCATGCCCCAACGTTGTCAGGCATGCACATAAGCACGTGGGGGCCATACAAACTACTGAGTACCATTTTGAGTTGCTGCAAAAAACAATTAGGCAAAATTTAAGCAAAATGTACTAGCCTGCTGCATAATTTTTCACTTTGATTTTTGGGATGTCTTTGAATTCAGCCCTCTGTATGTTGATAATTTTCATTTCCATCAAACGATGTGGCATCCTTTCGTTCCTAACACATTACCCAGTCCATATCAGTATAGATATCCAGCATGATATTTTTCCCCATTGAGATCTGATGTGTTTTCAGAGTAAATGTAAAACTTTTGTGAAGATGGATTAGAACCCCTGTCAAATTTTATTGCTGTCTGTCCCCTATGTTGGGGAGATTCACCCCCTCTATTTGTCCTGTTTACCATTTCCATTGAAAGTAAAAGCAAATTCCACATTTTGGGTTGTCCCCAGAAATGTAATAGAGTAGGAATCTTCCAATGGGACACTAGTTCTGGTGACCTGGGGGGGCCCCAAAGAGATTACCTTAATTTGCAGGGATTTCCTCTCACTTCCTGTTTGGCTGTGGGACAGGAAGTGAAAGTAAATCTCCCAAATGGAACAAAGATGGCAAAAAAAATATCTTACAAAGGTTATAACACTCCAAAATGAAAAAAAAAAAAAAGTTTTGCCTATAGTTCTACTGTAAGTTGGGAGAGAGAGGTTCATTTGTGAAATGAAGATTTTATTTTTATTTTTTTTAAATAAAATGTAAATAAAAAAATAAAAAAATGACCCAAACCATTATAGACTCTGTTTAAGGAAACCACCAACCTAAGGGTCTAATGCTCCCAGTACTTATCTGGATCAAGGGATATTACCATGGGACAGGCAGGCATGAGTTAAAAAACACTTTTACTCCTCCACTACTCAACGCTACTACTGTAATATGTGACATTTGTTAATTGACTAATACATTTTAAATGAAGCTAAAGCTGAAAGAAAAAAAAAGTAACTGGAAAGGCAGAATTTTCATAATGCTGATCAGTGGAGGTTGTAGAAGGTCATTGGGTAAGATACAGTATTTCTGACTATTTCTTCATGATCGTAATTTATGATACAGTTGAACAGCTCACTCAGCAGTTGCAGATGTTTATCCATCAGCTAAGCCACATCAATAGAATATACTGGAAAACATGTCTTGCCATCTGGAATAAAATATATTTGCTGTCCTGTGAGGTCTGAAATTCAGCCCTCTTCATGAAAGATCCAACAGCTAAGCAAACATGTATAGATAAAGATTATCCCACCCTGGCTGCTAAAACATTTTTATTTCTTAAAAAGGGAACTATACTGTGTGTTCAGTACTTACACATTTTGTGTTACTATTGCAGCTTTTATCTGATAGAGGAGAAGCAGTAAAACACAATCATTATTCACTACTAGAGTTGAGCGAATGGTTCGGCCCGAGCATGAGTTTGGGCCGAACATTGGCTGTTCGCCCAGTTCGGGGAACACCTGAATTTGCAGGTTGTTCGGCGGGTGTTCTCCCCGCCGAACGCTCTGCAATGCACTCTGCGCTGTACAGTGCATTCTGCGCCCAGATTGGGCAAAGCTTTTCCCAATCGGGGGACTGTAAATGCTGGTTGTTAAAGCGGAGTTCCACCCAGAAATGAAACTTTCGCTGATCCGGTTCCTCCCCCCCTCCGGTGTCACATTTGGCACCTTTCAGGGGGGAGCAGATACCTGTCTACAGGGCCGCCATCAGGGGGGTACAGGCAGCACACCTGTAAGGGGCCCGGATGGCCCCCCTTTTTTTTTTCTTTATTATTATTTTTTTTTTGTAAGGGGCCCAGTGGTCCCCAGGGGCCCAGAGTTCCCCAGGGCCCCAAATGTCAACCCCCCTTTTTAAATTTATTTTTTTATCATTTTTATTTTTATTTATTTTTTTATACATTTTTTTTTTTTATTTTTATTTATTTATGTGTAGCGATACCTCCAACTAAGGAGGCCGCAGAATTAGATTTTGGGCCCTGAGTGCAGCTCCGCCAACCCCCGGCAATAGGCTCTATCCCCTTCTGGCACAGCTAGTACTAACAATCAATGATATGTCCTATGCAATAGAATAACTAAGCAAGGACACAGTAATGAATTGTAATAGGTAAATTGTTTTACTCATCAATTCTCAATATGAATAAAAGGGGTAACAATAATTACAGTTCTAAACAATCACTCCTAAGGGCAGCGTCCTGCCACTCTAACACACTATATAGTAACACACGCTACAAGTGCGCCATACGGGCGACCGTTAACTAAGTGCCCTATGGCGCAGCAATCAAACACGCTAGAATCCCCACCAGGCCTGGTTCTAATATTTAGCTTAGTCCTTCTTTCTTCACCGGCAGGTCTGTAATGGTGGTGCACTTAAACAGAGTATAACTTTGTAATCCAAGGGGTATGAAAATAACTTGTAGGCCACGGCAGTCTATAGGCCTATACACAGCAACAGTATCTAAGCTGGGCTTATGCCCTCTCACCCGCCGGACTACGGATCCAGTCCGGGAAAACCTCCACCGGCCGTGTCACACACTCTCGATCTCTCCAACGATCGGGTCCCCGATCCGACAAGGCGGTAGCTCACAAAGTCAGATGCCACCCAGGCTCGCAGAGGGGAGGATGGAAGGCTCTTCGGTGCAGAGCAAGGCCTCAGGCTTCAGGCCTTGCCCCTCCGACACATCCGCACAGGAGGATCCGTCCGTGAAGTCTCGTGTCGCCAAAGAGGCCGAGCCCGGCCCCGCCTCTTCCTTTTATAACCCCTCCCATGAGTCTCTGCGGTGGAACGTCACAACAAGAATGGGGTTATGGGTAATGTAGTTTCTTCCCAATATAGGGGAACACCCCGCTACACACTCCCCCCACTTAAACTCTTTGGTCCCCAAAGATACATTTTAGCAACAACTATATACAACATTGGACAATTCTGAAAACGATGTTGGGATAGGGGATTCCCACCATAACTGAGGGGTTGAATTCCCTTGCCCACAGGTCACATTATCTTGGGTGGCCTGACTAACTGTGCCAGAGAGTGAGCTGGGGTTGCCCTCCACCAAATGGACAGTGGAGGGATCCGGAATCTCAGCATTTCTCCTAGCAGTGACCACAGAGTCTTCCGAACTGTTCCCCATCTGGGGGTAGGTCAGCTTCTTAGGAGGTTGAATGACTCTTCGAGCTCTTTGCTCTCTTGGAATCTCTGGCTCTGGCGCCTCAGGCTCCTCTTCCTCGGAGTAACTATCATGGGCATCTTCCCAGTAATCTGTTGAAGGACTGAAAGGGATGAATTCTGTAGCCTCTGGGTTCAGCGTTTCATCTGTGGTATCTTGGGTGACTGGAAGATCTATGATAGAAGTTCCTGGAGTTGGGGAAGACCACAGCCAATCAAGCTCTCCTTCTTCATCTCCACTAAGTTGGGAGGCCTCTCCATTTCCAGCTCGGGAGGTCTGTGACCGAGTGTGCGGTCTAGGAGTATCCAAGATAGAGGCCGGTGCAGGGGAGTCTCCCACGGAAGGTATTCTAACTGCCTCCGTCAGTGGGAGCAGGTGGTTTCGATGCCATGTCTTCAGTGGGCCTACCTTTCCCTCTGGCTTCACCTTGTAGACAGGTAGGCCCGGCAACTTCCTGCAGATGACATAAGGTTCAGATCTCCATCTGTCTGCAAGCTTGTGCTTTCCGGGGACTCCCAGATTGCGCAACAGTACTCGATCCACGGGCTGTAGGTCTTGTACCCGGACCTTCAGGTCGTAATTTTTTTTATTCCGAGCTCCCCTTTGATCTGAGGCCGCTTGAGCTTGTTCATAGGCTACTTTCAGGCTGTGTCTGAGCCTATCCACATATCCTCTGTGAGAGGTGACGGAGGAATGGTCCAGTGAGGTGCCAAAAGCCAGGTCCACCGGTAGTCTCGCTTCTCTCCCAAACATGAGTCGATATGGGGAATAGCCTGTAGCATCACTGATGGTGCAGTTGTAAGCATGTACCATGGCTGCTATGTGTTTGCTCCAATGTTGCTTTTTCTCACTTTCCAGAGTCCCCAACATGTTGAGCAGGGTTCGGTTGAACCTTTCCGGCTGAGCATCTCCCTGAGGATGGTAAGGTGTAGTTCGAGTCTTCCTGATTCCCAACGAATCCAAGAGCTTCCGGATCAGCTTACTCTCGAAGTCCCTCCCTTGATCTGAATGGAGTCTCTGTGGCAGCCCATAATGGACAAAATACTTCTCCATAAGTACCTTGGCCACGGTGGAGGCCTTCTGATCTTTGGTGGGGAAGGCCTGGGCATACCGGGTGAAATGGTCGGTTATCACCAGAACATTTCCTAGTCCACTCAGGTCGGGTTCGAGGCAGAGAAAGTCAATGCACACCAGGTCCATAGGCCCTTGGCTCTGTAGATGGCCCATTGGGGCAGCTTGATGGGGCAAAGTCTTCCTCTGGATGCATCGCGCACATGAGTGGCAGTACTCCTCTACCTCTGCCCTCATGCAGGGCCAATAGAACCGACTTCTGACAAGTTGAAAAGTCCTTTCAGCCCCTAGGTGGCCATGATTGTCATGCAAGGCCATCAAAACAGTCTCCCGATGTTTCTCTGGGAGGAACATCTGCCACTTATCTTCTGAATCATCAGAGGGGCCCCTTCGGTAGACCACTCCCTGATGCAACTGCAACCTATCCCACTCCTTTCTCAGTAGGCGAGCTTCTTTGGAGGGTTGACGCATGAGTATGTTTGGATCCTGATTTTTCAAGGCCTCCAGGACCAATCTCCCCATGGGGTCTTCCAATTGGTCACACCTTAATTCCTTTTTGGACAATCTTGGTAGGTTGCCCTCTTCCAATTGAGCTACTCCACAGTAGTGTTTGGGGACTCCCACCGTGGTAACTCCTATTTCCTCTGCTCTGGAGCATCCTCGGGCTTGGAATGCAGCTCCTTGACAAAGGGCCTGCACCCCGTCCGGTGCCACTTGGGTCCAATCTTCTATTTCAATGGTCGGGGAATGAGATCTTCTGGACAAGGCGTCTGCGTCTCGATTCCCCACTCCTGGTCTATACTTAAGGCTGAAGTTAAATCCAGACAGTGCGGCCAGCCACCTGTGTCCAGTGGCATCCAGCTTGGCCGTGGTGAACAGGTAGGTAAGGGGGTTGTTGTCGGTCTTCACAGTGAACTCTGCTCCGTACAGGTAGTCTTTGAGCTTGTCTACTACCGCCCACTTGAGGGCCAGGAACTCCAGCTTGTGAGTGGGGTAGTTCTTCTCAGAGGGGGTCAGGCTTCTACTCACATAGGCAACAGGCCGCAATTGCCCCTCATGTTCTTGGTAAAGTACTCCTCCCAGACCGTCGTGACTAGCATCCACGTGCAGTTCATAGGGTTTGGTTGGGTCTGCATAGGCCAAGACTGGTGCAGTGGTCAGGCTCCTCTTCAATTCCTGGAAAGCCTCTTCACACCTCTGATTCCACTGATCTCTGATGGACTCTCCTGGCCTCCTGGGCCCCGATCCATCCTCCTCTCCTTCAGTCTTGAGCAACTCATTCAATGGTCTAGCAATTCGAGCAAATCCCTCCACAAACCTTCTATAGTAGGAGCAGAAGCCCAAGAAGGATCTGAGTTCTGTTACTGTGGTGGGCTGTGGCCAGGAGGTAACTGCCTCCAATTTCTCAGGGTCTGTGGCCACCCCTTCTTCAGATACTATGTGCCCCAGATAGTTCACGGAAGACTGGTAGAACCGACACTTCTCAGGCGAAAGCTTAAGTCCTTCCTCACTGAGTCTTCTCAACACTTTCTCCAGCCTCTCTTCATGTTCCTCCAAGGTTCTCCCAAAGACAATGACATCGTCTAGGTATACAAGGACTTCGATCAAGTTCATGTCCCCTACTGTCTTCTCCATGAGACGTTGGAAAGTAGCTGGGGCTCCAGACAGACCTTGGGGCATCCGGTCGAATTCGAAGAACCCCACTGGGGTTATGAAAGCTGTCTTCTCCTTGTCTGCTGGGTGCATCGGAATCTGATAGTACCCACTCTTGAGATCCATAACGCTGAACCATTTGGCTCCAGACAAGCTCTGTAGGGCATCCTCTATCCTCGGAGTGGTGTATTGGTCAGGTATGGTTCTCCTGTTGAGAGTCCTGTAGTCTATACAGAGCCTCAATGATCCATTCTTCTTTCGGACCACTACTATGGGAGAGGCATAGGGGCTTCTGGACTCCCGTATCACACCAGTCCTCTTGAGTTCTGCAAGTTGTTCCCTCAGATCCTCCAGATCTGCTAGCGGGACCCGCCTGACTCTCTCTCGGAAGGGCTTATCTTCTTGGAGGCGGATCCGATGGGTGGCACTTCTTGCACACCCCACATCAAACTCATCCCTAGAGAAGATCTTCTCCCATCTATTCAACTGGGCCTTGGCTCTCTCTTTCCAAGCCCTGGACAGATTCGGGTTTTCCATGGTCAGCTTCTCCCAAACATCCGCTTCTTCACCTGTCCTCTGTAGTTTCCCGCCGGCTTGCGGTTGTCTGGTCTCTTCTTCTTCGGACTAGAACATGTGGCTGCAATGTGGCCAACTCCCCCACAGTTGAAGCAGACTATATCTCCCCATTCTTGTAAAGGTTCGGGTGCTGAGGCAATCGGGAACAATTCCTTCCTTGGACTTTCCTTCTTCTTGGGACACTCTGTGTCTTTTGCTATCAGAGAGGTCAATATCTCTAATACCTTGGACATCTGAGTTTTTAGGGTGTCTATCTCCGCCTCTCTTTCAGGGGTCATCACTGGATTGACCAGCACCTGTGCGGGTACAACACTTGTCTTATCCTTCTGCTGGTCCTGTTGCAGCTCCTCCTCATCTCTGATAATTTTTATTAAATCAGCATAAGTCAGCAACATTCCTCCTCCCAAGGTTTTCAGGTGCAGCCAGACTGGATCGGAGCGTAGCGCTCCCTTTAAGACTTGCTTCATTCTTGCCGCATCGGCATCTTGGGGCTTCATCCCTTTCTTTAACACAATCTTGCACAACAGCCTGTTTAGCCTTCTGACATACTCGGAAAGTTTCTCCTCCGGTTTTTGGAAAGTGTGTTCAAACTGGTAGACCGTCTCTGTCACCTTGTCTAATTGACCAAACTCTTCCTGCAGCATAGCTAGACAATCCTGCGCCGTGCACCCTGCATTCCCAAACCGGAAACTTTTCACTGCTTCTGCTGCTGCACCTTTAAGGCTTTCTAACACTCGCTGCCTCTTCTGTGCCTCCGGCACCTCCCATGCCTCCACTGCCTGTAATGCCTGTTCCACCCAAGTATCAAAATCTTCTTCCCCTGCCGGGACAGGGAGCTTCCCTGAGAATATTTTTAGTCTCCGGTAGCTAGTTTCCACATGCACCGTACTTGTCTTCTGACATTTGGCTAGCAAATCCCCTATTGCATTTATCAGTTCTGGTGATCTAGCAGTGGCCGATGCAGGTGCCACCGGAGGTGGCGCCCTGTCTTCTCTTTCAGGTGTAGTTCGGGCCGCAGCCTGTGGCGATCCCGTAGGGGATGGTTCCCTTTCTACAGTTATTGCGTGCGCCAGCCTAAATGTTCTGTTGTCTGGCGTCCGCAGACACTTGTGCTTACAGGCCTCTGGCATCCCGTCCCAATATTCCACTAATGCGTATTGATATGAGATGTTTGGGTCTGTCTTCATGTCTATCACCCACGGTGTGTGATCTGGGGACACTGAACTCAGCAGTTCCTCTACCGTCTCACTTGACCATTTCTCGCCAGGAAGGCTAATGGCTATCGACTGTTTTGGCTCTGTATTAGCGGCTTTGCACCACTCTTCTACCGCTCTTGGATCCATGGGGTCCATGCCGGCACTTCTGGCGTTCGCTTGCTGCATCAGGATCCTGGACGAGCCCCCACGTGTAGCGATACCTCCAACTAAGGAGGCCGCAGAATTAGATTTTGGGCCCTGAGTGCAGCTCCACCAACCCCCGGCAATAGGCTCTATCCCCTTCTGGCACAGCTAGTACTAACAATCAATGATATGTCTTATGCAATAGAATAACTAAGCAAGGACACAGTAATGAATTGTAATAGGTAAATTGTTTTACTCATCAATTCTCAATATGAATAAAAGGGGTAACAATAATTACAGTTCTAAACAATCACTCCTAAGGGCAGCGTCCTGCCACTCTAACACACTATATAGTAACACACGCTACAAGTGCGCCATACGGGCGACCGTTAACTAAGTGCCCTATGGCGCAGCAATCAAACACGCTAGAATCCCCACCAGGCCTGGTTCTAATATTTAGCTTAGTCCTTCTTTCTTCACCGGCAGGTCTGTAATGGTGGTGCACTTAAACAGAGTATAACTTTGTAATCCAAGGGGTATGAAAATAACTTGTAGGCCACGGCAGTCTATAGGCCTATACACAGCAACAGTATCTAAGCTGGGCTTATGCCCTCTCACCCGCCGGACTACGGATCCAGTCCGGGAAAACCTCCACTGGCCGTGTCACACACTCTCGATCTCTCCAACGATCGGGTCCCCGATCCGACAAGGCGGTAGCTCACAAAGTCAGATGCCACCCAGGCTCGCAGAGGGGAGGATGGAAGGCTCTTCGGTGCAGAGCAAGGCCTCAGGCTTCAGGCCTTGCCCCTCCGACACATCCGCACAGGAGGATCCGTCCGTGAAGTCTCGTGTCGCCAAAGAGGCCGAGCCCGGCCCCGCCTCTTCCTTTTATAACCCCTCCCATGAGTCTCTGCGGTGGAACGTCACAACAAGAATGGGGTTATGGGTAATGTAGTTTCTTCCCAATATAGGGGAACACCCCGCTACATATGTTATTTTATTTTTTTTAAATGTAAGGGGCCTAGAGGTCCCCAGAGGCCCGCAGGTCCCCAGGGCCCCGGATGGCAGCCTCCTTTTTTTTAAATAAAAATTATAAAAAAAAAAAAAAAAATTATTTCTTTATTATTGTTTGTTTATTAATTTTTTTGTAAGGGCCCCGCTTCCCAATTTGTGGCACCCCCCCCCCCGCTCCTGAAGCTGTGTAAGGGGCCCCAAAATTCCTGATGGCGGCCCTGCCTGTCTAATACAGGTATTTGCTCCCACTTCCGGCAAAAGATCACTGCTGTATCCGCAGCGATCTACGCCATGTCCTCCTCCATTCTCCCCCAGCTGGGACCAATCAGAACAAGCAGCGCGACTCGTGCATGCACAGTATGGAAACAGGCTGTGAATTTGCAAGGCTTTACTTCCTGATTCCCTTACTTGAGATGCCAACGCCTCCACCCGGAGCCAAAGGACAGTTCGGCTTAGGGTGTGGACATCACGGGCGCCCTTGACAGGTAAGTGTGATTTTTTAAAAGTCAGCAGCTGCAGTATTTGCTGACTTTTAATTTTTTTTTTGCAGGCGGAACTCCGCTTTAAGGAGTGGGGCTGGGAAGCCAGCTGGGGTGTCCTTATCAACCGCAGTCACCAGCTGATAGCTGAATAAAAAAAGAAAATAGTAATAAAAAAAACAGCGTGGGGTCCCGCGCCCCCCAGTCCATACCAGGCCCTTATCTGAGCATGCAGCCTGGCGGGTCAGAAAAGGGGAGGGGGAGTGAGCACCCCCCTTCCTCCTGAGCCATACCAGGACACATGCCCTCAAGATGGAGAGGTGGGTGCTTTTGGGATGGGGACGGGGGCTCTGCTTGCGGCGAGTCACGCTGCATGTCCTTAATGGCCAGGCAATCTTCCGGGACCTGTGACGTGCCCAGAAGATTGCAGGGAGGGAGAGAAGAGCTGGGTACCCGCTCCCCTCCCCCCCCAAAAGAATGACATGCCAAATGTGGCATGTTAAGGGGTCAGGAGCCCTTAAAGTGGAAAATTCACTTTAAGTCAGTCCCTCGTGCTGATGCCGCTTTTGTTGGGTTAAATCCTCTTCCACAGATCCCCCCCCCCCATGCATCCACCATATCTAAGGATTGGTAAACTACAATATGTTACATTTTATGTTCTTGGTATTAGATTTAAAAACTTTAAAGGAAAGTATTCAAATCGTTTTTCCATCTAACTCATTCAATGGAACACCATCTCACCGAGAAGTATACAAATCTGGCTAGCCTTTTCTAAACAGATGGAGGAAAAACGTCAGGAAATAATTTCATACGCTTGGTGACAGCAGAACATCTGTAGAATCACGTCACAGCAAAAATCCATAAATCATACTGGGAGCTTGAATTAAAATCAAAAGGAGAGTACAGTTTTCCCTGTCTCTCTCTCTCTCTCTCTCTCTCTCGCTCTATATATATCTATATATATATAGATATATATAGATATATAGAGATAAAATTTGGAAAGTGTTAAAGTGACCCTGTAATAAAATGTACCGTATATACTTGAGTATAAGCCGACCCGAATATAAGCCGAGGCACCTAATTTTATCACCAAAAACTGGGAAAACGTATTGACTCGAGTATAAGCCTAGGGTGTCCATCTGCATGCCTCACTGTGCCTCACTTTGCCTCACTGTGTCCATGTGCATGCCTCACTGTGTCCATGCCTCACTGTGCCTTACTGCGCCCATGTCTCACTGTGTCCATGCCTCACTGTGCCCATGCCTCACTGTGCCCATGCCTCACTGTGTTCATGCCTCACTTTGCCCATGCCTCACTGTCCCCATGCCTCACTGTGCCCATGCCTCACTGTGTCCATGCCTCACTGTGCCCAATCTCCCTACCTGATGTCCGGCGCTGTGTGACTAGACTGACGTTTAACATGGGAGTCTAGGGGACCTAGGGCCGGCCAGTACCGTGTCCCCAAAATCACCGGAGAAATTACTGTTTAACATGGGAGTCTATAGAAGGGGTGCCCGGATTTGAAAAATCGGTTCTCCCCGGCCGTAGGTCCCCCTGGACAACAAACTTTGCACACTTGTAGTGGAAGAGTGGGGCTACATGTGTGCAATGTTTGAGGTCCAGGGGACCTACGGCTAGCCGGGATCAAGCGCACAAATGTGAAGATGGACACAGACTCGAGTATAAGCCGAGGGGGCATTTTCAGCACAAGAAAATGTGCTGAAAAACTTGGCTTATACTCAAGTATATACAGTATTTTCCCAAAAACATTAACCTGTAAAAGAGGCGAGAAAATCCCTCTTCTGCTTCCTATGCTGTCACATGCCCATCTGTTGAAGAAAATTCCTCCTCTGAAGTTTGAGTGGGTCATTGTCCTGGTCCCCCACCACACACTTTGACTCCTCCAACAAATCTCCATGTTTTGTAATGATGCAGAGAATGGAGCCATAACAATGTAGCACCTATGTGCATATGCTGGAGTTATAGCGGTAGTAAACTCTGCAGAAAAATTCTCAGCAATCATAAGGCCACTATGGATAACATTTCTAAACATACCAGGCTACTAATTTGCCTTAGAAAAGATAAAAAGAAAAGGGCGCACCAGCCTTGTGCATTATCCCAAGATAATTTATTAATTAAAAAAATACAGTAAAATACTACTCACAAACATGTGATGAATAAAAAGCTTGTGAAGACCACTTGGATATGGCAATCAATCATAGAACCGACAGTCTCAAGAAAGCAGAGAGGAGAACCTCAGAACCACTGCTGGCTGACGCATTTCGAAGGAGTACCTTCTTCCTCAGAGCCTCTGATATCATCCCTGGAGGAACACTGTTGTACTGTTCTTGCTCAGTTATCAGTAATGTTAGTTTCGCCGCCTACCAGTTCTTGTTGTTATTTTCATGTGGTACATGTTTTGTCTTTTTGTTAGGTTACGGGGTTCACCACTGCTGTATTTACCTATCACATTTATAGGTTACGACGGGTTGAGATGATCGTTTCTAATTGGCTTGTCCAGTGGCAAGTCTCCTCACCCGTTTCTCATTTAACATACGTTAGTCCGGTTCATACGTTTTTCGTTGCACTTTCCGTTACATTGGACCTGGCACATTTTCAGGTTCTGTAGGCCTGAGTGGTTGTTTTTAATTGGCCTGCTTCACCTCAGGTTACTCTGCCTCTGTTTTCACATGGTGAACCACTTTCTTATGCCACGTACACACGACCGTTATTAATGTCATGCAAAAAAACTATGTTTTTCTCGTTGTGATTCCTCTCAAACCCTGCCTTGCATACACACGTTCATGAAAAAAAACGCTCGAGCAAAGCGCAGTGACGTACAACACGTACGACGGCACTATAAAGGGGAGGTTTCATTCGAATGGCGCCACCCTTTGGGCGGCATTTGCTGATCCTCGTGTTAGTAAAGTTTGGTGAGAGACGATTCGCGCTTTTTAGCCTCGTGGTCTTCAGTCCATTACAGCATGATTAATGTGCTATCTCCATTCTGAACGCTATTTTTACCAGAACGAGCGCTCCCGTCTCATACTTGATTGTGAGCATGCGCGTTTTTTTCCCCTCGTAAAAGCGTACACACAACTGTTTTTCACGACGTGAAAAAGAACGACGTTAAAAACGACGAGAAAAAATAGAGCAGGTTCTATTTTTTTTTCGGGCAGTTTTCTCGTCGCGAAAAATGCTATGGAGCATACACGCGACCGTTTTTTCACGACCAATCTACAAAATGGCATTTTTCTCGTCATGAAAAACAGTCTCACAAACGCTTGATTTCTTTTAACCAAGGGACGTGAGAAGTGAAGAGGTTGTTAATTGGGGGGTCAGAGAGGGTTGCGGGTCAGAATTACATAGTTACATAGTTATATAGTAGGTGAGGTTGAAATAAGACACAATTCCATCAAGTCCAACCTATGTGTGTGATTATATGTCAGTATTACCTTGTATATCCCTGTATGTTGTGGTCGTTCAGGTGCTTATCTAATAGTTTTTTTAAACTATCAATGCCCCCGCTGAGACCACCGCCTGTGGAAGGGAATTCCACATCCTGGAAACCTCTACATAGTTTATGGTTAAACCTCTTTTCTTCTAATTTTAATGAGTGGCCACATGTCTTGTTAAACTCCCTTCCACAAAAAAGTTTTATGGGGTAACTGGTACGGCATTTGTAAATTGAAATCATATCCCCTCTCAAGCGTCTCTTCTCCAGAGAGAATAAGTTCAGTGCTCGCAACCTTTCCTCATAACTAATATCCTCCAGACCCTTTATTAGCTTTGTTGCCCTTCTTTGTACTCGCTCCATTTCCAGTACATCCTTCCTGAGGACTGGTGCCCAGAACTAGACAGCATACTCTAGGTGCGGCCGGACCAGAGTCGTGTAAAGCGGGAGAATTATCGTTTTATCTTTGGAGTTAATCCCTTTTTTAATGCATGCCAATAGTCTGTTTGCTTTGTTAGCAGCAGCTTGGCATTGCTGAGCCTATTATCTCCCAGGTCCTTTTCCATCCTAGATTCCCCCAGAGGTTCTCCCCCCAGTGTATAGATTGCATTCATATTTTTGTCACCCAAATGCATTATTTTACATTTTTCTACATTAAACCTCATTTGCCATATAGTTGCCCACCACATTAATTTGTTCAGATCTTCTTGCAAGGTTTCCACATCCTGCTGAGAAATTATTGCCCTGCTTAGCTTAGTATCATCCCGCAAATACAGAGATTGAACTGTTTATCCCATCCTTCAGGTCGTTTATGAACAAATTAAATAGGATTGGTCCCAGCACAGAACCCTGTGGATCCCCACTACCCACCCTTGACCATTCTGAGTATTCCCCATTTATCACCACCCTCTGAACTCGCCCTTGTAGCCAGGATTCAATTTGTTTCAGTTGACGCATATTGTTGTTCTTGACGGTTTTGTTTTGGTCTTTTAGGTCATGTCACAAGCTCTGGACATTAAAGGACTTTGCCTCCATCCCTCCTTCCCTGGCCAGGGGTTCTGAACATGACAGCAAGCCCTCTCTAAGGACCTGGACTGTCCCGAGACTTATGGCGGAGTTACAGCTTAGGGGTATTTCATACCCAGCTTCAGCTCGTAAGGCGGAACTTTTTAGGTTTTGATTCCCTGCACCCCAGTGCTGAGCAGGTGACTCTACGGATTGTCGCTACGTCCCTTTTGCAGATTCACTCCACTCTGAGCTCTCTAGCGACCTCCTTCCAGGAGTTGCGGGCCAGGGTTGAGATTTTGGAGAGCCATCCAAGTCCAGCCCGGTTGATCTTGCAATTCCAGGGACTTCAGCAGGTTCTGGGACCCCCGTGGATTCAAGCCCTATGCAGTTATCTTCAGGTATAAGCACTTGTGCTCCCTCCGTTACCCTGGCACATTTTATTCTTGGGAATATCAAAAAAGACATTTTAGATGGCAAGGATGTTAATTTGGCATCTTTGTTGCTTGCCACCCACAATGTGTCTGAAAATAAGTCATATACCTGTGGTGACGTCTCTGTGATTGTTAAGACCAGGGATCACAGGCTCAACCACAAGCTTACTATTCTGGAGTTTGTCTTGGCTTTCAGTTTGTTTAGGGATATTGTTTGCTCAGTGAGCCCCATAGGAGGAAGGAACTGTATCATTACCTTTATGTGGTAGTAGAGTTGGGACAGACGTTCAGGGGGTGGTGTTTTACGACTATCATTGTTCTTTTTCCGCCAAAACCGCTGCCATGTTTACTTAACATCAGGTGGTCACAGTCTGGGGCAGCATTGACACTGAGCTGTTTTGCCAGCATTTTGCTGGGCTAAGATTGCCAGTTCGTGTGACATGCCAGTCATCCTCGCATACCACATACTAGTGCCCCAATACTGAACTTCCTGTTAGCCAGGCACATCCAGGGCTTTCCCTAGTTCCTTCCAGGCTCCGACTCATGCTGCTTCATTCGACAAATTAGGTCAACCTATTCAGTTTTTAGGGAATTCTTAAATTTGCAATAACTTTAACCATGGTGCATGCAACTATAGTCAGTACCATCTTTTGCACATATGTGCCAGCTGTTTCAGGGCTCACCCGAAGTCGAACTGTTTGCTTAGGCAGGGCAAGAACACTTGACTAAGCCATATTTACATCTGAGTCACGGTAAGAGTATCCATTACCTACCTCTTGATTGTGGATGCCGGAACATACCCCTATATCCATCTTGGTTGTTTTGATACAACACATCTACAACGTGAATACTTCCAAATTTCACAGTGGATTCAGCATGTCTATCACAGAATAACACAGACTTTGTTGTTTTTTTTGTTTTTTTGTTTAGGACATTTTATTATGTGGCCTATTTTAATAGGTTGACTGCTTTGACACAGGTGTACATGTATTATGCATGTTTTTCTCACTATCATTAGTTTGATTATTTGAGTGGAGTCACGTTTAAGTGTTCATCTTTGAATTTTCATTTTCACAGATACATACTTGGTCTAGTTCTTAGGTTTAGCCTTGCATTGTTTCATCTTTATATTTTTCCACAATATTGTCTTATTGTTTATGTCAGCAGCTTTTTCCTCACAGGGAGCGCAGTTTTTTTCTTATATTTTTGTATGTTTAATTTATGTCTTGTCCATCCCTCATTGTTCTCAAATACCTAACCTTAACTTAATTCCGTCTGAAGAATTTTCACTAAAATATGCGTCTGTGGATCAGGCGATTTAACAAATAATCAGGGTGCGGGAGGGCACTTGGCTGTCCAAGGCAGATATAGCGGATGCTTTCAAACTCCTTCCGATTCTGCCATCAGTCTGGGAGTGGCACAGTATTATTTTGCCACCAAGCTCACCTTTGTATCTAAAAGCAGCCCCTGGCTGTTTGATACTTTTGCACAGGCTCTCAGTTGGATACTTACTCATGTGGAATACTGTCATGAAGTCATCCACTATTTGCATGATTTCCTCCTCATCGAGAGTTCCAATCAAGCCCGGCGGATCTACGGAAGTTGATGTCAATTTTTTAAATGCTCAGCGTCCCATTGGCAATTAAGAAGATGGAAGGCCCGGTAACTGTACTTACTTTTTTGGGGATCACTCTGGATACTCAGGCTATGCAGGCCAGTCTGCCTGCAGATAAGCTTGATAGGATCACATAGTTACATAGTTAGTCAGGTTGAAAAAAGACACAAGTCCATCCAGTTCAACCGTAAAAAAAAAAAAAAATATTATGCTTTTACTATCTCTCAAGCTTGTTCCAGAGTGGAGTTGCAGTCTTTGTTGGGCATGGTAAATTTTGCCATGAGGATCATTCCCCAGGGTAGGTCATTTATTTTGCGTTTGTTGACTTTAGTTCCATCAGCCCCTGACTCAGACTCTCAAGTCAAGCTGGATGCCGCGGCGCTGGATGACTTGCGTATGTGGGATAAGTTCCTCCATTGGAACGGGATCGCTATGTTTATCCACGCAGAGTCCGTTTTCTCTCTGCAGGTTGTGAAGGATGTGGCAGCCACTGTAGGCTATGCTGCTATTTTTGGCACTCACTGGCTACCAGGGCCATGGCCAGAGGAGATCTTGGCTATCCCAGGTTTTACAGAGTCCTCAGCTTTGTTTGAGATTTATCCCATAGTGTCGGCGGCCCTGGTGTGGGGTGGTTTCTGGTCAGGTAAGAAGGTTGTTTTCTCCACGGACAATCAAACAACCACGGAGATTATCAACAAAGGCAGATCTATCTCTTTGCTCATCATGTCCTTCGTTCGTAGGCTGATTTGGCTGTCCCTTCAATTCAATTTTCACATGCACTGTAGGTTCATTAGTGGGGTGGAAAATACAACCGCAGATGCTCTGTCTCGTCTTAATTACCCGCTATTTTTCCAACAGGTCCCAGAAGAAGATGCCTGTGCCACACGTGCCCACATTTCTCGCTACTGGTGATGGACTAGTTTCCCATTGGGTCAATGTGGCAGCTTTGATTAATAAGTCATTATTGGTTAACACCAGGAAGGCATATATCACAGCCTGGAATTCCTCCCAGGTTTTTCAGTCCCGATATCCTAGGTTTGATGGCCATGACATTCGATATCTGCTTGCTTTTGCTGCTTTCTGACACTCGCAGCTTAAGCTGTCCTATGGCACTATCAAGACGTATCTGGCAGGAGTTCTGCATTTTTTGTCCTTGCAGGATTCAAATAGACCGTCCATTTTTGCAGCTCATCCCATGAAGGCCATCCTTAGGGGTATTCAGAGGAGTAGCCCTCCTTCCATAATTAGCAGACTCCCCATCTCGGGGCATATTTTCCAGGGCATGTTCGATTTGCTGGCCAGGTCTCCTTTTGGACGGCTGCCCAGCTTGGTCCTCAAGACAGCTATATATTTGGCGTTCTATGGGTTCCTCAGGCCGGGTGAGTTCTCTTAATTGTGAATGACTGATTGTCCCTCTGGAGGCCATCCTCGCTCATAAAGTGAGGAAATCCTTGTCAGCCTAGTAAAATGACGACATTTGATCTAAATGATGTACCTTTCGCTCAAATCCAGTCATGGCTCATTGCACATACTGTATACAGTATTCTCTCGGGAATAAAACCAAAAGGCAGGCAATGGAAAATATGATTGTTTTTTAAGAGGCAGAGTCATAAAAACATGGAAAATAGACTTGTATAGAAATGCCAATTGTGGGATACCAATGTCGGGACCATTTTTGTTGAATTTTTTAAAAAGGTGTTTACTTGTGGCCTCTAAAGTGTTGAATTACTCACTAGTTTCTTATGTTTTGTAGATCTAGCAGAAAAATCATTCCATCAGAATCAAATTTCTGTATTCACAACATTCATTAAAAAAAGACATTAATTTTTTGCAGCTATAAATGAAGACTGAATTGTCAAAAATAAGAAGTTTTTTTAATATTTGGGGCATGTGGGTTGAATGATCCAACACATCCTTATCAACCCAAAAGTTATAAATAGATGGCCCATACTCACCCATTAGCAATGCTCCCCCTTCCACCCTGGCTGCCCCCATTTACATCTGTATTTTATGCTTACCTTTTCAGGTTGATCATGTAGAATCCAAGGTCCTCTTCTTTTTCTGAACTTCTCCTGCGGTGGGCAGTCCTCCGTGATTAAGATGATGCAGGTGACCGCTAAGATGGCACAGCACCAATTGTATGTGAGTGGAGGGCTTCCTTGGTATACCCCCAAGGGGGATGGGTTTTGACACCCTGCACTCACAGCATGTCCTCAGTCTTCTGGGCTGAATGACTCCCAGGACGTACAGTGGTGGAAAGGAATTACAGTACTAGAGAGGTGGAGAGTATTTCAGCCAGAGATGCTTTCTTATTTGTGCTGGGGGAAACTTTTTTTTAAAATGTGGCCAAAATTTGGCTTCACATTTGCATTTAATGCATTTGGGGGGCAAGTGAAGACCCTCAGTCTGGCCTAGCTTTCCGTTGCTGGACTCTGTAGGCACACAAACATTGGTACACAAAGCTAGCTAGGATCCTGGCTGCTCCTAACCTGGCTTGGTAATTTTATCACAATATGTAAACGAGTTTATGCAGTAAAAGTTGACTGTATTTCTGCTGATTATGGAAAAAAATATTTGGTTGACAAAAAAAAAAGGGTTAAAAATGAAATAATGTGCTTAATGGTAAATCTATTCTTGATCAAGCAAGATTAGTTGCCATCTGTGGCGACATGACACTGAAGGTTTTTTAGTGTCAGTGATTTAGGCAATTACATTTCAACACCAAGATCGTCATTATTATAGTATATTAACACATTTTTTGTGGGTACATAAAGGGAATGTATGAGCTAGTTTTTAAGATATACATGTAAAGGAAATTAGATTGAAATATATATATATATATATATATATATATATATATCAGACTCAATGGACCATGTGGTCTTTTTTTCTGCCATCACTCTTCTATGTTGCTGTTGTAGATTTCTCCTCACTTCTTGTCTACTGAAATCATTATTACTGGGACAATAATTAAAATTAAATCACTGTAATTGAGCCCTGGATGGCAATGAAGACCCGACAGGTAGTTTAGCTCGTCCCCACTCTATCCAAAACATAAAAAAAGTATTTTGAACTCAATACACTGGCCAATAGGGGCATGTTTTCCAGAGACTGCTTGACCGTTGTTCTAGCATTCCCCCCTAGACAGAATCTTCCCTAGTATAGGGATTAGGGATTATTCACTGGTCTGCCTGTTTCTTACTAAATGTGTATGTT
Source organism: Rana muscosa (assembly GCA_029206835.1). Taxonomy (NCBI): domain Eukaryota; kingdom Metazoa; phylum Chordata; class Amphibia; order Anura; family Ranidae; genus Rana; species Rana muscosa. The sequence goes on along the minus strand of CM055116.1, from coordinate 1,193,519,513 downwards.
AAGCCTAGTACACACTAACAGTTATTTTTTCGTTCAACCCCCAGCCACTGTACTTACAATCTGATGTTAGTACTGTACAGTGATCCCCCTGCTGCTGAGCTATTGTGTTCTGACAGGGGGATAGGGGGATACCCCCCCCTCCCCCCGCCAGAACACTCCGGTCAGCACTCTCAATCATTGGCTGATGGTTTTCTGGCATGCTCGTCTGACAGAATCTGGCCAAATGGCTAAAATTTTACTGAACCGGCCGATATGTCCCCCCCCCCCCCGACATTCGGTCCACGTGTAATAGGCATTAGTTGGCAACTGTTTCACCTATTGTTTATTGCCAGTTTATTGTCATTTTACATTTTTTGGCTATTGCATTATTGGCTTGGGTATTGTTGTAATAAATATCCACCCTTCAGCCCTGGTGTGTTGGAGAGCATAGTGCTTCTTGGAGAATCATGGGCACTGGAAACAGCGGAACCAAGAAATATCAGCTCTTTTGGGGTTAAGCAATGCAGTAGTTGCACCAAATATCACATGTGCAGTACAGTATCAGTGAAGATTCAGATAGCTTGCAGGGAAATCTGCTAGCAATACCTCTCCATGGTGCTTGAAACTCTCTATAAACACAGTTTCAGCACCATGGAGGCTGTATCAACTGTATATATGCTGTATTTATTACAGGCATTTAAAATGGCACTCCCCGGCGCCAGCATGTTTAATGTGGGAAGCTGGCTGTAACTCCTTGTGGCTTTACACCTGCCTTCCCACTGCACATGTTCGAGCTGTGCTGCACTTTGTGAATGGTCCCTCAGCCTTCTGTAATCTGTGAGGTGTCCCAGAATTCTTCAGGCAAATAGAAGGGGAGAAGAACTGTCAGAACCAGGAACCTGTTCCCCAAAACATTTTTTTTTCACAGGAAATCCACTCCGGGGTCATCTCCCACCTCAACTACTGCAACTCCCTCCTCATTTGCTTACTCTTACATACACTACCCCCCCCCTTCAGTCTGTCATGAATGCTGCTGCCAGACTCATCCACCGTACAAACTGCTCAATGTCTACTACCCCTCTCTGCCAATACCTCCACTGGCTTCCGCTCACCCAACAAATTAAATTCAAGATACTAACAAAAATTACAAAGCCATCCACAACTCTGCCCCAGCTACATCACTAACCTAGTCTCTAAATACCAACCTAATCATTCTCTTCGTTCCTCCCAAGACCTCCTGCTCTCTAACTCCCTTGTCACCTCATCCCATGATCGCCTCCAGGACTTTTCCAGAGCCTCTCCCATCCTAGAGGAACTCCCTACCCCAATCTGTCAGACTATCTCCTACTCTGTCTACTTTCAGACGATCCCCGAACAATCATCTCTTCAGAGAGGCCTATCCTGCCCCCACCTAACAACTGTATATTTATTTTCTCCATCAGCCCATCCCCCACAGTTATTACCTTTTGTATCTCCTGACCCTCCCTCTTAGATTGTAAGCTCTAATGAGCAAGGCGCTCTGATTACTGCTGTATTAAACTGTATTGTAATTTCACTGTCTGCCCTCATGTTGTAAAGCACTGCATACACTTTTGGCGCTATATAAATCCTATATATAATATGCCAATTGTAGTAGAGGAGGGGGGAGGAAGACATAAAGCGCAGCTTCCCCTTTTGGATGAAGTTTCACTTTAATGAAAAACTCCTCAAAATGAAGGAAAATCCACTTTTTCCTGTTGCCACTAAAACAGGTACCCACTTTGGAAAATTACCTCTCTATTGTTCTGTTGACAGCTGTAAAGTTTCAGACTCCGATTCACTTTATACCATGATGAAAATGTTCACTGTGACAAATAGTAAGAGTGAATCTTTCTCAAAAAAAGATTAAATAACTGACATATGTTCCAACCATTTTCCATATTACCCACAGTTAGAATACAATTTTTAGAGTTCTTCTTTAAACTGGGCCTATTTGCCACCCAATATTTGCTGCAAAATCCTGCACACCCTGTTCAGGTGCACCTCTATTCCATCTCAGAAAAATTGCAAATTCATTTTATGACTTCATTTACAATGGTTTCAAACTTATCCAATCATCCTAACACAAGTGTAGCGCTACCCCCGTACGAGCCACTGGTGAATATGATTATCTCCCACCATGCCAGCCAGGCACATTCCTTGCAGCTTTGTTTTTGTTTTTTTTATTTAGGGGATTGAACTTGGACAGGGAAAGGGTTAATATAGGATGCCCACTTAATCAGCAGAAAAATCTTCGGGGACACAGAACTATATACTTCTGGTATATACACACTTCTTCACTTCTACCTCCAGCACAGACTTGCTTGTAGAACTACAACTCCCTGGACCAGCTATCACTGACAAATTGATCCAACACAGACTCAGTCAGATCCAAGTGAATGCCCTTTGCGGGCAGGGACCGCAAGCCCCTTTAGTAGTGTAGCAAAAATAGAGGTCTTTGGTGCTAGCTGTCCTATCTGTGGCTACTGCTCCCAGTAGCACTTCTTCAGGTACTGCCAGCCCGCCTGGCTGCAGCTGCCCCCTTCACTAGCCCTCCTGGCTACTTCTCCACAGTCCTCCCAGACTGACTCTGCATCCATCCCAGACTGCTTGAACCCAGTCAGGCATGCCTCTCAGTTCTCTGACTGCAACACTCACCTGCCCTCTTGGTTGTCTTTCTCCCTGGAGACTTGCTCGGCAGTGTCCTCCTGCTGTCCTCTCCTTGCTCCCGTGCTTTCTGGTCAGGAAACCTCTGTGTTTCGCAAAGGGGGTCCCTTCTGCATCCAAGCCCAGGCCGAGGTTACCCCCCCAGACTTGGGGGCACCCTCAAGGGTCACCAACAGCCTAACATTCCATCTCCATCTTCCGCCCGAACTCACACTGCCCCAGCTGGCTGACCCTGAGGATTTGAGAGGGCCTGCCCCCTGCCAACCAATTTGTTGGGGATTGATTAGGGCCCTCAGAACACTCCAGACGATTCCTCCTAGACCCCTCCCAACTGCTTCCGGAATCTTCTCCAAATTTCCAACTAGCAGGGGGAGTCACCAGAGAAGCTGCTGATGAGTCATCCAGCCTACCTGAGTCACTCACCTGACCCAGAAAACAACACAGGCTTGGCTGACAACCAAGCCTGACAATTTACTTACTCTAACAACACAAACCTTAACTCTAACACTCTAGCAAAGCTAGGGGGTGCTACACAAGTTTTGCTCCAGAACGTTACAAAGGACAGTTTGAAATGGAAGATCAAAGACTGAGCAAGCATTAGGATACCAGTCAGTCTAGCAGCAATGTTCCAGTTCAGGTAGGTTTGTGAAAGCTAGACATATTAAATAGAGAAAAGCTGTGCACTAGGGATGAGCTTCGAGTTTGAGTCGAACATAAGTTCGACTCCAACAACGGCCGTTCAATCGTTCGACGAAGATTGAAACATTATGGGCCATTCACGCCAAATTCGAGCGGCGCGTCACGGTCCATAATGCACTACGTCATCGCAGTGCATTGCTGGCTGATGATTGGCCAAGCATGCACCATGAGCCGCATGCTTTGGGCAATCATTGCGCCGTCAGCACAGAGAGCCATAATTGGGCAAAGGCAGGGTGCCTTCGGCCAATCAGGCTCAGGGGATTAAGTACACGCCCCCACACTATATAAGCCAGCCTGCACGTCGGCTTTGTGTAGTGTGTTGCGGCGTTGAGAGAGAGAGAGAGTGTCATTTAATTTAATTTAGATAGATTGAGCAGGCAGACGATTCAGTTAGCTAGATTGAGCAGTCAGTTGATTCAGTTAGCTCCAGTATATTTAGTATATATATGTGTAGCAGGCATATACTTTTTTATCATGTTTAAAACTGGCAGAGACACCAGTGATGTATAGTTCCCTGCTGCCCAGCAGGTGGTGCTGTCCCTGTGGGCTGGGGTTGAACCATCGCTGAGTGCCGTACCCCTTTTTGGCCTCTCTCAGCGGTTATATGGTGGGGCGGGGATACCCGCCGTGCTTGCTGGGAGAGGGTATAAAGGGGCCGGCCATCTTTGTCACGGGGTCGAGTCCCAGGCACCTTCAGCCTGAGGGCTGTGGTTCATGGTTGGTGTCCAGGCGGCCTAGGCCTGGACGCCCGGAGCTCGTGTTCCATCCCAGGCACCTTCAGCCTGGGGTGAGGTACTCGGTTGGAGGCCTGGGGCCCAGTTTCCTTCGCTGGTTCCCGCGAGGGAAGGATTTCCTTGGGGACCCCGGGAGTGGGGTGCCCGAATCCAGAGGCGTAAGGGACCGGAGGAGCTACTCACCCGAAGACCTGGTGCAGCAGATTACCAGTGCCGGTTGAGCCTCAGGAGACCGCCCGGAGGGCATCTTTCCGAACAGGGGCCAAGTTCAGTCAGGAGGAAGGTTCACAGTTCACCCGGTCGGTGGCAGCGACCAAAATATTCATGGTTGGTGGCGGAGACCATGCGCCAAGCCTATTCGCTGATAGAGGAATAGGAGAGTTCATTGTGCCTGGGCCTACTCGTATCCACACACCCTGTCTGTTCGTTGAGGGAGTCTAACTGATTGTGTTTCATCCTGACATTGGAAAAATAAAGGAGTGTTGGACTTTTATTGGTGTGGGGCTCATTTACTGGCAGACACTGTTCCACAGAAGAAGCGGAGGCTCCAAACACCGAACACCGACCCGAAGGTAAAGAAACTTTGCTCACACCACACAAACATCTGTGGTGAAAGCTTGGCGTGGTGACCCCGCACTCTCTCCTCCAAGGTACCCCTAGACAAAAGCCAGAGAGAAAGAAACCGGAGCAAGAGAGAGAGAGAGTGGAGGGCGCTACATATGCATTCCAGGCTTTGTATATATATATATATATATATATATATATATATATATATATATATATATACTGTATACAGTTTAGCTAGATCTCACTGCAGAGCGTTCCTGGTGTACTGTTCCTAATATACTACAGGCAGGCAGTTGATTCGGTTAGCTGCAGTATATAAAGTACTGTATCCTGTGCACAGTGTTCAGCTAAATCTCACTGCAGACCATTCCTGTTTTTCTCTTCCTAATATACTACAGGCAGGCAGTTGATTCAGTTAGCTGTATCCTGTGCACAGTGTGCAGCTAGATCTCACTGCAGACCATTCCTGTTGTTCTCGTCCTAATATAATACAGGCAGGCAGTTGATTCAGATAGCTGCAGTATATAAAGTACTGTATCCTGTGCACAGTGTTCAGCTAAATCTCACTGCAGACCATTCCTGTTGTTCTCGTCCTAATATAATACAGGCAGGCAGTTGATTCAGATAGCTGCAGTATATAAAGTACTGTATCCTGTGCACAGTGTTCAGCTAAATCTCACTGCAGACCATTCCTGTTTTTCTCTTCCTAATATACTACAGGCAGGCAGTTGATTCAGTTAGCTACAGTATATAAAGTACTGTATCCTGTGCACAGTGTGCAGCTAGATCTCACTGCAGACCACTACTGTTGTTCTCGTCCTAATATACTACAGGCAGGAAGTTGATTCAGTTAGCTGCAGTATATTCAGTATATATATATACATCCCAGCTTTGTGCAGCTTCATCTCACTGCAGGCCATTCATGGTGTACCTATTCAAATACATCAAATACAGTATGTCTGGAAGGCCAACAAGGAGAGGCAGACACTTACAGGCCACTAAAAGAGGGCAAGCAGGCTCTGTGTCTAGAGCCAACAGTCCTGGTCGTGGAAACGGTGCATCCTCAGCACGTGGCCGTGGACCACGCTTGTCCTTTTTTCTGGCCATTGGCCGTGTTGAGCCACAACATGCAGACGAGTTGGTGGAGTGGATGACCAAGCTGTCCTCATCCTCCTCATCCTCTGTCACCCAGACTCAGAGTACCTTGGCTGCCAATGCAGGTGCCAAAGCGGCCTATTCCATTGGCTCAAGGTCATCAGTTACTCCTTGCCTAGCCCCACCATCATGCACGGAGGAGTCCCCCAAACTGTTCGACCACAGTGTTGGGTACATGCTGCAGGAGGATGTGCAGCGTTTTGAAGGCTCCGATGATGGTACCCAGCTTGAGGAAGGCAGTAACGTGAGCCCAGAGAAAGAGGGTGCCCAAGAAGGACAACAAATTGGCAGTCATGTTCCCCCAGCTGCAACATACTGCCAGGTTTTCTCCAGTGACGAGGAGGGAGGGGATGATGAAGTCACTGTCTCTACGTGGGTGCCTGATAGGAGAAAGGAGGAGGCACATCTCCAACAAGGCAGGATGCCCTCCAGGGGCCAGCTTAAGGGCAGCCAACCAACTGCATCACACCGCAGAGCTAAGCATGTGCAGGGTGCTGCTAACTGCGCCGTTTTCCAAAAGTTTTTTGGTGTGGGCCTTTTTTGACACATGTGCAGCAGATCGCACCATTGCTGTTTGCAACATATGTCTGAAGCGTGTCAAGCATGGCCAAAACAGCAGCCGCTTGGGCACCACATGCTTGACCAGACATATGTCCAACTCCTATGCAGTCCATTGGCAAGCGTACTTAAAGGACCCACACCAAAGAACAAAGCGGACCTCTCCTTGCTCATCATCAGCTGGGATCTCCAACCCCACTATACCTTCAGTCCTCTCAGAAACCTGCACTGAGAGGAATGAAGGTGTAGAATTAGGTGTGCCACTGCCAAGTACTTGCGGGCAATCTGCTATCACTACACCAATGTCCGATTGTAGGAGGCAAATTTCCCTACCCCAGTTGCTAAACCGGCGAAAAAAATTTGCTCCCAGCCATCCACATGCCCAGCGGTTGAATTCTAGCTTGGCTAAAAACACTCCAACTGCTGCCTTTTCAGCTGGTAGACTCTGCCCCCTTTTGTGAATTTGTGGAATGTGCGGTACCTCAGTGGCAGGTTCCAAACGCCTCTTTTTTTCACGGAAGGCGATTCCGGCTCTCTACCGGCATGTGGAAGCCAATGTCTTGGCCTCGCTGGACAGGGCGGTCAGCAGTAAGGTGCATATAACCACTGACTCATGGTCCAGTAGGCATGGACAGGGACGTTACCTATCTTTCACGGCGTACTAGGTGACTCTGCTGGCAGCTGGGAAGGATGCAGGACAGGGTGCAGTATTGTTGGAGCTCGTTCCGCCACCACGCCTCCAAAATGCTGGTAGTGGTGATTCTGCCACATCTCTCTCCTCCACCCCCTCCTCTTCTTCTTCCTCTATGGCCTCTTCCTGTGCTGATTTGACTTCGGAACCAGCGGTGCTCCGTAGGCGTTCAAGGGGCTACGCAAGCACACCAAAAAGATGCCATGCGGTGCTTGAGCTGGCGTGTTTAGGAGACAGGAGCCACACTGGGGCAGAGATTCTGTCAGCTCTGCAGGGGCAGGCTCAGAGGTGGTTGACGCCATGCCAGCTTCAGCCAGGAATGGTGGTTTGCAACAATGGCACCAACCTCCTCTCCGCCCTCCGACAGGGACACCTGACCCATGTGCCCTGTTTGGCTCATGTCCTTAATTTGGTGGTGCAGCGGTTCTTGTGCAGGTACCCCGGGCTTACAGGATCTCTTGAGACAGGCCAGGAAAGTCTGTGTGCATTTCCGCCGGTCATATAATGCCAGTGCTCGGCTGGCTGACCTCCAAAAGGAATACAACCTGCCCAAGAATCGCCTAATCTGTGACATGTCCACCAGATGGAACTCAACGTTGGCCATGCTGCAGCGGCTGCACACGCAGCAGAGGGCCATCAATGAGTACCTGTGCGACTATGGCACCAGGACAGGGTCAGGGGAGCTTGGCTTTTTTTTTCGCCACGCCAGTGGCTCATTATAAAGAATGCATGCACTGTCATGTCACCATTTGAGGAGGCCACGAGGATGGTGAGCAGTGACAGTGCATGCATCAATGATACTGTCCCCCTTGTGTTCCTGTTGGAGCACACGCTGTGTGGAATAATGGACAGGGCACTTGAGGCAGAACAGAGGGAGGAAGAGGAGGACTTCCTTACCTCTCAAGGCCCCCTTTTATCCAGACAGTGTTCCTGCGGGCCCGCCGATCACACAGGAAGAAGAGGAGGATTGTGTCAGCATGGAGGTGGAGCCTAGCACTCAGCATCAGCAGCAGTCTTCAAGGGATCGTTTGCAGTCCCCAGAAACCCATGGACTTGTACGTGGCTGGGAGGAGGTGGCTGCAGATCATGTCGTCCTTAGTGACCCAGAGGACTCTGGACCGAATGCCTCAGCAAACCTACGCTGCATGGCCTCCCTGATCCTGCAAAGCCTGCGAAAGGACCCTCGGATTTGTGTGATCAAGGAGAGGGATCATTACTGGCTGGCAACCTTTCTTGATCCACGTTACAAGGGTAAGGTTGCGGAACTTATCCTGCCGTCGCAGAGGGAGCAGAGGATGAAACATCTTCGGGAGGCCTTGCAGAAAGGTTTGTGCAACGTGTTTCCAGAGCCTGGGAAGTTACAATTTCCTGGTCCTGGACAACATGTTGCTGGGGCTTCAGTCAGTCACAGAAGGAGCGGTGGAGAAGGTGGCCCTTCTGACCGTTGCGTCCAGACAATTTTTTAGTCCGCAGCCCCAAGGTCTGATCAGTTCCAGCAACCATCACCAGCGTCTGATTTACATGGTACAGGAATACCTAGGGGCAAGATCAGACTTGGACACGTTTCCAACCGAAAATCCACTGGGTTACTGGGTCTTGAGGATGGATCACTGGCCAGAGCTTGCACAGTATGCAATTGAGCTACTGGCCTGTCCTGCATCCAGCGTTCTTTCAGAACGCACATTCAGTGCTGCTGGTGGCCTTGTAACCGATCACAGAGTGCGCCTGTCCACCGACTCAGTTGATCGTCTCACCTTCATAAAAATGAATCAGTCGTGGATCACCACCTACCAAACGCCTGATGCTGATGTAACCGATTAATTTTTTTATGAATGAGATCCCTTCAAGACTGCCTATGCTGGTGCTGATTGCTGAGTGACTATCCTATTCCTCCTCAATGTTCATGTTGATATTTTTGGTTCTGGGCACCAGCACCTAAAGCCCAATTTTTCTGCCCCTGTTTAACAGGGGCGTGTATAATTATTATTTTTGCTGTAATATTTTGCATCAGGGCTCATTCCTGCGCTCAAATAGAGTATCTGTGAGGGGTTGCAGTGTTGTGGCACCAGCACCACTGCCTAAAGCCCAATTTTTCTGCTCCTGTTTAACAGGGGCGTGTATAATTTACATTTTTGCTGTAATATTTTGCAGCACGGCTCATTTCTGCGCTCAAATAGAGTATCTGTGAGGGTGTCAGGGATCAGGTGGGAGACGGAATTGATGAGGTCAGCCTCTCTTATATCTCCTGTCCTGGCTCTGCTGAACATGAGACAGAGGAAGCCGAAGGACAAGAGGGACATGAGTGCCTGAAGCAGGAGGTCCCGGGTGAACAGCTTGACAGGGTTCAGCGGCCTGTAGTAGACTGTAGTGTGTAGAGCAGAAACAGGAAACAGCCAGGCAGGTAACCGAGAGTTAACAGCAACCAGGAACATTGACAGGAGCAGGGTCTCAGGAATAGCCAGGTTCGTCAGCAGGTGGGCAGCGAGGTACCAAATCGTAAACAGAGCCAGAGTCAGGAACGGAGCCGGGTCAGAGATGGGCAGCAGTACAGGAACAGAACACAGAGCCAAGGTCAAGAGCAAGCTGGGACTAAACACTGGGAGGACACACAGGATCAGAGCAGGATTCAGGAACACAGCTGAAGATCAGTCAGCAAAGTACAGGAGACAGAACTCCCTTTAAATAGGTCGTCTGGCGCCAAGAGCCATTAAGCCCATGCGCGCGCACGTGCACGCGTGCCTGTTTGCCATTCCATGGCAGACTCTATGTGCTTGTGCACGTCTATGTGCCAGATGCCTTACAGGGATTCTCTGACATTGCCCCCCCCCAGGGGCAACCTCTGGATGCCCACAAGAGGCCGTTTTTCGGGATAAAGCTGGAGGTAGGTTTGTATCAGCCGGGGAGCATGGACATTAGAGACAGGTTCCCAAGAACTATCCTCAGGGCCATCGCCTTTCCACTTAATGAGAAATTGAGTTCAGCCTCCCCGCCTCCTGCAGTCCAAAATGGCCTCTACCTCGTATTCTTCATTACCTTCCACCAATACTGGGGCAGGAGCTTCAGCACCACGATTCAGAAAGGTATCAGAAACTGTTGACTTGAGCAGAGAGATGCGAAACACAGGGTGGATCTTTAGGTTACTTGGTAAGGATAATTCGAAAGCCAGAGAATTGATCTGCCTCTTAATTGAAAAGGGACCCAGAAATTTTGGGCCATGTTTTTTGAAGGGCACTTTAATTTTAAATTGGCTGTGGACAACAAAACCTTGTCTCCTGGTTTCAGATTCAGATTCCCCCTCCTCTTCTTATCAAAAATGTTTTATTAGCCGCTTGTGTTTTCAGGATGGTTTCTCACGAAAAGTTGTTTATTGGTGTTAAGAAAGCTCAATCTCTCTTCTACGGCTGGTACTGAAGATTCCACGGGAACATCGGGTAGGAAGGAGGGGTGATACCCGTAATTGGCATAAAAAGGAGACTGTTTAATGGCAGAATGAACTGAATTCTTGTACGCAAATTCTGCCAAGGGGAGAAGGAACACCCAATCATCCTGTGTGAAGGACGAAAAACATCTCAAATATTGTTCAACGGACTGGTTTGTCCTTTCAGTCTGACCATTAGTCTGTGGGTGATATGCCGATGAAAGGCAGAGTTCAATCTTTAGTGCTTTACACAGGGCTTTCCAAAATTTGGAGGTAAACTGCACTCCGCGGTCTGAGATTATATTTGCTGGGACGCCATGTAACCTTACGATTTCCTTGATAAATGCGGAGGCAGTTTCAGAGGCAGAGGGGGTTCCTTTTAATGGTACGAAATGAGCCATCTTAGAGAAACGGTCCACTGTGACGAAGTTCTGCGATAAAATCCATAGAGATCATGTTCCAAGGTTTTTCAGGTACAGGAGGGGATTCTAACAAGCCCCACTTCTTGAGGATGGTAACTCTGAATTGTTCGGGGACAAAGACCTGTTCCTTGTGGAAAAGAAGTCCATTTCTTAGTGGGAGATGAAGATCTGGGGAAGGAGAAAGATTAGCGACTGCCTCCTTGATTTGGGACATCATATCAGCCTGTAGGAGTAGGAAGTTCTTGGCAAGTAAGATAATGTCAGGTTCGGAAGGTGGGACTGACTCAGAGAACATGTGTGAAAGCGCATCGGGTGTACGGTTCTTGGACCCGGGACGAAAGGTCAAGTGAAAATTGAAGCGTGAAAAGAAGAGTGCCCATCTGGCCAGTCGGGGTCTTAGACGTCTGGCAGTTCTTAAATATTCTAGGTTCTTATGATCTGTAAAAATAAGAATTGGCTGTGCAGCCCCTTCCAACAGATAACACCATTCCTCCAGGGAGGCTTTAATAGCTAATAGTTCTCGATCTCCCACGTCATAATTATTTTCAGAAGAATTTAGTTTCCTAGAGAAGAAGGCAATAGAATGAAGTAGAGACTTAGCCCCTTGTCTTTGGGATAGTATAGCCCCAACTGCAGTCTCAGAAGCGTCCACTTCAAGCACATAAGCCAGAGCAGGGTCATGGTGTCTTAGAATGGGGCAGAGGTGAACAAAGTCTTTCATTTCTCAAAAGCGTCTTGAGCATCTGGAGTCTATTTGAATGAGGCATGTTGCTTGGTCAACTGCATGACCGAGGCAATAATACCGGAGAAATTCTTAATGAACTTTCTATAAAAATTTGCGAAGCCGACAAAGCGTTGAATGGCTTTCTTATCCTTCGGAGCTGGCCAATCAAGTACAGCAGTGACTTTCAGTGGATTCAAAGAAATGCCCTCTGCAGAAATGACAAGTCCCAGAAATTGGATGGAGGATCTTTCAAACTTGCATTTCTCAGCCTTTGCGTAGAGATGGTGCTGTCGAAGTCTGTCAAGTATTTTTTTAACGTGACCCCTGTGAAGCTCAAGAGAACAGGAAAACACGAGAATGTCGTCCAAATAGACAATGATGAATAAGTCTAGTCCAGAAATACATCATTGACCAGATATTGGAACGTGGCCGGGGCATTGCAGAGGCCAAACGGCATGACAAGGTATTCATAGTGTCCAAAACGTGTTCGGAATGCAGTCTTCCATTTGTCTCCGTCACAAATTCTGACTAGATTGTGTGCATCCCTCAAGTCCAATTTAGAAAACACTCGTGCCCCTCGCAATCTTTGAAAAAGTTCAGGAATCAGTGGAAGTGGGTATTGGTTCTTAACCGTTATCCTGTTAAGGTCCCGGTAATCTATGCAGGGTCTGAGGGTGAGATCTTTCTTTTCAACAAAGAAAATGACGGCCCCTGCAGGGGATGTGGAAGGTCGGATGAATCCTTTCTCCAAGCTTTCGTCGATGTAATGACGGAGGGATTCTAATTCGAGTTCAGAAAGAGGATAGATACGGCCAAATGGTATTTCAGCCACTCGATGGGGCAATCGTAGGCCCGATGAGGAAGAAGAGTGTCAGCATTCTTTTTATTGAAGACATCAAGGAATTTGTGGTACACAGGGGGAACAAGACTTGAGACATCCGGGTCAGACTGCATTGCCAGAAGAGGGGTAACGGTCTGTACCCTTGGCAAGGTGCAGTGTGTCAGGCAGTAGCGAGAAGAGAAGAGAAGCTCCCCTGTAAGTCAATTGATTCTGGGATTGTGTGCACTCAGCCAGGGCATACCCAGAATGATGGGGAACATGGGTGACGTGATGACATCCAGGCGTAGTAATTCTTGGTGACCGACAGAAGAGCAGCAAAGGATGGGGCAGTCTCTTGTGTTACCGGGCCAGACTTTATGCCGGAACCATCAGCAAGGTGAACCACGAACCCTTGTTTAAACAAGGATTGCCGCTCCAAACAGGCTTACCCAAAATAAAATTCACCTTTCCAGGAACCGAGGGTGCTGGCAATGCACTAGGCAATTGAGAAAATAATGATGATCTGGACAGCCGCACTCCAATCATCATTATTTTCTCAACGAACCCTTGTTTCTTAGGACAAAGAGGAAGATTGTGCAAGGCCGCAAAGTCAGAGACTACAAAGCAGCTGCAGGCACCAGAGTCTATAAAGGCAGAAACAGAGATGGTCTTCCCAGCCATCCGTAGGTGACAAAGGTGGGTTATGTGAAACCGAACAGTCCCGGGAGGATGCATTATGTGGATCCAATTAGCAGGAGGTTTGTAGGGCCTTACAGGACAGGTCCGCAGGTCGTGACCGGTGCCACCACAGTAAAGGCAGAGGTTGGAGTGCTGGTGTCAGAGGCATTCAGCTGAGGACAGCAACGGTCTCCAGAAGCTCCTCCGATAGGGAGTCACGAGGGGACTTTGTCATGCCACCAGAGAGACAGGAAATGACATTCTTGGGTCTGGGTGAAACCGGAGAGTCTCAATGGTTTATCTCAGCCAGGCGCTCCCGTAGCCGTCGGTCAATCTGAATGACTGGATCGACCAGGTCTTCCAAGGCTGGAGGTATCTTTACTCTGGCAAGTTCATCTTTGATGGCATCAGATAAACCCAGACGAAATTGGTAGTGAAGAGCTGCTTGATTCCACTCTGTATCGGCACTCCAGAGGCAGAAGTCTGTTTCATAGTTCTCTACGGGTCTCTGAACATGCTGTAATTTGCGGAGCATTAGTTCAGCAGTCTGGCCACGAAAGGGATCAGCGTAAAGCTGAGACAAGGCAGAGAAAAAGGAGTCCATAGAATCCAGGGCTGGGTCATGTTGCTCACGAAGCTGGAAGGCCCAGGATTGGGGTTCATCCTGAAGGAGGGAAATGATGAATCCCACCCTAACATCTTGTGCAGAGAAAGTTCGTGGCTGGAGGGAAAAGTAAAGTTCGCATGAGTTGCGGAAAGTCTGAAATTTCCTCCAATCTCCCGAGGATAGGCACTCAGGGTTCAGGAGAGGAGCAGATCCCACTGTGTGAGCTGACCTCCGTTTAAGTAGGGACATCAGAAGCAGCAGAAGAACCTGAAGATAGTAAAGTCTCTGTACCGGCTGGCAACTGATCTTCCATGCGATTAAAACTTCCTGCAGCTTTTGCACGATATGCAGTAGAGCTGAGATCGCTTGAAAAAAGTCCTCAGGTGGAGAGGCCTCCCTTTCAGACTCCATTATTGGCTGACTAATACTGTCAGGGATCAGGTGGGAGACTGAATTGACGAGGTCGGCCTCACTTATATCTCCTGTCCTGGCTCCGCTGAAGGTGAGACAGAGCAAGCCGAAGGAGAAGAGGGACACGAGTGCCTGAAGCAGGAGGTCCCGGGTGAACAGCTTGACAGGGTTCAGCGGCCTGGAGTAGACTGTAGTGTGCAGAGCAGAAACAGGAAACAGCCAGGCAGGTAACCGAGAGTTAACAGCAACCAGGATTATTGACAGGAGCAGGGTCTCAGGAATAGCCAGGTTCGTCAGCAGGCGGGCAGTGAGGTACCAAATCGTAAACAGAGCCAGAGTCAGGAACGGAGCCGGGTCAGAGATGGGCAGCAGTACAGGAACAGAACACAGAGCCAAGGTCAAGAGCAAGCTGGATCTAAACACTGGGAGGACACACAGGATCAGAGCAGGATTCAGGAACACAGCTGAGGATCAGTTAGCAAAGTACAGGAGACAGAACTCCCTTTAAATAGGCCATCTGGTGCCAAAAGGCATTAAGCCCGTGCGCGCCCACGATCGCGGGCTCCTGCGCGCATGCGCACACCTGTTTGCCATTCCATGGCAGACTCTATGTGCTTGTGCACGTCTATGTGCCAGATGCCTTACAGGGATTCCCTGACAGAGGGGTTGCAGTGTTGTGGCACCAGCACCAGTGCCTAAAGCCCAATTTTTTTTGCCCCTGTTTAACAGGGGCGTGTATAATTTCAATTTTTGCTGTAATATTTTGCAGCAGGGCTCATTTCTGCGCTCAAATAGAGTATCTGTGAGGGGTTGCAGTGTTTTGGCACCAGCACCAGTGCCTAAGGCCCAATTTTTCTGCCCCTGTTTAACAGGGGCATGTAATTAAAATTTTTGATCTAATATTTCACAGCAGGGCCCGTTCCTGCGCCCACCAAGAGTAACTGTGAGGGCTTACAGTGTTGTGGCACCACCACCACCAAAGGCCCAATTTTTCTGCCCCTGTTCAACAGGAGCATGTAATTACAATTCTTAATATAATATTTCACAGCAGGGCCCGTTCCAGCGCCCACCAAGAGTAACTGTGAGGACTTACAGTGTTGTGGCACCAGCACCACCACCACCAAAGGCCCAATTTTTCTGCCCCTGTTTAACAGGGGCATGTAATTACAATTCTTGATATAATAGTTCACAGCAGGGCCTGTTCCAGCGCCCACCAAGAGTAACTGTGAGGGCTTACAGTGTTCTGTTACCACCAACACCTAAAGCCCAATTTTCTGCAGAGTATATAGGCCTGTATAGTGTGTATATATATATATATATATATATATACAGGCGGTCCCCTACTTTCAAACATCCGACTTACAAACGACTCCTACTTACAAAGGGAAGTGAGACAACAGGAAGTGAGAGGAAATATACCCCTGGGAAGGGAAATTCTCTCCTGTAAGAGTTAATATGGGAAAAGGTGTCTTCACTGATGCTTTATCACCAATCCTTGTTTCCCTAAAAACCCCAAATTTTCAAAATCCAATTGTCATTGGGCCAGAAATTGATGTGAAATCTTCTCAACAGGGGCACAGACAGAAAAACAAATGTTACAGGGGTGATGATAACCCTTCCCTAGGATATCCAAAAAGCTTAAAAATAGATTTTTTGGCTGGAGCTGCACTTGCAAAATGTACCTGTTCCAAATTACAAACAGATTATGAACAAACCTACAGTCCCTTTCTTCTTTGGAACGCCTGTATAGCGCTGTTCAGAGTATATAGGGCCTGGGGGCCCCACGCCTTTTCTGTTTTTTAATTTGGGTGCGGGGTTCCCCTTAATATCCATACAAGACCCAAAGGGCCTGATAATGGGCTGGGGGGGAGGGGGGGTACCCATGCAGTTTTTCTCAATGATTTTCATCCATATTGCCGGGACCCGACATTACATTACAGCCGCAAGCAGTTTTAAATGACTTTTATTCCTTTAGAATGTCATTTTGTTCAGGGACTGTTCTAAACATGGGAAACAGGCGCCACTTCACAGGCATACTATTGACAGCCCCCAGGTACGATATTTAAAGGAATATTTCACTTTTATTTTTTCACATTAAAGTGGTTGTAAACCCACTTTTTAAACAAAGCCCTACAGGTAAGCCTAGATTAAGGCTTACCTGTAGGTGCAAGAAATATCTCCTTAACCTACACGGTTAAGGAGATATTTGTATGTAAATGCGGCGACGCTGACGTCACCCCATTCACAAATTCGGCTAGGTCGCAACATTCGACGACGTAGCCGAATTCGACAGCTCACGCGCGCATGCGCGGAGTCACGTCTTCTCCGCTCCGGCCAATCACAGCGCCGGAGCGGCGCTGTGATTGGCTGCAGCGGCGATGCCCGGAAGTAACATTCCGGCTATCGCCGCAGCGATGGATGCGGCTAGAGGAGGGACACGGACGACTTCGGGGGCCCCGATCGAAGGTAAGTGGTACATAATGAGCTAGTATGCTAGTCATACTAGCTCATTATAGCTTTGTCTTGCAGGTTAGTCAAAAAAAAAAAAAAAAGATATAAGGGTTTACAACCACTTTAAGCATCATTAAAACCACTGCTCCCAAATAAACTTTAGTTTTTAAAACTTTTTTTTGCATTGATACATGTCCCCTGGGGCAGGACCTGGGTCCCCAAACCCTTTTTAGGACAATAAATTGCATATTAGCCTTTAAAATTCGCACTTTTGATTTCTCACGTTCGAGTCCCATAGACTTTAACGGTGTTCGAAAGTTCGCGCAAACTTTCGGTCCGTTCGCATGTTCTGAATGCGAACCGAACCGGGGGGGTGTTCGACTCATCCCTACTGTACACATTGTTATAGAAACAATCCTCCCTACCAGGGAAAGAAGACACTGGGATATTACGGGAACTTAGGTGGTATGAGCAATAGTCTTTAGAGAAAGATAAAACACAACAGTCAGGCAACAAGGAAATTTTATTTTAAATAGCATTCCCTGGTATCTTCTAGAATCCAAGGAAGGAACTTATTTCTATTTTTATAATTTCTAGGAAACAAAAGTCATCTGCACCATATTTATGAATGTGCCATATGTACAGAGACAGGTTACAACTGCTAACCAATCAGAGGCAGGATTTACAGACGTTTAAATGTATAGTCAATTCATAAAGTAAATAACTAAATACAACTATACCAATACACATTTTTGATCTGACAGCATACCTAAAATGTTATATGTGTAATAAAAATGGCAATTGCTTTCACTTCTGGAAACAGCTCTATGGTGACAAATAATAACATGGAGCATGTAACGAATTACAGCAACAGTGCTAAAGGGTCATTCAGCTGTGTTTAATCCTATTAAGAAGTCAAATATAAAATCTGTTCCATGATTACAAGACTATTTGTGACATCACCATATATACTATAGCGTTATAATTTTGACTTTGACATTAAAGTGATTGTAGGGCTTCATTTTTTTTTTTAAATAACAAGCATGTCATACTTACCTCCACTGTTTTGCACAGAGTGGCCCCCAATCCTCGACTTCTGGGGTCCCTCAGCTGCTCTCACGGCTCCTCCTCTTATCAGATAACCCCCCTATGAGAAGCACTCGCCCACGCCAATGGATTTGATTGACAGCAGCGGGAGCCAATGACTGTGCTGCTATCAATCTATCCAATCAAGAGCCGAGAACCCCGGGCAGAGGAAGAACGCATCTCCGCTGGGTGTATTTCCAGGGCTCAGGTAAGTAAAACGGGGGGCTGGGGAGCCGGTCACTGCCAGGTGTTTTTTCACAGTAATGCATAGGATGCATTAAGGTGAAGAAACAACAAGGGTTTACAACCCCTTTAAAGCCTCCATATTTGGTCAGTGGTGTCATCCAGGTGACTACTGACCTTTGTTACATTTAGCAGCAGGGCTTGGGAGCTTTCATTTGTGTCATATGAGCGATGGAATCAGATGTGTTTGTGGGTCTTATCTTTTGGTCTTAGGACTTAAAAAAGTCTGTGTCTTTATTTACTACTTACATTTTTTTTTTTTGTGTGAACAAGTAGGTATCTGGGACCCCCATTATTTTCAAAAGGGGAATTCCAAATTGTGTTAAGTTTCCTGTTTGCAGACCCCCACAACCACCGGGCCAGAGTTTTGGGGAAGAGGCCCTTTACCTCATCAACATAGGGACAAGGTGCTTTGCCAGGGGGGTAAGGGTCTGGTGATTACCATGCTAGGATAAGGACCTGGTTTAGATTTTTGGGGGAAGGGGACCAACAAGATTTTTTTGTGTGGTCCCCCAAAATTCATAACAGACTTGAGGCACTGGTATGAGTTTGGTGGGGACACTATCTTTTGTTTTGGCTCCCGCAACCCCATACCTCCCAGATGGCAGAATACAACATGGTGGAGGAAGAGAAAATCAATTCCTCTATGGCTTGCCCTACATATTTTTTCTAGGTTAGTGACACTCAGGTGTAGTGTTAGGGATTAGGTGTAGTGTTGGCTGAAGAATTTATAAGACACAAATTAATTCCAATCTGATTTTATTAATAAACCATTAAATGTATTTTTTATTCTACTAATGTGAGTATTCTATTTTAAAAGAGAGGGGTTAACACTTGGTGCCAATCAGGTATGCAGGGCTGTGTATATCTCAGGACAAATGAACAGAAATCCTTATCATTTGGCAGGTAGGACAACTTCCATTTATATATTTTATTTGTCTAGTTATCTGCTTCCCTTGAGGTTCAATTTTATGTTTAGCGTTAACTCTTGAAGGCTATTTGTCAGGAAAAATACGGTATATACTCGAATATAAGCCGACCCGAATATAAGCCGAGGTACCTAATTTTACCACAAAAAGCTGTGAAAACGTATTGACTCGCGTATAAGCCTAGGGTGTCCATCTGCATGCCTCACTGTGCCTCACTTTGCCTCACTGTGTCCATGTGCATGCCTCACTGTGCCTTACTGTGCCCATGCCTCACTGTACCCATGCCTCACTGTCACTGTGCCCATGCCTCACTGTGTCCATGCCTCACTGTGCCCAATCTCCCTACCTGATCTTTGGCGCTGTGTGACTAGACTGATTGGGAGTCTATGGAGAGTGGGGCTACATGTGTGCCAAGTTTGGGGTCCAGGGGACCTAGGGCCGGCCTGTACCGGGTCCCCAAAATCACCGGAGAAATTACTGTTTAACATGGGAGTCTATGGAAGGGGTGCCTGGCTTTGAAAAATTGGTGCTCCCCGGCCATAGGTCCCCCGGACAACAAACTTTGCACACTTGTAGAGGAAGAGTGGGGCTACATGTGTGCCAAGTTTGGGCCAGGATCAGGTGCACAAATTTGAAGATGGACAAAGACTCAAGTATAAGCCAAGGGGGGCATTTTCAGCCCAAAAAAATGTGCTAAAAAACTCGGCTTATACTCGAGTATATACGGTAGTTTTGTGCCATTTTTCCTGGACAACGTGGCCTGTTAATAGAATGGGAAAAATTACAGATCTACTGGCACGATCAACAAGTAAAAAAATGATGTTACAGGGGAACCCAGATGCATAAAATTTGCTGTGTTAATTCTATTGATCTGACTGTGACATCCCTCATTTTTAGAATCTCCATAGTCACACTTTAAAAAAAAAAATTGCAATTTTTTCTTGATCTTGTTGGTAAAAGCACAAAACGACCAAGATATCATACATATAGAGACCTAAACAAATGTGTCAGTAGAAACTATAACAATTCTTATAATAATGGCAGTTATGAAAATGACTTACCTGCAGTTCGGAAGGAACCCCAGGATAACCTTTTTCTCCCTTTATCCCAGTATGACCACGCTCTCCTCTTGGGCCCATGTCCCCCTTATCTCCTTTTTCACCCTTTGGCCCATCTTGCCCCGTTGCCCCATTGTTTCCATTGTTCCCATGATTTCCTGTATATCAGATATAATAGTGCATAGCTTTTGTGAGACACTGCATAATATGCGATACACAGCAGCAAATTATAGACCACATATTTCTCTCAGCTACAGTCTAGCGGTTTATTCAACATAAAATAGAGTTTTATTGAAGCTTGGCAGCAGTGTTGGGCATTGCGTTATTACCTTTTATTACTGCAATAACTGTTTTTACCCTGAAAGTCATACCCAAACAGTCTATTGTACATGCAGACACATTATTTCCTTTTCCAAGTCTACAGTGTACAAATCATTGCTACAAAACACATCTGTAGGCCTAACCAGAAGATTAAAAAAAATCTGCAGAACACAATGGGAGGAATTTTCTTCATGAAATTCATAGAGGAAAATAAAAATAATATTAATCAAGCCTATATAGTTACATTACATACTGCATGCGTATTGTTTATATGTGTATGGGTTACAATCAAATACTTAAAGACTAGGGATGGGCCCGGTGCTCGATTCGAACCCATGTTCGAATCGAGCACCGGGCGTTCGCTCGCTCGTCGAGCCCAGAACTATTTGGGCCGTTCGCATCACATTCGTGTGATGCGAGCCGCCCCGCAATGCATTGCGGCCGGCGCGGCCGGCGCAGTGCATTGCTGGCTGATGATTGGCCAAGCATGCACTGTGACCCCGCATGCTTGGCCAATCACAGCGCCCGAAACTCGGAGAGCAATAATTGGCTACAGGCAGGACGCCTGTAGCCAATTACAGCTCAGGGGCTTTAGTACATGCCCCACCATTTAAAAGGCCGCCACGCCATCGGCCCCGGTCACATGAGTTCCGGCTTTAGGAGAGATCAGTCTGCTGATTCTGTCTTTGCTTGATACTGAAAGATTTGCTCTTCTTTGCTAAACCATTGGCTATTTCTTTGCTAAACCATTGCTACCTAAGTCATTGATCGTTCATTGCTGCTGATTGCACAGTTAGCGTGTTATTAGCTGCTGCTGGGGATTAGTCTGGTGCGTGCTTACTGTTAGTACAGTATTGCAGTAGTACCAACCGCAGTGCTGTTAGCACAGCATTGCACCCCAACAGCACCCATAGGACTTCTAGTGTGTTAGTGGCAGCAAACAGAGCTCCTATATTTTCTTCTCAGCAGCACCCATAGGACTTCTAGTGTGTTAGTGGCAGCAAACAGAGCTCCTATATTTTCTTCTCAGCAGCACCCATAGGACTTCTAGTGTGTTAGTGGCATCACACAGAGCTCCTATATTTTCTTCTCAGCAGCACCCATAGGACTTCTAGTGTGTTAGTGGCAGCAAACAGAGCTCCTATATTTTCTTCTCAGCAGCACCCATAGGACTTCTAGTGTGTTAGTGGCAGCAAACAGAGCTCCTATATTTTCTTCTCAGCAGCACCCATAGGACTTCTAGTGTGTTAGTGGCATCACACAGAGCTCCTATATTTTCTTCTCAGCAGCACCCATAGGACTTCTAGTGTGTTAGTGGCAGCAAACAGAGCTCCTATATTTTCTTCTCAGCAGCACCCATAGGACTTCTAATGTGTTAGTGGCATCACACAGAGTTCCTATATTTTCATCTCAGAAGCACCCATAGGACTTCTAGTGTGTTAGTGGCATCACACAGAGCTCCTATATTTTCTTCTCAGAAGCACCCATAGGACTTCTAGTGTGTTAGTGGCATCACACAGAGCTCCTATATTTTCTTCTCAGAAGCACCCATAGGACTTCTAATGTGTTAGTGGCATCACACAGAGTTCCTATATTTTCATCTCAGAAGCACCCATAGGACTTCTAGTGTGTTAGTGGCATCACACAGAGCTCCTATATTTTCTTCTCAGAAGCACCCATAGGACTTCTAGTGTGTTAGTGGCAGCAAACAGAGCTCCTATATTTTCTTCTCAGCAGCACCCATAGGACTTCTAATGTGTTAGTGGCATCACACAGAGTTCCTATATTTTCATCTCAGAAGCACCCATAGGACTTCTAGTGTGTTAGTGGCATCACACAGAGCTCCTATATTTTCTTCTCAGAAGCACCCATAGGACTTCTAGTGTGTTAGTGGCAGCAAACAGAGCTCCTATATTTTCTTCTTAGCAGCACCCATAGGACTTCTAATGTGTTAGTGGCATCACACAGAGTTCCTATATTTTCATCTCAGAAGCACCCATAGGACTTCTAGTGTGTTAGTGGCATCACACAGAGCTCCTATATTTTCTTCTCAGAAGCAC
Organism: Rana muscosa; assembly: GCA_029206835.1. NCBI lineage: Eukaryota > Metazoa > Chordata > Amphibia > Anura > Ranidae > Rana > Rana muscosa. Next base: position 1,193,497,217 of record CM055116.1, on the reverse strand, counting down.
CCATAGGACTTCTAGTGTGTTAGTGGCAGCAAACAGAGCTCCTATATTTTCTTCTCAGCAGCACCCATAGGACTTCTAGTGTGTTAGTGGCATCACACAGAGTTCCTATATTTTCATCTCAGAAGCACCCATAGGACTTCTAGTGTGTTAGTGGCATCACACAGAGCTCCTATATTTTCTTCTCAGCAGCACCCATAGGACTTCTAGTGTGTTAGTGGCATCACACAGAGCTCCTATATTTTCATCTCAGAAGCACCCATAGGACTTCTAGTGTGTTAGTGGCATCACACAGAGCTCCTATATTTTCTTCTCAGCAGCACCCATAGGACTTCTAGTGTGTTAGTGGCAGCAAACAGAGCTCCTATATTTTCTTCTCAGCAGCACCCATAGGACTTCTAATGTGTTAGTGGCATCACACAGAGTTCCTATATTTTCATCTCAGAAGCACCCATAGGACTTCTAGTGTGTTAGTGGCATCACACAGAGCTCCTATATTTTCTTCTCAGAAGCACCCATAGGACTTCTAGTGTGTTAGTGGCAGCAAACAGAGCTCCTATATTTTCTTCTTAGCAGCACCCATAGGACTTCTAATGTGTTAGTGGCATCACACAGAGCTCCTATATTTTCATCTCAGAAGCACCCATAGGACTTCTAATGTGTTAGTGGCATCACACAGAGTTCCTATATTTTCATCTCAGAAGCACCCATAGGACTTCTAGTGTGTTAGTGGCATCACACAGAGCTCCTATATTTTCTTCTCAGCAGCACCCATAGGACTTCTAGTGTGTTAGTGGCATCACACAGAGCTCCTATATTTTCATCTCAGAAGCACCCATAGGACTTCTAGTGTGTTAGTGGCATCACACAGAGCTCCTATATTTTCTTCTCAGCAGCACCCATAGGACTTCTAGTGTGTTAGTGGCAGCAAACAGAGCTCCTATATTTTCTTCTCAGCAGCACCCATAGGACTTCTAGTGTGTTAGTGGCATCACACAGAGCTCCTATATTTTCTTCTCAGCAGCACCCATAGGACTTCTAGTGTGTTAGTGGCAGCAAACAGAGCTCCTATATTTTCATCTCAGAAGCACCCATAGGACTTCTAGTGTGTTAGTGGCATCACACAGAGCTCCTATATTTTCATCTCAGAAGCACCCATAGGACTTCTAGTGTGTTAGTGGCATCACACATAGCTCCTATATTTTCTTCTCAGCAGCACCCATAGGACTTCTAGTGTGTTAGTGGCATCACACAGAGCTCCTATATTTTCTTCTCAGAAGCACCCATAGGACTTCTAGTGTGTTAGTGGCAGCAAACAGAGCTCCTATATTTTCTTCTTAGCAGCACCCATAGGACTTCTAATGTGTTAGTGGCATCACACAGAGTTCCTATATTTTCATCTCAGAAGCACCCATAGGACTTCTAGTGTGTTAGTGGCATCACACAGAGCTCCTATATTTTCTTCTCAGCAGCACCCATAGGACTTCTAGTGTGTTAGTGGCATCACACAGAGCTCCTATATTTTCATCTCAGAAGCACTCATAGGACTTCTAGTGTGTTAGTGGCAGCAAACAGAGCTCCTATATTTTCTTCTCAGCAGCACCCATAGGACTTCTAATGTGTTAGTGGCATCACACAGAGTTCCTATATTTTCATCTCAGAAGCACCCATAGGACTTCTAGTGTGTTAGTGGCATCACACAGAGCTCCTATATTTTCTTCTCAGAAGCACCCATAGGACTTCTAGTGTGTTAGTGGCAGCAAACAGAGCTCCTATATTTTCTTCTTAGCAGCACCCATAGGACTTCTAATGTGTTAGTGGCATCACACAGAGTTCCTATATTTTCATCTCAGAAGCACCCATAGGACTTCTAGTGTGTTAGTGGCATCACACAGAGCTCCTATATTTTCTTCTCAGAAGCACCCATAGGACTTCTAGTGTGTTAGTGGCAGCAAACAGAGCTCCTATATTTTCTTCTCAGCAGCACCCATAGGACTTCTAGTGTGTTAGTGGCATCACACAGAGTTCCTATATTTTCATCTCAGAAGCACCCATAGGACTTCTAGTGTGTTAGTGGCATCACACAGAGCTCCTATATTTTCTTCTCAGCAGCACCCATAGGACTTCTAGTGTGTTAGTGGCATCACACAGAGCTCCTATATTTTCATCTCAGAAGCACCCATAGGACTTCTAGTGTGTTAGTGGCATCACACAGAGCTCCTATATTTTCTTCTCAGCAGCACCCATAGGACTTCTAGTGTGTTAGTGGCAGCAAACAGAGCTCCTATATTTTCTTCTCAGCAGGACCCATAGGACTTCTAATGTGTTAGTGGCATCACACAGAGTTCCTATATTTTCATCTCAGAAGCACCCATAGGACTTCTAGTGTGTTAGTGGCATCACACAGAGCTCCTATATTTTCTTCTCAGAAGCACCCATAGGACTTCTAGTGTGTTAGTGGCAGCAAACAGAGCTCCTATATTTTCTTCTTAGCAGCACCCATAGGACTTCTAATGTGTTAGTGGCATCACACAGAGTTCCTATATTTTCATCTCAGAAGCACCCATAGGACTTCTAGTGTGTTAGTGGCATCACACAGAGCTCCTATATTTTCTTCTCAGCAGCACCCATAGGACTTCTAGTGTGTTAGTGGCATCACACAGAGCTCCTATATTTTCATCTCAGAAGCACCCATAGGACTTCTAGTGTGTTAGTGGCATCACACAGAGCTCCTATATTTTCTTCTCAGCAGCACCCATAGGACTTCTAGTGTGTTAGTGGCAGCAAACAGAGCTCCTATATTTTCTTCTCAGCAGCACCCATAGGACTTCTAGTGTGTTAGTGGCATCACACAGAGCTCCTATATTTTCTTCTCAGCAGCACCCATAGGACTTCTAGTGTGTTAGTGGCAGCAAACAGAGCTCCTATATTTTCATCTCAGAAGCACCCATAGGACTTCTAGTGTGTTAGTGGCATCACACAGAGCTCCTATATTTTCATCTCAGAAGCACCCATAGGACTTCTAGTGTGTTAGTGGCATCACACATAGCTCCTATATTTTCTTCTCAGCAGCACCCATAGGACTTCTAGTGTGTTAGTGGCATCACACAGAGCTCCTATATTTTCATCTCAGAAGCACCCATAGGACTTCTAGTGTGTTAGTGGCATCACACAGAGCTCCTATATTTTCTTCTCAGAAGCACCCATAGGACTTCTAGTGTGTTAGTGGCAGCAAACAGAGCTCCTATATTTTCTTCTTAGCAGCACCCATAGGACTTCTAATGTGTTAGTGGCATCACACAGAGTTCCTATATTTTCATCTCAGAAGCACCCATAGGACTTCTAGTGTGTTAGTGGCATCACACAGAGCTCCTATATTTTCTTCTCAGAAGCACCCATAGGACTTCTAGTGTGTTAGTGGCAGCAAACAGAGCTCCTATATTTTCTTCTCAGCAGCACCCATAGGACTTCTAGTGTGTTAGTGGCATCACACAGAGTTCCTATATTTTCATCTCAGAAGCACCCATAGGACTTCTAGTGTGTTAGTGGCATCACACAGAGCTCCTATATTTTCTTCTCAGCAGTACCCATAGGACTTCTAGTGTGTTAGTGGCATCACACAGAGCTCCTATATTTTCATCTCAGAAGCACCCATAGGACTTCTAGTGTGTTAGTGGCATCACACAGAGCTCCTATATTTTCTTCTCAGCAGCACCCATAGGACTTCTAGTGTGTTAGTGGCATCACACAGAGCTCCTATATTTTCATCTCAGAAGCACCCATAGGACTTCTAGTGTGTTAGTGGCATCACACAGAGCTCCTATATTTTCTTCTCAGAAGCACCCATAGGACTTCTAGTGTGTTAGTGGCAGCAAACAGAGCTCCTATATTTTCTTCTTAGCAGCACCCATAGGACTTCTAATGTGTTAGTGGCATCACACAGAGTTCCTATATTTTCATCTCAGAAGCACCCATAGGACTTCTAGTGTGTTAGTGGCATCACACAGAGCTCCTATATTTTCTTCTCAGAAGCACCCATAGGACTTCTAGTGTGTTAGTGGCAGCAAACAGAGCTCCTATATTTTCTTCTCAGCAGCACCCATAGGACTTCTAGTGTGTTAGTGGCATCACACAGAGTTCCTATATTTTCATCTCAGAAGCACCCATAGGACTTCTAGTGTGTTAGTGGCATCACACAGAGCTCCTATATTTTCTTCTCAGCAGTACCCATAGGACTTCTAGTGTGTTAGTGGCATCACACAGAGCTCCTATATTTTCATCTCAGAAGCACCCATAGGACTTCTAGTGTGTTAGTGGCATCACACAGAGCTCCTATATTTTCTTCTCAGCAGCACCCATAGGACTTCTAGTGTGTTAGTGGCAGCAAACAGAGCTCCTATATTTTCTTCTCAGCAGCACCCATAGGACTTCTAGTGTGTTAGTGGCATCACACAGAGTTCCTATATTTTCATCTCAGAAGCACCCATAGGACTTCTAGTGTGTTAGTGGCAGCAAACAGAGCTCCTATATTTTCTTCTCAGCAGCACCCATAGGACTTCTAGTGTGTTAGTGGCATCACACAGAGCTCCTATATTTTCATCTCAGAAGCACCCATAGGACTTCTAGTGTGTTAGTGGCATCACACAGAGCTCCTATATTTTCTTCTCAGCAGCACCCATAGGACTTCTAGTGTGTTAGTGGCAGCAAACAGAGCTCCTATATTTTCATCTCAGAAGCACCCATAGGACTTCTAGTGTGTTAGTGGCATCACACAGAGCTCCTATATTTTCATCTCAGAAGCACCCATAGGACTTCTAGTGTGTTAGTGGCATCACACAGAGCTCCTATATTTTCTTCTCAGCAGCACCCATAGGACTTCTAGTGTGCTAGTGGCAGCAAACAGAGCTCCTATATTTTCTTCTCAGCAGCACCCATAGGACTTCTAGTGTGTTAGTGGCATCACACAGAGCTCCTATATTTTCTTCTCAGCAGCACCCATAGGACTTCTAGTGTGTTAGTGGCAGCAAACAGAGCTCCTATATTTTCTTCTCAGCAGCACCCATAGGACTTCTAGTGTGTTAGTGGCATCACACAGAGCTCCTATATTTTCATCTCAGAAGCACCCATAGGACTTCTAGTGTGTTAGTGGCATCACACAGAGCTCCTATATTTTCTTCTCAGCAGCACCCATAGGACTTCTAGTGTGTTAGTGGCATCACACAGAGCTCCTATATTTTCTTCTCAGCAGCACCCATAGGACTTCTAGTGTGTTAGTGGCAGCAAACAGAGCTCCTATATTTTCTTCTCAGAAGCACCCATAGGACTTCTAGTGTGTTAGTGGTATCACACAGAGTTCCTATATTTTCATCTCAGAAGCACCCATAGGACTTCTAGTGTGTTAGTGGCATCACACAGAGCTCCTATATTTTCTTCTCAGCAGCACCCATAGGACTTCTAGTGTGTTAGTGGCATCACACAGAGCTCCTATATTTTCATCTCAGAAGCACCAATAGGACTTCTAGTGTGTTAGTGGCAGCAAACAGAGCTCCTATATTTTCTTGTCAGCAGCACACATAGTACCTATAGTGTGTTAGTGTCAGCACCCATAGGACCTACAGTGTGTTGTGAGCACCCATAGGAGTTCTATTTTTTATACTATATACACTACCGACTACAATGGCTGGAAGACCGCCAAGGAGAGGCAGAGCGTGCCGAGGCAAGAACACAGGGCAGGCAGGCTCTGTTTCTAGAGACAACAGTGCTGGCCGTGGACGTGGTCGTGCATCGTCATCAGCACGTGGCCATGGGACACGCTTGTCTTTGTTTTCGGCAGCTGGACATGTGGAGCCGCATCATGCCGAAGGCTTGGTAGAATGGATGACCAAGCCCTCCTCATCCTCCTCATCCTCTCTCACCCAGGCTCAGGGTACTGGCAGAGCAGCTGCCAACGCGTACTCAATGGCATCATCAGCCACCCCTTCCCTAGACCCACCATGTCCTCCTGAGGAGTCCCCCGAACTGTTTGAGCACAGTGTTGGGTACATGCTCCAGGAGGATGCCCAACGATTTGAAGGCTCGGATGATGATACCCAGCTTGAGGAAGTCAGTAGTGTGCGCGCAGAGAGAGGGGATGCTGAAGGACAGCAATCTGGCAGTAGTGTTCCACCAGCTGCAGCTTACTGCCAGGTTTGCTCTAGTGGTGAAGAGGGAGGGGATGATGAGGTCACTGACTCCACGTGGGTGCCTGAAGGGAGAGAGGAGGAGGAGGAGGAGGATGCAGCGTCACATGTCCAACGAGGCAGGATGCCCCCTGGAGGCCAGCTAGAGGCCAGCACAGCAACTGTACCACACCGCAGAGCTCCGCCTGTGCAGGGCGCTGCCTCTGCACGTTATCACAAAAGTTCTTTGGTGTGGGCCTTTTTTGAGACGAGTGCATCAGATCGCACCACTGCTATTTGCAATATTTGTCTCAAGCGTATCTCGCGTGGCCAAAACATCAGCCGCTTGGGCACCACAAGCATGAGCAGACATATGTCGACCTGCCATGCAGCTCGTTGGCAAGCACACATAAAAGACCCACACCAAAGAACAAAGCGGACCTCTCCTTGCTCCTCATCAGCTGGGATCTCCATCCCCACTATATCTTCAGTCCTCTCTGAAAGCTGCTCTGAGAGGACTGAAGGTGTAGAATTAGGTGTGTCACAACCAAGTACTTGCAATACACCGACGTCCGATTGTAGCAGGCAAATTTCCCTGCCCCAGCTGCTGGACCGTCGAAAGAAGTATACTCCCAGCCATCCACATGCCCAGCGGTTGAATGCTAGCTTGGCTAAATTGCTAGCACTTCAACTGCTGCCTTTTCAGTTGATAGACTCGGCCCCCTTCCGTGAGTTTGTTCAATGTGCGGTTCCTCAGTGGCAGGTTCCCAAACGCCACTTTTTCTCACGGAAGGCGATTCCGTCTCTCTACTGGCATGTGGAAGGCAATGTCCATGCCTCGCTGGACAGGGCGGTCAGCGGTAAGGTGCATATTACCGCTGACTCATGGTCCAGCAGGCATGGACAGGGACGTTATCTTTCTTTCACGGCCCATTGGGTCACTCTATTGGCAGCTGGGAGGGATGCAGGACAAGGTGCAGTAGTGTTGGAGGTTGTTCCGCCACCACGCCTCCAAAATGCTACTACTGGTTGTGACACACCTCTCTCCTCCACCCCCTCATCTTCTTCTTCCTCCATGTCCTCTTCGAGTGCTCTGTCCTCGGAACCAGCGGTGCTCCGTAGGCGTACAAGGGGCTACGCGAGTACGCAGGCAAAAAGATGCCATGCCGTGCTTGCGCTGGTGTGTTTGGGGGACAGGAGCCACACTGGGCCAGAGGTTCTGGCAGCTCTGCAGGGGCAGGCCGAGAGGTGGTTGACGCCACGCCAGCTTAAGCCAGGAATGGTCGTTTCTGATAATGGCACCAACCTCCTCTCCGCCCTGCGACAGGGGCAGCTCACCCATGTGCCCTGTATGGCTCACGTCCTCAACCTGGTGGTGCAGCGGTTCTTGGGCAGGTTCCCAGGCTTACAGGATGTCCTGAGGCAGGCCAGGAAAGTCTGTGTGCATTTCCGCCGATCTTATAATGCCAGTGCTCGGCTGACTGAGCTGCAAAAGGAGCTGAACCTGCCCAAGAACCGCCTAATATGTGACATGCCCACCAGGTGGAACTCAACGTTGGCCATGCTGCAGCGACTGCACACGCAGCAGAGGGCCATCAATGAGTACCTTTGCGACTACGGCACCAGGACAGGGTCAGGGGAGCTTGGCTTTTTTTCCCCACGCCAGTGGAGCATGATCAGGGATGCATGCACTGTCCTCTCACCATTTGAGGAGGCCACGAGGATGGTGAGCAGTGACAGTGCATGCATCAGTGACACTGTACCTCTTGTCCACCTGTTGGAGCATACGCTGCGTGGGATAATGGACAGGGCACTTGAGGCAGAACAGAGGCAGGAAGAGGAGGACTTCCTTGTCTCTCAAGGCCCCCTTTATCCAGACAATGTTCCTTCTGTCCCACCCATCACACAGGAAGAGGAGGAGGAGGAGGATTGTGTGAGCATGGAGGTGGAGCCTGGCACTCAGCATCAGCAGCAGCAGTCTTTTAGGGATGATGTACAGTCCCAACAAACCAGTGGACTTGTACGTGGCTGGGAGGAGGTGGCTGGCGATCATGTCATCCTCAGTGACCCAGAAGACTCCGGACCGAATGCCTCAGCTAACCTACGCTGCATGGCCTCCCTGATCCTGCAAAGCCTGCGGAAGGATCCTCGTGTTCTTCGGATCAAGGAGAGTGACCATTACTGGCTGGCCACTCTCCTTGATCCACGGTACAAGGGTAAGGTTGCGGACCTTATCTTGCCGTCGCAGAGGGAGCAGAGGATGAGACATCTCAGGGAGGCCTTGCAGAAAGGTCTGTGCAACGCGTTCCCAGAAACTGGGAGGTTACAAACTCCTGGTCCTGGACGACGAGTTGCTGAGGCTTCGGTCAGTAGCAGAAGGAGCGGTGGGGAAGGTGGACGTCTGACCGATGCGTTCAGACAATTTTTTAGTCCGCAGCCCCAAGGTATGATCGGTTCCAGCAACCATCGCCAGCGTCTGATATACATGGTGCAGGAATACCTAGGGGCAAGGTCAGACTTGGACACCTTTCCCACCGAAAATCCTCTGGCTTACTGGGTCCTGAGGATGGATCACTGGCCAGAGCTTGCACAGTATGCAATTGAGCTACTGGCCTGTCCTGCATCCAGCGTTCTTTCCGAACGCACATTCAGTGCTGCTGGAGGATTTGTCACCGATCATAGGGTGCGCCTGTCCACCGACTCGGTTGATCGACTGACCTTCATAAAAATGAATCAGTCTTGGATCACCACCAGCTACCAGACACCTGAAGCGGATATAACGGAATAATTTATAATGTCACATCCCTTCAAGACTGCCTATGCTGATGCTGAGTGACTGTCCTGTTATGTTCACTGACTATCCTCTTCCTCCTCCTCAATGATCCATGCCACCACACCAGTGCCTAAGGCACAATTTTTCAGCCCCTGTATAACAGGGGCGTGTAATTACAATTTTTTAAAAAGATGCTTCGCAACAGGTGTGACTGCTGTGCTCAGAGTACAGTATCTGTGAGGGGTTGCAGTGTTGTGGCACCAGCACCAGTGCCTAAGGCACAATTTTTCAGCCCCTGTTGGGGCGTGTAATTACAATTTTTAGGCAATGCTTTGCAACAGGTCTCATTGCTGTGCTCAGAGTACAGTATCTGTGAGGGGTTGCAGTGTTGTGGCACCAGCACCAGTGCCTAAGGCACAATTTTTCAGCCCCTGTATAACAGGGGCGTGTAATTACAATTTTTTAAAAAGATGCTTCGCAACAGGTGTGACTGCTGTGCTCCAAGTACAGTATCTGTGAGGGGTTGCAGTGTTGTGGCACCAGCACCAATGCCTAAGGCACAATTTTTCAGCCCCTGTTTAACAGGGGCGTGTAATTACAAATCTTGATCTAATAGTTCACAGCAGGGCCCATTCCTGCGCCCACCAAGAGTAACTATGAGGGCCTACAGTCTTGTGGCAACACCGTCCACCACCACCACCACCACCACCAAAGGCCCAATTTTTCTGCCCTGTTCAACAGGTGCATGCAATTACAAATCTTGATCTAATAACTCACAGCAGGGCCCATTCCTGCACCCACCAAGAGTAACTGTGAGGGCTTACAGTCTTGTGGCAACACCGTCCACCACCACCACCACCACCACCAAAGGCCCAATTTTTCTGCCCGGTTCAACAGGTGCATGCAAGTACAAATCTTGATCTATTAACTCACAGCAGGGCCCATTCCTGTGCCCACCAGTCTTGTGGCTACACCAACATCTAATAGGGCAAATTTCTGCAGAGTATATACGGCAGGCCCCTACTTTCAAACATCCAACTTACAAACGACTCCTACTTGCAAACGGCAAGAGAAAACAGGAAGTGAGAGGAAATCTACCCCTAGGAAGGAAAATTCTATCCTGTTAGATTTAATTTGGGAAAAAGGTATCTCCTCTCTACTGATGCTTTATCACCAATCCTTGTTTCAATTAAAACCCCACTTTTCCAAAAACATTTGTCATTGGGACGGAAAGTGAGGTGACATGTTCTGAACAGATGTGCAAAGACAGCAAATGTTACAGGGGTGATAACCCCTCCCTATGTTCTCCAAAAAGCTTAAAAATTGATTTTTTTGGGATGTAGCTACACTTCATAATGTACCTGTTCAGATTCTACTTAAGAACAAACCTACAGTCCATGTCTTGTTTGCACCACCTATATACTGCTGTTCAGAGTATATAGGGTTGTAGGTATAGGGTTTTATTTTGGGTGCGGGGTCCCCCTTAGTATCCATACAAGACCCAAAGGGGCTGGGGTGGGGGGGGGGGGGGTGATGGGGTAGCCATGCCATTTTTCTCAAGGATTTTCAGCCATATGGCGGCCAGGACAAGACATGACATTAAAGCCGCAAGTGGTTTTAAATGGCTTCTTTTTTTCCTTTACAAATGTCATTTTGTGCAAGGACAGTTCTAAACACGGGAAACACATGCCACTTCACAGGCATACTTTAGACACCCCCCAGGTACCATATTTAAAGGAAAATTTCACTTTTTTTTTTTTCACTTTATGCATCATTAAAATGACTGCTCCCGAAAAAACTTTAGTTTTTAAAATTTCTTTTTGCATTGATATATGTCCCCTGGGGCAGGACCCGGGTCCCCAAACCTGTTTTATGACATTAACATGCATATTGGCCGTTGTAATTAGCAATTTTGATTTCGAACGTTCGCGTCCATTATAACGAATAGGGTTCGAAAATTCGCGCGAACTTTCGGTCCGTTCGAAGGTTCTGGTGCGAACCGAACCCGGGGGTGTTCGGCTCATCCCTATTAAAGACGTAGTAAACCCAAAACCAAAGATGTATTATATTGCAGTGTACCAATCATTAGATGTGGTGGCTGCATTTGTTATCTTTTTTTTCCTCTCTGTTTTCACCTGACCACTATCATACCAACTTTATCAGAGTCCCCTCACTCTGGATAAATAAAAAAAATCTGATCATTGTAAGCACCCTTGTCAGTAGTAAATGTTTTGTCTTAACTCTTTCACTACTACACCTGCAGAACAGCTTGTTCTTTTAAAAACAAAAGACTTACTGGCCAGGCCAAAAGGTGAAAATAAAGGAAAATAAAGTCTTAAAAAGACTAAAAAAGAAAACTAATGCATCCACCGCATCTAAGAATTAGTAAGCTGCAATATATTAAATGTTTTCTTTTGGGTTTAATACCGCTTTAGTATATTACTAGATGAAACGTTTTTTTTTTCCAATTAGTCCAGCCTGTAAAGAAAAGGATTAGTACAGTGGCAGAGGCAGGTAGAGGTTGATGCTGCCCTGGCTGGGAAGGGTATAGTTAATTGTGTTCCCAGGTTTTCTTTTAGTGAGCTTTGCTGGGTCTGACCCACTGGTTCCGTGTGATATAAAAGGAACAGGGGATACACATCCTAGAGACCCCGGGGAGGGCCTGAAGCCCAGAGCTGGTAGAGAGTGTTGCTTGTTGCCACTGCCAAAGTCTTGATCGCTAGGGATATTGCTGGGATTGGAATTCTCACTGCTAGGGGACTTTCATCCTGTGCAGGTATGCTGGGGCAGCCATAAGCCTGAAGTTAGGGACTAAGGAAGTTAAAGGGGTTGTAAAGTTAAAAAAAATTCACCTTAATGCATCCTATGCATTAAGGTTAAAAAACATCCAACAATAACACCCCCCCAGCCCCCGTTTTACTTACCTGAGCCCTCGAAAGTCCCACGCTCGCCCCGTCATCCTCCTCTTATCTGAGCCTGCCCGTTGATTGGCTACACTGGATGGATTGAAAGCAGCACAGCCATAGGCTCACGCTGCTGTTAATCACATCCAATGATGCGGCGTGCCGGGGGCGGGGCCAAGTGATACATTGAGCGGCTATAGCCGCCGGCTGTATCACTGGAGCACGTCCGTAATCACTCACCACCATGCGACCTCGCTCGCATATAGGTGGTGAGTTCTTGCGGGGAGGAGCTGAGACAGCTGCCGAGGGACCCCAGAAAACCAGGTTCAGGGCCACTCTGTGCAAAACGAGCTGCACAGTGGAGGTAAGCATAACATGTTTGTTATTTAAAAAAAAAAAATACAACCTTTAAGCCTGGTACACACTACAGTTTTTTTTTCATGCAACCCCGTGGGTTGGGTTAGTCCAGCGACCTCCCCCACTGAGCTGTTGTGTTCTGACAGGGGGACCCCCCCCCCCACCAGAACACTCCGATCAGCGCTATCTGCCATTGGCAGATGGACATATGCACAGGCAGAATGACGACCTGTATTTTTTGTACCGGCAAATGTCTACCGACATTCTGCCCATGTGTACGAGGCTTTAGGGAAAGGACTGCACTTTATATTGAACTGTTACCTGTTAATGTCATTATGATAAATTATTCAGGTAACATTTTTGAAATGCTGTCCTTGCCTGGTCTGAAGTTACTAAATGGGGTGTATTGCAGGTAACCGGTACCTACAGTCTATGGCTCAGGTCACTACACACCTTGCGGTATAAAAATAATGGTACCAGAGTTAATACAGTGTGATGATACAGTGGTTACCAAGGGTAACGAAGGTTCCTCAAGTGGCCTGTCATAAGCATGTACATGTGATGGGTGAGATAGCCTCTTGCAGCAAGGGAAAAGTTGTAGTCACTCCTTCTGCAGCCATCCCTCTCCCATAGTAATGGGAGCAGATTTGCACAGCTGTGGCCCTCAGCCTGTACACAAGTACAGAAGAGGAAGGGTTAAGTGAAGTGCGGGGTTCCTTACTGTTACTGGGAGTGAGGTAACGTGATACGCTGGACAGGTGGAGAGGGAAAGGGCTCTGTGTTTCCCTCCTAAATGCACAAGTAATGTGGTAGTTTTTAATCATCTGTTCAAAGTAAAGGTACCCCATGTGTAAGTGAGTCTGTACAAGGTGGATAGCATAGCCCAGAAGAACCCACCTCAGGGTAGGCCTCTCACGTGACTCTCATTTGGCACCCAACGAGGAGGAGAATGTGGAGAACGTAACGAACCTCACTCCACACCTACCCCCCCCCCTGGGCCCCCCTTACATGCAGGCACAGATTCCCATGAAAAACGCATCCTGCTTTACTCTCAGGTTCATCTCTGTGCTTTTCAGCCAATTCATGTTGAATGGGTCCATTTACCCCAAGGGGCTCGCTCATTCACGCCACAACCCCTCCAGGGCCCATTCACACCACAAGGACCTTCAACACAATCTGCAATGATCAAGTGGCATACAGCCTTACCCACTTACAATAGAGCATGTAAGGAAGGTTGCAAAGCAGATAACCATGTGATAAGAGGCTAAAGTCCCACAAAACAAGCGACGAGACGCTATCTACGCCACCGCAAGTTTTTTAAACTTTGAATTTTAAACTGCAGTTTTTATGCTTTATATGCACTGTGTATCTTATGTTGTGCACAGTGTCTGAATAAAACACATTTTAAAAGTTTTTTTACTCTATTGGAAGCCCCCCTTCTTATTTCTTTTGGGAATCTGTTAGGCGGACATGAGGTTCTGATCCAGTGACCTGGAGGAGCTGTTGGAGATAGGTATATTCCTTATACCACCATTTCCCCTTGGCGTCAGGAGCTGACAGTTTCCTATGCTTGTCTGACCTTCCATAACAGAGGGTCCACCGTGTGGAGTAAGAGTACAGCCTTACTTTATGTTGGTGATTCACCTGGTGAAGAATACCATTTGGAGTTCACAGCACCCAGCACTTTATTCAGCATATGTTTCAAGTAATTGGACTTATTCATTTATTTTGCTGACACTTTTTTGTACTTTACTATCCTTTCACATTTATATTATGTTCACTTAGCGCAACTTACTTTGTATCCTATGTTTGTTTATGTGTATATTTCTCACATTTTTTGTTGCTGTTTATCTGTTTGCACTTTATACACAAGTGCAGTATTTTTGTTGTTAAATTGATTGCAGTCAGACTATTTGGCAAGTACAGAATCACAGTACAGTTGAACTTTGGATTACGAGCATAATCCGTTCCAGGAGAATGCTCGTAATCCAAAGAACTCGCATATCAAAGAGAGTTCCCCCATAGAAGTCGATGGAAATGAAAATAATTTTTTCCGCATTGACTTATATGGCATGCAATACCGCATGTAGCCAGAGGTGGGGAGCACTGGAGAGCCTCGAAAATACTCGGAAATGCTCGGGGACAGCTTGGCTGAACTCGGAAAACCTTGGAAAGGCTCGGGAACTGAGTATTTCCGAGTTTTTCTGAACGCCTCTGGTCGGTTCCGCTCAGCTCTGCTTAGCTCCAGCGCCCCCACACCTCTGGCCAAATGTGGCACTGCACATCGCTGTGGCTTGAATCCTGCTCGTTTTGTGAGACAACACTCGCAAACCGAGTCAGGATTAAAAAAAAAAAATGCTCGTTTTGTGAAACGCTCGTTAACCGCGTTACTCGCAATCCGAGGTTTCACATTTTCCTCCACACTGGAGCAAATTGGATCATGCATTATTTGGGATTTTTTGCCTTCCTCTGGGTACACGATTGTACGTATAGAGATGTTCGATTTGTGTGCATGTTCTTTTTTTTTTTTCCTCTATGGGTTGAACTGAATGGCCTTGCGTCTTTTTTTGTTTGTTTTTTCAACCAGACTAACTATGTAATGCCTTTCTGGTCATTGGCTCAGAAGTTACTAGGTTTGGAGACTGCCAAGTCTCTAACATTTTGAAAAGCAGGCCAGAAATGGCATCTCACAGATTGCTCTCAATAAATGTTCTCTTTATTAACATTTTATTCACCATGCAGTCATTACCTGGTATGCCAGGCGGTCCAGATAAGCCGGGTGGGCCAGCAATTGGTTGATGATATCTATATCCAAAATCCCCTCTGCAGCAGCTACTGCAGTCTGGCTGTTGTGGTGTCTGGTGTAAAGAAAAGCATATTGTCACATTTTTAATTAGTGGGTAGGTGGCAAAAGAAACAAAAATGGTACAGATGGGCTAGGATAGGAACAATTTCATACACAAACACAAGGAGACAAAGAATGCTAATGAAATCTGAAACACAATAACAAGCTCCGATCTAGAAAACAGTTTGTTTTTTAGGTGGTTATAACAGATACTACCTGCTAAATATTCAATGTCCACACGCAGCAAGCTTTTGCATTTATCAAAACTCACATTTCTAAGGGTGCAGTTATCTTTTTACATCCATTAGCTATATACCAACAGACACTGGTGGATAAATAAAGCAAAATATCAACATATTCAGGCGTCCATCTAGTGCAAAACCAGCAGATTTTCATTTGTCAAAGAATTTCCAGTTGTATAATTGTAAGACCTAGTCCTAGCAATTCTGGACAATTGTGAGACCTAGTCCTGCAATTCTGGAGATAGGCTATAAATAAGAATTTACGTGTAAAAGGTGTCAAAGCTAGTCCAGACCCCATTTCCTACAGATAATTGAAATAAACAGATAAGGGAACTTATCATAGTACATATTTTCATACAGTGTATTTATTGCTCCTGACCTCCCTGCCTTGCTGTGCAGCAATATTAACACATTTACTTAACACGGTCACAACAGAGCAAATTATGTGATGATGAGTTCTAGTATTGCAGGAGCCGGCATTGCTAAAGATCGAAGGAGTATCCATTTTTTTTTACATGAACAGAAATAATCCTGCATGCATGACGGGGGAGCAGAGCAGTTTAGGTGTCCGATCATTACATTTCTAACAGAACAATAAAGGATCGTTCATATAAACATAAATATATATATTTATATAGATATATTAAAACGTATATACAGTGTATTGTCAGAGAGACAGGTTCAATTGGTATTATCAGCAGAAAACCATGCATGAGACAGAGGCACCCAGTAAAAGTCCAACGGGTTTGTGTTTTTGCACCTTTTTTTTTTTTCAGCAAGGCAGCAAATATAATTTTTAATGCAGGAGGGATTTTTATATCCAGTCTATAACTTAATATCGACAAATCGTCTGCTCGTCTGAGCTACTAACTAAACTCGGTTCAGTTCCTGACTAGCAGGGTGCCCACTGATGGATTTTCCAACAAAAACAGGCAGCACTTGTACTTCTTTTAGTGTTTTGTCAACAGTCAGACTTTTCACACAGCAGCATTCTCCCACAGCAGAGAAAGAGAGCCCTGAGCATCAGTCAGCTCACATATAAAGGTCTGTGCAAAGGTGAGACTGATTAATGGAGCCTGGCTACCAGGTAAGATTTGGACCTAGGAAGGGAGACTTTATCCCACCCAAAGCTCTACAAAGTCTCTGGGCTCCTGAACCCAATACAGAATGTATTAAGAGTCTGGGAAAACATATCCACATCAGTCATAAACCCTGAACATCCTCGCCATGTGTTTGTGACAAACCTAGATGACACATACAAATGTTTTGGTATTTATTTTTGGTAAAATAAATGCTCCTGTGACCAATTTAAAATCTATATCATACAGTATGTATATTTTGTGGGGTTCAAGCAGTGCTGGATTTAGACCTTGGGAAGCCCGGGGCACTTCAAGTTTGGCAGCCCCTCAACATAGAAATTAAATATATGGCAAATAATAAAGTGAACTGAAATGAATGATAAACCACATTTGTTCTAATAAAAAATATGTTGGGTTCCAAAGAAGTCATCACACTACAATATTTTCAAAAAGTCTTTATTCCTGCACTTAGCATTTGCAAAATCTTTAACTAACTTATCAAACTATATCACCTTAAAGACACCGCTCTTAAAGGGGTTGTAAAGGTATTTTTTTTTATTTTTAAAAAAACAAACATACCATACTTACCTCCACTGTGCAGTTTGTTTTGCACAGAGTGGCCCCGATCCTCGTGTTCTGGGGTCCCTCGGCGGCTGTCTTGGCTCCTCCCCACAAGAGCTAACCCCCTTCTAGGAAGCGCTCTCCCAAGGGAGTTAGCTTGCGGGCGCGCTCCCGTGTGATAGAGTCGGCGGCCATAGCTGCCGACTGTATCACTGGGCCCCGCCCCCGGCGCGCCGTGTCATTGATTTGATTGACAGCAGCGGGAGCCAATGGTTGCGCTGCTATCAATCATCCAATGAAGAGCTGGGGGAAAGCAACGTGGGATCACGCCCACGGAGATTCGGGGCTCAAGTAAGTAAAACAGGAGCTCGGGAGGGCCAGAGAGTGCAAGGTGTTTTTTCACCTTAATGCATAGGATGCATTAAGGTGAAAAAACACAAAGCTTTACAGCCCCTTTAACAGCCAGTAAGCACAGAGCACTTAGTGTTTCATGGATCATTAAGGTTTTCAGATAATTCTTTATCAGTGCCAATTTGCTGAACAAACTTTCTCCTGAACAACTAGTGACCATCATGCTCAAACATATTCTAAGAGCTACATTAACACCTGGAAAGGAATCAGCAAGCTCATCATCATGTAATAAAACTGCCTGTAGAGTTGGAGTGAGACATGACCAGAGCTTGGCAAAGGCTGCAAACAGGACAATTTCCTCAACGAACAGACTATTGAGGTCCCGAGGGAAAATGTATAATTTGTTTTATAAAGGAAGTCTGGGGCCCCCTCTGGCAGGGGGCACGGGGCAGTTACCCCGTTTTAAATCCAGAACTGGGTTCAAGGAGGATTTGTGAGATCCACTAACAGTCCCATACAAGGGACAAATATGCAAATTATGATCCTTATAATGAATGAGATAATACACAATGACTTCAGATACATTTCTGTCAAATATCTGGGCTGAACCATATACTGTATGGGCTGATTAAATATATAGTGCACATGCATGGCAGTCTTCCACTTGACAACTCACTAGGTGATAGCCACTAAAAAAAAAACTCACACAATTCACATAATTATTGATTGTATTAAACGTTTTTTAAACTCATGGTACTCTTTATCTAATAAGTACCATGGCAGCCACCCACTTAGCAATTCCATATAACTTATGAATATTACTGCATAGTGTAAAGAGCAGCAACCCATATACCACAGAAAGGCAATGAATATTTGCTACTTAGGCAGTAGATATGGTTAATAATAATTTGCATAACGTATGTTCGAACGTGGAATATCTTCTCATTGTGAAAAAAACTAGCTGATGCTCAGCATGTGTCCCCAGGTGTCCTCAGAGTTATGCCGCGTACACACGATCACTTTTCTCGTCGGGAAAAATATATTTTTTTCTCTTGGACGAGAAAAACGGACGTGTGTGGGCTTTCCAGCATTTTTCCCAACCAGAAAAACGACAAGAATCACGACGAGAAAAATTAGAACATGCTCTAATTTTTCTCATCGCGAATTGCGGCATTTTTTTCCACGGCAGTTTTCCCATAGGGAAACACTGCTAGGGAGCCTACACGCGGTCGGTTTTCTGGACCAAGAGAAAACATGTAGTGAAAAACGGCCGTGTGTAGTGGACCAAGCCGTTCCTCGTTTTTCCCCTCGGGTTTCACGGCGTGAAACTCGATCGTGTGTACATGGCATGAGTGTGATTCATGGATGCCATAATGTTCTCAGTACAATACTGCGAGTATCCAGTGGGTGTGTGTTAGTGATTAGACTACCAGATCAGAAAAACCTCCCTTGCTATTCATAATTTCATGACTTCATACCAGACAATTGTCAAGGGATGTAATTTTCTTAAAAATTATTTTGGTTATAATGGAATTAAAAGCTTGATCCTTTTTTTCTTCCACCTTTCTCCTTTTTTTTTTGTCTTTTCTTTTCCTCTTTTTTTCCCCTTTTAGATACGATTCCCAAAACAAAAGAATATATCTAAAACCCTAAGTATAATTTTTAAATTTAAATGAATACCTAAGTAAGTACTTGTTGAACATTAATTGGGGATATTTTACCCTTGATATGCAATGAATATAAATTGTGCCTCAAACATTGGTTATTTTTTTTTTTTTTTACACTTGCTCTTTTATGTTTATTATAAATGTGAATTTTGCCTTTTAAAACTAAAAAAACTTTAATAAAATACGATTTAAAGAAAAGCCTGATCCTACGACAAAATAAACTGCACTCTTATTCACAATGCCCTTGATATGCTATCCAGTTTAGGGTTGATCTGTACATCTTTCACTTTATTCTAGTTCCTCTCATTCTTAAAGGTTAGCAGTTGATTCATATCATAATGTAATCTGTAAAACCCTGAGGGCATCCAGGGGATGTGTGTTTGTTACTAGGACACTGGATCAGAAAGGCCTACTAGGCTCCAGCTTTTTTTCTCCACTTCTTTAGAATGTTGATTTTTTGTCTAACAGGATAAAGAACAGGCAAGATAGACAATGCAGAAGCGCACACCCATATGTTAAAGGTCTATTATAAATTGATATTTACGTGGTTTATGAGGGTCAAAAATTGCTATTACTTTTTTCCTTAATTTTGGCAGGAGTTTTGCTTTAATGATGTATTGTTGAGTACATACCGCATTCATTTGTTACTTTTATTTTTTTATTATTTATTTATTACAGGTGTAGCGCACCCACCTATCCCCCTCCTGCATTTAACTTGGCTCCTCACAGGGGGGGACAGGCACACCGCACTATCAGCCCGTACCCTCCTGTGTAAAGAGGTTGAGCGGTGTTATTTTTGGGTCGTGTCTGCAACCAAAGTCAAAGTCCTCCTGAGAATGATTCTCACCTCTACCATGTGTAGATGCAAGTTCTTGACTTCCCCAGTAATGTAAATGTCCACACCAGCGGAAACTCCAACTCAGTATTTATTCTCACTTTGTAATAAAACAGTCTCTTTGCATAGGAAATGGTTGCAGCAAGGGAAACAGGTCAGCCCAATGTGTGGAGGAGGTCCAGGCACAAACGTAGCTCAAACTCTTCACTGCTCAGATTCTCAAACAGTTTTAGGCGCACAGTCTCTGCCACAGACCGTGAAGTTGGTCTCTGCCACAGACCTGGTGAATAAGGCCCCTGCTATGGACCTGGTGAATATGGTCCCTGCCACGGACCTGATGAACTTGAACTCCCTTTCTAGAACATGGCCGCTATCAGGGAGAAGATGTCCCCCCCCCCCAGAGAATCAACAGACCCTTCCTTCACCGTGACTCCCGCATCGGTTCCTCAGAATGATCCTCCCTTCTCTTAGGGTGTGGGTCCCCTCGCAAGGCGGCACCCTGGACTCCTCAATCCCTAGCGGACCCCAGCCGAAGGCGCTGGGCCCCGAGTCATCGCTGCAGCTCCCGGGTCTCCATACCCAGGTGGACAGGAACGGTGAGGTAGTACTTCACCCCAGGCTAAAAGTGCCTGAGGTGGAACCGGAACACAGCCTCCGGGTCGACGGCACCCGGAGATGAGCCACACGCACTCCCAGGCTGAAGGTGCCTGGGGGTGGACCCTGCTCAGAAGATGTCTGCCCCTTTTATATCCTCTCCCGGCACGCACAGCAGGTTCCCCGCCCCACTGTACGGCTGCCGAGAGGGGTCACAAAAGGCACAGCACTGTATTGATAGTTCAACCCTGGCCCAATATGGCAGCGCCACCCATAGGCTACAGGGAACTTCACACCAATACTATCCCCATAGGACAAAAATGGTCCATAACTCCTAACAATTTAAGGTGTCTGAGCCTGGTTACCACTCAGACACTTCCCCTAAATTGAACACCCTGCTACACAGGTATGTATATAGCGCTGTCAATTTATGCAGAGCTTTACATACCTGTATATATATTGTACACTCATATCAGTCTTATACAGTGCATTGAAAAAGTATTCATACCCCTTGACATTTTCCACGTTTTGTCATGTGTGAGGGGGTTAGCTCGGCAGCGGGTGTGTGTGACCCCCGAGATGGGCTCCCCACACAAAAACAGGCCCAGCAAACGGAGGTTGTGGTTTTCAAAATCAAAAAGGTGCGGTTTATTTTCTATTTACAGTGACAAAACACAGCAAAGCAAAAGAAACATAAACAAAATAAATCCTGGTCAACTTGACCTCTGACTAAACATACAGGTTTCCTAACTAACAACTGGGATCAGCCTAGTGCTGTCCTAGTCCCTAAGTCCCTGGTTTTAAATGTCCAAGCAAATAGCCACACAGGCTTTGTCTCACCGCACAGGGGTTCACTCTCCCTAGACAGTCCACACAGGTCTGGGTCCAGGCATGAGCTAACATCTAATGAAGCTGGGAGTTCTTATAGAGGCCTAAATGAGCTGACAAGCTTCAGCTGGTCTCATCAACTCCCTGTCTGCACGACGCCCCACACTCTCCCTAGAGGTATGAGTCATCCATGAGCCCACTAGCCTCAGCTGGGCTTATACAACTCTCCACCTAGTTGTATAAGTCGGCCTAAAGCCTGAATCTGGGCGAAATATATCTACCCCCCTGGATGCAACCAGGTGACTTTACCTTCCTGCTGTCACATACCCCCCCCTCTTGTTTTAACCTCGGGGTTGGAACACCAGCAATCAGGCATTCATGTACTCGAGACAAAGCATCCACATTCCCCATTTGAACGCCAGGGCGATGCTTTACTGTGAAGTTGAATTCCTGGAGGGCCAGGAACCACCTATTCACTCTTCTATTTGTTTCCTTGTTTTGAGCCATCCACTTTAACGGAGCGTGATCCGTAACCATGTCAAAGTGCCTACCTAGCAGGTAGTACCGAAGGGAATCTAGAGCCCACTTCACCGCTAAACACTCCTTTTCAACGGTGGCGTAATTTACCTCATGGGACTTCAACTTCCTGCTGAGGTAAATGACTGGGTGCTCTTCCCCGTTCCAGACCTGGGACAATACTGCTCCTAACCCCACATCTGACGCATCACTTTGTACGACAAAGTCTTTAGAGAAGTCGGGTGAGTACAACACTGGCTGGCTACATAAGGCTTGTTTCAAGAATTGGAATGCTGCCTCAGCCTCGGGGGTCCATTTAATCATGACCGACCCTTTCCCCTTCGTCAGGTTGGTTAGGGGCACAGCCTTAGAAGCAAAGTGGGGAATGAATCGCCGATAATACCCAGCGATTCCCAGAAAGGCTCGTACCTGCTTCTTGCTGTTGGGACGTGGCCAACTCTGGATGGCCTCGACTTTGTTGAGTTGGGGTTTTATTACTCCCCTCCCAATGGTGTACCCAAGATATTTGGCCTCCTCCTGCCCAATGGTACACTTCTTGGGGTTAGCCGTAAACCCCGCTTCCCGAACAGAGTCCAGGACTGCTTGCACTTTTGGCAGATGTGAGGCCCAATCTGTGCTATGGACAATTACGTCATCCAGGTAAGCCGCAGCATACTTCCGATGGGGCCTCAGCATCTGGTCCATTTTCCGCTGGAATGTGGCCGGCGCATTCTGTAACCCGAATGGCATTCTTTTATATTGGAACGCCCCGTCTGGGGTTACAAATGCGGTTCTCTCTTTGGCCGACTTGGCCAGGGGGATTTGCCAATACCCTTTTGTGAGGTCAAGAGTCGTCATGTATCGGGCTGTTCCCAGCCGGTCGATCAACTCATCTATACGTGGCATGGGGTAGGTGTCAAATTTTGTAACTTTGTTCAACTGACGAAAATCGTTACAAAATCGCCAGCTCCCATCCGGTTTAGGCACCAACACAATGGGACTAGACCAATCACTTTGGGACTCCTCTATCACCCCTAAGTTCAGCATTTTCTGTACTTCCTCCCGTATTGCCTCCCGTCGGGCCTCTGGGATCCGATAGGGTTTTAACTTCACCCTTTCACCGAGCGGGGTAATGATGTCATGCTCTACCCCAGATGTTTGTCCCGGCAGCTCAGAGAATACCTCCTTGTTGCGAAGCACAAACTCCTTAACCTCCTGTTGTTGGGGTTGTGACAAGGTGGCTGCTATTCCAACCTCAGGAATCACGCAACCAGTTTGAGCTGGTGACCAAGTGTCTGCGACTAGGGACTCTCTATCCCTCTAGGCTTTCAACAGATTAACGTGATAGATCTGTTCGGGCTTTCGCCTTCCTGGTTGTCTGACCTTGTAATTCACTTTGCTCACTTTTTCCATTATCTCGTAGGGGCCTTGCCATTTGGCAAGGAATTTACTTTCAACCGTAGGGACAAGTACCAGTATCCTATCCCCCGGGGAAAAGGTACGGGTCTTGGCTCCACGGTTGTACACTCTCTGCTGTGCTAACTGCGCTTGGGCCAAATGTTCCTTCACGATGGGCATTACCTGTGCAATTTGGTCTTGCATCAGGGCGACATGCTCAATCACACTCCTGTGGGGAGAACTCTCACTTTCCCAAGTTTCCTTGGCAATATCCAACAGCCCTCTTGGGTGTCTCCCATACAGTAACTCAAAGGGGGAGAATCCCGTAGAGGATTGGGGCACCTCCCTAATAGCAAACATCAGATAAGGAAGTAGACAGTCCCAATCCTTTCCATCTCTATCCACCACTTTCTTCAACATTTGTTTTAGGGTTTTGTTGAATCTTTCAACCAGCCCATCGGTTTGGGGGTGATACACAGATGTACGTAATTGCGTCACTTTGAACAATTTACACAGCTCCTTCATAACCCGGGACATAAAGGGTGTACCTTGGTCCGTAAGCAGTTCTTTACAAATACCCACCCGGCTAAACACAAGAGATAGCTCTTTGGCTATGGTTTTGGCCGAGGTATTTCGGAGAGGGATCGCTTCTGGATAACGGGTGGCATAGTCCATTATAACTAATATGTACTGGTGCCCCCTAGCGGACTTGATTATAGGACCTACCAAATCCATGGCGATCCTCTCAAACGGGACCTCAATGATGGGTAGAGGGACCAGCGGGCTACGGAAATGTGGCATCAGGGCCGACCTCTGACACACAGGGCAGGAGGAACAATAATTTTCTATGTCCTTCATCACCCCCGGCCAATAGAATCTCTGTAATACCCTCTCTCGGGTTTTCTCTGTCCCCAGATGACCTCCAAGAATGTGCCCATGGGCCAACTCCAACACCAACTTCCTGTAAGGTTTGGGCACCACAAGCTGCTCAACGGTTTCTTCTGCCCTTTTTGCCACCCGATACAGTAGGTCCTTCTCTACGCTGAAGTATGGGTAAGTGCAGGTATTATCTGGGTTCACTAACTCGCCATCTATTTTCACTACGTTTTCCCGTGCCTTTATTAGGGCGGGGTCTTTCAACTGTTCTGTGGCAAAGTTTTCCCTGTGAACCTCAAGATCAGAAAACTCCACAGACGGTAGGTTTTCGTCTGAGGAGGTGGGCTCCTCTCCAGTTTCTTGAGTCTCCCCTGCCAATACTGATAAGGGAAATTCCGGAGAGTCCTCACCACTCTCAGGGGAGTTCTGGCTATCACATTCCTGGTACATAGGGGCACCAGTGGGGGGCTCAGGATCATCCCACAGTTCCCAGAACTTCGGAAAATCCCTTCCCACAATGGCGTCATGCGGTAACTGAGATACTAAGTCCACTGGATGAGAGAGGGTACCTTTGGGGGTCTCGAAACACACTGTAGTCACTGGATACTCTCGGGTGTCCCCATGCACACAAATAACAGCTACCTTGCTATTCCCAGAGACCTCTGTTTTAACTAACTCAGCCTTTATCAGGGTCACAAGGCTACCTGAATCCAGCAATACCACAACATTTCTACCATTAACACACATTTTGCATAAATGTTTCTCAGTTCCTCGAATGGCAGTGCATGCGACTGTCGCACACAGCGACTGACGTCTGCCCGTCAGAAAGTCACACTGCATGGGTTCCTCCACAACCGGGCAATTGGCTGCAATATGTCCCGCTTGCCGGCAGCGGTAGCAAACGATCCTTCTTGCCGCCTCTTGAGCCGCTGATTTCCCAGGCTGTTCTCGCCAAACTTGGGGTAGAGCTCCCACCCTCTCACTCTCTCCACCCTCACCCCTTGGAATCCTCTTATCCGCCCCTGGGGATGGTCTGGTCTTAGGGTGGAAAGTCTGAGTGTCTCTGGAAGAGGCCGTCAGGTTCTCTGTAGCCAAGTATTTCTCCACACGATCCACAAGACCATCGGCCGTCTCTGGGTCTCCATGGCTTACCCACTTTTGGATGGCGGTAGGAAGAGCTCTCAAAAACCGATCCATTACAACACGTTCCACAATCTTTGGTGCGGACAAAGTCTCTGGCTGTAGCCACTTTCTGCTCAGGTGAATGAGATCATACATTTGAGACCTGGGGGGTTTTCCAAGCTGGAAAGTCCAGTTATGCACACGCTGAGCCCGGACAGCCTGGGTGACACCCAGCCTTGCCAATATTTCAGCTTTTAGCATCACATAGTCTTTTGCTTGGTTAGGCTCTAGGTCATAGTAAGCTTTCTGCGATTCACCAGTTAACAGAGGAGCCACCAGTCCAGCCCACTGCTCCTCAGGCCACTTTTCTCTTTCAGCGGTCCTTTCAAATGTGGTCAAAAATACCTCTGGATCATCCTCTCCAGTCATTTTTGTCAATAAACGACTCACCCCAAAGGACGCGGTATTAGTGGGACGGCTTTCCTCACTGGTCTGCGGACGTTGCTGCATTACTGCTTCCATCTGTTGTTGTAGTCTCTGCTCTTGCTTCTGCAACAGGTCTATGAAGCGGGCCTCAGATTGCTGCTGGGCTTGTTGCTGAGCCTCCAGACTCTGTTGCAAAGTTGCGTTTGTCTGCTGCTGGGCTGCAAGGCTCTGTTGATGAGCTTGCTGCTGGGCTGCGAAGTTCTGTTGTTGAGCTGCAAGGCTCTGTTGATGAGCTGCAAGGCTCTTTTGCAAACCTGCATTTGTCTGCTGTTGATTGGCATTTGCTAGAGCCAGCTGCTTCAGTATCTCCTCCATGCTGGCTTAAAAAAAAACTGCCCGCATTCTCCACCAACTGTGAGGGGGTTAGCTCGGCAGCGGGTGTGTGTGACCCCCGAGATGGGCTCCCCACACAAAAACAGGCCCAGCAAACGGAGGTTGTGGTTTTCAAAATCAAAAAGGTGCGGTTTATTTTCTATTTACAGTGACAAAACACAGCAAAGCAAAAGAAACATAAACAAAATAAATCCTGGTCAACTTGACCTCTGACTAAACATACAGGTTTCCTAACTAACAACTGGGATCAGCCTAGTGCTGTCCTAGTCCCTAAGTCCCTGGTTTTAAATGTCCAAGCAAATAGCCACACAGGCTTTGTCTCACCGCACAGGGGTTCACTCTCCCTAGACAGTCCACACAGGTCTGGGTCCAGGCATGAGCTAACATCTAATGAAGCTGGGAGTTCTTATAGAGGCCTAAATGAGCTGACAAGCTTCAGCTGGTCTCATCAACTCCCTGTCTGCACGACGCCCCACACTCTCCCTAGAGGTATGAGTCATCCATGAGCCCACTAGCCTCAGCTGGGCTTATACAACTCTCCACCTAGTTGTATAAGTCGGCGTAAAGCCTGAATCTGGGCGAAATATATCTACCCCCCTGGATGCAACCAGGTGACTTTACCTTCCTGCTGTCACACATGTTACAACCAAAAATGTAAATTAATTTTATTGGGATTTTATGTGATAAATCAACACAAAGTGGCACATAATTGTGAAGTTGAAAGAAAATGATAAATGTTTTTTTATTTTATTTTTACAAATAAATATATGAAAAGTGTGGCCTGCATTTGTATTCAGCCCCTTTACTCCAGTGTTGCAAACCGCACATTAATTTACGGGTAGCTCGTAAATTTAAGCCCATTTTTAGGCTGCCCGTAAATGTTCGTTAGCGGCAGAGGTGCCCGTAAAAAGATGGCTGTGAGCCGACCATGCAACTGCGCATGTGGCATTCTGAAGTGGCCAAGCTCAAAAAATTTTGTACGCGCTCAACAGGGCGGCGCAAGCGCAGTAACGTAATGGCACCACCTGGCGCCATTTTTAAATAGAAGCCAGTCCACTCGTTCTTGGTGGTGCCGCGGCGGCACCTCGTACACTCGCCACAGCAGAGGAGGAGCTGAGAAGGGGTGAGGTGGGTGACACTGTGTATGGGGGGATAGTAAAAAGGGGGCAGAGAAGGAAATTACTAGGGGGGTGAGGAGGACACTAATGTGCTGCCCTGTGGAGAGGTGAAAGGGGCACAGGAGGAGAACACACTGATGTGGAGGGGTAATTTGAAGGTAGACAGAGGAGGAAGCTACTGTGAGGGGGTGAGGAGGACACTACCATATCCGCAGCCTCTGTCCACCTCCTGTATTATGCCTGCAGCCTCTGTCCACCTCCTGTATCATGTCCACCTCCTGTATCATGTCAACAGCCTCTGTCCACCTCCTGTATTATGTCAGCAGCCTCTGTCCATCTCCTGTATTATGTCCGCAGCCTATTTCCACCTCCTGTATCATGTCCGCAGCCTCTGTCCACCTCCTGTATCATGCTTGCAGCCTCTGTCCACCTCCTGTGTCATGTATGCAGTCTTTGACCAGTTCTTGTCTTTTATCATGTCTGCAGTCTCTGAGAGGGAGTCTGGAGAGGAGTCGAGAGTACGGTGCCCACATGTCCCGGATTACCCGGGACACTCCCGCAATTAGCAGGTCTGTCCCGGGTCCCGGGCACCTTTGTTCCCGGACAATACAGAGTCCCGGGATTGCCTCCTGGCCCTGGACTGATCTGATGCCCCATAAAATATCCCTCACATCACTGCTGTCACTCCCTGACAGCCTGTGGTCGACCCCTGGCTGTTGAGACCCTTTTTATTAGCCGCTGGCTCAGTGCCCAAATGGTTGCTAGCTCTGCCACCCGCTTGGCGTGTAGCAACCAGTGACCTCATGAGGAGGAGAGAGGTAGAGCCCCAGCATGCACAGCGCGTGAGTGGGGAAGATTTAACTTCCTCCTCCGCGCCAACTCATTAGCTCCACCCACCTCCTCCCTGCATCGTCCAGCCAGCAGCATCCAGAAGTCCAGGAAGGAGAGATGAACGGAAGGCAAGTACAATCCAATGCACTCACACTCACCATGACAGATGGGGTTAAAATCCTCAGTCAGCTCCCCCCCCCCCCAGCAGCCAGCGT
Source organism: Rana muscosa (assembly GCA_029206835.1). Taxonomy (NCBI): domain Eukaryota; kingdom Metazoa; phylum Chordata; class Amphibia; order Anura; family Ranidae; genus Rana; species Rana muscosa. The sequence continues at coordinate 1,193,469,132 of CM055116.1, read as the reverse complement.
TCTGTGCTGAACTGTCAGCACTTCACAGGAGCCCCGAGTGTGTGTCAGCCTGGAGCTAGCAGTCTATAGCACTGATAAGAGGATGGAAGGCAGATAAGGGGTCAGCAGAAGAAGAGAGGACACTGACAGATGAGATTACACCCTCAGAGGGATAGAAGGAGGACAGATCCTTAAATATCAGGGCAAGGTTCATGCTGGGATGTAACCCCCCCCCCCCCCAAAAGTGAAGGACTACAGTTCCAATAATTAAATCTCCCCAGAACTGAAGATGGGCCCCCCTTAATCAGTGAAGAACTACAGGTCCCAGCATTAGCATGTGAAAAATAGGGGCTCTCACCTTTAATTCTCAGGGGTCCATGCTGGGACCTGTAGTCCTTCAATTTTGGGGGGGATCACATCCTTAGGTATCAGGGGTTCATGCTGGGACTTGTAGTCCTTCACTTTTGGGGGCTGTGACCCCCCAAAAGTGAAGGACCACAGGTCCCAGCATGAACCCCTCAGAGCTGAAAGCTGAAGATGTGACAACCCCGGCCCCCGCATGGGAGGAGTCATATCAGCAGCCAGCGGCGGGAGGGTGTTCACTTTCCCGGGGCTCCGGTGTGTCGGACTGGTGGCAGGCTATAGGTGACAAGTGGCACACTGCATCTGGTGGCAGGCTACGGGTGGACCAATTTCTGTATCAGGTCTGCAGTCTCTGAGCATTTTCTGTATCATGTCTGCAGTCTCTGACCATCTCCTGTACTATGTCTTCAGTCTCTGATCATCTCCTGTACTATGTCTGCAGTCTCTGACCATCTCCTATATCATGTCTGCAGTCTGACCATTTTCTGAATCATGTCTGCAGTCTCCGACAGTCTCTTGGAGCATGTCTGCAGTCTCCGACAGTCTCCTGTATCATGTCTCTTGTATCATGTCTGTAGTCTCTGACAGTCTCTTGGAGCATGTCTGCAGTCTCTTGGAGCATGTTTGCAGTCTCTGACCATCTCCTGTATTATGTCTCTTGTATCATGTCTGCAGTCTCTGACCACCTCTTGTATTATGTCTCTTGTATCATGTCTGCAGTCTCTGACCACCTCTTGTATCATGTCTGCAGTCTCTGACCATCGCTTGTATCATGTCTGCAGTCTCTGACCATCGCTTGTATCATGTCTGCAGTCTCTGACCATCGCTTGTATCATGTTTGCAGTCTCTGACCATTGCTTGTATCATGTCTGCAGTCTCTGACCATCTCATATATCATGTCTGCAGTCTCTGACCATCTCCTGTACTATGTCTGCAGTCTCTGACCATCGCTTGTATCATGTCTGCAGTCTCTGACCATCTCCTGTACTATGTCTGCAGTCTCTGACCATCGCTTGTATCATGTCTGCAGTCTCTGACCATCTCTTGTACTAGGTCTGCAGTCTCTGACCATCTCTTGTACTAGGTCTGCAGTCTCTGACCATCTCTTTTACTAGGTCTGCAGTCTCTGACCATCTCTTGTACTATGTCTGCAGTCTCTGACCATCTCTTGTACTAGGTCTGCAGTCTCTGACAATCTCTTGTATCATGTCTGCAGTCTCTGACCATCTCTTGTACTAGGTCTGCAGTCTCTGACCATCTCTTGTACTAGGTCTGCAGTCTCTGACCATCTCTTGTACTAGGTCTGCAGTCTCTGACCATCTCTTGTACTAAGTCTGCAGTCTCTGACCATCTCTTATACTATGTCTGCAGTCTCTGACCATCTCTTGTACTAGGTCTGCAGTCTCTGACAATCTTTTGTATCATGTCTGTAGTCTCTGACCATCTTCTGTATTATGTCCATACCTCTGCTATGCAGTCTCTGACTATTTTAATAAAGTTCTTTAAATTAGGCTCAGACAAAGCAATCAAAGCATATTTTATAGGTACAAGGAAGCATGGGAGGGGGTCTATGGTTAGTGGAGGGGGTCCGTACTGAGGGAGGGGGCCTATATTTAGTGGAGAGGGGGGTCCGTAATGAGGGAGGGGGTCTATACTTAGTGGAGAGGGGGGTCCGTACTGAGGGAGGGGGTCTATAGTTAGTGGAGGGGATCCGTACTGAGGGAGGGGGTCTATAGTTGGTGGAGGGGTCCGTACTAAGGGAGGGGCCTATACTTAGTGGAGAGGGGGTCCATACTGAGAGAGGGGGCTATACTTAGTGGAGAGGGGGGTCCATACTGAGGGAGGGGGGCTATACTTAGTGGAGAGGGGGGTCCGTACTGAGGGAGGGCGGTCTATACTTAGTGGAGAGGGGGGTCCGTACTGAGGGAGGGGGTCTATAGTTAGTGGAGGGGATCTGTACTGAGGGAGGGGGTCTATAGTTGGTGGAGGGGTCCGTACTAAGAAAGGGGGCCTATACTTAGTGGAGAGGGGGTCTATACTGAGGGAGGGATCTATAGTTAGTGGAGGGGATCCGTACTGAAGGAGGGGGTCTATAGTTGGTGGAGGGGTCCGTACTAAGGGAGGGGGCCTATACTTAGTGGAGAGGGGGTCCATACTGAGGGAGGGGGGCTATACTTAGTGGAGAGGGGGGTCCGTACTGAGGGAGGGGGGTCTATACTTAGTGGAGAGGGGGGTCTGTACTGAGTGAGGGGGTCTATAGTTAGTGGAGGGGGTCCATACTGAGGGAGAGGGCCTATACTTAGTGGAAAGGGGGGTCTATAATGAGGGAAGGGGGTCTATTATTACAATATAATAATAGAAATACATTCCAAGCATGGTATTGGAATGATATAAGTGCTATAACCAGCCATTCACCCGACAAATCACTTGCTGCCGAAGTCGCGTCAACCCCGAAACTACATCTAACACAACCCCCCAACTCCCCCCCCCCCCGTCTTGGCAAAATTGTCCCTGAATGGCAGTTTGGAAATGTGGTCACCCTAGTCGAGAGTGGGAGCGCCGGGATGGGAGTCATAGGAGTAGTCAGACATGTGTGGACTGTGGAGTGGAGACTATAGAATAAAACCAGAGCCGCCACGCTGGAGCCGTCTGACTGAGCCCTGAACGGTGCACCTGAGAGGAGGTCAGTGACAGTGCTGCCAGGCCAGTCTGAGGAGGGGGTTGCTGATGTAAGGGGGAGTAAATACAATAATGTTAGGGGACACTGATATAAAGGTTCCCCCCTATATTAGTAAACCCCCCTTACCTTAGTGTATTTACTCTGCGGAAGGTGGTCTCTAGTCCCCAGAGCCCCCACTGCACATAAGAGTTCCCTTTCACTGTAAGGGGGAATCCTGCAGACTCTGATGTAAGGGGGAACTCTTTGCTGGCTTGGTTATAGTAACCTGACCTTCATGTAAATTGAGAAATATGGTTTTTGACTTTTGTTTAACTTAAACGCATTGCTAATAGCACTAGCTATGTGTTTATAGTTTAAATATTTATATTTGCACTGTTTAGCACTGAAAACTGTAATTTTAGGTACTTTTTTGCAGTGTCAGTAAAAAATGTGGCTCTGCCAGCAAATGTCAGTATTTTTCCCAGCAAAAAAAATTGGTGTTGTTTGTAAATTTTGGCATCCTGCCAGTAAACTTCACTTCAGGGGGTTAGCAACACTGCTTTACTCTGATACTCCTTACTAAAATCTAGTGGAACCAATTGCCTCAAGAAGTCACCTAATTAGTATATAGAGTACCCCTATGTGTCATTTTATCTCAGTATAAATGCAGCTGTTATGTGAGGCTCTCAAAGGTTTGTTAGAGAACCTTAGTGAACAAACAGCATCATGAAGTCACCTAATTAGTATATAGAGTACCCCTATGTGTAATTTAATCTCAGTATACCGTATTTTTCGGACTATAAGACGCACTTTTTTTCCCCAGAAATATGGGGGAAAATGTCCCTGCGTCTTATGGTCCGAATACATAACAGGGGCCCCGCCCCCGCCGTCGCTGGCACCGCCCCTGCCATCCGCTCACAGCCTCTGGAATCCCCCGACCGCCGCCACTGGCTCCGCCCCCCCGCCGCAGTGTCAGGGGCTTTGCGAATCGAATTAGAGCCGCTCTCTCTCTCTCTTTCTCTTACAGAGAGGGAAGGGGGGCGGCGGGGGATGTACAGACAGCCCGCAGCTCTCCTCTCCCTGTCACAGCGCCGCTGCCGAGTTCTCTGGCAAATAAAGCAGCGGCGCTGTGACAGGGAGAGGAGAGCTGCGGGCTGTCTGTATATCCCCCGCCGCCCCCCTTCCCTTTCTGTAAGGAGAAGAGAAAGAGAGAGCGGCTCTAATTGGATTTGCTGGGTCGCCACCCAGCTTCCTGCCCACTGTTCCCCCCCCCCCATGATTGGCCACAGCAGAGGGCCAATCAGAAGACACTGGGAGCATCATGGGAAATGAAGTCCCTGCAGAGTTTATGGCACCAGTTCCCCCAGCATGCAAGCACTCTGCTGGAGGGGAGGGAGGGGGTGTTAGAACTTGAAGAGGAGCAAAAGAGAATACTCTGCTGGGGGACACCACCAGAGAGCCACGCTGTACCCCGCACCACCAGAGAGCCACGCTGTACCCCGCACCACCAGAGAGCCACGCTGTACCCCGCACCACCAGAGAGCCACACTGTACCCCGCACCACCAGAGAGCCACGCTGTACCCTGCACCACCAGAGAGCCACGCTGTACCCCGCACCACCAGAGAGCCACGCTGTACCCACACCGCCAGAGAGCCATGCTGTACCCACACCGCCAGAGAGCCACGCTGTACCCCGCACCACCAGAGAGCCACGCTGTACCCCGCACCACCAGAGAGCCACGCTGTACCCTGCACCACCAGAGAGCCACGCTGTACCCCACACCACCAGAGAGCCACGCTGTACCCTGCACCACCAGGGAGCCACACTGTACCCGCACCGCCAGAGAGCCTTGCTGTACCCACACCGCCAGAGAGCCACGCTGTACCCCGCACCACCAGAGGCACGCTGTACCCACACCGCCAGAGAGCCACGCTGTACCCACACCGCCCCAGAGAGCCACGCTGTACCCACACCGCCAGAGAGCCACGCTGTACCCACACCGCCAGAGAGCCACGCTGTACCCACACTGCCAGAGAGCCACGCTGTACCCACACCGCCAGAGAGCCACGCTGTACCCACACCGCCAGAGAGGGAGCCACACTGTTCCCACACCACCAGAGAGGGAGCCACACTTTAACCGCTGTACCCGCACCACCAGAGAGGGAGCCACATTTTACCCGCACCACCAGAGAGGGAGAAAGACCGAGCCACTGCCAGGATACAGACATGCTACACTACTGACTAGAGTCACCCCAGGCAACCCAGAGTGAGCGAACGTCCAGCCAGAGGGATCACTGTTGCGATTTCGCTGGGTCTGGTAAGAGGGCCTGTTGGCCATTATTCATTACTGTTCCCAGGGACTGAGCCATTGGGAAGTGCCTAACCTGATATCCTCTAGGCCTTATTGACCGCCACAACATCCCTCTCTGTCCTCTTCCCACGGCGTCCCCTCTGTCCTCTTCCCACGGCGTCCCCTCTGTCCTCTTCCCACGGCGTCCTTCTCCCAGGGCCTTACTCTGTCCTCTTCCCAGGGTGTCCCTTTGTCCTTCACCCACGGCAACCCTCTGTCCTCTTCCCACAGCGTCCCCTCTGTCCTCTTCCCATGAAGATGACAGGGCGGGTCTTGACAGGAAGGGGTGGGTCATATTTAAATTAGGGGGTGCGCAAGTTTAGTCAGGCCTAGGGCAGCACAAAACCTAAATACACCACTGATGGCATGGTCACTCTGCCTTTACTGTGGCATGGTCCCTCTGCGTTTACTGTGGCATGGTCACTCTGCGTTTACTGTGGCATGGTCACTCTGCGTTTACTGTGGCATGGTCACTCTGCGTTTACTGTGGCATGGTCACTCTGCGTTTACTGTGGCATGGTCACTCTGCGTTTACTGTGGCATGGTCCCTCTGCGTTTACTGTGGCATGGTCCCTCTGCGTTTACTGTGGCATGGTCCCTCTGCATTTACTGTGGCATGGTCACTCTGCGTTTACTGTGGCATGGTCACTCTGCGTTTACTGTGGCATGGTCCCTCTGCGTTTACTGTGGCATGGTCCCTCTGTGTTTACTGTGGCATGGTCCCTCTGTGTTTACTATGGCATGGTCCCTCTGTGTTTACTATGGCATGGTCCCTCTGCGTTTACTATGGCAATGGTCAGGCTGCATTTAATGGGCACTGGAAAATATTTTAGTACACAATTTGGTTCAGAATATTTTTTTTCTTGTTTTCCTCCTCTAAAACCTAGGTGCGTCTTATGGTCAGGTGCGTCTTATGGTGCGAAAAATACGGTAAATGCAGCTGTTATGTGAGGCTCTCAAAGGTTTGTTAGAGAACCTTAGAAACAAACAGCATCATGAAGGCCAAGGAACACACCAGACATGTCAGGGATTAAGTTGTGGAGAAGTTTAAAACAGGGTTAGGCTATAGAAAAAGGTCCCAAGCTTTGAACATCTCATGGAGCACTGTTCAATCCATCATCCAAAAATGGAAAAAGTATGGCACAACTGCAAACCTACCAAGACATGGCCATCCACCTAAACTGACAGGCCGGCCAAGGAGAGCATTAACCACTTGCTTACTGGGCACATAAACCCCCTTCCTGCCCAGGCGAAATTTCAGCTTTCGGCACTGCGTCGCTTTGAATGACAATTTCGCGGTCGTGCGACGTGGCTCCCAAACAAAATTGACGTCCTTTTTTTCCCACAAATAGAGCTTTCTTTTGGTGGTATTTGATCACCTCTGCGGTTTTTATTTTTTGCGCTATAAACAAAAAAAGAGCGACGATTTTGAAAAAAAAACACAATATTTATTACTTTTTGCTATAATAAATATCCCAATTTTTTTTAAAAAAAGTTTTTTTTTTCTCAGTTTAGTCCGATACGTATTCTTCGACATATTTTTGGTCAAAAAAAATCGCAATAAGCGTTTATTGATTGGTTTGCGCAAAAGTTATAGCGTCTACAAAATAGGGGATAGTTTTATAGCATTTTTATTAATATTTTTTTTTTACTAGTAATGGCGGTGATCAGCGATTTTTATCGTGACTGCGACATTATGGCGGACACATCGGACACTTTTGACACCATTTTGGGACCATTCACATTTATACAGCGAACAGTGCTATAAAAATGCACTGATTACTGTATAAATGTGACTGGCAGGGAAGGGGTTAACACTAGGGGGCGAGGAAGGGGTTAACTATGTTCCCTATTTGTGATTCTTACTGTGGGGGGAGGGGACTGACTGGGGGAGGAGACCGATCTGTGTCCCTATGTACAAGGGACACAGCATCGGTCTCCTCTCTCCCTGACAGGACATGGATCTCTGTGTTTACACACAGAGATCCACGTCCTGCCTCTGTCACAGCCGATCGCATGTACCTGGCGGACATCGCGGTCGCCAGGCACGCTCCTCGGCATCACGCACAGCTGTTCCCCGCCGCGCGCCCTCGGCGGCACGCGGCGGGATGTAAACAGAGAAGGACGTCCTGGGGACGTCCTCTCGGCACTTGAGAGCCGCGCTGCAGCCGTCTTTCGGCTATAGCGCGGGTCTCAAGTGGTTAATCAGAGAAGCAGCCAAGAGGCCCATGGTAACTCCGGAGGAGCTGCAGAGATTCCCAGCTCAGGTGGAAGAATTTGTCCACAGGACAACTATTAGTCGTGCACTCCACAAATCTGGCCTTTTTGGAAGAGTGGCAAGAAGAAAGTCATTGTTGAAAGAAAGTCATAAGAAGTCCTGTTTGCAGTTTGCGAGAATCCATGTGGGGGACACAGCAAACATGTGGAAGAAGGTGCTCTGATCAGATGAGACCAAAATTGAAGTTTTTGGCCTAAAAGCAAAACGCTATGTGTGGCAGAAAACTAACACTGCACATCACCCTGAACACACCATCCCCACCGTGAAACATGGTGGTGGTGGTGGCATCATGTTGTGGGGATGCCTTTTTTCAGCAGGGACAGGGAAGCTGGTCAGAGTTGATGGGAAGATGGATTGAGCCAAATACAAGACTGGCTTAGAAGAAAACCTGTTAGAGTCTGTAAAAGACTTAAGACTGGGGTGGAGGTTCACCTTCCAGCAGGACAACGACCCTAAACATACAGCCAATGCTACAATGGAATAGTTTAGATCAAAGCATTTTCATGTGTTAGAATGGCCCAGTCAAAGTCCAGACCTAAATCCAATTGAGAATCTGTGGCAAATGATTGAAAATCTGACAGAGCTTGAGGTATTTTGCAAAGAAGAATGGGCAAAAAATGTCACTCTCCCCAAAAAGACTTGCGGCTGTAATTGCAATGAAAGGGGGTTCTACAAAGTATTGATTTAGGGGGGCTGAATACAAATGCATGCCACACTTTTCACACATTTGTTTGGATAAAATGTTGAAAACCATTTATCATTTTCCTTCCACTTCACAATTATGTGCCACTTTGTGTTGGTCTATCACAAAAAATCACAATAAAATACATTTACGTTTTTTGGTTGTAACAAGACAAATTGTGGAAAATTTCAAGGGGTATGAATACTATTTCAAAGCACTGCATATCTGCCCAGTATTTAAATTTAATATCTCAAGACTATTGTTGAATGCTTAAATTTATTATGGCCATCCATCTCAGCAGAGAGTCACATGATGAGCATTTGCAAATGTCATCTTCCATGACTAAATTGTAGCCTTTTGTGATCTCATGTGGATGCATCAAACAGCATCACAGAATTGTTACACAATACCCCTTTAGAAGTGAATGGAAGCATAAAAAGCAGCACGTATCAACAGTCATGGGACTAGCAAAGACGTAAATTTATTTCCCATTATCTAATTTGTTTTTGAAATGAGCAGACATTTTCTGAGTTCTTCTAAAAATGTATTTTAGTAAGCTGCACTGTCCAACCCCTTCCTTTCCAAGGTTGAACATTCATGTGTAGTACTTGTTTGAACTCCATGAGCTAAGCAAATTAAATATTCACAAGTGCTAAAAGCAACAACGGCTAAGACAAAATAGAATATATGGGGGACTCTAAACACATTAACTATGGCAAACAATCTTCACAAACAGTATTAATAAAACTGAGCTCTGCAGAATAAAAGGAGAGGATGATAGACATAAAAGAAAATAAGAGAAAAGAAAAAAGAAAGGCAAGGGAAAGAAAAAAGTAAAATAGAAAAAGTAAGGAAGGAAATAAACAAAATAAATTAAAGAAAAGAAAGTAAAAGTAAAAAAAATCAAAAAATTATAAAAGAAAGAAACAAAATCAACCCCTCTGGAAAGGTATTTTTGAGATCTATAATGAAATATATGATGACTCTCTTGCCCTCTCCTCAAAGGTAGCCCTACTGTCTATCCTCCTGGGATCGGTCAAATCCCAAAAAACCAACCTCCTTATATTTTTTCTATCGGCAGCACGGCAGCTGATCGCAAAATATTGGAAATATGAAGTTACCCCCCCTCCCCTTCCACAGGTGGATTGCCATTCTCAATGACGTTATGCTTATGGAGGAGATGCAGGCTAGGGAGGGAGACAACTGGGATAAACACCTTGAACTTTGGTATATCTGGGTCCATTATTCAACCTCAGATAGACTATTGAACAGAATTACTAGAGGTTGAGCTGAGAGATGCCCACAGGCGGAACATCACTGGAGTAAGTTGTCCAGCTGAGTAGATGACCACGCCCCAGTGAACGACCCTCTGAGCACCCTATCTCAACCATACTGAGAATGTAAGTTATCAATTACACTAACTGTATATCTATACCCCCCCTTATTACCCCCCCTCTCTTTGCCCCATCCCTCCCTACCCCTGGTTTATATACAATTTTATATATCCAACTGATTGGATACGCTATATACTTAGGATATTGACTGCAACTTTCACATAATGTTATCTACATTTATATGACCTAACTATGTGTAACATTTATATGGTGGTATTCGTCCACCACTACCCCCCCTAACCCCCCTTTTTTCTTTATTCTGTACCCCCTATTGCTTTACTTGAAAAATGGTTAATAAAAATATATTTAACCTTAAAAGAAAGAAAGAAAAAATAATTAACGTAACAGACAAGAAACAAAAGAAATGGAAAAAAAAAAAGAAAGTAAAAGAAATAAAAGAAAACATAACAAATTAAAAGAAATTAAAGAAAAGAAAAGAAACAAAAGAAAAAGAAAGTAAAACTAAAAGAAAAAATAATATAAGAAAGCGAAAGAAAAGAAGGGTGATTAAAAAAAAAAAGGCAAAAAAGGAAGCAAAAATGGAAATTTAACAAAAAAAGAGAAAAAGATGAAAGACATTAGTAAAAAATGAATAAAACATAAAAATAAACATACAAAATAAAATGCCATAACATATGTTTATGTATTAATATATTCATATTTCAGTTGCTAAGTTTACTGCTAAAGTTTAAGTTGCATATAAAATCATGCAGTTTTCATAAAGTTACTGTGAACTCCAATTTTTATAATAAACTGAAAAATAAAGCATTTTTCTTTTTGTTTTTGTTTTTTTGCAAAGCGCCGATATAAATGAAATAATATGCTGAGAACATAAATGCAGAGTACCTGGACTCTGTGTGAGGTTTGCTCTAGATCATCTACCTCTTGTTTCAGCAAAACCTCATCTGTAGAGGTACTAATGGAAAATGTCTCAACCAGTAGATTCCGCTCTCCTACCACTTCCCTGGTGGGTACATTACTGCCCATCCGTTGTTGATGACTCCCAACTATACGGGCAACCGGTTTAATAGTTCTTCTCCTCACCTCCGTCTGTTCATCTTGACATAAACAAAATGGCAGTGCAAACAAAGCCAGGAGGCTGAAGAGGATGCTAAGACGCATTGAAGCCATACAGAATCCAGGCACCAGGAGAGGTGCAGCTTGTCCGGACAGCACTTGAAAAGTGTTCTTTTTACAAAGTTTTATACTGAAGGCACTTGGGAAAGAAAAAAAAAAAAAAAAGAAAGAAAATCTGCCATGTCTCAAGGAAAATGTTAGTCATCCCTCTACTATGACCAGAAAAATTGATTTCAGCGCTCATTTAACATACCATCATGGTTCTAGTTCAGGATATTTATAACCGTAACACCTCTCCTAATTTCTTTTTTTCAGAGATTTTTTTTTTCTTGGCCCCAGGTTTACAAAAACAAATTGTGATGAGAAATTGTGACCCTGGAACGAATGGGTTTTTGTCCCTTATTAGACATGGAAATTCTGTAAATGGAGAGCGCACAGATTGGAGAGAGCAGACACAGCCAGACTTATCTGGCTGAGATATTCACACCATTATTTCAGCCAGAAATACGATCCAAAAATAACCTAATAACAAAACCTCTGAGCAGCTTTGTGAAAGTGTTTACTGAACGTGTTTAATACTTCATCTTTCAAGACATATGTCATGTAAATATATGAATTCCCACTGTTTGCTTTCCATGTGGCAGGTTTAGTTTTGCTTTTATGTCTGTTTTCCTATTTTATAGGTTTAATATTTACTTATTTCCATTACTTAATTTTTTCACTTTCATGTCTTTATTGTCTTTTGTTATCATTTATTTATGTTTGTAAAGCAAATCTGTTTCAGAATTTTTTTGGCCACCCTGCAAATGAAGAGTTATGTCGCGTACACAGGGTCGGAATTTCCGAGGAAAAAAGTCAGACGGAATTTTTTCATCGGATATTCCGACCGTGTGTATGCCCCATCGGACTTTTTCAGTCGGAAATTCCGATGGAGTTAGAAAGAGAACATGACGGCAACAATTTCTATCGGAAATTCCGTTCGTCTGTATGGAACTTCGACGGAGAAAAAAAACACGCATGCTCAGAATCAAGTCGACGCATGCTCAGAAGCATTTAACTTCATTTTTTTCGGCTCGTCATAGTGTTGTACGTCACCGCGTTCTTGACGGTCGGAATTTGATGTGTCCATGTGTATGCTTGAGTGGAATTCCGTCAGAAAAATCAGTCGGAGTTTAATCCCGACGGGAAAACCGGTCGTGTGTACAAGGCATTAGGTCGGCCATAGATGGAGCGAATTTCTTCCCTGCAATCACGGCTTACAGGAACAAAATTCACTCGCTTTCCCCATCAACACAGACAGTTCTGACAGGGGAAACCCTCCCATGGAACCATTGTGTTCTCCCGTGGGGGGCGGGGGAAGCCATCCCTGCTGGGAGAACACTGTGATTATTGCTAGTGGCTATAACAGGGTTATATACAAAAAATAAGTGTGCAATCACAAATTATAACCAAATATAAAGGAAATAATCCATGAAAAATAAATAAACTAGTGATTAATTGTGACTCCAGAAGAAAACAAATAAAAAACAAATGTCCATAGGTGCCTTAATGTGGAATCTTGAAAACTCCAAAATGTTATGCAGTGTGTGCAATGTATAACAAAGACTCTTACCAGAAGAGATGGATCCCAAATTATATGGATCAAAAGCACTTGTGTAGCGGCCCCCTCACTCCACTCTTGTCTTCAGCTCGTCTTTCTCTTGTCTAGGGGTTATCTTAGAGGAGAGGGAGCGGGGACACCACGCCTGGCCTCCATCACCTGTGTCAGTGCGATACAAGCAACGTTCTTGTTTTACCTTTGGGTCAGTGCTGTGCACCTGGATCCTCCATCCCAGAGTTACCTTGAACAATGTCTGCCAGGAAATGAGCCCCACACCATTAAAGTCCAACACTCCATTATTCTTCTTGAATGAACACAATCAGTTGAACTCCCTTGAGGAACAGAACAGGAAAGGAGGTGTGGATGCGAATAGGCCCAGACACAATGCGTTCTCCACTTTCTTCCCTGAAAGTGGGCTGTGGTCTCCGAGCGAGGGGGAATTTCCTTCCAGGCGGTCTCCGGCGAGAGACTCACCCGTCACCAGCAATATGCTGCACCGGGTCTTCAAGTGAGGAGCTCCCCCCGGTCCATTACGCCTTCCGGATTCGGGTACCCACTCCCGGGGTTCCCTAGGATTTCTTTCCCTCGTGGAACTCAGTGTTGGGCACTGAGCTCCGGACCTCCATCCGAGTACCTCACCCCAGGCCAAAGGTGCCTGAGATGGAACACGACCTCCGACTTTCCTCTAGGCCTAGGCCGCCCAGAGGACCGACACGAACCACCGCCCGCAGGCTGAAGGTGCCTGGGACTCCCACCCCGTGACAAAGATGGCTGGCCCCTTTATACCCTCTCCCAGCAAGCACGGCGGGTTCCCCGCCTCACCATACCGCCGCCGAGAGAGGACAAAATAGAGGCCCGGCACACAGCAATGATTCAACCCCAACCTAGGGCGACAGAGCCACCCACTGGGCCGCAAGGAATTACACATCACTGATGTCTCTGCCAAGTTCAAATTACACCCGGGAAAGTACATACCCGCTACACTTGATTCAAATGCGACCAGCTGTAGTGCTCCATCCCACCATCTCCTTAAGGAGACAATGGGGGTTATTTACGAAAGGGAAATCCACTTTGCACTACAAGTGCAAACTATAAGTGCAAACTGCACTTGAAATTGCACTGAAAGTGCACCTGGAAGTGCATTTGCTGTAAATCTGAGGGGTAGATCTGAAATGAAGGGAAGCTCTGCTGATTTTATCATCCAATCATGTGCAAGCTAAAATGCTGTTTTTTATTTTCCTTGCAAGTCTCCCTCGGATATACAGCAACTGCACCTCCAAGTGCACTTTCAGCGCAATTTCAAGTGCACTTTGCACTTGTAGTTTGCACTTGTAGTGCATAGTGGATTTGCCTTTAGTAAATAACCCCCAATGTAATGTTGGTTACTTTGCCTGGATATGGAAATGCTTCCAATATATATATCCAAATATTCCAAGCTCCAATGGTTGCCCTGCTGAATGGTCACCAGCATAAGGAGCCATCAAGAAGAGAGAAACGCCACAGTTCAGTAAGTTTAAGAACATTTATTGAACACTTCCATTGCACTATACAGAGTAAACGAAAGACTTCAGCACAAAAGCACAGAGCCACGGACCTTTTCCTGCAGGCTTGAGCGTGGTGACGTCACAGATAGTAGCTCCAAACGACGCGTTTCCCGCGTAACAGGCATCGACTGGGACCCGGAGGCTAACAGGGTTGCAGGAAAGAAATTCGCTCACTTCCCCATCAACACAGACAGTGTTGACAGGGTAATCCCTCCCACTGAGCCATTGTGTTCTCCTAGTGCGGACGCGGGGGAAGCTATCTCCGCCAAGAGAACACAGTGATTATTGCTATTGGCTATAACAGCTCCTAGCAATAATCGCATATAAAATCTGGCATGCTGCGTGTACCCAAGTTGATCGATTGGTCAACTTGGATACATTCAGCCTACCCATACATGGTTCAAAGCTCAGCCAGTACCTGCAGAACCTGCTGAGATTCAAACTGTCTGTGGCCAGCTTAAACCTTTTTTTTTATTTTGGATAGAGCAAGGGAGGGCTATAACTCCTGTAAGATTTTTTTTGTCATCTGTGTGCCATTAGGGAGATTTACCTTCACTTCCTGTCCCATAGCTTAACAGGACGTGAGAGGAAATCTCTGCACATTTGGTAATTCCTTGGGGCCCCCCAGGTCACCACAACTGGTGTCCCCATCGGAAGATTTCCCCTCTATTACTTAACTGGGGCCAAATATTTGGAATTTCTTTTGCTTTCACCTTCAATGATAATGATAAACAAGACAAATAGAGAGGGTGAATCTAATCCCTCTCCACTCTAACCAAAACTAAAAAAAAAAGTTTTGCCTTTAGTTATACTTTAAGTCTACATATCAGTGTGGAGGGTGGTGATTCATCCTCTATTGATTTAAGAAGCAACATTAGTCAAAGAATCTTCAGCATCTGACACTTCCTTGATTATTAGATTGCCTATTCCTCCTGCATGTAATGTGATTGCTTTCCCTGGTTAATATGTCCCTACTGCCCTACTGAAGCCAGGGGACGGAATCATAGTATGCAGTGAGGGACCAGACACCTGACACACCTGGAGTTGTCCTGGATGTTGAAGGTTCTTTGGATGGTGTAGCTCCAAATAAACAAAATCAAAGCCAACCAGACTGGTGGGATTGAGGGCTGTATCAAAAGCAATGCAAAAATGGGCATATCTTTTATTAACTTACACAGGTTGTTCAAGTTTTACACACTGGTAAAGTAACCCTTCTGCCGCGTACACACGATCGGAAATTCCGACAACAAAACCGTGGATTTTTTTCCGACGGAATGTTGGCTCGAACTTGTGTTGTATACACACGGTCACACAAATCTTGTCGGAAATTCCGAACGTCAAGAACGTGGTGACGTACAAGACGTACGACAAGTCGAGATCAATGAAGTTCAATAGGCAGTTCGGCTCTTCTGCTTGATTCTGAGCATGCATGTTTTTCTGTGCATCGGAATTGCATACAGACGATCGGAATTTCCAACAAGAACTTTTCTTGTCGGAAAATTTGAGAACCAGCTCTCAAATTTTTGTGGTCGGAAATTCCGACAGCAAATGTCTGATGGAGCCTACACACGGTCGGAATTTCCGACAAAAAGCTCACATCGGACATTTGTTGTCGGAATTTCCGATCGTGTGTACACAGCATTCCTCTACAGTAGCTCTTCTTTTTGATTGCTGTCCAACACCCACAGAAAGCTACAAAATGTTTACAGAGATGACACCACTGAGAAGAGTCACCAATGGCAATATGTTGCAGTTGTCAATGGTGTCACCTCTGTAAACATTCTGTATTCTTCTTGTTCGATATTTTTATTGATTTTACTAAAAAGGTATTAATGCTGCAAGGTGCTTCAGGTATTAACATTGAAAACATATAGATTCACAGCTCTGATCACTAAAGCATGCAATAAAAGGTAATACAGTGCAAAAGAAGAAGGCTTGTCAGCCTTGTACATCTATGCGAAAAGCAACAACAGAAAGGTAAATAGAAAATGGTATCAGACCATATTGGTAGTGCAGTTGCAAGGATCCTGGGTAGGGACCTGGTCCCATTAAGAATTATGCCAGTGAGCACTATGTATTGTAGAAATAGATAAAAAAAAAGGGGGATGGAGAGAAGAAGAAATAACAAAGTGGGGGTTGAGGGGAGGGGAGAAGAAGTGAAGGGGGGAGAGACATTTTCTATTCTTCTGTGGATTTCGAACATCCTGCACCCTCAGTCGCCAAGAACTCAGTGACGGCACATTGCTTCTGCTTGGAATCCTTTATTTACCTGCAATGAAAAAAATCAAAGAAGAGTTCATTAATAGAAAGGGTTACTCTACCAACATTGAAAATTTGAATAACCTACAGTATGTAAGTTAATGCCCACTTTTGCATTACCTTAGGTACAGCTCTCATATTATAACTTATTTCAGAGTGTTTTTTTTTTCCAGAGACAGACTCACTAATCTTGTAACTACCTCTCATAATAAAACTATAATGGTTTGGGAGCAATTTTCTTGTGTTTATATATCTTTTCATGTACTGTATATGAATTTTTCTATTACTGATATAGAATCTATATTTTATGAAGGGGGTGTTTTTATTAAGAGAATGCTGGACTTTCTAATAAGAAAGCCCAACACTAGCGCTGCACTTGTTGAGAGTTTATCTCTAATTGAATATCCATACTCAGCCGTATTAGCAGAGGGATGTGTTCTTCCTCTAACTCATTCTGTTATCTGTGTAATCTGAATAGATGGAGATCAAATAAAACCAGGTTGTCTAAATACTTCAAGCCACAGAAGTAGAACATTGCAGAAACATTTTACTTTTAGTCCTGAACATAAAACATTAGAAAAATTGTATTTGTAATTGTGGATGTATACATTACCTCTACCACTAATGCATACAGATAGTATTACTATTATTCATTTTTCCCCCACCCCTTCTGTATTCTTATTTTTCTCCAGCCATTTCTCTCTTTTATTTATTCTCCTTTCTACTCCCTCCCTCGGTGGAGTTCAAACGGAGTGCTTTAGTACACTCTTCTATACATCTTTTGTACCACTTCCTTGAAGGGGTTCTTACCCTTATGTTATGTCATTTTTTATTCCTTTATTACTTTTATATTGAACGTCCACAAATAAATGTGTTTTTGTACTAAATGTTTGCTTGACTTTCTATTAATAATATTTGTAATTATAAAGATTTACTACGCTTTATAGCAATTGCTCTTCTCCATGACAGGAGGAAATACATTCCTCCAATGAACCTGTATGTAATTACCTATGTGACATTTATTGTACACATGTTCCTTGAAATATATGCTGTTGTTCACTGCAATCCTGGAAAAACGATTAAAATAGAGATTAAACATAAAAGTTGCAGCTTACTTTTTTTAGATGCTTTTTTTCCTGGTACTTTTAGCCAGGAAAAAAAATCTACTTGCTTCTCTATTTTTTGAGGGATGCTGGAAAGCTATGTTTACCATAATTAACCCTATCTGGAGGGAGCTATCTCATCAGTTGTACTAGATTCGAACAATATAGCCTCGTACACACGACCGAGTTTCTCGTCAAAAAACGACAAGAAACTTGCTGGCAGAGCTTTCTTGCCGAGTAAATCGGTCGTGTGTACGCAGCTATCAGGTTTCTCGTCAAGAGAACCGACAAGAATCTCGACGAGAAAAATAGAGAACCTGCTCTCTATTTTCTCGTCAGGATTCTCCATTTTCTCGTCGAGATTCTCGTCAGAATTTTTCTCGACGAGAAAAGTGTGTGTGTGTACACTTACCTGTCGCCGTGGAAACCCGCGCATGCTCGAAATAACTTTGACGCATGCGCGGTAGATTCCTAGGCATAGGTAGGGTGTAGCAAGATGGCGGCGACGGCATCGAATGTGACAAGCGCACGCTCGTCGTAGTCGATTACGTCACCGCGTTCGCTCCATTCAAAGAACCGCGGGTTCTTTGAATCGAGCGTGTGTACACTCGGCCGGGACAAGTTTCTTGTCCAAGAATCTCGTCAAGAAAAACGACGAGTTTTTTCCTGACGAGATTCTCGGCCGTGTGTACGAGGCTTATCTGTCTTAACAAAAGATTAAAGGTCTAGGTCAGAGTTTCTCAACCAGGATTTCTCCAGAGGTTGCTAGGGGTTCCTTGAGTAATGAGCAATTTCTACTTCTCAGATAAGTTCCCACTGATACCATTAATCTTTTTAGCTAACTGTAAGGAGGTAAGTGTTTAGCAGCCTCTTGTGTACATAGCTGTGTAGTGTAGATAGAGGCTTGTGAGTCAGAGGGTTTACTTTAGGTCAGGCTGGAGGGCTCTGTAGGACAGGCCTCAGGTACCTCCCCCTAGTTCTGGAAGCTTGGAGAAGTTTCTAGAAGCTATTGGGTGGAGGCCAGGAGGTGCTGATCTGAATATTTATGGGAACCTGGCCTAACCTCAGGCAGTAGGCCAGGCAGGTGGCTGAACCAGCCCATAAAATATTGAGGAGCCTGGTCAGTAGGGGGGTCAGGTGGAAGATCGTTGGTTGAGGTGCTGCTGTGTAGCCCTGGAGGATGGCCCCAGAGAAGGGGAGGGGTTCTACCTCCAGGCTAGAGGAAGAAGGAAAGCTGAATGAGGGAGCTCCACTGCCCTGCAGTCCACTGGGGAAGGACAGTCTGCATAGCCTGGAAAGGAACCAGCCCAGCAGAAGGCATGAAAGCAGTTCTATCCATAGTTGCAGGACAAGAACAGTGTGAGAACCTCTACGCCCCCAGGGCCTATAAGGGAGAAGTCTGGTAGATGCAAGTCTTCAGGGGACAGTTTATTGCTTACCCAATCCCTTGCATTGGGATCAGATACCGTAGCTAGGTGGGCTGGTATTTTTCATTAAGGGGACCAAGAGCTAGGACTTTGCTGAAAATCTACTCAGGGGAAACCAAACTCTTAGGAAGGGATTACTTTGCTAAAGACTTCTGCTGTTCTGGAGAGAATATAGTCAAGTATCTGTTGTTACCGTGTGGCAGAGAAGGAAGTTGTTCTTCGAGTCAAGTTGGGCATCCCATAACCCCTTTTACCCTATCCAAGTTGAAATCCCTAATAAATCCTTAAAACCAAGCCCATGAGCTGTTTCTTGTGTTTGGATGCAAGTTGGAAAATGCGTGTTGCCTGACTGTGCAGACTATAGGGGGACCCAAAACTCAGCGGCTCCTTAGGGGGTAGCGCTATAAGTGTAAAGAGCATTCTTACCATTGACCATCACATTAATGTATCATAAGTTGTAGATACAGTAATTTTTAGCAGGGGCTTCCTGAGAACAGAAAGATATTTCAAGGGTTCCTCTGTGTTGAAAAAGTCGAAAAGGGCTAGGCTTCTCCTTTTTATGTTAATGAGAACTGAACTTAGTCAGTCCCCAGCCCAGCTATTGAGACAGACTAAAACAGAACTTGTTAAGAAATGCTCAGCCATGACACCTTCTCCTCAGAAACATCTATAAAGTAAGAAATATAAAAAATAAAAAAATAGGTATGCTATGTGAATAGGGACTCACAACCAACATATAGTGGGGTTTTCTTAAATATAACTACAAAAGTGGAAATACACATGTAATGAGAGAAATTAGTATGATGTCTTTGCTGGTGCTTGTCTGAAATGTTAATTGCCTGTCTATGCCTGGCTTCAGCTCTTCTGAGATATAGACTTGGAACAGTGTAGTGGCGACTGGTGGGTTTTTTGTTCAGGGGGCGGCAAACAACCACTCCCCTGGCGGCGTGGAAATAACAAACCCCCCCCCCCCGTGTGTCTGCCGATTGGTCTGGCACTTACCTGATAAATAGATCCAGTAAGATGGGGGTGTCATCCAGCGCGGTGAGGTGCGGGCAGCGGCTCCAGGCTAGTGGGTGCGGGGCCCGGGCAGCGGCTCCTGGCTAGCGGGTATGGGTCCTGGGCAGCCGCTCGAGGCTAGCGGGTGCGGGGTCCAGGCAGCAGCTCCAGGGTGGCGGGCTTCCTCTCTGGCTCCAGCGGCTTCCTCCCAGGCTCTACGTCAAGCGTCCAACAGGATCGCCCGACGTTTTGGGCAATCGGGAAACAGGTCTCACACCTGCTTTCTGTTTTTTTTAAGCCTATTAGAGCCTCTGGCTCTAGTCATGTGCTTCAAACCCCACCCCCCATCCCCGCCATAGGAATTCATGCGCCGGGCATCCTGAAAGGGGCCGGGTGCATGGATAAGGAGGGCGACGGAGATGTTAGGGTGGCAGTGCCCATGCGCTCACAATGCACGGGCCACCACTGCATACTTTCTCTGAGCCAGTGCAAAGCAGAAGACAACATATCAGCATGACAGCCATGTAACTAGCATGTTAAGAAGAAGAGATCAGTAAAGGCAACTCACACACCTCTCTTGTGGGCAGTTTCCTTTAAAAAAACATTGTCAGCAAATATGTCTAAAGCCCTGTTCACACCTGAGCATACTGGAATCGCGGGCGGAACTCTGACCGCAATTCCAGAATCTTAGCAAAACACGGGACGCATTTGTGATGCCATCATTTTTTAATGGCTCCCCAAATGCGGTGCGACTTTGCCGCGATTGTAGCAAAAAATGTCACCAGCACACCAAGGATCTCGAGAGTGTGTCTAAAGCTTTAATCAGCGATCACATCGTTGCAGCTGATAGCAACGTTTTGGAGTCACGCAGGACCACTTCATCAGGCATGTGCCGCGATTGTAGAGCAACAAAATATGCTAAAATTGCAGCAAACATCGCAACGCCAAGCGCTCCTTGCTCTGTGCCAAGATTTGGTACAGAAAAAAAACACAACACAAAACACAAAAAAGCTTTAAAAAAAAACACACGGTGCAGCAGCTGTCGCTGCACTATGCTCAGGTGTGAACAAAGCCTTATGCCCTGTACACACGATCAGATTTCCGATGGAATAAAAATCCAAAGGAATTTTCCATCGGAATTCCGATGAAGCTAACTTCCATCAGTCTTGCCTACACACCACCAGACAAAATTCCGACCGCCCAAAATGCGGTGACGTAAAACACTCCAACGAGCTGAGAAAAATGAAGTTCAATGCTTCTGAGCATGCGTCGACTTGATTCTGAGCATGCGTGGGTTTTTTCTCCGATGGAGTTCCACACAGACGATCAGAATTTCCTATCATTTTTTTTTTCAATCGGAAAAATGTAAAACTATTTTTTTACACCGATGGAAAAAAGTCCGATGGGGCCCACACGCGATCGTTTTTTCCAATGAAAAAAGTCCATCAGACTTTTTTCATCTGAAAAAACGATCGTGTGTACAGGGCATAAGGCATGTTGATAGCTTTGTGGAATTTCTTAGTATTAATACTTAAAGTGATTCTAAAGGTTTTCATAAAAAAACAAAAAACAAACATGTTACACTTACCTGCTGTAATGGTTTTTCCCTGATCCTGATCTTTTTGGGTCCCCCACTAGTGGTCCTGACTCCTCCCCCCTTCTGAGTGCCCCATTGCAAGCCTCTTGCTATGGGGGCACTCGAGCAGGCTCACCCTCAAGCCACACTCCTGTGAATGGATACTGTCCATTCACACACACGGTGTGGTTCCGCCCGCCCTCCACTCTCTCCTCATTGGCTCACTGGCTGTGATTGAAAACAGCAGGAGCCTGTGGTGCTGCTGTGTGAGCCAACGAGGACAGAGAGACCCGGGAGAGCCGCTGCTCTCATGCACATCGCTGGATCGAGATTAGAGGGTGCTGAGGGAAGTTGCACCCAGAAGGTTTTTTACCTTGATGCATAGAACGCAATAAAACCTTCTGCCTTTAGACCTACTTAGTACATTAGGTTTTCTGCATATCAGCAAAAAGCTGCAGTGGGCATGTTTAGGAATACCTCTCCTACAAAACAAACAGGTGTTCTCAGATCATTACACAGCAATGTTTGCAAAAAAATTAATCCCTGAGAAGTTAGGCTGCAAATTTGAAATGCTGTACACATTCCAAGGCTGTATTTTCCTTAGTGCCTGCCTTGCATCTTTAACGTTTTAGTGTATTGTATTATAAGCATTTTTTCTTCCCCTAATAAATGAGACTCTGGAATGATTTACTGCCTTGAAATTACAAAATAATCTGTACTGAGCCCAGTCTTGTAATTAATTAAACAGCGTTCATTTGCCAGGGATTGTTTGCCAATTGACTTGGACAATTCATAGAGGTGGGCAGGCATGATGTTTCTGCAAATAAGCATTAATTCAATATAAAAAAGGAAGCAGATTATATTTCATGCTATGAATGGATGAATGGATATGGTTTAGATAACCAGCGGCAAGTGGAAATAATATGACTAAAGAAACCCGCGTTGCGTCTGCACAATGTGTACTGAAATAACATGGGCAACAATGTGATTTATTTCATTTGCAAACTTTGTTCTTAAACATTTAATTAGAGGTTCCCAACCAAGGAGGAAAAACTAAGAACCAGTTTCAGCATGAATTGTTTCTTATTGAATTGCTATATAGAACACACACATTAAACAAAATGTATGGCCACAGCCAGTGCTGGGACAAGGCCATTTGGTGCCCAGGGCGAAGATGGCTAACTGCGCCCCCCCCCCCCCCTCGTTTTTCAAAAAGAATATTCAAAAGAATATACTTCAAAAAATACAAATTCAAGTAGGTTTAATGCGACAGAAACAGAGTTCACTCACACATTTTAACTACCGTATATACTCGAGTATAAGCCGACCCGAGTATAAGCCGAGGCACCTAATTTACCACAAAAAAATGGGAAAACTTATTGACTCGAGTATAAGCCTAGGGTGTCCATGTGCATGCCTCACTGTGCCTCACTGTGTCCATGTGCATGCCTACCTGTGCCCATGCCTCACTGTGTCCATGTGCATGCCTCACTGTGCCCATGCCTCACTGTGCCCATGCCTCACTGTGCCCAATCTCCCCACCTGATCTCCGGCGCTGTGTGAATAGACTGACGTTTAACATGGGAGTCTATGGAAGGGGTGCCCGGCTTTGAAAAATCGGTGCTTCCCGGCCGTAGGTCCCCCAGACAACAAACTTTGCACACTTGTAGAGTAAGGCCCCATGCACACGAGACGCTGTTATTTGCTGTTGAACGCGCGTTCAGAGGCAGTTGGACGCTTTTTTCAACTGCTCCTGAACCCATTCAATGTTATCCTATGTGTCCATGCACACACTCTCGTTTTTTGGCGTTTACAAGCAGTTGCGTTTAACCTCGTTTTTCCGGAAGCAAAAAAATGGGTTCAGACGCAAAAGTTTTCCACGTTTCAGACGCTAAACGCTGCTAAACGCGGCTAAACGCGGCTAAACGCGGTACCGGCGTTTTGCCGCGTTTGCGTTTATAAGCGTTTTTAAAGGTGACCTATTTTTTAACATTAGAAATCTCAAAAATGATGGCAAATGATGAAAAACTATTAAAAAATATAAAAGAAAACTGTAATTGCTTGCATTGCATTGTGGACAATCCACAACTTGTGGCAGGTAACGTGGCAAGTGGACAATCAACAACTTGTGTCAGGTGATGTGGCAGGTGACGTGGCAAGTGGACAATCCACAACTTGTGGCAGGTGACGTGGCCAGGTGACGTGGCCAGGTGATGTGGCCAGGTGACGTGGCAGGTGACGTGGCAAGTGGACAATCCACAACTTGTGGCAGGTGATGTGGCAAGTGATACGCTAAATACAAGTACACTGCTGCTCTCTCAGCTGCTGCTACTCACTCTGGTCTCACAAACTGGCTGAAATGGTTAAAATGTACTCTTTTTTGAGCTTAGGGAGGGTCTATGATGAAACGCTTATAAACGCAAACGCGGTTAAACGCCGCTAAACGCGGCCGTTTATAAACGCCGGTTTCAGCGTTTAAAAACGTGTGTTCAGCAGAGTTTGCACCTGCGTCTCGTGTGCATGGGGCCTAAGGCTACATGTGTGCCATGTTTGGGGTCCAGGAGACCTAGGGCTGGCCGGGATCAGGTGCACAAAGTTGAAGATGGACACAGACTCGAGTATAAGCCGAGGAGGGCATTTTCAGCACAAAAAAAATGTGCTGAAAAACTCGGCTTATACTCGAGTATATACGGTATATGTATTTTTATTGGAGGCACTTTGAAATAATAATGCAACAAGTGTGCTTGTAGAAAGGCCTGTTAGCTGTTTTTTCTGTCATGGCCCATGTGAACATACTAAAGTTTTCAGTTTTGCATTATTTTGTGTGAGGTAGTGCCCCAATACCAAATATTCACATAAATAGGAAAAATGCAAAATCAAAAAATATCACAAACTTTTCAACCAACATACATGGCCTTCAGCAAAAAAAAAAAACTCAATTCAAAATATTAATAATATAAAAGTGCAAAATCAAGGGATTACACTAATATTTCTCACTGAAACATATATAACATTCAACTGTAATCTTTCCTGAGGTAGTCAGTGCCCCAATACAAAATATTCATATAAATATGAAAGTTGTACTCATGCAAATGCTCCGATACCTAATACCAATACTTTGCAGTGTGATTTGAGCTCATGCATAATGAATGGGCTCATATCACACTGCAAAGAATAAAGATAACAGGGAAAACATGAAAACATTTGTCATTGTTAGTACTCATGCACAAGAACACTATTCTGTAGGTGAACATACACTATACAATCTGATTGTACAATCTCTACACAATCTATGTTAGATTTACCAAAATATTGTAATATATGGACAAACCTAAACAATGAATTTAACTAGTATCCAATCAGGCAGGCCTTTGTACTACATAGTTGGTGGTAGATCCAAAAGATATTGTACAGTCAGATTGTATAGTGTATGGTAAGTGGGAGGCTGCCCATAAATGAATCAGTTTTTTTTTTTTTTTATTATCAGTCCAAGTCCGATCACAGAAAACTGAGCAGATCCCCCCATCCACACAACTAAGGTGGATGAGGGAGGGGATCCTTTCTGCTGAGACATCCATGTCAGCGCTGCAGATCGAAGGATTTTTTTTTGCTGGTTTGAGAGAAGCTGATCATTAAAATTTACTTCACTTTTAGCAGGAATGGCCATAGATGGATTGAAACGTATCCAGTTCTTGCTGGATCAGTCAAATTGCCATCCATCTATGGCCAGCTTTATTAGTTCCTGCATAAAATCCCTGTTGTTTTATGCCTGGGAAGCCGGGGAGCTCACTAAGCCTCCATGTTTATGAGTTCTTTAGGGCCCATTCACATGTGGTGCAGACATGTGTGTCCAGTACAAAGCTCTCTTTTATCAGCAAGGGGATGTACAGGCATTGTGTGCATCCCTGTGCCAGCATCCCATTCACTTCTATTGGGACACGCACCTGTATGTCATGTTAAGATACAGTAGCTGTGTCCATGCAGCCTCATGTCCCAGTATATAAGAATGGGGTGCTGGCATGGGGATACACACAACACCTATGCAGTTCGTTTTGCACAGAGTGACCCTGATCGCCATGTTCTGGGATCCCCCAACGGCGCTCGCGGCTCCTTCCCGCATCGGAAAACCCCCTAGGAGAAGCGCTCTCCCTGGGTGTTACCATGCGGGCGTGCTCCTGAGTCCAGCATTTGCGTCCATAGACACAGAGTGCCCGACTCGGCCCTGTGCCCGTGTCATTGGATTTGATTGACAGCAGCGGGAGCCAATGGCTGTGCTGCTATCAATCTATCCAATGAAGAGCTGAGACCCCGGCCAGAGAGGGTTTGCGTGTCTCCGGCGTGGGAACAAACGGGCTCAGTTCAGTAAAACGCGGAGCTGGTCAGTGACAGAAGTTTTTTCACCTTAATGCATAGGATGCATTAAGGTGAAAAAAACACGAGTATTTACAACCCCTTTAACAGTAATATGAAGCCTGAAAGTATGTTATTGTTACCTGTTAGCTGAATAGTTAGTGGTAGCCCAGCAGGACAGTCACAGGAGAGACCACCACTCAGCTTGGCCGGTCAGCTAGAGAGGAGGGGGTCCAAGGAGAAGGACACAGGAGGAGGGGGCACTACACAGGGGAGGAATAGGCTCTAAGAGAGAGATAAAATCAGGAGGTTAGGGGGCAGAGCTGGTGATGTCCCACGGACATGGGACATCACATCGGGGCACTGTGAAAGTGAAAGCAGGAGTGATGGAAATGAGTGAAGAGGGGGGGAGAAGACACTGTTCAGGAGAGGGAAAGTTGTTTGCATCAAGAATCAATTTAGAAAAGCACTGATAGCCGATGTGCCCGCCTGCTCCACTCTATCACTCAGGTACTAGTATAGTGCACAGTGCAGACAGGGGGCGGGCACTATGATCTAGCCTACATGCAGGGACAAAGACGCTCTCTGTCTGCTGTGTTACATTCGGCAGCCTGTTCTGTGCTGGACATGATTGTACCTGGCAAACTGCGCCCTTCTCCTGCACTAAATCATCCCGCCCAGGGCAGCTGCCCGTCCCGCCCCTGGCCTAGTACCGGCCCTGGCCACAGCTTTCTTGGCCCTACTTCTCCTGGGAATCAAAGGAGCAAACTTCTTTCTGCAGTCCTGTGACCTAATTTCAGCCAACAGAGGGCTAATGTTCGCTGTCTGCTGACGTCACTCAGCTGGTTCAGACTCTGGATCGATCCTGACTTTAATGTTGGGATCCAAGATGCCTGGACCGGCAGCTAGCTCCAAGAGCCTGAGCCAGCTGCTCCCACACCCTCATCAGCACAGAGCTCCAGTGAGTGCTGGAGCGGCAGAGCAGAGAGCCAGTGACTGACAGTCATTGGCTCTCTACTCATTGAAGAACAAGAACCAAATGATCAGCGGTCTTTGATCGCTCAGTTCTCGGTCTTAAAGGTAACAAGGGACAGACACAGCATCAGATCAATGCTGCATCCACCTAGGTGAGTATTTATATTCGTTCTTTTAATTCCCAAACTTCTTTTAACCTCTTCGCACCCACGCTATAACCGAAAGACGGCTACAGCATGGCCTAAATTGCCAGGAGGGCAATGTCCATGTGCATCCTCCCGTGCATGAGCTGCCTGCGCACCCCCTGCAGGGCACGCGCGGCTCACTCTGTGATAAGGCGAGTCAATGAGACTCCCGATTCCGGCTCCTTATCACGTGATCAGCTGTCAGCCAATGACAGCTGATCACGTGATGTAAACTGAGACGATAATCAACTTTTTTTCCCTCATGAGTAAACAGGACATCGGTCCCGCACACCCCAGACCATGCAGTGCCCACCAGTGCCACCTACCAGTGCATATCAGCACTGCTTAGAAATGCCTACCAGTGCCATCTACCAGTGCCACCTATCAGTGCCCATCAGTGCTGCCAATCAGTGCCTCATCATCAGTGCCACCTATCAGTGCTACCTATCAGTGTCACCCACCAGTGCCTATCAGTGCCACCTATCAGTGCCCTTCAGTGCTGCCTATCAGTGCCCATCAGTGCCACCTATCAGTGCAGCCTCATCAGTGCCCACCAGTGCCACCTCATCAGTGCCCATCAGTACAACATATCAGTGCCCATCAGTGCCACCTTATAAGTGCCTATCAGTGCTGACTATCAGTGCCCATCAGTGCAGCCTCATTAGCACTCATCAATGAAGGAATAAAATAACCTTGCAAAATTTTATAACAAACTATGAATTTTTATTTTTTTCTCAAAATGTTCGGATTTTTAGTTTGTTTAGCAAAAAATAAAAACCCCAGTGGTGATTAAATACCACCAAAAGAAAGCTCTATTTGTGTGAATTTTTTTTTATAAAAAGTCATATGTGTACAGTGTAGCATGACCGTGCGATTGTCATTCAAAGAGTGACAGCGCTGAAAATTTAAAATTGGCCTGGGCAGGAAGGGGGTTTAAGTGCCCAGTAAGCAAGTGGTTAAAGTGAACCTCAGCTGGTGCTAATTGTTACAATAGTACTGATGTATTGGATCCTAGGTGTAGGCTGGACATGGGGATGCAGTTTCTGACTGGGTCAACATTAAAGAGGAAGTAAACCCCTGATGGGGGGTTTACTTCCTCTTTGTTCCCCTGCAAAGTAAAAGCATAATGGGCTAGTATGCACTGCATACTAGCCCATTATGTGGCACTTGCCTGCAAACGAAGCCCAAAATGTCCCTGAGGTCCCCACTGGTGGCCGCGTCCACCTTCACCCCTCTTCCTTCCAGGGCCGTGGATTCCGGCTCTGTGCCTGGCCGGAGCCACGTGGCGCGGGAGCCGTCAGTCACGACACTTGCAAGTGAAGAAAGGGTTACGGAGGTCCGTTTCTTCACAGCGCATGCGTCAATGACATGATTGACTACAAGGTAAATATTTCCTAAACGGCGCACGTTTAGGAGATATTTACACTACCTATAGGTAATTCTTATTCTAGGCTTACCTATAGGTAAAAGTGACAATCGGGGGTTTACAACCACTTTAAGCCATATGCTCGTTGGTGTTAAACACCAATTCATACAACTGTTAAATGACAGTCTGCCTATGAAAGTTCTGAAATCTGACAGTTGAATGACAGGAGGAAGGATTTAATAACAGGAGGCAAGTTTTATTCTTAACTTGGGCTATAGTTGAGGCCCCATGTACAGTTTGGGCTTAGGATTCAAGAGTGCTTCACAGGAGCAGGAATGAGAAGTAGAGTTGTTAACCCTCCAGGCTCTGATTGTGTAGTGTAATCACTGCATGGGCAGAGAAAGGGATGTGAGCTGTCTAGTGACAGCTCACATCCCGTAGGACAGGTCACACCTGGTGAGAATTTCTGGCAGCTTTTGATATGGAAAACAGACACATTTCCTTTGTTTATTAGGTGCAGACCATGCACCAGTTTCTGTTTCACTGTGAAATAGAAAATGGCGCAGGTGGCAGAGATAGACTTGAAACAGGTCTTCCTGCTTAGTTACACAAATCCCAGTGATTTTGTGCTCCATTATAATGATGCAGGAAGTTAATTAGTTATGTAATTCCCTAGAACAGCCTTTCTCAACTTTTTGAACACAGAGAAACCCTTGAAATAACAATCTGGTCTCAGGGAACCCCTGCTAAAAATATACTTTAAATAAACCCTTGAGAAAAAGAGACTAATGCCGCGTACACACGATCGTTTTTAATGTCATTTTCAAAAACGACGTTTTTCTCGACGTGATTTTTCTTGTTTCCTCTCAAGCCTGTCTTGCATACACACGTTCATTAAAAAAAACGCTCTAGCAAAGCGCAATGACGTACAACACGTACGACGGCACTATAAAGGGGAAGTTCCGTTCGAATGGCGCCACCCTTCATGTTAGTAAAGTTTGTTGAGCGACGATTCGCGCTTTTCAGCCTTGTGCTTTTCAGTCTGTTACAGCGTGACGAATGTGCTATCTCCATTACGAATGCTAGTTTTACCAGAACGAGCGCTCCCATTTCATACTTGATTCTGAGCATGCACGTTTTTTTTTCCCTCGTAAAAGCATACACACTACCGTTTTTCACGTCGTTAAAAAAAACGACGTGAAAAACGACGTGAAAAAATAGAGCAGGTTCTCATTTTTTTTAGGCCATTTTTCACGTCGTTAAAAATGCTCTGGAGCCTACACACGATCATTTTTAATGCCCAATTTAAAAAATTGCATTTTAAACGTCGTGAAAAACGGTCGTGTGTATGCGGCATAAGTGTTTAGTGCAGACATTTATTTGACAATTCTTCAAGGAAGACCCCTAGACGGACGTATGTATTTCCTGTCATTGTCAGTTTGTGATTAAAGTTTTGTTATTCTGACAACGATAGGCAATGATGTGGCTGGGAAGGCGGTGACCTCAGTGCATATAAAATTAATTTTCCTTGGCCCAAAGTGATGTCCTTGATGATGCCCTGGAGGAGGGGTGAAACGCGTTGACGCAATTTCCGGCTAAACTAGAACCAGTGACGTTGCTTCCGGTTATCGTGGAACGCGCGCCTGCGAACCCGGAACACACTGACGCTTGTCTTTCGCTACAGTCTCGTGAGTCTCTTAGCTAGCAGCGCAGTGCTGTATTTACAGGTGGTACTTCACATGAATGTTTTTTTTTCTCTTCCTTGCTATGTTCCGTCTCCTCGATGAGCCTACTGAGTTAATTCACTGAACCCCAAGATTATCTCTGGACTCAGGATACCCGTGACCCATTCTGTGACTTTATTTCTCTTCCTTTTGGTGAGTGGGGCCACAAGAGGGGAAACCACCAACCTGGATACGCATAGCACCTTTTGACTAGCATATTCACAATTAGGGATGAGCTTCGTGTTCGAGTCGAACATACGTTCGACTCGAACATCGGCTGTTCGATCGTTCGACGAAGATCGAACGATTTGGGCCGTTCGCGCCAAATTCGAGTGACGCGAACGGCCCACAATGCACTACGCCATCGCAGTGTCATCCAGGCGCTGTGATTGGCCAAGCATGCACTGTGACCCCGCATGCTTGGCCAATCACAGCGCCGGCAGCGAGGAGAGCAATGATTGGCCACAGGCAGGATGCCTGTGGCCAATTATTGCTGAGGGGGTTTAGTACACGCCCCACACTATAAAAGGCCGCCAGCACGGCGGCCTTGTGTAGTGTGTTCCGGAGCAGGGAAAGAGAAGCATAGGCAGGGACAGTGTCATTTTTTCCCTTTACTAATCCTGGATTCCTTGTGTTTAGGGACAGATAAGGATAGGTAGGGAGAGTGTCAGTGTGTTATTCTGTGCTAAACCTTGTTTGTAGGGACAGAGAAGGACAGTGAGGGAAAGTGTCAGTGTGCTATTCTGTGCTAAATCTTGTTTGTAGGGACAGAGAAGGACAGTGAGGGAAACTATCAGTGTGCTATTCTGTGCTAAACCTTGTTTGTAGGGACAGAGAAGGACAGTGAGGGAAACTGTCAGTGTGCTATTCTGTGCTAAATCTTGTTTGTAGGGACAGAGAAGGACAGTGAGGGAAACTATCAGTGTGCTATTCTGTGCTAAACCTTGTTTGTAGGGACAGAGAAGGACAGTGAGGGAAAGTGTCAGTGTGCTATTCTGTGCTAAACCAATCTTGCTGAACCATATTTGAAATCCTTGAGTTTAGGGACAGAGAAGGACACTTGGGGAAACTATCAGTGTGCTATTCTGTGCTAAACCTTGTTTGTAGGGACAGAGAAGGACAGTGAGGGAAACTGTCAGTGTGCTATTCTGTGCTAAACCAATCTTGCTGAACCATATTTGAAATCCTTGAGTTTAGGGACAGAGAAGGACACTCGGGGAAACTATCAGTGTGCTATTCTGTGCTAAACCTTGTTTGTAGGGACAGAGAAGGACAGTGAGGGAAACTGTCAGTGTGCTATTCTGTGCTAAATCTTGTTTGTAGGGACAGAGAAGGACAGTGAGGGAAAGTGTCAGTGTGCTATTCTGTTCTAAACCAATCTTGCTGAACCATATTTGAAATCCTTGAGTTTAGGGACATAGAGGTACAGTGAGGGAAAGTGTCAGTGTGCTATTCTGTGCTAAATCTTGTTTGTAGGGACAGAGTAGGACAGTGAGTGAAACTGACAGTGTGCTATTCTGTTCTAAACCAATCTTGCTGAACCATATTTGAAATCCTTGAGTTTAGGGACAGAGAAGGACACTCGTGGAAACTATCAGTGTGCTATTCTGTGCTAAATCTTGTTTGTAGGGACAGAGTAGGACAGTGAGTGAAACTGACAGTGTGCTATTCTGTTCTAAACCAATCTTGCTGAACCATATTTGAAATCCTTGAGTTTAGGGACAGAGAGGTACAAGGAGGGAAAGTGTCAGTGTGCTATTCTGTGCTAAATCTTGTTTGTAGGGACAGAGTAGGACAGTGAGTGAAACTGACAGTGTGCTATTCTGTTCTAAACCAATCTTGCTGAACCATATTTGAAATCCTTGAGTTTAGGGACAGAGAAGGACACTCGTGGAAACTATCAGTGTGCTATTCTGTGCTAAATCTTGTTTGTAGGGACAGAGTAGGACAGTGAGTGAAACTGACAGTGTGTTATTCTGTTCTAAACCAATCTTGCTGAACCATATTTGAAATCCTTGAGTTTAGGGACAGAGAAGGACACTCGTGGAAACTATCAGTGTGCTATTCTGTGCTAAATCTTGTTTGTAGGGACAGAGTAGGACAGTGAGTGAAACTGACAGTGTGCTATTCTGTTCTAAACCAATCTTGCTGAACCATATTTGAAATCCTTGAGTTTAGGGACAGAGAAGGACACTTGTGGAAACTATCAGTGTGCTATTCTGTGCTAAATCTTGTTTGTAGGGACAGAGAGGTACAGTGAGTGAAACTGACAGTGTGCTATTCTGTTCTAAACCAATCTTGCCGAACCATATTTGAAATCCTTGAGTTTAGGGACAGAGAGGTACAGTGAGGGAAAGTGTCAGTGTGCTATTCTGTGCTAAATCTTGTTTGTAGGGACAGAGTAGGACAGTGAGTGAAACTGACAGTGTGCTATTCTGTTCTAAACCAATCTTGCTGAACCATATTTGAAATCCTTGAGTTTAGGGACAGAGAAGGACACTCGTGGAAACTATCAGTGTGCTATTCTGTGCTAAATCTTGTTTGTAGGGACAGAGTAGGACAGTGAGTGAAACTGACAGTGTGCTATTCTGTTCTAAACCAATCTTGCTGAACCATATTTGAAATCCTTGAGTTTAGGGACAGAGAGGTACAGTGAGGGAAAGTGTCAGTGTGCTATTCTGTGCTAAATCTTGTTTGTAGGGACAGAGTAGGACAGTGAGTGAAACTGACAGTGTGCTATTCTGTTCTAAACCAATCTTGCTGAACCATATTTGAAATCCTTGAGTTTAGGGACAGAGAAGGACACTCGTGGAAACTATCAGTGTGCTATTCTGTGCTAAATCTTGTTTGTAGGGACAGAGTAGGACAGTGAGTGAAACTGACAGTGTGCTATTCTGTTCTAAACCAATCTTGCTGAACCATATTTGAAATCCTTGAGTTTAGGGACAGAGAAGGACACTTGTGGAAACTATCAGTGTGCTATTCTGTGCTAAATCTTGTTTGTAGGGACAGAGAGGTACAGTGAGTGAAACTGACAGTGTGCTATTCTGTTCTAAACCAATCTTGCCGAACCATATTTGAAATCCTTGAGTTTAGGGACAGAGAGGTACAGTGAGGGAAAGTGTCAGTGTGCTATTCTGTGCTAAATCTTGTTTGTAGGGACAGAGTAGGACAGTGAGTGAAACTGACAATGTGCTATTCTGTTCTAAACCAATCTTGCTGAACCATATTTGAAATCCTTGAGTTTAGGGACAGAGAAGGACACTCGTGGAAACTATCAGTGTGCTATTCTGTGCTAAATCTTGTTTGTAGGGACAGAGTAGGACAGTGAGTGAAACTAACAGTGTGCTATTCTGTTCTAAACCAATCTTGCTGAACCATATTTGAAATCCTTGAGTTTAGGGACAGAGAGGGACACTCGTGGAAACTATCAGTGTGCTATTCTGTGCTAAATCTTGTTTGTAGGGACAGAGTAGGACAGTGAGTGAAACTGACAGTGTGCTATTCTGTGCTAAACCAATCTTGCTGAAGCATATTGCAAATCCT
This sequence comes from Rana muscosa, assembly GCA_029206835.1. NCBI lineage: Eukaryota > Metazoa > Chordata > Amphibia > Anura > Ranidae > Rana > Rana muscosa. The sequence continues at coordinate 1,193,435,695 of CM055116.1, read as the reverse complement.
TGTGTTTAGGGACAGAGAAGGATAGGCAGGGGACAGTGTCAGTGTCATTGTTGCTAAGCCTCCTGCACAGTATACACCTGAAGGTAGCCCTTATTGCTGTTTTTCCCATCTCCCTGCAGGCCATCCATTAAAATGTCTGATAAGGGGTCTGGTATGGATTTTTAGGGGGACTCCACGCCAAACAAGGAGAGGCAGACAGTCAGGAGGCAAAAAAAGAGGGCAAGCAGGCTCTGTGTCTGGGGGCAACAGTGCTGGTCGTGGACGCGGTGCATTGTCATCAGCACATGGCCATGGGACACGCTTGTCCTTCTTTTCGGCAGCTGGACATGTTGAGCCACATCATGCCGAAGACTTGGTAGAGTGGATGACCAAGCCCACCTCATCCTCCTCATCCTCTCTCACCCAGGCTCAGGGTACTGGCAAAGCAGCTGCCAAAGCGTCCTCTTCTCTGGTATCATTATCTTCATTAGTCAATCCTTCCCTAGACCCACCATGTCCTCCTCCTGAGGAGTCCCCCGAACTGTTTGAGCACAGTGTTGGGTACATGCTCCAGGAGGATGCCCAGCGTTTCGAAGGATCTGATGATGATACCCAGATAGAGGAAGGCAGTAGCGTGAGAGCAGAGAGAGGGGATGCTCAAGAAGGACACCAATCTGGCAGTCATGCTCCAGCAGCTGCAGCATACTGCCAGATTGGCTCCAGTGATGAGGAGGGAGGGGATGATGAGGTCACTGACTCCACGTGGGTGCCTAATAGGAGAGAGGAGGAGGAGGAGGATGAGGAGGAGGCACATCTCCAACGAGGCAGGATGCCCTTGGGTGGCCAGCGTATGGGCAGCACACCGACGGAATCACACCGCAGAGCTCCGCCTGTGCAGGGCGCTGCCTCTGCCCGTCATTCAAAAAGTTCTTTGGTGTGGGCCTTTTTTGAGGCGAGTGCATCAGATCGCACAGCTGCTGTTTGCAACATATGTCTCAAGCGTATATCGCGTGGCCAAAACATCAGCCGCTTGGGCACCACATGCTTGATCAGACATATGTTGACCTGCCATGCAGTTCGTTGGCAAGCCTACCTTAAAGACCCACACCAAAGAACAAAGCTGACCTCTTCTTGCACCACATCAGCTGGGATCTCCAACCCCACTATACCTTCAGTCCTCTCTGAAACCTGCTCTGAGAGGAATGAAGGTGTAGAATTAGGTGTGTCACAGCCAAGTACTTGCGGGCACTCTGCTAGCAGTACACCGACGTCCGATTCTAGCAGGCAAATTTCCCTGCCCCAGCTGCTGGACCGTCGAAAGAAGTTCACTCCCAGCCATCCACATGCCCAGCGGTTGAATGCTAGCTTGGCTAAATTGCTAGCGCTTCAACTGCTGCCTTTTCAGTTGGTAGACTCGGCCCCCTTCCGTGAGTCAGTGGCAGGTTCCCAAACGCCACTTTTTCTCACGGAAGGCGATTCCGGCTCTCTACAGGCATGTGGAAGGCAATGTCTTGGCCTCGCTGGACAGGGCAGTCAGCGGTAAGGTGCATATTACCGCTGACTCATGGTCCAGCAGGCATGGACAGGGACGTTACCTTTCTTTCACGGCCCATTGGGTCACTCTTTTGGCAGCTGGGAAGGATGCAGGACAAGGTGCAGTAGTGTTGGAGGTTGTTCCACCGCCACGCCTCCAAAATGCTACTACTGGTTGTGACACACCTCTCTCCTCCACCCCCTCCTCTTCTTCTTCCTCCATGGCCTCTTCCTGTGGTTTGTCCTCGGAACCAGCGGTACTCTGTAGGCGTTCAAGGGGCTACGCAAGTGCGCAGGCAAAAATATGCCATGCCGTGCTTGCGCTGGTGTGTTTGGGGGACAGAAGCCACACTGGGGCAGAGGTCCTCTCTGCTCTGCAGGGGCAGGCCGAGAGGTGGTTGACGCCACGCCAGCTTATGGTGGTTTGCGACAATGGCACCAACCTCCTCTCCGCCCTCCGACAGGGACAACTGACCCATGTGCCCTGTATGGCTCACGTCCTTAACCTGGTGGTGCAGCGGTTCTTGGGCTATTTTCTGGGCTTACAGGATGTCCTGAGGCAGGCCAGGAAAGTCTGTGTTCATTTCCGCAGATCTTATAATGCCAGTGCTCGCCTGGCTGAGCTGCAAAAGGAGTTGAACCTGCCCAAGAACCGCCTTATATGTGACATGCCCACCAGGTGGAACTCAACGTTGGCCATGCTGCAGCGGCTGCACACGCAGCAGAAGGCCATCAATGAGTACCTGTGCGACTACGGCACCAGGACAGGGTCAGGGGAGCTCGGGTTTTTTTCACCACGCCAGGGGGGCATGATCAGGGATGCATGCACTGTCCTGGCACCATTTGAGGAGGCCACGAGGATGGTGAGCAGTGACAGTGCATGCATCAGTGACACTTCACCTCTTGTCCACCTGTTGGAGCACACGCTGCGTGGAATAATGGACAGGGCACTTGAGGCAGAACAGAGGCAGGAAGAGGAGGACTTCCTTGCCTCTCAAGGCCCCCTTTACCCTGACAGTGTTCCTTCTGTCCCACCCATCGCACAGGAAGAGGAGGAGGAGGAGGATTGTGTCAGCATGGAGGTGGAGGCTGGCACTCAGCATCATCAGCAGCAGTCTTTTAGGGATGATTTACAGTCCCAAGAAACCAGTGGACTTGTACGTGGCTGGGAGGAGGTGGCTGCGGATCATGTTGTCCTTAGTGACCCAGAGGACTCCGGACTGAATGCCTCAGCTAACCTACGCTGCATGGCCTCCCTGATCCTGCAAAGTCTGCGGAAGGATCCTCGTATTCTTCGGATCAAGGAGAGGGACCATTACTGGCTGGCCACTCTCCTTGATCCACGGTACAAGGGTAAGGTTGCGGACCTTATGTTACCGTCGCAGAGGGAGCAGAGGATGAGACAACTCCGGGAGGCCTTGCAGAAAGGTCTGTGCAACGCGTTCCCAGAGACTGGGAGGTTACAAACTCCTGGTCCTGGACAACGAGTTGCTGAGGCTTCGGGCAGTCAAAGAAGGAGCGGTGGGGAAGGTGGCCGTCTGACCGATGCGTTCAGACAATTCTTTAGTCCGCAGCCCCAAAGTATGATCGTTTCCAGCAACCATCGCCAGCGTCTGATATACATGGTGCAGGAATACCTAGGGGCAAGGTCAGACTTGGACACCTTCCCCACCGAAAATCCTCTGGCTTACTGGGTCTTGAGGATGGATCACTGGCCAGAGCTTGCACAGCAGGGATGAGCCGAACACCCCCCTGTTCGGTTCGCACCAGAACCTGCGAACAGACAAAATGTTCGTGTAAACTTTAGAACCCTATTAAATACAATGGACTCGAACGTTCAAAATCTAAAGTGCTAATTATAAAGGCTTATATGCAAGTTATTGTCCTAAAAAGTGTTTGGGGACCTGGGTCCTGCCCCAGGGGACATGTATCAATGCAAAAAGAAGTTTTAAAAACGGCCGTTTTTTCGGGAGCAGTGATTTTAATAATGCTTAAAATGAAAAAATAAAAGTGAAATATTCCTTTAAATTTCGTACCTGGGGGGTGTGTATGATATGCATGTGAAGTGGCGCATGTTTCCCGTGCTTAGAACTGTCCCTGCAAAAAATGTCATTTTTGAAAGAAAAAAATGCATTTAAAACTGACTCGCGGCTATTAATGAATTGTCGGCTCCCGGCAATACATACAAAAGTCATTGATAAAAAAAAAAAAAAAAGTGTGGGGGTTCCCCAGAATTCAATTACCAGGCCCTTCAGGTCTGGAATGGATATTAAGGGGAACCCCGCCGCAAATTTAAAAAAAAATTGACGTGGGGTTCCCCCAAATATCCATTCCAGGCCCTTCAGATCTGGCATGGATTTTAAGGGGAACTCCACCCCAAATTTAAAAAAAAAATGGCGTGGAGTCCCCCTAAAAATCCATACCAGACCCCTTATCCGAGCACGCAACCTGGCCGGCCGCAGGGGAAAAGGGGGGGACGAGAGAGCGGCCCCCCTCCCTCCTGAACCGTACCAAGCCACATGCCCTCAACATGGGGAGGATGTCCCCATGTTGATGGGGACAAGGGCCTCATCCCCACAACCCTTGCCCAGTGGTTGTGGGGGTCTGCGGGCGGGGGGCTTATCGGAATCTGGAAGACCCCTTTAACAAAGAGGACCCCCAGATCCCGCCCCCCCCCTATGTGAATTGGTAAGGGGTACATTGTACCACTACCATTTCACGAAGAAAGCGTACAAAAATGTTTAAAAAAACACACAAACACCTTAAAAAAGTCCTTTATTAAAAATAAAAAAAATAAACATTCCAGCGGTGAAATCCAGGGTCCCGCGGCGATCCCGATGTCTGATTTCTCACTGGCCAACTTGTCACATTCCAATTTTAGACTGTGATAGTGTGCCTGATCTAAGGTACATGTCGGGGAAGATAATCTTACACCGTTCTCAGCCGCAATCAGGCCGGTTCCAGCCGCATGGGTCTGGGCACAGGTAGTTACTGGGTTGGCTTCAGCGGGGCCCATCGGGGCGTAAGCAGAAACGAGGGGGGCCAAATCATTCCCCAGTAGTACATCCGCTGGCAAATCCTTCATCACCCCCACATTCACGTGTCCCGAACCAACCCCCAATCCAGGTGAACCCAGGCAACGGGTAGCCGGAAGATGGTACCTCCCACTACTCTTATGGCTACAGTGTCTCCGGTGTGTTGGCTCTCTGGGATGAGGTTCTTCTGTAGTAGGGTCATGGTGGCACCAGAATCACGTAGGCCATTGGCTACCTTTTCATTGACCCAAACAGTCTGCCTGTGTTGCTGACGGTTGTCCCGGTTAGCTGCTTGTATTGGATCAGCCTCGTGCAGGACGCCCCAATGTTCTTCCTCCTCAACGCGGTGGGCCACAGGCATGGGTGTGCGGGGGCTCCCCCTTGCTGGCTGTCTCCATGACTGGGACTGGATGGCTGGATTCAACGGACAGTCTGGCTTTTTGTGCACTAGCAGTTTACATCCGAAACACCTGATGGGTTGTGCGTAGTCCTGGGAGTTGAACCTGGGCTGCTGAGGATAAGTGGCTGCTGGAGGTGGTGCTGAAGTTGGGTTAGAGGCTGGTAAACTGGGCCGAGATAGTGGATAGCGCTCACTTTCGCCTGACCTTCGAGAGTCCAGATATTCATCGGCCAAAGTAGCCGCTTGCTGTACAGTCCGTGGTCGCTTATCTTGCACCCAATCCCGTAATACCGGAGGGGTGTGGTTAAAGAACTGTTCTAAGAGTACTAGCTGGGTGATGTCCTCTATGGTATGAGCGCGGCTTCCCTGGAACCAGCCCTTAAGGTTTCGCTGCAGACGATGTGCCCACTCCACGTATGTTATGTGGGTTTGTTTCCGGGATTCTCAAAACTTAATCCGGCTGGCTTTCAGGTATAATGGCAAATCGGGCTAGCAGAGCTTCTTTTACCCAGTCATAGTCTTTAGCAGGAGTCCTCATCCTCCAGGGCCCGATACGCATCCGCCGCTCTGCCAGTTAAATTACTTGCCAGTGTGGCGACCCAATCTTGGGGCAGTACTTCATGTATCTGGCATAGTCTCTCAAAGTCCTGCAGAAACGCTTCAATTTCCTCCTCTCCTTCCTTAAACAGTTTGAACGCCCAAAAGGGCAACTTACTGAAAGGCGCTGCATCTTTAGGTGTTGTCTCCGATTGCCGTATTTCCACCATTCTCTGCTCATGTTGCCGCTCTAGTTCTCTCTCTTGTCGCTCTCGTTCTCTCTCTTGTCGCTCTAGTTCTTTCTCTTGACGCTCTCATTCTCTCTCTTGTCGCTCTAGTTCTTTCTCTTGTCGCTCATCCTGCAGCTGGATGTCTTTAATGGCTTCCTGTATGGCGGTCTCTGATGGGTTAGCACCATATAATGCCAACCGCTGTCGAACTCATTGCTGAAACAAGTCTTCAGCTGACCGGGGTCCTGCATCACCATCCCTCTGATCCATCTCGGCTAGCTCCCTGATCAAGGTGGCCTTGTTCTTTGTCCCACCGGTCCCTCCACGGTTCTCAAGTAAGTCTTTCAGCATGGCTTTCCTGCAGTCTGCATAGCTGGTCATTCACTGTGGTGGTTTGGAGTATCCCAGTAACTGGAGGGAAAATCCCACCGCTGCCAACCAATGTAACGGCTGGCCAAGTATGAAAGGGGTTAATGCAGTTTACGATATTCCCTCTCCGAACACACATCCACTGGCGACACTCTACATTCAGGCAACCCAGAATCATAGGAATAATTCTCCCCCAGATACAAGACAAACACTCTGTTGAAGTTCCAAAACAGGGAATGACTTTATTACAAGCACATGGTAACACATTTCTCTTCAAAACCCTTCCCTCCCATCCTTGGGGAACAGGGCGGGTTAAACTGTCCAATGACAATGGTCATACAGGTCAGGTGTGTTCAAACTTCTCTTTCAGTAAACAGTCTTAGCAGGGGGGTGATTCCCCCCCTCCTCACAGAAAGACACTTAAACATCCCATAATAGGCAGCCAGATAGTCTACCAAGCTCCAATCCACATCACCACAGTAGCAGACTTAATTACCACAAGCCACAATAGACAATAGAATGCAATCACACCCCATCACAGCAAATATTACACAACAGCCAACACCCAATATACACACAGTATATACCGCATTGAATCTGATTAGCACAGATCATAGTGGGGTTCTCCTTCACCCTGTGCCCAAAGTGACCCCTGTCACACAGGTCATTCTCCTACTATGGATGACCGCTTTAATGGGTGTTTGTTATATTGGAGCTACGATAGACACATCCATGCTGACAAGGTGGTCATCTGCAGGCCTGGAAAGGACAAATATGTGTACTTTATCACCACTTTAGACAAATAGGGGAAACCACTGACTCTGCCTGACCCCCAATTTTACTGGTGATCATCTATAGTGACAGTTTTTTCTTCTTTTAGTCACTTTTGCTAAAGGAAAAGATTTTTCTTGCTTTTCTTTTAAAGGGCTGAGTGGTAATATAGCTAGCTAGTGTCAGGTTGCTGGAAACTTCGGGATCGAGTTTCCACTACCTGGACCAGTACTTGTGTTAAAGGACTCTGTCATGTTGCTCTTCTGCCACTAGATGGTGGGAGTGTGTTCACACAACGGGACATTGTTTCTTTGTACATCTAGCTACTCACACACAAAAATAGATATGGGGGAAAGAGAGGCTAATTTCTTTGGAAGTGAGGCTTTGCTTCCTATTGTACAGTGTTTATAAAATTTCCTGTGTCTGTTTTGTTTTTGTCTTTTTAGGTACATGGATCTTCTATCAAAATACTGGAGAATAGGTGGTTTAGATAGATAGGGAGAGAAAAATAATAAAATACGTTAATGTGACGTTACTGTGTGTACATGTTAATTTTGTATTTCTTTGCTACCTTACCCTTTCCCTTCCCCATCCAAGTTTTTGGGATTCAGGTATCGACTCTTAGGAGTGAGAGTAAAAAAAATTTCGACGATGAGGACATCGCCTGTTGCGGTGGGGGAAGTGTGTAGCGCCCTGCTCCTATTGGGTAGGCGCTAGTGTAAATTAAGTTGTCTGAGTTATAGTTCAACTCAGAATAATTATACCAAATTAATGGTCTCTGTTCCAGTTCAGCTGAGTTGCACATTTTCCACCTTCCTCTGGGGGTCGTTGTCACCACAGGTCGAGGTTGGAACTGCAGCTGGCTGGATGTATTGGGTACCTCTTGCCCAGAAGCAGCTCAGTGGGTTCGGTCACCCCGCTGTGCATTCTGGGAGAGGATACTTAAGGGGCAGACACTGTTTTGTCGGGGTCTTCTGATCCTGCCCTGCTGGCCCTCCTGGCCTCAGGGATGTGTTAGCAGTTTTATGCCTCGGGGCATGCGGACCCCCGAGGCTCCATTACTGAGAGTAGGCCCAGAAGTTGCTGGGGCCTACTGATCCAGAGATGGTCCTGTGTCGCCTTGCCTGCGGGACTCAATTGGAGGACGCATCCGGATCGAAAATCTACCTCAAAGTGCCTGGCTGAAAGATCCTGGCGCTGTGTGTTGTCTTTCAGAACTTTACCAAGTGTGTGTTACACAAGTCTATGGCAGAGACTTTTTGAACGAGCTTGCACCGGCTGCTAGGTCAGTGAGAGAGGCCTATTCGGTGGATGCTACATCCAGTGTGGAAGTTATTGGTTCTCTGGATAAAGGAAAGTACCCGTGATCCGCAAAACCAAAGGTACCTGAATCTCCCCAACCCTCCATCCCTCTGTCTGAAGTTCTTTAAATAAACCCTTGAGAAAAAGAGACTAAAGCCCTGTACACACGATCGGTTTTACCGATGAAAACAGTCCGATGGACTGTTTTCATCGGACGAACCGGTCGTGTGTAGGCCCCATCTGACTTTTTTCCATAGGTGAAAAAAAATAGAACAAGTTTTAAAATTTTCCGATGTAAAAAAAAAATTATAGCAAATTCCGATCGTCTGTGTGGAACTCCATCGGAGAAAAAACCCATGCATGCTCAGACTTAATTAGGAGACGGGAGCGCTCGTTCTGGTAAAACTAGCGTTCGTAATGGAGATAGCACATTCGTCATGCTGTAACGGACTGAAAAGCACGGAGACTGAAAAGTGCTCTCACCAAACTTTTACTAACACGCGGTAAAACAAAATCAGCAAAAGCAGCCCAAAGGGTGGCGCCATTGGATTTGAACTTCCCATTTATAGTGTCGTTGTACGTGTTGTACGTTGCGGCGTTTGGGACGGTCGGAATTTTGTCTGATGGTGTTTAGGCAAGACTGATGGAAGTCAACTTCATCGGAATTCCGATGGAAAAATCCATCGGATTTGATTCCAACGGAAATCCGATCGTGTGTACAGGGCTTAAGTGTTTGGTGCAGACATATATTTGACAACTCTTCAAGTAAGACCCCTAAAACGGACGTGGTGAGCAGTAAGGTAACAGCAGGCCCAAATATTAAACCAGCGGCCCCTGCGGGGGTATTGCTACATAAGTATGATATGTTTGTTATTTAAAAAAAATAAAAATAAACCTTTACAACCACTTTAAGGAACCCCTAACAACATCTGGAGGAACCCTAGGGTTCCACTGAACCCTGGTTGAGAAACCCTGTCCTAGAATGTCCCCTGAATGACCATGTGGCTTTAACAACATGTAAATAAACTGTGCTGTTACAGGCAGCCTGTTTTAATACTTGCAATGTGTCTTTGCATTTTACTGTGTACCTAGGGTTGCCACCTTTTTTTCAAGCCAAACCCGAACACTTTAACAGTGCATGGCAATTTTTTGGGGGGAATGCTGTTCACTCTGGTGTAAAGGAGAACTCTGATGTAAGGGGGTTTCTGCTCGCCAAAGCCCCTTACATCAGAATTCCCAGCATCTCCCCTTACATCAGAGTCAGTAGAGCACCCTTTACATCTGAGTTCTTCTTACATTCGTGTACTCACTTGCTCGGAGGCAGGAGAGAGAAGGGAGGGAGGAGGAACATGTCAGTCAGCGTGAATAGTAAACTCACTTACCCAAGGATAGAGGCTCAGAGATCAGCACCTTTCAACCACAATGTATCTGCTAGCTGCTAGACTCTAAATTTCCCACCCACACGTTTTTGAGACACACCATGTGCAAACTCCTATGTTGGGGAGCCGCATTCCAGTCTGAATTATGTGTCTGGGTTTCAGGTGGTCTGAAACCGGGACACATGATTCAAAACCCAGACTGTCCGGGTGAATCATGGACAAGTGGCAACCCTATGTGTACTCCACCACTAGGGATGAGCTTCGTGTTCGAGTCAAACTCATGTTCGACTCGAACATTATCTGTTCGACCGTTCGGCGAATTTCGAACATTATAGGCCGCTCGCGCCAAATTCGAGTGGCGCGTCACGACCCATAATTCACTGCGGCATCACAGTGCATTGCTGGCTGATGATTGGCCAAGCATGCACTATGACCCGCATGCTTGGCCAATCACAGCGCCGTCAGTACAGAGAGCCGTAATTGGCCAAAGGAAGGGTGCCTTTGGCCAATCATGGCTCAGGGGGAGTAGGTACATGCCCCACACTATATAAGGCCGTCTGCGTGTCGGCCTTGTGTAGTGTGTTCCGGGTGCTGAGAGAGATAGAGAGAGAGAGAGACAGTGTCAGTATCATTTCATTTGAGTTAGATAGAGCAGGCAGGCGAGTCAGTTAGCTGCAGTTACAGTGTATGCAGTATAATAGGATTTTTATAACAGCTTACCTGTAAAATCCTTTTCTTGGAGTACATCACGGGACACAGAGCGACATAGTCATTACTAATGGGTTATATAGATACCGTCAGGTGCTGGCACTGGCAACTTCCAAAACCGGAAGTACCCTCCCCTATATAAGCCCCTCCCATCCGGGAGCACCTCAGTTTTGTAGCAAAGCAATAAGTGTCCCCAAAGAGGGGCGGGAGCTCTGTGTCCCGTGATGTACTCCAAGAAAAGGATTTTACAGGTAAGCTGTTATAAAAATCCTATTTTCTTTCTCGTACATCACGGGACACAGAGCGACATAGTCATTACTAATGGGATGTCCTAAAGCAATGCCAAATGAGGGGGGGGATACACCATATATAAGCTGAGCGCTATCAGACATGAGGATCTTTTGCGGCCTGCAACACACTGCGCCCAAAGGCGACATCCTCCTGACTTCTAACGTCCACCTGGTAGAACCTAGTAAACGTGTGAACTGAAGACCATGTTGCGGCCTTACAGATTTGAGCCAGGGAGGCCTGGTGATGCACTGCCCATGAAGTTCCAACTGCTCTCGTGGAGTGTGCTCTAACTTTGAACGGAGGCGGTCTCCTTCTCAAGCCATAGGCTTGTATTATGACCTGTCGAATCCACCTGGCTAAAGTAGATTTTGACGCTGCCTGACCCTTTCTGGGGCCTTCCGGCAGAATAAACAAAGTATCCGTTCTGCGAATCTGAGCAGTGGCTTTTAGATAAGCTTTAACTGCTCTTACTACATCCAAAGAATGCAATAACTTTTCCTCTACCGAAGTAGGTCTGGGGAAAAAAGAAGGAAGAACCACATCTTGGTTCAAATGAAACCTCGATACCACCTTAGGAAGAAAGGCTGGCTGAGGACGTAATACTACTCTGTCCTTATGGATAACCAGATATGGCTCTTTACAGGACATAGCTGCTAATTCCGACACTCTTTTAGCCGAACAAATGGCTACTAGAAAAATCAATTTCCTGGTGAGAAGCACCAAGGAAATATGCTGTAATGGTTCAAATGGTTGTTTCTGTAAAACCGACAGAACCAAGTTTAGATCCCATGGACATATGGGAATATTAACCGGAGGACTAATACGCATCACTGCTTGTATAAAGGCTTTGACTAGTGAATGCGAAGCCAAGGGCCTTTGAAAAAATATTGACAAGGCCGAAATCTGACCCTTGATAGTACTCAAGGCAAGCTTCCTATCTACAGCCCATTGTAGGAAGTCCAGAATCCTACCTATTACGTATTTACGTGGATGCCATTTCTTGGCCTCACACCAGGCGATGTACGCCTTCCAGATTCTATAGTAGATCTGCCTGGATACCGGCTTCCTGGCATTGATCATGGTAGATACCACAGCATTAGAGAGCCCTCTCTTTTTTAGAATGTGGGCTTCAATAGCCAGGCCGTCAAACCTAGGGCTGGTAAGGAAGGGTGGTATATCGGTCCTTGCGAAAGCAGGTCCGGACGATGTGGGAGGGTCCAAGGACTCCCCACAGACATTTTTACAATCTCCGCGTACCATGCTCTTCGGGGCCACGCTGGAGCCACCAGAATCACTGGTTTCTTTTCTACCCTGATTCTGCGGAGTAATCGAGGTAACAATTGTGGCGGTGGGAATGCATATATCAGCTTGAACTGATCCCAAGGGAACACTAGGGCATCCGAGCCGCAAGCTAGGGGATCCCTTGTCCAAGAGACAAACCTGTCCACTTTTGTGTTGAATCTGGATGCTAGCAGATCTACATCCGGTGTTCCCCACCGCTGACATATTGTCCGGAAAACCTCGGGATGAAGGGACCATTCCCCTGGGCATAATTGTTGGCGACTTAGAAAGTCCGCCTTCCAATTCTCCACTCCTGGAATGAATACCGCAGATATGGCTGGGACATATCTTTCTGCCCATCTCAGGATGTAATTTACTTCCCTTTGGGCTGCACGACTCCTGGTGCCCCCCTGACGATTGATATATGCCACTGCTGTGGCATTGTCTGATTGAATTCTGACAGGGGACCCTTGGAGTTTGGATGTCCATGCTACTAGGGCATACCGGGCTGCTCGTATCTCTAAGAGATTGATGGGCAGGGCCTTTTCCGCATCCGACCATCTGCCCTGGAGAGACCATTGCTCCAGCACTGCTCCCCAGCCTATAAGGCTGGCATCTGTAGTGACCACCTTCCAGGAAATCGGACTGAAGGATTTCCCTCTTTCCAGATTCTGGGGAACCAACCACCAGCGGAGGCTCTTGCGAACGGAAGGGGACAAGGACATTGGTAAGTCCAGAGCCTGAACTTTTTTGTTCCAGGCTGACAGTATGGCCCTTTGCAACTTCCTTGAATGGAATTGACCGTAGGGTACTGCTTCGAATGATGCCACCATTTTTCCCAGCAGCCTCATGCACAGGCGTATGGATGGCTGTCTTTTTGAACCCACTAAGTGGATCAAATCTCTCAAAGACGACCCCTTTTCTTGAGGCAAGAAAATTTTTCTCTGGTCTTAATCCAGCCTTAGCCCCAAGTATTCCAGACTTTTGACTGGTTTTAGGGCTGACTTGTCTCGGTTGATAATCCAACCGTGATATTCCAGATACTTGATTGTCTCGTGAACAACCACTTCTAGTTTTTCCACTGAGTGGTCTATCAGCAACAAGTCGTCTAGATATGCCATTATCGTTACACCTCGTGTTCTTAGATTGGCCAATAATGGGGCCAGAATTTTTGTGAACACTCTTGGTGCTGTGGCCAGACCGAAGGGTAAGGCTCTGAACTGAAAATGGCGCCCTTCTACCGCAAAGCGTAGAAATTTTTGGTGGGCTGGAAAGATGGGAATGTGCAAATAAGCATCTTTGATGTCGATCGAGACTAACCATTCCTCCCCTTGTAGGGCAGTGGCTACCGACAGGATCGACTCCATCCGGAAAGTCCTGATATGTAGGAATTTGTTTAGCCCTTTTAGATTTAATATGGGCCTCACGTCCCCGTTTGGCTTCGGGACTGTAAAGAGGTTTGAGTAAAACCCGAACCCCCATTCTTCCAGGGGAACCTCTATAATTACTGCTTGGAGCAATAATTGTTCTAGTGCCAACAGGAGGGATCCTCTCTTCTGGGGATCCCTTGGCACGTTTGACCTTATAAAGCGGGAAGGAGGGGAGTTTTTTAACTCCAATTTGTATCCCAGATCTACTGCGGAGAGCACCCATCTGTCTCGGATCGTGTCCCGCCAGGTCTCTGTGAACAACTGAAGTCTTCCCCCCACCCGATTGGGTGGGGGCAACCCTTCATGCATTTGACTTTGGGGGAGGTTTTGTACCTCTCCTGCTCCAGGGCTTCTTGTTACCCTGCAATTGTCCCTGATTTTTACCTCCGGGATTTGACCGAGGAGGCCGTCGGAACTGTTTCACAGCCGATGTCCTAGGGACTGGAGAAGCAGGCCTCTTAAAAGAGGGACCTCTAACTCTATTTTTAACCGGCAAAAGTGTACTTTTACCGCTGGAAATTCTCTGGATATATTTGTCCAGGTCTTCCCCGAATAAGCGTTCACCATGAAATGGGAAGCTGACCAGCAATTTTTTACAGGGAGCTTCAGCAGACCAGTTTTTGAGCCATAGAAGCCTGCGCATATGTACTACAGACAGCGTAAGGCGGGAGGCCTGATGGATTGAATCCTTTATAGCGTCCACCGCAAAGCATAAGGCTCTAGGTAGATCAGCTAGGGCAAGAGCCTGCTGATCTGGCAAGTCTCTTAAGACCTGTTTCAACTGATCCTTCACTGCTTGGCAGACCCCAATAGCTGCCACTGCTGGTTGTGTCACCAATCCTGCTGTAGAAAAAGCAGATTTTAATAAGGACTCCAATTTTTCATCTATTGGGTCCTTGAACATTTGGACATTATCCACCGGACATGTCAGTGATTTATTCACACAAGAGATGGCTGCGTCCACTGTAGGGACCCTCCATTTTCTGATGAACTTATCCTCCATGGGATAGACCACCGGAAATCTCTTGGGGGGAGTAAATATTTTGTCAGGATGCTCCCAATCCTGGTAAATGAGCCCTTCCAGTAAAGGATGGATCGGAAAGGAACAAACAGTCTGGGGAGCTTTTAGCGACCCCAACGAGGAGACAGAAGTGGATGATGGCTCCGCAAGTGGCATTTTAAATGCTGATCGGACCATATTAGTCAGGGACTGAACCCATAACCTTTCAGCATGTGATGCTGAGAACGGCTCTTCCACTGTTGATTCCTCTACAACCGAATTGACCTCATCCTGATCCCCTTCAGGTAGGTCGATCCCTGTATGGGACTGTTGCTCTGTTAACAGGCACTCTGAGGGAGGAGACGGAGATCGGGCGCTTTTCTCCTGTGACAGGGAAGCCGCGATCAATGCTGACAATCTCTCTTCCAGCCCTCCCAGAGCTGAGGAAAAAACCTCCTCTGTTACATACACAGGAGCAGGTGAACTGAGGACAGCCACAGTACCAGGTACTCCTGAGGGTGCTCTACGGTCACTAACCTCTGATTCTTCAGGGGAGACTGGTGCAGCCAAAGCATGCCCAAGATCCTCAGAGCCCGATGGAGACCCCCTATTCCTCCTGGAATTTCTAGTCCCGGAGTTTTTAGACGGCATATTCCTAAGCCACAAAGCTGAGGTATTCCAGCCGAAATACACCAGTTACTGACAATAGTCTAGCATAAATGCTGCTATAAGAAACAGTTGGTGTCTACTAATGTGCCTTTCTAGGGGATGCCTGTATCAACCGCTTGCTGTATGCCTTCTTTAAATGTTGCCAGCTCTGTCTCTGTACCTCATAGCCAGCTCACCACACAAAATTGTGGTTTTTAACATGCTGGGACGCCCGCACATGCGCAGAAGCGCTGCGGCGCGCACAGAGCGTCATCCCCCAGGCTCCGCCCCCTTTCCCGGCTCACCTCTATATATAGAGGCGCGTGCACGCGCACGCGCGCGGCCACGTGCGTAATTTCGAAAATGGAAACCAGGGACAAGAGCCAGGGCCCCTTTGCCGCAGGCCGGGGGATGGACGAGCATTGCAACATGGCAGAGGAAGCAGTTTCCCATAAGAGAACTCACCATCTGCCTGGACTCGCTCTGATGAAAAGAAACTAGTCCACATGACAAGAAACGTTCCACAGCGGCCTCTAGTGGACAAACACAGGTACCGCAGTCTAATATATTAAATATATATAAAAAAAAAAATTTTTTTTTCTTGACCACCATTAAAAATTATTACATTTTTTTAGTAGTTACAGGCATGCACAGAATTTTGCGGGAATACCATTAGGTAACAGACAGAAAGACAAATTAGGCTTGGGGGTCCCCCAATAGAACCAAGTTCCTGGGGGCCCCCACTTACCTGTTCCCCGCCGCAGGACTTTGTTTGGTCCACAAAAGCCCAAACTTCACCTATCACGGCAGGCATTGTAATCAAACCTTCAGGGACCGGGTTCCCAAGGATTCCACTCCCCTGGACCTGTATAGCACCCTGCACAGAAAACATCTTGGTCGTGGGTATGACCAGAGCTCTGGATCCCAGGGTCCAGCTCTCCTAAGAGAAGCATTACAGGCAAAACCTTGCTCTTCTCTGCAAGGCCCGGGTACCGACCGTTTAGCTATGAAGCTTTTTTGGTCGGATCCGGAATAGCTTACTGAGGCCCAAAAGAACCTGTACGCAAGCTCAGTGAAAAACACATGTTTCTTCTTGGCCAACACCTTAGACACTGGCAAAAAACTGAGGTGCTCCCGGATGGGAGGGGCTTATATAGGGGAGGGTACTTCCGGTTTTGGAAGTTGCCAGTGCCAGCACCTGACGGTATCTATATAACCCATTAGTAATGACTATGTCGCTCTGTGTCCCGTGATGTACGAGAAAGAAATATATATGCATCTTAGGAGTTGTATATATATATATATATATATATATTAGGGGTGTCAAATTTAATCATTGCATGGGTGCATCGCGATTCGGGCGTCCCCGATGCGGCACCGATGCAGGGAAACCCATTAATCGATTCCTGGCGATGTCTAGCCCCGCCCCCTCCTCCCGGGAGATCTGTTGCCTTTTTTTTTTTTTCTCCTATGACGCGGTCATGTGACTGCCCTCTCTCCTCTCTGCTTTCACGTCTCACGTCTCTCCTGGCGTCAGAGACGTGAAAGCAGAGAGGAGAGAGGGCAGTCACATGAGCGCGGCATTGTACACAGCACCCGCCGGATTCTGTTCCCTCTGTCACTCGGCTATCGGAACTCCGCCCCCCCCCCCCCCCTCAGCCCTGTACATTGCTGCTCTCTCCTAGTACTCACGAATGCAAATTCTTCTAATACCGCCCCGCCTCTCCAGCGCCGCTCACGCCTACACCTCACGAATGCTAATGAGCAGAGGGCTGGAGAGGCGGGCGGTATTAGAAGCATTTGAATTCGTGAGGAGGAGTAGGAGGGAGCAGCAATGTACAGGGCTGAGGGGGCGGAGTTCCGATAGGAGCCGGGAGACAGGGGGGAACAGAATCCGGCGGGGGAACCATTCTAAATCTCGGCACAACAGGTATTATTTTTTTATACTTACCTGCTAATCTCATGTAGCATGTCCGCAGTCTGACCATCTCCTGTACTATGTCCGCAGTCTGACCATCTCCTGTACTATGTCCGCAGTCTGACCATCTCATGTAGCGTGTCCGCAGTCTGACCATCTCATGTAGCATGTCCGCAGTCTGACCATCTCATGTACTATGTCCGCATTCTGACCATCTCATGTAGCATGTCCGCAGTCTGACCATCTCATGTACTATGTCCGCAGTCTGACCATCTCATGTAGCGTGTCCGCAGTCTGACCATCTCATGTAGCGTGTCCGCAGTCTGACCATCTCATGTAGCGTGTCCGCAGTCTGACCATCTCATGTAGCGTGTCCGCAGTCTGACCATCTCATGTAGCGTGTCCGCAGTCTGACCATCTCATGTAGCGTGTCCGCAGTCTGACCATCTCATGTAGCATGTCCGCAGTCACTGACCATCTCATGTACTATGTCCGCAGTCACTGACCATCTCATGTACTATGTCCGCAGTCTGACCATCTCCTGTATCATGTCCGCAGTCTGACCATCTCATGTAGCGTGTCCGCAGTCTGACCATCTCCTGTATCATGTCCGCAGTCTGACCATCTCCTGTATCATGTCCGCAGTCTGACCATCTCATGTAGCGTGTCCGCAGTCTGACCATCTCCTGTATCATGTCCGCAGTCTGACATCTCATGTAGCGTGTCCGCAGTCTGACCATCTCATGTAGCATGTCCGCAGTCTGACCATCTCATGTAGCGTGTCCGCAGTCTGACCATCTCATGTAGCGTGTCCGCAGTCTGACCATCTCATGTACTATGTCCGCAGTCACTGACCATCTCATGTAGCGTGTCCGCAGTCTGACCATCTCATGTAGCGTGTCCGCAGTCTGACCATCTCATGTAGCATGTCCGCAGTCTGACCATCTCTTGTAGCATGTCCGCAGTCTGACCATCTCCTGTATCATGTCCGCAGTCTGACCATCTCATGTACCATGTCCGCAGTCTGACCATCTCATGTAGCATGTCCGCAGTCTGACCATCTCATGTACTATGTCCGCAGTCACTGACCATCTCATGTAGCGTGTCCGCAGTCACTGACCATCTCATGTAGCGTGTCCGCAGTCTGACCATCTCATGTAGCGTGTCCGCAGTCTGACCATCTCATGTAGCGTGTCCGCAGTCTGACCATCTCATGTAGCGTGTCCGCAGTCTGACCATCTCATGTAGCGTGTCCGCAGTCTGACCATCTCATGTAGCGTGTCCGCAGTCTGACCATCTCCTGTAGCGTGTCCGCAGTCTGACCATCTCCTGTATCATGTCCGCAGTAGCTGATCATCTGTAGCATTTCCGCAGTCACTGACCATCTCATGTAGCGTGTCCGCAGTCTGACCATCTCATGTAGCGTGTCCGCAGTCTGACCATCTCATGTAGCATGTCCGCAGTCTGACCATCTCATGTAGCATGTCCGCAGTCTGACCATCTCATGTAGCATGTCCGCAGTCTGACCATCTCCTGTATCATGTCCGCAGTCTGACCATCTCATGTAGCATGTCCGCAGTCTGACCATCTCATGTAGCATGTCCGCAGTCTGACCATCTCATGTACTATGTCCGCAGTCACTGACCATCTCATGTAGCGTGTCCGCAGTCACTGACCATCTCATGTAGCGTGTCCGCAGTCACTGACCATCTCATGTAGCGTGTCCGCAGTCTGACCATCTCATGTAGCGTGTCCGCAGTCTGACCATCTCATGTAGCATGTCCGCAGTCTGACCATCTCATGTAGCGTGTCCGCAGTCTGACCATCCGCACCAAAGATTGTGGAACGTGTTGTGATGGATCGTTTCTTGAGAGCTCTTCCTACCGCCATTCAAAAGTGGGTAAGCCATGGAGACCCAGAAACGGCAGGTAAACTTGTGGATCGTGTAGAGAGATACTTGGCTGCAGAGAACCTGACGGCCTCTTCCAGAGACTCTCGGACTTTCCACCCTAAGACCAGACCATCCCCAGGGGCGGATAAGATGATTCCAAGGGGTGAGGGTGGAGAGAGTGAGAGGGTGGGAGCTCTGCCCAGGGTTTGGCGAGAACAGCCTGGGAAGTCGGGGGCTCAAGAGGCAGCCAAAAGGATTGTTTGCTACCGCTGCCGGCAAGCGGGACATATTGCAGCAAATTGCCCGGTTGTGGAGGAACCCATGCAATGTGACTTTCTGACGGGCAGACGTCAGTCGCTGTGTGCGACAGTCGCATGCACTGCCATTCGAGGAACTGAGAAACATTTATGCAAAATGTGTGTTAATGGTAGAAATGTTGTGGTATTGCTGGATTCAGGTAGCCTTGTGACCCTGATAAAGGCTTAATTAGTTAAAACAGAGGTCTCTGGGAATAGCAAGGTAGCTGTTATTTGTGTGCATGGGGACACCCGAGAGTATCCAGTGACTACAGTGTGTTTCGAGACCCCCAAAGGTACCCTCTCTCATCCAGTGGGGTTAGTATCTCAATTACCGCATGATGCCATTGTGGGAAGGGATTTTCCGAAGTTCTGGGAACTGTGGGATGATCCTGAGCCCCCCACTGGTGCCCCTATGTACCAGGAATGTGATAGCCAGAACTCCTCTGAGAGTGGTGAGGACTCTCCAGAATTTCCCTTGTCAGTATTGGCAGGGGAGACTCAAGAAACTGGAGAGGAGCCCACCTCCTCAGACGAAAACCTACCGTCTGTGGAGTTTTCTGATCTGGAGGTTCACAGGGAAAATTTTGCCACAGAACAGTTAAAAGACCCCGCCCTAATAAAGGCACGGGAAAACGTAGTGGAAATAGATGGCGAGTTAGTGAACCCAGATAATACCTGCACTTACCCATACTTCAGCGTAGAGAAGGACCTACTGTATCGGGTGGCAAAAAGGGCAGAAGAAACCGTTGAGCAGCTTGTGGTGCCCAAACCTTACAGGAAGTTGGTGTTGGAGTTGGCCCATGGGCACATTCTTGGAGGTCATCTGGGGACAGAGAAAATCCGAGAGAGGGTATTACAGAGATTCTATTGGCCTGGGGTGATGAAGGACATAGAAAATTGTTGTTCCTCCTGCCCTGTGTGTCAGAGGTCGGCCCCGATGCCACATTTCCGTAGCCCGCTGGTCCCTCTACCCATCATTGAGGTCCCGTTTGAGAGAATCGCAATGGATTTGGTAGGTCCTATAATCAAGTCCGCTAGGGGGCACCAGTACATATTGGTTATAATGGACTATGCCACCCGTTATCCAGAAGCGATCCCTCTCAGAAATACCTCGGCCAAAACCATAGCCAAAGAGCTATCTCTTGTGTTTAGCCGGGTGGGTATTTGTAAAGAACTGCTTACGGACCAAGGTACACCCTTTATGTCCCGGGTTATGAAGGAGCTGTGTAAATTGTTCAAAGTGACGCAATTACGTACATCTGTGTATCACCCCCAAACCGATGGGCTGGTTGAAAGATTCAACAAAACCCTTAAACAAATGTTGAAGAAAGTGGTGGATAGAGATGGAAAGGATTGGGACTGTCTACTTCCTTATCTGATGTTTGCTATTAGGGAGGTGCCCCAATCCTCTACGGGATTCTCCCCCTTTGAGTTACTGTATGGGAGACACCCAAGAGGGCTGTTGGATATTGCCAAGGAAACTTGGGAAAGTGAGAGTTCTCCCCACAGGAGTGTGATTGAGCATGTCGCCCTGATGCAAGACCGAATTGCACAGGTAATGCCCATCGTGAAGGAACATTTGGCCCAAGCGCAGTTAGCACAGCAGAGAGTGTACAACCGTGGAGCCAAGACCCGTACCTTTTCCCCGGGGGATAGGATACTGGTACTTGTCCCTACGGTTGAAAGTAAATTCCTTGCCAAATGGCAAGGCCCCTATGAGATAATGGAAAAAGTGAGCGAAGTGAATTACAAGGTCAGACAACCAGGAAGGCGAAAGCCCGAACAGATCTATCACGTTAATCTGTTGAAAGCCTGGAGGGATAGAGAGTCCCTAGTCGCAGACACTTGGTCACCAGCTCAAACTGGTTGCGTGATTCCTGAGGTTGGAATAGCAGCCACCTTGTCACAACCCCAACAACAGGAGGTTAAGGAGTTTGTGCTTCGCAACAAGGAGGTATTCTCTGAGCTGCCGGGACAAACATCTGGGGTAGAGCATGACATCATTACCCCGCCCGGTGAAAGGGTGAAGTTAAAACCCTATCGGATCCCAGAGGCCCGACGGGAGGCAATACGGGAGGAAGTACAGAAAATGCTGAACTTAGGGGTGATAGAGGAGTCCCAAAGTGATTGGTCTAGTCCCATTGTGTTGGTGCCTAAACCGGATGGGAGCTGGCGATTTTGTAACGATTTTCGTCAGTTGAACAAAGTTACAAAATTTGACACCTACCCCATGCCACGTATAGATGAGTTGATCGACCGGCTGGGAACAGCCCGATACATGACGACTCTTGACCTCACAAAAGGGTATTGGCAAATCCCCCTGGCCAAGTCGGCCAAAGAGAAAACCGCATTTGTAACCCCAGACGGGGCGTTCCAATATAAAAGAATGCCGTTCGGGTTACAGAATGCGCCGGCCACATTCCAGCGGAAAATGGACCAGATGCTGAGGCCCCATCGGAAGTATGCTGCGGCTTACCTGGATGACGTAATTGTCCATAGCACAGATTGGGCCTCACATCTGCCAAAAGTGCAAGCAGTCCTGGACTCTGTTCGGGAAGCGGGGTTTACGGCTAACCCCAAGAAGTGTACCATTGGGCAGGAGGAGGCCAAATATCTTGGGTACACCATTGGGAGGGGAGTAATAAAACCCCAACTCAACAAAGTCGAGGCCATCCAGAGTTGGCCACGTCCCAACAGCAAGAAGCAGGTACGAGCCTTTCTGGGAATCGCTGGGTATTATCGGCGATTCATTCCCCACTTTGCTTCTAAGGCTGTGCCCCTAACCAACCTGACGAAGGGGAAAGGGTCGGTCATGATTAAATGGACCCCCGAGGCTGAGGCAGCATTCCAATTCTTGAAACAAGCCTTATGTAGCCAGCCAGTGTTGTACTCACCCGACTTCTCTAAAGACTTTGTCGTACAAAGTGATGCGTCAGATGTGGGGTTAGGAGCAGTATTGTCCCAGGTCTGGAACGGGGAAGAGCACCCAGTCATTTACCTCAGCAGGAAGTTGAAGTCCCATGAGGTAAATTACGCCACCGTTGAAAAGGAGTGTTTAGCGGTGAAGTGGGCTCTAGATTCCCTTCGGTACTACCTGCTAGGTAGGCACTTTGACATGGTTACGGATCACGCTCCGTTAAAGTGGATGGCACAAAACAAGGAAACAAATAGAAGAGTGAATAGGTGGTTCCTGGCCCTCCAGGAATTCAACTTCACAGTAAAGCATCGCCCTGGCGTTCAAATGGGGAATGTGGATGCTTTGTCTCGAGTACATGAATGCCTGATTGCTGGTGTTCCAACCCCGAGGTTAAAACAAGAGGGGGGGGTATGTGACAGTAGGAAGGTAAAGTCACCTGGTTGCATCCAGGGGGGTAGATATATTTCGCCCAGATTCAGGCTTTACGCCGACTTATACAACTAGGTGGAGAGTTGTATAAGCCCAGCTGAGGCTAGTGGGCTCATGGATGACTCATACCTCTAGGGAGAGTGTGGGGCGTCGTGCAGACAGGGAGTTGATGAGACCAGCTGAAGCTTGTCAGCTCATTTAGGCCTCTATAAGAACTCCCAGATTCATTAGGTGTTTGCTCATGCCTGGAACCAGACCTGTGTGGACTGTCTAGGGAGAGTGAACCCCTGTGCGGTGAGACAAAGCCTGTGTGGCTATTTGCTTGGACATTTAAAACCAGGGACTTAGGGACTAGGACAGCACTAGGCTGATCCCAGTTGTTAGTTAGGAAACCTGTATGTTTACTCAGAGGTCAAGTTGACCAGGATTTATTTTATTTATGTTTCTTTTGCTTTGCTGTGTTTTGTCACTGTAAATAGAAAATAAACCGCACCTTTTTTGATTTTGAAAACCACAACCTCCGTTTGCTGGGCCTGTTTTTGTGTGGGGAGCCCATCCCGGGGGTCACACACACCCGCTGCCGAGCTAACCCCCTCCCAATATATATATATATAAAAATATATATATATATATGTAGCGGCCTCACTCCGTCCTCTTTAGCTAGGGGTATGTCACGCGACAGAGTGAGGTGCGCTACGGCCCATGTCCTCCCCATGGCTGTGGGTGAGGTGAAGGCCAGTACCAATCTTTTCCTCGGGCCAAATGTGTGCTGGTTATGAGGGTCAGTCCTTCCGCGCCAGAATCTCCTTTTGCTCCCATTAACAGAGTCCATACACCCATCAAAGTCCAAACTCAGGTTTATTGCGTATCTCCACATACAGTCAAATACAACGGTATGATACGATGGGGAAGCAGGTCGAGGCACTGTACAGGTTCCTAGTCCCTACACTCCCTGTGCTATGACCAGGGGTTGCTGGAGCCTTGATTAGAGCTCCTCCGCTGCGCTGTAGCCCCTATCAGGGGAAGATGTCCTCCAAGGGAGTTACCGAAGGCCCATCCATCACCGGGTTGACACTGCACCGGGTCTTCGGACGGGTGACCTCCCCAGCCTCCTCACCTCAGATGCGGGTCCCCTCGCAAGGGGCGCCCTGGAGCAACTTCACCCTCGCGGGACCCAGTCGGAGTCACCGGGTCCCAGGCCTCCTCAATAGTACCTCACCCCAGGCTGAAGGTGCCTGGGATGGACTCCATCTTCATTCCGGCCAGGCCTAAGGCGCCTAGGCCGGAACCTTGAACCACCCGCACCCAGGCCTAAGGTGCCTGGGTGCGTGAAGAGATGATCCCCGAAGAAAAAAAGACCTCGTGGCGAGGGCGTCTCCCCCTTTTATATCCTCCCATCGACACCACGGCGGGTTCCCCGCCCTAGCCGTACCATCTCTGCAAAGGGACAAAAAGGGGTAGCACTGTGGTAGTGATTCTGCCCGGAGCCAGTAGGTACACTGACACCCACTGGTCAAGGAGAATATCGCACCACCCAATCCTCCACGAATAACAAAAAGGGGTCTGAACCCTAACATAACTACACACCTGGGTCACACTACCCCCAGGTGTATCCCACTAAATTGAGGACCCCGCTACACACTCCCCCCTGTGATTTGACGCTGGCCCCCAGCATCAGGTGCACACCCATGTCTTCCCATTAACGTGGTGACATGGAGTGAACCCCAGAGGCTGTCCCCAAACTTTGAATACTGTACATGCCAAGACCTGTTCAACGAAAAGAAAGGAAATATAAAACGATAAACTCTCATATAAAACTTCTGATTTGTACACATTTACAATCCCTCCCATTCCTAATCAAAAACCACCCCACTCTCAGCAGTCTTGATCGATGAATCTCCTGCAGAAGGGAAACAAAAGAAACAACATCCTAACAATCTGTGTCATTTGGCATGAATGGGTCTGTCAGCCGAGAAACCCATTCACTCCAATAAGTAAAGTGATGTATGTGTAACATTTTCAAACAATCGTTGCACAACACTGCCACCTGGTGACAGCGCCGCGGTCACAACACTTGCCGAAGTCTTCATTCTTCCTGCTTTCCTACTCTAACTCTATCCCCAAATGTCTCTGCCTTTTGGCACATGAAGAAAAGGGAGAACAAAAAAAAAACAACAGCTCCCAAGTCTCCAGTGAGTGAAAGAAAAGCCCAAATCAAAACAAAAGTAGGGCACAGTTCTAGGCGTCTGGGAATGTCTCTTCCAGAAAGTTTCCACAGCAACAAAATAGGAGTTCACTTCTCCTACAAGTAAAATCTTGGATCCGGCAAAAACAAGGGCTTCAGGTGTTTGTCAAATACTTCCACCGAATATTCGGCGTCTTCTCCTTCTTTCCTGCAGATGAGCACCTTATCAGCATGGATATGGCGTCCCAGTCTCCAATCAGCTTTACAGTCTTTAAACTTTTTAGACACCGGTGGCGAACATGACTGGTATCGCCGGGCATGGGGCACTTTGAGTTTTTCCCACACAAACTCGTCATACCACCGTGGTCGCAAGACCTCGACTTCATACAATAAGTCCCGAGGCAAGTAGGGGTACTCCCACCCATATTCACGGGCGACTCTCTGGGAGAAAAGTCTCTGCAATCGAGCTAGAGGCGGCATCACATCTCGCTCACCTTCTCCTGGCTGTACGATGGCCTCCGGGTGCCGAGGTACCTTCACCATCTCAGGCGGCTTTGCTCTTGGTGCCCGCAATGAAGCACGCTGCATCCCCACTATCAGAGCGGGTGATGTGGTTGAATGTGGAGGGTTATTTGGAGGACTAGGCTTCCTCAATAACTCCGGGGCTTGCACCCGAAGCGTACTGTCATCTATGGACATGGGGGAGTCCTGTGGCTTACTCTGCACGGGTAGCGGGCGTCTGTCCCAGCCCTTCCGGTGGAACAGATCGTCTATTTCTCCGTCATCCCCACAGTCCGACAGCGACTCTATATCGGAGGTGTCATACATCTCGGCGGGAAGGTAGTCCCTAGTGGACGGAGAACTACCCTCCCCTGCGGGCTCCACCAGATGTGAACTCCCGACACCTCCAACCACACACACAGTCCCAGCCCCTGGCTCACCTGGACCTTTTTCAACATTGGGATGTCCAGGATTCTTCCGATCGGATCCATCCAGGTCCGGCAAGCAGCGGGGCGAAGCTCGACCACGACCACAGGAGGCCTGCACCAGGCCTATCTTCCTCTTCGGGGGTGGCAGCAGGGAGTCTGTGGTGACCGAAGCAGTGTCCTCTGATTTTTCTCTCTCAGTCTCTGGTTGGGCAGTCACTTCGCCCTGGTCAGCGCGTACGGGAACCTCCGCAGAGGCTTTGATCTCTCCCTCCGGAGTGGCGGTTCCTGTGATGCAGTTGAGGCGTAGGGCCCGGGGCCTTTCCGTGTGTGGTTCAACCTCAAAAAGGAACTCCTTGCATGCTTCGCATCGCCCAAATGGCTTTAGTTGGACCACCAGTCCCGAGCATCCGGGACAGATCACACCGAGGGCCTCCGTGTCTCTGCATGAATACAGAGCCAACTGTCCTCGGGGCCTAAGTCTTATTCCCGTGTCTGTCAGGGGAGCAGCAAATGCAGTCATCTTGAAAGGATAAGATACCGACATCCACTGGGAGCCTGAGTTCACTCCGACCACTTGCTGCTCCATCACGCGCTGACCACGCGCCGGAGTCTCCACATATATCTCCACACGTGGCCAGACTCCTCCCACGACTTGCACACTTTCGCGGGCTTCCGCCAGCCTCCGCCCACGAATTGTACAGTCACGGGGTGCCTCGTGGCGCAGTGCAGCAAAAGTCCCCACATGTAGTACGTCACACGGCTGGACTCCTCCCTCTTCCCGCTCTTTCTGCATGGGCCTCTCCCGGTTTTTCAGAGAAATTTCCACGACTTCGAGCACAGGGACGCACTTTGGCCAATCACATGGCCGACCTGCTCGGACCTCCTCCGGGCAGCAAAGTTCAAACACAGCCGTTCCAAACCTCAGGGTCAACACACATTTCATCCCGGACGCACGAGCCCCCACGTGTAGCGGCCTCACTCCGTCCTCTTTAGCTAGGGGTATGTCACGCGACAGAGTGAGGTGCGCTACGGCCCATGTCCTCCCCATGGCTGTGGGTGAGGTGAAGGCCAGTACCAATCTTTTCCTCGGGCCAAATGTGTGCTGGTTATGAGGGTCAGTCCTTCCGCGCCAGAATCTCCTTTTGCTCCCATTAACAGAGTCCATACACCCATCAAAGTCCAAACTCAGGTTTATTGCGTATCTCCACATACAGTCAAATACAACGGTATGATACGATGGGGAAGCAGGTCGAGGCACTGTACAGGTTCCTAGTCCCTACACTCCCTGTGCTATGACCAGGGGTTGCTGGAGCCTTGATTAGAGCTCCTCCGCTGCGCTGTAGCCCCTATCAGGGGAAGATGTCCTCCAAGGGAGTTACCGAAGGCCCATCCATCACCGGGTTGACACTGCACCGGGTCTTCGGACGGGTGACCTCCCCAGCCTCCTCACCTCAGATGCGGGTCCCCTCGCAAGGGGCGCCCTGGAGCAACTTCACCCTCGCGGGACCCAGTCGGAGTCACCGGGTCCCAGGCCTCCTCAATAGTACCTCACCCCAGGCTGAAGGTGCCTGGGATGGACTCCATCTTCATTCCGGCCAGGCCTAAGGCGCCTAGGCCGGAACCTTGAACCGCCCGCACCCAGGCCTAAGGTGCCTGGGTGCGTGAAGAGATGATCCCCGAAGAAAAAAAGACCTTGTGGCGAGGGCGTCTCCCCCTTTTATATCTCCCATCGACACCACGGCGGGTTCCCCGCCCCAGCCGCACCATCTCCGCAAAGGGACAAAAAGGGGTAGCACTGTGATAGTGATTCTGCCCGGAGCCAGTAGGTACACTGACACCCACTGGTCAAGGAGAATATCGCACCACCCAATCCTCCACGAATAACAAAAAGGGGTCTGAACCCTAACATAACTACACACCTGGGTCACACTACCCCTAGGTGTATCCCACTAAATTGAGGACCCCGCTATATATATATATATATATATATATATATATATATATATATATATATATATATATCACTGTATTCAGTTTAGCTAGATCCGTTCCTGTTATTCTCTTCCTAATATACTGACAGGCAGGCAGCAGCAGTATTTTCAGTCAGTGTACTGTTTTCTGTGCACAGTGTGCAACTAAAGCTAACTGCAGACAATTGCTGGTGTTCTCTTCCTAATATTCTGACAGGCAGGCAGCAGCAGTATTTTCAGTCAGTGTACTGTGTCCTGTGTACAGTGTGCAACTAAAGCTAACTGCAGACAATTGCTGGTGTTCTCTTCCTAATATACTGACAGGCAGGCGGCAACAGTATTTTCAGTCAGTGTACTGTGTCCTGTGCACAGTGTGCAACTACAGCTAACTGCAGACAATTGCTGGTGTTCTCTTCCTAATATACTGACAGGCAGGGAGTGGCAGTATTTTCAGTCAGTGTACTGTTTCCTGTGTACAGTGTGCAACTAAAGCTAACTGCGGACAATTGCTGGTATTCTCTTCCTAATAATACCACAGGCATGCAGCTGCAGTATTTTCAGTCAGTGTACTGTATACTGGCCGCAGTGTGCAGCTAAAGCTGACTGCAGACAATTCCTTGTGTACCTACCTATTCCAATACATAAAATAAAGTATGTCTGGAAGGCCAACAAGGAGAGGCAGACAGTCACAGGCCAATAAAAGAGGGCAAGCAGGCTCTGTGTCTAGAGGTAACAGTGCTGGTCGTAGACACGGTGCATCCTCATCAGCACGTGGCCGTGGGACACGCTTGTCCTTTTTTACGGTGACCAAGCCATCCTCATCCTCCTCATCCTCTCTCACCCAGGCTCAGGGTACTTTGTCTGGCAAAGCGGCCTCTTCCCTCGGCTCAATGGCATCAGTCACTCCTTCCCTAGCCCCACCATGTCCTCATGAGGAGTCCCCCGAACTGTTTGACCACAGTGTTGGGTACATGCTGCAGGAGGAAGCGCAGCGTTTTGAAGGCTCCGATGATGGAACCCAGCCAGGAAGGCAGTAATGTGAGCCCAGAGAGAGGGGGTGCCCATGAAGGACAGCAAACTGGCAGTCATGTTCCCCCAGCTGCAGCATACTGCCAGGTTTGCTCCAGTGATGAGGAGGTCACTGACTCTACGTGGGTGCCTGATAGGAGAGAGGAGGAGGAAGAGGAGGAGAAGGCACATCTCCAATTAGGCGGGATCCCTTCCAGGGGCCAGCTTAAGGGCAGCACACCGCAGAGCTCTGCATGTGCAGGGCGCTGCTGTCTCTGCGCGTTATTCCAAAAGTTCTTTGGTGTGGCCCTTTTTTGAGACATGTGCAGCAGACCGCACCTTTGCTATTTGCAACATATGTCTGAAGCGTATCTCGCGTGGCCAAAACAGCAGCCACTTGGGCACCACATGCTTGACCAGACATATGTCGACCTGCCATGCAGTCCGTTGGCAAGCGTACAGAAAAGACCCACACCAAAGAACAAAGCTGACCTCTCCTTGCTCCTCATCAGCTGGGATCTCCAACCCCACTATAGCTTCAGTCCTCTCTGAAACCTGCACTGAGAGGAATGAAGGTGTAGAATTAGGTGTGTCACAGCCAAGTACTTGCGGGCAATCTGCTAACAGTACACCAACGTCAGATTGTACCAGGCAAATTTCCCTGCCCCAGCTACTGCACCGCCGACAGATGTTCGCTCCCAGCCATCCACATGCCCAGCGGTTGAATGCTAGCTTGGCTAAATTGCTAGCACAACTGCTGCCTTTTCAGTTGGTAGACTCTGCTCCCTTCCGTGAGTTTGTGGAATGTGCGGTTCCTCAGTGGCAGGTTCCCAAACGCCACTTTTTTTCACGGAAGGCGATTCTGGCTCTCTACCGGCATGTGGAAGGCAATGTCTTGGCCTCACTGGACAGGGCGGTCAGCGGTAAGGTGCATATTACCGCTGACTCATGGTCCAGCAGGCATGGACAGGGACGTTACCTATCTTTCATGGTGCATTGGGTGACTCTGCTGGCAGCTGGGAAGGATGCAGGACAAGGTGCAGTAGTTTTGGAGGTTGTTCCACCACCACGCCTCCAAAATGCTAATAGTGGTGATTCTGACACACCTCTCTCCTCCACCCCTCCTCTTCTTTTTCCTTCATGGCCTCTTCCTCTGCTGATTTGTCCTCGGAACCAGCGGTGCTCCATAGGCATTCAAGGGGCTACGCAAGTACGCAGGCAAAAAGATGCCATGCGGTGCTGGATCTGGTGTGCTTGGGGGACAGGAGCCACACTGGGGCAGAGATTCTGTCAGCTCTGCAGGGGCAGGCTCAGAGGTGGTTGACGCCACACCAGCTTAAGCAAGGAATGGTGGTTTGCGACAATGGCACCAACCTCCTCTCCGCCCTCCGACAGCTACAGCTGACCCTTGTGCCCTGTTTGGCTCACGTCCTTAACTTGGTGGTGCAGCGGTTCTTGGGCAGGTACCCAGGCTTACAGGATGTCCTGAGGCCAGGAAAGTCTGTGTGCATTTCCGCCGGTCATACTGTATAATGCCAAAGAGGACCGACATCTGCAAGATTGTATTTGTTTAACAGGCACCACATCCCAAAAATAAGTAAATAAAACAAAAAGCCCCCTAGGAGGTGGGACTTTAAAAGTGACTGAAAAACACACATCAGAGTATGTTGAAAATATATAGATTTTAATAAATAGTTACAAAAAGACAAATTTGATGTAGATCACATGGATTATGCAAATCCAAACTGGAAATTAACATGATACCAAAAGAAGAAATTGAAACATATATTATTATTTGTCAGACCCGACAGCTGTTTCGGTTATACCCTTCCTCGGGGGATTTGCAGACAAAAGATTTTCAGATATTATAGACAAACAGATTCTGTTGAATATACAATATGATATAAATTACAAATTACACAGTGCATATATGTACATAGATAAAAGTAAATATAGAAAATAAATAATAAAAAAGTGCTCACAGTAATTTGTCAAAAGAGGGTCAGCATTCAATACACCAAGGAACTACATGCACGGCAGAGAACACAGGGTGAGGCACAGAGTCGCACCCCACCTGTGTGGGGAGTTCCAAGATGAAAGGGATCCAGTAGACCTCAAACGAGGGTCTCCAGGTGGAAACACGCAGGGAAATCAGGAGAAGCTCAAAAGAGTCCCCCAGGGCAGCTCTCTAAAGACAAACACAAGAAAATGTATGTAGATAATGGGAGATAAAGAAGGGGGAGGGGGAAAAATCATATTGATGAATCCCTATTGTATAGTAATACCCCCCATTTTATATACCCAAAATAAAAATCCCGTATATACAAGTATAAGTTAACCCATCATATATATATGTATGTATCCAAGGGCAACCTACCAGTATAGCGAAATATTCCAAATCAAAAAGGTATCAGGTAGGCAAGAGGAACTGCTTCAAAAATAGAGAGGGTGTCCTCAACAAACCATTTGCATTGAATGTACATTAATTATGGCCGTGAAGCAAATCTATGTGTGGTTCCAATCTTCTAGTTTGAATTCTAAGAAATAAAACATAGATGGAAAAAAGATGGTCATACATTAGTCCAGGGCAAATAGTTTGAATATCAGATTGCCAAAGATTGTGTCCTATAGGGAGATTACCTGTATGGACATTGAGAGCTGCTGAGATCCCTGCGTATGATGCCTCATGTGGACTGTAGTAAGACCATGGAGGCTTTAAATGGCGTTCAAAGGGCATCTGCACATGCGTCAAAAGACTCCGTAAACGGCGCCGACGCGGTGACGTCACTACGTCCTCCGCTATACATCCATGCTGTCTCTAAACAGACTCATAGCTAGAGGGCCTATATAGACCATCTGCGCATGCGTCAAAAAAGCGTCACGACGGGCGTCAAAGCAATGACATCATCACGTCGTCCGTCGCATCTCTATGACGCTCTAAACAAGCATCTGAAACAGAGGATTTGTATAAAAAATAGGCGCACATTCCAAAAACAAAACAGTAAAACAAAAACAAACAAAAGAACCCAAAGAACAATCCTCCCTCAAGTATAGTAAGTATTATAAGTATAAAAAAGAAGAAAGGGGGAAGGGTTTTCTGTTATTTGTATTATTTGTTGTGGCAGATGGACAAGAAGGATTTGAATCCAAAACTTAATCACCACTCGGGGACCCCCCGTGCGACAACTGCCGGCCGCCGCCCCAAGTGACAGCAGCAGGCACATGACGCACGCCGACGCACAAATGCAAATAATTGCATATAAAAGGGAGAAAAATAACCAGACCGCCCCGGCACAAAGCCGGGCGATATGGCTCACTCCCTATGTGCGCCGTGTGAGGCAAAAAAGGACCCAAAGGGGAGCTCCAAAATGCACGTGTATGCAGGTCGTCGGTGCATCAAAGTGGGGGAAAAAAAAGGGGGGGAGGGGAGAAGGGGAGGGGGAAGGGGAAAAGAAAAACATTCTTTAAAATTCCATATACAAATTTCTGATTACATACTATACATAAATAGACAATATCTATACATGATAGAGGATATATCGTGTCCCTTGTGTGTTCACTCTTCCCAACCACCTGAAGAGAAGCCCTCCAGGAATGGACGATAACTAATAAGGTCGTTCAGTCCTGGAGGCATTTAGGAAAAAAATCCATCGAGTCTCTCTCTGTAAGAGTGTCCTATTCCAATCTCCTCCCCTGTTACTGGGGTGTATCCTATCCAAGATCAGAAATTTTATTCTAGGAATTCTACCATTGTGGACATCTTTTGTATGTCGTCCAAGGGGAAGATCAGGATCACATTTTTTCAAGCAGTTGATATGTCTAGCCGCTCGTTTAAAGAATGGCTGTTTGGTTTTGCCAATGTAGTATGATCCACACTGGCACGTGAGTAAATAAACAACTCCTTCTGTTTTGCAATTCGCAAAGTGGGTAGGTTTAAATATTTTACCATTAGGTAATAATGCTGCAGGGTCAATGTTCATGTACTGGCACAGATTGCAGCCTCCACATCGATAAGTACCTGGTCGCCTACACGGGTCAACACGAAATTCACCCGTGTATTCGCTTTGTATCAAATTGTCCTTGATTGACTTGGCCTTCCAATAGGTGATTAACAGTTGAGCCGATACAAATGGGGCTAATGATGGATCGATCTGCAGAAGGTGCCAGTATCTAAAAACAATTTTTCTGACCTGTTCACTTTGTCTGTTGAATTTAGTAATGATGCGTACAGTATTGGAGTCAGGATTATCGGGTTTAATACTCGGTTGTTTTTTTGTCAGAAGTTGGTCCCTAGATTTAAGAGTAGCCCTTTTAAAAGATTTTTTGAGGCTGCTAAGAGAGTAGCCTCGTATTAAGAGGCGATCTCTTAGGGCATTGGCTTCGTTCTGAAACGTAACATCATTCGTGCAGTTTCGACGTAGTCGTAAATACTGTCCATATGGGATTGATTTAACTAATGATATGGGGTGTGCACTTCCCGCATGTAATATAGAATTACATGCAGTGTCTTTGCGATATAGTGCACTTGTTAATCTGCCATTTGTATCCTTCAGTATGGTAATATCTAAAAAATTAATGGATGTTTCACTATACGTCATGGTAAATCTAAGGTTATATGAATTCACATTCATAGCATCTATACAGGACAATAGTAGTTCTGGAGTGCCTGTCCATACGATAAAAATGTCGTTGATATAGCGACTCCAATTAGTAATGCATTCAGTCAGGGGCATTAAGCTCTCTTCTGATAGAAAATTCTGTTCCCACTCCCCCAGATACAAGTTTGCGTACGATGGGGCGCAACACGTCCCCATTGCTACGCCCTGTATCTGGAGGTAGTGGGACCCATCGAATGAAAAAGCATTACAAGTAAGAATATGTTCAAGAGCGGAAAGCAAGAACAAATCAAAGGGACGATTATCTCGATGGGATTGGGATAGCATATGTCTGATTACCCCAATGCCCCGCTGGTGGGGGATGGAGCTATATAGTGCTTCTACATCAACAGCCACCAGCAGGGCATTGGGGGGCACAGACATTTCATCCAGTTGATTGAGTAAGTGCATTGTGTCTTTCACAAATGAAGGTAGATTGTTCACATATGGACGAATCTGTTCGTCTATGAATTTGCTCAAGTTTTCCGTAATACTGCCACATCCCGATACAATGGGACGACCCAGTGGTGTAATATGATTTTTATGTACCTTAGGAAGACTATAAAAAGTCGGAATTTTGGGGTAAGGGGTTCTAATGAAGTTCCAAATCTGCAGACTGATTGTCCTATTGGTATAGGCACCATCAATCAGCAGATAGAAAGCCTCATTGAATTTTCCTATCTTATTTCTAGAGATTTTACTGTAGCAATCACTGTTATTGAGTATTTTTAAACACATCTCCTTATATTGGAGATTCCCCATGATCACAATATTGCCCCCTTTATCTGCCGGTTTTATTGTCAACTTGACATTTTTGGTCAATTTTTTAAGGGCCTTGTTCTCACCTTCCGTTAAATTGGATGGATTCTGACGCTTACGATTGATATTGATCTTCTTAATATCTTTAGTTGTCATGGTCAGAAAGGCTCCTAAGTTGATATTAGTACCTATGGCAGGGAATTTGTCGGATTTCTTTTTTAGGGAAGATTGTATCTTTGGTAGGATGATTTTTGAAGTACTAGTCGATGGGAATGAATCGCCCATCAACAAACTATCCAAGTCTATCCTATCAATAAGATCCACATTGGGCTTATTCATAGAAAGATCCACGAGAGTCTGTACATCCTTTTCATGTTGACTCATAGTGTTAACTTTCTCTGTTTCTTTTGTGTCTTTACTGGAAATTTCAGTTTTTGTATACATGCTTTTTAATAACAATTTTCTCGAAAATAACTGTAGGTCCTTAACCAATTAACGACCGCCCACCGCCGATTTACGTCGGCAGAATGGCACCGACAGGCAGAATCACGTAGATCTACGTGATCGCCTTTGTGCAGTTGGGGGGTCCATCCGGACCCCCCTTCACTGCAGTGAGCGGCCGTTAAGTGTTCGGGAGCGATCAGGCATGAGGGGGCGGCCGCTCGATTCCGCCCCCCCCTCGCGATCGCTCCCGGCCAATGAAAATGCTTCCTCCACCATGTGATGTAAACACAGGCAGGAGGAAGTGATGTCATCTCCCCCGCGGCGGTCTTTTCGATTCCGGCGCCGAGGAGAGAGGAAGCAGGTTAGTGCACCAACAGTCCACTGACACTTAGGTACACATAGGCACACAAATCACCCCCCAGTCACCCCCAGATCACCCCCCAGGTCACCCCAAAGCCCCCAATCACAGTGTCACTGATTGCAGTGATCATTTATTTTACTGATCACTGCATTTAGTGTCATCTGTGATTGTAAAAAGTTGCAGGGCAGTTAGGATTAGGCCCCTTTAGGTCCAGGGTAGCCCCCTAACCCCCCCTAATAAAGGTTTAACCCCTTGATCACCCCCCAGGTAACCCTTTCACCCCCTAACTTCAGCGTCACTAAGCGATTGTTTTTCTGATCGCTGTATTCGTGTCGCTGGTGTTTTAGATAGGCAGTTATTTTTTTTTAGGTTCGCCGCAGGTTTTTATTAGTGTCAGGTACCCCCATATATTATTTTAACCCCCTGATTGCCCCTAGAGTTAACCCTTTCACCAGTGATCGCCGTATAAGCGTCACTGGTGTCACTGGTTAGCCAGTAAGTTATTTAGTTATTTAGGTTACCCGTCAGGTTTTTATATAGTGTCAGGTACCCCCATATTTAACCTAATAAAGGTTTTAACCCCCTGATTGCCCCTAGTTAACCCTTTCACCAGTGATCACCATATAAAGGTTACGGGTGACGCTGGTTGATTAGTTTGCTTTTTATAGCATCAGGGCACCCGCCGTATATAACCCAATAAAGGTTTAACCCCCCTGATCGCCCGGCGGGTGAGATCAATTAGGTTTTAGCGCCAGAGAGGGTCTGTGTCGCCCCAGGCAGTGTTAGGTTAGTGCCAGTAACGCTAACACCCACGCGCAAAGCATACACCCCCCTTAGTGGTATAGTATCTGATCAGATCTATACTAGCATCCCCAGCGGTTTAGGGTTCCCAAAAACGCAGTGTTAGCGGGATCAGCCCAGATACCTGCTAGTGCCTGCGTTTAGCCCCTCCGCCCAGCCCAGCCCAGCCCAGCCCACCCAAGTGCAGTATCGATCGATCACTGTCACTTACCAAACACAACACACATAACTGCAGCGTTCGCAGAGACAGGCCTGATCCCTGCGATCGCTAACAGTTTTTTTGTAGCGTTTGATATATTTGCTGACGACAGTCAGGTGCTTTTTTTCCTGTGAATCTTACTAGTGTACCCCTAAATTTAGAGCCCAAAATGGCAAGACGAAGGTACACTAGTAAAGAGGCCTACGAGATTCTGAGCATGACAGATAGTGAAGAGGAGGTCACGTATCTGTCAGATTCAGGCTCAGAATATCTTCCCGTAGAAGACAGTGACGTCAGCGGCCCCACGTCAGATAGCTCTGACGACGAAGTTGAGGTCCCTGCTAAGGTCAGGTGTACCCGATCCCGATCTTCTGAGGTTGTTGAGGAGCAAGAACCGCAGGTCTCTCGTATCATGGAGCAGAGTAGTACTAGCGCCGCTATTCCTTCTGGTGAACTGGCAAGCACCAGCGGCCTAGTACAGCCTGGACGTACATCCAGCACTGCAGTAACACTTGGTGACGTGGCGAGTCCCATAAGTGCAGTTCAAGCTGGCGAGGTGGCAAGCACAAGTAGTGTCCCGCTGCCACCAAGAAGACAAAGGCAGGCCCGTCGTGCCCATACTGCCCTTCCTGCAGAATTCGCCTATCCTGATTGGGTCCCCACCACTTCTGCAGAACCCGTACTTCCCCCATTCACTGCCCAACCCGGTATTCAGGTGGAAACAGCTGATTTTATTCCAATTGATTTTTATTCGCTGTTTTTCACGGAAGATCTCTATAAATCTATTGTGGACCAGAGTAATTTATATGCTGGTCAATTTATCGCCGCTAACCCCCAGTTGCCTAAAATTGCCAGAAATTGGAAACCAATTACGGTTTCCGAATTTAAGACCTTTCTGGGCCTTTCCCTCAACATGGGCACACATAAATTTCCGTCATTGCGTGCTTATTGGTCCACGCACCCAATTGACCACATGCCCGTGTTCTCTGCCTCCATGTCCAGGGCACGATACGAGCAGATTTTGCGGTTCATGCACTTCAACGACAATGAACTTTGTCGTCCACGTGGGGACCCTGAATACGACCGGCTCTATAAAATTCGGCCCCTCATAAACCACTTCAACGAACGTTTTGCAGCCTTGTTTACTCCCGATCAAGTTGTCTGCGTTGATGAGTCCCTGATTAAATTTTCTGGCAGCTTGTCTTTCAAGCAGTACCTTCCCAGCAAGCGTGCCAGATACGGGGTCAAGCTCTACAAGTTCTGTGACAGGGCAACAGGCTATGTAGTGAACTTTACGGTTTATGAGGGAAAAGATAGTCAGATTGAGTCGGTCAACTGCCCGGATTACATAGGGAGCGCTGGCAAGATAGTGTGGAACTTGGTGTCACCCTTATTCGGAAAGGGGTACCACTTGTATGTGGACAATTATTACACGAGCGTGCCACTGTTTAGTCACTTGTTTGATCATCAGATTGGAGCATGTGGCACCGTGCGACCTAATCGCTGGGGCTTTCCCCAGCGGCTTGTAGATGCCCGTCTTAGGCTGGGGGAGAGAGCCTGCTTGAAGTGTAATAACTTGCTCGCTATGAAGTGGAGGGACAATAAGAATGTTTTCCTTCTTACCTCCCTTCATGCAGATACGACAGTCCAAATTCGTACGGCGACTGGTGTTGTGGAGAAACCCCTCTGTGTCCACGAATATAACCAAAATATGGGAGGGGTGGACCTCAACGACCAGTTGATGGCGCCGTATCTAATTGACCGTAAGGCGAGACGCTGGTACAAAAAAGTGTCTCTATCATTATTCCAATTGGCTTTGCTGAACGCTCATGTGCTATACAGAGCTTCAGGCGGGACGTTATCTCTTCTAAAATTCCAGAATGAGATAGTCACAGAACTCCTGTATCCAGGCGGTTCTGCACCTCACCATCCCCTACCAAATGCAGTAAGCCGGCTGCATGAGAGGCATTATACGCATCTCCTCCCGAATACCCCTACCCAAAGCCACCCCCAAAAAAGATGTCGTGTCTGTAGCAAGCGCGGATTTAGGCGTGACACCCGTAGTTTTTGTCCACTCTGTCCTGACAAGCCTGGTCTTTGCCAAGGTGAATGTTTTGAACGCTACCACTCAAAAGTGAAGTTTTAGCGTAGGGTACAGCATTTCACAGACAAGGACACACTTACACAGGGTCTCCCAAGATGCCATTACATTTTGAGAGACCCGAACCATTACAGTTGTAAAGTTACAAAAAAAAGTGTAAAAAAGAAAAAAAAAACGTAAAAAACAAAACACAAAAAAAATATAAAATAAAAAAACCAAAAATAGTTGTCGTTTTATTGTTCTCTCTCTCTCTATTTTCTCTCTATTGTTCTGCTCTTTTTTACTGTATTCTATTCTGCAATGTTTTATCATGCTTGCTTTTCAGGTATGTAATTTTTTGTTTTCAGGTGCGCCATTCAACTGCAGCGCGGAATTATTTATCTTGACAGCAACAGCGTTTGCTCCCACGATACATAAAGCCGTGACTCCAGTGCTGTAGGAGGTGATTTCACCACCACAGTTAAAAAAAAGAGCATATATGCCGAAGCATGGGGGCAGCAGGGGCGGAGGAGCGATTTTGCTCCTAATGCCGCGTACATACGGTCGAAATTCCGACGGAGGCCTGCCCGTGGAAAATTCCGACCGTGTGTACGCAGCATAACTTTTTTGCGGGAGGATGCCCCCATGCTTCGGCATATATATATTTTAGGCACAGGTTGCGTTAAAACATTTTTTTATTTTTTACTAGGTTTTGTTTTGGTATTTGCTTTGCAGGTATGGCATGGTAAGGTCTTACTGTTGTACTGTAATGTTACTTTGTTTTAATGTTAACCACCATTTGCTTAGCAGGTACGCCATTCAGTTGCAGCGCGGATCTATTTATCTTGACAGCAACAGCGTTTGCTCCCACGATACATAAAGCCGTGACTCCAACGCTGTAGGAGGTGATTTCACCACCACAGTTAAAAAAAAGAGCATATATGCCGAAGCATGGGGGCAGCAGGGGCGGAGGAGCGATTTTGCTCCTAATGCCGCGTATATACAGTCGAAATTCCAACGGAGGCTTGCCCGTGGAAAAGTCCGACCGTGTGTACGCGGCATAACCTTTTATGCCGCGTACATACGGTCGAAATTCCGACGAAGGCTTGACCGTGTGTACGCGGCATAACTTTTTTGCGGGAGGATGCCCCCATGCTTCGGCATATATGCCCATCATTAGAAGTGGGTGGATGAAGGGAGGTATTCTAATGGTGGGCATACCCACCAATCAATCTCTTTTTTTCGTTCAGCCAATAGGCTGTATGAAAAAAAAGATTACAATACATGTCCAACAAGGACCAGCAACGTACTGGTATGTTGCTGGACTTTGAATGTTTATACCAGAATGATGCCTGCGGGTTTAGGTATCATCTTGGTATCATTCTTTTTAGCCAGCAGCCGGCTTTCATGTAAAAGCAATTCTAGCAGATAATTAGCCTCTAGACTGCTTTTACAAGCAGTGGGAGGGAATGTCCCCCCCCCGGATATAAAAAGCACCATTGGGAAATTGGGAAAGCATTTTATCACACCGATCTTGGTGTGGTCAGATGCTTTGAGGGCAGAGGAAAGATCTAGGGTCTAACCCCCCAATTTTTTTCAAAAAAAGAGTACCTGTCACTACTTATTGCTATCATAGGGGATATTTACATTCCCTGAGATAACGATAAAAATGGTAAAAAAATAAAATATGGAAGGCACAGTTTAAAAATAAAATAAAAAAGCCAAATAAATAATAAAAAAAAAAAAAAAAAAAAAAAGCACAGCTGTCCCCCCTGCTCTTGCGCAAAGGCGAACGCAAGCGTCGGTCTAGCGTCATATGTAAACAGCAATTGCATCATGCATGTGAGGTATCACCGCGAAGGTCAGATCGAGGGCAGTCATTTTAGCAGTAGACCTCCTCTGTAAATCTAACGTGGTAACCTGTAAAGGCTTTTAAATGCTTTTAAAAATGAATGTAGTTTGTCGCCGCTGCGCGTTTGTGCGCAATTTTAAAGCATGTCGTGTTTGGTATCCATGTACTCGACCTATGATCATCTTTTTTATTTCATCAAACATTTGGGCAATATAGTGTTTTTTAGTGCATTAAAAATAAAAAAGTGTGTTTTTCCCCCAAAAAATGCGTTTGAAAAATCGTTGCGCAAATACTGTGTGGAAAAAAAAAATGCAACACCCACTATTTTAATCTGTAGGGCCTTTGCTTTAAAAAAATATATAATGTTTGGGGGTTCAACATAATTTTCTTGCAAAAAAAAATTTTTTTTCATGTAAACAAAAAGTGTCAGAAAGGGCTTTGTCTTCAAGTGGTTAGAAGAGTGGATGATGTGTGACATAAGCTTCCTAATGTTGTGCATAAAATGCCAGGACAGTTCAAAACCCCCCCAAATGACCCCATTTTGTAAAGTAGACACCTCAAGCTATTTGCTGAGAGGCCTGTTGAGCCCATTGAATATTTTTTTTTTTGTCCCAAGTGATTGAATAATGACCAAAAAAAAATGTACAAAAAGTTGTCACTAAATTATATATTGCTCAAACATGCCATGGGCATATGTGATATTACACCCCAAAATACATTCTGTTGCTTCTCCTGAGTACGGGGATACCACATGTGTGGGACTTTTTGGGAGCCTAGTCGCGTACGGGACCCCAAAAACCAAGCACCGCCTTCAGGATTTCTATTGGTGTAAATTTTTGATTTCACTCCTCACTGCCTATCACAGTTTCGGAGGCCATGGAATGCCCAGATGGCACAAAACCCCCCCAAATGACCCCATTTTGGAAAGTAGACACCCAAGCTATTTGCTGAGAGGTATGTTGAGTATTTTGCAGATCTCGCTTTTTGTCACAAAGTTTTGAAAATGTAAAAAAAGAAAAAAAAAAAGAAAAAAAAATGTCTTTCTTAATTTTCAAAAACAAATGAGAGCTGTAAAATACTCACCATGCCTCTCAGCAAATAGCTTGGGGTGTCTACTTTCCAAAATTGGGTCATTTGTGGGGGTTTTGGGCTATTTTGACATTTTATGGCCTTCAAAACTGTGATAGGTAGTGAGGAGTGAAATCAAAAATGTATGCCCTTAGAAACCTTGAAGGCGGTGCTTGGTTTTTGGGGTCCCGTACGCGGCTAGGCTCCCAAAAAGTCCCACATATGTGGTATCCCCGTACTCAGGAGAAGCAGCAGAATGTATTTTGGGGTGTAATTTCACATATAACCATGGCATGTGTGAGCAATATATCATTTAGTGACAACTTTTTGTACATTTTTTTTTTCTTTTTGTCATTATTCAATCATTTGGGACAAAAAAAAAATATTCAATGGGCTCAACATGCCTCTCAGCAAATAGCTTGGGGTGTCTACTTTCCAAAATGGGGTCATTTGGGGGGGTTTTGTGCCATCTTGGCATTTTATGGCCTTCAAAACTGTGATAGGTAGTGAGGAGCGAAATCAAAAATTTATGCCCTTAGAAACCTTGAAGGCGGTGCTTGGTTTTTGGGGTCCCGTACGCGGCTAGGCTCCCAAAAAGTCCCACACATGTGGTATCCCCGTACTCAGGAGAAGCAGCAGAATGTATTTTGGGGTGTAATTTCACATATGCCCATGGTATGTGTGAGCAATATATCATTTAGTGACAACTTTGTGCAAAAAAAAAAAAGTTTGTCATATTCCCGCAACCTGTGGCAAAATATAAAATATTCCATGGACTCAACATGCCTCTCAGCAAATAGCTTGGGGTGTCTACTTTCCAAAATGGGGTAATTTGGGGGGGTTTTGTGCTATTTTGGCATTTTATGGCCTTCGAAACTGTGATAGGTAGTGAGGAGTGAAATCAAAAATTTACGCCCTTAGAAATCCTGAAGACGGTGCTTGGTTTTTGGGGCCCTGTACGCGGCTAGGCTCCCAAAAAGTCCCACACATGTGGTATCCCCGTACTCAGGAAAAGCAGCAGAATGTATTTTGGGGTGCAATTCCACATATAACCATGGCATGTGTGAGCAATATATCATTTAGTGACAACTTTTTGTACATTTTTTTTTTCTTTTTGTCATTATTCAATCATTTGGGACAAAAAAAAAATATTCAATGGGGTCAACATGCCTCTCAACAAATAGCTTGGGGTGTCTACTTTCCAAAATGGGGTCATTTGGGGGGGTTTTGTGCCATCTTAGCATTTTATGGCCTTCAAAACTGTGATAGATAGTGAGGAGTGAAATCAAAAATTTATGCCCTTAGAAACCTTGAAGGCGGTTCTTGGTTTTTGGGGTCCCGTACGCGGCTAGGCTCCCAAAAAGTCCCACACATGTGGTATCCCCGTACTCAGGAGAAGCAGCAGAATGTATTTTGGGGTGTAATTTCACATATGCCCATGGCATGTGTGAGCAATATATCATTTAGTGACAACTTTGTGCAAAAAAAAAAGTTTGTCATATTCCCGCAACCTGTGGCAAAATATAAAATATTCCATGGACTCAACATGCCTCTCAGCAAATAGCTTGGGGTGTCTACTTTCCAAAATGGGGTCATTTGGGGGGGTTTTGTGCTATTTTGGCATTTTATGGCCTTCGAAACTGTGATAGGTAGTGAGGAGTGAAATCAAAAATTTGCGCCCTTAGAAATCCAGAAGGCGGTGCTTGGTTTCCGGGGTCCCGTACGTGGCTAGGCTCCTAAAAAGTCCGACACATGTGGTATCCCCGTACTCAGGAGAAGCAGCAGAATGTATTTTGGGGTGCAATTCCACATATAACCATGGCATGTGTGAGCAATATATCATTTAGTGACAACTTTTTGTAATTTTTTATTTTTTTTTGTCATTATTCAATCACTTGGGACAAAAAAAAAATATTCAATGGGCTCAACATGCCTCTCAGCAATTTCCTTGGGGTGTCTACTTTCCAAAATGGGGTCATTTGGGGGGGTTTTGTACTG
Organism: Rana muscosa; assembly: GCA_029206835.1. Classification (NCBI taxonomy): domain Eukaryota; kingdom Metazoa; phylum Chordata; class Amphibia; order Anura; family Ranidae; genus Rana; species Rana muscosa. The sequence continues at coordinate 1,193,393,039 of CM055116.1, read as the reverse complement.
CCCTGCCATTTTAGCACCTCAAGAAATGAGATAGGCAGTCATAAATTTAAAGCTGTGTAAATTTCAGAAAATGTATCCTAGATTGTAAACGCTATAACTTTTGCGCAAACCAATAAATATACGCTTATTGACATTTTTTTTACTGAAGACATGTGGCTGAATACATTTTGGCCTAAATGTATGACTAAAATTGAGTTTATTCGATTTTTCTTATAACAAAAAGTAGAAAATATCATTTTTTTTCAAAATTTTCGGTTTTTTTCTGTTTATATCGCAAAAAATAAAAATCGCAGAGGCAATCAAATACCATTAAAAGAAAGCTCTATTTGTGGGAAGAAAAGGACGCAAATTTCATTTGGGTACAACATTGCATGTCCGCACAATTTACAGTTAAAGCAGCGCAGTGCCGAATCCCAAAAACAGGCCTGGTCCTAATGGCCCGAAATGGTCCGGGGCTTAAGTGGTTAATAACCTCAAATTTATCCAAATCTGAGTTTGGGCAAAAGTTTAGCCCCCTAGATAAGACAGATCTTTCGTCATCCGATAATGTGTAATCCGATAGATTAATAATGTTCAACCTATCACTACTGGTTTCATTGCTATTTAGCTATGATATCGTGCTCGATGACCCAATATTCATCTCTGCCAGAGGTTCAGTCACGTCTAGTACATTCGGGTGAGGGAATAGGATTCCCGATGTTGGTTGTTCCAGTGGGCCAATTCGTGGTCCAGTTGTCTTTATATTTTGTATCCCATTTTGAGGAGGGATTGCTTCCAACATACGTTTTTTGGTCTGTCCCTTATTGGGTGATTTCCATTTGTTTTTAAGGGGTTTTTTCCTATCTGTGGCTGAACGCTGGGAGGATGAGGAGAGTGAGGAATTGAGTGAGGCATTAGAGCCCCTTTCGGCAGTTGCGCCTCTTGTTTTATTAAATTTGGGGCGCATACGTTGGTTGTTATTTTTTTGCCAATGATATGCTTTAGATTCTTTAAAAGCAATCTTATCTCTCCAGAATTTTTGTTCTTTGGCTGGCAAAACATTACCCGCCAATAGATCAAGGTGGATTTTTATACTCTCTTCTAGAGTTTTGTAGTTATCAAAATTTTCATATGGTTTAAGCTGTGTATATATATTTTCAATTTCTATATTCAAAATCACAACTCTTCTAGAATATTCCTCCATTAATAACTTCATCATGACAAGGCTGCACTGTTGCAAATTTTTTTCCCACTGTTTTTTAAAAGATTCCTCAATATTCTCAAATGTTGGGAAGATCTGAATACGTAAACCCAACGGGTTCAGGTCCTCCCTAATATATTGCTCAAATCCCTCAATGTGCCATAATAGTTGTGCTTTCTTTTCAACTAATTTGGATAGTTGAGAGAATAAGGCTGACATTTCGGAGATTTGGGCTTCCTTTTTAGCTTGCTCTCTGTATCTAGACATATGTCCCTCAAAGTCCCTAGACTTAAACATGACGTATGGTGAATATAGTGACAGAGAAAACACCAAAACTTATGTATATATCAGAATATGGAAAAAAAAAAAAAAGACTATAAAAGCAAAAAATAAATCAAATTAAACATCAACAGAAATTATATTTCTCAGATCTCCAGTAAATTTGTAAAGGAGTATTGTCAAAACATATTTATATATATATATATATATATATATATATATATATATACATACATATGTGTATGAATACACACATGTATATGTATAAACGTAAAACAAAATTGCAAATGTCGGAAAATTTCGGGGGTGTGGGTATTTACTACCCGATTGTATAGAAGACAAAGAGGACCGACATCTGCAAGATTGTATTTGTTTAACAGTCACCACATCCCAAAAATAAGTAAATAAAACAAAAAGCCCCCTAGGAGGTGGGACTTTAAAAGTGACTGAAAAACACACATCAGAGTATGTTGAAAATATATAGATTTTAATAAATAGTTACAAAAAGACAAATTTGATGTAGATCACATGGATTATGCAAATCCAAACTGGAAATTAACATGATACCAAAAGAAGAAATTGAAACATATATTATTATTTGTCAGACCCGACAGCTGTTTCGGTTATACCCTTCCTCGGGGGATTTGCAGACAAAAGATTTTCAGATATTATAGACAAACAGATTCTGTTGAATATACAATATGATATAAATTACAAATTACACAGTGCATATATGTACATAGATAAAAGTAAATATAGAAAATAAATAATAAAAAAAGTGCTTACAGTAATTTGTCAAAAGAGGGTCAGCATTCAATACACCAAGGAACTACACGCACGGCAGAGAACACAGGGTGAGGCACAGAGTCGCACCCCACCTGTGTGGGGAGTTCCAAGATGAAAGGGATCCAGTAGACCTCAAACGAGGGTCTCCAGGTGGAAACACGCAGGGAAATCAGGAGAAGCTCAAAAGAGTCCCCCAGGGCAGCTCTCTAAAGACAAACACAAGAAAATGTATGTAGATAATGGGAGGTAAAGAAGGGGGAGGGGGAAAAATCATATTGATGAATCCCTATTGTATAGTAATACCCCCCATTTTATATACCCAAAATAAAAATCCCCTATATACAAGTATAAGTTAACCCATCATATATATATGTATGTATCCAAGGGCAACCTACCAGTATAGCGAAATATTCCAAATCAAAAAGGTATCAGGTAGGCAAGAGGAACTGCTTCAAAAATAGAGAGGGTGTCCTCAACAAACCATTTGCATTGAATGTACATTAATTATGGCCGTGAAGCAAATCTATGTGTGGTTCCAATCTTCTAGTTTGAATTTTAAGAAGTAAAACATAGATGGAAAAAAGATGGTCATACATTAGTCCAGGGCAAATAGTTTGAATATCAGATTGCCAAAGATTGTGTCCTATAGGGAGATTACCTGTATGGACATTGAGAGCTGCTGAGATCCCTGCGTATGATGCCTCATGTGGACTGTAGTAAGACCATGGAGGCTTTAAATGGCGTTCAAAGGGCATCTGCACATGCGTCAAAAGACGCCGTAAACGGCGCCGACGCAGTGACGTCACTACGTCCTCCGCTATACATCCATGCTGTCTCTAAACAGACTCATAGCTAGAGGGCCTATATAGACCATCTGCGCATGCGTCAAAAAAGCGTCACGACGGGCGTCAAAGCAATGACATCATCACGTCGTCCGTCGCATCTCTATGACGCTCTAAACAAGCATCTGAAACAGAGGATTTGTATAAAAAATAGGTGCACATTCCAAAAACAAAACAGTAAAACAAAAACAAACAAAAGAACCCAAAGAACAATCCTCCCTCAAGTATAGTAAGTATTATAAGTATAAAAAAGAAGAAAGGGGGAAGGGTTTTCTGTTACTTGTATTATTTGTTGTGGCAGATGGACAAGAAGGATTTGAATCCAAAACTTAATCACCACTCGGGGACCCCCCGTGCGACAACTGCCGGCCGCCGCCCCAAGTGACAGCAGCCGGCACATGACGCACGCCGACGCACAAATGCAAATAATTGCATATAAAAGGGAGAAAAATAACCAGACCGCCCCGGCACAAAGCCGGGCGATATGGCTCACTCCCTATGTGCGCCGTGTGAGGCAAAAAATGACCCGGGGGCGTGGCCTAACTCCGGACCGAGATGGATGCCTGATCCCCTTCCTCCGGCACAAAGGAGAAGCTAACTTGAGCTTCAGGGCTAAATTCACCCTAAACGAGCGGCAAAGTAAGTCCCCAAGGCTCCCCACACACCCGGGATTTGTATGGAGCCCAATCAGCAGGCAGGCCCCATCATCCCCGCTATGTTTCGTGCAGCGCAGGGAGAAGGCCTCAAAGCCGCGGCCTCGCCTAAGCCCCTCATCCCGCCCGGCGGCTCCAGCCCACTCGCGGACGGCGGAAACAACGCCATTAGCACAGCGTCCCCACCAACGCAGCCATCCCATACCCTAAGCCTGGCAGACCTACAGGCTAACCTCCAGGCAATGGCGATGGACATAAAATCATCTTTTACAGCAGCCATCACAGAGATCAGGGCAGACATTCAGGGGATAGCAGTGAGGACTGGAGCAATAGAACAGGCCACAGCTCGTCACTCAGATGCCATAAAACAAATCCAGAAGAATGCTGACTCCCATCTAACCCATCTGATCGAAATAAAGCGCCATTTGGAAGATTTAGACAATAGGGGGAGGCGCCATAATGTGAGGATTAGAGGGGTCCCGGAAATGCCTGAACAGATTCCAGTAGAACGCACAGCGGAAGCTATCTTCAACGATATACTGGACAGACCCCCTGATTCCCCCATTGAGTTTGAGAGGGTTCACAGAGCCCTCAGACCAAGAGGAAGAGATAACGAACCCCCCAGAGATATCATCTGTTGCCTGGTGAACTTCCCACTAAAAGAAGCTATTTTGAAGAAGGCGAGGGAAAAAAACAGAATAATATTCAACGGTACTGAAATTAAACTATATCAGGACCTTTCCAACATAACTTTGCAACAACGCAGGGCACTGCGTCCCATCACAGAACAACTACGATCAAGAGGAATCCCCTATAGGTGGAAGTTTCCGTTCTGCCTTTCAGCTTCATGGAGGGGACACACGGCACTACTTCGAATACCTGATGACTTACGCTCATTCTGCGAATCCATGAACATCCCCAGGACTGAAGTTCCAGAGTGGTATGAATCATTTACGCTTAATGAACCATGGATTGCAGTTTCCAATAACCTCACTCCTAGAGCCCAGAGGCAGAGAGACCGACGCCGTAGATCACCTTCACCTCAACACGGTAGGAGAGAAGATGTCCTGGGAGGACCAAGCAATTCTCCACCTAGACGCAGAGATCGCTTGGATCATCAGGATCGAATGGACACCTGAAAAATCGGTTTCGTCTTCCTAAGAGTGAGCTCGAACTAATTTGCCTCCATGCGTAAACATAAATGTGAATAACACATGTCCTCTCCCACAGCATACAGATATGTTCACACAAGATTGGACCCCTCCCGATGTATGTAAGTACTGACACCTTTATCCCACTACACAAGGGGCTGTGACCTTCTCATGGGGAAAACAATCAACATAATGTTGTCATTTTGAGACTGATTGATCCCTGTGATACAGAATTGTGAGGAACTATTTTCATACGGCCTTCTGCTTGAGATCCGACCCATGAACCACACAAGACTGAATGTGATTCTTGAGGCGGCTAGTAAGATCTACACAGCTTGTTCACAGAACCGCTTACAACTCAGTTAAGTTTATGTCTGTTTACATAGGGTCTTCTCTCCCTTTTGTTTTTGTTGTTTCTTTTTTGTGATTGGCCTTTAGACCAAGTTAACAGTTTTCGGTTTTTTAGGGGATCATTCCCCAACTATGGTCACGCTGCGAAGGAATGAAGCTACCTCTTCCTCTTGAAAATGAAAAATGAAAAGAGAAGGGAAAAAAAAAAAAAAAAGGGGCTAAGAGAAGTCATTCGTCTTACACACTCTTAGATGTAGCATAATCAGGGAGAGCGGCAACCAACGCTCTTCCATTCCTTCTGCAGATTAGCTATAACAGATATCGTAAAAATTAGCTTCTATCATCCCTAATTATCTAGGCTGTTTATTACTCAGGTGTTTGGGGTGGAGGTACCCTTAATTCTAGATGTGTTCCTCGCACAAGTTAAACAATTTGTATGCGCCCCTGATTATCAGGAAGTCTCGCATTCTTTTCAGAATCCAATTGGAGACTCAAAGCTGAATTCGATGATACCTTATAGATAATATGCATCAGAGAGCTGTACAAGTCGATCTACATTTCAACTAATCTCTGTTTAACAGCCTAATCGTTTTCCTAGTGTTCTCCTATTGTTAACATGTTTTTTTCTCTCTCTTCAAATGTACATTTTCATATGTGAAACCCAGGAAGCAGATGCTCATCAAACAATCCTTATTTTACCAACATAAAGGCGCCATCTAGGGGTAGTTTAACATTATTACCATCATAAAATCTTCCGTTTTGTTATAGATTTTTTACATCACGGAACCCAATCGGAATAGCTATTCCCCCTTCTAAGTTACAACTTATACATACTAAGTGGTTACATGGATTCCTTATAGACACCGCCCCATAGCGGACAACTTTAATGATTCCATTTCAACAATAGTGACTTACATTTACAAGCCATAACCTTTTCTTCCCTCAGTATGCTCATTAATTTTTATTTAAAGCCCTGAACCATCCAATTATTCTACTTAGATAGCTTCTCCGGAGTGCTAGATCGCAAAGTAAAGAAAAAGAATACAAATAAAAAAAAAAAAAAAAAAAAAATAATAATATATATTAAAAAAAAAAAAATAATAACGAAAAAGACTAGTAGAACTCATCTCGCGACCCACTTGGACCACAAACCCACACAAGGGACGGGAATTGACTATTTGTGAATTTTTGTCCCTTGAACTATCCGGCACTTCACAATTTGGGTAGACTAGCTGGTCTATTTCTGCCCCCGGATTATCCTTCCCCTTCCCCCCCCCTCCTTTCCCCTACACTATATTTTCCTTGTCTTACTTCCACTCTCTCTTGTATTTTTCCCTGTTTCTCTCTGAAAGAGGGAGGAGGGAAAGAAGAAAAAACGGACTGAACCAAGCATATTTCAAAACCCCTAAAGACAGTCTATTGGGATAAGGAATACACACACAAGACGAGATGTCTGCCAATACACGACAATCCATACCATTATCTATAAAGATACTCTCTCTTAACGCTAAAGGTTTAAATATACCTGAAAAAAGAACTAAACTTTTAAATGAAGGCCGTAGACAAAAAGCAAACATTATCTTCGTACAAGAAACCCACTTTAAGTCTGACAAAACCCCGAAATTACATGACAGGAGATTTCCTACAGCATTCCACTCCACCAACCCGGAAGGGAAAACGAAGGGTGTTTCTATACTGATTTCTAACCAGACTCCTCTCCAGATACACGACACTCTGATAGACCCCAGTGGGAGATTCATATTCATAAAAGGAAAACTAGACAATCACCCAATAACAGTTGCAAACATATATGCTCCGAACTCGAGACAAGTACCTTTTTTTCGTAAAATCAAAGAACTACTAATGACCTTTGCCTCAGGCATTTTAATCCTAGGAGGCGACTTCAACACCCCCATGAACCCACTAGTAGACACCTCGAATGGAGCGTCGAGCCTTCCGTACAGAGCGCTGAAGCAAATTAAAACCCAGATAAAAGACTTAATGCTGCATGACGCCTGGAGAACCCTCTTTCCTCAAACCAAGGACTATACTTTCTTTTCCACTGTCCATCAGAAGTACTCTAGAATCGACTACTTTTTTTTAACACAACCAGACCTGCCCTATTTACAAAACTCAACGATTGAACCCATGACGATATCAGACCATCATCCAATCACCCTAACACTGACCTTCCCTGAGAAAAAAAATGTGACTAAAACCTGGAGACTCAACACAGTCCTACTTAAAGACCCCGTAGATGTTCTTGAGTTTAAAGAAAAACTACAAGACTATTTTTCAAGAAATGAAAACAATGAGACCTCGTCCACCACTCAATGGGAGGCCCATAAATGCGTCATTAGGGGGGAATTTATCACAAAACTAGCTAAATTAAAGAAAGACCAACAATCCAAAATAAAAACCCTAGTGGACCAAATTCATAGATTAGAAATAACACATAAAAGAACAGTGGCGGTCTCTACCCTTGATGAACTTACTAGAGCAAGAACATTACTAGCAGAAGAACTGAACATTAAAATTAAAAGACAATACATACTGAGACACAAGATATTCTACGAACAGGGAAATAAAAGTGGGAAACTGCTTGCTAAAGCAGTCCAAAGTAAAAAAATAGCTTCGACAATCCACCAATTAAGAGACAAACAAGGCAAATCATTTTCTTCAAACGAGGAAATAGCAAAGCAGTTGGAAGAATATTACCAATCCCTATACAACATCCCATCCAACCCAAGATGCCCCCCTAACTCAGATAAAAGGGCGAAACTCATCCAAGAATTTTTAGAGAAATATAGTCCTCCTCAACTAGCAAAAGACAAAGCCCAAGAACTTGAAGCCCCGATTTCAGGTCCTGAATTTGACAGGGCAATCAAAGAGATGAAACCAGGCAAAGCTCCCGGCCCCGATGGCCTACCCCTACAATACTATAAAACATTCAACGCCATATTGAAACCAAGATTCTTGAATACTTTCCAATCTCTAAATTCCATCCAACAACCCCCCAGACAACTATTAGAAGCCCACATCACAGTGATACCTAAAGAAGGCAAGGACACAACACAAGTTACAAATTATAGACCCATATCCCTAATAAACGTAGATGTAAAGATATATGCTAAAATACTAGCCAATAGATTGCTACCGTTACTAAACTCACTTATAGCATTAGATCAGGTAGGATTCATCCCAGGTAGAGAGGGCCGAGACAACACAACTAAAGCCCTAAATATAAGTCACTGGCTAACAACCAATAAACAAAAAGGATTTTTTTTATCCTTAGACGCTGAAAAGGCATTCGATAGAGTGGCCTGGGACTTCATTGATGCAGTTTTGAAACACATAGGCATCCTGCCACAAATGAGATCTTATATCAAAGCTTTGTACACCAATCCCACAGCACGAGTTAAAGTCGATGGCCACCTATCGAATGCCTTCAACTTACGCAACGGTACTAGACAGGGCTGTCCCTTATTCCCTCTTCTCTTTGTTCTAACCCTAGAACCACTGCTAAATAAAATTAGAACCAACCAAAACATCAAGGGGATAGAAATTCAAAAAAATACTTACAAAATCGCTGCGTTTGCCGACGACATGCTTCTCTTTCTCTCCGAACCCCATATCTCCATACCCAATCTACTACAGGACCTAGAGCATTACAACATGCTTTCCAACCTGAAAATCAACCACACAAAGTCGGTGGCCCTTAACATCTCGTTACCCCCTAGCTCAATAGATCTATGCAAATTGAATTTTCCATTTACATGGGCTAATCATAGTATAACCTATCTAGGGATTGAAATACCCTCGAACTTAGACGATCTCTTCAAACTAAACTACATACCTATACTTAAAGAAACACAGGATGACTTAAAAAGATGGAATTCTCTAAATGTATCTTGGTTTGGGAGAGCATCCCTAATCAAGATGACAATCTTACCCAGATTTCTATATGTCATGCAGACCATACCCATCAATTTACCCTCTACATTTTTCAACTCGTTCCGCAAAGCTTGCTCCACCTTTATCTGGAGAGGCAAACCTCCAAGAATTAAATTTTCAAGATTAAACCTACCCAAGAACAAGGGTGGAATAGTGTTACCCGATTTGAAAAAATATCATCAAGCGACCCTATTGACACGAATAGTTGATTGGAATTTACACCACTCAGTTAAAGACTGGGTATCACTAGAACAAATTCAGTTTCCCCAAGAGCTCGACACTTTACCATAGACTCACCCTAAATTCCATCCAAAATCTATCAAATCACACCCTCTTATAGGCCCCACATTAAGAATATTCCTCAACACTTTCAAACCTTCCAATTCAACCCCCTGGCTAAGCCCCCTAACCTCACTGAGAAATAACCCAGAGTTCCCCCCGGGGCAGGAAAGGAATTTCTTAATACACAACTGGCCACATAAGAAAATGCTGACCAAACATTTCTTCAAAAATGGGAAAATATTATCTAGAGAAGAACTGAATAAAGTCATAGAACCATACCAAATCCCCCACTGGAACTACATTCAAATCAGACATTTTCTATCTAGAAAAGAAACGGCTTTAGCATGGACAAAACCCCTTACGGAATTAGAGAAACTTTGTACGAAAAAAACCCCACACAGACACATTATTTCAACACTTTACAACTCTCTCTTTGGGGATCTGACGGACTTCTCCAGCGCGTCATGTCGGAACTGGGAAAAAGACCTAGACATCACTATAACTGAAAAAACCTGGGAAAAGATTTATATGTATGCTCACAAAGGCTCCCTAAACGTAGCCACACAAGAATGCGCTTATAAAATCATTACCAGATGGTACAGGACCCCTTCAATCTTACATACATTTTCTCCACTAATCTCTGACCGCTGTTGGAGATGCAAACAAGATGAGGGCACGATGCTCCATATATAGTGGACCTGCCAACTGATTCAAGGGTTTTGGAAAACAGTTCATAATATCATTAACACTATCACAGCAGAAAACATAAGCTATGATCCAGCACAATACCTACTACACCTAAACTCTATCCCAAGGAAACAATATTTAAAATCACTAGCTATGTTCCTGATCAACGCAGCTCGCCAATGCATTCCGCCACATTGGCGCATGTCAACAGTGCCTTCCACAGCGGAATGGTTTAGGAGAATCAATAACACTGAAAGGATAGAGGAGCTCATAAGTATCTCTCAGGAAAGATTATCGAATTTCTCTGCAACATGGTATAACTGGACACTATTCAAAGAATCCCAGACATATAAAACTACCATTAAGTAAGAACCAAAACCCCACTCTGAGGTCATAGGAAGATTGTTTCGAGAAAAGGATCAGACAAAAGTAAAAGAAATGAGGGAAAAAATAAATAAAATTATAATTGAATAAAAAACAGATAAGGTAATAGGAAAGTCTACTCACTTAGTTCACTTCAGTCCCAATCAAATACATCAGGCTCCCCCTCCCCCTCCCATTACCCACCCCCTCATACCTCCCTCCCATCCCAGTCCCCCTGGAAAATATATTTACTTCAATAATTAAAACACCCATTGCAAAAAAAAAAAAAAAAGACTACGGTGTTATACTTGTTAAATGTCTATTTCATTTCCAACCCTTGCTTTACTATTATTACGATGACCAGATAGATCTCAACAGTCTAATATATTGTACATTATACAGATTATACTTTTGTAAACACATGCAATTTTGTACTGTATTATTCTACTGTTCCTTTGTTAATCTCTTGATCACCTAATAAAACTTTATGAAAAAAAAAAAAAAAAGGACCCAAAGAGGAGCTCCAAAATGCACGTGTATGCAGGTCGTCGGTGCATCAAAGTGGGGGGGGGGGAAAGGGGGGAGGGGAGAAGGGGAGGGGGAAAAGAAAAACATTCTATAAAATTCCATATACAAATTTCTGATTACATACTATACATAAATAGACAATATCTATACATGATAGAGGATATATCGTGTCCCTTGTGTGTTCACTCTTCCCAACCACCTGAAGAGAAGCCCTCCAGGAATGGACGATAACTAATAAGGTCGTTCAGTCCTGGAGGCATGGTGGCATTTAGGAAAAAAATCCATCGAGTCTCTCTCTGTAAGAGTGTCCTATTCCAATCTCCTCCCCTGTTACTGGGGTGTATCCTATCCAAGATCAGAAATTTTATTCTAGGAATTCTACCATTGTGGACATCTTTTGTATGTCGTCCAAGGGGAAGATCAGGATCACATTTTTTCATGCAGTTGATATGTCTAGCCGCTCGTTTAAAGAATGGCTGTTTGGTTTTGCCAATGTAGTATGATCCACACTGGCACGTGAGTAAATAAACAACTCCTTCTGTTTTGCAATTCGCAAAGTGGGTAGGTTTAAATATTTTACCATTAGGTAATAATGCTGCAGGGTCAATGTTCATGTACTGGCACAGATTGCAGCCTCCACATCGATAAGTACCTGGTCGCCTACACGGGTCAACACGAAATTCACCCGTGTATTCGCTTTGTATCAAATTGTCCTTGATTGACTTGGCCTTCCGATAGGTGATTAACGGTTGAGCCGATACAAATGGGGCTAATGATGGATCGATCTGCAGAAGGTGCCAGTATCTAAAAACAATTTTTCTGACCTGTTCACTTTGTCTGTTGAATTTAGTAATGATGCGTACAGTATTGGAGTCAGGATTATCGGGTTTAATACTCGGTTGTTTTTTTGTCAGAAGTTGGTCCCTAGATTTAAGAGTAGCCCTTTTAAAAGATTTTTTGAGGCTGCTAAGAGAGTAGCCTCGTATTAAGAGGCGATCTCTTAGGGCATTGGCTTCGTTCTGAAACGTAACATCATTCGTGCAGTTTCGACGTAGTCATAAATACTGTCCATATGGGATTGATTTAACTAATGATATGGGGTGTGCACTTCCCGCATGTAATATAGAATTACATGCAGTGTCTTTGCGATATAGTGCACTTGTTAATCTGCCATTTGTATCCTTCAGTATGGTAATATCTAAAAAATTAATGGATGTTTCACTATACGTCATGGTAAATCTAAGGTTATATGAATTCGCATTCATAGCATCTATACAGGACAATAGTAGTTCTGGAGTGCCTGTCCATACGATAAAAATGTCGTCGATATAGCGACTCCAATTAGTAATGCATTCAGTCAGGGGCATTAAGCTCTCTTCTGATAGAAAATTCTGTTCCCACTCCCCCAGATACAAGTTTGCGTACGATGGGGCGCAACACATCCCCATTGCTACGCCCTGTATCTGGAGGTAGTGGGACCCATCGAATGAAAAAGCATTACAAGTAAGAATATGTTCAAGAGCGGAAAGCAAGAAAAAATCAAAGGGACGATTATCTCGATGGGATTGGGATAGCATATGTCTGATTACCCCAATGCCCCGCTGGTGGGGGATGGAGCTATATAGTGCTTCTACATCAACAGCCACCAGCAGGGCATTGGGGCGCACAGACATTTCATCCAGTTGATTGAGTAAGTGCATTTTGTCTTTCACAAATGAAGGTAGATTGTTCACATATGGACGAATCTGTTTGTCTATGAATTTGCTCAAGTTTTCCGTAATACTGCCACATCCCGATACAATGGGACGACCCGGTGGTGTAATATGATTTTTATGTACCTTAGGAAGACTATAAAAAGTCGGAATTTTGGGGTAAGGGGTTCTAATGAAGTTCCAAATCTGCAGACTGATTGTCCTATTGGTATAGGCACCATCAATCAGCAGATAGAAAGCCTCATTGAATTTTCATATCTTATTTCTAGAGATTTTACTGTAGCAATCACTGTTATTGAGTATTTTTAAACACATCTCCTTATATTGGAGATTCCCCATGATCACAATATTGCCCCCTTTATCTGCCGGTTTTATTGTCAACTTGACATTTTTGGTCAATTTTTTAAGGGCCTTGTTCTCACCTTCCGTTAAATTGGATGGATTCTGACGCTTACGATTGATATTAATCTTCTTAATATCTTTAGTTGTCATGGTCAGAAAGGCTCCTAAGTTGATATTAGTACCTATGGCAGGGAATTTGTCGGATTTCTTTTTTAGGGAAGATTGTATCTTTGGTAGGATGATTTTTGAAGTACTAGTCGATGGGAATGAATCGCCCATCAACAAACTATCCAAGTCTATCCTATCAATAAGATCCACATTGGGCTTATTCATAGAAAGATCCACGAGAGTCTGTACATCCTTTTCATGTTGACTCATAGTGTTAACTTTCTCTGTTTCTTTTGTGTCTTTACTGGAAATTTCAGTTTTTGTATACATGCTTTTTAATAACAATTTTCTCGAAAATAACTGTAGGTCCTTAATAACCTCAAATTTATCCAAATCTGAGTTTGGGCAAAAGTTTAGCCCCCTAGATAAGACAGATCTTTCGTCATCCGATAATGTGTAATCCGATAGATTAATAATGTTCAACCTATCACTACTGGTTTCATTGCTATTTAGCTATGATATCGTGCTCGATGACCCAATATTCATCTCTGCCAGAGGTTCAGTCACGTCTAGTACATTCGGGTGAGGGAATAGGATTCCCGATGTTGGTTGTTCCAGTGGGCCAATTCATGGTCCAGTTGTCTTTATATTTTGTATCCCATTTTGAGGAGGGATTGCTTCCAACATACGTTTTTTGGTCTGTCCCTTATTGGGTGATTTCCATTTGTTTTTAAGGGGTTTTTTCCTATCTGTGACTGAACGCTGGGAGGATGAGGAGAGTGAGGAATTGAGTGAGGCATTAGAGCCCCTTTCGGCAGTTGCGCCTCTTGTTTTATTAAATTTGGGGCGCATACGTTGGTTGTTATTTTTTTGCCAATGATATGCTTTAGATTCTTTAAAAGCAATCTTATCTCTCCAGAATTTTTGTTCTTTGGCTGGCAAAACATTACCCGCCAATAGATCAAGGTGGATTTTTATACTCTCTTCTAGAGTTTTGTAGTTATCAAAATTTTCATATGGTTTAAGCTGTGTATATATATTTTCAATTTCTATATTCAAAATCACAACTCTTCTAGAATATTCCTCCATTAATAACTTCATCACGACAAGGCTGCACTGTTGCAAATTTTTTTCCCACTGTTTTTTAAAAGATTCCTCAATATTCTCAAATGTTGGGAAGATCTGAATACGTAAACCCAACGGGTTCAGGTCCTCCCTAATATATTGCTCAAATCCCTCAATGTGCCATAATAGTTGTGCTTTCTTTTCAACTAATTTGGATAGTTGAGAGAATAAGGCTGACATTTCGGAGATTTGGGCTTCCTTTTTAGCTTGCTCTCTGTATCTAGACATATGTCCCTCAAAGTCCCTAGACTTAAACATGACGTATGGTGAATATAGTGACAGAGAAAACACCAAAACTTATGTATATATCAGAATATGGAAAAAAAAAAAAAAAAAGACTATAAAAGCAAAAAATAAATCAAATTAAACATCAACAGAAATTATATTTCTCAGATCTCCAGTAAATTTGTAAAGGAGTATTGTCAAAACATATTTATATATATATATATACATACATATGTGTATGAATACACACATGTATATGTATAAACGTAAAACAAAATTGCAAATGTCGGAAAATTTCGGGGGTGTGGGTATTTACTACCCGATTGTATAGAAGACAAAGAGGACAGACACCTGCAAGATTGTATTTGTTTAACAGTCACCACATCCCAAAAATAAGTAAATAAAACAAAAAGCCCCCTAGGAGGTGGGACTTTAAAAGTGACTGAAAAACACACATCAGAGTATGTTGAAAATATATAGATTTTAATAAATAGTTACAAAAAGACAAATTTGATGTAGATCACATGGATTATGCAAATCCAAACTGGAAATTAACATGATACCAAAAGAAGAAATTGAAACATATATTATTATTTGTCAGACCCGACAGCTGTTTCGGTTATACCCTTCCTCGGGGGATTTGCAGACAAAAGATTTTCAGATATTATAGACAAACAGATTCTGTTGAATATACAATATGATATAAATTACAAATTACACAGTGCATATATGTACATAGATAAAAGTAAATATAGAAAATAAATAATAAAAAAGTGCTTACAGTAATTTGTCAAAAGAGGGTCAGCATTCAATACACCAAGGAACTACACGCACGGCAGAGAACACAGGGTGAGGCACAGAGTCGCACCCCACCTGTGTGGGGAGTTCCAAGATGAAAGGGATCCAGTAGACCTCAAACGAGGGTCTCCAGGTGGAAACACGCAGGGAAATCAGGAGAAGCTCAAAAGAGTCCCCCAGGGCAGCTCTCTAAAGACAAACACAAGAAAATGTATGTAGATAATGGGAGGTAAAGAAGGGGGAGGGGGAAAAATCATATTGATGAATCCCTATTGTATAGTAATACCCCCCATTTTATATACCCAAAATAAAAATCCCGTATATACAAGTATAAGTTAACCCATCATATATATATGTATGTATCCAAGGGCAACCTACCAGTATAGCGAAATATTCCAAATCAAAAAGGTATCAGGTAGGCAAGAGGAACTGCTTCAAAAATAGAGAGGGTGTCCTCAACAAACCATTTGCATTGAATGTACATTAATTATGGCCGTGAAGCAAATCTATGTGTGGTTCCAATCTTCTAGTTTGAATTCTAAGAAGTAAAACATAGATGCTTGTTTAGAGCGTCATAGAGATGCGACGGACGACGTGATGATGTCATTGCTTTGACGCCCGTCGTGACGCTTTTTTGACGCATGCGCAGATGGTCTATATAGGCCCTCTAGCTATGAGTCTGTTTAGAGACAGCATGGATGTATAGCGGAGGACGTAGTGACGTCACCGCGTCGGCGCCGTTTACGACGTCTTTTGACGCATGTGCAGATGCCCTTTGAACGCCATTTAAAGCCTCCATGGTCTTACTACAGTCCACATGAGGCATCATACGCAGGGATCTCAGCAGCTCTCAATGTCCATACAGGTAATCTCCCTATAGGACACAATCTTTGGCAATCTGATATTCAAACTATTTGCCCTGGACTAATGTATGACCATCTTTTTTCCATCTATGTTTTACTTCTTAGAATTCAAACTAGAAGATTGGAACCACACATAGATTTGCTTCACGGCCATAATTAATGTACATTCAATGCAAATGGTTTGTTGAGGACACCCTCTCTATTTTTGAAGCAGTTCCTCTTGCCTACCTGATACCTTTTTGATTTGGAATATTTCGCTATACTGGTAGGTTGCCCTTGGATACATACATATATATATGATGGGTTAACTTATACTTGTATATACGGGTGTAGCGCTACCCCCAGTTAAGAGAGCCGCTGATATTGATTTGGGCCCTGCAGTGCACCGCTGTCAACCCCCGGCAATCGGCTCTAACCTCCCGTGGCACAGCTGGTGATAGAGAGATAGGACCGCGTGATCGCAACTGTTGGTGACGCAGTCCTATAACAAACATACACAGAATATACTTTAAAACTCCTATTAAAGTAAGCGGAACTGACACCAAATGTACTTTACCCAGATATTTTACTGAGGCTAATGGGCAAGTAATAAACAACAGTATAACAAGTTGCAGATCCCTGCAATAAACAGTAATAAAGATAAACAGAGTAATCAGAATAATAAAGTATTGCTATGCAACTCTAGCGCTGCCCTTTTACAGCTACTTCCCCTCATGGGTAGACTAACACCCAGAAATGTCTACCTATGCAGTCAGGCCTGACTGATCTAAATGGAAGTTCAGTGAAACAATATTCGCTAGCAATCTCTTGGTGGTGCACTTGAAGAACAACTTTGTAATCCCAACGAATAGTAAAGATAAAGTATCTGTCTTTAAACAGCTCTCACCACCTGGACAAGTCCAAGTCCCTTTCCTCCATCGATTCGTCTAGGAACAGGAATCCACCGACATCCAAGTCTTCAATCCTTCTGGTGTACTGCAGCAAGGAGGATTAGATGTCTCTAAGGCTCTGCTAGGCTGGCAGAGGGCTCTTTGGAAAGGAGCACACGGCCCAGGCTTCAGGCCTTGTGCACACAGCAGTTCAGCACAGACATCCTCTTGCTAGGAGAGGGGGGGTCCAAAGAGGCCAACCAAAACTCCGCCTCCCCTTTATAAAGTCTGCCCCAGCAGTCTCTGTCCTGGAGCAATGCACCCTGGGTGCTGCAAGATGTACTGGGAGATGTAGTCTCTCTCTCCTTTACTTTCACTTCCATAATGTCTCTTTACTTCCTCCCGACTCACCTCCCACCTGGAACTTCTTGTCTCTCTGCATTAAAGGGGAACACCCCGCTACACACTCCCCCACTTGAACTCTTTGGTCCCCAAAGATAAACTTCAACAAATACTGTTTACCATTTTGGACAATGTCGAGCATGATGTTGGCATAGGGAATTCCCACCAAAACTTTGGGATGGAACTCTCTTGCCCACAGGTCACACTACCATGAGTGGCCTGCCTAACTGTGCCAGAGAGTGAGCTGGGGTTGCCCTCCACCAAATGGACGGTGGAAGGATCAGGTTGTTCAACACTTCTCCTAGCCGTTACAACAGAGTCCTCTGAGCTCGTCCCCATTTGGGGGTAAGTTAGTTTCTTGGGAGGCCTGATGACTCTGCGAGCCCTCTGCTCTCTTGGTGCTTCTGACTCTGGCACCACAGGCTCTTCTTCAGGAGTAAGTTCAGGTAACATTGCTGGTTTTGGAACCTCTGATTCAGAAGTCGACTGACGTATGGAATCTCTAGAGTCCTCCTCTGCGCAAGTGTCAGGAACATCTTCCCAGTAATCAGCTGAGGGACTGAAGGGTATGAATTCAGTAGCCTCCGGATTCAGCGTTGCATCTGGGGTATCCCCTCCATTTGGGAGATCTATGGCGGACGTTCCCAGAGTCGAGGGAGGCCACAGCCAGTCCAGTTCTCCACCTTCTTCTGTACTCAATTGGGAGGCCTCCCCATCTTTGGCTCGAGAGGTCTGGGACCGAGTGTTCGGCCTAGGAATATCCAGGATAGAGGCCGGTTCAGGGGAGTCTCTCACGGGAGGTATTCTGACTGCCTCAGCAAGTGGGAGCAGGTGGTTCCGATGCCACGTCTTCAGTGGACCCACCTTTCCTTCTGGCTTTAGTTTGTAGACAGGCAAACCGGGCAACTTCCTACAGACAACATAGGGCTCAGATCTCCACCTGTCGGCAAGCTTGTGTTTTCCAGGGACCCCCAGATTGCGTAGCAGTACTCGGTCCCCGGGCTGCAGATCTTGCACTCGAACCTTCAGATCAAAATTTCTCTTGTTGCGGGCCCCCCTTTGATCCGAAGCCGCCTGGGCTTGTTCATAGGCCACCTGCAAGCTACGTCTAAGTCTGTCCACGTATCCCTTGTGGGATGTAGCTGAGGTATTGTCTATAGAAGTGCCAAAGGCCAGGTCCACAGGTAGCCTTGCTTCTCTCCCAAACATAAGTCGATAAGGGGAGTAGCCAGTGGCGTCACTTGTGGTACAGTTATAGGCATGTACTAGGGCTGATATGTGCTGACTCCAGTGTTGCTTCTTCTCTGTTTCTAAGGTTCCCAACATGTTGAGCAGGGTCCGGTTAAATCTCTCCGGCTGAGCATCTCCTTGTGGGTGGTAAGGCGTGGTTCTGGTCTTCTTTATTCCTAATGAATCCAAAAGTCTTCGGATCAACCGACTCTCAAAGTCCCTTCCTTGATCTGAGTGGAGTCTCTGTGGTAGTCCGTAATGGACAAAATACTTCTCCATAAGTATCTTGGCCACGGTGGATGCCTTCTGGTCTTTGGTTGGGAAAGCTTGAGCATAGCGGGTGAAATGGTCGGTTATTACCAGAACATTCCCCAATCCACTCAGGTCGGGTTTGAGGCAGAGAAAGTCAATGCATACCAGATCCATTGGGCCTTGACTCTGTAAGTGGCCCATTGGGGCAGCTTGATGGGGTAGGGTCTTTCTCTGAATGCATCGTGCACAGGAATGGCAATACTCCTCTACTTCTGCCCTCATGCAGGGCCAATAGAACCGATCTCTGACAAGCTGGAAGGTCCTTTCTGCCCCTAGGTGACCATGATGGTCATGCAGGGCAATTAGTACAGTCTCTCGGTGCTTCTCTGGAAGAAATAACTGCCACTTATCTTCTGAGTCATCAGAGGGGCCCCTTCGGTAGACCACTCCCTGATGTACCTGTAGCCTGTCCAATTCATTCCTCAACAGGCGAGCCTCCTTTGAGGGGTGATGTAGGAATTTGTTGGGATCCTGATTCTCCAGGGCTTCGAGGACCAATCTCCCCATGGGGTCTTCCAATTGGTCACACCTCAACTCCTTCTTGGACAGTCTCGGTAGGTTGTCTTCCTCCAGTTGAGTTACCCCACAATAGTGTTTGGGGACTCCTACCATGGTAACCCCTATTTCTTCTGCTCTGGAGCCCCCTCTGGCTTGGAATTCAGCCCCTTGACAAAGGGCCTGCACCCCGTCCGGTGCCACTTGGGTCCAATCTTCCCAGTCATTTGTCGTGGCATGAGACCTCCGGGACAGGGCATCTGCATCCCTATTTCCGGCTCCTGGTCTGTACTTCAGACTGAAGTTGAATCCAGACAATGCGGCCAACCACCTGTGTCCGGTGGCATCTAGTTTCGCAGTGGTGAAGAGGTAGGTCAGGGGGTTGTTGTCTGTCTTCACAGTAAACTCTGCCCCATACAAGTAGTCTTTTAGCTTGTCTACTACCGCCCTTTTGAGGGCCAGGAATTCCAGCTTATGAGTGGGGTAATTCTTTTCTGAGGGGGTCAGGCTCCTGCTCACATAGGCCACTGGTCGCAGTTGTCCTTCATGTTCTTGGTAGAGTACACCACCTAGACCCTCATGGCTGGCCTCCACATGTAATTCAAAAGGTCTGGTAGGGTCGGCGTAGGCCAGGACTGGGGCAGTGGTTAAGCTCCTCTTCAGAGCATGAAAGGCCTCTTCACACCTTGGGTTCCACTGATCTTGAACTGACTCACCAGGCCTCCTGGGCCCTGAGTCATCCTCTTCCCCTTCTGCCTTTAGCAATTCATTCAACGGGCGGGCAATCCGAGCAAACCCCTCCACAAACCTCCTATAATAGGAGCAGAACCCCAGGAAGGATCTGAGCTCTGTTACTGTGGTGGGTCGTGGCCAGGAAGTGACTGCTTCCAACTTCTCAGGATCTGTGGCCACCCCTTCTTCAGACACTATGTGCCCCAGATAGTTCACAGAAGACTGGTAGAACCGACACTTCTCGGGGGAAAGCTTAAGTCCCTCTTCGCTGAGTCTTCTCAATACTTTCTCCAACCTGGCTTCATGTTCTTCCAAGGTTCTTCCAAAGACAATGACATCGTCCAAGTACACAAGGACTTCTATAAGATTCATGTCTCCAACAGTCTTCTCCATAAGGCGTTGAAAGGTAGCAGGAGCTCCAGACAGACCCTGAGGCATCCTATTGAATTCGAAGAATCCCACCGGGGTTATGAAGGCTGTCTTCTCCCTGTCTTCTGGGTGCATAGGGATTTGATAGTACCCACTCTTGAGGTCCATCACACTGAACCATTTGGCTCCAGACAAACTTTGTAGGGCATCTTCTATCCTTGGCGTGGTGTATTGGTCAGGGATGGTTCTCCTGTTGAGAGTCCTGTAATCGATACAAAGCCTCAACGACCCATTCTTCTTTCTGACCACCATGATTGGGGAGGCATAGGGACTTCTAGACTCACGGATAACACCAGTCTTCTTTAGTTCTACAAGTTGTTCCCTCAGATCCTCCAGATCTGCCAGGGGGACCCGCCTGACCCTCTCTCGGAAGGGCTTATCTTCTTGGAGGCGGATCCGATGGGTGGCACTTCTTGCACACCCCACATCGAATTCATCTTCAGAAAAGATCTTCTCCCACCTGGTCAGCTGGGCCTTGGCTCTTTCTTTCCAAGCCCTGGGTAGGTTCGGGTTTTCCACGGACAGTTTCTCCCAAACATCTCCTCCGTCACCCGTCCCCTTGACTTCGGACCAAGTGACCGGGGCAGCAGGGCTCACCTGACCAAGCAACACTCTGGCAGGGATCTCCATGGGTCCTCCCGTAGTGTTCCTAACACTCTCCGGAACTCTGCCATGGGCCTTCTTCAGGGCCTTGAACGGAATCACTTCTGATACCACTTCCAGGCCTGAGGACTCTTCCCTTGGGTCTGATTCCAGCATGACAAAGGGGCCAGGTTGTTCCCACGAAAGCTTCACAGTGGCCCTAAGACAGGTTACTTCTCCGGGCTGTAGCACTACTCCTTCTCTGCCAAGTCTCCACACCTTCCCTATCCCCTCTCCCGGGGTCTTCTGCTCTAAGACCAGTCGTTGGTAGGCCGTCTTTAGCATGGGATGGATTTTGGTGGCTGAATGGTTTCTCTCTTTCACTAGAGGGGTCAGGAGTCTCCTGACTAGATCCGTGTTTGTCCCAATGATCAGGGAAATCTTGCTGGCTCCAGGCGGCCGGGGACACACAACTGCCAGGGTGTCAAACACTTCAGCCTTCCCAGCCACGGATGGGTCGAAAGTCATCTTTATGGGCAGGTACCCATCATAAGGGAAACTCTGGGTTCCAAGTCCCCATATCTCCAGCTCTTCTATCTTCTGGATAGGCAGATGACTCAAGTGCCTATCATAGAAGTCCCGGTATAGTAAAGTCACCTGTGCTCCGGTGTCCAAAAGAGCTTTAGTATAGACTCCTTCCACTTGAATGGGCACAGTAGGAGACGGGCCCACCAGTTCCTTTGGGTATGGCCGGACTGGGGTCACCTCTTTTTTTTGGCTTTCGACCCTTGCCCTGCTTCTTTTGGACTTTAATTTTTCCTGAGCCTGGCATGCATTGACTTTCTCCCTCTCAATGGGGGCACAAACCCGCTGAGGGATGTTATTGTTCCTTTTAGGTGGATGTTCCTTCTTTGGGGTGCTGTACTTCCACTGAGGGGTCTTGCCCCCTCCCTCTGGGGTACATCTTGGTGGGGGTGTACTATACCTCCTCCTAGGAGTTTTGTCTCCTCCATTCTTGGCCTTTTTTTTTAGTTTGGAGCGCACTGAAGATGATGGGCACCCGGTTGACTCCTTCACCGGGGCCCTTTGGAGTTTCCCGCCGGCTTGCAAGTATCTGTTCTCTTCTTCTTTGGGCTGGAGCATACGTTAGCAAAGTGGCCACTCCCACCGCAGTTATAGCAAATCACCTCTTCTCGGTCCTGTAGGGAGGCCGGTGCTGAGGTGTTCGGGAACAACTCCTTTCTTGGGCTTGGTTTCTCTCGTCTTCTCTGATCTTTCTCCATCAAAGAGGTCAGCATCTCCAACACTTGGGCCATTTGCGATTTCAGAGTGTCAACCTCCGCATCTCTTTCTGGGCTCTTGACCGAATGGACCAACACTGGTACAGGTGTGACATTCGCCTTGGCCACCTGCTGATCTTCCTGCAGCGCCTCTTCGTCCCTAATAATTTTTATTAGATCAGAGTAGGTTAGTGACATTCCTCCTCCTGAGGTTTTCAGGTGCAGCCAGACCGGGTCTGAGCGCCGCGCTCCCCTCATGATCTGCTTCATGCGTGCTTCATCTGCATCTTTGGGCAGCATTCCCTTCTTCAGTACAATCTTGCATAACTGCCTGTTCAGCCTTCTAACATATTCTGACAGTTTCTCATTCGGCTGCTGGAGAGTGTGTTCAATTTGATAAATCATCTCTGACACCTTCTCCAGCTGACCAAACTCTTCCTGCAGCATGGCCAGGCAATCTTGAGCTGTACAGTTTTCATTTCCAAACCGGAAGCTCTTCACCGCTTCTGCCGCGGCACCTTTCAGACTTTCTAAGACTCGCTGTCTCTTCTGTGCCTCAGGCACCTCCCATGCTTCTACTGCCTGCAATGCCTGTTCCACCCAAGTGTCAAAATCTTCCTCCCCCGCAGGGACGGGGAGCTTCCCTGAGAAGGTGCTAAGCTTCCGGTAACCGGCCTCCACATGCACCGTACTGCTTTTCTGGCACTTAATTACAAGGTCTCCTAGAGCATTCAACAATTCAGGCCCTATAGCGGCCAGCGGTGATCCCGGGCTTAATAGTTCCTTAAGCTTTTCTGCTTTAGGGGATAGTGGTGGAGATAATTGTGGGAGTGATGGCCTTGGTGTCTGAAACCATTCTTCCTTCACTGGCAGCGTATGTATCAAGTGATAGATCTGATTATCTATGGCTTGTATACTCTGACTTTTAAAATGCTCTGGGATTTCGTTTTTCCATTCTACCAGTGCGTATGTAAACGAGATCACTGGATCTGGCCTAAAATCCATCACCCATGCTTTGTGGCTCGGAGACAGTAACAATACGAGCTGTTTTATCTCCTCTTCCTTCCATTTTTCCCCCGGGAGTACAATGACTACCGCCGCGGTTGGATCGGCGCCAATCGCTGCGCACCACTGTGACATTGCCAGCGGGTCCATGCTGGTACTTCTGACCGGCTTGATTGCAGCGTGCAACGTACAAGGATCCCGGACTCGAGCCCCCACGTGTAGCGCTACCCCCAGTTAAGAGAGCCGCTGATATTGATTTGGGCCCTGCAGTGCACCCCTGTCAACCCCCGGCAATCGGCTCTAACCTCCCGTGGCACAGCTGGTGATAGAGAGATAGGACCGCATGATCGCAACTGTTGGTGACGCAGTCCTATAACAAACATACACAGAATATACTTTAAAACTCCTATTAAAGTAAGCGGAACTGACACCAAATGTACTTTACCCAGATATTTTACTGAGGCTAATGGGCAAGTAATAAACAACAGTATAACAAGTTGCAGATCCCTGCAATAAACAGTAATAAAGATAAACAGAGTAATCAGAATAATAAAGTATTGCTATGCAACTCTAGCGCTGCCCTTTTACAGCTACTTCCCCTCATGGGTAGACTAACACCCAGCAATGTCTACCTATGCAGTCAGGCCTGACTGATCTAAATGGAAGTTCAGTGAAACAATATTCGCTAGCAATCTCTTGGTGGTGCACTTGAAGAACAACTTTGTAATCCCAACGAATAGTAAAGATAAAGTATCTGTCTTTAAACAGCTCTCACCACCTGGACAAGTCCAAGTCCCTTTCCTCCATCGATTCGTCTAGGAACAGGAATCCACCGACATCCAAGTCTTCAATCCTTCTGGTGTACTGCAGCAAGGAGGATTAGATGTCTCTAAGGCTCTGCTAGGCTGGCAGAGGGCTCTTTGGAAAGGAGCACACGGCCCAGGCTTCAGGCCTTGTGCACACAGCAGTTCAGCACAGACATCCTCTTGCTAGGAGAGGGGGGGTCCAAAGAGGCCGACCAAAACTCCGCCTCCCCTTTATAAAGTCTGCCCCAGCAGTCTCTGTTCTGGAGCAATGCACCCTGGGTGCTGCAAGATGTACTGGGAGATGTAGTCTCTCTCTCCTTTACTTTCACTTCCATAATGTCTCTTTACTTCCTCCCGACTCACCTCTCACCTGGAACTTCTTGTCTCTCTGCATTAAAGGGGAACACCCCGCTACACGGGATTTTTATTTTGGGTATATAAAATGGGGGGTATTACTATACAATAGGGATTCATCAATATGATTTTTCCCCCTCCCCCTTCTTTACCTCCCATTATCTACATACATTTTCTTGTGTTTGTCTTTAGAGAGCTGCCCTGGGGGACTCTTTTGAGCTTCTCCTGATTTCCCTGCGTGTTTCCACCTGGAGACCCTCGTTTGAGTTCTACTGGATCCCTTTCATCTTGGAACTCCCCACACAGGTGGGGTGCGACTCTGTGCCTCACCCTGTGTTCTCTGCCGTGCGTGTAGTTCCTTGGTGTATTGAATGCTGACCCTCTTTTGACAAATTACTGTAAGCACTTTTTTATTATTTATTTTCTATATTTACTTTTATCTATGTACATATATGCACTGTGTAATTTGTAATTTATATCATATTGTATATTCAACAGAATCTGTTTGTCTATAATATCTGAAAATCTTTTGTCTGCAAATCCCCCGAGGAAGGGTATAACCGAAACAGCTGTCGGGTCTGACAAATAATAATATATGTTTCAATTTCTTCTTTTGGTATCATGTTAATTTCCAGTTTGGATTTGCATAATCCATGTGATCTACATCAAATTTGTCTTTTTGTAACTATTTATTAAAATCTATATATTTTCAACATACTCTGATGTGTGTTTTTCAGTCACTTTTAAAGTCCCACCTCCTAGGGGGCTTTTTGTTTTATTTACTGTATAATGCCAGTGCTCGGCTGGCTGACCTGCAAAAGGAATTTAACCTGCCCAAGAACCGCCTAATCTGTGACATGCCCACCAGGTGGAACTCAACGTTGGCCATGCTGCAGCGGCTGCACATGCAGCAGAGGGCCATTAATGAGTATTTGTGCCAATATGGCACCAGAACAGGGTCAGGGGAGCTTGGGATTTTTTTTCCACGCCCGTGGGTCATGATCAGGGATGCATGCACTGTCCTGGCACCATTTGAGGAGGCCACGAGGATGGTGAGCAGTGACAGTGCATGCATCAGTGACACTGTCCCTTTTGTACACCTGTTGGAGCACACACTGCATGGAATATTATAATGGACAGGGCACTTGAGGCAGAACAGAGGGAGGAAGAGGAGGACTTCCTTACCTCTCAAGGCCCGCTTTATTCAGACAGTGTTCCTGCTGGCCCACCGATCACACAGGAAGAGGAGGAGGAGGATTGTGTCAGCATGGAGGTGGAGCCTAGCACTCAGCATCAGCAGCAGTCTTCAAGGGATCATTTACAGTCCCAAGAAACCCCTGGACTTGTACGTGGCAGGGAGGAGGTGGCTGCGGATCATGTCGTCCTTACTGACCCAGAGGACTCCGGACCAAATCCTTCAGCAAACCTACGCTGCATGGCCTCCCTGATCCTGCAAAGCCTGCGAAAGGATCCTCGTATTCGTGGTATCAGGGAGAGGGATCATTACTGGCTGGCAACCCTCCTTGATTCACATTACAAGGGTAAGGTTGCGGACCTTATCTTGCCGTCGCAGATGGAGCAGAGGATGAAACATCTTCGGGAGGCCTTGCAGAAAGGTTTGTGCAACGCGTTTCCAGAGCCTGGGAGGTTACAAATTCCTGGTCCTCGACAACGTGTTGCTGAGGCTTCGGTCAGTCACAGAAGGATCGTTGGAGAAGGTGGCCATCTGACTGATGCGTTCAGACAATTTTTAGTCCGCAGCCCCAAGGTATGAGTGGTTCCAGCAACCATCGCCAGCGTCTGATTCACATGGTGCAGGAATACCTAGGGGCAAGATCAGACTTGGACACCTTTTCCACCGAAAATCCTCTGGGTTACTGGGTCTTGAGGATGGATCACTGGCCAGAGCTTGCACAGTATGCAATTGAGCTACTGGCCTGTCCTGCATCCAGCGTTCTTTCGAAACGCACATTCAGTGCTGCTGGAGGTTTTGTAACTGATCACAGGGTGCGCCTGTCCACCGAATCGGTCGATTGGCTGACCTTCATAAAAATGAATCAGTCTTGGATCACCAGCTACCAAGCACCTGATGCTGATGTAACCGAATAATTTTTTTTGAATGTGAGATCCCTTCAAGACTGTCTATGCTGAGTGACTATCCTGTTATGCTGAGTGACTATCCTCTTCCTCCTCAATGTTCATGCTGATAGCTTGTAAGAACATTTTTGGTTCTAGGCACTGCCACCAGTGGCTAAGGCCCATTTTTTCAGCCCCCTGTTTAACAGGGGCGTGTAATTACAATTTTTGATGCAATACTTTGCAGCAGGGCACATTTCTGCGCTCCAACTACAGTATCTGTGAGGGGTTGTAGTGTTGTGGCACCAGCACCAGTGCCTAACTCCCAATTTTTCAGCCCCTGTTTAACAGGGGCGTGTAATTAAAATTTTTGATGCAATACTTTGCAACAGGGCTCATTGGTGCGCTCCAACTAGAGTATCTGTGAGGGGTTGCAGTGTTGTGGCACCAGCACCAGTGCCCAAGGCCCAATTTTTCTGCCCCTGTTTAACAATTCTTGATCTAATATTTCACAGCAGGACCCGTTCCTGTGCCCACCAAGAGTAACTGTGATGCCTTACAGTGTTGTGGCAACACCTCCACCACCACCACCAAAGGCCCAATTTTTCTAACCCCGTTAAACAGGGGCATATAATTACAATTCTTGATCTAATATTTCACAGCAGGGCCCGTTCCTGCGCCCACCAAGAGTAACTGTGAGGGCTTACAGTGTTGTGGCAACACCAACATCTAAGGCCCAAATTTCTGCCTAGTATATAGGGCAGGCCCCTACTTTCAAACATCCAACTTACAAACGACTCTTACTTGCAAACGGAAGGAGACTACAGGAAGTGAGAGGAAATCTACCCCTAGGAAGGGAAATTCTCTCCTGTAAGAGTTCCTTGTTTCACTAAAAACCCCAAATTTTCAAAATCCAATTGTCATTGGGACAGAAAGTGAGGTGAAATCTTCTGAAGAGGTGCACAGACAGCAAACCAAATGTTACAGGGGTGACGACCCTTCCCTATGTTTTCCAAAAAGCTTAAAAATAGATTTTTTGGCTGGAGCTACACTTTAAAAATGTACAAAATTACAAACAGATTCTACTTAAGAACAAACCTACAGTCCCTGTCTTGACTGACAGACCCTGCTGTTCAGAGTATATAGGGCCTGGGGGCCCCACTTTTTTAATTTGGGTGTGGGGTACCCCTTAATATCCAAACAAGACCCAAAGGGGCTGGTAATGGGCTGGGGGGGTTGGGGGGGTACCCATGCCATTTTTCTCAATGATTTTCATCCAGATTTCCCAGACCAGACATGACATTAAAGCCGCAAGCAGTTTTAAATGACTTTTATTCCTTTAGAAATGTCATTTTGTCCAGGGACAGTTGTAAACACGGGAAACACGCGCCACTTTACAGGCATGCTGTAGACCCCCCCCAGGCACGATTTTTAAAGGAATATTTCACTTTTATTTTTTCACTTTAAGCATCATTAAAATCACTGCTCCCGAAAAACCGGCCGTTTTAAAAACTTTTTTTTGCATTGATACATGTACCCTGGGGCAGGACCCGGGTCCCCAAACCCTTTTTAGGACAATAACTTCCATATTACCCTTCAAAATTCGCACTTTTGATTTCTGACGTTCGAGTCCAATTGACTTTAACGGGGTTTGAAAGTTTGCGCAAACTTTCGGTCCATTTGCATCCCTACCCACCACTCCCTTTTGCTACAGATTAGTGCAACCTCTAGTACAGGCTAGGGAAAGTATTGCCCTTTTACCATATAATAAGCCCCAGAAAAGGATCCTATGTAATGTGCCAAGCTAATACAAACTACGTTGGATTATATTTCTGAGTTTTCTTTGTGAATTAAACTGCCTTTGGATCTTGTCAAGTCAGTAAATTGTCATATTCTCCATACACGCTGGTTTGGGAAGACTCATGCCTCGTACATACGACCGGTTTTCCCGTCGGAAAAACTGCGATGAGAGCTTTTGGCCGGGAATCCCGGCCGCGTGTATGCTCCATCACAGTTTTTCCGACGGGAAAACTGCCAGACAAAAAAAGAGAGCAGGATTTGTTTTTACCTGTCAGGAAAAAATCCTGGTGGGAAAACCGGTCATCTGTATGCTTTTCCGACGGGGTAAAAACGCTCATTATGGGAAACAATTTGACGCATGCTCAGAAGCATAGAACTTAATTTTGTCAGCTCGTCGTAGTCTTTTACGTCACCGCATTCTTGGCAGTCAAAAGTTCACCGGACTTTTGCCTGAGCGTGTTTATGCAAGACAAGCTTGGCCGGAATCCCGTCGGGAAAACCATAGTTGGTTTTTTTTCGACGGGAAAACCGGTCGTGTGTGCTAGGCTAGGGTGACTAGACATCCCTGATTTCCGGGGACAGTCCCCGGATTGAGGACGCTGTCCCCGGACCAAGTATGTCCCCTGTTTTGTGCCCGGATTGGATTTGAACAGTGGCTGGGGCAATTTCAAAGACAGTCAGAATTAAAAAAAAAAATCTGAATTACACACCCCCGCTCCACCACTCCTACTAGCTTAGGGGGGTCTATTTCTTTCCATTATCTGTGTCCCTTTCGGATGATCGTGTGTTGGTCGGAGCGGAGGGAATATTTCTCCAGTTTCGGATGCATGCCCATCCAGCTCCGCATGTTCTTCTGCCTTGGCTCAAGTCCCGGCCAGCCGCCTGCCTGCTTATCTGTGTTGCGTTTGTTAAAAATATGATTTTTTTTTTTTTAATCAAATATTCTTTATTTCCTTTTTCTTTTTTATATGAACATTCTGATTATACATATCTCTATATACATATGCATATCTGATCCACCACATATCTCATATAAACACAAACATTAATGGCATACCCTCCTCCCCTCCTCCCACCCCCCCCTCTCCTCTCCCCCTCCCTCCCTCCCCCCCCTCTTATTCCCACATTCTGCCCCACACTCTCTACTGTGCCTCCACCTCTAGCCAGTGTTTCCATATGTTCATAAATTTCTTCCTATTTCCCCTCTTATCATATATAAATTCTTCTTTTCTGATGGTATTATCTATTACTTTCCTCCATTCTGTCCCTGTTGGGGGGTCTTTTGCTTGCCACCTTTGCGCTATAAGCTTTCTACCTTGGAACAAGCACCTTAATATTGCCGTTTGTGTGTCTACTGGTATTCCCCTGTCTTCTATCAATCCTAGCACACACAATTTAGCTTCTGGTTGGAAAGATGTCCCAAATACAAAGTTTATTCTATCTATTATCTCTTTCCAGTACCAGTACAGTTTGGGACATCTCCACATCATGTGCACTAAGTCTCCCTCCTCTATTCTACATCTCTGGCATTTTGCATCTTTCCTACCACCAAGCTGGTACATTCTTCGAGGTGTATAATATGCTCTATGTACTAAGTATAATTGTGAGGCCATTTGGGAGGGGCAAAGTGTAACTCTCGGCCCTGCCTCTAGTATCCTTTTCCACTGGTCTTGTGTTATTGGGCCCAGGTCTCTTTCCCATTTTCCCTTGTTTTCCAGTCTCTCTTCTTGATCTACCTCACTTATACATTTATACATCTCCGATATCGTCCCTCTAGCTAAATCCGCGTTTACCAGCCTCCTGAGTTGGGTCATTTCGTTCCATACTGGTATTACCTGCCCGAATTGTGCATTCAAAGCATGTCTTACCTGTAGGTATCTATAGAATGATTTATTGGGGATTGTGTACTCCTCTCTTAGCTCTTGGAATGTTTTTATTCTTCCCTCTTTAAAAAGCTGTGTCAGGAGATGCACTCCACATATATCCCATTCCTCAACTTTTCCCATCTTTTTAAGCTCTTCTAGGTTACTATTGTCCCAGATGGGGGAGAATTCTGAGAATCCTCTGTAACCCAATATCTCCTTGACCGTCTTCCAACATTTTACTATTAGTTTTTCTGTTGGACATCTGGAGCAGAAAGAGTCAGCCTCCACTGCCTCTACCTCTGTGTCATGACTTGTGTCTTTCAGTAGTAGATTCTTCCCCCCTTCCTTACTCCCCGGTAGGTTACTTCCCCTCATGTGCTGCATTTGTGCAGCTAGAAAATAATGTCTCGGGTTAGGCAATGCCAGTCCCCCCCTTTCTCTAGGTTGCTGTAGGGTGCAAAGACGGACTCTTACTGCTCCATTTCTCCATATCAGTTCCCTGAATACACTGTCTATTCTTTTGAACCAGTATTTTGGAATACATACTGGGGAGTTATGCATTATATATAGGATCTGAGGCATCCAAACCATTTTGACAAGGTTGCAACGTCCAACTACCGAAAGTGGGAGTCTATTCCACACGCGACACTTCTGTTTCAACCTTGTCATCAGTGGTACTAGGTTATTAGCTATGTAATGTCCTGGTTCTTTTGTTACGTTTATTCCCAAGTACCTCATCTGATTCACAACCTTAACTTGGGTTATCTGCTGTGTTATTGGGTCTATCGGCAAAAGCGCCGATTTTTCCCAATTAATCCTCAGGCCTGAGATTTTCCCATATTCTCCAATTATCCCCATTGCTGTATCCAGTGAGGTCTGTATATCTCCCAGGAAGAGCAAGATGTCGTCTGCATACATGGCAATTTTTTCTTCCCCAAGTTTTCTCTTAAATCCATGTATCTCTGGGGATGCCCTTATTGCTATAGCCAGCGGTTCCACTGCGAGGGCGAACAGCAGGGGCGACAGCGGGCACCCCTGTCTTGTCCCCCTTGCCAACTGGAACCACTCTGAACATTCTCCATTTATTCATATTTTTGCTCTTGGACCCTCATACAGTGTTTTAACCCATTGGATGAATCTCGGACCAAACTGGAACTCAGCGAGTACCTTCCACAAAAAGTGCCACTCTAGGCTGTCAAACGCCTTGGCTGCGTCTAGGGACAGAATGGCTCTTGTCCCTTCATTCTCTATTGGCAATTAGATGTTTAAATATGTCCTTCTTATATTGATACTTGTAGATCTATCTGGGATAAATCCAGTCTGGTCCGAGTGCACCAATTTTGCGACTATCCTGTTGAGTCTTGTTGCCAGTACCTTAGCCAGTATCTTCACATCTGAACATAGGAGAGATATCGGCCTATATGATGCTACATCAAGCTGACTTTTCCCCTCCTTAGGAAGCACTATAATTGTTGCCTCTGTCATAGACAGTGGCAGCTTCCCCTCTACAGCTGCCCAGTTGAATACATCCAGAAGTTTTGGAAGCAGTACCTTGCTGTAAGTCTTATATATTTCTATTGGCAAACCATCCGGTCCTGGGGCCTTCTGGTTTGCCATATCTGCTGTTGCTTTTTGTAATTCTTCCAGCGTCAGTGGTGCCTCCAATCCTTCTCTATCTTCCCTTGATAGTTGGGGGACCTGTAGCCCTTCGAAGAAGGTTCCCATCTCCCTTTCTATATTATCTGATGGGATACTGCTATACAGATTTTGGTAGTAGTTTTTAAAAACCTCTGTTATTTTATTAGTACCTCTCCTAATCTCCCCTTCTTTATCACGTATAGCCGATATAACCGAAGAGGGGGTGTTAGCCCTAGTAATCAGGGACAGCATCCTTCCCACTCTCTCTCCCTCCCCAAAGAAGGTCTGTTTTTGAAACAGCATTTTATTTTCTGCTTTTTTTAATAGCAAGTTTTTATATTCTTCCTGACTTTTTACCCACTCTTTATGTTTCTCTAGTGTTGGACTTTCCACGTATTTTACTTCAGACCTTCTCACCTTTTCCCTTGCTGTTACTTCCTTAGCTTGTGTTTGTTTTTTTTTTATATGATATTTTTTGTATTAAGACTCCCCGAAGGAAAGCCTTCAGGGCATCCCAAATAGTTCCTTTAGATGCAGATCCTTCATTTAATTTTATAAATTCTTCCAGGTTGGCATTGACTCCCCCCACATCGTTAATTATTCCTAGCCAGAATGGGTTCAACTTCCAATCCCCTTTACTAAGTTTCCTACTTGTATTTATTTCAAAAATTACTGCAGCATGGTCTGAAATACTTCTCAGTTCATACTTCACTTCCCCCACTTCCCTCAGGGCATCTTCACTACACAGCACCATATCTATTCTGGACAAGGTCGCGTGCGTTTTAGAGTGACAAGAAAAAATTTTCTCCTCCGGGTGCCTCACCCTCCACACGTCCACCAGTCCCGTCTCTCCGCAAAATTGGAGGAGGGGGCTGCCAGGCGTGCCACTGGGGGAGACCCCGGGGGGAAACCTATCCACCTTTTTATTCATAGTCATGTTAAAATCTCCTGTCACTATAACTGGCACCCCTTCCCTGTTCATGGAAAACTTTATTAGCTCCTCTAAAATTTCGGTACTAAAGGGTGGTGGGATATAGACGTTAGCCAGCACATATTCCCTTGCCTCTATCTGACAGAAAAGAAATATAAATCGCCCTTTATCATCCACTCTACTCTGCCTGCAGGTGAACACTATTCCAGGATCAACCAGCACACTGACACCCCTTGAATATGAGGTATGAGTGGCATGGTATTGTATTTGATATTTTCTATGTTTTAATGTACTGATGGTTTCCTTTTCCAGGTGCGTCTCCTGCAGACATAGTATCCCAATATTATCCAGCGCTGCCATCGAGTAAATTATGCTTCTTTTAGCTGGTTCTCTTACCCCCCGGACATTCCAGGAACATACCCTTATACTTTTAGTCTGTCCTAGGAATACCCCTTGATCCTGTCTATTAACTACCATTATTCAAATTTTATCAGTGTACTTCCCATATTGTGATTCTGTGTCTCAAACATTTGTGCCTCAAACATACGTTTCTTTTACTTTTTATGTCTTTGTTTTTAGTTCCTTTCCAAAAATCGTGTTTTATGTTTAGTGGATTCACCCAATCATACTCCTCACTCATATCTTTATCCCACTCTTGCTCCCTCTCCCCTCCCCCTCCCCTTCCCTGCCCTCCATTGGGCCTGTATTGAGAGCTTCTAAAGTGACCGCATATTCCCCTTAAGGTGCTTAGTGCTATTTTGTCTGTTGCTGTGTTTCCCCCTATTCTCAATTTTTCCAATTTCAATCATTTATGTTTATATTCTACCTTTTCCCCTTGACACATGGTACCGAAAAATAAAAAATAACCAAAACACATGCACATTTCAAATTGGCCATTTTACAACACTTCCCCGCTCCACCCCCTTCCTCACTTCCCCGTGTCCTAACCGATAAAAGAGAGAAGAAAAAAAAAAAAAAGAAGAGGAGAAGGGAAAAAAGAAAAAAAAAAAAAAAGAAAAAAAAAAAAAGGAAAGAAGGAGGGAGGGGGAGGAGAAAAAAGATAAACCAAGGCGATGGGTGGGAGGGGGGACAGACACTTTATCCTTTACCCTCCTGTTCCTTCTGTCCCCCTACCCCCCCTCCACCCCGTTCCCTCCCATCCAGCCACAGTGTCACTTCCTTAGGCGAGCTGGGTAAAACATTGCTTATTTCAGTTTATTATGTTGCAGCCTGCATTTACAGTCCATAAATTTTGCCCTTTGTCTCTGTAGTTCCGGGGAAAAATCCGGATAGATTGAAATTCTCACGCCTTTATATTGTATCTCCCCCATTTCTCTTGCCCTTCGCAGGATTGCAACCTTGTCCCTAAAATGAAGCAGTTTAATGAGCAGGGGCCTAGGCTGGCCTCCAGTAGCAAGATTCCTAGATGGCACTCTGTGGGCTCGTTCAATTGTAAAGAATTTTGACAGGCAATCTTTACCGAGCGTTTCTCCAAGCCAGTCTTCCATAAACTCTGTGGGGTTGTTACCTTCGCTTTTTTCGGGGAGACCTAGTACCCTAATATTTTTCCTGCGTATCCTATTCTCCATGTCATCCATCTTATTCATGCATGTATTTAGCTGTTCCCGCATTACTTTTATCTCATTTTTTAATGGGTCCACATCGTCTTCTACCTGGCTAAGTCTCCCCTCTAGTACAGATGTCCGTTCCCCAATCCCCTGCACATCTTGCTTAAGCGCTGACATGTCTTCTCTTATGACTTTTAGTTGACCAAATATATCAGTTAGTGAGGACTTGCAATTATTCACTGCTTGGAGAATCTCTCTCATAGATGGTTCCCCCTCTTTCGTCTGTTCTACAGTCAATTCTACGTTTTCCTTCTGTGTCTTTTTCTTTGCCCCCGTGTTGCCAACCGCAGCTGCTAATGTATCCATTGTTAATGTCTTTCCCTGACTTCTCCTCTGAGAGGTGGGTTGTTGCTCCCCCTGTGTTTTTTTGGGTGTCTGGCTCGGTGTATGGCCTGCCGTATGCGCAAATCTCTCCAACTTTGCCGCTGCAGCCGCCGCTGCGGCCTGGCTTGCCTTAGTTCCTCGCGTTGTATGTGTCTGTAGCTGTGGCTGTGGCTGTGTCTGAGAATTCATCTGTTCCCTGCCACCTGAGCTGGTTCTTTCCTGAGAAGTGACTTCCACACCTTTTTTTTTGTCATTACTGACAGAATATCCAGCGCTATCCTCCGGTTTTTGTTAGAACTGTAGAGTTTATGGGGCTGTGTAGTTCTATTTTTTATTTTTTTCCGTAGTTCCAAGTCAAACGTTCTTGTTCCTACCGTTCTCCCGGCACCCAGGCCGTACAGCTATTTAACTCTGTCCCCTTATCTCCTTTACCCCAAATCTCCGGAGGCAGGGTGTATATTTTATATTTTAGGGTGAAAGTGCAAAGTGCAAGGTGCAAGATACCAGTGTAGCAGATCCCTGTGGGAGATCTATACCATGTATAGTATATCTAAGGGGTCTTTATATTATCTCTCCCTGTCTCCATGTCCATATCATTATTCCACCAGCCCCTGCCACGACCTCACTGCAAATTGGCATACAGGGTGTCTATAAGCACAGGGTCTACACTGAGTTTATGCTTTCCACTGAATCTGAGCCCTGTTCATAGTGCTCCACAGTGCCCCGCACTACCCCCACGGTTCTTCCTTGTAGTGTCCCTGTAGTGTCCCAGGTACACCATACGCCATACACCCTGTAGCGTGGCCAACACCAGCCTTGTGTTCACCACCTCCACCTCAGACCTCAGCTGTCCATTCCTACGTACCAATGGCGGTCTTCAAAAAGCAGTCTGTGCAGTCTGTTTTTTATTTTTTTATAAAAAGAAAGGGAAATGTGTATTGCTTCCACTGCGTGTGTTGCCTTACCATGTGTGTTATAAGGCTATCCTGTAAGGCTATCCTGCTGTCCTGTAAGGTGTCCACCCTTGGGCTTACCCTTCTCCTCCTCCATGCAGGGCGGCTCAGCTGTTGCCGGCGGTGTGCGCTGTTTGCTGCATTTGAAATGTTGCAGGATTGCGGCGGCTGGACGTCCGGACTTTACAATCCTCCTGCCTCCTCCCTAGGGCAGCTCCGGCAGCTCAGGCAGCTCAGCGGCGGCAGCGCCAGGGGCTCAGGCGGCTTGAGTCAGTTCCGGGGTCGCTGTATCTCCGGCATCTCCTCCCTCAGTTCTCCCTCCTCATCCATAGAAAGCAATAGAATCGGCTCAGACAGTGAGTGACATGGGAGCAGGTGTGCGGTCCGTGCTGCTACGGCCTCTCACCTCACCTCTCCCCTCTACATCCGGTCACGCCCTACCCACTAAAATGGTTACATGATGGAAAGAATGACGGAAGATCGCAAGAGCTGTGGAGAGCAAGGCCTTTGATGTATTTCAAGCCTGGACTTATTTCTAAAGAACTTTAGAATGGACTTTCTAATGAACTATTATCCAAAGACTGAAACACCTTCCCAGTGACAGAAATATGGGAGGGGTTGCATTTAAGGAAAATTCAAGTGTAGAATGAGTTGTTAGTAATAAAGAGATTTCCTGTGTAGTCTGAGAGAGAAAAAAAAAATCATAGGGTGGAATGTGTTGCGTTTGTTAAAAATATGATTTTTATTATATTACTCAGACATAGGATACATGGGACAATTTTACAATAGTGAGTTGGTCAGATTACTGTCAGTTTTTTGGTTTGAGTAGATTTCTCAAACAAATGCTGTTTTCATACAATGGGGTTTAGATACCATTGTTGTATTATAGCTATAGTAAACAAGTAAGACATTACTTGTTTGAGATTTCTTTCAGCTCTCAAACTGAAAGAATGACTGTTAGATTACTGACAGATTTGGTTTAAGTGGACAATAGGTAGATAGCATTGTTGTATTCAACAGCTACAGTAAACAGGTATGTTTTCTGTTGTTTGGTATCTTTGCCTGACACATAAAAGCAGGCATAAGCTAGGACACAGACACACATCATGTTGCTGTAACATCAGAAGAAGCCACTCATCATAAGAAGAACAGAACCTGGTCTCCAAGAAGAATCATTGCCAATGGAGATCACGAGTAACAGAAGATAAGTACCCTAAATGTATTTGTAGTTATGGACCATAGGCTGTTCATTTGCTAGGCATTTTTTGCTTGTTATAGAGATCTGCCAGTCTTGTATTGTATTCCTAATATTGTAATAGTTTTGTATGTACAGCATCTTGTATAGTAAAAGCACATTTACACACTGCAGAAGTCTCAGCTTCCTTGTTATACCACAGAGTAACCTTGCTAGATAGACGCAAGCAAAACATTATCTCCTTGCCTTCCCTGGTGAAGTGATCTTCCTCCGCTCCCCACCCAGTAGTAGCCGGGGCCCGAAGTGTAAGACTTGACAGGCTGTGAGGCAGGCGGCGGCGCCAATGGGCAGAGAGTTGCTGATTGCTGCCATTACTAGTAAAAAAAAAATATGTCCCCGGATTTCATTTAAAAAATCTGGTCACCTTATACTACGCATCACATAAATCAGCATCTGAGAGACAAAAGAGTAAACACCACTTATAAGTGAGCCTAGAGATTAATTAGCAAGTCAACAATGCAAAAAAAAAATTCATACAGGACTCAGCACAAGTATTTCTGCCATGGCCAGGGTCTCTTTAAAACAGATGAATACATAAGGTAATTGTCCACTATTAGTAAAGTTTCCATTGTTTAATACTTAATTTTTTTACATAAGTGTTGGTTTAATTACATTTTGTTCTTTGAGATCTCTGAAGCATATACCATCTGTCAAATGTCAGAAAATGAACAATTATTTCACTCTCTCCAGGCAGCTTACTTAAGACTGCCCCTGGCCCTGAGTCCAATTCTTAGCTGCCAGCTGGTGATCTCAGCTGTAATTTACAAAGGCTGGACTCCTACTTAGCAAAAGAGAAATTACATCTCCTGAGGAGCTCTGAGAAGGCTGCAATGGCCTAGGAATCAGACAGCTGTTGGACTTTATCCTCAGTTCATTTCTACAGAAATCCAGCACTACAAAATACATTAATGGAACAGAAAAAATCTGCCGTCTCCTACTGTTACACCAGCAGTGTGTATCAAGTCATTGTTTAGCAAGGGCTTCCAGGCTATCACCAGGACTGCGGGAGACGTTGCGAAATCAGATTTTTTTTATAAATGTAGCGGGTACTTACTTTCCCGGGATCATTTTTGAATTTTTCGGTGACACCAGTGGTGTGTCTCTGGCGGTCCACTGGGTGGTGCTGTCACCAGGGGCCGACGGACGGATACCGCTGTGAGCTGAGCCTACTTTTTGTCCTCTCTTGGCAGCGGTATGGTGGGGCGGGGAACCCGCCGTGCTTGCTGGGAGAGGGGATAAAGGGGCCGGCCATCTTGGTCACGGGGAGTTGGTCCCTGGCACCTTTAGCCTGCGGACGGAGTTCGTGCTTGTCCTCTAGGCGGACTAGGCCTAGAGGACCACCGGAGATCGTGTTCCACCT
This sequence comes from Rana muscosa, assembly GCA_029206835.1. NCBI lineage: Eukaryota > Metazoa > Chordata > Amphibia > Anura > Ranidae > Rana > Rana muscosa. The sequence continues at coordinate 1,193,354,484 of CM055116.1, read as the reverse complement.
CTGGCACCTTTAGCCTGGGGTGAGGTACTCGGACGGCGGTCCGGAGCTCAGTGCCCAACACTGAGTCCCGCGAGGGAAGGATCCTAAGGTACTCCGGAGATGGATGCCTGAATCCGAGGTGGGCGTAATGGACCGGGAAGAGCTCCTCATCTGAAGACCCGGTGCAGCATACTGCCGGTGACGGGTGAGTCTCTTGTCGGAGACCGTCCAGAAGGTGAATTTCCCTCGTGCGGAGACCATAACCCACTCTTTGGAGGAGAGTGGAGGATCGAACTTGTGTCTGGGCCTATTCGCACCCACACCCCCTTTTCTGTTCTATAGCCAAGGGAGTCCATGTTATGTGTTAAATAAAGGAGTGTTGGACCTTAACGGTGTGGGGCTCAGTTCCTGGCAGACGAGGTTCTCGGAGACTCTTGGAGGGAGGATCCGATGCACAACACAGGCCCGAAGGTAGAGAAAGGCATTGCTGATACCACTTTTACACCTGTGGTGGAAGCCTGGCGTAGCGCACCCTCTCCCTCCCCTATCATACCCCTAGACCAGAGACATTGCGAGCAGAACTTTAATAGAGGGGAGGGGGAGAGGGGAGGAACTGCCCGCTACACGCGGGGGCTCGTCCGGGATATGTGTTGTGCATCACTTGGTAGAAGGTGTCTGTCGGACAGAGTTAAACGAATAGGCCAAAGTGCAGCCCTGCTCGAAAGTCGTGGACAGGAAGAGTGGTGAAAAGGGGAAAGCCCAGCCGTGTGACGGACTACACGTGGGGGTTTTTAATTGCACTGCGCCACCAGACACAACCCCCACCGCTTAGTTCGTGGGCATGTCTCAACCAAGCCAAAGTGGGAAAGACTGTGAACTGGAGCAAAAGGGGAGGAGTCCAATACGTGTGACGGACTACACGTGGGACATTGGCGCGAAAACTCTGCAGTGTGAGATGGAACAACAACAGGTCGCCATGTTTGGACCCGCCTCATGGATTCCGGTTCACCCGGCGACTACAACATTGACTGCTGCTGCTCCGATAATGGATACGGGGATCCGACTGAAGCCGAGGGGTCGATTCGCCCTATACTCATGTATGGACGTTGAGGCCCTGGGTATGATTTTCCCCGGGTGTTCGGGACTGGTGTGCCTGTTGAAGCCGTTCGGACGTTGTGAGGCCTGTGGGGAGTTCACGTTCGAAGTGGATCCGGAGGTTGAGAGGCCGAAAACCATCTACCCAGGCCGGGCTTCAGGTACCGCCACTCAGAAGGGAGGAATCGCGGCTGTGAGAGTCACCCCTGCGCACACTGCAACGACCGCCGAGGAGGTCGTGAAACATCAACGGGAGAAATCCGAGGATGCTGACTCGGTCACCACTGTCTCACAGCGTCCGCCACCGAAGAAAAGAACCAGCGTGGTAGCCCCGACCAGCGGTGGTGGTGGACCGTCTCGCATGCTTACGCCAGGCTTACGCCAGGCCCAGAGGGATCCGTTGACGGGAGTTCCGGACGTCCCAAGAAAGGCCAAGGTAAGCCGGCAGAGGAGACTTGGTGTGAGAGAGGAGGTGTCGAGAAGGCATGGCCTAGCATGTCCCCGGAGTGTGGATGTTCTGTTTCCACACAGGGCTACATACCCGCGGAGGAGTGTGACACCTCCGACCTGGAATCTCTCTCAGATATGGGAGATGATGCCCTGATAGATGACTTGTTTGTCAAGAAGGGCTGGGACAAGGTACCGCTTGCTTCATTCTGTGGAATTCGGAATTCACCTATGTCCATAGGAGAGAGCACACCCCGGGTGGAGGCGTCAGCGCCTGAAGGAGAATCCCTTCCTCAACTTGTCCCTGCATCCCCAGCCCCATCTGTATCTGATGCTGGGGTTAAGAGACTGTTGCTGCGGCCCCCAATGCCCAGAATGGAGGTGGTCAAGGCACCTCGTCATCCAGACTCAGTTGTTTTGCCTGGTGAAGGGGACAGAGCTACCATGCCTCCTTTGGCAAGATTACAGCGCCTATTTAGCCAAAAGGTTGCAGCGGAGTACGGATGGGAGTACCCCTACTTATCGAAGGACTTGCTGTATGAGGTGGAAGTGTGCCGGGAGTGCTGGTACAATGACTTTGTGTGGACCCACCTCAAAGTTCCACACGCCCGCAGATACCTAACATGTTCTCCAAAGGCTTCACAGCGCTTCAAAGACTGCAAGGCAGAATGGATGGTGGGAAGACACATCCACGCAGACAAAGTGGTGATCAGACGCAAAGAAGGTGAGGATGTAGAGTACCATCTAGAGACTATGGATCAGCACTTGAAGCCACTGATTCTGCCACATCCCGGCTTTTACCTTTAGGAGAGAAAGGAGGGACTGTTCCTGTTTGTTTCTATCTTCCTGCAAGGAGATCACAGACTCTGGGGTAGATAGGGTTAGAGAGAAAGGAGAAGAAGTTCCACAGGTGCAGTTACCGTGAGGCTGTCACCAGGTGGCAGAGTCGCGCAACGTTACAAACACTTCTCACGCACTCACTCTTTGGAGAAACAGGGATTTCTTTTAGGAGAAGTTTCTTTTCCTCATACACACGGATACATGTGTCAGGGTTTTACATGTAAATTCTATTTCTTTTCCCTCTGCAGGAGAACATCCCAGCAAGATTACATACTCTGGGGAGGTCTTTAGTTAGGATTGGGAGGGAAAAGTAAGATGTTGAAATGTAATTGCAAAGTTGATGTTGTCTTTCACTCTTTTTTTTGTTTGTTACAGGGGCTCAGACACAACTTCTTTGTTAGGATAGAGTTTCCAAAAAGTTTGTTTTTCAATTGTTAATGGTTTCTGGACTGGATCATGTCAGTTGTTGAGGATGTGGTTTACTCCAGACACTGGGGACCAGTGTCAAATGACAGGGGGGAGTATGTAGCGGGTACTTACTTTCCCGGGGTAATTTTTGAATTTTTCGGTGACACCAGTGGTGTGTCTCCGGCGGTCCACTGGGTGGCGCTGTCACCAGGGGCCAACGGACGGATACCGCTGTGTGCTGAGCCTACTTTTTGTCCTCTCTTGGCAGCGGTATGGTGGGGCGGGGAACCCGCCGTGCTTGCTGGGAGAGGGGATAAAGGGGCCGGCCATCTTGGTCACGGGGAGTTGGTCCCTGGCACCTTTAGCCTGCGGACGGAGTTTGTGCTCGTCCTCTAGGCGGACTAGGCCTAGAGGACCACCGGAGATCGTGTTCCACCTCTGGCACCTTTAGCCTGAGGTGAGGTACTCGGACGGCGGTCCGGAGCTCAGTGTCCAACACTGAGTTCCGAGAGGGAAGGATCCTAAGGTACTCCGGAGATGGATGCCTGAATCCGAGGTGGGCGTAATGGACCGGGAAGAGCTCCTCATCTGAAGACCCGGTGCAGCATACTGCCGGTGAAGGGTGAGTCTCTTGTCGGAGACCGTCCGGAAGGTGAATTTCCCTCGTGCGGAGACCATAACCCACTCTTTGGAGGAGAGTGGAGGATCGAACTTGTGTCTGGGCCTATTCGCACCCACACCCCCTTTTCTGTTCTATAGCCAAGGGAGTCCATGTTATGTGTTAAATAAAGGAGTGTTGGACCTTAACGGTGTGGGGCTCAGTTCCTGGCAGACGAGGTTCTCTGAGACTCTTGGAGGGAGGATCCGATGCACAACACAGGCCCGAAGGTAAAGAAAGGCATTGCTGATACCACTTTTACACCTGTGGTGGAAGCCTGGCGTAGCGCACCCTCTCCCTCCCCTATCATACCCCTAGACCAGAGACATTGCGAGCAGAACTTTAATAGAGGGGACGGGGAGAGGGGAGGAACTGCCCGCTACATAAAACTTGTATTTTCTACAGCTTAACCACCTCAATACAGGGCACTTAAACTCCCTTCCTGCCCAAGCCATTTTCAGCTTTCAGCGCTGTCACTCTTTGAATGACAATTGCGCAGTCGTGCAACACTGTACCCAAATTACATTTTTAGAATTTTTTCCCCCACAAATAGAGCTTTCTTTTGGTGGTATTTGATCACCTCTGCGGTTTTTATTTCTTGCACTATAAAAAAAGAAAAGTGGCAAGTTTGAAAAAAAAACACAATATTTTTTACTTTTTGCTATAATAAATATCCCATTTCTTTAAAAAAACAAACATTTTTTTTCCTCAATTTAGGCCGATACGTATTCTTCTACACATTTTTGGTAAAAAAAAAATCGCAAAAAGCGTATATTGATTGGTTTGCGCAAAAGTTATAGCATCTCCAAAATAGGGGATAGATTTATGGCAAATTTTTTTTTTTTTACTAGAAATGGCGGCAATCTGTGATTTTTATCGTGACTGCGATATTGCGGCAGACATATCAGACATTTTTGACACTATTTTGGGACCATTCACATTTATACAGCGATCAGTGCTATAAAAATGCACTGATTACTGTATAAATGTCACTGGCACGGAAGGGGTTAACTCTAGGGGGCGATCAAGGGGTTAACTGTGTTACCTAGGGAGTGATTCTAACTGTAGGGGGAGGGGACTCACAAGGCGAGGAGACCGATCGGTATTCCTCTGTACTGGGAACACACCATCGGTCTCCTCTCCCCTGACAGGACGTGGATCTGTGTGTTTACACACACAGATCCACCGTCCTGCTCTGTTACCGGGCAATCGCGGGTGCCCGGCCGACATCACGGCCGCCGGGCACGCGCATCGGCTCCCCAGTGATGCAGCGAGCGCACGCGCCTCCTAGGGAAGCTGAGGACGTGATATGACGCCCGCCCAAAACGAGAGCCGCACCGCCCAGCTGTCATTTGGCGGTGGGCAGGCGGCAAGTGGTTAAAGCGGTATTAAATCCAAAACCAAAAATGTATTATATTGCAGCTTACCAATCATTAGATGTGGTGGCTGCATTCGTTTTCTTTTCTTAGGCTTTTCCCCTCTGTTTTCACCTGTTGATCTGACCAGTAACACACCTTCTGTATTAGAGTGCCTCCACTCTGAATGAATGAGCACAGGGGGCACAGAAGACAGAAGAATTGTCAGTCTGAGGTAGAGGGGAGTGTTAAATGTATTAACACTACCAAATTGAAGCCAAACTCCAGCTCACACTACAGGGCACCATTCATTACGGGCACACGGGCGCTACCCCCTCTATCCATGCCACCCCATATATGGTTAATGGATAGATTCATGCATAGCATGAATCTATCCATGGGCGCTGCAGGCACCCCCTATTCATGCGTCCAGCCCCTTTCAGGACGTCGCGCGCCTGAATTACAGTGGCGGGGGTGTTTTTTTAAAGTACCTGATTAGAGCCAGAGGCTAAAATCGGCTTTAAAATAGGGTGGACTCAGAGCGCAGAGCATTTTGCTCGGAGCCCACCCAGGTGTGTTAGAAAAGCAAATGAATATTCGTTTTTCTAACACTGAATTGCCTTAGAAGCCGCCATGATCTCTGAAGAGAAAAAGACACAGGAGACGCTGCCAGATGCCCGCCGCAGCCTGATCCCCTGCCCGATGTGCCCGCTGATCCCCACCGATGTCTGCCCGCCGATCCCCAATGCTGAGTGCCCGCCGATGGAGTAAGTGCCGGTGGACTGGCAGACAGCAGGGTAGGGTTGCCACCTCATCCCTTTAAACCCGAACACATATGAATTACACAGGTTCTAAGGCTACTTTAATGCAATTACCAACTTAATCAGCCACAGAACCTGTGTAATTAATATGTGTTCAGTTTTAAAGGTATGAGGTGGCAACTCTACAGCAGGGGGGGGAGGGGGGGTTGATGAGGTGCTGCGGGTGGGGGTTGTTTGCCGGCAAAAAAACAACAACAACAAAACACCACTCACCACTGTCACACTATTTAATCAGTTACAGCAAACATATTTTTTCATTTTTGGATAAATGGTAACATGAATAAATAAAAGCTGATAATTTTTAAGCAACTTGCCAGCGCTAAATGGTATATCTCATCTCTGCAACTGACAGTGACGGCCGGTCCATTAGGGGCGCTGCCCCCCCCCCGATCCATGTGCCTGGCCCCTAATCTACATGCAGGGCGCCGGATGCATGGATTTCAATGTTTTTTTTTGTTTTTGTTTGAAGCACGTGATTAGAGCCCGAGGCTCTAATTGGCTTTAAAAAGAATGGGCTCGGGGCGCAGAGCTTCTGAGACCCGATTAGCCAGGAGTCTTAGAACAGGTCTCAGGACCCGCCTCCTGTTCGGCCGGGAGGAGGAGCAACGCACCAGCTGCAGCAGTCTCTTCTTCCTACCCTGGATGCAGCAGTGCATTGCCACCTCGTCTTCCTCCCCGCACCTCTACCGCAGTAATGGCCATCAGGGAGGAGGGTGGCGCTAGTGCGAGAGGATCGCGGCCGGGGGGGGGGTTGTGTAGTGCCAGTGGATCACCTTGGTTTGATTGATTGATCGGGAGCCACGGGGGGGGGGGGCAGGGGTAGGTGCGAGTGAGGGGGCCAGGTCTCCTTCTTCCCCCCTCCAATATGTTGACCACCAGCCTCCACTGGTAACTGATAGATTCTGCTGGAGAGCTTTGTGCTTTTGAAAAAAAAACAGACTTGCTGGCTGGATCACCAGATGAAAATAGCTGCACTATAATTAATGTTTGATTTTGGGTTTATTACTGCTTCAAAGCAAACATGTGCTTTAGCCATGCAAGGCAAAGAAACACAGTCACTTGCTTCTGCCTACCACACAAAAACCTTTGCATATCCTTTCCTTTGTTTACCGCTGCTCTATTTGGTATCCTCAAGCTAAGAAAATACCCAGAACTTCCAGACATGGAGGAACATTCTTCCCCTTCCTCCAGCCTGATTGGCTGCTCAGAAACCTACTCAAATGGATGTGGGGAGGGAATCATCAACCCTGTTGTGTAAGCCCTTAAGCCTCGTACACACGGTCGGACTTCCATCTGACTTTTCCGTGGATTTTTGTCCGAACGGAGTTGGCCGGGAACACCCATAGCATACACTCCACAGGACTTTTCTGAAAACTTTCCCAAAACTTCTTCCAACATCGCATGTTTTTTCTGCTCTTTACCGCCACCCTTTGGTCAACTTCTGCTATTGTTGGTTGATTTTAACATTATTTGTTTTGTCCATCGGACAAAAGTCCGATGGTTTTCTGTACACACGGTCGGACTTTGCTCCATCGGACTTTTGTTGGCCAAAAGTTTGTCCGTTTGCAGACCGAACTTTTGTCCGATGAAAACAAAACAAAAAAAAAAAAGTTTGTCCGATGGAGCGTACACACCTTCGGATTGTTGATCCAACTTGCTTAAAACTAAGTTTGTTGGGCAAAAGTCCGACCGTGTGTACGGGGCTTAAGCCAGAACTTGCACAGGACTTCTTCCTGTAATGATGTACACGTCGGCAGGAGGAACCACGGCATGCGATATGGAAGAAGGTTTAGGTTTAGGTCATTGGGCCCCATCCATCATCCCCATCACCTTTTCCTCCCATCATGTGCATCTTTAAATACTCAGCGGACACCCTCCACAGGCTAAGGAATACCACCCCAACACTTCCAACCTCCACCCAAAAAATACTACAAAAAGAACAACTGCTTAGGATCAATCGACAATCGACTATCAAAACCACAAAGACACCACTTCATCTACAAGATTTATCATGCGCCTTGATTAACACCAGATCGTCAGTCAAGCACAGACAGGAAATTCACGATTTCATCACGCAAAACGACATAGATTGCCTCTTTATCACGGAAAGCTGGCTAACACCGGATTGTAACACCGTCCTAACGGAACTAGTACCTGGGAACTACCGCATCCTAACTGAGCACAGAATAGGACAAAGAGGAGGAGGCCTAGCAGTTATCTTCAAATCGCACCTCTCTCTTACCAAACCAACCCTACAGAACTCATTGCCATTCATGGAAACACTCACCCTGCAACTCCAAACAACACCCCAGGACACCATTCACATACTGCTATGCTACAGACCACCAGGACCGAAGACAAATCTCCTCACACCCTTCGCCGAATTCTTCTCGACATACACTTTAAAAACCAAAACGTTTTTACTACTCGGGGACTTTAACCTCTGGGCTAACGTCACTCAGGACCCCATCGCCACCGCCTGTATCAACCAATTGGAAGAACTAGGATTGCAGAAACTGATAAATGCACCCACGCATGGATCGGGTCACATTCTTGACCTCATCTTCAAACAAAATATGGACATCAACATACTGGACAACATGCCGTTACCATGGACGGACCACCACGCTATCAAATTCAAATTTACCACCAGCACCATCTCCCAAAAACCGGAAGACTCAACAAAAACATACTGGACAAGATCTCAGAAGAAACTACACTCAAAACTTTTCAAAACCACTCTATCAAAAAAAATAGGAACGCTAAAGCATCAACGGAACAAACACTCAACTCCTTAAACAAAATATTACTACAAACAGCGGACACAGTCGCTCCGAGACGCAGAGCACACATCCGTAAAAACAACTCGGGCTGGTTTAGTGACACTCTTAGGCTACTGAAGCAAGAACGCAGAAGAGCTGAAGGAGCCTGGAGAAGAAACCCAACGGAGGAAAACCACACAAACTACAAAGCACTCACTAAGAAATATCACAAAGCAATTTTTAAAGCAAAAAAGGAACATTTCTCAAACACCATAAAAAAAGCCCTAAACCGGCCTCGTGAACTCTTCAAACTGGTCACTCGGACCATGAACCCTACCTGTCTAGAGCCTCCAGCAAACGAAACCCAAGAGTTCTGCAATGAGCTATCGGATTTTTTTATCGACAAAATCGAAAATATTCGGGAAATAATTCAACAGAAAAAAACAACCAACTTCACACAGCCAAAGCAAACAGAGAAAATCAATACGAACATTATACAACTAGCAAAATTTTCGCTGGTCCCGATCACCATTGACACCACCAAAAACATCATCAGAAGCCTCAGAGACACTACATCGTCAAATGACATAATTCCCACAAAACTCCTGAAAGAATGTATGGACATTTTAGCTCCTACCATTACACACATTGTAAATCTATCATTCAAAGAAGGTATGGTTCCGAACTCCGTCAAGCAAGGTATAATCAAACCCCTCCTAAAGAAACCCAATCTTGACCCTAAGGACCCAAATTACCGCAGACCGGTAACAAGCCTCAACACCATTTCCAAGATCATGGAGAAAGCAGTAGTACAACAGCTACAAGGCCATTTGGACACTTACAAACTCTTGGATCCACTACAATCAGGCTTCCGCCCAGGCCATGGCATGGAAACAGCACTTCTCAAAATATGGGATGACGTCCTCGAAGCCACAGATGACGGAGAATCATGTCTCCTGGTGCTGCTGGACCTCAGTGCAGCGTTCGACACAGTAGACCACAAAACTCTACTCATTCGTCTTAAAGAAGTAGCAGGAGTCGCAGACCCTGACCTTCCTTGGTTCGCTTCCTTTCTTGAGAATCGTTCTCAGACAGTGAAATTAGGAGCCTTCACCTCTGAAACTCGCGCAATTTCTTGCGGAGTCCCTCAAGGATCACCACTGTCACCCCTGCTCTTTAACATCTACCTCTGCCCACTCCTAAAAATCATTAGCAAACAGGACTTGTGCTACCACTCATACGCGGACGACACCCAACTCTACTTTCGTATCACTGGAAAAAAAGACCAATATCACGGATTGGAAAAGTGCCTCACATTGATCGATGATTGGATGACTGAGAGTTCACTTAAACTCAACGGATCCAAAACAGAACTGCTTCTCCTCCACGCTAACCGAAAGACAAAAACTAAAACCTCTTGGACACCACCCACCATTCTCGGACAGACCATCACCCCGAGCACCAAAGTCAAAAGTCTCGGAGTCATCTTTGACTCGGAGATGTCGATGGACGCTCAAATAGGATCAGTAATCAGCGGATCTCATCATCTCCTCCGCCTGCTGCGTAGACTCATTCCCTTCATCCCAGAAGAGGACACAGCAGTAGTAGTTGGATCAATTATCAACTCCCGACTCGACTACGCAAACTCCCTCTACCTCGGACTACCCAAATACCAGATGTCACGCCTACAAGTCGTCCAGAACACGGCAGCCAGACTGATAACAGGAAAAACTGAGGACCCTTCATTGGTTAACCGTAAAGGATTGGGTCACATTCAAGACCCTCTGTCTCACCCACAAGCGCACACAAGGAATCGCTCCGCAATATTTATGCAAGAAGATAAAGCATTACACCCCCAAACGCAGTCTCCGATCAACAAACCAAAATCTCCTTCACATCCCCAAATTTCGCTACAAATCAAAGGGAGAACGAAGATTTGCAGTCCAAGGACCACGGCTATGGAACGCGCTACCCACGGATATCCGTATGGAAGAAAACCATCGGGCCTTTAGGAAAAAACTTAAGACCCACCTCTTCTGATGGATCATGAAGCTACTGGATGCAAAGCGCCTTGAGGCGATTTAGTTCGCATTTGTTAGCGCTATACAAGTTTTTCACTCACTCACTCACTCACTCAAGAAGGTATTCACGCACCTGGAAAGGTTGAATCCCTGCAGCACTGGGGATCAGCAACGCAGCAGGGTTTTAACACATGGGCCACTGGGAAGCTAGGTACTGTGTAGAGCATTTTCTTTACAGGCTGTGCTTTTTTAAAGGCTAAAGCCCCGTACACACGGTCGGACTTTTGCCCAACAAACTTCGTTTTGAGCAAGTTGGACCAACAATCCGACCGTGTGTACGCTCCATCGGACAAACTTTTTTCGTTTGGTTTTGGATTTCATCGGACAAAAGTTGGGTCTGCAAACGGACAAACTTTTGCCCAACAAAAGTCCGATGGAGCAAAGTCAGACCGTGTGTACAGATAACCATCGGACTTTACATCGGACAAAACAGCTAATGTTAAAATCAACCAACAATAGCAGTTGACCAAAGGGTGGCAGTGAAGATCAGAAAAGAGCAGAAAAAACATGTGATGTTGTAAGAAGTTTTAAGAAAGTTTGCAGAAAAGTCCGAGCGTGTGTATGCTATGGGTGTTCTCAACCAAATCCGTTCGGACAAAAAACCACGGAAAAGTCCGATGGAAGACCGTGTGTACGGGGCTTAAGTTCACCTTTTTTTTTTTTTCTTCTAAATTCCAGCTCCCCCTATGTACCAATATAGCATTCATGTAGGCACATCCGACACACCCCCTGCGCACACCTAGGATTAGAACCACCATTGTCGTATATTATCCACCTCTAGAATGTATTTCACAAACCCCACTGAGGGAAAAATTTGTGTCGATCTAACAATTTCCATGCCTCTGTGTAAATCGTAATCACTCTATTCGGTTCACTGTAATCATACACTCTATTCCGTTTCAAAACCCAAAAAGAAATACAAAATCTTTGACAGATAAAACGCCTTTATTATATGAATTGTATCTGTGTAGTTAGCTGATTTCTTGCTGTTCTGGTTTAAATACCCTCCATTACACATCACCGTTATTACTGCAATTTTATTTGTTATGACTTTGACTATAGGGAAGGTGTGCTGGTCCTAGGTTTACCTGTCAGCATTGGAAAGGTTAATGATCCCGCTGCGCATCCTGAGCCGTGAAATGTTTTTTAGCAGGATATTGCTATCTCAGGAAAACATGACGATTTATAATGATTTTGTGAATGGGAAGTTTCTGCTCCTAGTTAGCTGAGCGGTAGCATTTTGGCTGGGCTCCATTCTATTTCTCCAGGAATTTATTACACTGTTAATCCGAAAAAAAAAGAACCTACTGTATGACACAGATGAGCAAAGTCGCTCTCCTACTCCTCATCCACAGCTGCTAAGATGCTTATGGTCTTCTGGAATGTTTATCTTCTTTTTGGTTTCTGAGGTTTATCCGTTGCTCATTCATAGGCCTCGTACACACGACCGATTTTCTCGTCGTAAAAAACACGTCGTTTTTTTCGACGAGATTCTTGTTAAGCTTGTCGATTTTCTCGTCAAGCTTTCTATGCGTACACACTGTCATTTCCCAATTTCCTCGTGGTTCTCTGCGCTCACGTCCAGCACGTACGACGGCACTATAAAGGGGAAGATCTTTTTTCTTGGCGCCACCCCTTGGGCTGCTTTTGCTGATCTCGTGTTACCGCGTGTGAAGTAAAAGTTTGGGAAGAGACGATTCGCGCTTTTCAGTCTTCGTACTTTTCAGATCGTTTTCTGCCGTTCAGTTTGTGCTTGTGGGTTCGTATCTTGACTTTCAGGGCGTCTAGGCAGGTCGTATCTGTTTTACAGTGCGTTCTTGCCTGTTCGTTTCTGAATTTCAGTTCGTTATTCATAGGCCTTGCTGTTCTAAAGTGCGTTCTGTTCTGTACGTTCTGATTAGACGACCGTTTCCTAGCCATGTCGCCTGGACGTTCTCGTCGTCGAGTTCGTGCTGTGCGTGCGCTTGGTGTTGGTCTGCTTGTTTTGGACCAAGACCAGTCCATGAATGGTGTGAGGAGGAGTTCATGGACCAAGAATTGGTTGCTCCAGCGGGACCAATTCTGCCACATGCCTCTGCTGCGGGAGATCGTCGAGAATAATCCTGAGGACTACAGGAATTTTCTGAGGATGTCTGACCCCGTTTTTCAGGAACTGTTGGCTTTGGTGTCCCCCTATATTACCAGGAAGGACACCGTTATGCGGGAAGCCATCAGTGCTGAGCAGAGGCTCATCGCCACGTTGCGTTACCTGGCGACAGGGAGAAGTCTTCAGGACTTGAAGTTCACCACAGGCATCTCCCCCCAGGCTCTGGGCCTCATAATCCCAGACACCTGTTCTGCTATCTGTAGTACCACACACTTGGGACATATATCTCACCTGCTGCTGTTCCTGACCTCTGGGAGGCCAGCATCAGATTGTGTTCTGAAATGTGGGCCTTCTCAAGCTCCCAATTTTAGTGTCCACACAGGGTTGCTGTGTGCTCTGGGGTCCCTGGGATGCACAAATGGCAGCAGCTTCTCCAGCGCTGCCTTCTCTTTATTTAATTTATAAACATGAATAAATGTGTTTTTTGTTTAAGTTCATACTTGACTATGTGTATTTTTAAATAAAAAAAAACAAGCTTTGGAGTAAGCAGATACATTTGACTGACAATAAAAGGCACAGATATCACCCCCCCAAAAGAATAACTAAATCTGATTAGCTCAAAAACATGGTGTGAAATTTTAAAAATATAGATTAGAAAATTAAATGGGAGATCGCTATCAAAACATTGAGAAATTATAATTAACATCATTTTGAAAAATCTAACCATTTAAATTATTCCTAAAAACTTGCACGATATAATACACATAAATCTTATAAAGAGCAGCATGAAAAAGGTTAAAAATAAGGCATAACTCTGTGTGAATATCAGCAGCAAAAGAAGGTCTCTCGTTTTGATTAATGTAACATTCTAACGAAGAATTCAATGCAGAACATTTAAACGATGAAATATTTATGAGCGTGACGAATGTGCTCTCTCCATTATGAAGGCTTGTTTTACCAGAAGATGCGCTCCCGTCTCATAGTTGCTTGTGAGCATGCGCGCTTTTGGAAGAGTCGTAAAAGCATACACACGAACCATTTTCTCGTCACAAAACAGGCCGACGAGAAACACGACGAGGAAATCTGGACTCCTGACGAGAAAATAGAGAGCAGGTTCTCTATTTTCTCGTCGAGATTCTCGTCAAGTTTCTCGTCGTAAAACCATACACACGAACGTTTTTCTAGACAAAAAAACTCTCGCGCCACTTTTCTTGACTGTTTACGACGAGAAAATCGGTCGTGTGTACGAGGCCTGAGTCTTAAAAACTGAATCTGTGGCAATTCTTCAAAAGGAATGTACAATATAGTGTTTTGCACATATTTTTTTTTTTTTTTTTTTTTTTTTTAACATCTGGCTAAAAAATGTATTCATTTATTTATATATTTTTTTCTATTTTTGTGTTTTACATTTTTTTTTTTTTTCCTTTCTTATTATGTAGATCTCTGTTCTTTGGTTCCTGCACCAAAGGGTCCATGTTTGGAGGTGAGCGGCCAATAGGGATGAGCTTCGTGTTCGAGTCGAACATACGTTCGACTCGAACATCGGCTGTTCGATCGTTCGACGAAGATCGAACGATTTGGGCCGTTCGCGCCAAATTCGAGTGACGCGAACGGCCCACAATGCACTACGCCATCGCAGTGTCATCCAGGCGCTGTGATTGGCCAAGCATGCACTGTGACCCCGCATGCTTGGCCAATCACAGCGCCGGCAGCGAGGAGAGCAATGATTGGCCACAGGCAGGATGCCTGTGGCCAATTATTGCTGATGGGGTTTAGTACACGCCCCACACTATAAAAGGCCGCCAGCGCGGCGGCCTTGTGTAGTGTGTTCCGGAGCAGGGAAAGAGAAGCATAGGCAGGGACAGTGTCATTTTTTTTCCTTTAGTAATCCTGGATTCCTTGTGTTTAGGGACAGATAAGGATAGGTAGGGAAAATGTCAGTGACAGTGTGCTATTCTGTGCTAATCCTTGTTTGTAGGGACAGAGAGGTACAGTGAGGGAAAGTGTCAGTGTGCTATTCTGTTCTAAAACTATTTTGCTGAACCATATTTTCAGTCCTTGAGTTTAGGGACAGAGAGGTACAGTGAGTGAAACTGACAGTGTGCTATTCTGTTCTAAACCAATTTTGCTGTTCCATATTTTCAATCCTTGAGTTGAGGGACAGAGAGGTACAGTGAGGGAAAGTGTCAGTGTGCTATTGTGTTCTAAAACTATTTTGCTGAACCATATTTTCAATCCTTGAGTTGAGGGACAGAGAGGTACAGTGAGTGAAACTGACAGTGTGCTATTCTGTTCTAAACCAATTTTGCTGTTCCATATTTTCAATCCTTGAGTTGAGGGACAGAGAGGTACAGTGAGTGAAACTGACAGTGTGCTATTCTGTTCTAAACCAATTTTGCTGTTCCATATTTTCAATCCTTGAGTTGAGGGACAGAGAGGTACAGTGAGTGAAACTGACAGTGTGCTATTCTGTTCTAAACCAATTTTGCTGTTCCATATTTTCAATCCTTGAGTTGAGGGACAGAGAGGTACAGTGAGGGAAAGTGTCAGTGTGCTATTGTGTTCTAAAACTATTTTTCTGAACCATATTTTCAATCCTTGAGTTGAGGGACAGAGAGGTACAGTGAGTGAAACTGACAGTGTGCTATTCTGTTCTAAACCAATTTTGCTGTTCCATATTTTCAATCCTTGAGTTGAGGGACAGAGAGGTACAGTGAGTGAAACTGACAGTGTGCTATTCTGTTCTAAACCAATTTTGCTGTTCCATATTTTCAATCCTTGAGTTAAGGGACAGAGAGGTACAGTGAGTGAAACTGACAGTGTGCTATTCTGTTCTAAACCAATTTTGCTGTTCCATATTTTCAATCCTTGAGTTGAGGGACAGAGAGGTACAGTGAGGGAAAGTGTCAGTGTGCTATTGTGTTCTAAAACTATTTTGCTGAACCATATTTTCAATCCTTGAGTTGAGGGACAGAGAGGTACAGTGAGTGAAACTGACAGTGTGCTATTCTGTTCTAAACCAATTTTGCTGTTCCATATTTTCAATCCTTGAGTTGAGGGATAGAGAGGTACAGTGAGTGAAACTGACAGTGTGCTATTCTGTTCTAAACCAATTTTGCTGTTCCATATTTTCAATCCTTGAGTTGAGGGACAGAGAGGTACAGTGAGGGAAAGTGTCAGTGTGCTATTGTGTTCTAAAACTATTTTGCTGAACCATATTTTCAATCCTTGAGTTGAGGGACAGAGAGGTACAGTGAGTGAAACTGACAGTGTGCTATTCTGTTCTAAACCAATTTTGCTGTTCCATATTTTCAATCCTTGAGTTGAGGGACAGAGAGGTACAGTGAGTGAAACTGACAGTGTGCTATTCTGTTCTAAACCAATTTTGCTGTTCCATATTTTCAATGCTTGAGTTGAGGGACAGAGAGGTACAGTGAGGGAAAGTGTCAGTGTGCTATTGTGTTCTAAAACTATTTTGCTGAACCATATTTTCAATCCTTGAGTTGAGGGACAGAGAGGTACAGTGAGTGAAACTGACAGTGTGCTATTCTGTTCTAAACCAATTTTGCTGTTCCATATTTTCAATCCTTGAGTTGAGGGACAGAGAGGTACAGTCAGTGAAACTGACAGTGTGCTATTCTGTTCTAAACCAATTTTGCTGTTCCATATTTTCAATCCTTGAGTTGAGGGATAGAGAGGTAGAGTGAGTGAAACTGACAGTGTGCTATTCTGTTCTAAACCAATTTTGCTGTTCCATATTTTCAATCCTTGAGTTGAGGGACAGAGAGGTACAGTGAGGGAAAGTGTCAGTGTGCTATTGTGTTCTAAAACTATTTTGCTGAACCATATTTTCAATCCTTGAGTTGAGGGACAGAGAGGTACAGTGAGGGAAAGTGTCAGTGTGCTATTGTGTTCTAAAACTATTTTGCTGAACCATATTTTCAATCCTTGAGTTGAGGGACAGAGAGGTACAGTGAGTGAAACTGACAGTGTGCTATTCTGTTCTAAACCAATTTTGCTGTTCCATATTTTCAATCCTTGAGTTGAGGGACAGAGAGGTACAGTCAGTGAAACTGACAGTGTGCTATTCTGTTCTAAACCAATTTTGCTGTTCCATATTTTCAATCCTTGAGTTGAGGGATAGAGAGGTACAGTGAGTGAAACTGACAGTGTGCTATTCTGTTCTAAACCAATTTTGCTGTTCCATATTTTCAATCCTTGAGTTGAGGGACAGAGAGGTACAGTGAGGGAAAGTGTCAGTGTGCTATTGTGTTCTAAAACTATTTTGCTGAACCATATTTTCAATCCTTGAGTTGAGGGATAGAGAGGTACAGTGAGTGAAACTGACAGTGTGCTATTCTGTTCTAAACCAATTTTGCTGTTCCATATTTTCAATCCTTGAGTTGAGGGACAGAGAGGTACAGTGAGGGAAAGTGTCAGTGTGCTATTCTGTTCTAAACCAATTTTGCTGTTCCATATTTTCAATCCTTGAGTTGAGGGACAGAGAGGTACAGTGAGTGAAACTGACAGTGTGCTATTCTGTTCTAAACCAATTTTGATGTTCCATATTTTCAATCCTTGAGTTGAGGGACAGCGAGGTACAGTGAGGGAAAGTGTCAGTGTGCTATTGTGTTCTAAAACTATTTTGCTGAACCATATTTTCAATCCTTGAGTTGAGGGACAGAGAGGTACAGTGAGTGAAACTGACAGTGTGCTATTCTGTTCTAAACCAATTTTGCTGTTCCATATTTTCAATCCTTGAGTTGAGGGACAGAGAGGTACAGTCAGTGAAACTGACAGTGTGCTATTCTGTTCTAAACCAATTTTGCTGTTCCATATTTTCAATCCTTGAGTTGAGGGATAGAGTGGTACAGTGAGTGAAACTGACAGTGTGCTATTCTGTTCTAAACCAATTTTGCTGTTCCATATTTTCAATCCTTTAGTTTAGGGACAGAGAAGGACACTCGTAGAAATTATCAGTGTGCTATTCTGTGCTAAATCTTGTTTGTAGGGAGGGACAGAGTAGGACAGTGAGGGAAAGTGTCAGTGTGCTATTCTGTTCTAAAACTTTTTTGCTGAACCATATTTTCAATCCTTGTGTTTAGGGACAGAGAAGGATAGGCAGGGGACAGTGTCAGTGTCATTGTTGCTAAGCCTCCTACACAATATACACCTGAAGGTAGCCCTTATTGCTGTTTTTCCCATCTCCCTGCAGGCCATCCATTAAAATGTCTGGAAGGCAACCAAGGAGAGGCAGACAGTCAGGAGACAAAAAAAGAGGGCAAGCAGGCTCTGTGTCTGGGGGCAACAGTGCTGGTCGTGTACACGGTGCATTGTCATCAGCACATGGCCATGGGACACGCTTGTCCTTGTTTTCGGCAGCTGGACATGTTGAGCCACATCATGCCGAAGACTTGGTAGAGTGGATGACCAAGCCCACCTCATCCTCCTCATCCTCTCTCACCCAGGCTCAGGGTACTGGCAAAGCAGCTGCCAAAGCGTCCTCTTCTCTGGTATCATTATCTTCATTAGTCAATCCTTCCCTAGACCCACCATGCCCTCCTCCTGAGGAGTCCCCCGAACTGTTTGAGCACAGTGTTGGGTACATGCTCCAGGAGGATGCCCAGCGTTTGGAAGGATCTGATGATGATACCCAGCTAGAGGAAGGCAGCAGCGTGAGAGCAGAGAGAGGGGATGCTCAAGAAGGACACCAATCTGGCAGTCATGTTCCAGCAGCTGCAGCATACTGCCAGATTGGCTCCAGTGATGAGGAGGGAGGGGATGATGAGGTCACGGACTCCACGTGGGTGCCTAATAGGAGAGAGGAGGAGGAGGAGGATGAGGAGGAGGCACATCTCCAACGAGGCAGGATGCCCTTGAGTGGCCAGCGTATGGGCAGCACACCGACGGAATCACACCGCAGAGCTCCGCCTGTGCAGGGCGCTGCCTCTGCCCGTCATTCAAAAAGTTCTTTGGTGTGGGCCTTTTTTGAGGCGAGTGCATCAGATCGCACAGCTGCTGTTTGCAACATATGTCTCAAGAGTATATCGCGTGGCCAAAACATCAGCCGCTTGGGCACCACATGCTTGATCAGACATATGTTGACCTGCCATGCAGCTCGTTGGCAAGCCTACCTTAAAGACCCACACCAAAGAACAAAGCTGACCTCTTCTTGCACCGCATCAGCTGGGATCTCCAACCCCACTATACCTTCACTCCTCTCTGAAACCTGCTCTGAGAGGAATGAAGGTGTAGAATTAGGTGTGTCACAGGCAAGTACTTGCGGGCACTCTGCTAGCAGTACACCAACGTCCGATTCTAGCAGGCAAATTTCCCTGCCCCAGCTGCTGGACCGTCGAAAGAAGTTCACTCCCAGCCATCCACATGCCCAGCGGTTGAATGCTAGCTTGGCTAAATTGCTAGCGCTTCAACTGCTGCCTTTTCAGTTGGTAGACTCGGCCCCCTTCCGTGAGTTTGTGCAATGTGCGGTTCCTCAGTGGCAGGTTCCCAAACGACACTTTTTCGCACGGAAGGCTATTCCGGCTCTCTACAGGCATGTGGAAGGCAATGTCTTGGCCTCGCTGGACAGGGCGGTCAGCGGTAAGGTGCATATTACCGCTGACTCATGGTCCAGCAGGCATGAACAGGGACGTTACCTTTCTTTCACGGCCCATTGGGTCACTCTTTTGGCAGCTGGGAAGGATGCAGGACAAGGTGCAGTAGTGTTGGAGGTTGTTCCACCGCCACGCCTCCAAAATGCTACTACTGGTTGTGACACACCTCTCTCCTCCACCCCCTCCTCTTCTTCTTCCTCCATGGCCTCTTCCTGTGGTTTGTCCTCGGAACCAGCGGTGCTCCGTAGGCGTTCAAGGGGCTATGGAAGTACGCAGGCAAAAAGATGCCATGCCCTGCTTGCGCTGGTGTGTTTGGGGGACAGGAGCCCCACTGGGGAAGAGGTCCTGTCTGCTCTGCAGGGGCAGGCCGAGAGGTGGTTGACGCCACGCCAGCTTAAGCCAGGAATGGTGGTTTGCGACAATGGCACCAACCTCCTCTCCGCCCTCCGACAGGGACAACTGACCCATGTGCCCTGTATGGCTCACGTCCTTAACCTGGTGGTGCAGCGGTTCTTGGGCAGGTACCCGGGCTTACAGGATGTCCTGAGGCAGGCCAGGAAAGTCTGTGTGCATTTCCGCAGATCTTATAATGCCAGTGCTCGCCTGGCTGAGCTTGAAAAGGAGTTGAACCTGCCCAAGAACCGCCTTATATGTGACATGCCCACCAGGTGGAACTCAACCTTGGCCATGCTGCAGCGGCTGCACACGCAGCAGAGGGCCATCAATGAGTACCTGTGCGACTACGGCACCAGGACAGGGTCAGGGGAGCTCGGGTTTTTTTCACCACGCCAGTGGGGCATGATCAGGGATGCATGTACTGTCCTGGCACCATTTGAGGAGGCCACGAGGATGGTGAGCAGTGACAGTGCATGCATCAGTGACACTGTACCTCTTGTCCACCTGTTGGAGCACACGCTGCGTGGAATAATGGACAGGGCACTTGAGGCAGAACAGAGGCAGGAAGAGGAGGACTTCCTTGCCTCTCAAGGCCCCCTTTACCCAGACAGTGTTCCTTCTGTCCCACCCATCGCACAGGAAGAGGAGGAGGAGGAGGAGGAGGAGGAGGAGGATTGTGTCAGCATGGAGGTGGAGGCTGGCACTCAGCATCATCAGCAGCAGTCTTTTAGGGATGATTTACAGTCCCAAGAAACCAGTGGACTTGTACGTGGCTGGGAGGAGGTGGCTGCGGATCATGTCGTCCTTAGTGACCCAGAGGACTCCGTACTGAATGCCTCAGCTAACCTACGCTGCATGGCCTCCCTGATCCTGCAAAGTCTGCGGAAGGATCCTCGTATTCTTCGGATCAAGGAGAGGGACCATTACTGGCTGGCCACTCTCCTTGATCCACGGTACAAGGGTAAGGTTGCGGACCTTATCGTACCGTCGCAGAGGGAGCAGAGGATGAGACAACTCCGGGAGGCCTTGCAGAAAGGTCTGTGCAACGCGTTCCCAGAGACTGGGAGGTTACAAACTCCTGGTCCTGGACAACGAGTTGCTGAGGCTTCGGGCAGTCAAAGAAGGAGCGGTGGGGAAGGTGGCCGTCTGACCGATGCGTTCAGACAATTCTTTAGTCCGCAGCCCCAAAGTATGATCGGTTCCAGCAACCATCGCCAGCGTCTGATATACATGGTGCAGGAATACCTAGGGCCAAGGTCAGACTTGGACACCTTCCCCACCGAAAATCCTCTGGCTTACTGGGTCTTGAGGATGGATCACTGGCCAGAGCTTGCACAGTATGCAATTGAGCTACTGGCCTGTCCTGCATCCAGCGTTCTTTCAGAACGCACATTCAGTGCTGCTGGAGGATTTGTCACGGATCACAGGGTGCGCCTGTCCACCGACTCGGTTGATCGACTGACTTTCATCAAGATGAACCAGTCTTGGATCACCACCAGCTACCACACACCAGATGCTGATATAACAGACTAATTGATTTTAAAATGTCACATCCCTTCAAGACTGATGCTGATGCTGAGTGCCTGTGCTGTTATGTTGACTGGCTATCCTCCTCCTCCTCCTCAATGATACGATTAACGATGATAGCTTGGAAGATCATTTTGGTTTATGGGTGACGCCACCAGTGGCTAAGGCCCAATTTTTCAGCCCCTGTTTAACAGGGGAGTGTAATTAAAATTTTTGATGCAATACTTTGCAACAGGCCTCATTGCTGTGCTCCAAGTACAGTATCTGTGAGGGGTTGCAGTGTTGTGCCACCAGTGCCTAAGGCCCAATTTTTCAGCCCCTGTTCAACAGGGGCATGCAATTATAATTATTGATCTAATAATTCACAGCAGGGCCCATTGCTGCGCCCACCAAGAGTAACTGTCAGGCCTTACAGTGTTGCAGCACCAGCACCACCATCACCACCACCACCACCACCAAAGGCCCAATTTTTCAGCCCCTGTTCAACAGGGGCATGCAATTATAATTATTGATCTAATAATTCACAGCAGGGAGCATTACTGCGCCCACCAAGAGTAACTGTCAGGCCTTACAGTGTTGTGGCACCAGCACCACCATCACCACCACCACCACCAAAGGCCCAATTTTTCAGCCCCTGTTCAACAGGGGCATGCAATTATAATTATTGATCTAATAATTCACAGCAGGGACCATTACTGCGCCCACCAAGAGTAACTGTCAGGCCTTACAGTGTTGGGGCACCAGCACCACCATCAAAGGCCCAATTTTTACTACCACTGATCAACAATTATATGTTATTACAATTCCTGATATTATACTTGACAGAAGGGCGTTCCAGCACCCACCAAGAATAACTGTGAGTGCTTTCAGTGTTGTGCCAACATCAACACCTAAGGGGCCAATTTCTGCAGAGTATATACGGAAGGTCCCTACTTTCAAACATCCAACTTACAAACTACTACTACTTGCAAACGGAAGAAGACAACAGGAAGTGAGAGGAAATCTACCCCTTGGAAGGAAAATTCTCTCCTGTAAGAATTAATATGGGAGAAAGGTGTCTCCTCTCTACTGATGCTTTATCACCAATCCTTGTTTCAATAAAAACACCACATTTCAAAAACAGTTGTCATTGGGACGCAAAGTGAGGTGAAATGTTCTGAACAGGGGCACAGACAGCAAAAAAAATGTGACAGGGGTGATAACCGTTCCCTATGTTTTACAAAAAACTAAAAAAAAGGAATTTGCCATGGAGCTCCACTTAAACAATGCAGCTGTTCAAAATTATAAACAGATTCTACATAAGAACAAACCTACAGTCCCTGTCTTGTATGCACCGCCTGTATACGGCTGTTCAGAGTATATAGGTCCTTTTTTATTTTATGTGCGGGGTTCCCCTTAATATCCATACAAGACCCAAAGGGGCTGGTAATGGGCTGGGGTAGGGGGGGGGTTGATGGGGTAGCTATGCCATTTTTCCTAAAGATTTTCATCCATATTACCGTGACCAGACATTGCATTAAAGCCGCAAGCAGTTTTAAATGACTTTTTTCCCTTTAGAAATGTTATTTTGTGCAGGGACAGTTCTAAACACGGGAAACGCGTGGCACTTCACAGGCATACTTTAGACACCCCCCAGGTACAATATTTAAAGGAATATTTGACTTTTTTTTTTTCACTTTATGCATCATTAAAATGACTGCTCCCGGAAAACGTCCGTTTTTAAAACTTCTTTTTGCATTGATACATGTCCCCTGGTGCAGAAGCCGGGTTCCCAAACGCTGTTTCGGACAATAACATGGACAATAGTCGTTATAATTAGCACTTTAGAATCCGAACGTTTGCATCCATTGTATTTAATAGGGTTCTAATGTTCGTGCGAACTTTCGGTCCGTTCGCGGGTTCTGGTGCGAACCGAACCCGGGGGTGTTCGGCTCATCACTAGCGGCCAATTTATCTGTTGGTGGAGGTCTCTCACTGTGTGTGTTTGTTACCACCTGCATGCAATCAAGAGTTCATGTGTCACCTATGAAGATCACGGGGATTATTCATTGATTCACTGTGCTGTTTTTCCATCTTTGACATATGTACATTCAAAGCGCTGCACTATCTATTTTTATGTTTATTTCAGGGATTTTGATTATTTGACCCTTAGTGTTCAGCTGCTCAGTATCATATTGTATCACAGTTTATTGCGCGGATTTGTTTTTCTTTTTATATATTCTTTTTATATATCCTGCACCAGCACACCTACTATGGCCAAAATGATTTTTTTACTTTGCCCCTTTTAACTATTAAAAAAAAGGCAAATTTTCTTCTTAAAAATAACACTAAACTATTGGTCACATGACTTTCCTCGCCTTACAACCTGGCTGGCAGTACCAGACTTTGGGAAGAGCAAAGGAGCACACAAGTAGGCAGGGGGTCAGGTGCTAGTCGCCCTTCCCTGTGTGTGTGTGTGTGGATAGGTGGTTGCTGCTTATTGTTGTTGGGTATGCTGGGCTGGACTGCGATGTGATTGTGATGTCTGTTTGGTTCACTGCATTGGTGTAAAGAGGTCATGTGACTTCTAATGGCGGCTACACACACTTCCGTTTTCTTAACCCATTTTTGATTTAAACGTTTTTTGTTTTTGTTTTTTTAATCATGCTTACCTGAGTGAATGCTGCATCTGTCCCTGCTGGCTCTAAAACTGAGAACTGATCATTAAAGTGGTTGTAAACCCACTTTTCAAAAAATAAATGTAGCGGGTATTTAAATTTAGGGGGAGCATCTGGGTGGTAGTATGACCCAGATACACTGATTATTAGGGAATTCAGGACCTTTTTTTATTCGTGGAGGACTTCAGTGGTGTTCAGTTCCCTGCAGCCCCTGGGTGGCACTGTCCCCTGGGGCCGGGGTTGAACCATCACTGCAGTGCTGTACCCTTTTTGTCCTGTCTCGGCAGCGGTGACGGCGGGGCGGGGAACCTGCTTGACCTGCGGAGACAAGGAGATAAAGGGGACAGACGCCTTCAACGTGGGGTCAGTCATCGGAGGAGAGAGCCGCGCCCAGGCACCTTCAGCCTGGGTGCTGGCGTTCCAGAGTTCCAGGCCCAGGCGCCCTTGGCCTGGCCAGGGCGGGAGAAGAAGTCCATCCCAGGCACCTTTAGCCTGGGGTGAGGTACTACGGAGGAGGCCCGGGGCCCAGTACCTTCGACTGGGTTCCGCAAGGGTGGAAGAGTCCGAGGGGCCCTAAGGTGTTGGGCGCCCGAATCTGAGACGAGGAGGCCAGGGAGCGTAACCCCTCCGAACAGTCCGGTGCAGCATTACTGGTGACGGCGGGGCCTCTGGTAACTCTCTTGGAAGGATGTCTTCCCTCTGACAGGGGCTGCACTTAGCGAAGGTAATTCTGTTCCTGTTTTACACAGTCGGTGGCAGCGGCTGTGTGTAATAACCAT
The DNA here is from genome assembly GCA_029206835.1 of Rana muscosa. Classification (NCBI taxonomy): domain Eukaryota; kingdom Metazoa; phylum Chordata; class Amphibia; order Anura; family Ranidae; genus Rana; species Rana muscosa. The sequence goes on along the minus strand of CM055116.1, from coordinate 1,193,329,979 downwards.
TGGTGACACTACAATGGTTAGTTCAAATTGAGGATTGTGCCTTGACCTACTTCCCACTTATGCTGAACTGTTCTTTGGGTCACAACCTGTCTGCTGTTAAAAGACAATTTATTGCTGTCAGAGAATAATTAAGAGTTGGACCTTTTCAGTGGTGTGGAACTCCAGTTACTGGGAACAAAGGGGGGTCATCTGCAGAACGGACTTGGCTCTGGGTTATACACACAGCCCAAAGGTAAACAGGTGTTGGCTTTCACCTCTACACATTAGAGGACATAGGCCGTAGTGTACCGCATCCCTCCTCCCTGATCCCCCTAGACCAGACAACAAGCCGAGAAGAAGAAGGGGTGAGAGGGGTGAGGACGCTACATAAAAAATAAATAATACCTGCAAGACAAAGGCATAATGAGCTAGTATGTGTAGCGCCCTGATCCTATTGGGTAGGCGCTAGTTGTAAATTTAGTTGTCTGAGCTGTAGTTTAGCTCAGAATTTTGGTAAATTACTGGTTTCTGTTCCAGTCCAGTTGTGTTGCACTGTAACTGTGGGTGTCACTGTCACCACAGGTCAAGGTCGGAAATGCAGCAGGCTGGATGTATTAGGTACCTCTTGCCCAGAAGCAGCTCAGTGGGATTGGTCCCCCCCGCTGTGCATTCTGTAGGAGGGTACTTAAGGGACAGACACCATCTTCCGGGTCTCTCTGACCTGATGGCCCTCCTGGCCTAAGGTGTGCCGTAGCAGTTTTCCTGCCTCGGGGCCGGGTGGCCCGAGGCCTCGTTACTGGAAGTAGGCCCAGGAGTTCTGGGGCCTACTAGTCAGGGGTGGTCCTGTGCTGTCTTGCCTGCGGGGAGAAGCCGAGGAATTGGAGACTCAATTGGAGGACGCATCCCAACATATCTACCTCACAGTGTTGCCGTATTGGCAGAAAGAAACCGGTACTGTGTGACTGTACTGAGACTATGTGTATTCTTCAAGTCTGTGGCAGAGACTATGTATATTATTCAAGTCTGTGGCAGAGACTTTTGTGTATTCATCAAGTCTGTGGCAGACTTTTGACCGAGCACCGTACCGGCTGCTAGGTCAGTGAGAGAGGCCTATCCGGTGGTTGCTATATCCAGTGTGAAAGCTGTTTGTCCTCTGGAAGGAAGAAAATACCCGTGATCCGCAAAGCAAGGTACCTGAATCCCCCCCTAACCCTTCATCCCTCTAATTGACATTTATTAAAACCATTGGAAAAGAGACTATGTGTTGGTGATGACATCTGTGAAAACTCTTCAATGGAACCCCTATGACGGATACAGTGGAACAGACAGGTAACGGAATGACCCAAAAATATAACCAGCAGCTTCTACGGGGTAGTGCTACATATGAATAGCATATTAGCTCATTATGTAATACTCACCTGGAATTGAAGCCCCCGCAGCCGTCCTCGTACACCGCTCCGGCGGCTGACATCTCTCCCGGGGTTACTTCCGGGTATCGCGGCTCCGGCGCTGTGATTGGCCGGAGAAGCGATGATGTCACTCCCGCGCATGCACGCGGAAGCCGCCAGCCACAGAATGCCCTCTTTTAGAAACGGCACGATCGCTGTTTCTAAAGTGCGCCTGCGCCGTTGTCTACAGCGCATGCGCCGTAGACATTGACGCCCGTCATTATTCTAAATATCTTCTAAACCGTGGAGGTTTAGGAGATATTTAGAGCACCTACAGGTAAGCCTTAATCTAGGCTTACCTGTAGGTAAAGGTGGTTTTACAGGGTGTACAACCACTTTAAAGACAGCTGATTGCTTGGTTCTCAGTGCTCCGTGAGCAGAGAGCTGGTGATCAGTCACCTGTGTCTGCTATGCCCCTCTAACTGGAGCGCTGGGCTGTGGAGAGGGCATGAGCAGCCGGCTCAAGCTCTCAAGCTGGGCCAGGTGTCGATCCAGGCTTCTGTATGGATCCCAACCATATGGTCATGATTTTTTCCCCAGCCAGCTCTGTGACAACTGATGACAGTGGGCTTCAGCTGAAAACAGGTCACAGTGCAGAACTAACAGCAATCCTGTAGTCCACAGGAGAAGTACAGCCAAACGTGCTTTGGCTGTACTTCTCCTTTAATAAAAATGTCCAACTGAACAAACTTGCAATCAATCAAACAGAAATAACTTCCGTTCCAATGGATTTAGTCTTGATTTTGATTCAAACTGAGCTGATCAGCCAGGGTGGAATATTATTGTTCGATTTGCATCTGTTGGCAGCACTGAGATACTTTGTTCATGATGAATATATATGATCATATTTTGATCAATTGGATTATGAGAGTACATGTGGAGACAGAAATGTGATCGATAGGATCGTAACTTATTATTGTGAACTATCTTAACTATTGATTGTAATCCACTTCCCCATGTGTGGAATATTGAATGAATGGGTCTTCGACTATAAATCAATCATTCCTATCAGAGGAAATCGATCATTCATCAAAGCAAGTATAGCCACCATTAGTCACTTTTTACTTTCAGTGGAGTGGTGGCCGCTATGATGCCGGAACTAGAGGGGTGCTAGCATGGGACTACTGTGTTTTCTGATATGGGCTCCATGCTCCATCTTGGGGATCTGAGAACAGGTATATGTTGTTTCTAATGTACAGTGAGGAAAAAAAGTATTTGATCCCCTGCTGATTTTGCACGTTTGACCACTGACAAAGAAATGATCAGTCTATAATTTTAATGGTAGGTTTATTTTAAAGGAGTTGTAAAGGCATTCTATGCATTAAGATAAAAAAAACCTTCTGTGTGTAACAGCCCCCCCAGCTCCCCTCTAATTACTTACCTGAGCCCCTTCTTTCGATGTCCACGAGTGTCTTAGCCATCCCGGGACTCTCCTCCTGATTGGCTGAGACACAGCAGCGGCGCCATTGGCTCCCGCGGCAGTCAATCAAAGTTAGTGAGACAATCAGGGGAGAGAGGGGGCGGGTCCAGGACCGGGCTCTGTGTACCAATCACAGCTGATCATAGCATGGACCAGGAAGTGCCAGTAAACGGCATTCCTTGGTTTGCGCTGACAGGGAGAGCCGATCGGCGCCTCTCCCTGTCAGATAGAGAGTCTGTGCTGATAATCAGCACATTGATTATCAGCACAGCCCCCATCAGATGTGCCCATCAGCTTCCAATCAGTGCCGATCAGCTGCCAATGAAAGTGCCAATCAGTGCCCACCACAGTACCAATCAGTGCCCACCACAGTGCCAATCAGTGTCCAGCAGTAACACCTATCAGTACCTCATCATCGGTGCTGCCCATCATTGTCACCTGTCAGTGCCACCTATTAGTGCCGCCTGTCAGTGCCCATCACAGCCGCCTGTCAGTGGCACTTATCTGTGCCACCTATCAGTGCCCATCAGTGGTGCATATCAGTGCCGCCTATTGGTGCCCATCAGTGCTGCATATCAGTGCCGCCTATCAATACCCACCAATTCTACATATCAGTGCCCATCAGTGCTGCATATCAGAGCTGCCTATCAGTGCCTATCAATTCTACATATCAGTACCTCCTCATCAGTACCTCCTCGTCAGTGCCCATCAGTGCCACCTTATCAGTGCCGCCTCATCAGTGTCACCTCATCAGTGCCTGTCAGTGAAGGAGAAAACAAAATGTTTTAACCGAAATAAAGAAAAACATATTTTTTTTCTAAAAATTTGGGTCTTTTTTAGTTTGTTTAGCAAAAAATAAAAACCCCAGTGGTGATCAAATACCACAAAAATGAAGCTCTATTTGTGGAAAGAAAATTATAATTTTCATAATTTAAATTTAGTTTGGGTGCAGTTGTCATTCAAAGTGCGACAGCGCTGAAAGCTGAAAATTGTCCTGTGCAAGAAATTGCCCGGTATTGAAGTAGTTAAAAAAAAAACAGCCTTTACAATCACTTAACAGTGAGAGAGAGAATAACAACAAAAAAATCCAGAAAAACGCATTTCAACATACAGGTAATGAGCTGAGATTAGGAACACCCTCTTAAAGGGAGTGCTCCTAATCTCAGCTTGTTACCTGTATAAAAGACACCTGTCCACAGAAGCAATCAATCAATCAGATTCCACTCTCTCCACCATGGCCAAGACCAAAGAGCTGTCCAAGGATGTCACAGACAAGATTGTAGACCTACACAAGACTGGAATGGGCTACAAGACCATTGCCAAGCAGCTTGGTGAGAGGGTGACAATGGTTGGTGCGATTATTTGCAAATGGAAGAAACACAAAATAACTGTCAATCTCCCTCTGGGTCTGGGGCTCCATGAAAGATCTCTTCTCGTGGAGTTTCAATGGCCATGAGAACAGTGAGGAAACAGCCCAGAACTACACGGGAGAATCTTGTCAATGATCTCAAGGCAGCTGGGACCATAATCACCAAGAAAACAATTGGTAACACACTACGCCCCGAAGGACTGAAATCCTGCAGTGTCTGCAAGGTCGTCCTACTCATGAAATCACATGTACAGGCCCATCTGAAGTTTGCTAATGAATATCTGAAAGATTCAGAGAAGAACTGGGTGAAAGCGTTGTGGTCAGATGAGACCAAAATCAAGCTCTTTAGCATCAACTGAACCCATCGTGTTTGGAGGAGGAGGAATGCTGCCTATGGCCCCAAGAACACCATACCCACCGTCAAACATGTAGGTGGAAATATTATGCTTTTGGGGGTGTTTTTTCTGCTAAGGGGACTGAACAATTTCACTGGCCATGTACCGTCAAATCTTGGGTGAGAACCTCCTTCCCTCAGCCAGGGCATTGAAAATAGCCAAGGCAACAAAGGAGTGGCTCAAGAAGAAGCACATTAAGGTCCTGGAGTGGACTAGCCAGTCTCCAGACCTTAATACCAAGAAAATATGTGGAGGGAGCTGAAGGTCCAAGTTACCAAACGTCAGCCTCAAAACTTTAATGTTAATATGTGGTCACACCCCTTTAGCACCTGGGAGATTATATGCATTGGCAAGCTATTGGGATCTGAGCAAAGGTATATCTTGTTTCTTTTTTAATTTGGATAAAGGGCCTCCATGAGATTTTAGCAGCCATTTTTGAGTACAGATGTGATATAAACAGTCTGTATCATAAGGGGTCGGTACATAATTTATATTAAAAGAACAAAGTCACCACTAAAAACTATAGAAGAGTTCCTCTTTAAGCCTACTTTTTAATTCTGTTGTAAACTTATTTTCAACATTGGTTTAATTTGTCTTCTTGCTTGCACTATACCATGGTATGTTTAAAGTGGTTGTAAACCCTTATGGGCAAGTTACACCTACAGGTAAGCCTAGATTAAGGCTTACCTGTAGGTGCTTGCAAAATCTCCGAGACCTACACGGTCTCGGAGATATTTGCAAAAAAGACTGTACCGATGTCTAGACAATGGCGCAGGCGCACTGAGCGTGCCGTTTTATGAATGGGGCCGTGCCGGGAAAATCGGCTCCCGTGCGCATGCGCGGGAGTGACGTCACGCAGCATCACGCGACTCCAACCAGTCACAGAGCCGGAGTTCGCAGACCCCGGAAGAAGAGGGGTGAAGATGGACGCTCGCTACAAGCAAGGAAATCGGGGGCATCGCAGGCTTCTACTGCAGGTAAGTGACACATAATGGGCTACTATGCGATGCATAGTAGCCCATTATGCTTTACTTTTGCAGGGAAACAAAGAGGAAGTAAACCCATCAGGGTTTACTTCATCTTTAATTCCTGTGAATACAATGACTTTTAACTAAGATTACATAAAAGTTGACATGCCATTGCTGAGATTTTTAGAATATTTCATTTTCAATGACATGGCAAATAAAAAATAAAACAGTTTAAACAATGTGCCTTCACCCTTCTATGTGAATTATAAATTTGTAAAGGAGATCAAGGAAGACCAGGAGCTACAGCAAATGGTAATTCAGACACCATCAAGGTTGTTTCCGTTTGTTTCCATGCTCACAAAATAAAACCAGCAATAGACTGAGAGAAAAATGTATATTTGTATATCACTTTAAAAGAAGGCATCGTGAATGCAAAATTACTTTTTATAATATAAGTTATACATTTTCTCGTATCCTGAATTCATTATATTCTGCAGCCATTTGCATGTTAAATTTCAAGACATTTTATTTCTAAAGTGTGAGCATCCTGATGTGAAGTCCTGCCTTAAAAATAAATGGTAAATATGCAATAAAATGCCAAAATGATGATGAGGAATGGGATCAGAAGCTTTTGTCTTGACAGCCTAAGTGCTGGGAATTTTAGTGCAAAGAATATGACTTTTTTCAGTCCACTGCTGATATTTTTCTGCTAATTTTAGCATTATTGTAAGTGTAAAAATACACTTGCAGGACCCTTATGGGCAAGTTACACCTACATGTAAGCCTAGATTAAGGCTGTTGCAAAAAATTTTGGGAAAGTTTGCAGAAAAGTCAGAGCGTGTGTATGCTATGGGTGTTCCCGACCAAATCCGTTCGGACAAAACACCACGGAAAAGTCAGATAGAAGTCCGACCGTGTGTACGGGGCTTGAGACACCATTTAAAGCCAAAATGAACTCTCTTAATTTATTAATGTAATGCATTTAGAGTAAAAGGTAAATATCTGAACTCAGTAATTCAAAATAGTGATATCAACAATCAATAATGTAAACAGTGATACATAATAATATTGAAATTATAATCAGCAGCTGAACACTATAACACCGATATTGGGCACAAAAAGGTAATAAAGATAATAAAGTGCAGCGCTAAAAGTGAATCCGTGCATAAATATCATTCTGTGCAATCAATGAATACTCAATATATTAAAAAACTAAGTATCAAATAGTTCAATTATGCAAAAAAGTGAACAGTGAAATAATCCCCAAAAAAAAGTTCTGCCCAAAACAAGATATGTAATTGAACCGTGTGGTTCTGTGTAATGTCTCTAAAAATCACACACAACAAGCCACACCCAAAAAAGAAATATAATAAATGCAAATGAAAGTCCTTGATTTGATAAAATCCAATGAAAAGTGCCTTAGGCCGGGTTCACACTTGTCCGACAAACGCTCCGACATTGGGAGCTCATGTCGCATGACGTGTGAAAATCAATGTTTCCCTATGAGAGCCGTCTTAACTGGTCGGACACATGTCGGTCCGACTTTGAAAAAGCTCCCTGTACTACTTTGGTCTGACTTTGATCCTACTTCAGCCCATTGACTATCATTGAAGTCGGATCAAAGTAGGATCCTTGTCCTAACCATCCGACATTTGACATCCGACATGGTGATTACAGCAGCAGTAAAAGGAATTTATCTCACCCTGGGATTGTTTTGATTGGTCAAAGGACAAGTCAGACTAGCACTAGTCGGATCAAAGTAGTATCCTGTTCATGAAAGTCGGAAGGATGTCGGACCAATGTAGGATCAATGTAGGACTGATGTCGCAGAGCAAAGTAGGATGAAAGTTGTATGACTGTCGTGTCGTACCAGTGTGAACCCAGCCTGAGGCCTGGTTCACACTGGGGCGACAAACGCTCCGACATTGGGAGCTCATGTCGCATGACGTGTGAAAATCAATGTTTCCCTATGGGAGCCGTCCTAACTGGTCCGACACATGTCGGTCCGACTTTGAAAATGCTCCCTGTACTACTTTGGTCCGACTTTGATCCGACTTCAGCCCATTGACTATCATTGAAGTCGGATCAAAGTCGGACCGCAGTCTTGCATGGTCCGACTTTGGCATGCGACTCGTGCTCTGCTGATCGTGAGGGGGAACTCCAGGCCAAATTTTAAATAAAAAACCGGCACGGGTTCCCCCTCCAGGAGCATACCAGGCCCTTGGGTCTGGTCTGGATTTGAACGGGCGCCCCTACGCCGAAAAAATGGCGTGGGTGCCCCCCCAAATCCAAACCAGACCCTTATCCGAGCACACAACCTGGCCGGCCGCAGGGGAAGAGGGGGGGACGAGAGAGCGCCCCCCCTCCCTCCTGAACCGTACCAGGCCGCATGCCCTCAACATGGGGGGTTTGGTGCTCTGGGGCAGGGGGGCAACCTGTGGCCCCCCACCCCAGAGCACCCTGCCCCATGTTGATGAGGACAGGGCCTCTTCCCGACAACCCTGGCCGTTGGTTGTCGGGGTCTGCGGGCGGGGGGCTTATCGGAATCCGGGAGCCCCCTTCAATAAGGGGGCCCCAGGATCCCGGCCCCCCCACCCTATGTGAATGAGTATGGGGTACATCGTACCCCTACCCATTCACCTGGTGGACAAAAAATTGCAATAAAAAAACACTACACGGGTTTTCAAAGTAATTTATTGCACAGCTCCGGGGGTCTTCTTCCGACTTCCGGGGGTCTTCTTCCGACTTCGGGGGTCTCCGGTTCTTCTCCCGCTCTCCGGTTCTTTCTTCCGCCGGGCCTCCGCTAACTTCTTTTTAGCTCTCTTGCTAACAGAGGCCCGGTCTTCCCGTTGTCTCGTCCGGCTCTCCGTTGTCCTTCTGCCGGCCCCTCCACTAACTTCTTTTTAGCTCTTTCGCTAGTGGAGGGGTCGGTCTTCCCGTCGCTGTCGCCGTCGGCTTCTTCTTCCCTCTTCTCCTCCTCGATGTTGACGCGTCGCTTCTTCCCGCTGTAATACTGGCTCTCCGCTCCGCATTAATATAGGCTTCTCATGACGTCACAGTCACATGTTCCAGGGCACATGGCCCCGGAGCATGTGACTGTGACGTCATGGGAACATGTGACTGTGACGTCATGAGAAGCCTATATTAATGCGGAGCGGAGCGGAGAGCCAGTATTACAGCGGGAGGAAGCGACGCGTCAACATCGAGGAGGAGAAGAGGGAAGAAGAAGCCGACGGCGACGACGGGAAGCCCGGCCCCTCCACTAGCAAAAGAGCTACCAAGAAGTTAGTGGAGGGGCCGGCAGAAGGACAACGGAGAGCCGGACGAGACAACGGGAAGACCGGGCCTCTGTTAGCAAGAGAGCTAAAAAGAAGTTAGCGGAAGAAAGAACCGGAGAGCGGGAGACGACACCGGAGACCCTCGAAGTCGGAAAAGACCCCCGGAAGTCGGAAGAAGACCCCCGGAGCTGTGCAATAAATTACTTTGAAAACCTGTGTAGTGTTTTTTTATTGCAATTTTTGTCCACCAGGTGAATGGGTAGGGGTACGATGTACCCCATACTCATTCACATAGGGTGGGGGGGCCGGGATCCGGGGGCCCCCTTATTGAAGGGGGCTCCCGGATTCCGATAAGCCCCCCGCCCGCAGACCCCGACAACCAACGGCCAGGGTTGTCGGGAAGAGGCCCTGTCCTCATCAACATGGGGGCAGGGTGCTCTGGGGTGGGGGGGCCGCAGGTCGCCCCCCTGCCCCAGAGCACCAAACCCCCCATGTTGAGGGTATGCGGCCTGGTACGGTTCAGGAGGGAGGGGGGCCGCTCTCTCGTCCCCCCCTCTTCCCCTGCGGCCGGCCAGGTTGTGTGCTCGGATAAAGGTCTGGTTTGGATTTTGGGGGGACCCCCACGCCGTTTTTTCGGCGTAGGGGCGCCTGTTCAAATCCAGACCAGACCCAAGGGCCTGGTATGCTCCTGGAGGGGGAACCCATGCCGTTTTTTTTAATTTAAAATTTGGCCTGGAGTTCCCCTTCAAGATTCATACCAAACACAGTGCCTGATATTGGCGGGGATCCAAGTCGGATCCCAGTTCATTGAAAGTCGGACATATGTCGGCTTCATGTCGCAGGGCAAAGTCGGATCCAAAGTAGGACAGATGTCGTGTCGCACTAGTGTGAACCCGGCCTTAGGCCTTAGGCCGGGTTCACACTAGTGCGACACGACATCCGTCCTACTTTGGATCCGACTTTGCCCTGCGACATGAAGCCGACATATGTCCGACTTTCAATGAACGGGGATCCGACTTGGATCCCCGCCAATATCAGGCACTGTGTTTGGTATGAATCTTGAAGGGGAACTCCAGGCCAAATTTTAAATTAAAAAAACGGCATGGGTTCCCCCTCCAGGAGCATACCAGGCCCTTGGGTCTGGTCTGGATTTGAACAGGCGCCCCTACGCTGAAAAAACGGCGTGGGGGTCCCCCCAAAATCCAAACCAGACCTTTATCCGAGCACACAACCTGGCCGGCCGCAGGGGAAGAGGGGGGGACGAGAGAGCGGCCCCCCTCCCTCCTGAACCGTACCAGGCCGCATACCCTCAACATGGGGGGTTTGGTGCTCTGGGGCAGGGGGGCGACGTGCGGCCCCCCCACCCCAGAGCACCCTGCCCCCATGTTGATGAGGACAGGGCCTCTTCCCGACAACCCTGGCCGTTGGTTGTCGGGGTCTGCGGGCGGGGGGCTTATCGGAATCCGGGAGCCCCCTTCAATAAGGGGGCCCCCGGATCCCGGCCCCCCCACCCTATGTGAATGAGTATGGGGTACATCGTACCCCAACCCATTCACCTGGTGGACAAAAATTGCAATAAAAAAACACTACACAGGTTTTCTAAGTACTTTATTGCACAGCTCCGGGGGTCTTCTTCCGACTTCGAGGGTCTCCGGTGTCTTCTCCCGCTCTCCGGTTCTTTCTTCCGCCGGGCCTCCGCTAACTTCTTTTTAGCTCTCTTGCTAACAGAGGCCCGGTCTTCCCTTAGTCTCATCCGGCTCTCCGTTGTTCTTCTGCCGGCCCCTCCACTAACTTCTTCGTAGCTCTTTCGCTAGTGGAGGGGCCGGTCTTCCCGTCGCTGTCGCCGTCGGCTTCTTCTTCCCTCTTCTCCTTCTCGATGTTGACGCGTCGCTTCCTCCCACTGTAATACTGGCTCTCCGCTCCGCATTAATATAGGCTTCTCATGACGTCACAGTCACATATTCCCATGACGTCACAGTCACATGCTCCGGGGCCATGTGCCCTGGAACATGTGACTGTGACGTCATGAGAAGCCTATATTAATGCGGAGCGGAGAGCCAGTATTACAGCGGGAAGAAGCGACGCGTCAACATCGAGGAGGAGAGGGAAGAAGACGCCGACGGTGACAGCGACGGGAAGACCGGCCCCTCCACTAGCAAAAGAGCTAAAAAGAAGTTAGTGGAGGGGCCGGCAGAAGGACAACGGAGAGCCGGACGAGACAACGGGAAGACCGGGCCTCTGTTAGCAAGAGAGCTAAAAAGAAGTTAGCGGAGGCTCGGCGGAAGAAAGAACCGGAGAGCGGGAGAAGAACCGGAGACCCCCGAAGTCGGAAGAAGACCCCCGGAAGTCGGAAGAAGACCCCCGGAGCTGTGCAATAAATTACTTTGAAAACCTGTGTAGTGTTTTTTTATTGCAATTTTTTGTCCACCAGGTGAATGGGTAGGGGTACGATGTACCCCATACTCATTCACATAGGGTGGGGGGGGCCGGGATCCTGGGGCCCCCTTATTGAAGGGGGCTCCCGGATTCCGATAAGCCCCCCGCCCGCAGACCCCGACAACCAACGGCCAGGGTTGTCGGGAAGAGGCCCTGTCCTCATCAACATGGGGGCAGGGTGCTCTGGGGTGGGGGGGCCACAGGTCGCCCCCCTGCCCCAGAGCACCAAACCCCCCATGTTGAGGGCATGCGGCCTGGTACGGCTCAGGAGGGAGGGGGGGCCGCTCTCTCGTCCCCCCCTCTTCCCCTGCGGCCGGCCAGGTTGTGTGCTCAGATAAGGGTCTGGTTTGGATTTTGGGGGGACCCCCACGCCGCTTTTTCTGCGTAGGGGCGCCCGTTCAAATCCAGACCAGACCCAAGGGCCTGGTATGCTCCTGGAGGGGGAACCCGTGCCGGTTTTTTATTTAAAATTTGGCCTGGAGTTCCCCCTCAAGATCAGCAGAGCACAAGTCGCATGCCAAAGTCGGACCATGCAAGACTGCGGTCCGACTTTGATCCGACTTCAATGATAGTCAATGGGCTGAAGTCGGATCAAAGTCGGACCAAAGTAGTACAGGGAGCATTTTCAAAGTCGGACCGACATGTGTCGGACCAGTTAGGACGGCTCCCATAGGGAAACATTGATTTTCACACGTCATGCGACATGAGCTCCCAATGTCGGAGCGTTTGTCGCCCCAGTGTGAACCAGGCCAAAAGGCTTACCAAAAAGCCTGTGACCGCCCTTATTCTGGAAGGTCAGACAAAGCTTTTAGAAGAGTCAGGAGTCCACCGACAAGAAATGCTCCAATGTGCCTCATCAAGGAAAATCCACAGACATCAGATGGGAATCCAGTGGTGTAAAACAGCAAAAAGTGTCTAGACCCCTGATGACGTCACATCTGACAAAACGATAGTCAGGACGTTACACACACACGTACTGCGCATGCGCTATTTAGATTCAAATGGACTTTGTACTACATTTTTTTTCCTTGCAAGGAATACTGCTGTAGTTTTTATGCTCTGGAAATTTCTTTCCTTCATATTTTAAAATAAACGTTAGAAGGACTCTCTGCACTATTGGAGTTTTTCTTTCTTCTTTTATATGATCACTTTTTGGCATTTTACACCACCGGATTACCATCTGACTCTCCTAGTGCTGCCGACAGGGTTTTTCAATCTGCAAACCTGACCAGATGAAAGTAAAAGATAGTCATATTCTCTACTGTTGCATATGTAATTGTATATATGAATACTATAATATACAGTGAAATTGTATATATGAATGCTCAGAGTCACCACACATCTCTGAAGTGCAATGATTTGAAAGTTAAGCTGAAAGGGAAGCACTGGGACGCTATCATTTCAATCATCATGAATAATACATACTTTCAGTTTTAATGCTTTCATGAATATCTTCAAAATTAATGATAAAATATTTTACATACTCCAAATACTCCTTTTTCTTAAAATGTGAAAAAACCCACCAAGGAATGTTTTGTTATGTTATAACGATCTTTACCAACCTACATCTTTGTGCTCTGAATTTGATTTACGGTATTTATTCTTTAAAGTTCGATGTAAAATGCACTATATGATTTCTGTGCCTATTATGTTAGAGAAACTTTTACAGGGGTTGGCTGTTGGCCTGAGTATACAGACAGTGGCAGTGTGTTACCAGTTGTCCTACAGGGCTCCAGCCAAGTGTTTTCCACCTCAATAAAGACTGGAACATTCAGAAAGGCATGCCTAGAGCTATGAAAGAAGTGACATACATGCCTGGGTTAAAAAGGAACCAGGCAGCAAGGGGTTAATTGGTTTAAAGGAGTGAGAAAAGTAATGGAACCTACTGAATTGGTTAAAGAAGTGGGGGGATGGGAGGATTATGGGAGGACGGTCTATATAGAGGAGTAAAGAAGATCCAGATGGTGATCAGAAGTCATCAGATGATCCCTCCCACCCTAATTGCTGTTTTATGATGGCTAGATTTAGGTAGTAGCAGATGTTTTAGTGGTTCGGGGTCTTTGAAGGTGGTTTAAATCTAGTATTTTTTGGGAAAATGGTTATTTCTAAAGACTCAAGTTTTTTTACCTTTATGCATTCAATGTGCAGCAGCCCCCCTAATACTTATCTGAGCCTGATCTTACGCCAGCACTGTGCACAAGAACCTCTCCCTCCTTATTGATTCCCACTGCTGTCAATCGCAGCCAGAGAGCCAATCTGTAGAGGAAGGGGCGGGGCCAAGCAACAGCTCTGTGTGTGAATGGACACAGAGCAGCAGCTTGGGATCGAGTCTGCTCGGGTGCCCCCTTAGCAAGCTGCTTGCTGTGGGGGCACTTAGCAGGAGGGAGGGTCCTGGAGCACTGGTGGGGGACCTGAGAAAAGAAGGATTGGAGCTGCTCTGTGCAAAAAAATCCATAGCTTTAATTTCACTTTAATGACAAGGTAGTTGTAGACTGGTAGGTGTCTGAGGTCAGCTGGGATAGTCCCAGAGTTGGTGTTTTGTGGCTGGGGGCATTACTTAGCTAAATGGTGCCACAGACATGAGCTTTAGTAATATTGTACCATCAATGACCTGCAATCCCATTTAAAAAATAAATAAACGTTTTATTTATGGTGACAATGTAACAAGTCAGTGAGTAAACAAGCCAGGAAAGTTACACTCTCATGGGTCAGAACATCGAAGAAAAAAACAGGGTTAGAGAGATACAGGCTTAAAGAAAGAAAGAATATAAAGGAAGGAAGAGCATAAAAGGAAGAAGAGAGAGATTGAAAAGAAATGAAGGATCCAAAGGAAGAACTGACCAGGGAAAGGAGGAGAATGAAAGAAGAATAAAAATAAGGCAGAAAAAAAAGCAAATGGAAATGGAAGAATGCACAGAAGGATGAGAGAATTGAAGGGAGGGAACTAGGAAGGATGAATGCAAGCAATCTAGGATAGGATGAAGGAAAGAAAGGAAAGAAAAAAAGAAAGATAAAGAAATGAAAAGAAAGATGGATGCAAAACTAGGAAGGGGGTAAGAAAGAAAGAAAGAAAGAAAGAAAGAAAGAAAGAAAGAAAGAAAGAAAGAAAGAAAGAAAGAAAGAAAGAAAGAAAGAACAAGGCAGGTTGGTAAAGAAAGGAAAAATAAAGGAATGAAAAGAAAGATGGATGCAAAACTAGGAAGGGGGTAAGGAAGAAAGAAGGGAAGCTAGGAAGGAAGGAGCTAGTAGGGAAGGAAAAGGAAGGAGGGATGGAGGAAGAAAGCTGTGAAAATAATAATTAGAAAATAATTAGAAAATTGGAAATGTTTTTTAATGGATACAGTCAGATATCACTCAGATTTTTATGCACATTCTTGATTAAATAACAGACTTGTTTTATCTAAGCTGGCATTGCTTTCTAAGCTGCAATCTGGAGTCTAGAGAACACCCAGGGCATCTCCTACTAGCAGTGGGCTGCCATATCACACAGACACCAGATCACGCTTTCTTATTGATGCCTTAAACCTCTTCTGCCTCCATAAGTACCATTCAGCACACATCCTCCTCCCTGGGTGTAAATGTAGAAAAGTCTCTGTAATCAGGAAAGGAGGTATCTACAGGGTGATGTCAATGCGATTATACAGTGCCAGGAGCCAGATAGAGCAAATCTCTTATACAATATGGCAAACTTTCTGAATGAGATCTCTTAAAGGTTCAAAGGAGCTAAAATTCAAGCTGAGTTATAGGAATACATTACTAATATTATTCTCAAGTAATGACATCATTAGACTCATTGACTCACTCAGTAAAGCAATGCAATGAGACACAGACCAGCCGATTATCTTCCATAGAAATTTTGTTGGATCCGTGAGTCATCACATGAATTGGTTCTTAAGGTCTACATCATTATTGCTCTTTGTTATATAGAAAACCTCTTCCAGTTCTATAAAAACTATTTTAAACAGCCAGCTATATTAAACAGCCGCTAGCACTAAATGATAACATCACTGCCCAGATAATCATGATTTCAACCAACACAGCGCTGCACTGTTTAAATTATAATGTTTGCTCTTGTGTATTATGTGCTTAGATATGACTTGCTTTTTAAAAAAAAGCCTACTTATGTTCATATGTTTTGTAAAAGCCAAAGTGGACCTGTCACAAAGAGACGGGTAAGAAGAATACAGTTATCAAAGTTTTACTCAAGGGATCAAGAAAGCAGTCTAAAATATTAAAGTGGTCCTAAACCAACAATTTAGATATACATTTAGACCTGGTAATTCTGCCAGCAATACCCTTTCTGTCCCAGTGACTGCCTGTACTGTATTTATGGAGGAGCAGCATTGTCACCCTAGGACTGGATTACAGTACATATCTTCTTCTGCTTATCACCATAGGGGGGGGGGGGGGTCCTGTAGTCCACAGAGATAACTAGGAATAATTATTAGAAGTGCAGCACAGGCAGAGAGAACAGAGAGGTTGCCCAGTGAAAAAATTCTGGCAGGAGCAAGAAGTATTTTTTTGTTGTGTGTGTTTTTAATGGCTTTTATTGTGCCATAATGCCTTAGGTAAAGTTTGCTGCTGTCCTTAGAAAGATTAAACTGTCAGTACCAATTTAGTGAAAATTCATGCCCATCCTTTACATTTTCTCTGGATGGTAATACAACCCCAATTCCAAAAAAGGGAGAGCTGTGTAAAATCTATGTAGCGATACCCCCAGCTAACAGAGCCGCTGGTATGATTTTCGGGCCTGTAACGCACCGCTGTCAACCCCCAGTAGTTGGATCTACCCTCTCTCAGCACAGCTAGTAAGAGATGATAGGATTGTGGAACCTGTAGCTTTAGGTAACACAATCCGGCAACAAAGGGCACACAGTGATATTATATGGCTGCCACTAACCGTCTCTTCTGCACAGTAATAACACCAAACAACTTGTCTGCTTAATCCTAATACTTTTACTGAATGAAATAGATCAGCAGATAAACAGTACACAGTAATATATGCAGAGCCCTGCAATAAAAGGTATCTATCAAGCCAGCAGATATACAATCCTGTACACCAGGGATCTGCAATTAGCGGACCTCCAGCTGTTGCCAAACTACAAGTCCCAGCATACCTCTGCCTCTGGTTGTCATGCTTGATGCTGTCAGAGTCTCGCTATGCCTCATGGGACTTGTAGTTTGGCAACAGCTGGAGGTCTGCTAATTGCATATCCCTGCTGTACACATACAGCTAACGAACCCCGCTTGCAGCTCCCCTCCCTCGTGGGCAAGATGGCGCCCAGCAGTGTCTAAACTTAGAAGTCAGGCCTGACTGTTCTATATGCCAGTTCCGTAGAGAAGGATCTTCGCTACCAAATGGTGGTGCACCTTTTCGAAGATAAATTGTAATCCAAAGGAATAGGTACTGGTAACTCGATGGATAACAGAAAGTAACTAAGCTACTCAATGCACTGTCCCTCCGGCGTGCAAATGCAGACTCTAAACGGTCCTGAACAACAGACACAAGGCCTAGAGATCCTGTAATAATCTGCTCTCTCACCCAACCGGATCAGTCAATGTCAGTTTCTTCCGTAGCTGTATCTCGGTACACAGGTCCCACGACACCCGGGTCTTCGGTCCCCCTGGAAGTAGTAGACAGGCGTCAGGATCAGACGTCCCTCATGCTCCTCAGTGGAAACAGAAGGCTCTGTGGAAAAAACAGAGCCCAAACTTCAGGCCCTGTCAGGAACAACAGACTCAGCACAGAGTTTCACTTGCTGGGCGGGCGATGTCCATTGGGACAGGTGTTTTGCGGATCCTGCTGTTTCAAGGGCATACAAATTAGGCGCAGAGAGGTACAAGGAGTCTCTCTTGGGTCTTCAGCTGGGAATGACTCAAAGGCATCTTCCCATTCCTCAGTTTGAGTACCCGATGGAATGAACTCAACAGCTTCAGCATTCAAGGTGCTATCGATGGTAACTTCAGAGGGTGAGAGATCCATGAAAATGGGTTCGGGTGCCTGAGATGGCCACAGCCAGTCCAGTTCCAATTCCTCATCTTCACTCTGGTCGGTGACATCCATTTCTTCTGACAGAGTGGTTTGAGACCTGGTGTTGGGCCTAGGAGTATTGGAGGTTGACGGTGGCTCAGGAGAACCCGGAGTAGAAGGTATCTGGACTGCTTCGGAGAGGGGCAGTAGGTGGTTCCGGTGCCAAGTTTTCAAGGGTCCCACTTTCCCTTCGGGCTTCAGCTGGTACACTGGCAAACCAGGCAATTTTTTGCAAATTACATATGGCTGTGATTTCCATCGGTCAGCTAGCTTATGCTTTCCTGGAACACCAAAATTCTGCAGCAACACTCTGTCTCCTGGTTGCAGGTCATGGATCCGGACCTTAAGGTCAAAATTCTCCTTTTTCTCTGACTCCTCTCTGGTCAGAAGTCACTTGGGCCTTCTCATATGCCAGTCTTAGGCTTTGGCGCAGTCTGTCCACGTATCCCTTGTGTGAGGCAGCTGACGTGTGGTCTATTGAAATGCCAAAGGCCAGGTCTACAGGTAGTCTCGCTTCCCTACCAAACATTAGTCTATAAGGGGAATATCCGGTGGCATCACTAGTTGTGCTATTGTAAGCATGCACTATGGCAGCTATGTGCTTGCCTCATGTTTCTTCTCGCTGCTCAGTGTCCCCAGCATATTCAACAAAGTTCTGTTAAACCGCTCTGGCTGGGCATCCCCTTGTGGGTGATAGGGGGTTGTTCGGGTTTTTTTATACCTAGGGAATCCAATAGCTTCCGGATCAGTCGACTCTCGAAGTCCCTCCCTTGATCCAAGTGGAGGCGTTGAGGTAGCCCGTAATGTACGAAATACTTCTCCACGAGCACCTTAGCCACAGTGGAGGCCTTCTGGTCTTTAGTTGGAAAGGCCTGGGCGTATCGAGTGAAATGATCGGTTATCACCAGAACATTTCCATGTCCACTCAAGTCAGGTTCCAGCCAAAGAAAATCAATGCATACCAAGTCCATGGGCCCTTGGCTTTGTAGGTGGCCCATTGGGGCAGCTTGATGGGGCAGTGTCTTTCTTTGTTTGCAGCGTGCACATGAGTGACAGTACTCCTGTACTTCAGCCTGCATACAGGGCCAGTAGAATTTGCTCCTTATAAGCTAAAAGGTTCTTTCTGCCCCCAGGTGGCCATGGTTATCATGTAGGGCAACCAGAACAGTCTTTCGGTGCTTTTCCGGCAGAAATAGTTGCCACTTGTCTTCCAGGTCATCAGAGGGGCCCCTTCGGTAGACCACCCCTTGATGCACCTGCAACCTGTCCCATTCCTTGCGTAGTAAGCGAGCCTCCTTTTAAGAATGATGCAAGAGTCGGTCCGGGTACTGGTCTTCTAAGGCTTCCAAAGCCAATCTCCCCAATGGGTCTTCCAGCTGGTCCCGTCTTATATCCTTCTTTGATCATTTAGGCAGAGCATTCTGTTTAATCTTCGAACATATTCAGACAGTCTTTCTCCTGGCTGTTGAAGGGTATGCTCGAACTGGTAAACTAAATCAGCAACTTTTTCCAACTGGCCAAATTCTTCCTGCAACATAGCCAGATAGTCATAGGCAGTACAAGCAGCATGGCTGAACCTAAGGTTCTTCACGGCTTCAGCAGCAGCACCCTTTAGATTTTCACTTATGCGCTGCTTCTTTTGGGCTTCCGGTACTTCCCATCCTTCCACAGCCTGCATCGCTTGTTCAATCCAGGTGTCAAAGTCCTCTTCCCCGAGTGGCACAGGTTGTTTTCCTGAAAAGATCCTGAGCTTCCGGTACCAGGCCTCTACGTGTACCGTATTACTCTTCTGGCACTTCGTGACAAGGTCCCCTAAAGCGTTTAAAAGTTCAGGGCCTATAGTGGTTAGAGGTGCCCCAGAGGCTATCATCTCTTTTGGAATCCTTGGAGTTGTAGGTGATTGCGGAGGTTCCTTCTTTATATCCTTCGCGTGCGCCAAGCGGTATGTCTTTTTGTCTACGGACTGCACGCTCTGACCTCTGAAATTCTCCAGTATTTCATCCCTCCATTCTATCAGCGCGAAGGTGCGGGAATTCCCTTCGTCTGGCCTGAGGTCAATTAACCATCCTTTATGGCACGGGGATAGGAGCTCTATCAGCCGTTCTATGTCACTCCCCATCCAATCCTCTCAGGGGAGTTCAATCACTGCAGCCATGTCCAGGGAAACATCAGTGGATAAACACCACTGGGTCACTGTTAACGGATCCATGCCGGTACTTCTGGCAGGCTTGATTGCAGCGTACAGGATCCCGGACTCTGAGCCCCCACGTGTAGCGATACCCCCAGCTAAGAGAGCCGCTGGTATGATTTTCAGGACTGTAACGCACTGCTGCCAACCCCCAGTAATTGGCTCTACCCTCTCTCGGCACAGCTAGTAGGGGATGATAGGATTGTGGAACCTGTAGCATTAGGTAACACAATCCCGCAACAAAGGGCACACAGTGATATTATATGGCTGCCACTAACCGTCTCTTCTGCACAGTAATAACACCAAACAACTTGTCTGCTTAATCCTAATACTTTTACTGAATGAAATAGATCAGCAGATAAACAGTACACAGTAATATATGCAGAGCCCTGCAATAAAAGGTATTTATCAAGCAAGCAGATATACAATCCTGTACACATACAGCTAACGAACCCCGCTTGCAGCTCCCCTCCCTCGTGGGCAAGATAGTGCCCAGCAGTGTCTAAACTTAGAAGTCAGGCCTAACTGTTCTATATGCAAGTTCCATAGAGAAGGATCTTCGCTAGCAAATGGTGGTGCACTTTTTTGAAGATAAATTGTAATCCACAGGAATAGGTACTGGTAACTCGATGGATAACATAAAGTAACTAAGCTACTCAATGCACTGTCCCTCCGGCGTGCAAAGGCAGACTCTAAACGGTGGGTCCTGAACAACAGACACAAGGCCTAGAGATCCTGTAATAATCTTTGAGCAGGTGCTCTCTCACCCAACCGGATCAGTCAATCTCAGTCTCTTCTGTAGCTGTGTCTCGGTACACAGGTCCCACAACACCCGGGTCTTCGGTCCCCCTGGAAGTAGTAGACAGGCGGCAGGATCAGACGTCCTTCGGGCTCCTCAGTGGAAACGGAAGGCTCTTTTGAAAAAACAGGGCCCAAACTTCAGGCCCTGTCAGGAACAACAGACTCAGCACAGCGTTCCACTTTCTGGGCGGGCGATGTCCAAAGAGACCGTTCTCCGGTCCTCCCCCTTCTTAAATAGCCCACCCCAGCAGTCCTTGCCTGGGGAAATGCACCCTGGGTGTCCCGCTGTACCCTGGGTACGGTAGTCTCTGGGTCCTTAAAGCAACACCCCGCTACATCTACATAAAAACATTTTTTCCATATCCTGCCCTTACACCTTCTTTAGTAGAGACAAGCTACAGTGAGTTACAGTTAGAAGTCAGAAAGGTGACTTACTATACATCTCTCACATTGTGCATAATCAGCTTGGTCAGGACTGATCCTTCTAAAAAACACTTTGTTAGGACCATCCTACTTCACTTCTCTAAACTGGCCTTTACAAAATTGCAGATATGACCAGGTATAAAGAGTACATTGTCAGAAACATTGACGTATCTCAGCAAAGTGCCTACAAATATGTCAGGATGTTTATACTGAAATATAAAAATATTATTGTATTTCTGGAAATATGCAAATCTATGATTTGGGAGATTTACAATCACCTACAATATCAAACAAGAAATTCTAAGTTCTTTATATCCGTGCTAGTTTGAAGACAAGTAATACAAATGAATATTGCTTAAAATATTATATATATTTATTAACTAAAGATACAGTGCAAAATTAAAATCAGGTATAAGTCTAGATCAAACAAATTAATGGAAAAAAATAAAAAAGTAATAAATTATTCTTTGCTTCCCTCCTACCCCAGTCCCACACCCCCCACTGCCTCCCTTCCCCTCCATCCCTCTACCAACTCATAAATCCTTCCCTTTTTTTTTTTTTTTTTTTTTAGTTGGAGTGTACTGAGGGTTGAGAGTCTCACTCTCACCCTCTCATAAACTAAAAATAAATATAGAAGTCACTAAAGTAAATTAAAGGGGAAAGGGGAAATAGGGCACAAATGCACTTTTTAAGAGGGAATACAAGGTTGATAAAGCATATTGGGGGGACACTCACACCCCCTCATAGATAAATACAAATATAGAAGTCAGGGAAGTTAATTTAAAAGGTAAATAGGGCACGATGCACTTTAAAGTTCAAATGAGGGAGGGGTTTTGGGGTGGTTGTTGGGGTGTGTGGGTTTTTTTTTTTTTTTCTCCCGGGGGAGAAGGGGTTATGGAGGAAATAGATGGGGGAGAGCTGTGGGAGAGGAGGGAAGAGGAAAGGAAAATCATCAAGATGTAGCAGGATAGACCCATATTGTTGTTGTAAATGTTGTGTTTAATGTATTTTTGTATTTTTTGTGTATTTTAATGTAATGTATGTTCAATGGAAATATAATGGAAGCTATATGTGTCTATAAAAAATTTAATAAAATACATTTAAAACAAACAAATTAATGGACATACTTCCACAATCAGAGATAATTGATGGTTAATGTCCAGAAAATATTTACATACATTTCTATGCAAGCTCTATATGACAAAGTATATTCACAGTTCAATACTTAAATGATACTTGTACATTTAAAACTTGGTAACTCTTGTGAAATGTTTCTCCGTTACTTCATGGAAGGTGTAAACACTCTTTTGTTGAATTTAACACTATGTTATCTTTCTCTAAACAAACAGATCTCCTGATTACACTTCTTAACCACTTCCCTACTATGCACGAAAACCCCCTTCCTGCCTAAGATATTTTTCAGCTTTCAGTGCTGTCACACTTTGAATAACAATTGCGCAGTCGTGCGACGTGGCTCCCAAACGAAATTTGCGTCCTTTTTTTCCCACAAATAGAGCTTTCTTTTGGTTGTATTTGATCACCTCTGCGGTTTTTATTTTTTGCGCTATAAACAAAAGAAGAGCGTCCAGTTTGGAAAAAAACACAATATTTTTTACTTTTTGCTATAATAAATACCCATTTTTTTTTTTCAATTTAAATTTTCCTCAGTTTAGGCCGATACCTATTCTTCTACATATTTTTGGTAAAAAAAAAATCGCAATAAGCGCGTATTGATTGGTTTGCGCAAAAGTTATAGCGTCTACAAAATAGGGGATAGATTTATAGCATTTTTTTCTTTTTTTTCTTATTAGTAATGGTCGTGATCTGCAATTTTTATTGTGACTGCGATATTGCGGCGGACACATCGGACACTTTTGACACATTTTTGGGACCATTCACATTTATACAGCGATCCCTGCTATAAAAATGCATTGATTACTGTATAAATGTGACTGGCAGGGAAGGGGTTAACCACTAGGGGGCGGGAAGGGGTTAAATATGTTCCCTCAATGTGTTCTAACTGTGGGGGGAGGGGACTGACTGGGGGAGGTGACCGATGGTTGTCCCTATGAACAAGGGACACACCATCCGTCCCCTCTCCCTCACAGGACGTGGATCTGTGTGTTTACACACAGATCCACTTTCCTGCTCGGTTCCCGGGCAATCGCGGGTGCCCGGCGGCAATCGCGGCCGCCGGGCACGCGCATCGGCCCCCTAGCTCGTTTTAAAGGCAGGACATCATATGACGTACTGTCAGAACGAGAGTGTCCTCCGCCCGCCGTCAATTGACGGTGGGCGGTGGACAAGTGGTTAAACGTGTCCAGACCAAGTGTCATATGAGGAACACGGCTTGACAAAACAATCAAAGCTTATGATAACTTTGGAGAGAATCTATTTTACACATATATCATAATAAAACTATTGTACCAACTCAGCTCTAGCTTTATCAAGACAACCAAATTAGGGTATGTGTCTTCATATTTGGATTATCATTATTTTGTACTGCAGTTAAAAATATAGATAATTCCAAATTGCTTTGCCATATATATTTTAATGGTTTTAGTTATGTGTATGCAAAAACAACTCCATTACCAAAGGTATAAATAAAAGATTTATACGTTACCAGTAGTTAAGAGTTCTGTCTGTTTGAGAATCAAAGTCCCAAGATGGACTTCTTTCACCATTGCTACATGTTGGCGTTCAAGATCTCCTTCCAGCTTCCTTCAGAGAGAGAGAGTTCCATCAGAGATCTCCTCAGCGAGCGTCTTCCTTCAAGAGAGATCCCTCCTGCTATCTCAGCTGCTACTTTTATCTTACTCCAAAAAGTGTGTGTGTGTGTTACATTACTACATAATTGACTAATCAAATGACGATGTTTTTGGAAGGTTGTCTTAGCAACCAAATATGCGGCCATCTTGAACAATGTAATTTTTAACCTGTAGGGGCAGTGGTGTATAAGGAATAATTCCTAATGTTAAGGTCATGTAGTTCAGAAACAATTTATGACTACCCTTTGACCTAGCTTAGTAGAATACCATTGATTGTCCAACGGTGTCAAAATGTGTCAACCATATTCAGACATTGCGGCTCCACTTCAGATTTACAGGTGTGAATGTTTAGGATCAACACTACCCCAGTCCATTTGTTAATGTTTTGGGAAATTCCTTGAAACTAATCACTGGAATGTAAGTTTAAGCAGTTTCTAATGCTTTCCCTCTAATATAATCTCATGTATACAACTCCCTAATACTAATCTATATACCGTATATGCATACATGGGTTTATACATGTATTACTAGTATAGATACATTGTTAAGATATTTGAAAGAACCAATTTAAGATATACAATACCACAGGAATTGTGAATAAGCCCTATAGTTTCGTAGCTTATTCTGAAATACTAATTTAGGTTTTCAGGCTTCCTTGAAACAAGAGCTCCTTATCTTGTTTATTTTACTAAGTGTCCAAACCTTTGAGTTACAACCTGGGGAGACTGGTACAGCCAGACCCCTTAGGGAGACATAAGAACAAGGCCTATTCATGCCTATGAATCTAATTTAAACTTTTAAAGATAGTGAATTTGGGTTTAACCTCTTTAGAGAGAAAATAGAAACCAAAGTATTGTTCATAGCATATCATTAGTCATGAACTTAACTTTAGAGACAAAATGGCTGTCCTCTCGTTCACAACATACATGAATATGAACCACACGAAAAATACGTAATATGCATAATATAAAGGCCTATATGTAATTCTTTTAACCCCAAATGTTCTGACAACATGAAATTCCTTTCCGGGTCTGTACTGCACTATTACATGAAAGGGGGTACCTCTGAAGGTAAGAATCAATGCCAGACACTGTGATTGCATGAGACTGCAGAAAAGACAAGATTGGAAAGTAGCTCCCTCTAGTGGCCGACTTACAAATCTCTTAATTTAATGTAGTAAAAAAACATGGACGAGGAAACTTGTAAACACATGAAAGCCAAAATTATATTTATTTTTACCAACTTTAATAAGGTGTTCACAGTGTAAAGTACAGACTTAACAGTGACTTAACAGTGAGGATTTTTAAAAAGATGATGTGCGGTAATGAGTAGGCCCCATAGCAAACATCTCACTGGAGCAGGAACAGTTTGTGCCTTGCCACTGAATGATGGGAACCATCAATAGCACTAGAAGTGCACTTGCCCTTTAAAAAGTATCTATACTGTGGAAGCTGTGCCTAAAAAAGGCAAACAGAGGGCAGAGGTCTAGTCCACAGTATTCCCTATGGTCTCTGTGATGGACCGCTTGGCACCCCGCCAAGATACAGCCTCCTCCACACTGAAACCAGGAACCAGGTTATATAGTTGAGAATTGCACCCAAGAATTAGACAACACTAGTGTAGCGGGGTCCTCAATTTAGGGGTAGTGTTTGAGTGGTAGTTATGCTCAAACACCTAAATTGTTAGGACATTATCAATCATTTTTGTCTACAGGAAGAGTGTAAGTGTACCGTTCCCTGTGGCCTGCAGGTGGCGCTGCCATGGTGGGCCAGGGTTGAACCGCTGATACAGTGCTGTGCCTTGAGTGTCCCCTGGCAACCATACAGTGGGAGTGGTCAGCCTGCTGTGTATGCTGGGAGAGGATATAAAAGGGGCAGACGCTGCCTGTAGGGGGTTGGTTCGTTGTCAGGAGTCCTACTCCCAGGGAGTGTGTTCATGTCCGCCCTGGGCACCTTTGGCCCAGGGGCGGTGGTCAGTGAATCAGTCCCAGGCACCTTTAGCCCTGGGGCTGCAACTAAAAGCCTTGGGCCCAGCACCCTTTGGCTGGGGCCCCTCAAGGATCAAGGAATCCCTGGGTGCCACCTTGCGAGGGGACCCGTATCTTAGACGAGGAGGCCGGGGAAAGACCGTTCCGAGGGACTGGTGAGAAGTCACAGTGAAGGAAGCGGCCCGGTAACTCTCTGGAGGGATGTCTTCTCCTTACAAAGAGGCCAAGCTTTGAAAACCAAGTTCACCAGGTCTGTGGCAGAGACCAAGTTCACCAAGTCTGTGGCAGAGACCAAGATCACCAGTTTGTGTAGTGATTGTGGGGTTAGTTAAAGTACCATTCTGGCTGCTAGTCCCTATCTGGGGAGACTATCCAAATGGGCTAAGTCTGCTTGAGGAGCCAAGCAGTGATGTGTATTATGTTTGTGCCTGGACCTCTCCCACACCTTATGCTGTCCTGTTCTCTCTCCAACCTTTCCTATCAGAGACTGTCTTTTAAGAGAAATAAACTCCACATTGGAGTTACGGCTGGTGTGGACCTTGAAATCATTGGGGGAAATAGAGACTTGTCTTTATTGAGCATAGAGATAAGGGCCATTCTCTGGAGAACCTGGCTGCAGAGACCTGTTTTATAACACCACTTAACCTCTTTACACAGGAGGGTACGGGCATATAGAGCTGGGTGTGCCCTCTCTTCCTGCGAGGAGCCAAAGACAAGGAGGAGAGGGTGGTAGGCGCTATACTAGCTTAGGTGCAATCTGGAACTGACTTTATTGTAAACTCACATAGAATATATACCACACAAAATCAGAGAAGAGGTTGATTACATTACAGATGTATAGCAGTATATAATAAACAGCTAACATAAACATAACCAGTAATCTAATTAAATCAAATTGAAGCTCATTAACAACTATACTCTGCTTAAAGTCTCTAAAACTAGGGTGGGGGGGTTGAAGCAGTCATTGCTGGGTTGGGTACAGAGATCCCAAATCTGTATCCAGGTCCTAGGTTCTCAGAGTCTGTGTGTTTCGCGGAGCTATGGACCCGAACCTGAAGTAAAACCACCCCAAGGATCCCCCAGGCACACACCTCCCAAAGAATAGAACCCTCTCTGAGGCCAGAGCCCATAGTCAGTAGGCAAGAGGCTAGGCTGCAGTCCCCTCCAATAGCCCCTGTCACAGTCTCTCTATAGTTGTCTTCTCCATTGACTTACCATGCCTTACTCTGTGTCCCTGTGTGGAGGTAGCCATCTTGGTAGAATCGCTGGGCATTGCTACATTATCAGAGCTGTCCCCCTGATGACTGGTGATCTGGTGGGGGAATATTCAAGAAGAAGTTAAGAGGTGGAGGAAGCACAGATTCACAGAATGAATGAAGCAAAAGCAGGCAGACCCTTGCACCTAAGATCTTCAGGTACAACTATCTCTCCAACAAGGAAAACGGTGAGCAGCACAGCAGTGACATCACCAAATCTTACTCCAAATATCCTGAGACTAGCCATTTTTGACAGCAGTGCATTTGATGAGCTCATATTTCAGGCTACAAAACAGGAGTGCATAGGCACAGTCTTATATCAGGAAGTATACAGCTTTTTTATCAGGAGGAATTCAGGACACAAATGTAGATTTTTCAGGGCACTGTTTTGGCTCAGTTTTAAATACACAATACCTCCCCTTTATAAGAGTGTATAATGTTTATCTAAGCCAACACTATGGGATTCTGTGCTTCCAAGTAAAACCTTGCAGTGCTAAACCCCAGAACTTTGACCTTTTTATTTTATTTATAAAAAAACTCAGATTAAGAGAAAATTAAGAGGACTTTCTGAATATATAGCGCAGTTGTGTTTCTGGATACCATTAGCAGCTGAGTGATAGATTACACTTGTTGCCTGGTGTTGCTCTTTATTCAACAGGATATTACTTTCCTGGCTCACAGTATGAAAGCAAAACTCCTGCAGGCAACTTCTGCCCACACTGATGAAGTCCATTGTGGTGCTCTAACCTTTTCATGATTAAATTGGTGCTACACATTGATCAGCAGAGACCCGTCATGTGATCCTGATTCAACATGAGAGGTCTGCTATGTTCCTCTGTGACCTGTTTAACTAATCCATAACCCCAAATCTAGTCCCTGAGTGCCGCCACAAAATCTGTGTGCGTGGACAAATTTCTTGAAATTTATACAGGAGCAAAATGTCAAATTAGCATTAATAATTAAAGAGAATATTGTAAACATTTATTCAATGATGTGACATTATTTAGAATTTATCAAGGTGAGTCTTGTTAAAGTCGAAGTCTAAAGCCCCATACACACTATCAGTTTTCTTGCAGGTTTTTCTCTTCAGGTTTACCAAAACCATGTAGTGCAAGGGCCTGCCTGATTGCATACGAATTGAAACTCTTAAGGTTTGACCTCATATTAGATGGTTTTGGTAAACCTGAAGAGAAAAACCTGCAAGAAAACTGATAGTGTGTATGGGGCTTTACTGAAAGATTTTCATAATGCAGAAAGGAGGTTGAATTTATGTTGGGTTTTACTAATGTCTGTGTCCTTGCTGAGGAGAATTTCCCTCACTTCCTGTTCTGAAGACTGGCACCACTTGGGACAGGAAGTGAAGGGGAAATAAAGTAATCGTAAAGCCTTGTTTTTTTTGTAAATAATGTTTTTTGCAATTAGCAGCCCTGATCTTCCACTTCTCGGGTCCCCTGCTAGAGCTTCTGGCTCCAACCCCCCCCCCCCCCACAAAGTGCCCCCATAGCAAGCCACAGTTCCTGACCGGCTCACGTCTATTTAAGGGGGCAGAATGGCACCCCTGCATGAAACCCCATATGGGTACAGGGTTTCCTTTAAGAGCCGCCAGAGGCGCGTGCCCGCTGCACAGCGGGGGACCCCATGCACGTGCACAAGAGCCAGCACAGGGATTTGTGTACGTAAACACACAAATCCATGTGCTGTCAGGGCAGATCAGACCAATTGTTTGTTCCTACTAAGTAGGAAAAACGATATGTCTCCTCTCCTAGTCAGTCCTATCCCCATACAGTTAGAACACACTGAGGGAACACACATTTAACCCCTTGATTGCCCCCTAGTGTAAACCCCTTCCCTGCCAGTGACATTTACACAGTAATGAGTGCATATTCATAGCACTGATCGCTGTATAAATGTCAATGGTCTCAAAAATGTTTTTAAAGTGTCCGATCTGTCCGTCACAATGATCACCACCATTACTAGTAAAAAATAAATGCCATAAAAATGCCATAAATCACGGATATGCAATTAGCGGACCTCCAGCTGTTTCAGAACTACAAGTCCCATGAAGCATAGCGAGACTCTGACAGCCACAAGCATGAAACCCAAAGGCAGAGGCATGATGGGACTTGTAGTTTTGCAACAGCTGGAGGTCCGCTAATTGCATATCCCTGCCATAAATCTTTCCCATAGTTTGTAGACACTATACCTTTTGCGCAAACCAAATCAATCAATTTTGATTGCTTGAATCGCTTTTTTACCAAAAATATGCAGAAGAATACATATCGGCCTAAACTGATGAAGAATTTTGTTTTTGTTTTGTTTTTTCAAAATTTACGCTCTTTTTTTGTTTATAGCGCAAAAAATAAAAATCATAGAGGTGATCAAATACCACCAAAAGAAAGCACTATTTGTGGGAAAAAAAGGATGCAAATTTTGTTTGGGTACAGTGTCGCACGCCCGCGCAATTGTCAGTTAAAGCGACGCAGTGCCAAATTGTAAAAAGTGCTTTGGTCAGGAAGGGGGTAAAGTCTTCCAGGGCTGAAGTGGTTAAGACACACAGAGTGGAACTTGGCCCTGCCTCCCGCTCCCTCCCCAGTGGCTTTGGTGGCCATTGGCTCCTGCTGCTGTATCTCAACCAATCAGGGGCAAGAGACCCAAGAGAGTCTCAGCTCTTGTGCACATCCCTGGACCGAGATCAGGCTCAAGCCACATGCAGACGTTTTTTTTTAGAATGCAGTGAGGTATAAAACCTTCTGCCTTTAAAACCACTTAAGTACAGAAAGCAAAATAAATAAATTACAGTTGTTTTTTTGTTTCTTTGTTTGATGTGTGCTGTCGAAGGGACATACAGTAACACATTCTATCCCAGTTACTGATGCCAAATGGACCAAGAAGAGATTTGAATGCTTATTAACAGGAGCAAAGACAGCAATACAAACCTGACACTGGTTATAACCATTTCATACTATATACAGCAGGGGTCAAGTCCTGGGGAAAAAAATGTGGGAACTCCCACCCAAGATCCATTCCCCCACCAAAAAAAAAAAACCTACACTGGCGGTAGTGACCTATATACACTGACACTGACACTGACGGTAGTGACCTATATACACTGACCTACCTGACCTACACTTACCTACCTACACTGACAGTAGTGACCTATATACACTGACACACCTACACTGATGGTAGTGACCTATATACACTGACCTACCTGACCTACACTGACCTACCTACACTGACCTATATACACTGACATTTACATACACATTACACTCTCTGACCTACCTCAGCTCAGCGGTGTCACAGCAGACACTACTGCAGTCAGTCATTCAGTCAGATGAGGAGCCTGGAGGGGAGGAGAGTGGAGGAGTCTGGAGGAGAGCCTGAGGAGAGCCGGAGAGGAGAGAAGAGCCGCCCGCCCGAGCGTGGATGTGGCGCGGCGGCCGATTTGTAATTCCCGCCTTCTGGAGTCTGCAGCGCCTATGATGGGCGTCACATGTCCGACGCGGCATTGGACCAGTGGGACATCCTCTATAGGCGTTGCGCAGGCTCCAGAAGGCGGGACCTGCTGTTATGGCACTCGGCGAGTCGGCCACACTCGGCCGCACTCGGGCACATTCGCCCACATTCGGCGACGCTCGGGATCAGATCGGTCCCGGCGCACGCCACTCAGGGGCTGCAAAGGGAACAGCGTTCCTGCTGTGAAAAAAGTGCAGGGACGCCGTTCCCAAGCATTTCAGCAGGACTTGAGCCCTGATATACAGTAAAAAAATGTAATTATTGGTAGACCTCTCACCTGGAAAAGAAAAGAAAACAAAAAGAAAAGCATGCAGAATGCAGCTTCACATGGAGGTTGAATTCTTCAATAAAAACAAAAAGTCACAACTGCATGGTATTCCTTCCATGGTCACCACACCTTGATCCTGCTTAACATTTTTGGGAACATATTATATTAATATCAGCAGACACTCTCTTTCTCACTCTAAAAAGATGCTGGACACACATTAACGAATACTGCCTCCCACCCCAATCTCGAAAAAAAATAATTTCCAACTCATTCTAGAAAACAATTGTTCTTACACAGTAATATTCCCATTCAACCATGATCTCACAACCCTCCTCTCTACTGGGTCTGGTTCTGATGGGTTCCTACAGTTTCTGATAACCAGTCTGTTGAAGTTGCTCTTCTTGCTGGTCTCCGACTGGTCTTGTTGCCACCCCTCTAGAGGACATCATCACCCCTGCACTTAAAACGTTTGTTAACCCCCCCCCCAAAAAATAATAATAATAATCCTGCTCCTTTAAAGTATATTATATGACACAGTGCTTGTCCTGTGTCATTTGGCTGCCTGTAACACCTAAAAAACCTGTCAGATCCTCTGTAAACTGACCACAGTGTATGATGGCTGCTGAGACCAGACACTGTGGTCAGTTACGTGCCTCTGTCATCAGCAGCCTGATATCTGCTCTCCTCTCTGCTCCTGTGTCCTCCTCCCCCTCCCCTCTCTATCTGTGTGTGAGCCGCCCCTCCCCCTCCTGCTGCTCTCATAACACTAACCTGTATACACCATCAGCACTGCCTCCTATTGCAGTGTCCCCCTCTGTGAATGATTTATATATATATAAATGCTGTAAATACCTAATTTAAGAGCCGAGATTGCGATCACATAACCAGCCAGCTCTCTCCTCCCCTCCTCCTCCCCTCTAGTTTGACATCAGCAGAGGAATCTCAGCCCCGCCCACTGCATCTCTCAGAGAAGGAAAGGAGAAAGCTGGCTAGTCATGTTATCGCAATCTCGGCACTGAAATTAGGTATTTGCAGCATTTATTTTTATAAATCACAAACAGAGGGGGATACCAAAATAGGAGGCAGTGCTGATGGTGTATACAGGATAGAGTGGCTTAAGAAACACTTTAACCACCTCCCTACTGTGCACGAAAACCCCCTTCTTGCCCAAGCCATTTTTCAGCTTTCAGCGCTGTCACACTTTGAATGACAATTGCGCGGTCGTGCGACGTGGCTCCCAAACGAAATTTGCGTCCTTTTTTTCCCACAAATAGAGCTTTCTTTTGGTGGTATTTGATCACCTCTGCGGTTTTTATTTTTTGCGCTATAAACAAAAGAAGAGCGTCCAGTTTGGAAAAAAAACACTATTTTTTAATTTTTGCTATAATAAATACCCATTTTTTTTTTTTTTAAATAAAATTTTCCTCAGTTTAGGCTGATACGTATTCTTCTACATATTTTTGGTAAAAAAAAAATCGCAATAAGCGCGTATTGATTGGTTTGCGCAAAAGTTATAGCGTGTACAAAATAGGGGATAGATTTATAGCATTTTTATTTTTTTATTTTTTTATTAGTAATGGCGGCGATCTGCGATTTTTTTATTGTGACTGCGATATTGCGGCGGACACATCGGACACTTTTGACACATTTTTGGGACCATTCACGTTTATACAGCGATCCCTGCTATAAAAATGCATTGATTACTGTATAAATGTGATTGGCAGGGAAGGGGTTAACCACCATGGGGCAGGAAGGGGTTAAATATGTTCCCTCAATGTGTTCTTACTGTGGGGGAGGGGACTGACTGGGGGAGGTGACCGATGGTTGTCCCTATGTACAAGGGACACACCATCGGTCCCCTCTCCCTCACAGGACGTGGATCTCTGTGTTTACACACAGAGATCCACTTTCCTGCTCGTTTCCCGGGCAATCGCGGGTGCCCGGCGGCAATCGCGGCCGCCGGGCACGCGCACCGGGGCCTTGTGAACGCGGCGGGCGCGCGCCGCTGTTGGCAAGCGCGCGCCTCCTAGCTCGTTTTAAAAGGAGGACGTCATATGACGTCCTCCCAGAACGAGAGTATCCTCCGCCCGCCGTCAATTGACAGTGGGCGGGGGACAAGTGGTTAATGCAGGACCAGCAATCGCATCATAAAACTGGGATGTTGCTGCTGGTAGGAGTGCCCTCCACATTCCAGTCCTGAAGATAAGAGGACTGAAATGCCAACACTCGAGGGACCATTGAGAAAGGAGAGTGTTTCTAAGTATTATAAATCTTATTTAAAAAAAACAAGTTATGCCACGTACACACACGCACAAAATTTCCGATGAAAAAAGTCAGACGGAATTTTTTAATCGGATATTCTGACCGTGTGTGTGCTTCATCTGACTCTTTCCGTCAGAAATTCCGACGGAGTTAGAAAGAGAACATGTTCTCTTTTTTTCAGACGAAATCGGAAATTCCGTTCGTCTGTATGGAACTCCGACAGAGAAAAAAACAAGCATGCTCAGAATCAAGTCGACGCATGCTCGGAAGCATTGAACTTCATTTTTCTCGGCTCGTCATAGTGTTGTACATCACTGCGTTCTTGATGGTCGGAATTTGGCGTGACAGTGTGTATGCAAGACGGCTTGAATGGATTTCTGTCTGAGTTTATCCGGGAAAATCCGATCGTGAGTACAAGGCATAAGTCTATTTATGAGCAGGGTAGGTTGACAGTATATTTTTTTTGTGGCTGAAGTTCCACTTTAAGGCAAATGGTGAATATTAAAATACTAATATCTATTTCTATTTCATTACACAATTTGTTACTGCCAATAATTCTTCTGTATTTAATTTCCATAACTGTCTGCTCTGAAATTTCAAACCAAGCTGTTGGTGGAAGTGCCTGCACTGGCTCATACCATGGTTAAGCAGGAGTAGAGCAGGTGTGATTAACAAATATATTCTAAATGAACTGCCTGCAGACTGTTGCACAGCCAAACACACTTAAAATTAAAAACAAGGACTCATGTATGAAAAAAACCTAATGCATTAACCAAAGCCAATTTATCCAATGTCCGATTTCAGATGCTATGCCTTTTTATTCTTTGATTTTGAACAGTCTTCTGGATACTTGCTATTTCATTCATGGTTGTAGTGGGGCTTCAGAGATAGCGTGATGGATCTATTCCCAAGCGCTCGCAGACTTTGTTCATTACCAGTATCCCTGGTGAGTGCAATTCCAATTAACCTCACAGTGGTAAACTCTCAGGGATAACGTATAGATATATTGTCCTGCATGGTGGATTATATTGGTTTCAAGGTGAATTGGACTTTTTTGCACCATGTGCTGATCGCCACTTTGGTCAATGCACAGCTGTCTTTATTAACTGAACTTTTTTGATTTACACTTGTTCCTATTTTGCCCAGGTACATTTTAAATGCTTAATGCTTTTTTTAATCAATACTTTTTTCATTTGTCCACTTTGTTTTTAGGTTCAATTTATTTTTAATTATTCAGGTCCAATTTATTTTTAATTATTCAGAGATCCAGCCCTATATCCACATCTTTGGCTCCCCCACCAAGGGGTATTTGGGCAGTGTGTGGGGCAAATTTATTGGACATAAAAGGTTTAAAGGGGTTGTAAACCTTTGTGTTTTTTCAACCTAATGCATCCTATGCATTAAGGTAAAAAAACACCTTGCAGTGTCCAGCCCCCCCCCCCCGTTTTACTTACCTGAGCCCCAAATTTCCGTAAGCGCGTCCCCGCCGTCCTTCTCTCCACAAAGTCCCGGCTTTGATTGGATAGATTGATAGCAGCGCAGCCATTGACTCCCGCTGCTGTCAATCAAGGTGCCGGGGGGCGGGGCCGAGTCATACACTCGGCGTCTATGGACGCCGAGTGTATGACTCAGGTGGACGCCCGCAAGGTAACCCCCTCGGGAGAGAGCTTCTCCTAGGGGGGTTATCTAATGTTGAGAGGAGCCGCGAGAGCCACCGAGAAGAGGAGGCTGCACAGTGGAGGTAAGTATGATATGTTTGTTATTTTAAAAAAAATCACTTAAAACTATGGAATTTCAGATTTTTTTCAAACAAAGGCAATATTATACATGTTTGTGGGTTAATAAAAAGACAAAATTGCTGAAATATGCACAGGAGGCTGTTCCGGTGCAGTAATGTGAGTTCAGGAGTGCACATCGGTGTTGTGACAGCAAGTGCTTTCATTGACCTTGGTAAAAAAAACTCAAATAACGTTTTAAAGAAGTGGTAAAAAAAAGATGTTAATTACAGCTAAACTCCAGAATAGAAACTGAATAAATGCAATAATAATAATGCTAATATATGCCAGTTATGTGGTCTAGGCAGAGCCGGGACAAGGTCATCTAGAGCCCAGGGCAAACATATCCAACTGCACCCCCCCCCCCAAGATGTATGAGCATTATGTGTCAGCAAACCGCCACCCCCCCCCCCCCAATCTGCAAGCTGTCACTCTAAGCATAAATTTACCCTCCTCCCAGTACAAATCCGCTCCCCTTGCTGAAATCCCTCGGCACAAATGTCCCCCCCCCAAAAAAAAATTCCCTCAAATTATCTTTCTGAGTACACAACCTCTCCCCCAACTATAAATTCCCACCCCCAGCTCAAATTCCCCTCATATCCCCTCCTAGCATAAATTCCCCCCACCCCTCTAACAAATTTCCCATGCTACCACAAATTCCCAACACCCATTCATATCCACTAGCACACCCCCCCCCCCCCAAAAAAAAATCTCCTTCTAGCACAATTTCTCTTCCCTCTCTACTATATCACCTCTTCTAGCACAAACCCCACAAATCCTCCCTCCTAGCACATATCCTCTTCCCCCATTCCCCCTCCCAACACAAATTCCCCTAAAACACCACTCCTAGCACATTCACCCTAAATTTACCCTCCTAGAACAATTCTTAAGCCCTGCTGTCCCCCAAGTTCCCTCTCTCAACACAAATCCCCCCCCCACCTCACATGATACCACAGTGCCCAGGGTAGTTATCCTTCCTGCCCACCCCTTGTCCCGGCCCTGGGTCTAGGCATAAAAGCCAGGTGCCAGGTAAGGTTGCCACCTTTTCATCAAGCCAAACCCAAACACTTTAACAGCAATTTTTTTTGGGCATTTAACACTATAAGATTGTAAAAGACCTGGAGCACCTTTGGGTGCCCCAAGAAGAGTAGTATTGCAGCTCATGTAGCATCCCGTGAGGAACAGTGGGTGTGGCCAAATGGTGTTAATAATGGGAGAAGTTTAAGGAACGTAGATAAATCAAACAAGGTCAGTCTGTCCCCCAGTACAGTCACCCCCCAGGTCAGTCTGTACCGCAATACATCCCCCCAGTCTGTCTTCCAGTATAATCCCTTCTTGGTCAGTCTAACCCCCAGTACATCAACCCCAAGGTCCATCTGTCCCCCAGTATAATCCCCCCTAGCCAGTCTGTACCCCAGTTAAAGCACCCCCCCACAATATAATTAAAAACACTGGAAGCCGATGGGAGGGGAGAGGGGAGAGAGGGATAGGAGGACTGGTGCTGCAGGGCTGCCACTGATGTGCCCGGGTTTCAGGTGGACTGAAACCCGGACACAGGAACTAAAACTCGGACTGTCCGGGGTGAATCCAGGTGGCAACCCTAGTGCCAGGCCTCTCTATAGACTAAACCTACAAGTAATATAACATGGTCTAAGAGACTACCCAGCTTGCAATTAGACATAAAGGGGCAGCAGCACAATGGTAAGGTCCTCCCTCTGCTCTTCCCTCCTGTAAGCATTTTTCCTAAGCAATAGATACCTGACTGGTTCAATGCTGACCCTACTTCTCCCAGTTTATTTTGCAAAGGACTGCACAAAGCTAATATCAAGTCAGATTCAAAAACGTAATTCTATTATATAGTTATTATTTGTTATTATTTAGTCAATAACACAGGATTAGATTGTGTTTTAATGTCTGATTTATGTTTGACTTTATAGAAATAAATGAAAACCCTACCCAACTATAAAGCTTTTCTATAAAGTCATTTATGTCCAGTCAACTGTGTGTTAAGAAAATGGCACATTTACAATTCCCCATACACTTGACATTGGACATCTTCCCGGCTGAGTTCAAGGTGAACACAATGCTTCTTACATTTGTAAATCACAGCAGCAGTGCTTCTATATTTTTTTCTCTGTACTCTTCTTAAATATATTATTACTCAACTAGGGAAATCCTTTTGAAATTTCAAGCTGTCTGGCTGTCATACCAATCCAGTAGCTTAATTTCTTTCTGAGTCCCTGACTTGGATGTAGATTATGAAGATCAGGTGTTCCGAATTCACTCTGACTTCCCTTGCTTCATGTTTATTCTTTGGCCGGTTTCAAACTGGGGCGGTGGGTGTGGTGGCGGTATAGCGCCGCTATTTTTAACGGCGCTATACCGTCGGGATTGCTGGGGTATTCAACCGCTAGCGGTGCGGTTTTAACCCCCGCTAGCGGCCGAAAAAGGGTTAATACCACCCGCAAACCACGTCTACGGAGTCCCATTCATTTCAATGGGAAGGAGCGGTGGAGGGGTGGTAAACACACCGCTCATCTCACCGCTCCAAAGATGCGGCTAGCAAGATTTTTTTTCACGTCCTGCTAGCGCACCGCTCCAGTGTGAAAGCCCTCGGGGCTTTCACATTGGAGAGACAGCAGCCGCTGTTTAGGCTCGGTTTGCAGGCGCTATTTTTAGCAAAATAGCGCCTGCAAACCACCCCAGTGTGAAAGGGGCCTTTGGCTCCATGTACACAGAAGCTCAAAAACGGACGTTTTGAACGCCAGATTTCTGGCAGAAAAAGCTGCTTTAAAATATAGCTTTTCTCAGCGTTTTTTACTATCGTTTATTAGCGTTTTTCAGTGTTAGCGTTTTTTAGCTTTTTTTTTTTTTTTTCA
Organism: Rana muscosa; assembly: GCA_029206835.1. Lineage (NCBI taxonomy): Eukaryota > Metazoa > Chordata > Amphibia > Anura > Ranidae > Rana > Rana muscosa. Next base: position 1,193,292,529 of record CM055116.1, on the reverse strand, counting down.
ATGGATCAAAAAACACTAAAAAACGCTGGCGACCTGCGTTTTTGAGCGTTTATTAGCGTTTTTCAGCGTTTTGTGTTTTTTTGCCGTTTTTTCCTGCCGAAAAACAGCATTTTGAACGCAAATTTCTTGCGTTCAGAAAAAAAACCCATTAACTCCACTGCTCATTAACGCTAAAAAACGCTATGTGTACATGAACACATAGACTAACATAGAGTGCAGTTAATGGGCTTTTTAAAAAAACGCCAAAACGCCAATAAACTGCAGTTTATCAGCTTCAGTGTACATGGAGCCTTAAGACTATCTCCTCTCTGTTATTTTCTGGAGTGCAAGGCCACACCTTGACCTAAACTTTATGACCCACAGTGTGGAGACAGTGATGCCTCATGGAGCTCCTTCTACTTAGAGCAACAGGGAGAACTCCTTGAATGGAGGAGCACCGGTCATGTAAATTTGAGCAGTCATCTGTTCAGGTTAGGGATGAGTGAATTGGGTAAAGTTCTGTGCGATGGACAAAATATTTATTTTTTAATTCTGTACAGTAGAATATTCATTCCGTGCCTTCACACAACTGTTATGTGCTCTCAGAACTCTCACCTTTAAAGAAGTAAATATCAAGCCTTTAAAGATATAGGACTATCCAACACTAATGCTGTGTACACACGATCGGAAAATCAGACAAGAAACCGTGGATTTTTTTCCGAAAGGAATCTTGACTCAAACTTGTCTTGCATACACACGGTCACACCAAATTCCGACCGTCAAGAACGCGGTGACGTACAACACTACGACGAGCCGAGAAAAATTAAGTTCAATGCTTCTGAGCATGTGTCGACTTGATTCCGAGCATGCGTGGTTTTTGGTGCGTCGGAATTTCCTCCAAGAACTTTTCTTGTCTGAAATTTTGAGAACTAGCTCTCAAATTTTTCTTCCCAGAAATTCCGACAGAAAAATTCCGATGTAGCCTACGCATGGTCGGAATTTCCGACCAAAAGCTCACATCGGAATTTTCTTGTCCGAATTTCCGATCGTGTGTACAGGGCATCTGGTTTATGGTGTATTAACAGCTTCCTGAGATATAAAGAGTAGTACCGATATCCGGGCTCCACAACGCCAGGCTTTAAACTTACATCATATGGCTATGACCTTTGTTCCTCAGCTGCTAATACAGTGGAACCTCGGTTTAAGAATAACTTGGTTTGAGAGAAATTTGATTTGCAAGCATTTTTTTTTTAAATTCGGACTCGGTTTGCGAGTGTTGACTCACAAGACGAGCAGAATTCAAGCTAAAAAGGCCTGCAGTACCGCATTTGGCCTGAGGTACGGGGGCACAGGAGCCGAGCAGAGCCTAAATAGGCCTGCAATACCGCATTTGGCCTGAGGCACGGGGGCGCCAGAGTCGAGCAAAGCCGAACAGCGATGATTTCTGGCAATGCTCGGAAAGACACAGAAATACTGAGTTTCCGTGCCTTTCCGATGTTTGCCAAAGTCAGCCGACGTGTCCTCGGGCCTTTTTGGCCATTTTCGACGCTCTCTGGCGACCCCACCTCTGGCCGCATTCGGTATTGCATCCCATTGAAGTCAATGCGGAACAATTTATTTTCTTTTCCATTGACTTCAATGGGAAAACTCACTTTGATATGCGAGTACTTTGGATTACGAGTATAGTGCCTCTAACGCGCTCTTCACCTGTCTTTGGCTCCTTGCAGGAAGAGAGGGCACACCCAGCTACATGTCCGTACCCTCCCGTGTAAAGAGGTTGAGCGGTGTTATGAAACAGGTCTCCACAGCCAGGTTCTCCAGAGAATGGCTCTTATCTCTATGCTCAATAAAGACAAGTCTCTATTTCCCCAATAACTCCAAGGTCCACACCAGCTGTAACTCCAACGTAGAGTTTATTTCTCTTAAAGCACAGTCTCTGAAAGGAAAGGTTGGAGAGAGAACAGTACAACATAAGGTGTGGGAGAGGTCCAGGCACAAACGTAATACACTTCACTGCTTGGCTTCTCAAGCAGACTTAGCCCATTTGGATAGTCTCCCTAGATAGGGACTAGCAGCCAGAATGGTACTCTAACTAAACGCACAGTCAGTACACAAACTGGTGATCTCGGTCTCTGCCACAGACCTGGTGAACTCGGTTTTCAAAGCTTGGCCTCTTTGTAAGGAGAAGACATCCCTCCAGAGAGTTACCGGGCCCCTTCCTTCTCTGTGACTTCTCACCAGTCCCTCAGAACGGTCTTTCCCCGGCCTCCTCATCTAAGATGCGGGTCCCCTCGCAAGGCGACACCCTTAAATTCCTCGATCCTTAGTAGGCCCCAGCCAAAGGCGCTGGGCCCAAGGCCTTTAGTTGCAGCCCCAGGGTTAAAGGTGCCTGGGACTGATTCACCGACCACCGTCCCTGGGCCAAAGGTGCCCAGGGCAGAAAGGAACACACACTCCCTGGGAGTAGGACCCCCGACAACAAACCCCCAACAGGCAGCGTCCGCCCCTTTTATATCCTCTCCCAGTATACACAGCAGGCCGACCACTCCCACTGCATGGTTGCCGAGAGGGGACACACAAGGCACAGCACTGTATCAGCGGTTCAACCCTGGCCCACTACGGCAGCGCCACCCGCAGGCCACAGGGAACGGTACATTGATACTCTTCCTGCAGACAAAATGGTTGATAATGTCTTAACAATTTAGGTGTTTGAGCATGACTACCACTCAAACACTACCCCTAAATTTAGGACCCCGCTACACGAGCATACTCCTGGAACGGATTATGCTCGTAATCCGAGATTCAACTGTACTGCAAATATTCCATGCCTACAGAGAGCGGTCCAGGTAGACCCGGAACTACAGGCCGGTGTCTTCTGCCACTTCTGGTAGGTGGAACTCAAGGATGCATCTCACTGCTTTCTACTACTTCCGTGTGATGCTGATGATTGATTAGAAATGGTCTACCTGGACCGCTCGCTGTAGGCATGGAATCTTTGCAGTATTAGCAGCTGAGGAACAAAAGCTTATAGCCATATGGTGGAAGTTTAAAGCCTGGCGTTGTTGAGCCCGGATATCGGTACTAATCTTTGTATCTCAGGAAGTTGTTAATACACCATAAAGAGGAACCTGTGGCGATACAACTATTTGGAGCCTGAAGGTTTGATAGTCCTATATCTTTAAAGGCTTGATATTCACTTCTGTAATCACTTGCCGACAAGCCGCCATCATTATACTGCGGCAGGTCGACAAGATCCCGCGAACCGTCGTAGCTGTATGTCGGTCCCTTTAAGCAGGATAGCAGGCGCTATCCGAGCGATCGCGGGCACGAGAGGCAGAACAGGGACGTGTGTGTGTAAACACATAAATCCCTGTTCTGTTCTGTGGGGAGAGAGATATCGCGAGTTCCTAATAGCTAGGAACCACGATCTGTCATTTCCTCTAGGTCAGGCCCCTGCCCCCACAGTTAGAAACACACCTAGGGAACACAATTAACCCCTTGATCGCCCCCTAGTGTTAACCCCTTACCTGCCAGTGACATTTTTACAGTAATCAGTGCATTTTATAGCACTGATCGGTGTATAAATGGCAATGGTCCCAAAAATGTGTCAAAAGTGTCCGATGTATCTGCCATAATGTCGCAGACCCATTACTAGTAAAAAACATAATAACAAAAATGCTATAAATCTACCCCCTATTTTGTAGACGATATAACTTTTGCACAAACCAATCAATATACACTTATTGCGATTTTTATTACCAAAAATATGTAGAAGAATACATATTGGCCTAAACTGAGAAGAAATTAGCTTTTTTTAAAAAAAAATTGGGGATATTTATTATAGCAAATATATTGTGTTTTTTTTCAAAATTGTCGCTCTTTTTTTGTTTATAGCGCAAAAAATAAAAATTGCAGAGATGATCAAATACCACCAAAAGAAAGCTCTATTTGTGGGAAAAAAAGGACATCAATTTTGTTTGGGTACAGCATCGCACGACCGTGCTATTGTCAGTTAAAGCGACACAGTGCCGAATCGCAAAAAATGGCCTGGTCATTGAGCAGCCAATTCTTCCGGGGCTGAAGAAGTGTTTAAGATGAAACTTCTGAGAGCACATAACAGTTGTGTGAGGGCACGGAATGAATATTCATTAAAGACAAATTTATCACAAAGAATTTTGCTGGTTTTAGTGTTTTTTGGACTTTATTTGGTGCACTAGTACTGCATTTAATATTTGTGACAATTTATTACTGCGCAGCATCACTTTCCCCTATTTTGTTTTGAGTTTTTGTGTATTGTGAGCACTATAGATTTTGCAGCCAGTTTAGTCATTTATTGTCACGTTTCACATTTATTTTTCACGTGTTTACTTGGTAGAGCAAAGGACTTTCACATTTTACATTGACCAAATATGGTTATAACCATATTTGGTCAATATTTTCACCCAGCATCCAGGGATCTGATGGGGCAGTGAGTCAACATTATTGGGTGGTGCGTTGGTAGGCAACTGTGTGGAAAAATCATCAGGCAGCAGGGAAATATCGCCATGTACTGGACAATGCAATTGACTTAAAAAAAAAGCTTGGGGTTCCCCTCGAAATTTCAACCAGGCTTTTATCCAAGCATGTAGCTTGAGTGGCCTGAAAAGGAAGTGAACATCTCCTGACACATACCAGGCCACATGCTTTCAACATTGGGAGGGTACCCTTTAGTACATCAAACACTATCTTATACGATACAGTTGCTATGAACAGGTATTGTGTGAGTTTTTGTGTTTGGCCATAGATTTTTTGTTAAATCACAACTATTTCATGTTTGACTCCAAGTACTATTTACAGTGCCGTGGCGCCTCAATGGGCTCTAGGTTCTCTCCGTTATTAAACGTGTACATAGGTTGGTGGGAGGAAACCTTTCTCTTCTTTCTGGATAACCCATATGGGGAAAATATCGTTTGGTATTGTCGTTTTATAGACTACTTGATTTTCATATGGAAAGGGCCAGTCCATGTTCTCGCTGCAGCTCTGCAAGCAGAAGCAATTGAGTTCAGTGTGTAGCGGTGGGCGGCGGCCCCGGTGTCACCCGGTGCGGCCCCCCCTCCGCACCCCTATAGCAACACCACTGGGGGAGAGGAGCGGGGCTTTGTACGCTCACATCGTTGGACCGTGGGACAGGTGGGTGTCTGATTATTAAAAGTCAGCAGCTACACTTTTTGTAGCTGCTGACTTAAATGGGTGAAGGCCCGCTTTAAGGTAAAAAACTTTTGCCTTTATAACCACTTTATCCTCTGCTTGGAGCTTACTACTCTCCTGTCTATAGCCCCTCCCTGCATAGTAGCCTGTCTCTTCCAGCCATCTCCCCCTTGGTGGGGTGATCCTGGGGCATTTGCAGCAAAGAAAACCTGGACCTCTAGGATTCCCGACCCATCTCCTCTGGTGAAGTCCAACTGTCACTTGGACTCCGTGTCTCAGAAAAGCCCACATCACTTGCCAGGGGGCACCAGATAGTAATGGAAAAATAAATATTGTAATTTTGGATAATGTCTTTTTTATATTTAATGGAAGCTTATTTTATTGTCACTGTAAATAGTATGTTACTTTTTGATCCAAGTATATATTCTGACTGTCCTTCTCCTGGACCAAACCCTCCAGAGTTTGTGAGAGGTTGAATTTGATATATTGATATATTTCCTTTTACAACCATAATAATTATGAACTGTCACTTTATCTATAACATATATTTTCCTTCTACAGACCACCTTCCTAATTGGTATCAATGGGGCTTACTGTCAACTGCTTATATCACTATCTTGCTTGCAAGGAAGAAAACATATTTACATGTAACACGTTTTATTATGTTGTACACTTTAAAGAAATCAGCTTGCAGTTTAGAGTTAATTAGCTGAGCTAACTCTATTACAGATTATTAGCCCTGTACAAATTACAAAATAATTTCTCTGAAATCCATCTATATGAAAAATAAATTACATTTACGAAATAGTACAGTGATAATGGTTAGGGCTTGTGCAATTGTTGATGTTAATGTTGATGTACAATATCAACAGGGGCACAACGTGTTCCATCCAGACTAAGATCAAACGATTAATGGTTCTTCTTCTTCTGACCTCTGAAGACCTCTGAAGACCCCTTACCCCCCACTTTGGAAATATAAATTACCTTTGTGGCACCACAGCTTTTTCTCTGTGTCTAAAGCTGGCCACAAACTAGTAGAATTTAATTCCAAAGTTTTTGTTTTAAGAACGTTTATTTGATTCTCCAATTTTGTTGTGGGGTCAAATCGCTTTTGACTGCAGTGATGACAAAATTCAAAGGAGCAGGATGGAATTTTATTCTCTAACAAATTCATTTCTTACAGTGAATGTGGTTTTGGTTTGGGAAATTACATTAAGTCCAAAATCAAATGTTAAAAGTAAATGAATCTTTGAAGTACTTTTGAATGACATTCATCATGTCATAAAATGCACCGATGAAAACTTTTGTACAAATGTTCTTATGAACATTCGTTTGAAAATCTACTAGCTCTATTTTTGTCTCATCAGACCACATGACCTTCTCCCATTCCTCCTCTGGATCATCCAGATGGTCATTGGCAAACTTCAGACCGGCCTGGACATGCCCTGGCTTGAGCAGGGGGATCTTGCGTGCGCTGCAGGATTTTAATCCATGACGGTGTAGTGTGTTACTAATGGTTTTCTTTGAGACTGTGGTCCCAGCTCTCTTCAGGTCATTGACCAGGTCCTGTCGTGTAGTTCTGGGCTGATCCCTCACCTTCCTCATGATCATTGATGCCCTACGAGGTGAGATCTTGCATGGAGCCCCAGACCGAGGGAGATTGACCGTCACCTTGAACTTCTTCCATTTTCTAATAATTGCGCCAACAGTTGTTGCCTTCTCACCAAGCTGCTTGCCTATTGTCCTGTAGCCCATCCCAGCCTTGTGCAGGTCTACAATTTTATCCCTGATGTCTTTACACAGCTCTCTGGTCTTGGCCATTGTGGAGAGGTTGGAGTCGGTTTGATTGAGTGTGTGGACAGGTGTCTTTTATACAGGTAACAAGTTCAAACAGGTGCAGTTAATACAGGTAATGAGTGAAGAACAGGGGGGCTTCTTCAAGAAAAAAATAACAGGTCTGTGAGAGCCGGAATTCTTACTGGTTGGTAGGTGATCAAATACTTATGTCATGCAATAAAATGCAAATTAATTACTTAAAAATCATACAATGTGATTTTCTGGATTTTTGTTTTAGATTCCATCTCTCACAGTTGAAGAGTACCTATGATAACAATTACAGACCTCTACATGCTTTGTAAGTAGGAAAATCTGCAAAATCGGCAGTGTATTAAATACTTGTTCTCCCCACTGTATGTGTAAAGAATTCCAAAAGAAACATCTATGTAAAAACATGTGAAAAACATATACATAAAGTCCTTCAATGTCCAAAAAAGATTAGAAAATCCATGTGTGTTGAATTAATGTGACATCCACCCGTGCAGAACTTAATGAATAAAGTCCATCCATATGTATAAAAAAGGCCTCTCAAAACGCTAATGGGAAAGGAACCATGCTGAATCCACCACCAGTTTAGAAGAAATCACTTCTTACCAGTCATCCGTGATCCCCCGTTACAGAGGATCAAGGAAAGCATGTAGTAAAAGCACAGCTTATTTCCAATGCGCACCGAGCACGCTCACCACTCTTCAGATCGCCTCATTGACATTCAGACCAGTAAATGGATACACGTGGCACATATAAAACATAAATGCTCCGATAGTGTAAAACCATATTCAAAGCGTCCTCTAACCGATCCTGACTTGCAATCCTTTAAAATAAATGCCGGACAGCAGTGTGCTGTCATTGAGTTCTTGATGAAGGGGGGTTGTAGGCTGTCCAACATCCACAGAAGGCTACAAAATGTTTACAAAGATGACACCATTGACAAGGGATTCAAATGACAAGACATTGCTCTTATCAATGGTGCCATCTCCATAAACTTTCTAGCCTCTGTGAATGTCAGAAAAGCCTGCACCACTCCTTGGCCAAGAACTCAATGACGGCATGTTGCTTCTGCTTGGAATCCATTATTTACTAGCAAAGAAAAAGAAGAAGAGCAGTTACTATGGAGGAAGAGTTACTCTACCAAAATGTAAAATGTAAACCACTTATGTAAGTTAATAAAAAATCGTGCCCACATTTGAATTACTTTTGGTACAGCCCTCATAACTATACAAAAATATCCATATGAAAACCGAGATATAATTAAGACCCTTTATTAGGGTTAAGAGTTATTAGCAGACACAGGTTTTTAGTTGTATGCCATTCAGTGTCAGCTGGTGGTATATTTTTGGGATGGGCAAACAATGCACCCACAGCCACCCCCCCCCCGCCTCAGTCAGTTGGGTCACCCGCACCCCCCCCACCTTCGGTTACTAGCCCAACACTTACCCTATCTATGGTGCGGGCAACGCTTCACTCCGGGAGGCAGCTTCCCCTGCGTCTTCTCCTCTGTATCATGATAGCGGTGCATCTTCTTCCTCCTCCTCATAGGCCAATAGGATCGCTTCTCCTTTCGTCCAATCTAGAAACGGGTCTCAGGACCTGCTTCCTGATTGGCTGAAAAGAGAATCAGTGTGACAATAGCGAATATTAATTCATTATTATCACACAACTGGGTGGGCTCGGGGCGCAGTGCTCTGTGTCCCGAGCCCACCCTTTTTGAAGCCTATTAGAGCCTCTGGCTCTAATCACGTGTGCCCTGTATTACGGGCTGCCACTGATGCCGTTGTATGGATCGGAACATTTTTGGAACTTTGGACTTTGTGCGGGATCATCTTTATAGATTCTACAGGTTTCCTTACAGAAAACTTTCCCTGCCCCAGTGCTTTCCCTCAGAACATAGGACAACAGAGGTAGAGCGGGTATACTTCTTGTATACCTGAACTTCATCTTTAAAGTGTTTGAAATAGATTTTTTTTTCAAGAAAAATAGCAAACATGTCATGCTTACCTGCTTTGTGCAACTGTTTTTCAGAGAAGCCCCAATCCTTTTTTCCAGTTCCTCAGCTGGTGCTCTAGGGCCCTCCCCCTTGCCGAGTGCCCCCATAGTAAGCCACTTGCTATAGAGGCACTCGTGCATGCTTACTCCCGAGCTGGCTCTCTGTGTCCATAAGACACAGTGTGGCTCAGCCTCGCCCTTACTCCCTCCTCACTGGCTGTGATTGACAGCAGTGGGAACCAATGGCTCTTGCTGCTGCATCTGAGCCAATAAGGAGGGAGAGCCACTGCTCTTGTGCACATCACTGGATTAGGAACTGGCTTAGGTAATTATTGGGGAGCTGCACACTGAAGGTTTTATACCTTACGGCATAGAATGCATGAAGGTAAAAAAAAACCTTCAGCCTTTAATACCACTTTAACCACTTCAGCCCTTGACGATTTTACCCCCTTCCTGACCAGAGAACTTTTTACAATTTGGCACTGCATCGCTTTAACTGACAACGGTCATGCAATGCTGTAACCAAACTAAATTTGTGTCCTTTTTTTCTCCACAAATAGAGCTTTCTTTTTGTGGCATTTTATCACCTCTGCAGTTTTAATTTTTTGCGCTATAAACAAAAAAAGAGCGACAATTTTGAAAAAAATACTATATTTTTTACTTTTTTCTATAATAAATATCCCCAAAAATTTTTTCATCAGTTTAGGCCAATATGTATTATTTTACATATTTGCGGTAAAAAGAAATGCAATAAGCGTATATTGATTGGTTTGCGCAAAAGTTATAGTGTCTACAAACTATGGAAAAGATTTATGGCATTTTATATGGCTTTTTTTTTTTTTTTTATTAGTAATTGCTGTGATCTGCTATTTTTATTGGTATTGTGACGGACAGAACAGAGACTTTTGACAAATTTTTGGGACCATTGACATTTATACAGCGATCAGTGCTATTAATATGCACTGATTACTGTATAAATGTCACTGGCAGGGAAGGGGTTAACACTAGGGGGCGATCAAGGGGTTAAGTGTGTGTTCCCTCACTGTGTTCTAACTGTGTGGGGAGGGGACTAACTAGGAGAGATGACAGATCGCTGTTTCTACTTTGTAGAAACACACAATCTTTCTCTTCTCCTCTGACAGCACAGGAATTTGTGTGTTTACACACACAAATCCCCGTGCTGGTGTTCGTGCACGCGATCGCACGTGGCCGACGGCGATCATCGGGTTCCCCGCTGTGCAGCTCGTGCGCCCTCTCCTGGGCAAAGCCGTATTTGTACGGGATTTCGCCCAGGAGAGCCATTCTGCTGCAGTATATCTGCATGACCCAGTTGGGAACCGGTTAAAATGTAACCTGTATTCTCCAGATCTCCCACCCTATACGCAGGTCTGGGAAGCGGAGCTTCACCACACTATCTCTCAGACTGGCAAAAGTGCTTTATCCTGACCCACAAAACTTCTCTAGCCACTAAACACCAAGAGAAAGGGTTTAAATTAATAACCAGATGGTGTAGATGCCCACGGGTTCTTCATCGTTTTAATCCGTCATCACCGGATACATGCTGGCGTTGCCATGCCTCTAAGGGTAATATGATCTATATCTAGTGGGAATGCCCCTCTATTCTGAGATTTTGGCAACTTATTTTTGGTTTGCATTGTACTCTGATAGTGACCTCTATTCAATGCTCCTCCGAAATAGCCCTATTATCCAAGATACCTGGACCCTTCAAATCTGTCAAAAGAGATGTCTTGTGGCAGTTTCTGACCGCAACCAGGGTGGAAAATTTCCCGTCACTGGAAGTCAAGTGATGTACATGCACTGGGAGAATAGGCCATTGAGCTGGATTCTATAAGATACCTCAAACGACTGTTGGTGCAGGAGGCAGGAAAGGAAGATCAGTTCTCTCTCACCTGGATCGCATGGTCCATGTTCTGCCACTCCTCCAAATTTCTAACATGGGCCACAAGTGACACAGACTCCACCCCTACGCATCCATGACAGAGCGTATCTTTATCTTTACCCTGCTCGTATCTCGCTCTCTTTATCTCACCCTGACCTGTACCTCTTTCATTATCTCTGAGATTCCCCATGTGACCCTATTCCACCCACATAATAATGCACCATTGATGTCAAATACAATGCGAAATCCCTTCAGCATACATTTTTTCATATAATGTTGATAACACTATGATTCATGAAGTTTCTCATTCTTGAATAACTACCTTTGATGCCTTAGACGTTGATATGCAACTTCTCTACGTGTGTTTTTTTCTTTCACCATCTGTGTTAATATTTTTCTTGTAACGTGTACCAAACTGCATTGTATCAATTGGAACCTTTTAATGCCTCTTGATAGCTGAATGTATATCTGTATATATTTAGTTTGTACTTCAATAAACTCAGATTGAACAAAAAAATAAATGTAATCTGTAACTTAAAAAATTCAATATTGCATGAGGGATATACAGGTGCATCTCATAAAATTTGTATATCATCAAAAAGTTTATTTATTTCAGTAATTAAATTTAAAAAGTGAAACTCATGTATTTTATAAGATGCGTTACACACAAAGTGATATATTTCAAGCATTTCTTTCTTTAAATTTTGATGATTATGGCTTGCAGCTAGTGAAAACCCAAAATTCAGTATCTCAGAAAAATGTAATATTACATAAGACCAATAAGAAAAAAAGAATTTTTAATACAGAAATGTCGGCTTACTGAAAATCATCACTGACTGTGGAAACTTCACACTGGACCTCATGCAACTTTTATATTTGGCTATTTTAGTGTGGTGGAATCACTAATTAGTGTACAGCAGTCACTGATATATGTTATGAGTAATTTTGCACAGAGAGTTTTATTTATTTGTTTTTTGTATATATATATATATATATATATATATATATATATATATATATATTGTGACAGCGGGCAGGTAAAATCACCAGGTTGCATCCAGGATGGTAGATATGTATGCCCTAGATTCAGGCTTTATGCAGATTCATACCACTAGGGGGAGTGCTGGGAGTCTTGCCGGGGAAGAGTTAATGAGCCCAGCTGAAACAAGTGGCTCATTAAGGCCTCTACAAGAACTCCCAGCATGCTAAGGGAGATGCTCCATCCTGGAACCAGTTCTGTGTTGTGCAAGACTGGGGAGTGTGTTTCTGTCCTGTGCGGTGAGACAAAGCCTGTGTGGCTAAAACCTTAAAAAAACAGGGAGATAGGGGCTGGGGCAGCACAAGGCTGCACCTAGTTGTCAGACAGGGAACCTACGTGTGTAGTAAGCGGTCAAGCTGACCAGGATTTCTTTTTGTATGTTTCTTTTTGTTTTGCTGTTTTTCCCCTGTAAATAGTTTAAATAAACCACACCTTTTGTTTTTGTAACTACAAACTCTGTCTGCTGTGCCTGTTTTTGTGTGGTGAAACCATCCAGGGGGTCACACACACCCGCTGCCGAGCTAACCCCCTCACAGTTGGTGGAGAATGCGGGCAATTTTTTTTAAGGCCAGCATGGAGGAGATACTGAAACAGCTGGCTCTAGCAAATGCCAATCAGCAGCAGACAAATGCAGGTTTGCAAAAGAGCCTTGCAGCTCATCAACAGAGCCTTGCAGCCCAGCAGCAGATAAATGCAACTTTGCAACAGAGCCTCGCAGCCCAGCAGCAAGCTCAGCAACAAGCCCAGCAGCAATCTGAGGCCCGCTTCATAGACCTGTTACAGAAGCAAGAGCAGAGACTACAAAAAATGGAAACGTTAATGCAGCAACATCCGCAGACCAGTGAGGCAAGTCGTTCCACTAATACCGCGTCCTTTGGGGTGAGTCATTTATTGACAAAAATGACTGGAGAGGATGATCCAGAGGTGTTTTTGACCATGTTTGAAAGGACTGCTGAAAGAGAAAAGTGGCCTAAGGAGCAGTGGGCTGGACTGGTGGCTCCTCTGTTAACTGGTGAATCGCAGAAAGCTTACTATGACCTAGAGCCTGACCAAGCAAAAGACTATGTGATGCTAAAAACTGAAATATTGGCACGGCTGGGTGTCACCCTGGCTGTCCGGGCTCAGCGTGTGCATAACTGGACTTTCCGGCTTGGAAAACCCCCCAGGTCTCAAATGTATGATCTCATTCACCTGAGCAGGAAGTGGCTACAACCAGAGACTTTGTCCGCACCAAAGATTGTGGAACTTGTTGTGATGGATCGTTTCTTGAGAGCTCTTCCTACTGCCATCCAAAAGTGGGTAAGCCAAGGAGACCCAGAAACGGCCGATAATCTTGTGGATCGTGTAGAGAAGTACTTTGCTACAGAAAACCTGACTGCCTCTTCCAGAGACTCACGGACTTTCCACCCTAAGACCAGACCATCCCCAGTGGCGGGTAAGATGATTCCAAGGGGTGAGGGTGGAGAGAGTGAGAGGGTGGGAGTTCTACCCAAGGTTTGGCGTGAACAGCCTGGGAAGTCAGGGGTTCAAGAGGCAGCAAGAAGGATTGTTTGTTACCGCTGCCGACAAGAGGGACATATTGCAGCAAATTGCCCGGTTGTGGATGAACCCATGCAATGTGACTTTCTAACGGACAGACGTCAGTCGCTGTTTGCGACAGTCACATGCACTGCCATTCGGGGAACTGAGAAACATTTATGCAAAATGTGTGTTAATGGTAGAAATGTTGTATTGCTGGATTCAGGTAGCCTCGTGACACTGATAAAGGCTGAATTAGTTACTACAGAGGTTTCTGGGAATAGCAAGGTGGCGGTTATTTGTGTGCACGGGGACACCCGAGAGTATCTGGTGACTACAGTGTGTTTTGAGACCCCCAAAGGTACCCTCTCTCATCGGGTGGGATTAGTGTCTCACTTGCCTCATGATGCCAGTGTGGGAAGGGACTTTCCAAAGTTCTGGGAACTATGGGATTGTCCTGAGCCCCCCACTGGTGCCCATATATACCAGGAATGTGATAGGCAGAATTCCTCGGAGAGTGGTGAGGACTCTCCAGAATTTCCCTTATCAGTATTGGCAGGGGAGACTCGAGAAACTGGGGAGGAGCCAACATCCTCAGACGAAAACATGCCGTCTGTGGAGTTTTCTGATCTCGAGGTTCACAAGGAAAATTTTGTCACAGAACAGTTAAAAGACCCCACCCTAATAAAGGCACAGGAAAACGTAGTGGAAATAGATGGCGAGTTAGTGAACCCAGATGAGACCTGCACTTACCCATACTTCATCGTGGAAAAGGACCTACTGTATCGGGTGGCTAAAAGGGCAGAAGAAACCATTGAGCAGCTTGTGGTGCCCAAACCTTACAGGAAGTTGGTGTTAGAGTTGGCCCATGGGCACATTCTTGGAGGTCATCTGGGGACAGAGAAAACCAGAGAGAGAGTATTGCAGAGATTCTATTGGCCTGGGGTGATAAAGGAAACAGAAAATTATTGTTCCTCCTCAGTGGCGGCTGGTGCTCAAATTTTTTGGGGGGGGGCGCAAACAAACTGAAGAAAAAAAAAAAACATTGTGCCCATTAAACGCAGCCACTGTGCCCAAACGCCACTAGTTTGTCCCCAAATGCAGCCAGTTTCCCGCCATATACAGCCAGTTTCCCCCCAAAATACAGCCAGTTTATCCCCAATATACAGCCAGTTTGTCCCCCAATATACAGCCAGTTTGTCCCCAATATACAGCCAGTTTGTCCCCCAAATGCAGCCAGTTTGTCCCCAATATACAGACAGTTTGTCCCCCAAATGCAGCCAGTTTGTCCCCCATATACAGCCAGTTTGTCCCCCAAATGCAGCCAGTTTGTCCCCCAAATGCAGCCAGTTTGTCCCCCAAATTCAGCCAGCTTGTCCCCCATATACAGCCAGTTTGTCCCCCCAATATACAGCCAGTTTGTCCCCAATATGCAGCCAGTTTGTCCCCCAAATGCAGCCAGTTTGTCCCCATTATACAGCCAGTTTGTCCCCATTATACAGCCAGTTTGTCCCCATTATACAGCCAGTTTGTCCCCCATAATACAGCCAGTTTGTCCCCCATAATACAGCCAGTTTGTCCCCAATATACAGCCAGTTTTTCCCCAATATACAGCCAGTTTGTCCCCCAAAATCCAGCCAGTTTGTCCCTGGCCACTGGCTCTGATAGGCACTTCTACAAACCAACCAGAGGCCAACCAGAGGCTGTTATTCAGATGGCCGGCGCTCAAGGGGCCGGCCATCTGAATAGTGGGTGGCAGCAATACATAGGTTCATGCAATGCATGAACCTATGTATTGTTGTGGTGAGTGACGGGCGCAGGAGCGAGCGGGGGTGGCGCTTCTGCACCCACTATGGACGCACCGTGTTTTGTGAAAAAAAAGACATTAAAAAAAAAAAAAAAAAAACTCTTAAAGGGCCATTTTTTTTTTTTTTTGTGATTTCAGGAGGGGGGGGCGGCGCCCGGGCGCCACCTATGGACGGGCCGCCACTGTTCCTCCTGCCCTGTGTGTCAGAGGTCGGCACCGATACCACATTTCCGTAACCCGCTGGTACCTCTTCCCATCATTGAGGTCCCCTTTGAGAGGATCGCAATGGATTTGGTAGGTCCGATAATGAAGTCCGCTAGGGGGCACCAGTACATCTTGGTTATAATGGACTATGCCACCCGTTATCTGGAAGCGATTCCTCTCCGAAATACCTCGGCCAAAACCATAGCCAAAGAGCTATCTCTTGTTTTTAGCCGTGTGGGTATTTGTAAAGAACTGCTTACGGACCAAGGTACACCCTTTATGTCCCGGGTT
This sequence comes from Rana muscosa, assembly GCA_029206835.1. Lineage (NCBI taxonomy): Eukaryota > Metazoa > Chordata > Amphibia > Anura > Ranidae > Rana > Rana muscosa. The sequence goes on along the minus strand of CM055116.1, from coordinate 1,193,276,785 downwards.
ATGAAAGAGCTGTGTAAGTTGTTCAAAGTGACACAATTGTGTACATCTGTGGATCACCCCCAAACAGATGGGTTGGTTGAAAGATTCAACAAAACTCTAAAACAAATGTTAAAGAAGGTGGTGGATAAAGATGGAAAGGATTGGGACTGTCTAATTCCCTATTTAATGTTTGCTATTAGGGAGGTACCCCAATCCTCTACGGGTTTCTCACCCTTTGAGTTACTTTATGGGAGACACCCCAGAGGGCTGTTGGATATCGCCAAGGAAACCTGGGAAAGTGAGGGTTCTCCCCACAGGAGTGTGATTGAGCATGTCGCCCTGATGCAAGATAGAATTGCACAGGTAATGCCAATCGTAAAGGAACATTTGGCCCAAGCGCAGTTGGCACAGCAGAGAGTGTACAATCGTGGAGCCAAGACCCGTACCTTTTCCCCGGGGGATAGGGTATTGGTACTTGTCCCTACAGTTGAAAGCAAATTCCTCACCACATGGCAAGGCCCCTATGAGATATTGGAAAAAGTGAGCGAAGTTCATTACAAGGTCAGACAACCAGGAAGGCGAAAGCCCGAACAGATCTATCACGTTAATCTGTTGAAAGCTTGGAGGGATAGGGAATCCCTAGTCGTGGAAACTTTGTCACCAGCTCACTCTGATTGCGTGATTCCTGAGGTTGGAATAGCAGTCACCTTGTCAAACCCCCAACAACAGGAGGTTAAGGAGTTTGTGCTTCGCAACAAGGAGGTTTTCTCTGAGCTGCCGGGACAAACGTCTGGGGTAGAGCATGATATTATTACCCCACCCGGTGAAAGGGTGAAACTAAAACCCTATCGGATCCCGGAGGCCGACGGGAGGCAATACGTGAGGAAGTACAGAAAATGCTTTAGTTAGGGGTGATAGAGGAGTCCAAAAGTGATTGGTCAAGTCCCATTGTGTTAGTGCCTAAACCGGATGGGAGCTGGCGATTTTGTAACGATTTTCGACAACTGAACAAAGTTACAAAATTTGACACCTACCCCATGCCACGTATAGATGAGTTGATCGACCGGCTGGGAACAGCCCGATACATGACAACTCTTGATCTCACAAAAGGGTATTGGCAAATTCCCCTGGCCAAGTCGGCCAAGGAGAAAACCGCATTTGTAATCCCAGATGGGGCGTTCCAATATAAAAGAATGCCGCTTGGGTTACAGAATGCGCCGGCCACATTCCAGCAGAAAATGGACCAGATACTGAGGCCCCATCAGAAGTATGCTGCGGCTTACCTGGATGATGTAATTATCTATAGCACAGATTGGGCCTCACATCTGCCAAAAGTACAAGCAGTCCCAAACTCTATCCGGGAAGCTGGGTTTACGGGCAACCCCAAGAAGTGTACCATTGGGCAGGAGGAGGCCAAATATCTTGGGTACACCATTGGGAGGGGAGTAATAAAACCCTGAGTCAACAAAGTCGAGGCCATACAGAATTGGCCACGTCCCAACAGCAAGAAGCAGGTACGAGCCTTTCTGGGAATCGCTGGTTATTATCGGCGATTCATTCCCCACTTTGCTTCTCAGGCTGTGCCCCTAACCAACCTGACAAAAGGGAAAGAGTCGGTCATGGTTAAATGGACCACAGAGGCTGAGGCAGCATTCCAATTCTTAAAAAAAGCCTTATGTAGCCAGCCAGTGTTGTACTCACCAGACTTCTCTAGGGACTTTGTCGTACAAAGTGATGCATCAGACGTAGGGTTAGGGGCAGTATTGTCCCAGGTCTGGAACGGGGAAGAGCACCCAGTCATTTACCTCAGCAGGAAATTGAACTCCCATGAGGTAAATTATGCCACGATTGAGAAGGAGTGTTTAGCGGTGAAGTGGGCTCTAGATTCCCTTTGGTACTATCTGCTAGGTAGGCACTTTGTCATGATTACTGATCACGCTCCTTTAAAGTGGATGGCTCAAAACAAAGAGACAAATAGAAGAGTGAATAGGTGGTTCCTGGCCCTACAGGAATTCAACTTTACAGTAAAGCATCGCCCTGGCGTTCAAATGGGGAATGTGGATGCTTTGTCTCGAGTACATGCATGCCTGATTGCTTGTGTTCCAACCCCAAGGTTAAAACAAGAGGGGGGTATGTGACAGCGGGCAGGTAAAATCACCAGGTTGCATCCAGGATGGTAGATATGTATGCCCTAGATTCAGGCTTTATGCAGATTCATACCACTAGGGGGAGTGCTGGGGGTCTTGCGGGGGAAGAGTTAATGAGCCCAGCTGAAACAAGTGGATCATTAAGGCCTCTACAAGAACTCCCAGCATGCTAAGGGAGATGCTCCATCCTGGAACCAGTTCTGTGTTGTGCAAGACTGGGGAGTGTGTTTCTGTCCTGTGCGGTGAGACAAAGCCTGTGTGGCTAAAACCTTAAAAAAACAGGGAGATAGGGGCTGGGGCAGCACAAGGCTGCACCTAGTTGTCAGATAGGGAACCTACGTGTGTAGTAAGCGGTCAAGCTGACCAGGATTTATTTTTGTATGTTTCTTTTTGTTTTGCTGTTTTTCCCCTGTAAATAGTTTAAATAAACCACACCTTTTGTTTTTGTAACTACAAACTCTGTCTGCTGTGCCTGTTTTTGTGTGGTGAAACCATCCAGGGGGTCACACACACCCGCTGCCGAGCTAACCCCCTCACAATATATATATATATATATATATATATATATATATATATATACATATACTGTGAGGGGGTTAACTCGGTAGCGGGTGTGTGTGACCCCCTGGTTGGGCTCCCCACACAAAAACAGGGCCAGCAGACGGAGGTTGTGGTTTTCAAAATCAAAAGGTGCGGTTTATTTCTCTATGTACAGTGACAGAAACACAGCAAAGCCAAAAAGAAACAAACAAAATAAATCCTGGTCAGTTTGACCTCTGACTAAACATGCAGGTTTACTAAACTAACAACTGGGATCAGCCTGGTGCTGTCCTAGTCCCTAAGTCCCTGGTTTAGTAAAAGTCCAAACAAATAGCCACACAGGCTTTGCCTCACCGCACAGGGGTTCACTCTCCCTAGACAGTCCACACAGGTCTGGTTCCAGGCATGAGCTAACATCTAATGAAGCTGGGAGTTTTTATAGAGGCCTTAAACGAACTGACAGGCTTCAGCTGGTCTCATCAACTCCCTGCCTCACGACGCCCAGCACTCTCCCTAGAGGTATGAGTCATTCATGAGCCCACTAGCCTCAGCTGGGCTTCATCAACTCCCTAGTTGTATAAGTCGGCATAAAGCCTGAATCTGGGAGAAATATATCTACCCCCCTGGATGCAACCAGGTGACTTTACCTTCCTGCTGTCACATACCCCCCCCTCTTGTTTTAACCTTGGGGTTGGAACACCAGCAATCAGGCATTCATGTACTCGAGACAAAGCATCCACATTCCCCATTTGAACGCCAGGGCGATGCTTTACTGTGAAGTTGAATTCCTGTAGGGCCAGGAACCACCTATTCACTCTTCTATTTGTCTCCTTGTTTTGAGCCATCCACTTTAACGGAGCGTGATCCGTAACCATGTCAAAGTGCCTACCTAGCAGATAGTACCGAAGGGAATCTAGAGCCCACTTCACCGCTAAACACTCCTTTTCAACCGTGGCGTAATTTACCTCATGGGACTTCAACTTCCTGCTGAGGTAAATGACTGGGTGCTCTTCCCCGTTCCAGACCTGGGACAATACTGCTCCTAACCCCACATCTGACGCATCACTTTGTACGACAAAGTCTTTAGAGAAGTCGGGTGAGTACAACACTGGCTGGCTACATAAGGCTTGTTTCAAGAATTGGAATGCTGCCTCAGCCTCGGGGGTCCATTTAATCATGACCGACCCTTTCCCTTTCGTCAGGTTGGTTAGGGGCACAGCCTTAGAAGCAAAGTGGGGAATGAAGCGCCGATAATAACCCGCGATTCCCAGAAAGGCTCGTACCTGCTTCTTGCTGTTGGGACGTGGCCAACTCTGGATGGCCTCGACTTTGTTGAGTTGGGGTTTTATTACTCCCCTGCCAATGGTGTACCCAAGATATTTGGCCTCCTCCTGCCCAATGGTACACTTCTTGGGGTTAGCCGTAAACCCCGCTTCCCGAACAGAGTCCAGGACTGCTTGCACTTTTGGCAGATGTGAGGCCCAATCTGTGCTATGGACAATTACGTCATCCAGGTAAGCCGCAGCATACTTCCGATGGGGCCTCAGCATCTGGTCCATTTTCCGCTGGAATGTGGCCGGCGCATTCTGTAACCCGAACGGCATTCTCTTATATTGGAACGCCCCGTCTGGGGTTACAAATGCGGTTTTCTCTTTGGCCGACTTGGCCAGGGGAATTTGCCAATACCCTTTTGTGAGGTCAAGAGTCGTCATGTATCGGGCTGTTCCCAGCCGGTCGATCAACTCATCTATACGTGGCATGGGGTAGGTGTCAAATTTTGTAACTTTGTTCAACTGACGAAAATCGTTACAAAATCGCCAGCTCCCATCCGGTTTAGGCACCAACACAATGGGACTAGACCAATCACTTTGGGACTCCTCTATCACCCCTAAGTTCAGCATTTTCTGTACTTCCTCCCGTATTGCCTCCCGTCGGGCCTCTGGGATCCGATAGGGTTTTAACTTCACCCTTTCACCGGGCGGGGTAATAATATCATGCTCTACCCCAGATGTTTGTCCCGGCAGCTCAGAGAACACCTCCTTGTTGCGAAGCACAAACTCCTTAACCTCCTGTTGTTGGGGTTGTGACAAGGTGGCTGCTATTCCAACCTCCGGAATCACGCAACCAGTTTGAGCTGGTGACCAAGTTTCTGCGACTAGGGACTCTCTATCCCTCCAGGCTTTCAACAGATTAACGTGATATATCTGTTCGGGCTTTCGCCTTCCTGGTTGTCTGACCTTGTAATTCACTTCGCTCACTTTTTCCATTATCTCGTAGGGGCCTTGCCATTTGGCAAGGAATTTACTTTCAACCGTAGGGACAAGTACCAATATCCTATCCCCCGGGGAAAAGGTACGGGTCTTTGCTCCACGGTTGTACACTCTCTGCTGTGCCAACTGCGCTTGGGCCAAATGTTCCTTCACGATGGGCATTACCTGTGCAATTCGATCTTGCATCAGGGCGACATGCTCAATCACACTCCTGTGGGGAGAACTCTCACTTTCCCAAGTTTCCTTGGCAATATCCAACAGCCCTCTTGGGTGTCTCCCATACAGTAACTCAAAGGGGGAGAATCCCGTAGAGGATTGGGGCACCTCCCTAATAGCAAACATCAAATAAGGAAGTAGACAGTCCCAATCCTTTCCATCTCTATCCACCACTTTCTTCAACATTTGTTTTAGGGTTTTGTTGAATCTTTCAACCAGCCCATCGGTTTGGGGGTGATACACAGATGTACGCAATTGCGTCACTTTGAACAATTTACACAGCTCTTTCATAACCCGGGACATAAAGGGTGTACCTTGGTCCGTAAGCAGTTCTTTACAAATACCCACCCGGCTAAAAACAAGAGATAGCTCTTTGGCTATGGTTTTGGCCGAGGTATTTCTGAGAGGGATCGCTTCTGGATAACGGGTGGCATAGTCCATTATAACCAATATGTACTGGTGCCCCCTAGCGGACTTGATTATAGGACCTACCAAATCCATTGCGATTCTCTCAAACGGGACCTCAATGATGGGTAGAGGGACCAGCGGGCTACGGAAATGTGGCATCGGGGCCGACCTCTGACACACAGGGCAGGAGGAACAATAATTTTCTATGTCCTTCATCACCCCAGGCCAATAGAATCTCTGTAATACCCTCTCTCGGGTTTTCTCTGTCCCCAGATGACCTCCAAGAATGTGCCCATGGGCCAACTCCAACACCAACTTCCTGTAAGGTTTGGGCACCACCAGCTGCTCAACGGTTTCTTCTGCCCTTTTTGCCACCCGATACAGTAGGTCCTTCTCTACGCTGAAGTATGGGTAAGTGCAGGTATTATCTGGGTTCACTAACTCGCCATCTATTTCCACTACGTTTTCCCGTGCCTTTATTAGGGCGGGGTCTTTTAACTGTTCTGTGGCAAAATTTTCCCTGTGAACCTCCAGATCAGAAAACTCCACAGACGGTAGGTTTTCGTCTGAGGAGGTGGGCTCCTCTCCAGTTTCTTGAGTCTCCCCTGCCAATACTGACAAGGGAAATTCTGGAGAGTCCTCACCACTCTCAGAGGAGTTCTGGCTATCACATTCCTGGTACATAGGGGCACCAGTGGGGGGCTCAGGATCATCCCACAGTTCCCAGAACTTCGGAAAATCCCTTCCCACAATGGCATCATGCGGTAATTGAGATACTAACCCCACTGGATGAGAGAGGGTACCTTTGGGGGTCTCGAAACACACTGTAGTCACTGGATACTCTCGGGTGTCCCCATGCACACAAATAACAGCTACCTTGCTATTCCCAGAGACCTCTGTTTTAACTAATTCAGCCTTTATCAGGGTCACAAGGCTACCTGAATCCAGTAATACCACAACATTTCTACCATTAATACACATTTTGCATAAATGTTTCTCAGTTCCCCGAATGGCAGTGCATGCGACTGTCGCACACAGCGACTGACGTCTGTCCATCAGAAAGTCACATTGCATGGGTTCCTCCACAACCGGGCAATTTGCTGCAATATGTCCCGCTTGCCGGCAGCGGTAGCAAACGATCCTTCTTGCGGCCTCTTGAGCCGCTGATTTCCCAGGCTGTTCTCGCCAAACTTGGGGTAGAGCTCCCACCCTCTCACTCTCTCCACCCTCACCCCTTGGAATCCTCTTATCCGCCCCTGGGGATGGTCTGGTCTTAGGGTGGAAAGTCCGAGAGTCTCTGGAAGAGGCCGTCAGGTTCTCTGTAGCCAAGTATCTCTCTACACGATCCACAAGTTTACCGGCCGTTTCTGGGTCTCCATGGCTTACCCACTTTTGAATGGCGGTAGGAAGAGCTCTCAAGAAACGATCCATCACAACACGTTCCACAATCTCCGGTGCGGACAAAGTCTCTGGCTGTAGCCACTTCCTGCTCAGGTGAATGAGATCATACATTTGAGACCTGGGGGGTTTTCCAAGCTGGAAAGTCCAGTTATGCACACGCTGAGCCCGGACAGCCAGGGTGACACCCAGCCTTGCCAATATTTCAGCTTTTAGCATCACATAGTCTTTTGCTTGGTCAGGCTCTAGGTCATAGTAAGCCTTCTGCGATTCACCAGTTAACAGAGGAGCCACCAGTCCAGCCCACTGCTCCTCAGGCCACTTTTCTCTTTCAGCAGTCCTTTCAAATGTGGTCAAAAATACCTCTGGATCATCCTCTCCAGTCATTTTTGTCAATAAACGACTCACCCCAAAGGACGCGGTATTAGTGGGACGGCTTTCCTCACTGGTCTGCGGACGTTGCTGCATTACTGCTTCCATTTGTTGTAGTCTCTGCTCTTGCTTCTGTAACAGGTCTATGAAGCGGGCCTCAGATTGCTGCTGGGCTTGTTGATGAGCTTGCTGCTGGGCTGCAAGGCTCCTTTGCAAACCTGCATTTGTCTGCTGTTGATTGGCATTTGCTAGAGCCAGCTGTTTCAGTATCTCCTCCATGCTGGCTTAAAAAAAACTGCCCGCATTCTCCACCAACTGTGAGGGGGTTAACTCGGTAGCGGGTGTGTGTGACCCCCTGGTTGGGCTCCCCACACAAAAACAGGGCCAGCAGACGGAGGTTGTGGTTTTCAAAATCAAAAGGTGCGGTTTATTTCTCTATGTACAGTGACAAAAACACAGCAAAGCCAAAAAGAAACAAACAAAATAAATCCTGGTCAGTTTGACCTCTGACTAAACATGCAGGTTTCCTAAACTAACAACTGGGATCAGCCTGGTGCTGTCCTAGTCCCTAAGTCCCTGGTTTAGTAAAAGTCCAAACAAATAGCCACACAGGCTTTGCCTCACCACACAGGGGTTCACTCTCCCTAGACAGTCCACACAGGTCTGGTTCCAGGCATGAGCTAACATCTAATGAAGCTGGGAGTTTTTATAGAGGCCTTAAACGAACTGACAGGCTTCAGCTGGTCTCATCAACTCCCTGCCTCACGACGCCCAGCACTCTCCCTAGAGGTATGAGTCATTCATGAGCCCACTAGCCTCAGCTGGGCTTCATCAACTCCCTAGTTGTATAAGTCGGCATAAAGCCTGAATCTGGGAGAAATATATCTACCCCCCTGGATGCAACCAGGTGACTTTACCTTCCTGCTGTCACAATACATATAAGAAAAGCACTTTATTATAAGTAGCGCAGATTGTACACTTATTATCTAATACCCCACAGATTCTCTATGGGGTTTAGGTCAGGTGAGTTTGCTGGCCAATCAAGTACAGTGATACCATGATCATGTGACCAGGTATTGGTACTTTTGGCAGTGTGAGCAGGTACCAAGTCCTGCTGGAAAATGAAATCAGCATCTCCAAATAGCTGGTCAGCAGAGGGAAGCATAAAGTGCTGTAGAATTGGACTTTGGACTTGATAAAACACAGTGGACCAACACCAGAAGATGACATGGCTCCCCAAATTATCACTGACTGTGGAAAATATTGCATTTCATTTGAAAATCAATGTCCCAGAGTCTGGAGGAAGGGTGAAGAGGCACAGAATCCAAGTTGCATGAGGTCCAGTGTGACGTTTCCACAGTCAGTGATGATTTTCAGTAAGCCAACATTTCTGTATTAAAAATCCTTTTATTGGACTTATGTAATATTCGGAGATACTGAATTTTGGGTTTTCACTAGCTGTAAGCCATAATCATCAAAATTAAAAGAAAGGAATGCTTGAAATATATCACTCTGTATGTAACGCATCAATATAAAATATATGAGTTTCACTTTTTGAATTTAATTACTGAAATAAATAAACTTTTTGATGATATTCTTATAATATGAGATGCACCTGTATATCTAAGTACCGTATATACTCGAGTATAAGCCGAGTTTTTCAGCCCTTTTTTTAGGGCTGAAAGTATACCCCTCAGCTTATACTCGAGTCAGTACCTGAAAATCGTGAAATTCCGCGGCCGGCGTCCATTGTTTAAATCTAGCGCCTTTCTCCCTGTCCCTTCCGCGATAGGCGTTTCCAGCAAACACTGTGTTGAGTGTTGCGCCTATCACGGAGGTCCTCTTGTCCGACGTCCGTGATTGGCGGAGCACTGAACACAGTGCCTGCTGGGAAACGGAGTCGGAGAATGAGAGGACCTCAGTGATAGGCGCAACACTCAACACAGTGTTTGCTGGAAACGCCTATCACGGAAGGGACAGGGAGAACGGCGCGAGATTTGAACAATGGACGCCGGCCGTGGAATTACAAGATTTTCAGGTACACTGACTCGGGCACAGGGAGGCTGCAATGGACACAGTAAGGGGGCACAGTGAGGTGACAATGGGCAGTGAGGTGGCACAGTGAGATGGCAATGGGCACAGTAAGGGGGCACAGTGAGGTGACAATGGGCAGTGAGGTGACACAGTGAGATGGCAATGGGCACAGTAAGGGGGCACAGTGAGGTGACAATGGGCACAGTGAGGTGGCAATGGGAAGTGAGGTGGAAATGTGCACAGTGAGGTGGCAGAGTGAGATGGCAATGGGCACAGTAAGGTTGGGCAATTGGCACAGTGAGGTGGCAATGGGCACATTTCCTCCCCTCGGCTTATACTCGAGTCAATACGTTTTCCCAGTTTTTTGTGGTAAAAGTAGGTACCGCGGCTTATACTCGGGTCGGCTTATATTCGAGTATATACGGTAATAACTATTGTATTTATGTACATTTTGATTTATATGTATGACCTAAAAAAGAGATTTGTTGCCAAAGAAGGATTGCCCCACTGAAATATGTCCAGATGGTAGCTATGTTTTTCCTTTATCTTTGGATAGCAGCAATGCAGTATTTAGCACCTGGAAAGCTGACATATTTATATTTCATATAATGCCAGCCATCAGAATGGCACATTACTCTCTGAAGTGCATTTCTCTTTTACCTCTTCTGGTCCTCTTAACCATCTGCGCCAAGTACCCGGGGGAGCTGCAGCCTTCTTGTGAATTCAAGGATTTCCAGGAGAACGGTTCTCTAGACGCATATCACGGCTTCTACTAGCTTTATGTTACACAGCTTGGTGTAAAAACATATTAGATCTGATGGAACTTTCCAGCCATGTGTCTTTTTGCATTTCCTACATTAATACAGCATTTCAAACGCATGCTGGCTATCAGCAATGCCAACACTATCTTGGGATAAGTGTTGATAGCTGTTAATATTTACATATGTGCCTCTTTCTCACCTGACTGTAGACCGCTGTTGGCCATTTGCAGATCTCAAGCGGTTGAATAGCTGTATTTACAGTGAATTGAGGAGTGGTAATACTGAGACTTTTCCTTATGGTTTATTTTAAAGTGTGACTATAGGCCAAACTGACATATATGCTGCCGTCTGTCAATATAATTTAGGCCTTATGCACAACCAAGCTCAAAAAATGCCTGGTTTATAGGAGCTTTACTTACTTTTTTTTTTTTTTTCTGCCTTTAAACGCCCCTTAGTGTTAAAGTGTAACTCCTATTTCGTAGGAAAAAATATTAGCAAATGAAAAAAAAAAAATAATATAGCATATACAATTGCTGCAAAAGTCATATTGTAATTGAATGTCATTAGAAATTACCTTTCCTTTTCAATCTGCAGCGCTGTAATTTTTTGTAAAATGCAATCCAATATGGCTACCTGGAGGCGTTCTGTACACAAATGGTGTACAAAACACCACCAGAAATGTCATTTCCTGCTTGTGTGATTGGCTCACTGATTATCCAGACACCATCATTCCTTCCACAGAACACACTTTCATAGGCTTCAAAGAAGAGGAAGACATGCATCAATCTGTAAGTGATGGCTTTCCAACCCCAGGACCCTTGGGAGTATTACGTGGCTGGGAGGAGGAAGTTCCAGAAGCTGTCATCCTGAGTGATCCAGAGGAGTCTGCTTCTCAAGCCTCTGCAAATTTGAGATGCATCGGCAACCTCATGCTTCAAAGCCTGCAAAAGGACCCAAGAATACATGGCATAAAGGAGAACGATGATTACTGGTTGGCAACTCTCCTTGAGCACTGTTATAAGGGGAAGGTCTCAGAACTCCTCCCATCCCCACAGAGAGTGCAGAGGATAAAATCTCTTGAGAACACATTAAAGAGGATTTTATTGAACGTTTTTCCTGACTCTAGTAGATTACAGTGTGGTGGAAAACATAGTTTTGAGTCTTCTGTTGGTCAAGAAAGGAGAGTTGGAGAAGGCGTCTGCCTAAGTGAGTCATTTCTGAGTTTTTTTAGCCCTCACCACCCAGGGCTGTCAGCTTCCACATCCCATCGGCAGCGTATGCATCCCATGGTGGACGATTACCTCAAGGTCAAAACAGAGATGGAGAGCTTTCCAGCTGATGATCCACTGACTTACTGGGTCATGAGAATAGACCACTGGCCAGAACTTGCCCAGTATGCTATTGAGTTATTGGGCTGCCCTGCATCCAGCATGCTTTCAGAATGGGCATTCCGTGCTGCAGGAGGTTTCATTACTGATCATAGAACGTGTCTGTCCACAGACTCCGTGGACCGTTTGACTTTTATAAAAATGAATCAGTCCTGGATTACCAGCTATGAAGCCCCTGATGCCGATGTCACAGATTAAGTCTTTTTGGGATGTGGAATCTCTGCAGGACTTCGAAGCTGCCAAGCTTTGATGGTGTTCAATCATTTCATCTGGAACAATGTTTTTGGTATAGGTTTCATGGGCACAATTAACACCCATAGACCAATTTTTCAGCACCTGTTTGACAGGTGCATATCATTGCAATTTTTTTCAGCAAGGCCAATTCTTGCTTTTATCAAGATTATCTCTATAGGGTTACGGTGGGAAGGCGCCACCGACACCCAAAGACTGATTTTAACGCACCTGTTACTTCTATCCAAAGTCAAAGTCAAAGTGCACTAGTTCCCAGTGCACTACATTGTGGCCTCATTATACACAGCTGTTGCTGAGCAAAATAAAGGCAGCTTGCAGGAAAAAAAAATTTTTGGCCCTTATAAATTAAATGATTGCTGCTGCAGATTCTACACATAGTACAGATCTGCCACTTTACAGTTAGACTAAGGGGACCCCCCAGGCACAATATTGGAAGGAATTTTTCATTTTTAGGCTTTCACTTTAAAAATGAAGTTTTTCATAAACTTTTTTTTTATTGATACATGTCCCCCAGGGCAGAACCCAGGCCCCTATAACCATTGTATGCCCAATTACTTGCATTTAAGCCTTCAAAGTGGGCACTTTTGACGTTCGGGTCCCATTGACTTTAATGGGGTTCGTTATTTGGGTCCGAATTTTTGCGATGTTCGGAAGTTCTGGTGCAAACCGAACAGGGGTCCGTTCGGCCCATCCCTAGTTATAATCCCTATCAGACTTTTTTCCATCTGTGCCCCATTGGGGAGATTTACCTTCACTTCCTGTTCCATAGCACAAACAGGAAGCAAGAGTAAATCCCTGCAAATTAAGGGAATCCCTTGGGGACCTCCAGGTCAGTAAAACTAGTGTGAAGTGGGAAGATTTTCCATCTATTACTTTTTCTGTGGACAGCCCAAAATTTAGCATTTTCTTTACACTTTGACAGATAGTGGTAAACAGGAAACATAGAAAGAGCAAGTCTTCTTAACAGGGGCAAAGCCGCTGATAGAAACCTGATAGAAGTTCTAATCCCTCTCCATTCTATCCAAAACTGAAAAAAGTATTACCTTTAGTTACACTTTAAATGGTTTGTTTCAACCCTCTAAATGCCTCTTTTGCTCGACAGCTTAGTCTGTTAAAGTGGTTGTAAACCCGGTAAAAATATTTTTTTTTTATAACAACCTGGAAGAGAAAGGCATAATGAGCTAATATGACTAGCATAATAGCTCATTATGCATCACTTACCTTAGGTCGGGGCCCCCGAAGCCGTCCTCGTCTCCCTCTTCAGCCGCATCCATCGCTGCGGCGATAGCCGGAAGGTTACTTCCGGGTATCGCCGCACCAGCCAATCACAGCGCCGCTCCGGCCCTGTGATTGGCCGGAGCGGCGGAGACGTCACTCTGCGCATGCGCGCGAGAGCCGTCACAATCCGCTACACCCAGCTATTGCTGGGAAGTAGCCGATTTTGTGAATGGGATTAACCCCTTGAATGCGCCGTTGTCTACGGCGCGCATGCGCCGTAGACAGCGGCGCCTGTCATTTTTAGTAAATATCTCCTAAACCGTGTAGGTTTAGGAGATATTTCTTGCACCTACAGGTAAGCCTTAATCTAGGCTTACCTGTAGGTGCAAGTTGAAAAAGTGGGTTTACAACCACTTTAAAGGAAGTTGAAAAAAATAACAGACTTACTGGCCAGATCACCAAGCGAATAAAGGAATAAAGGAAATAAGCCTAGAAAAGAAAACAAATTCAGCCACCACATCTAAAAATTGGTAACTGCAATATAATACATTTTTGCTTTTGGGTTTAATACTGTTTTAAGATAGTTGCCACCAAAACGGGTTCCAGCCACTGGAAGGATTTCCCCAACATCCTTTTATGCCATCCATTGCATACAATGGTGTTGCTACCTGTGATTGGTCAGTGTGATCACATGGCACAGACAGGGCCAATCACAGCCCATCTGTACCATGTGATTAGCTTTGACCAATCACAGCTAATCAAAAACAAAACGAATTGATTCAATTTCATTCAGTAAAATGCTTGCTTATAGCAATGCAATTCATTGCTATAAGCAAACATAATGTGTAAAAAAATGTAAAAAAAAATCCCTATCACTACCACAGAGTGGTACAATATATTGCTCTGGTCACAGTGTGAAAAAAAAAGAAAAAGATAAATAATGTAATAAAAATTTTTTCATACTGCCACCAGTCAGTGTCCCTGATCACTGCCACACCACCAGTTATATTATGACGCAGTACTGTACTGGTGGCACTGGTGACAGTACGTAAAAAAAAAAAACTTTTTTTTAATTCATTTTCAAAAAAATGATCACGAAAAATTACAACTTCAAAAATCCCGTCATGCCTCTTACTAAATACCTTGGACTGTCTACTTTCTAAAAAAGGGTCATTTGGGGGATATTTGTACTGTCCTGGCATTTTAGGGCCTCAAGAATTGAGATAGTCTGTCAGTACATCAGTATTGATCAATTTTCAGATATATACCATAGTTTGTGGACTTTCCTACAGACTAAATAATATGCACTGATTTGGGTTATTTTTATCAAAGAAATGTAGCAGAATACATTGTGGGCTAAATTTATGAAGAACAAATACTTATTTGCACAATTTTATAACAGAAACAAAGAAAAAGCATTTTGTTTTTTTCAAAATTCTGTTGTTTTTTTTTTTGTTGTTTTTTTAGCAAAAAATTAAAAACCCAGTGATGATTAAATACCACCAAATGAAAGCTCTATTTGTGTAAACAAAATGATTCAAATGTAGTTTTGGTACAGTGTTGCATGACCGCACAATTGTCATTCAAGTTGCGACTGCGCTGAAATCTGAAAATTAGCCTGGGCAGGAAGGGGGTAAAAGTGTCCGGTATTGAAGTAAAGGCTCCAGGCATGATGTGTTAGTTTGTAGCACTCTGAACATGTAGCTCCCTCCTAGGTAGGTGCTATTAGAGAGTATAATTTTTTGTCTTTCTGCTTACCAGGAGGATGGTCGGGTAAAACTTGATGTGCTCTCTGCCTACCAGGGAGCAGGATCTATTGGTTAGGTCTACTCATTGTACTCAGGTGCAGCTCAGCTTGTTCGGACTGTCCCCCACTGGTCCAATAGAAAGGCATATTGGACAGTGGGAGTGGACTTGGAAAGTTAATGCACATGCTTTGTTACAGCCCTGGCAATTTGCAGAGGGAAAGTGCTGCATTACATTGTGGGATACTGTATAAAAGACCAGATTACATGTGCTTGGAGTTAGTTGAGCCGGGGAACAGAGCCTAGGAGGGAGAGGGGCGGCTGCCAGGGGAGGGCTGGGCCAGGGGGCTGGGTGGCAATTGCCTCCCAGGCCACCCTAAGTTATGTTCAAAATGGCCAGCAGCCACTGCCCGCTACCATTTTCTTTTTTATTCTGGTCTAGGAAGTCGGGCCGGGGGCATGGCCATGGCGGCCGACCACTAGCTGTTGCATTCCGGGAGTTGTAGTCCGCACTGAAGCCTCTGGTGGGTGGAAAACACAGCAGCGCAGAGGAAACTACAACTCCCTGGGACCGGATTCTTGGAAGCAGGCAGAGGCAGGGCATGCCAGGGAGTCGGGACGCAGGGCTGCAGGGCTGGGCGCTGGCTGCAACTTGACCCCAGGATCAGGAGCGTTACCCCCCCAGGAGACTGTGGCGTGTAAGGACCTGCTGAGCTGAGATCGCTGAGGTGAGAGACCCTGACACCCCTAGCTGACCCCCCATTTCCCCCCCATACACCCCATGTAACCTGCCCCAGTGATCAGGCTGCATTGATGGGCACTGGAGTTGGCTGCACTGATGGGCACTGGTGAGGCTGCATTGAAAAACCAGGTGGGCCATGGATGGTGAGCTGATTCGGCGGTTCAATAGGCCACTTGACTGGACTTGCCCCCCAGGCCTAAGGCCGCCAGCCCTCCCCTGGCGGCTGCCCTCTCCTCCGCGGAGGCCGTGCGGCCCTGGGTGGTCTATTTAGGGGCCTAGAGAGAGAGAAGCTTAACCCAGAGGTCCTGCAGAGCTGACTGGAAGGGAGACACCAGGAAGGTTCTGATTCTGCCTACTGTGAGTACAGATCTGTGTCTTTGGGGCCTGTCGAGTGAGGGCCGCCCCCTTTAGCTAGAAGAATCAGTGGACGGTGTCAATAAAGGGGATGCTAAAGAGTGTCCTGAAGATAAAGTAGTTCATCAAGTCTGCTGCTAGTGAGAGCAAGAAGACTTAACCCTTCCATACATGCGGCTGTATGGTCAAAGCAGTGTGACTGCTTCTACTACCAATCTGGTGAGGGCAAGTGAGAGTTGTCCTCATCCCTTGTGAATAGTTCTTGTTGGAATATCCCACTCATCCCTTCTCTCATCCAAGTTTCAAATAAACACAAAAACCCAAATACCTTGATCTTTGAGTAATGAGCAAACAGGAGTAAGGGGTGGAACAAGCGACAGCGGGAATCCCTAGCAACATAGTGAGGAAATCCTTAGCAACCAAACGGGGATCCCCCTAGCAACAATGGAAACCCTCAGCAACCAAGCGGGAAATCCTTGGCACCTAAGTGGGAACCCTTGGCAAAAAGCTGCAGGTAACCAGGGAGAGACCAATAAAGCCAACACTCAGCAAGCCCTACGGGGACAGTGCTACAAACACATTTCTCATTTTATAACCATTTACTCCAAAAGGCTATTTTTAAAACTCTGTCTTGGAAGCTACCAAGTCCCACACTGTTCAAAGATGGGCAACAGTTGTGGAAAAATCTTTTAAACTTTTTCATTTTTTGTTTAAAGTGAAAATTGCATAAATTACATGGAAAGCATGACTTCTAACGTAGATTCTCTTAAAAAATATTGCTTTTGTTGAATTTATCCTCTTGGCCGCTAAACAAACCACAGCTCGGAAGAAACCATTTGTTTATTTCTCAGCAACAATCAAGAAAAAAAATAAGATTTTGATTAAAAATTAACCAAAACACTGGTTCCAAATTCCTAAACAACTGGAGACCTTGGATTCTGTATAAATATCCACATTTTTTAAGGCCAACTGCAGCCAAACTCTTCTTTTTTTAAATGTATTTATTTTTAGATTTGGATAGAGTAGTAAAGAATTAGAAGTTGGGTTTGGAAGAAATGTATAAATATGTTAGCATGTATCGACTTACACCAGGGTTATTACAATGAAATATTACTTATAAAACGTATCCGAGGATTATTTTTTGATCCAGAGAAAGAGCCTATGGGAATTTATAAAGCCAATGCAGAAAACAGCTACCAATTTTTCAAAAGAATGGCAACTGTTTACTAGGTCATCTTAAAAAGCCTTAAGCAGTCAGAAACACAGTGAAGAATGCAAGCTGAACTCCAGGGAGATCATAAGGCTCGGCCAACACTGCCGTAACCTAAAAGTCGCGCCACTTATGGTGCAACTGTTCCAGGGGACTTCTTTGTGATTTGCTGGTGACTTGAGTACTACTTGATGTGACTTTGAAGCAACTTTAAAGCAACTTTGAAGCAACTTTCATGGAGTGCCTGGGTAATCTTCCTGTAATGTTAGATCCAAATCACATCACTGTACAGTAGATGAGGATTCGACTTGGAGGTGACTTCCATTAAAGTCTATAGGCACAAGCCGGAGAGTAGTGATGAGCCAAACACCCCCGGGTTCGGTTCGCACCAGAACCCACGAACGGACCGAAAGTTCGTACGAACATTAGAACCCTATTAAATAAAATGGATGCGAACGTTCAAATTCTAAAGTGCTAATTATAACAACTATTATGCATGTTATTGTCCTAAAAAGGGTTTGGGAACCCGGGTTCTGCACCAGGGGACATGTATCAATGCAAAAAGAAGTTTTAAAAACGGTCGTTTTTCGGGAGCAGTCATTTTAACCACTTAACGACCGCCCACCGCCGATTTACGTCGGCAGAATGGCACGGACAGGCAGAATCACGTAGATCTACGTGACTGCCTTTGTACAGTTGGGGGGTCCATCCGGACCCCCCTTCTGTGCCGTGAGCGGTCGTTACTTCACCGGGAGCGATCCCAGATGAGGGGGCGGCCTTTCGATTCCGGCCCCCCCCTCGCGATCGCTCCCGGCGAATGGAAATGCCTCCTCTGTCTGTTTCAGACAGAGGAGGCAGGAGGAAGTGATGTCATCTCCTGTGCGGCGCTCACATATACCGAGCGCCGTACAAGAGAAGACATCAGGTCAGTGAGCACAACACTACACTGACACCAGGACACATAGGAACACTAATCGCCCCCCCCCAGGACCCCCAGACCCCCCCAGATCACCCCCCAGATCACCCCCCAGCCCCCAGTCACAGTGTCACTGATTGCAGTGACCATTTATTTAGTGATCACTGCAATCAGTGACATTTGTGACTGTGAAAGTGTCACTAAAGTTTAGTTTTAGGTCCAGTGTAGCCCCCTAACCCCCCCTAATAAAGGTTTAACCCCCTGATCACCCCCCAGATAACCCTTTCACCCCCTATCACCGCTGTCGCTATGCGATCATTTTTCTGATGGCTGTCTTAGCATCAGTGATGGCGATCGGTAGCCAGTAATTTTTTTTAGGTTCGCCGCAGGTTTTTATAGCGTCGGGTACCCCAATATATTATCTAATAAAGGTTCAACCCCCTTGATCGCCCCCCAGGTAACCCTTTCACCCCCTATCACCGCTGTCGCTAATCGATCGTTTTTCTGATGCTGTCTTAGCATCAGTGATGGCGATCGGTAGCCAGTAATTTTTTTTAGGTTCGCCGCAGGTTTTTATAGCGTCAGGTACCCCAATATATTATCTAATAAAGGTTAAACCCCCTTGATCGCCCCCCAGGTAACCCTTTCACCCCCTATCACCGCTGTCGCTATGCGATCATTTTTCTGATGGCTGTCTTAGCATCAGTGATGGCGATCGGTAGCCAGTAATTTTTTTTAGGTTCGCCGCAGGTTTTTATAGCGTCGGGTACCCCAATATATTATCTAATAAAGGTTTAACCCCCTTGATCGCCCCCCAGGTAACCCTTTCACCCCCTATCACCGCTGTCGCTAATCGATCGTTTTTCTGATGCTGTCTTAGCATCAGTGATGGCGATCGGTAGCCAGTAATTTTTTTTAGGTTCGCCGCAGGTTTTTATAGCGTCAGGTACCCCAATATATTATCTAATAAAGGTTAAACCCCCTTGATCGCCCCCCAGGTAACCCTTTCACCCCCTATCACCGCTGTCGCTATGCGATCATTTTTCTGATGGCTGTCTTAGCATCAGTGATGGCGATCGGTAGCCAGTAATTTTTTTTAGGTTCGCCGCAGGTTTTTATAGCGTCGGGTACCCCAATATATTATCTAATAAAGGTTTAACCCCCTTGATCGCCCCCCAGGTAACCCTTTCACCCCCTATCACCACTGTCACTAAGCGATCGTTTTTCTGATCGCTGTCTTCGTGTCGGTGATGCCAATCGGTAGCCAGTCATTTTTTTTAGGTTCGCCGCAGGTTTTTATAGCGTCAGGTACCCCCAAATATGATCTAATAAAGGTTTTAACCCCCTAATTGCCCCTAGTTAACCCTTTCACCAGTGATCACCATATAAGTGTTACGGGTGACGCTGGTTAGTTAGTTTGCTTTTTATAGTGTCAGGGCACCCGCCGTATATAACCCAATAAAGGTTTAACCCCCTGATCGCCCGGTGGGTGATATCAATTAGGTTTTAGCGTCAGAGAGGGTCTGCGTCACACCCCAGGCAGCGTCAGGTTAGTGCCAGTAACGCTAACACCCACGCGTAAAGCATACACCCCCCTTAGTGGTATAGTATCTGAACAGATCAATATCTGATCTGATCAGATCTATACCAGCGGTTTAGGGTTCCCAAAAACGCAGTGTTAGCGGGATCAGCCCAGATACCTGCTAGCACCTGCGTTTTGCCCCTCCGTCCAGCCCAGGCCACCCAAGTGCAGTATCGATCGATCACTGTCACTTACAAAACACAACACACATAACTGCAGCGTTCGCAGAGACAGGCCTGATCCCTGCGACTCCAGTGCTGTAGGAGGTGATTTCACCACCACAGTTAAAAAAAAAAAAGCATATATGCCGAAGCATGGGGGCAGCAGGGGCAGCAGGGCGGAGGAGCAATTTTGCTCCTAATGCCGCATACATACGGTCGAAATTCCGACGGAGGCTTGCCCGTGGAAACGTTTGACCATGTGTGTGCGGCATAACTTTTTTGCGGGAGGATGCCCCCATGCTTCGGCATATATAAATGGTGCATGTATGCCCATCATTAGAAGTGGGTGGATGAAGGGCGGTATTCTAATGGTGGACATACCCACCGATCAATCTCTTTTTTCGTTCAGCCAACAGGCTGCATGAAAAAAAAAGATTACAATACATGTCCAACAAGGACCAGCAACGTACTGGTATGTTGCTGGAATTTGAATGGTTATACCAGATTGATGCCTGCGGGTTTAGGCATCATCTTGGTATCATTCTTTTCAGCCAGCGGCCGGCTTTCATGTAAAAGCAATCACAGCGGCTAATTAGCCTCTGGACTGCTTTTACAAGCAGTGGGAGGGAATGTCCCCCCCCCCGGATATAAAAAGCGCCATTGGGAAATTGGGAAAGCATTTTATCACACCGATCTTGGTGTGGTCAGATGCTTTGAGGGCAGAGGAAAGATCTAGGGTCTAGAAGACCCCAGTTTTTTCAAAAAAAGAGTACCTGTCACTACCTATTGCTATCATAGGGGATATTTACATTCCCTGAGATAACAATAAAAATTATAAAAAAAAAAATATATGTAAGGAACAATTTAAAAATAAAATAAAAAAGCAAAATTAATAATAAAAAAAAAAAAAAAAAAAAAAAAAGCACCCCTGTCCTGCCCTGCTCTTGCCCAATGGCGAACGCAAGCGTCGGTCTGGCGTCATATGTAAACAGCAATTGCACCATGCATGTGAGGTATCACCGCGAAGGTCAGATCGAGGGCAGTCATTTTAGCAGTAGACCTCCTCTGTAAATCTAACTGGGTAATCTGTAAAGGCTTTTAAAGGCTTTTAAAAATGTATGTAGTTTGTCGCCAATGCGCGTTTGTGCGAAATTTTAAAGCATGTCGTGTTTGGTATCTATGTACTCGGCCTAAGATCATCTTTATTATTTCATCAAACATTTGGGCAATATAGTGTGTTTTAGTGCATTAAAATTAAAAAAAGTGTATTTTTTCCCCAAAAAATGCGTTTGAAAAATCGCTGCGCAAATACTGTGTAGAAAAAAAAAATGCAACACCCACCATTTTAATCTGTAGGGCCTTTGCTTTAAAAATATATATAATGTTTGGGGGTTCAACATAATTTTCTTGCAAAAAAAAAATATGTTTTCATGTAAACAAAAAGTGTCAAAAAGGGCTTTGTCTGCAAGTGGTTAGAAGAGTGGATGTAAGCTTCCTAATGTTGTGTATAAAATGCCAGAACAGTTCAAAACCCCCCCAAATGACCCCATTTTGGAAAGTAGACACCCCAAGCTATATACTGAGAGGCATGTCGAGTCCATGGAATATTTTATATGTTGACACAAGTTGCGGAAAAAAGACAATTTTTTTTTTTTTTTTTTTTTTTTGCACAAAGTTGTCACTAAATGATATATTGCTCAAACATGCCATGGGCATATGTGGAATTACACCCCAAAATAAATTCTGTTGCTTCTCCTGAGTACAGGGATATCACATGTGTGAGACTTTTTGGGAGCCTAGCCGCGTACGGGACCCCAAAAACAAAGCACCGCCTTCAGGCTTTCTAAGGGTGTAAATTTTTGATTTTACTTCTCACTGCCTATCACAGTTTCGGAGGCCATGGAATGCCCAGATGGCACAAAACCCCCCCAAATGACCCCATTTTGGAAAGTAGACACCCCAAGCTATTTGCTGAGAGGTATTGTGAGTATTTTGCAGATCTCGCTTTTTGTCACAAAGTTTTGAAAATTGAAAAAAAAAAAAAAAAAAAAATTTTCTTTCTTCATTTTCAAAAACAAATGAGAGCTGTAAAATACTCACCATGCCTCCTCAGCAAATAGCTTGGGGTGTCTACTTTCCAAAATGGGGTCATTTGGGGGGGTTTTGTGCTATTTTGGCATTTTATGGCCTTAGAAACTGTGATAGGTAGTGAGGAGTGAAATCAAAAATTTGTGCCTAGAAATCCTGAAGGCGGTGCTTGGTTTTCGGGGTCCCGTACGCGGCTAGGCTCCTAAAAAGTCCCACACATGTGGTATCCCTGTACTCAGGAGAAGCAGCAAAATGTATTTTGGGGTGCAATTCCACATATAACCATGGCATGTGTGAGCAATATATCATTTAGTGACAACTTTTTGTAATTTATTTTTTATTTTTATTTTTTGTCATTATTCAATCACTTGGGACAAAAAAAAAAAATATTCAACGGGCTCAACAGGCCTCTCAGCAATTTCCTTGGGGTGTCTACTTTCTAAAATGGGGTCATTTGGGGGGGTTTTGTGCTATTTTGGCATTTTATGGCCTTCGAAACTGTGATAGGTAGTGAGGAATGAAATCAAAAATTTGCGCCCTTAGAAATCCTGAAGGCGGTGCTTGGTTTCCGGGGTCCCGTACGTGGCCAGGCTCCTAAAAAGTCCCACACATGTGGTATCCCCGTACTCAGGAGAAGCAGCAAAATGTATTTTGGGGTGCAATTCCACATATAACCATGGCATGTGTGAGCAATATATCATTTAGTGACAACTTTTTGTAATTTTTTTTTTTTTTTTTTTTTTTTGTCATTATTCAATCACTTGGGACAAAAAAAAAAATATTCAATGGGCTCAACATGCCTCTCAGCAATTTCCTTGGGGTGTCTACTTTCCAAAATGGGGTCATTTGGGGGGGTTTTGTACTGCCCTGCCATTTTAGCACCTCAAGAAATGAGATAGGCAGTCATAAATTTAAAGCTGTGTAAATTTCAGAAAATGTACCCTAGTTTGTAAACGCTATAACTTTTGCGCAAACCAATAAATATACGTTTATTGACATTTTTTTTACTAAAGACATGTGGCTGAATACATTTTGGCCTAAATGTCTGACTAAAATTGAGTTTATTCGATTTTTCTTATAACAAAAAGTAGAAAATATCATTTTTTTTCAAAATTTTCGGTCTTTTTCCGTTTATATCGCAAAAAATAAAAATCGCAGAGGCAATCAAATACCATTAAAAGAAAGCTCTATTTGTGGGAAGAAAAGGACGCAAATTTCATTTGGGTACAACATTGCATGTCCGCACAATTTACAGTTAAAGCAGCGCAGTGCCGAATCCCAAAAACAGGCCTGGTCCTAATGGCCCGAAATGGTCCGGGGCTTAAGTGGTTAATGATGCATAAAGTGAAAAAAAAAAAGTCAAATATTCCTTTAAATATCGTACCTGGGGGGTGTCTAAAGTATGCCTGTGAAGTGCCACGTGTTTCCCGTGTTTAGAACTGTCCCTGCACAAAATGACACTTCTAAAGGAAAAAAAAGCCATTTAAAACTGCTTGCGGCTTTAATGTAATGTCTGGTCCCGGTAATATGGATGAAAATCTTTAAGAAAAATGGCATAGCTACCCCATGACCCCCCCCCTACCCCAGCCCATTACCAGCCCCTTTGGGTCTTGTATGGATATTAAGGGGAACCCCGCACATAAAATAAAAAAGGCCCTATATACTCTGAACAGCCGTATACAGGCGGTGCATACAAGACAGGGACTGTAGGTTTGTTCTTATGTAGAATGTGTTTGTAATTTTGAACAGGTACATTGTTGAAGTGTAGCTCCAGCCCAAAAATCTATTTTTAAACTTTTTGGAAAACATAGGTAAGGGTTATCACCCCTGTAACATTTGTTTTGCTGTCTGTGCCCCTGTTCAGAACATTTCACCTCACTTTCCGTCCCAATGACAACTGTTTTTGAAATGTGGTGTTTTTCTTGAAACAAAGATTGCTGATAAAGCATCAGTACAGAGGAGACACCTTTCTCCCATATTTATTCTTACAGGAGAGAATTTTCCTTCCTAGTGGTAGATTTCCTCTCACTTCCTGTTGTCTTCTTGCGTTTGCAAGTAGGAGTCGTTTGTAAGTTGGATGTTTGAAAGTAGGGACCTGCCGTATATACTCTGCAGAAATAGGCCCCTTAGTTGTTGGTGTTGGCACAACACTGTAAGCACTCACAGTTACTCTTGGTTGGTGCTGGAACGCCCTGCTGTCAACTATTATATCAGGAATTTTAATTACATATAATTGTTGAACAGTGGTAGTAAAAATTGGGCCTTTGATGGTGGTGCTGGTGCCACAACACTGTAAGCCCTGACAGTTACTCTTGGTGGGTGCAGCAATGGGCCCTGCTGTGAATTATTAGATCAAGAATTGTAATTGCATGCCCCTGTTGAACAGGGGCTGAAAAATTGGGCCTTAGGCACTGGTGGCACAACACTACAACCCCTCACAGATACTGTACTTGGAGCACAGCAATGAGCCCTGTTGCAAAGTATTGCTTCAAAAATTGTAATGACACGCCCCTGTTAAACAGGGGCTGAAAAATTGGGCCTTAGGCACTGGTGGCACAACACTACAACCCCTCACAGATACTGTACTTGGAGCACAGCAATGAGCCCTGTTGCAAAGTATTGCTTCAAAAATTGTAATGACACGCCCCTTTTAAACAGGGGCTGAAAAATTGGGCCTTAGGCACTGGTGCCACAACACTCCAACCCCTCACAGATACTGTACTTGGAGCACAGCAATGAGCCCTATGGCAAATTATTGCTAAAAAAATTGTAATTACACGCCCCTGTAAAACAGGGGCTGAAAAATTGGGCCTTAGCCACTGGTGGCGGCACCCATAAACAAAAATGATCTTCCAAGCTATCATCATCAATCGTATCATTGAGGACTCGGAGGAGGAGGATAGCCAGTCAACATAACAGCACAGGCACTCAGCATCAGCATCAGTCTTGAAGGGATGTGACATGTTAAAATCAATTAGTCTGTTATATCAGCATCAGGTGTGTGGTAGCTGGTGGTGATCCAAGACTGGTTCATCTTGATGAAAGTCAGTCGATCAACCGAGTCGGTGGACAGGCGCACCCTGTGATCCGTGACAAATCCTCCAGCAGCACTGAATGTGCGTTCCGAAAGAACGCTGGATGCAGGACAGGCCAGTAGCTCAATTGCATACTGTGCAAGCTCTGGCCAGTGATCCATCCTCAAGACCCAGTAAGCCAGAGGATTTTCGGTGGGGAAGGTGTCCAAGTCTGACCTTGCCCCTAGATATTCCTGCACCATGTTTATCAGACGCTGGCGATGGTTGCTGGAACCGATCATACTTTGGGGCTGCGGACTAAAGAATTGTCTGAACGCATCGGTCAGACGGCCACCTTCCCCACCGCTCCTTCTTTGACTGGCCGAAGCTTTAGCAACTCGTTGTCCAGGACCAGGAGTTTGTAACCTCCCAGTCTCTGGGAACGCGTTGCACAGACCTTTCTGCAAGGCCTCCCGGAGTTGTCTCATCCTCTGCTCCCTCTGCGACGGTAACATAAGGTCCGCAACCTTACCCTTGTACCGTGGATCAAGGAGAGTGGCCAGCCAGTAATGGTCCCTCTCCTTGATCCGAAGAATACGAGGATCCTTCCGCAGACTTTGCAGGATCAGGGAGGCCATGCAGCGTAGGTTTGCTGAGGCATTCGCTCCGGAGTCCTCTGGGTCACTAAGGACGACATGATCCGCAGTCACCTCCTCCCAGCCACGTACAAGTCCACTGGTTTCTTGGGACTGTAAATCATCCCTAAAAGACTGCTGCTGATGATGCTGAGTGCCAGCCTCCACCTCCATGCTGACACAATCCTCCTCCTCCTCCTCCTCCTCCTCTTCCTGTGCGATGGGTGGGACAGAAGGAACACTGTCTGGGTAAAGGGGGCCTTGAGAGGCAAGGAAGTCCTCCTCTTCCTGCCTCTGTTCTGCCTCAAGTGCCCTGTCCATTATTCCACGCAGCGTGTGCTCCAACAGGTGGACAAGAGGTACAGTGTCACTGATGCATGCACTGTCACTGCTCACCATCCTCGTGGCCTCCTCAAATGGTGCCAGGACAGTGCATGCATCCCTGATCATGCCCCACTGGCGTGGAGAAAAAAAACCAAGCTCCCCTGACCCTGTCCTGGTGCCGTAGTCGCACAGGTACTCATTGATGGCCCTCTGCTGCGTGTGCAGCCGCTGCAGCATGGCCAACGTTGAGTTCCACCTGGTGGGCATGTCACATATAAGGCGGTTCTTGGGCAGGTTCAACTCCTTTTGCAGCTCAGCCAGGCGAGCACTGGCATTATAAGATCTGCGGAAATGCACACAGACTTTCCTGGCCTGCCTCAGGACATCCTGTAAGCCCGGGTACCTGCCCAAGAAACGCTGCACCACCAGGTTAAGGACGTGAGCCACACAGGGCACATGGGTCAGTTGTCCCTGTCGAAGGGCGGAGAGGAGGTTGGTGCCATTGTCGCAAACCACCATTCCTGGCTTAAGCTGGCGTGGCGTCAACCACCTCTCGGCCTGGCCCTGCAGAGCAGACAGGACCTCTGCCCCAGTGTGGCTTCTGTCCCCCAAACACACCAGCGCAAGCACGGCATGGCATCTTTTTGCCTGCGTACTTGCGTAGCCCCGTGAACGGCTACGGAGCACCGCTGGTTCATAGGACAAACCACAGGAAGAGGCCATGGAGGAAGAAGAAGAGGAGGGGGTGGAGGAGAGAGGTGTGTCACAACCAGTAGTAGCATTTTGGAGGCGTGGCGGTGGGACAACCTCCAACACTACTGCACCTTGTCCTGCATCCTTCCCAGCTGCCAAAAGAGTGACCCAATGGGCCGTGAAAGAAAGGTAACGTCCCTGTCCATGCCTGCTGGACCATGAGTCAGCGGTAATATGCACCTTACCGCTGACCGCCCTGTCCAGCGAGGCCAAGACATTGCCTTCCACATGCCGGTAGAGAGCCGGAATAGCCTTCCGTGAGAAAAAGTGTCGTTTGGGAACCTGCCACTGAGGAACCGCACATTGCACAAACTCACGGAAGGGGGCCGAGTCTACCAACTGAAAAGGCAGCAGTTGAAGCGCTAGCAATTTAGCCAAGCTAGCATTCAACCGCTGGGAATGTGGATGGCTGGGAGTGAACTTCTTTCGACGGTCCAGCAGCTGGGGCAGGGAAATTTGCCTGCTAGAATCGGACGTCGGTGTACTGCTAGCAGAGTGGCCGCAAGTACTTGGCTGTGACACACCTAATTCTACACCTTCATTCTTCTCAGTGCATGTTTCAGAGAGGACTGAAGTTATAGTGGGGTTGGAGATCCCAGCTGATGCGGTGCAAGGAGAGGTCCGCTTTGTTCTTTGGTGTGGGTCTTTGAGGTAGGCTTGCCAACGAGCTGCATGGCAGGTCAACATATGTCTGGTCAGGCATGTGGTACCCAAGCGGCTGATGTTTTGGCCACGCGATATACGCTTGAGACATATGTTGCAAACAGCAGCTGTGCGATCTGATGCACTAGCCTCAAAAAAGGCCCACACCAAGGAACTTTTTGAATGACGGGCAGAGGCAGCGCCCTGCACAGGCGGAGCTCTGCGGTGTGATTCCGTCGGTGTACTGCCCTTACGCTGGCCACCAAAGGGCATCCTGCCTCGTTGGAGATGTGCCTCCTCCTCATCCTCCTCCTCCTCCTCTCTCCTATTAGGCACCCATGTGGAGTCAGTGACCTCATCATCCCCTCCCTCCTCATCACTGGAGCCAATCTGGCAGTATGCTGCAGCTGCTGGAACATGACTGCCAGATTGGTGTCCTTCTTGAGCATCCCCTCTGTCTGCTCTCACCCTACTGCCTTCCTGTAGCTGGGTTTCATCATCAGACCCTTCGAAACGCTGGGCATCCTCCTGGAGCATGTACCCAACACTGTGCTCAAACAGTTCGGGGGACTCCTCAGGAGGAGGACATGGTGGGTCTAGGGAAGGAGTGACTGATGATGAGTCTGACATTGATACCAGGGAAGAGGACGCTTTGGCAGCTGCTTTGCCAGTACCCTGAGCCTGGGTGAGAGAGGATGAGGAGGAGGAGGAGGGCTTGGTCATCCACTCTACCAAGTCTTCGGCATGATGTGGCTCAACATGTCCAGCTGCCGAAAAGAAGGACAAGCGTGTCCCATGGCCATGTGCTGATGACAATGCACCGCGTCCACGACCAGCACTGTTGCCCCCAGACACAGAGCCTGCTTGCCCTCTTTTATTGCCTCCTGACTGTCTGCCTCTCCTTGTTTGCCTTCCAGACATTCTAATAGATGGCCTGCAGGGAGATGGGAAAAAAGCAATAAGGGCTACCTTCAGGTGTCCTTCTCTGTCCCTTTACTTAAGGATTTCTAAATATGGTTCAGGATGATTGCTTTTGCACAGAATAGCACAACGACAATTTCCCTGACTGTCCAAAAAACAAGGATTTCAAAGATGGTTGATGAGGAATGCTTTAGCACACTATAGCACAAGGAGAATTCACTCACTGTCCTTCCCAGTCCCTAGAAACAAGGACTTGCACAGTGAAAGAAACTGACACTCTCCCTACCTACAGTTTTCTGTCCCTAGAAAAAATGTTTTTTTTAAGCACACTATAGCACAAGGAGAATTCACTCACTGTCCTTCCCAGTCCCTAGAAACAAGGACTTGCACAGTGAAAGAAACTGACACTCTCCCTACCTACAGTTTTCTGTCCCTAGAAAAAATGTTTTTTTTAAGCACACTATAGCACAAGGAGAATTCACTCACTGTCCTTCCCAGTCCCTAGAAACAAGGACTTGCACAGTGAAAGAAACTGACACTCTCCCTACCTACAGTTTTCTGTCCCTAGAAAAAATGTTTTTTTTAAGCACACTATAGCACAAGGAGAATTCACTCACTGTCCTTCCCAGTCCCTAGAAACAAGGACTTGCACAGTGAAAGAAACTGACACTCTCCCTACCTACAGTTTTCTGTCCCTAGAAAAAATGTTTTTTTTAAGCACACTATAGCACAAGGAGAATTCACTCACTGTCCTTCCCAGTCCCTAGAAACAAGGACTTGCACAGTGAAAGAAACTGACACTCTCCCTACCTACAGTTTTCTGTCCCTAGAAAAAATGTTTTTTTTAAGCACACTATAGCACAAGGAGAATTCACTCACTGTCCTTCCCAGTCCCTAGAAACAAGGACTTGCACAGTGAAAGAAACTGACACTCTCCCTACCTACAGTTTTCTGTCCCTAGAAAAAATGTTTTTTTTAAGCACACTATAGCACAAGGAGAATTCACTCACTGTCCTTCCCAGTCCCTAGAAACAAGGACTTGCACAGTGAAAGAAACTGACACTCTCCCTACCTACAGTTTTCTGTCCCTAGAAAAAATGTTTTTTTTTAAGCACACTATAGCACAAGGAGAATTCACTCACTGTCCTTCCCAGTCCCTAGAAACAAGGACTTGCACAGTGAAAGAAACTGACACTCTCCCTACCTACAGTTTTCTGTCCCTAGAAAAAATGTTTTTTTTAAGCACACTATAGCACAAGGAGAATTCACTCACTGTCCTTCCCAGTCCCTAGAAACAAGGACTTGCACAGTGAAAGAAACTGACACTCTCCCTACCTACAGTTTTCTGTCCCTAGAAAAAATGTTTTTTTTAAGCACACTATAGCACAAGGAGAATTCACTCACTGTCCTTCCCAGTCCCTAGAAACAAGGACTTGCACAGTGAAAGAAACTGACACTCTCCCTACCTACAGTTTTCTGTCCCTAGAAAAAATGTTTTTTTTTAAGCACACTATAGCACAAGGAGAATTCACTCACTGTCCTTCCCAGTCCCTAGAAACAAGGACTTGCACAGTGAAAGAAACTGACACTCTCCCTACCTACAGTTTTCTGTCCCTAGAAAAAATGTTTTTTTTAAGCACACTATAGCACAAGGAGAATTCACTCACTGTCCTTCCCAGTCCCTAGAAACAAGGACTTGCACAGTGAAAGAAACTGACACTCTCCCTACCTACAGTTTTCTGTCCCTAGAAAAAATGTTTTTTTTAAGCACACTATAGCACAAGGAGAATTCACTCACTGTCCTTCCCAGTCCCTAGAAACAAGGACTTGCACAGTGAAAGAAACTGACACTCTCCCTACCTACAGTTTTCTGTCCCTAGAAAAAATGTTTTTTTTAAGCACACTATAGCACAAGGAGAATTC
The DNA here is from genome assembly GCA_029206835.1 of Rana muscosa. Classification (NCBI taxonomy): domain Eukaryota; kingdom Metazoa; phylum Chordata; class Amphibia; order Anura; family Ranidae; genus Rana; species Rana muscosa. The sequence continues at coordinate 1,193,246,792 of CM055116.1, read as the reverse complement.
ACTCACTGTCCTTCCCAGTCCCTAGAAACAAGGACTTGCACAGTGAAAGAAACTGACACTCTCCCTACCTACAGTTTTCTGTCCCTAGAAAAAATGTTTTTTTTAAGCACACTATAGCACAAGGAGAATTCACTCACTGTCCTTCCCAGTCCCTAGAAACAAGGACTTGCACAGTGAAAGAAACTGACACTCTCCCTACCTACAGTTTTCTGTCCCTAGAAAAAATGTTTTTTTTTAAGCACACTATAGCACAAGGAGAATTCACTCACTGTCCTTCCCAGTCCCTAGAAACAAGGACTTGCACAGTGAAAGAAACTGACACTCTCCCTACCTACAGTTTTCTGTCCCTAGAAAAAATGTTTTTTTTAAGCACACTATAGCACAAGGAGAATTCACTCACTGTCCTTCCCAGTCCCTAGAAACAAGGACTTGCACAGTGAAAGAAACTGACACTCTCCCTACCTACAGTTTTCTGTCCCTAGAAAAAATGTTTTTTTAAGCACACTATAGCACAAGGAGAATTCACTCACTGTCCTTCCCAGTCCCTAGAAACAAGGACTTGCACAGTGAAAGAAACTGACACTCTCCCTACCTACAGTTTTCTGTCCCTAGAAAAAATGTTTTTTTTAAGCACACTATAGCACAAGGAGAATTCACTCACTGTCCTTCCCAGTCCCTAGAAACAAGGACTTGCACAGTGAAAGAAACTGACACTCTCCCTACCTACAGTTTTCTGTCCCTAGAAAAAATGTTTTTTTTAAGCACACTATAGCACAAGGAGAATTCACTCACTGTCCTTCCCAGTCCCTAGAAACAAGGACTTGCACAGTGAAAGAAACTGACACTCTCCCTACCTACAGTTTTCTGTCCCTAGAAAAAATGTTTTTTTTAAGCACACTATAGCACAAGGAGAATTCACTCACTGTCCTTCCCAGTCCCTAGAAACAAGGACTTGCACAGTGAAAGAAACTGACACTCTCCCTACCTACAGTTTTCTGTCCCTAGAAAAAATGTTTTTTTTAAGCACACTATAGCACAAGGAGAATTCACTCACTGTCCTTCCCAGTCCCTAGAAACAAGGACTTGCACAGTGAAAGAAACTGACACTCTCCCTACCTACAGTTTTCTGTCCCTAGAAAAAATGTTTTTTTTTAAGCACACTATAGCACAAGGAGAATTCACTCACTGTCCTTCCCAGTCCCTAGAAACAAGGACTTGCACAGTGAAAGAAACTGACACTCTCCCTACCTACAGTTTTCTGTCCCTAGAAAAAATGTTTTTTTTAAGCACACTATAGCACAAGGAGAATTCACTCACTGTCCTTCCCAGTCCCTAGAAACAAGGACTTGCACAGTGAAAGAAACTGACACTCTCCCTACCTACAGTTTTCTGTCCCTAGAAAAAATGTTTTTTTTAAGCACACTATAGCACAAGGAGAATTCACTCACTGTCCTTCCCAGTCCCTAGAAACAAGGACTTGCACAGTGAAAGAAACTGACACTCTCCCTACCTACAGTTTTCTGTCCCTAGAAAAAATGTTTTTTTTAAGCACACTATAGCACAAGGAGAATTCACTCACTGTCCTTCCCAGTCCCTAGAAACAAGGACTTGCACAGTGAAAGAAACTGACACTCTCCCTACCTACAGTTTTCTGTCCCTAGAAAAAATGTTTTTTTTAAGCACACTATAGCACAAGGAGAATTCACTCACTGTCCTTCCCAGTCCCTAGAAACAAGGACTTGCACAGTGAAAGAAACTGACACTCTCCCTACCTACAGTTTTCTGTCCCTAGAAAAAATGTTTTTTTTAAGCACACTATAGCACAAGCACAAAACACACTGACACTCTCCCTACCTATCCTTCTCTTTCCCTAAACTAAAGGAATCCAGGTTAAGCAAGAAAGAAATAAAAGTCACTGTCCCTGCCTATGCTGCTCTTTCCCTGCTCCGGAACACACTACACTAGGCCGCCGTGCTGGCGGCCTTTTATAGTGTGGGGCGTGTACTAAACACCCTCAGCAATATTTGGCCACAGGCATCCTGCCTGTGGCCAATCATTGCTCTCCTCGCTGCCGGCGCTGTGATTGGCCAAGCATGCGGGGTCACAGTGCATGCTTGGCCAATCACAGCGCCTGGATGACACTGCGATGGCGTAGTGCATTGTGGGCCGTTCGCGTCACTCGAATTTGGCGCGAACGGCCCAAATCGTTCGATCTTCGTCGAACGATCGAACAGCCGATGTTCGAGTCGAACGTATGTTCGACTCGAACACGAAGCTCATCCCTACCGGAGAGAAATCGCCTTAGTACAGGAACCTTTTCTAAAGTCGGAGCGACTTCAGTAGTGCTAATTAAAGTGGATGTAAACCCAATTCATTTAATTTAACTGGGCACACAAATCTGCAGTATTTTATTATCTCTCTTCAAAGAGCTATGTCCCGTAGCTCTCTCCTGAACCATTCCTCTGTTATCAGCCAGATAACTCCTGACAAATTCTCGGACACATCAGATAAAAGCAGCCTGAATCTTCTGTCACGGGAGGTTGCTATAAATAGATTAGCAGGAAGCTGGCCCTGTTACAAAGCACCTCCTGAGAGTCTCTGCCTATGACGAGTCGGGGTGTGTGCCTTTCCTCCAATCAGCAACGTTAGCTATCTTGGCTGTATGCCCAGACATCACACTCTGTTTTAAACAGGAAGAGAAAATTTCCTAACACGATCTGAACTTTCTAAACAGTATATAAATGTGAAGACAGCAGATATACGTGTAAAACTGGGAGATTTGGCTCATCTCTGTGTATCATCTGAGGCTGTTCACTTCACTGGGCGTATGGAGGGTTTACATCCACTTTAACACAGCTCTCATTGACTCACATGTCACGTGACTTGGGGTCTCTCAAGTTGGATACAAAGTCACAGCAGTGTGAACCGAGCCTTAAAACAACTCTGTTGCTTTTTAAGAAAAAAAACTGCACACAAAACACAACATTTACCACCCCTGCTCCAGCCACCATTGAACTCCACTGGCCACTGGTTCTAAAGGCTGATAGTTTTTTACCTTCGTGCACATTCTATGCACGAAGGTAAAAAACCTTCTGTGTGCAGCGCCCCTCTCCCCAGCCCCTCAATCCTTACCTGAGCTCCTTCCAATCCAATGATGTTCACAATAGCCTTGGCTGTCCCCGGACTCTCCCTCCTCATTGGCTATGACAGCAGAGGGAACTCAGTGGCTCCCACTACTGTCAATCACAGCCAGTGAGAAATGAGGAGAGAGAGTGGGGATGGGGCCGAACTGTGACTTATGAACACATAGAGCAGTGGTTCGGGAGCGAGCATGCAGCTTTCTCTGGAGGCACTGCTCGAGGGGGAGGAACCAAGAATGCCAGCGGAGGAACTGAAGAGGATCGGAGCTGCTCTGTGCAAAATCACTGCACAGAGCAGGTACAGTAAGTATGACATGTTTGTTATTAAAAAAATAAATAAAACAAAGCTGTAATATCACTTTAGCCACTTCAATACAAGACACTTATACACCCTTCCTGCCCAGACCAATTTTCAGCTTTCAATTACTCAGTCATGCAACACTGTACCCAAACAAAATTGTTAGCATTTTTTTCACTCAAATAGAGCTTTCTTTTGGTGGTATTTAATCACCACTGGGTTTTTTTTTGTGACAAAAGTGAAAAAAGAGCAAAAATTTTGGAAACATTTTTTTTTTTTTTTTTTTAGTTTCTATGATACAATTTTGCAAATAAATAATTTTTGTTAATAAATGTGGGCAAAAATGTATACTGCTACATATGTTTGGTAAAAATAACGTAAATAAGTGTATATTATTTGGTCTGTGTGAAAGTTATAGAGTGTACAAGCTATGGTGCAAATCATTGAAAATTGATCACACCTGATGCACTGATGGCCTATCTCATTTCTTGAGACCCTGAAATATCAGGAAAGTACAAATACCCCCCAAATGACCCCTTTTTGGAAAGTAGTCAGTCCAAGGTACAAGGTATTTAGTAAGGCATAGGGAGTTTTTTGAAGTTGTAATTTTTCCACACAATTAATGGTAAAATGAAGAAATTATTATTTATTTTTTTTGTCACAAAATTGTCATAATAACAAGTTATTTCTCACACATAGCATATGCATACTTCAAATTACACCCCAAAATTAATTCTGCTACTCCTCCCGAGTATGAGATACCACATGTGTGTGAAGCCTCGTACACACGATCAGATATCCTATGGATTCTAATCCGATGGTTTTGTCCATCGGAAATCCGGTGAAGCTGACTTCCATCAGTCTTGCCTACACACCATCAGTCAAAAAACTGACCGTTCCAAACGCGGTGACGTAAAACACTCCGATGAGCCGAGAAAAATGAAGTTCAATGCTTCTGAGCATGCGTCGACTTGATTCTGAGCATGCATGGGTTTTTTAACCGATGGACTTGCCCATAGACGATCGGAATTTGCTATCGGTTTTTGATCCATCGGAAAAATGTAAAACATGTATTATTTTTTAAAACCGATGGAAAAAAGACCGATGGGTCCTATACACGATCAGTTTGTCTGATGAAAATAAACCGATCGTGTGTACAGGGCTTGAGACTTTTTCACAGCCTGGCCACATACAGAGGTCCAACATGCAGGGAGCACCGTCAGGCATTCTAGGAGCATAAATTGCACATAAAATTTTCTAACGACCTATCACACTTTTGAAGGACCTGGAGCACCAAGACAAATTAATTACCCACAAAATGACCCCATTTTGGAAAGCAAACACCCCAACGTATATTCTATGAGGCTTTTGAACGATTCATTTTTTTCAAAAAGTCTCCGTAAAACATGGAAAGAAAATTAAAATTTATTATTTTTTTTTTTTTACACAACATGGTCAATTTATAAGATATTTCTAACATACAGCATGTACATAGCAAAAATTACACCCCAAAATAGATTTTGCTACTTATCCCGAGTGTGGCAATACCACATGTGTGGGACTTTTGCACAGCCTGGCCACATAGGGAGTTCCAACATGCAGGGAGCACCGTCAGGCATTCTGGAGCATAAATTGCGCATAAAATGTCCTAACGACCTATCACACTTTTAAAGGCTCTGGAGCACCAGGACAATGGAATTAACCACAAAATGACCCCATTTTGGAAAGCAAACACCCCAACGTATAATCCTATGAGGCATAATGAGTCTTTTGAACTACAGAAAGTGGTCAATTTATATGATATTTCTAAGACATGGCATGTACATAGCAAAAATCACTCCCCAAAATACATTCTGCTACTCGTCCCGAGTATGGCGATACCACATGTGTGAGACTTTTAGGCAGCCTGCCCACATGGATAGGTCCAACATGCAGGGAGCACCATCAGGCGTTCTAGGAGCATAAATTACACATAAAATGTCATTCCTTCCTATCAAACTTTTGAAGGTCCTGGAGCACCAGGGCAATGGAATTACCCACCAAATGACTCAATTTTGGAAAGCAAACACCCCATGGTATATTCTATGAGGCATGGGCTGCAGATAGATACTAGACATGTGCACACTGAAATATTTCGTTTCGGAATTTCGTTTTCGTCCGAAAAATAAATTTTATTTAGTTACTCCCGAAATTCATTTTTATTTATTTTGTTTTTCGTTAGAAATTGCATTTGTCCGAAAATCTGAATTAATTAAGGTTGAATCTGTCATTGAAGGCTTATGGTGTCTGTCGAATGTTCAAAGAAGATTCGACGGAGCAGCGAAACTGTACGACGCTGCAATCATACATTTCCGGTCGAATGTTCCGCCCACAAGCTATAGAAGAATTCTAATGTTGTATGACTAGTAATAATTATATTTATTAATTACTATTACTAGTCAACCAACATTAGAATTCTTCTATAGCCTATGGGCGGATGCATTTGACCGGAAATGTACGATTGCAGCGTCGTACAGTTTAGCTGCACCATCGAATCTTCTAACTTTCGACAGACACCATAAGCCTTCAATGACAGATTCAACGTTTGTATGTTTTTCGATGCTTTGTCGAATCTTCGTCCATGTTGAATTGTCAAGTTAGTTCTAGCTATTTTATTGCTTCTCCTCTTTGGTTACAATCAGCCAATAACATTCATCATCATTATTTTTATTTTACTTCCCCCACCCAATTCCAGCAGCGATCTTTTCTCTCTATAATGTCGAATCTTTTCTCTCTATAATGTCGAATCTTTTCTCTCTGTCGAATCTTTTCTCTCTATAATGTCAAATCTTTTCTCTCTGTCGAATCTTTTCTCTCTATGTCGAATCTTTTCTCTCTATAATGTTGAATCTTTCCTCTCTATGTAGAATAATCTTGGACTAATAGAGTTAAGGTTAGGCACTTTCGACCACAGGTTCGATAGACACAGATTGCTATTGTCAGCGTCACGTCGAATCTCCTATCTATATCGAACTGTTGTCGCAAAAAAAACTGAAAATAAAGCATTTGTTTATGTCGGATCTTTCGGTTTTCGGATTCTGTGCTTTCGTTTTCGTTTGTTAAAACGATAGCGAAAATACCTGAAATTCGGACGAAAATGCATTCGGACGAAAACGAATAGATACTCATTTAATCTGATGGGCTGGAGACAGGTGCTCGAGTAATCGAATGGGCTGCAGTTAGGTACTCGGGTACTCTGATGGCATGCTTCAGCCTGCTGTCTGCTGAAAACAGGTCACAGGAGCGCAGAACGAACTACACTCCTAAGGCCCCATGCACACGAGACGCTGTTATTTGCTGTTGAACGCGCGTTCAGAGGCAGTTGGACGCTTTTTTCAACTGCTCCTGAACCCATTCAATGTTATCCTATGTGTCCATGCACACACTCTCGTTTTTTGGCGTTTACAAGCAGTTGCGTTTAACCTCGTTTTTTCAGAAGCAAAAAAATGGGTTCAGACGCAAAAGTTTTCCACGTTTCAGACGCTAAACGCTGCTAAACGCGGCTAAACGCGGCTAAACGCGGTACCGGCGTTTTTCCGCGTTTGCGTTTATAAGCGTTTTTAAAGGTGACCTATTTTTTAACATTAGAAATCTCTAAAATGATGGCAAATGATGAAAAACTATTAAAAAATATAAAAGAAAACTGTAATTGCTTGCATTGCATTGTGGACAATCCACAACTTGTGGCAGGTAACGTGGCAAGTGGACAATCAACAACTTGTGTCAGGTAATGTGGCCAGGTGACGTGGCCAGGTGACGTGGTCAGTGGACAATCCACAACTTGTGGCAGGTGACATGGCCAGGTGACGTGGCAGGTAACGTGGCCAGGTGACGTGGCACGTGATGTGGCCAGGTGACGTGGCAAGTGGACAATCCACAACTTGTGGCAGGTGACGTGGCTAGGTGACGTGGCCAGGTGACGTGGCAAGTGGACAATCCACAACTTGTGGCAGGTGACGTGGCCAGGTGATGTGGCAGGTAACGTGGCCAGGTGACGTGGCAGGTAACATGGCCAGGTGACGTGGCCAGGTGACGTGGCAAGTGGACAATCCACAACTTGTGCCAGGTGACGTGGCCAGGTGACGTGGCAGGTGACGTGGCAGGTGACGTGGCAAGTGGACAATCCACAACTTGTGGCAGGTGACGTGGCCAGGTGATGTGGCAGGTAACGTGGCCAGGTGACATGGCAGGTAACATGGCCAGGTGACGTGGCCAGGTGACGTGGCAAGTGGACAATCCACAACTTGTGCCAGGTGACGTGGCCAGGTGATGTGGCAGGTGACATGGCCAGGTGACGTGGCAGGTGACGTGGCAAGTGAACAATCCACAACTTGTGGCAGGTGACGTAGCCAGGTGACGTGGCAGGTAACGTGGCCAGGTGACGTGGCAAGTGGACAATCCACAACTTGTGGCAGGTGACGTGGCAGGTAACGTGGCCAGGTGACGTGGCCAGGTGACGTGGCAGGTGATACGCTAAATACAAGTACACTGCGGCTCTCTCAGCTGCTGCTACTCACTCTGGTCTCACAAACTGGCTGAAATGGTTAAAATTTACTGTTTTTTGAGCTTAGGGAGGGTCTTATGATGAAACGCTTATAAACGCAAACGCGGTAAAACGCCGCTAAACGCCAATAAACGCGGCTGCAAACGCGGCCAAACGCGCGTTTTTAAACGCCGGTTTCAGCGTTTAAAAACGTGTGTTCAGCAGAGTTTGCACCTGCGTCTCGTGTGCATGGGGCCTAAGATTCACAGGAGAAGTACAGCTAAACGACCTTGTTTACGCTCGTTGGTCCTCTGCTGTTCTCCGTGTTTTTTTTTTCTTCCAGCTTTTAGGTTACTATTGTATCCTGTAGTGATGTACAGCCTGACTGCTAAAACCACAGAGCACAACTGGGGGCACTGGCACTCAACACGGCACACAACACTCCCCAAAGTGTCAGATGCTGAACATTCTTTTTGAAAGCATTATTCTTTAAGACAGCAAAGTTAGAACTTATTTACATTTTTTTTTTTTTAATAGTGCCCAAGTCACTTTAACTGCTTAAGGACTGCCCCACATACATATACTAAGGCAGGGTGGCCCTTTAGCACTAATTCACATACCTGTACGTAATTCTCTTCTTCGGATCTGGGGCACACGCACTACCGGAGCCCCGCTCCCACTGTGATTGGACACAGCAGGAGCCAATCAGCGGGTCCGGCGGACGTGATGTCCACCAGGAACCCGGCGATCGTTTGTAGAGAGGCAGAACGGCGGTCTGCCTATGTAAACAAGGCAGAACGCTGTTCTGTCAAAAAGAAAATTGGAGATCCAATGTTTCTGCAAAGCAGAAACATGGATCTCTGTTTTCCTTTAGTCAAAGCACCCCCCACACAGTTAGAAAGTACTCATAGGTAAAATATTTAACTCTTTGATTGCCCCTGATGTTAACCCTTTCCCTGCCAGTGTCATTTATACAGTGACAATACATTTTTTTTAGCACTGAGCAGTGACTAGTGTCACTTAGGGCTAGTTTACACTTGCTTCATAACATGGCTTCGGACATGCTTTGTTATAACTCTCTGAATGCCAGTCAAAGCCCCTGTCACTAAATAAAATGGTTAGCTTACAGTCCTGTTTACACATTGCTTTTGCTTGGTGATGATGAGGCTTCGATGAGGCTTTGGAGTTCGATGGGGCTTCGGTGAGGCTTCGTGGGGCTTCGATGAGGCTTCGGTGGGGCTTCAGTTTGGCCTCAAGAGACCTTTTCCATAGACTTTTATGGAGGCTTTAAAGACGCTTTGAAGTACCACTAAAGTAAAGCAAAAGCAGGTGTAAACAGGACTGTAAGCTAACCATTTCATTTGGTGACAGCGTTCAGAGAGCTTTAACAAAGTCTGTCCGAAGTCTTGTTTTGAAGCAAGTGTAAACTAGTCGTTAATGTGCGTTGAAGCCAAAGCAAGTGTAAATGAGCGCTTGGTGTAAGATTTGTCCGCCGCAATGTCACAGTCCCGGTAAAAATCGCTGATCCCCGCCATTACTAGTAAAAAATATAAAAAAAAAAAAAGAAGTCCCTAAATCTATCCCATAGTTTGTAGACGTTATCACTTTTGTGCAAACCAATCAATAAACGGTTATTGGGATTTTTTTACCAAGAATATGTAGCAGAATACATATTGGCCTAAATTCATGAAGAAATTCTATTTTTTACTTTTTTTTTATTGGATGTGTTTTATAGCAGAAAGTAAAAAATATTGTTTTTCTTTACCAAAATTTTTGCTCTTTTTTTTGTTTATAGCGCAAAAAAAAAAAAAACGCAGAGGTGATAAAATACCACCAAAAGAAATCTCTATTTGTGGGGGGAAAAAAACATAAACTTTATTTGGGTACAGCTTGGCACGGCCACGCAATTGTCAGTTAATATAACGCAGTGCCTTATCACAAAAAATGGCCTTCTCAGGAAGGGGGTAAAACTTTCCAGAATTGAAGTGGATAAAGAATAAGTTCACTTTTTTTTTTTCAGAAATAAAAAACGTTCTATTTATCTTACCCCCCTTACCTCTGCTGCTGTGATCCGGTCTCCTGTTATAGGGTGGCTATATTCATTCTCCATGTTCCCACTGTATGTAGGAATGTAGCCACCCTGCCTTGTTTGCTCCCGAGATGGATTATGGACTGTGGCCTATGGGATTTGTAGAGTGCATAGAGTAGTGTCCATGACCACAACCAACGTGTACTGCTTGTTCCAAACAGGAAGCAAAGGGGAGAAGGAGTGGTTTATGAGCTCACCGAGGATGGTACAAGGAGACAGAAACACAGTGCAGCACCCTCATCCTAGGGCTACGGGTAAATTTAGTTGTGCTGGGTGGTAGCCTGCCTGGTTAATTTGTAGTATTTTTTGGTCAAATGACTTCTGTTCTAATTCTTTTCAGTGGTGGCTTCTCCCTTTTGTCAGTAGGTGGCACTGTTGCATTTGACATTAGTAAGATGAGCTACAGTACATTCAAGTTATGGATAAACATACTTTTCTCAGCCAATCAGAATCGCTGCTATGAATGCTGGGAGAAGCTATTTATGGGGAATAAGTCAGGTAATCTTAGTCTTCCCACCCAGGGCTGTGGCCTGGGTGGATGTGTGTGTGATACAGCTCCTGGCTGCTAGGCCTGAAGCCTGAAGCCTATCCAGGTGACTTCCGGCTGCTAGGCCTATCCAGGGGTTCAAGTGATAATAAACCGCATACTAGCACATTATGAGAAACCTACCTAGCCATTCAGCGTTGCGCTGTCACCGCTAAGAGGGTTGACATCTTCCCCTGGTCTTCGGGTTTCGGGTTCGTGGCCTCCAGCTACTTGAATTTAGGAGATATTCACAGTACCTAGAGGTAAATCTTATTATAAGCTTACCTGTAGGTATAAGTGGTGTAACAGAGTTTACTACCACTTTAAGTAGTAGATGTGTATGGATAGGAGAATAAGGATATTATTCCATGTCAATTTAAGCTGCAGAAATCGTGAACTACCATCTGGCATTTTCACAGTCAGGAAACGTTGAGGAGAAGTGACTGTTCTCAGGTGTTCAGGATGTGTAGGGTCTGTTGCAGGCGTCGTCTGTGCGGTACCCTGGAACAAATCTTTCCATATGACTCATATTCAGCCTGTGCCAGCAGAGGACACCACATGAAAGAAGTAGGCCTGCAAGGATTAGTCCTTCTCATTCCTTTCCAGTGCTAGCATCCATAAACCTAAATCACCCAGATTGCCAGACAAGTCCTTAGGGGCCTTGAACAACAACTCCCAGCATGCCCTTCTATTGAACTTGCTTTCTCTTGTTAAACAGTGGTGTTGCCTGTTTCCAGAGGGAATATAAAAATAAAAATCTTTATCTCTTTGTCCCTTAATAACTTTAAAATACAATTCCTGTATTGCTTTTTAACCAGTCCGGCTCCAGAGCAATTTATTTTATTTTTCGCACACATGTAAAAAAAAAAACGTAATTTTTGGCAATAAAATTACTTAAATTCCTAGAACATTAAATATCTTCTGAAAGCATAGGCCGCGTAGAATTGAAAGGTGATAAATGCAAATTTTTATGTTACATGATATTTGCGCAACTGTTTATTAGTAAATAAACAAATGGCGCGCACAGGTAAGTGAAAAAAGTAGAATACTGGTGAAAATTACTCAAATTAGTGAAAAAATATAAATACAGTGATGTATATATATGTATACATAAACACCAAAACGTGTAAATAACGGGAAATCAACCCCTCCTCAAAATACTGAGACAGTGTTCAAAAAATGAGAATTGAAATATTCATAAGTATATCTAAACAGTGTACTAAACCAATCTGTGATATTAAAATACGCCAGTTATTGACAGCATATGAAGCTGATAAGGTAATATTAAATAAAACATATACAGCTCGATGCTATTTATAATAGTAACTGCAGTAATGCTCTAAATATTAAAAGGTGGAGATAGAAAGAGTCTATTCCTTATGAGGCCTGGTTCACACTGGGGCGACAAACGCTCCGACATTGGGAGCTCATGTCGCATGACGTGTGAAAATCAATGTTTCCCTATGGGAGCCGTCTTAACTGGTCCGACACAAGTCGGTCCGACATTAAAAATGCTCCCTGTACTACTTCTGTCCGACTTTGAGCCCACTTCAGCCCATTGACTATCATTGAAGTAGGATCAAAGTAGTATCCTGTTAATGAAAGTCGGATGGATGTCGGACCAATGTCGGACCAATGTAGGACAGATGTCGGACCAATGTCGGACCGATGTCGGACCAATGTCGGACCAATGTAGGACAGATGTCGCAGAGCAAAGTAGGATGAAAGTCGTGTCGTATAGTGTGAACCCAGCCTTAGTTCAAAAGAGGTCCAATGTAACACACAGTTCCCATACGGCAAAAAGTTGCTTCAAATGAAAGGGCAAGGGGTTGTGAGGAAATGCTGGAAAAAGGTAGAACCCAGGGTAAATCCACAGAAGTCACAGGAGAATTACATCCACCACGGTGTGTAGGGAATCAAGATGGGTACCTTACCACAAAAGTTGGACCTCCACTGTGGCAAGGTCAGAAGAGCCTGCAGATATCACCCTCTGCGGGGTATTAGTACTGGTCCTGGGGGTGTCACAGCTCCAGAGTCCTTACGTTCCCTCTACCTCTCGTTGCTCTGTCTCCTCCACTGGTGGCTGGTGTGCCCTTTGATAACGTTTTTTGAAACAAAACTAGTCAGGGCGGTGCTACGCGCTGACGTCACTATTACCACGTGACCCCGGAAGCACGGGCGAACGCTAGGATTTTTATACCGGCAATTTTAAACTACTTTTAGGAACTTTGCATTCCTGTTTTTACCTTGACGATTGGAATAAAGCTGCTTTGAGGTAATACACTATCCGAGTCCCTCCCTCTTCTTTTTTGGTATCTACATTGGAGGTCTGTTGGTTCTTTTTAAACAATTGGAGCACACCAGCCACCAGTGGAGGAGACAGAGCAACGAGAGGCAGAGGGAACGTAAGGACTCTGGAGCCGTGACACCCCCAGGACCAGTACTAATACCCCGCAGAGGGTGATATCTGCAGGCTCTTCTGACCTTGCCACAGTGGAGGTCCAACTTTTGCGGTAAGGTACCCATCTTGATTCCCTACACACCGTGGTGGATGTAATTCTCCTGTGACTTCTGTGGATTTACCCTGGGTTCTACCTTTTTCCAGCATTTCCTCACAACCCCTTGCCCTTTCATTTGAAGCAACTTTTTGCCGTATGGGAACTGTGTGTTACATTGGACCTCTTTTGAACTAATAAGGAATAGACTCTTTCTATCTCCACCTTTTAATATTTAGAGCATTACTGCAGTTACTATTAATAATAGCATCAAGCTGTATATGTTTTATTTAATATTACCTTATCAGCTTCATATGCTGTCAATAACTGGCGTGTTTTAATATCACAGATTGGTTTAGTACACTGTTTAGATATACTTATGAATATTTCAATTCTCATTTTTTGAACACTGTCTCAGTATTTTGAGGAGGGGTTGATTTCCCGTTATTTACACGTTTTGGTGTTTATGTATACATATATATACATCACTGTATTTATATTTTTTCACTAATTTGAGTAATTTTCACCAGTATTCTACTTTTTTTCACTTACCTGTGCGCGACATTTTTTAATTTACTACTTTACTGGATATGGTTTCACATATTTTATTTGTCGCAGCCTAGCTGCCAATTAGCACGATATTTTCACTTGTTCACATTAGCGCAGTATTATTTTTATTATTGCAACTGTTTATTAAACGCAATTTTTCAGGAAAAAAAATATAAGAAAATGTATTAAAAACACAATAAAATACCAATTTTTTTGTGAAAATATAAAAGATGAGATTTCACAGAGTACCGTAAATAGATACCAAACATTCCATATCTTAGAATTGTGTGCACCGATGATAGATATCACAACAAACAGCAGAGCCCAAAAATCACCATAGGTGACGCTTTAAAAGCCTTTACAGGTCATTCGTTTAGAGTTAACTAGGAGCTCTTGTCCTAGAATTATTGTTCTCACTCTGATGTTCACAGCGATGTCACACGTGATGTGACCGTGGTTTACATATATATTTTATTATAATTGTATTTTTTATAACTTTGTTATATTTTTTGGTTTTATTTTTACTTGATTTCTATCACAAAGGGTTAATAAACCCCTATGTGATGGCATTGGGCAGGTGACAGGTACTCTTTATGGAGACATTAGGGGTCTTTCAGGCGGACCTGATCGAACCCTGCATTGTCCTCTATGGAGCAGCAGATGTCAGTGGACACATGTTCACTGACACCTGCCACCATCCGATCCTGTCCGCCAAAAACAGAAGGATCAAGGAAGGAAAGGGGGCCCCCTGGAAGTCGCACATCTATGGTGTCCTGCTACAATGAATGGAGTGGCAACCTCAGCCTGGACTCCGACCAGGCCATGCCCCCAACACGTTTCACTCCACCCTCGGAGCTTAGTCATGGGGATAGGGAACTCATGCGTATGGGGAGTTTTTAATAAACAGAAGGATGGTGGTCCTATTTTCCATCCGTCCAGCAGATCAGATGGCATCAGATGGAAATGGACAGGCAGTCCGTTTCCATTTGATTGCCCCATAGAAGAGAGTGGGACTGTGTCCGTGTCCACTCTGCATATCAGAGTGGACACGGACCTGTCATCCACCTGCTCAGTGGGGATCAGTGGAGAGATCCTCTACTGAGCAAGTGGATTGCGCTTAGCGGAGGTGCCCGTGTTAAAGGGACCTGAATGAAAAAAGGATTTGCAAGTGCACTCCACCTGTTTTTTACTGGTCCCATGTGTGGGGCAAGACCCCCTCCCTCCCTCCTCGGTGACTGAACTGATAACACAAACACAGAAGTGATATAGACCTCAAGGAAAAGATTCAGCTGTAAGCAGATGTTGGACTGCAGTATATATGTTGACCTGAAGGTGGCACTGTGCAATTTCTTCTGGCTGGCAGGAGACCATTGAGGACTAATTTGTCTCCAGATATGGGCTCCAAGTAGCCATCTTGGGGAGAATGGCATCTTTTATTGAATGCCGAAATCCCACAAGATTTGGGAATCTTTGACTCAGAAGTCCTTAACCACTTCCCGCCCGGTCAATAGCAAATTGACGTCCGGGAAGTGGTTATGTTATCCTGACTGGACGTCTATTGACGTCCAGCGGGATAACATGCCGGCGCGCGCAAGTGATAAAAAGCCTCTGTCAGAGGCTTCTTACCACGTGATCAGCTGTGACCAATCACAGCTGATCATCGCGTGAACCAGGAAGTGCCGGTAAATGGTATTTCTCGGTTCACGCTGACAGGGAGAGCCGATCGGCGGCTCTCCCTGTCAGACGGGGGGTCTTTGCTGATAATCAGCACATTGATTATCAGCACAGCCCCCTCAAATGTAAAAGATCACCGGCCAACAAGTTCCCCCATAATAAAGGATGCCAGTGCCCACCACAGTGCCAATCCCTGCCCACCACAGTGCAAATCACTGCCCACCAGTGCCAATCACTGCCCACCACATTGCCAATCACTGCCCAGCAGTAACACCTGCCAGTACCTCATCAGTGCCACCTGTCAGTGCCAATCAGTACTGCCAATCAGTGCCGCCTGTCAGTGCCCATCAGTGCCACCTATCAGTGCCCATCAGTGCCGCCTATTGGTGCCCATCAGTGCTGCATATCAGTGCCGCCTATCGGTGCCCATCAATTCTACATATCAGTGCCTCCTCATCAGTGCCACTTTATCAGTGCCAACTCATCAGTGCCCATCAGTGCTGGCTCATCAGTGCCCGTCAGTGAAGGGGAAAACAAAATTTTATGACAGAAACTAAAAAAAAAAATATTTTTTTCAAAAATTTTGGACTTTTTTAGTTTGTTTAGCAAAAAATAAAAACCACAGAGGTGATCAAATACCACCAAAAGAAAGCTCTATTTGTGGGAAGAAAATGATAAAAATTTTGTTTGGGTACAGCGTTGTATGACCACGCAATTGTCATTCAAAGTGTGACAGCGCTGAAAGCTGAAAATTGTCCTGGGCAGGAAGGGGCGTAAGTGCCCAGTATGGAAGTGGTTAAATAAGTGTTTCTGCATCATTTGAAGCACCCTTAGTGTGTGAGTAGGTACAGGCAGAGCTCCCTAGTTAGGGAGAAAGTAGAAGCAGTAATAGGGAGAAGTACCTGATGAGGAGGGAAAGAGCAGCTTTAATCTTACATGGTGACTATTCTGCCATCTTTCTGGAACAGTCCCCCACCAGTGTAAAAATATCTTTGAGGACTTTTGGGAATCACAGCGTACCCAAGTAATCTGATACCTGTTCCAAGGGAAGTGCTCCTCGAAATTTCTGTGGTCTGTAAGTTGTGTGACTATTTTGTAGCACCCTGGTGTTTAGACAGGGTTGCTAACAAACTTAGTTTGCCAGGTAGTAATTGTCCTGGCTGATTGATAGAAGATCCACTGATTCCTCCCTAAATTCTGGAATTGCTGCACCTTTTCTCTTCTGTCACTAGGTGGCACTGTGGCTGGTGACATTGGATTGATAGGGGCTTAGCAAGGTCAAATCATGAATGGATGGGCTGTCTCAGCCAATTGGCAGGGGTTTCTTTTAGTCCCTTGTCCTGCTGGGAGAGCCTATTTATTTGGGTGGAGTCAGGTTACCGGACTTCTGTGCCACCTGGACTGCTGTCTGGGTGGACGTGTGTTATGTCGTCCCAGGTTGCTAGACCGGAAGCCTGAGGCCTATCTCAGGGACACCTGGCTGCTAGGCTGCCTGAGGCCTATCCAGGAGCAGGAGAAGCAGCGTAGGGTTTGGACTGCAGGATTGCAGTCCAACCGAGTTGCGAAGGTTCAGCCAGATGGAGAACCAGTTGTGGTCGGAGGTAGAGGGGAAGCTGTCGCCACTAAGGGACCATCCATCTTGTTACCGGAGACTACTGTGTGTAAGCTGAAGCAAGTACCAGAGCAGTCTTCTTACCAGCCAGGGACGGTGAAGAAGCGGGAAAGCATCAGCAAGTGCCAAGCCAGGGACCCAGCAGGATAGCGGAGGTGATGTTTGAGGAGTATACAGTGGGATAGCTGTGGAAGAGCTCAGAGGATCCAGTGATGACTGGGATCTGGAAGTCTAGTGAGAGACTGGGAGCTCAGTGAGTGGAGATCTACAGTGGGACACTGAGATAAGTAAAGGACTGTTCTGTGTTACCAAGAGTTATGTACAACTACCTTTATTATTATTATTAAGGTACTTATATAGCGCCGTCAATTTACGTAGCACTTTACATTATACTTTAGTGACTGTTACAAGATTAGTTGCCATAGGAGACAGCGGTCCTACCTATAAAGAAGTGTCATCCAGCTGGAGGCCTTCCACTGTATAGCTGTCTACCTATCGAAGTCTCATCTACTTAAGGGTGTCCTGGCCCTAACCCCCTCTCCCACAGTTCTGTTAAGAGACAATACATCTCTTGTTCGTATTCAAAAGTGACTGGTGCCCATCATTTCTTTTTGAATCACACCCACTCTACGAGGAAGGATGTCAGCTCTCCCTAACCCTTGAGGTCACCATTAGGCCTCTGGGGCCCTGCGACCTTGCTACAATTGGAAAGTGCCTTGCTGATGAACATTATCCTCTTCTGTCTGAACTGAAGATGTGTATGTCCTGCAACATATAGTAGTGCCATTGTTGTAAACTGCCTTATTCTATGATAATTATTTTCTTACAATAAAAACAATGTTAAAATATCCACAAGTGCTGACTCCCAATTCTTGGGTACACTGGTTAGGCCCTGCCTACACTGCCCTGGCCCAAGGCCGGAAAAAGGGAATCTGGGACTATGTGTGGAATCAGTGAGGAAGGGGGACTTTAAGGTCAGCGCACCTGCATAGCTGTGGACCCAAGGAGTGGAGAACTGGCCTAACAACTTCAGCCTTCAGGGGTCGCTCCTCAGTAACCACTTTACAAGCAGTTTAAAGAGGAACTGAACTGTAGAAATTGTGCAAAAAAAAGCAGAAAGAGGGCAAGGGTTTAGCTACCAGTATTACCTGTGATCTCCCTGCAGCTGATCTTTTCCCATTACTGTCTTACCATGCCTTGTTCTGCACCATGTCTTTGCATGAAATGGTAGAGGCAGAGTTTTTCTTCACTCCTCAAGTCAGGCACGGTAAAACACATTTTCCCTCACATTACTATGACGTTCATTATTGCCCTACCAGCTTTCATTACAAATGTCACCAGAATCCACTCAAATATAAGTACAGTTTAATGCACCACAGCGCATAGGTGAGAACCATCTGTACATTGTGTTGGGATGCTGTGCATTGAAAAAAGAAAATGTCAGAGGTTTAGCATACAGTATTAAGTGTTGTTAGCTCACTGAAAATTAATGGGCTGCCTTAATACACAACAACATAACATGTTAATGCACACAAGCTAAGGCAAGGCGTAGTGTGCATGGAAACATAAAAGGGGGTCAGCGCTAAAGAAATGGGCAACTTGCAATAAGTAAATATACAGTACCCAAACAAACCAACGAAGAAAACAATGCAGCGCCTCCAAATAAAGAAAATTACTTTGTAATATTCTATATATTAGAAGACAGCATTGTTTTCTTTGTTGATAGTGTAGCAAAGTCCCGGGCTTCTTTAGGCCTAATGGTGACCTCCAGGGTCAGGGACAGCTGACATCCTTCTGTGTACAGTGTGTTACAGAATACTGCTCTGGTACTGGCTTCAGCTACTCACAGTGGTCCCCGGTAACAAGGTGGATGGTCCCTTAGTGGTGTTGTGGAATTCCTAGGCTGTTTGCAGAGCACACAGCCTATAATTCCTGTGCTATCTAAGCACACATCAGATTTCATCCTTTTGCAATAATGCTATCTTTAGCCTAAGTTAAATTTGCTAAGATCCACTCACCGTTCATTCCCATTCATCCCAAGAAGGCAGCACCACAAAAGCTATGTTCTCATTTCAGCATACCAGCCTAGACTGTCCAGCCGACGCCTAATCATAGGCTTTTATTAAACTCAAAAGATCTCAAGACAGGAGGTGATTGGTTGCAGCAACCAGTCACCTCCCCCCATGGGCGGGGACATCACAGGATGTTCCTTCCACAGGAGAATGACCATACAAGGACATCCTTCCAAACAGATACAATGTTCATTCAAATTGACTAACAGTGACATACACTGTTACCAAATGACGGAAACTACATGACAATTATGCCTCAAATGGACCACAATTATTTTATAGTTATGCTACTGTTCCTGTGGACACAGATATGTGCGCTCGGAGTCATTCAACGCCCCCCGCCAGGGGCTGGCCAGTTCCCCCAACGGGGCGCAAAACAACATCTCTAAATGCAGCAAACATCGCTGTTTCCATAGGAAGATTTTCCCGCCACCGATCTTCCACCAACGTCTGTATGTGCAAATACGCTCAGATGAGCGCATTACAGCAAAACTGACACTGGGGGGACATCTGACAACATACATTAATACATTTCCATAAAAATCTCCACAACAGTCCTCCCTTTTTTGTCATATGCACCCCATGTGTCCATCGATGAGAGTTGATCTGCTTCTTACACCTGGAAATGAATCAGTCCTTAGTCCATAAAAAGGAAAACACGGCTTGACATGTAGACTCTACTCTTCAGGGGCATGACTTATAAAGGAGGACACGACATGGTGAGCTGTAGTAATCGCCGATCCGTCTGTGATCCTCTGTGTCTTGTATGTGGGTCCGGTTTCGCGGCGTCTCATCAAGGAAACTCTGGTCACGCGTCAAATCAGGCAACAGGAGCCTCTCGTCACGACATAGAAAGAATAGAAATAAAAACGACATGAGTATATATATTCCCACTTCCTTTAACCACGATCCGCTGTAAAATAAAAATTAGATCCCCAAAGATTCCCAGACCCTTAAAATAGACTCCCAACCTTCACTTAGCTACAGCTCTGGCTTCAACAATTACATGAAGAACCCTATCCTTAACGGATGACAATTGTTCAATCGTATCCCAAGCCAGAGCCCCCCCCCACCTTGTACATCCAGGACCCCATGCCCAGACCTGGTCGGGGTTGGTGAACAAATCCCTTCTAGCTGTCCCTGCCATTCTTAATTTCCTGCGCCATCAGATCCTCGCGATCGGCCGCGACCTAAAATGTTGGGACAGCTTCACCATCACGCATGAACCTCTTGCTTTGGGGGAATTACCTTTATAAGCTGCAGATCCGCATAAACACCAAACTAAAGTTCAAACACACTTGTGGGCTGCCTAGATACCCAAACCGACAAGAGGCAGAGCTATTAAAACTATAACCAATTTTACCCTCTAAAAATACATCGTTAGGTTCCATTGACAAGTGTCTGTCTGGAGTCTTCACTAGTTTGTCAAAACTCCTCATACCCATAATAACATCATAAATGGCATGTACCTCTGTCATCGCTGGGGACTAAAACTCCTCATACCCATAATAACATCATAAATGGCATGTACCGCTGTCATCGCTGGGGACTAAAACTCCTCATACCCATAATAACATCATAAATGGCATGTACCGCTGTCATCGCTGGGGACTAAAACTCGGTGAAGACTCAGAACAGACCATCGGTCCTGTTCGCTTTCTGAGCTAGTCAGGACATACACTTTAAATAATAACTTGGGATGCTTTTCACCGTTACCCTCGCTAAAATTTACTAAACAACAAAAATATAAATAAACAAAGATACTCCTCATTCTTTGGTGTGGTTGAGCCGCTTCTTGCAGTGGCTGGCGTGGTCTCATCCCTCAAGCTTCTTTACAACGACCCAGTCACCTGGTTGGAAAGAATGTAAACTGATTACTGAGTCAGGGTCCAGGAGGGACTCGTGAACCCTGTGGTGGACATTTTGAAGTTCATGTCACAACGATCGCACCTCCCCCATCAGCCGAGAATATAAGTGACAGCTAATGAGGAGAGTACGACTATGGTTTTGATTGACCTCCAAACAACCCTCATATGACAATAACCCAGACATCGGGACTGTGGTCACTGCATAACCTGTGTGTGGCTTACAATACCTGGAGCCATTGACAAGGTTCTTAGCCTCTGGGATGGGAACCTACTTCACCAGTCTGCTGCTTGCCGATTCAAATTCTATTAAAGAAAGACAGTCTTGGCACAAACTTGGTTAGAATTACAGAGGTTATTATTAGTTTGAAAAAAAAAACTGTCACTCTTACATTTATCACTTCTCCCCCCTTTTCTTCCTCATTACAGACTGAAGGAAGAAATGCGTGGTGCAGGAAAAAAGAAACAATGAAATATGATATGATATGATACTTTTACCTCCCTTAGACTCATGTATTTATCCATATGTACAGCTGTCTACATACACCTGTTCTCTGTGTACAAACTCCTTGGACCTGAAAAATACTTATAAGCAAAATCATTACTCTATCCTTCATATTTAACCTGCAAAGAATGGAAAATAATAATGACATTCCTGTACATTGGTAAATTGTCAATGACATTCTTTCAAAACTGATTCAAACAAAACCCTCTGTAACCCTTACTTTTCCTGTTCCTACAAAAATACAACAGCCGCGACGCATCGAAGGATCGCCGCGGTAAGTTCGAACATATTCACGTTACTACATATAAACACTCAGATACAAACGTGGGGGAAATACTTCCCAGTTTCCAAAACCAAAAATTAAAAAAAACAAACAGCCAGAATTCTCCCTTCACTCTTTCAGCAATAGAAAAAAATACAATGGGAATATGAGAGCAACTCGAGAAGCTTGCATGGACCAGCCATACAAAGTTCAAACAAACGGGCATGAGACTACACCTCCATCAACACTCATCATTACAGATTTCTGAAGCCGCAGCTCAACTACATCCATTCCAGAGAGATACCCAAAATAGTATCCTTGGACCACCTATGTTAATCTTTTTGGGGTTCAAGGGCCTTTGCCCCAAAACTAGCCTTCGTGCACTGTGTGACCGTCTGACTGTGGGAAGCCTCCATTCCTTCCCTTTGCACAGACCTCTTTGTGTCCATGGCGATTCGAATCGGCTTATCGTCTTAAACCTGCGTCCAGGTTAAACCGTTGCACCCATTTTCGGAGAGCACCGCCCGGTGTCTTCTTATACGGTGGATTGAAGAACTACAACCACTATATGGTCAAGTCCTCCAACTAGAAACCCTAACCAAGGTGTCATATCTATGGCTTGTTGTCCCAACACTTTTGGAACTACAACAACCACAGATCAACCCCCGAATTAGGCCTCTACTCCTCACAGTGCATGCATACACAAGCATTTTCCGCTATACACCCATACACTGCGTTGTCAGACTAAACCACACAGAACACTTACGCCAGTTTACCACCTGCAGAACAATGTGGCTTCTCTCTGTATCTAGATGATAAAATAATGGTGACGCCCCCTGTTTGCGCTCTACTCAAAACTGTATTACAGTACAAAACTTCACAAAACTGGAACGAAATATAAAACACTTTTAAACGCCAAAATGCTTTCCATTTTCCTTCCAGACACAAATCTCATTGCTCACCTTTAAAAAACCCAAGCTCCTCCCACTAACTTTCTGCTGATATATAAATGCTGAAAAGAAACTTCCGGTTATGCTCAGCTCTTAAAAAAACCAAACTGGTTTATTTACATATCAATTGTTCAGGAAGAGGGAGGGGGAGGGGAGGCCTTAATCGCCTTGTCTATCAAGACTCCAAAAAATTCATGGCTACACATTATATATATTTCAACCATTTAAAACCTTGTCAAGGAAATGATGGAGTAAACCCCCCTTTGCAAATGGGAGGGAATCCCCCCTGACCCACATTCCCTGGAAGTCAAACCATAAGTTGGGACTCAAAATACAAACTCCTGCCAAAAGATGGCTATACAGTACAAGTTCCAAAAAAATGAATTGCTCTCTGGGAAACTCCCAAATATCCAAACATAAAAACACATCACTGTACAAAAACTCTGTTAGTCTTACAATCTATCAAAATTCAGTGTAAAGTGAAGTCTTTCCTACATTCGAAACCCAATACAAAAAAAACGGAGCTCATATACTGCAAAGCCAGCCGACCCTGCAATAGCCCACATATACTTAAATGAAAACAGAGAAATCCACCTCTTAACATCACCTGCATGGAGTTTGCATGTCCTCCCTGTGTCTGCGTTGGCCTCCCTCCACACTCCAAATGCTGGTAGGTCAGCCAGATCCCATCCATAAATAGGCCCCAGCATGTGCGTGTGTCCGCAAGCGCGTTGTGGCCCCTCGGGGTAAGACCGCGCTATTTCAAGATACCACTCAACTCACCTCAAAAGGTGATGCTTAGAAAAGCAATTTAAACCAGAGACAAAACCGTCCTCTCAGTATGTCACTCCGGCGTCCCACCACTCTCCCCAGCAGTGCACAGGTCAAACTGTAAACGCATAAAACAGAAGAAAACTGCGCCAATCAACAAATGCCAATACAGCATATTCAGGAGCCGTGTTTGCTAAACTGGAACTTCCTATCTCAAACTGTAAACGTCTCAAAATGGCCGACAAGCCAGGATAACAAAATGGTGGATGATCACCACCCCCACCTCATGGACAACAACAAAAATGGCGCCATGCAATTTTTCCCGCCAAAACCAGCATCTCTTTAAAAGAAAATCAAAAATGTTTTTCTCCACAAAGACAGACTACACAGTTGAGGTTTTTCTAAATTATCATCAAAATCCACTGAAAAAGGTGTCAGCTACACTCTACAAGGACCACATGTACACTTACAAACTTAGCCTCCCTTTTGCCAACTAAACAGCACATTCAATAAATGTTAGTTACATGACAATATTAAAAACATGTTCATTTCTCTAAGTTCATATACTCTGAGATATTCACCACTTTTCTCTACCTAAAGTTCACACACACAGTGGCCTCAGCTTCCATAACAAGCCATTGCAGAGACATACTATGTCTGCCTTCTAGCAATGCCTGGCCACTTGAATATGCGGCGGGAACTTTCAACTCAAAAACCAAACACTTTTGTTAAAATATTTTTACACTTATGGGGACATGTGTCGTTGTCCCCTATAAAAATCACAATCTATCCATTTCTATTTTTCATAGAAATCACAAACACTACACACATACAGTACAATGTTGCTTGTATGTCTGCTTAGAGTGTCTTTCCCTCAGGGCAGAGCCCCTGCAACACAAAACAGTGGGCAAGCCCTTCCCCCATTCAAGCACATGGTTCACAAACAAACCTCTGAGAAATACAAAAAGCTCAACCAAACACACACATTGCAGGCTGAATAATCCCACATCTATACCTTCATTTCATACACAATATACAGTTTCCATAAGATCATCTCTCAGGGCCCTCCCACTACAAAACTCCTGCATGCTATTTACAGAAAGTCACCAACTTTCACCATTGTAACTGAGATGCTGCCCGCCCCTCCCCCACTAAACCTCATGGGGGCAGCCATTTTCAGCTTCTCTCACACAGGGACCAGAACAATGCAGCAGCCATGGCTGGCAGCAGACTGCTCAATACATCGCACAAACAGCCATCTCTTACACAATTTCAATCGCACTCATGGGTACACATGTCCTATATCACACAAACAATCTAATCACACACAGGCGTACACAAACAAATTCACAGGCATCCGATCGGATTCACAGACATACACACACACACACGCTGCAAACTTAAAGCATTATTTCAAAAAGACAATTTTTTTTTTTTTTTTTCGTTTCAAAGTACAGCCTCTTTACGCATCAATCACATCGCAGGTCCCCTCTCCTCCTCTGCTGATCTGATCAAAGAGGCCGCAATTGGTCCCAACCGTGAGTCGCCATTCTGTTGTGGAATTCCTAGGCTGTTTGCAGAGCACACAGCCTATAATTCCTGTGCTATCTAAGCACACATCAGATTTCATCCTTTTGCAATAATGCTATCTTTAGCCTAAGTTAAATTTGCTAAGATCCACTCACCGTTCATTCCCATTCATCCCAAGAAGGCAGCACCACAAAAGCTATGTTCTCATTTCAGCATACCAGCCTAGACTGTCCAGCCGACGCCTAATCATAGGCTTTTATTAAACTCAAAAGATCTCAAGACAGGAGGTGATTGGTTGCAGCAACCAGTCACCTCCCCCCATGGGCGGGGACATCACAGGATGTTCCTTCCACAGGAGAATGACCATACAAGGACATCCTTCCAAACAGATACAATGTTCATTCAAATTGACTAACAGTGACATACACTGTTACCAAATGACGGAAACTACATGACAATTATGCCTCAAATGGACCACAATTATTTTATAGTTATGCTACTGTTCCTGTGGACACAGATATGTGCGCTCGGAGTCATTCAACGCCCCCCGCCAGGGGCTGGCCAGTTCCCCCAACGGGGCGCAAAACAACATCTCTAAATGCAGCAAACATCGCTGTTTCCATAGGAAGATTTTCCCGCCACCGATCTTCCACCAACGTCTGTATGTGCAAATACGCTCAGATGAGAGCATTACAGCAAAACTGACACTGGGGGGACATCTGACAACATACATTAATACATTTCCATAAAAATCTCCACAACAGTGGCAACAGCTTCCCCTCTACTTCCAACCACGACAGGTAATCAGTCTAGGAGAACCGTCACTTCTGGTTGGACTACAAGCCTGCAGTCCCAACCTTACACTGCTCCTTGTTTTTAGCCAGCCTCATGCTTGTGCTGCTCACCTTCCCCACAGACTCTGGGGCTGCCCGCTTGCTGTGTGAAGACGCATCGGCTGCTGTCAGCACCGGATTTAGCTCCGCTGCCCTGCACCCCACCGATGGACTCAACGACAAGGGCTCAACTTTGCAGCTGCTTTCGGCCCCACGAGCACCAGGTGCAGAGGAGGAGAAAGTTAAATCCTCCTCTGCTTTGAATGCTGGGCAGAGCCAGGGACTCATCGCCATGACGTCACTGGTTGCTATACGCCAGGCGGCTCTAGCAACTAGTGACCAGGAGAATCTCAGGCGCTGGCGGAGCCAGCGCTACAGCAGCTCAGTCTGCCCCTGTTGCCTGCATTCCAGACTGCTCTTTGTCAGTTTAATTGCGGGACATGTGGTCACCCTAGCAAAGTGCTGCCCTAGGCCTGGGCCTTGTCGGCCTAGGCCACAATACAGCACTGCCCTACGTTTTTTGTTTTTTTCTATTGTCGGGCAATGCTGGCATTCTTTTCTTTACATTCATCTGTCAGTGGGGAAGCTTGCTGACAGATGATGACTCATGGATGTGAAGGACGCGGGCAGCTGGATTCCCGGCCCGCTGCTTAAAGGAGAAGCACAGCCAAAGCTTGTTTGGCTGTACTTCTCCTGTGGATCACAGGAGTGCAGTTTGTTCTGCACACCTGTGACCCATTTTCAGCAGAGAGAGGGCTGAAGTCCGCTGTCTGCTGACGTCACAGCAGTCAGTCCAGGCACCACGTCATCATGACCATGGAGTCAGGATCCGCCAGATCCCTGGACCGACACCGGCTCAGCCTCTCCACCCCCTCTACAGCCCAGCGCTCCAGTAAGTCAGTGATCAGCGGTGTTCGATCGCTCGGTTCTCAGTATAGAGGCGTCAGGGGGGACCGATGCTGCATCCACCTAGGTAAGTATGAATTAAAAAAATAAATAAAATCAATACTTCTCTTTTAACAACCAGCTATTTCTTCACACAGACTTCGGATTGGTCATACGTTTTTCGACCGATCCGTATTCTAATTGTTCTGAAAAGTTGGAATTCGTCAGAAAATTAATAAATGAAACTAATTTTAATGAAACTAAACTAAATGAATTCCAAAACCAAGCTAAACAAATTCCATAACGAAACTAAATTAGTAACATAACAAATCTATCCGAAACAAATTTTTCCGTTCTGCACATGTCTACTGGGTATATGTGTGGGTTTACAACCACTTTAACACTGGTACTCACTGTAAGGCTCCATGTACACAGAAGCTGATAAACTGCAGTTTATTGGCGTTTTGGCGTTTTTTTTTAAAAGTTCATGTACACATAACGTTTTTTAGCTTTAATGAGCAGTGGAGTTAATGGGCTTTTTTCTGAACGCAAGAAATTTGCGTTCAAAGTGCCGTTTTTCGGCAGAAAAAAACGCAAAAAAACTCAAAACGCCGAAAAACGCTCATAAACACTCAAACGCTGTCCGCGAGCGTTTTTTAGCGTTTTTTGGTCCATTGAAAAAAAAAAAAAAAAGCTACACTGAAAAACGCTAATAAAAGCTAGTAAAAAAACGCTGATAAAAGCTAGCTTTTTCTGCTGCTTTAAAAACGACCGTTTTTGAGCTTCTGTGTACATGGAGCCTAACCCTAATTCTGGCTTGTCTGTAGGGGTTTATTAGTGTAGCGGGGTCTCTAAATTCATGTGGGACACACAGGTGTGGAAGTATAGGGATAGTGGACCATTTGTGTTCGTGGAGGATTGGATGGTGTAATAATCTCCTTGGCCTCTGGGTGGCGGGGTACCCGGAGGCTCGAGGTAGATTTGCCATTAAAGTGCTACCCTTTTTGTCCCTTTCCGGAGATGGTACGGCGAGGGCGGGGAACCTGCCGTGGTGTCGATGGGAGGAGATAAAAGGGGGAGACGCCCTAACCACGAGGTCTTCTGGAGGAAGTTCTTCACGCGCCCAGGCACCTTAGGCCTGGGTGCGGGCGGGTTCTGGATTCCGGCTCAGGTGCCCTAGGCCTGACCGGAATGGAGTTGGAGTCCATCCCAGGCACCTTCAGCCTGGGGTGAGGTACTGAACCAGGAGGCCTGGGGTCCAGTGACTTCGACTGGATCCCGCGAGGGTGGAGACGTCCGAGGGTCCCTGAGGTGGATGGGGCCCATGTCTGAAGTGAGGAGGCCGGGAAGGTTACCCGTCCGGAGAGTCTGGAGCAGCATCAACCCAGTGACGGATGGGCCTCTGGTAACTCCCTTGGAGGGACATCTTCCCCTGATAAGGGCCGCAGCGCAGCGAAGGTACTCCTATCTACGTCCTCTTGAGTCACTGGTAGAGACTCTCAGATTCTAAGTCTTTTCTAGCTGAATGTTATAGTAACCGCTGGCGAAATCGCAGTGGTTTAGTTGATAACCAGGATAGTGCCTCGACCTGCTCACCCCTGTATCAAAATGTTATCAAGTTTCAACCAGTTGGCTACTGAAGCACTGTTTATTGTGAGATGTACAATAAAGCAAGAGTTGGACTGTGATCGGTGTGTGGAACTCTGGTTAATGGGAGCAGAGGGAAGTGTTGACACAGCAGGACTGTATTCTAGAACAAAGCACATAGGCCCGAGGAAATATCTGGTGCTGGCCTTCACCTCACCCATAGCTTTGAGGAGGACATGGGCCGTAGCGCATCTCACCCTGTCGTGTGACATACCCCTAGACAAAGGAGACGGGGTGAGGCCGCTACACGTGGGGGGCTCGTGAGTCTGGGATGATATGTGTTTTAACTTGGGAAGAAAGAATGGCTGTGTCTGGACTTTGCTGCCCGGAGGAGTTCCGAGCAGGTCGGCCATGTGATTGGCCAAAGTGCATCCCTGCTCAAAGTCGTGGAAATGACCCTAGGACGAGGAGCGAGAAGAGGGAAGAGTCCAGACGTGTGAAGTACTACATGTGGGGGATTTTATTGCACTGCGCCACGAGGCACCCCGTGACTGTGCAATTCGTGGGCGGAGCTTGAAGGAAGCCCGTGAAAACGTGCAGGTCGTGGGAGGAGTCTGGCCATGTGGAGGAACTCACGTGGAGACTTCGGCGCGTGGTCAGTGCGTGATGGAGCAGCAGATAGTCGGGATGGCCTCAAGCTCCCCATGGATTCCGGTTCCCTACCCCACGAAGATGATTACGTTCGCTGCTCCCCTTACAGACATGGGGCTATGACTCAGGCCCCGAGGGCAGTTGGCTTTGTACTCATGCAGAGACACGGAGGCCCTCGGCGTGATCTGTCCCGGATGCTCGGGACTGGTGGTCCACCTGAAGCCATTCGGGCGTTGCGAGGCATGCAAAGAATTCTTATTCGAGGTGGAGCCATCCACAGTAAGGCCCCGGGCCCTTCGCCTCAACAGCCTCACAGGTACCGCTACTCTAGAAGGAGAGATCCAGGCCTTTGCGGAGGTTCCCGTACGCACTGACCAGGGCGATGTGACTGCCCAATCAGAGACTGAGAAAGAAAAATCCGAGGATGCTGCTTCGGTCACCACAGATTCTCTGCTCCCACCTCCGAAGAGGAAAGTCGGCCTGGTGCAGGCCTCCTATGGTCGTGGAAGAGCTTCACCCCGTCGCTTGCCTGACCTGGATGGATCCGGTTGGAAGAGTCCTGGACATCCCAGTTCTACAAAAGGTCAAGGTGAGCCAGGGGCTGGGACTGTGGTGGTGGTTGGAGGTGTCGGGGGTCCACAGACGGTGGAGCCCGCAAGGGAGGGTAGTACCACGTCTACCAGAGACTACCTTCCCGCTGAGATGTATGACACTTCCGACCTAGAGTCGCTGTCAGATTGTGGAGATGACGGGGAGATTGATGAACTGTTTCATCGGAAGGGCTGGGACAAACACCCATTGCCTGTGTTACGAGTACCGCAGGATTCCCCTATGTCAATAGGAGACAGCACGTCCCGGGTACAAGCCCCGGAGTCTACGAGAAGTCTAGTCCTCAGAATGTCTTCCCACAATCTACAACATCGCCCGTCTTGGTGGCGGGGATGCAGCGAGCCTCACTACGAGCACCAAGAGGAAAGCCATCAGAGGTAGTGAAAGTACCTCGGCGCCCGGAGGCCATCGTTCAACCCGGAGAAGGTGAGCGGGAAGCCATGCCTCCTTTGGCCAGGTTGCAAAGACTTTTCTCGCAGAGAGTCGCCCGTGAGTATGGGTGGGAATATCCCTACTTGCCTCGGGACTTGCTTTTTGAAGTTGAGGTCATACGCCAGAGATGGTATGACAAATTTGTTTGGGAGAAACTCAAAGTGCCCCATGCACGACGATACTTCTCCTGTTCATCAACAGTGTCGAAAAAGTTTCGGGACTGCAGAGTAGACTGGATGTGGGGCCGCCATATCCACGCAGACAAAGTGCACATCTGCAGGAAAGATGGAGAGGATGCTGACTATTCGATTGAGGTTTTCGATAAACATCTGAAGCCCTTGTTCTTGCCTGACCCGAAGTTCTATTTGTGAGAAGAGACTCACTTGTTGTTTCCTTTCCTACAATCTTCTAGAAGTGTTCCTGCCGGAGCATCCGAACTGTGCCTTCGTTTTTTATTTTTTTGGGCTTTTGTTTTCTACTCTTCCGGAGGACTGAGAGAAGTTTTTTTTTTGTTGTTGTTCTCTCTTCCTCACAGTTCAAAGACAGACTTTGGGGTAGAATTAGTGTAGGGACGCAGAAAGAATGAAGATTGCACCAAGTGTCATTACCGCGGCACTGTCACCAGGTGGCAGTGTTGTGCAACGGCTGTTTGTTTTTTTTCTCACACGCGCACCACTTTACTCATTGGAGCGAATGGGTCTCTCGGCTGATAGACCCATTCATTCCAAAATAACACCAAATGTCAGGATGTGATTTTATTTGTGTGTTGTGTTTTTTTTCCCTCTGCAGGAGATTTGTCTGTCAAGACTGCTGAGTATGGGGTGGTTCTTAGACAGTGGAGGGAGGGATTGTATATGTGTATATGAAAGATGTTTTAAGGAAAAGTTATATTGTTTTATATTCCCTTTCCCTTAGAGCAGGTCTTGGTATGGTTGAGGTTTAAAATTTTAGGGATAGCCTCTGGGGCTAAGCTTGTGTCCTCACTCCATGGGAGACATGGGTTCGCACTAGACGCTGGGGACCAGCGTCAAATCACAGGGGGGAGTATGTAGCGGGGTCTCTAAATTCATGTGGGACACACAGGTGTGGAAGTATAGGGATAGTGGACCATTTGTGTTCGTGGAGGATTGGATGGTGTAATAATCTCCTTGGCCTCTGGGTGGCGGGGTACCCGGAGGCTCGAGGTAGATTTGCCATTACAGTGCTACCCTTTTTGTCCCTTTCCGGAGATGGTACGGCGAGGGCGGGGAACCTGCCGTGGTGTCGATGGGAGGAGATAAAAGGGGGAGACGCCCTAACCACGAGGTCTTCTGGAGGAAGTTCTTCACGCGCCCAGGCACCTTAGGCCTGGGTGTGGGCGGGTTCTGGATTCCGGCTCAGGTGCCCTAGGCCTGACCGGAATGGAGTTGGAGTCCATCTCAGGCACCTTCAGCCTGGGGTGAGGTACTGAACTAGGAGGCCTTGGGTCCAGTGACTTTGACTGGATCCCGCGAGGGTGGAGACGTCCGAGGGTCCCTGAGGTGGATGGGGCCCATGTCTGAGGTGAGGAGGCCGGGGAGGTTACCCGTCCGGAGAGTCTGGAGCAGCATCAACCCAGTGACGGATGGGCCTCTGGTAACTCCCTTGGAGGGACATCTTCCCCTGATAAGGGCCGCAGCGCAGCAAAGGTACTCCTATCTACGTTCTCTTGAGTCGCTGGTAGAGACTCTCAGATTCTAAGTCTTTTCTAGCTGAATGCTAAAGTAACCGCTGGTGAAATCGCAGTGGTTTAGTTGATAACCAGGATAGTGCCTCGACCTGCTCACCCCTGTATCAAAATGTTATCAAGTCGCAACCAGATGGCTACTGAAGCACTGTTTATTGTGAGATGTACAATAAAACAAGAGTTGGACTGTGATCGGTGTGTGGAACTCTGGTTAATGGGAGCAGAGGGAAGTGTTGACTCAGCGGGACTTGATTCTAGACAAAAGCACATAGGCCAGAGGAAATATCTGGTACTGGCCTTCACCTCACCCATAGCTATGGGGAGGACATGGGCCGTAGCGCATCTCACCCTGTCGTGTGACATACCCCTAGACAAAGGAGACGGGGTGAGGCCGCTACATTAGTTTATTATGTCTTTGTGATTTATTATGCCTTTGTGCTTTACCATACAACACTCACACTTCAGATACATTAGCTGAAAACAAATTGATTAGTTAGGAAACAATGTTCAGACTAAAATGGAAAACAGGCTTGGTAACAGTCAATATGTGAGAAAAAGTATTTTAGGAAATTCCTTTGTTTCTGAAATGCTAAGAGGCCAGAAGGCCATATTGTTAGTTAGAGTGCGCTTGGGATCAAATTCATGAACTTTCACAATAGCATGACCCTCTGGTAATATTATTCTGTACTATTGAATTTATGTTATACTATTGACATCTAAAGCCTTTCTAATTCAGCATTCTGTCAACTACAGGCAGAATTCTCAAATGAATTAAATGCGTGTCAGGATCAAACTGAATTTCCAGGAATATTTCACACCTGTACTAGGGAGATGTTTTATGACATTATATTGCAAGCTTTTTATTATGTAACTGAAGAAAAACTGAATCATGTAATTGTTTCACAAGCCATTTTGCAAATTAATATTACAAAAACAACATTGACATTGCTAAGCCTGAATGATATGCTTAGTCCATATGCTATGCTTGGCAACCACAACAATGAACACTTGGTGAGAAGTATCTAATGTACAGTTTATACAAGGTGTGACAATTTAATTTCCAGAATGCCTGCTACCTAGCACTATGGTGGTGAGTCACACAGCCATGCACTTGCACTTGCCTGGGTCGCAGACCAATTGACACATTATTTTTCGGAGTAGTAGAAGAAATAACACGTGTATGTGTTGGCAGAAAACGGATGATAGGAATGTGGAGCAGCGAACTAACATCAAATTTTGCATGAAAATAGGCAAAAGTGTGAGTGAAACCTAAGCTCTGTTACAACGGGCTTATGGTGAACAATCTATGAAGAAATCAAGTGTTTTTGGATGTCATAGGTGTTTTTAAATAGAGGTGGGAAGATGTCCACAATGACATGGACAAAGAAGTGGGCAGCCAAAAACGCAATGGATTGATGCAAATGTGGACAGGGTGTGAACCCTCGTATTCTCAGATCAAAGAT
The DNA here is from genome assembly GCA_029206835.1 of Rana muscosa. NCBI lineage: Eukaryota > Metazoa > Chordata > Amphibia > Anura > Ranidae > Rana > Rana muscosa. Next base: position 1,193,213,767 of record CM055116.1, on the reverse strand, counting down.
CGAGTGTGCGAATGGTGGCAGAAAAATTCAACGTGAACAAGGAAACAGTGTGGCAGATTCTAATGGAAGATTTGGGAATTAGAAAAAATGTGAAACATTTTCACAAAGATGGTGCCTCAAATCTTGACAGAAGATCAGATAGAACGTCGTCTTCAAATCTAAGCCAATCTTTTGAAAAATGTGGAGGTGTTTGATAGGGTTATTTTTTAATGATGAAGCATGGTGTTTCCAGTATGATCCAGAAACAAAACTTCTAATTACTAATTCGCCTCACTCAAAGAAACCTTGCATGTCTCGTTCTTAGTTAAAAATCATGCTGGTGTGGCTTTTTCACAAGGGGATAATTTACTATGGGGCTGATTTATGAACCGTTTGCGCCATGAGTATCGGCGCATCGGCGCGCGCAACAGCAGTTTTGGTATTTACAAAACATTTGCGCTGGTAACGCAGCGCTATTCTCCATTTACTATAGTGTTCTCGGCGCACGGGCGGAGGCAATCAGTGCACCACTATGGACCTGGCGCACGGCATCTTCAAATCAAAATATAAAGAAGCTGGAAGTGCCAATATAATGGGGTGATGTGGGGTGATGTGAGGAAGTATAGTGACAACTTCCCAAGTAACAAACATGCCCAAAATAGAATGTGAAAGTAACTTTTTCTGAACCAGCCTGCTGCGCCTGCAATTAAGTTTATAACTGCGAGGGGTGTATTTGTGCACTGCGCGGCAATTGCGCTCGTTCAAATGTGCCGGTTCACTGCGCCAGGAAAATCTTAGTAAATGTCAAGTCACGTAAATGCATTTGCATAAGTTGAACAGGCGCTTCTCTAAACTTGCCATTATATAACTGTCCCTGCACAAAATGACATTTCTAAAGGAAAAAAAGTAATTTAAAAGCACTTGCGGCTATAATGAATTGTCGGCTCCCGTCAATACAGAGAAAAGTCATTGAAAGTCTTTTATAAAAAAAAAATGCGTGGGGGTCCCCCCAAATTCCATTACCAGGCCCTTCAGGTCTGATATGGATATTAAGGGGTACTCCGTGCCAAATTAAAAAAAAAATGGCGTGGGGTTCCCCTCAAAATCTGTACCAGGCCCCTCAGGTCTGGTATGGATTTTAAGGGGACCCCCGTGCCAAACTTAAAAAAAATGGCGTGGGGTCCCCCTAAAAATCCACACCAGACCCTTTATCCGAGCACACAACCTTGCAGGCCGCAGGAAAAGAGGGGGGGACGAGAGAGTGCCCCTCGTCCTGAACCGTACCAGGCCACATGCCCTCAACATGAGGAGGATGCTTTTGGGGTCTGGACCCCAAAGCACCATGTCCCCATGTTGTCTGCGGGTGGGGGGCTTATCGGAATCTAGAAGCCCCCTTTAACAAAGGGGACCCCCAGATCCCGCCCCCCATGTGTAAAATGGTAATGGGGTACAAATGTACCCCTACCATTTCACAAAAACAACTGTCAAAAATGTTAGAAATGACAATAGCCGGTTTTGACAATTCCTTTATTAATGTCTTCTCCTTTCTTCCATCTTTTTCTTCCATCTTCTTCTTTTCTCCATTCGGGTTTCTTCCTCCATCTTGTTCTTCATCTTCATCTTTCTTCTTCCTTCGGTGTTCTCGTTCACATCTTGCTCCGGCTTCTTTTTCCCCTCTTCTTTCTCCGGACGATCCGCTTGCATTTGAGGTTCCCGCTGTGTGACGCTTCAGTTCTTCTGACAGTTCTCCTCTGAGTCCGCGGCCACTTGGTGACCCTTCCCCCCTCTGAAGCAAATGGACTTCACGGGGACTTTCCCTGTGGTGTCAGAGGGGGGCGGGGCCACCGGGTGGCCGCGGACTCAGAGGAGAACTGTCAGAAGAACTGAAGCGTCACACAGCAGGAACCTCGAATGCAACCGGCACACGAGTCGCCCCGCAAGTCGGATCGTCTTGATCCGACTTCCGATGCGACCTCTATTCAAATCAATGGGCTACCATAGGGAACCATTCATTTTGAATAGAGACAGAAGCACCGCTGAGATTTTTATTTACTCTCACAGTGCGCCGCCAGTTCACGCGCCCAATTAATGATTTATCCGGTGCACCAATTAAGGTATGAACCGGCGCAGCGCACTGTTGTTAGTAAATCACCCCCTATGAGTTCTTAGAACATGGTACAACGGTCAACCAACATTTTTACTTGGAAATTCTAAAAAAGGTTACATGAATCTGTTCAGAGGAAAAGACTGGAACTCTGGCCTGACAAGTGGGTTCTGCACCACGACAATGCTCCTGCACATGATGCGTTAAGTGTTTGTGAGAAATCCATTCCGAAACTTGACCTACCACCGTATTCCCCGAACTTAGCACCCTGTGACTTTTGGATATTTCCAAAATTAAAAAATGCATTAAAGGACACAGATTTGATGACATTCTGTACATCCAGCTTTCCACGGCAAAGATACTGCGCAGTGTTCTGGAAACAAATTCCAGCAATGTTTACAGCAGTGGCAGTCATCTAGAAAAGTGCGTTGCTTGCCAAGGTGACTGCTTTAAAGGTGACAACAGAGCATTTAGGTAAGCAAACTTTTTTTTTTACAGTCCATTCTGGGAAATAAAAGATGCAGTATCAAAAAAGATAGGAAAGGCAAAAAAAATAAATAGCACTAATAATAAAGTAGCCTTGGAAAAAGCACATAAAGGTGAAGTCATTGCTCCAAACAAACATGTAAATGTTGGCACAACTTCATACTGTGCATGTGTGTCACGGACTTATTCATTTCTATGAGTAAACTGTACTCTAAGCAATTGCTGGAGGCAGCCATGACTACCGCTACCCATGGAAATTAATAGGGTCGAGGTGCACATGCACAAAAGAAAGAAGAGCCAGTCAGGATCATGTTGGAGGAACTAAAGTAAAGCTTAGTACACACTATTAGTTTTTATTTTGTTCAACCCAGTGGACTAAACGAAAAAAAAACTGAAGAGCTCGGGAGGAGCCGCAGTACTTACTATGCGATGTTAGTACAGCGATCTCCCCTGCTAAACTATTTTATTCAGACAGGGGGACTGCCCCCTGCCAGAACACACCAGTCACCGATCACAACCATTTTCTGAGAGCGCTGATTGGATGCCGACCGGCAAGACATTTTCGGTCATGTCCCAGCTGCCGTACGTATGGGCCAAATGTTGCCCGGTTTCTATTGAAACGGCCGATGCCACCCAATATTCAGCCCGTGTGTACGGCCCCTCAGTATTGCATAGCGCTGCCTGCAGTTGGAGGGGTGGGGACATTTAAAAAAGGACAACTTCAAACCCTTCTGAAAAAATGGAATCTGTGGCAAAATTAATAAATTTAGCTGCATGAAAACCGCCAAGTGTGAATAGTCCCCTAAAGTTTCCTCCACGTTTGCATGCAAATCAGGCTGTCCTGACAGTGACAGGGAAGAGGATAAACTATGACACTGCCAGGGGTGCTTATAATAACCAGGGCCAGGACAAGATCATCCAGTGCCCATGGCAAAAATGCAAAACTGTGCCCCCCCCACCGGTTCATGATGTGCAAGCTTGGGGGATCATACTCCCAGCAGTCACTGACTTGTCAAAAATCACTGCCACTGTCACAACTCCTGTCAACCTTATAAAATAAGGAATGCGCCCCCATCACTACAGTAAACTATTGCGCCAAGGGCAGCCACCCCTCCAACTCACCCCTTGCCCCAACCCTGCTTAAAATCATCACCTTTTAGTCACATTGTTTAAATCTTCCTTACAAACAAACGAAAATAGATGCAACAGAAACAAAAATTCCTGACATACAATGGTGCTTTAGAGATAAAGTTTTTCTTTCCCTAGCAAATTAAATTTCATCATGTTTCAGGATGTCTTTAAGCAAATAAACATTGCTCTGAGTTAGAAAATAGGCAACAATAATGAGCATTTCAAATTCTCATCCAAATACAATTCAAGAAGGTACTGTAGGTTAATCATTTTCACATTTCATTATTTCACTGTCATGCCTTACAAGACATGATTTGCTAGAGATATATATAACCAATTAACCCAGAGTAACCAAGTGAAAAATTATTAACTGTATTCCACTTGACTGCCTTTTATGGGGGATATGTATAACAAGGTGCCAGTTACACAACTGATATGTGTGTGTGTGTGTATATATATATATATATTGTGACAGCAGGAAGGTAAAGTCACCTGGTTGCATCCCGGGGGGTAGATATATTTAGCCCAGATTCAGGCTTTACGCCGACTTATACAACTAGGTGGAGAGTTGTATAAGCCCAGCTGAGGCTAGTGGGCTCATGGATGACTCATACCTCTAGGGAGAGTGTGGGGCGTCGTGCAGACAGGGAGTTGATGAGACCAGCTGAAGCTTGTCAGCTCATTTAGGCCTCTATAAGAACTCCCAGATTCATTAGGTGTTTGCTCATGCCTGGAACCAGACCTGTGTGGACTGTCTAGGGAGAGTGAACCCCTGTGCGGTGAGACAAAGCCTGTGTGGCTATTTGCTTGGACATTTAAAACCAGGGACTTAGGGACTAGGACAGCACTAGGCTGATCCCAGTTGTTAGTTAGGAAACCTGTATGTTTAGTCAGAGGTCAAGTTGACCAGGATTTATTTTGTTTATGTTTCTTTTGCTTTGCTGTGTTTTGTCACTGTAAATAGAAAATAAACCGCACCTTTTTTGATTTTGAAAACCACAACCTCCGTTTGCTGGGCCTGTTTTGTGTGGGGAGCCCATCCCGGGGGTCACACACACCCGCTGCCGAGCTAACCCCCTCACAGTTGGTGGAGAATGCAGGTAGTTTTTTTTAAGCCAGCATGGAGGAGATACTGAAACAGCTGGCTCTAGCAAATGCCAATCAACAGCAGACAAATGCAGGTTTGCAAAGGAGCCTTGCAGCCCAGCAGCAAGCTCATCAACAGAGCCTTGCAGCCCAGCAGCAAGCTCACCAACAGAGTCTGGAAGCTCAGCAACAAGCCCAGCAGCAATCTGAGGCCCGCTTCATAGACCTGTTACAGAAGCAAGAGCAGAGACTACAACAAATGGAAGCAGTAATGCAGCAACGTCCGCAGACCAGTGAGGAAAGCCGTCCCACTAATACCGCGTCCTTTGGGGTGAGTCGTTTATTGACAAAAATGACTGGAGAGGATGATCCAGAGGTATTTTTGACCACATTTGAAAGGACCGCTGAAAGAGAAAAGTGGCCTGAGGAGCAGTGGGCTGGACTGGTGGCTCCTCTGTTAACTGGTGAATCGCAGAAAGCTTACTATGACCTAGAGCCTAACCAAGCAAAAGACTATGTGATGCTAAAAGCTGAAATTTTGGCAAGGCTGGGTGTCACCCAGGCTGTCCGGGCTCAGCGTGTGCATAACTGGACTTTCCAGCTTGGAAAACCCCCCAGGTCTCAAATGTATGATCTCATTCACCTGAGCAGAAAGTGGCTACAGCCAGAGACTTTGTCCGCACCAAAGATTGTGGAACGTGTTGTAATGGATCGGTTTTTGAGAGCTCTTCCTACTGCCATCCAAAAGTGGGTAAGCCATGGAGACCCAGAGACGGCCGATGGTCTTGTGGATCGTGTGGAGAAATACTTGGCTACAGAGAACCTGACGGCCTCTTCCAGAGACACTCGGACTTTCCACCCTAAGACCAGACCATCCCCAGGGGCGGATAAGAGGATTCCAAGGGGTGAGGGTGGAGAGAGTGAGAGGGTGGGAGCTCTACCCCAAGTTTGGCGAGAACAGCCTGGGAAATCAGCGGCTCAAGAGGCGGCAAGAAGGATCGTTTGCTACCGCTGCCGGCAAGCGGGACATATTGCAGCCAATTGCCCGGTTGTGGAGGAACCCATGCAGTGTGACTTTCTGACGGGCAGACATCAGTCGCTGTGTGCGACAGTCGCATGCACTGCCATTCGAGGAACTGAGAAACATTTATGCAAAATGTGTGTTAATGGTAGAAATGTTGTGGTATTGCTGGATTCAGGTAGCCTTGTGACCCTGATAAAGGCTGAGTTAGTTAAAACAGAGGTCTTTGGGAATAGCAAGGTAGCTGTTATTTGTGTGCATGGGGACACCCGAGAGTATCCAGTGACTACAGTGTGTTTCGAGACCCCCAAAGGTACCCTCTCTCATCCAGTGGGCTTAGTATCTCAGTTACCGCATGACGCCATTGTGGGAAGGGATTTTCCGAAGTTCTGGGAACTGTGGGATGATCCTGAGCCCCCCACTGGTGCCCCTATGTACCAGGAATGTGATAGCCAGAACTCCCCTGAGAGTGGTGAGGACTCTCCGGAATTTCCCTTATCAGTATTGGCAGGGGAGACTCAAGAAACTGGAGAAGAGCCCACCTCCTCAGACGAAAACCTACCGTCTGTGGAGTTTTCTGATCTTGAGGTTCACAGGGAAAACTTTGCCACAGAACAGTTGAAAGACCCCGCCCTAATAAAGGCACGGGAAAACGTAGTGAAAATAGATGGCGGGTTAGTGAACCCAGATAATACCTGCACTTACCCATACTTCAGCGTAGAGAAGGACCTACTGTATCGGGTGGCAAAAAGGGCAGAAGAAACCGTTGAGCAGCTTGTGGTGCCCAAACCTTACAGGAAGTTGGTGTTGGAGTTGGCCCATGGGCACATTCTTGGAGGTCATCTGGGGACAGAGAAAACCCGAGAGAGGGTATTACAGAGATTCTATTGGCCGGGGGTGATGAAGGACATAGAAAATTATTGTTCCTCCTGCCCTGTGTGTCAGAGGTCGGCCCCGATGCCACATTTCCGTAGCCCGCTGGTCCCTCTACCCATCATTGAGGTCCCGTTTGAGAGGATCGCCATGGATTTGGTAGGGCCTATAATAAAGTCCGCTAGGGGGCACCAGTACATATTAGTTATAATGGACTATGCCACCCGTTATCCAGAAGCGATCCCTCTCCGAAATACCTCGGCCAAAACCATAGCCAAAGAGCTATCTCTTGTGTTTAGCCGGGTGGGTATTTGTAAAGAACTGCTTACGGACCAAGGTACACCCTTTATGTCCCGGGTTATGAAGGAGCTGTGTAAATTGTTCAAAGTGACGCAATTACGTACATCTGTGTATCACCCCCAAACCGATGGGCTGGTTGAAAGATTCAACAAAACCCTAAAACAAATGTTGAAGAAAGTGGTGGATAGAGATGGAAAGGATTGGGACTGTCTACTTCCTTATCTGATGTTTGCTATTAGGGAGGTGCCCCAATCCTCTACGGGATTCTCCCCCTTTGAGTTACTGTATGGGAGACACCCAAGAGGGCTGTTGGATATTGCCAAGGAAACTTGGGAAAGTGAGAGTTCTCCCCACAGGAGTGTGATTGAGCATGTCGCCCTGATGCAAGACCGAATTGCACAGGTAATGCCCATCGTGAAGGAACATTTGGCCCAAGCGCAGTTAGCACAGCAGAGAGTGTACAACCGTGGAGCCAAGACCCGTACCTTTTCCCCGGGGGATAGGATACTGGTACTTGTCCCTACGGTTGAAAGTAAATTCCTTGCCAAATGGCAAGGCCCCTATGAGATAATGGAAAAAGTGAGCGAAGTGAATTACAAGGTCAGACAACCAGGAAGGCGAAAGCCCGAACAGATCTATCACGTTAATCTGTTGAAAGCCTGGAGGGATAGAGAGTCCCTAGTCGCAGACACTTGGTCACCAGCTCAAACTGGTTGCGTGATTCCTGAGGTTGGAATAGCAGCCACCTTGTCACAACCCCAACAACAGGAGGTTAAGGAGTTTGTGCTTCGCAACAAGGAGGTGTTCTCTGAGCTGCCGGGACAAACATCTGGGGTAGAGCATGACATCATTACCCCGCCCGGTGAAAGGGTGAAGTTAAAACCCTATCGGATCCCAGAGGCCCGACGGGAGGCAATACGGGAGGAAGTACAGAAAATGCTGAACTTAGGGGTGATAGAGGAGTCCCAAAGTGATTGGTCTAGTCCCATTGTGTTGGTGCCTAAACCGGATGGGAGCTGGCGATTTTGTAACGATTTTCGTCAGTTGAACAAAGTTACAAAATTTGACACCTACCCCATGCCACGTATAGATGAGTTGATCGACCGGCTGGGAACAGCCCGATACATGACGACTCTTGACCTCACAAAAGGGTATTGGCAAATCCCCCTGGCCAAGTCGGCCAAAGAGAAAACCGCATTTGTAACCCCAGACGGGGCGTTCCAATATAAAAGAATGCCGTTCGGGTTACAGAATGCGCCGGCCACATTCCAGCGGAAAATGGACCAGATGCTGAGGCCCCATCGGAAGTATGCTGCGGCTTACCTGGATGACGTAATTATCCATAGCACAGATTGGGCCTCACATCTGCCAAAAGTGCAAGCAGTCCTGGACTCTGTTCGGGAAGCGGGGTTTACGGCTAACCCCAAGAAGTGTACCATTGGGCAGGAGGAGGCCAAATATCTTGGGTACACCATTGGGAGGGGAGTAATAAAACCCCAACTCAACAAAGTCGAGGCCATCCAGAGTTGGCCACGTCCCAACAGCAAGAAGCAGGTACGAGCCTTTCTGGGAATCGCTGGGTATTATCGGCGATTCATTCCCCACTTTGCTTCTAAGGCTGTGCCCCTAACCAACCTGACGAAGGGGAAAGGGTCGGTCATGATTAAATGGACCCCCGAGGCTGAGGCAGCATTCCAATTCTTGAAACAAGCCTTATGTAGCCAGCCAGTGTTGTACTCACCCGACTTCTCTAAAGACTTTGTCGTACAAAGTGATGCGTCAGATGTGGGGTTAGGAGCAGTATTGTCCCAGGTCTGGAACGGGGAAGAGCACCCAGTCATTTACCTCAGCAGGAAGTTGAAGTCCCATGAGGTAAATTACGCCACCGTTGAAAAGGAGTGTTTAGCGGTGAAGTGGGCTCTAGATTCCCTTCGGTACTACCTGCTAGGTAGGCACTTTGACATGGTTACGGATCACGCTCCGTTAAAATGGATGGCTCAAAACAAGGAAACAAATAGAAGAGTGAATAGGTGGTTCCTGGCCCTCCAGGAATTCAACTTCACAGTAAAGCATCGCCCTGGCGTTCAAATGGGGAATGTGGATGCTTTGTCTCGAGTACATGAATGCCTGATTGCTGGTGTTCCAACCCCGAGGTTAAAACAAGAGGGGGGGGTATGTGACAGCAGGAAGGTAAAGTCACCTGGTTGCATCCAGGGGGGTAGATATATTTCGCCCAGATTCAGGCTTTACGCCGACTTATACAACTAGGTGGAGAGTTGTATAAGCCCAGCTGAGGCTAGTGGGCTCATGGATGACTCATACCTCTAGGGAGAGTGTGGGGCGTCGTGCAGACAGGGAGTTGATGAGACCAGCTGAAGCTTGTCAGCTCATTTAGGCCTCTATAAGAACTCCCAGATTCATTAGGTGTTTGCTCATGCCTGGAACCAGACTTGTGTGGACTGTCTAGGGAGAGTGAACCCCTGTGCGGTGAGACAAAGCCTGTGTGGCTATTTGCTTGGACATTTAAAACCAGGGACTTAGGGACTAGGACAGCACTAGGCTGATCCCAGTTGTTAGTTAGGAAACCTGTATGTTTAGTCAGAGGTCAAGTTGACCAGGATTTATTTTGTTTATGTTTCTTTTGCTTTGCTGTGTTTTGTCACTGTAAATAGAAAATAAACCGCACCTTTTTTGATTTTGAAAACCACAACCTCCGTTTGCTGGGCCTGTTTTGTGTGGGGAGCCCATCCCGGGGATCACACACACCCGCTGCCGAGCTAACCCCCTCACAATATATATATATATATATATATATATATATTTGATCCCCAAGCAAAACATGACTTAGTACTTGGTGGAGAAACCCTTGTTTGTAGGGAAAAAGGTAAGACGTTACCTCTAGTTTGTTACTAGGTTTGCACACATCTCAGGAGGGATTTTGGTCCACGCTTCTCTACAGATCTTCTCTAAATCCTTAAGGTTCCTTGGCTGTCTCTTGGCAACTCTTAGTTTCAGCTCCCTCCATAAATTTTCTATAGGATTAAGGTCTGGAGACTGGCTAGGCCACTTCATGATCTTAATGTGCTTCTTCTTGAGCTACTCTTTTGTTGCCTTGTCGGTATGTTTTGGGTCATTGTCGTGATGGAAGACCCATCCACGACCCATTTTCAGTGTTCTGGCTGAGGGTATAATGTTCTAATCCAAGATTTTACAATACATGGGCCCGTCCTTTCGCCCCTCAATGCGGCAAAGTCGGCCTGTACATTTAGCAGAGAAACAGCACCAAAGCATAATGTTTCCACCTCCGTGTTTGACTGTAGAAATAGTGTTCTTAGGTTCATAGTCAGCACTTTTTTCAAACACGGTCAGTCGAGTTAATGCCGAAGAGCTCAATTTTGGTTTTATTTGACCACAGCACTTTCTCCCAGCCCTTCTCTGAATCATTTAGATGTTCATTGACATAGTTCAGACGGGCCTGTACATGTGACTTTTTAAGGAACTTGCGGATGTTGCAGGATTTCAATCCATGAGCCCTCACTTTTCTCATGATCATCCTTACCCCATGAGGCGAAATCTTGCATGGAGCTCCAGACCGAGGGGGATTGATGGAATAATCACTTCAACAGTCTCCTTCTCACTAAGCTTATTGCTGATGGTCTTGTAACCCATTCCAGCCTTGTCCCTGACGTCTTTTGACAGCTCTTTAGTCTTGCCCGTGACAGTGAGGTTTGAATGGAAGAAAGATCCTGTGGACAGATGTCTTTTATACACATAACGAGTTGTCGTTAGGAGCACCTTATTAAATTGACAGGACTAATCTGTAGCCAGTCTGTGGGAGTCTGTTGGTTGGTAGAGTACCAAATACTTATTTTGCTGACTGAACTGCATCTAAATTTATAACATTTGTATCATTTGTTTTTTTTTGGAATTTTGGTTGATATTCTGTCTCTATCATTTAAAATACACCTATGATAAAAATTATAGACCCTTAATTTTTTTGCAAGTGGGCAAACTTACAAAATCTGCAGGGGTTAAAATAATTATTTTCCCCACTGTGTATATATATATATCTCAGTAGATGGCCAAGGTTTTGTGGAAAATACAAATTATTAAGTGAAGTGTAACGTTAATGCAACTGCATACAAATTTTAAACAATTGTGCACTTCAACATTGTGGCAACAGCTTGAGGAAGGCTCTCTCTGTTCTAGTATGACCGTGTCCAATGCACAATGCCAGCTCCATGAAAGCATGGAATGATGAGTTTAATGTGGAAGTACATGAATGGCCTTCACAAAGCCCTGACCTCAACCCTACTAAACAGATTTGACAAGAATTGGAATGCTGATTGTGAACCAGGTTTTCTTATCCAACATCAATATCTGACCTGACACAACTGCTCTTTTACTGTAGTTGAATAGGCACAAATTGCCACTAGAGATGAGCTCGGTGTTCGAGTCGAACATAAGTTCGACTCGAACATCGGCTGTTCGACGAACATCGAACGATTTGGGCCGTTCGCGCCAAATTCGAGTGACGCGAACGGCCCACAATACACTGCGCCATCGCAGTGCAATCCCGGCGCTGTGATTGGCCAAGCATGCACTGTGACCCCGCATGCTTGGCCAATCACAGCGCCGGCAGCTAGAAGAGCCATAATTGGCCACAGGCAGGTTGCCTGTGGCCAATTATAGCTCAGGGGGTTTAGCACACGCCCCACACTATAAAAGGCCGCCAGCGCCGCGGCCTTGTGTAGTGTGTTCTGGCGCAGGGAAAGAGTTACATAGGCAGGGACAGTGTCAGTGCTATTTGTACCTCAAACTTGTGTGTAGGGAGAGAGAAGGCTAGGCAGGGAGAGTGTCAGTGTCATATTCTTTGCTAAACCCTGTGTGCAGGGAGAGAGAAGGATAAGCAGGGGACAGTGTCAGTGTCACATTCTTTGCTAAACCTTGTGTGCAGGGAGAGAGAAGGATAGGCAGGGAGAGTGTCAGTGTCATATTCTTTGATAAACCTTGTGTGCAGAGAGAGAGAAGGATAGGCAGGGGACAGTGTCAGTGTTATTGTTGCTAAGCCTCCTGCACATTATACACCTGAAGTTAGCCCGTATTGCTGTGTTTTCCTGGTGTGTTACACCAACAGGCATTTGCAGCACTTACAGCGGGCGGAGTGTGCCTCCTGCACATTATAAACCTGAAGTTAGCCCGTATTGCTGTGTGATTCCTGCATAGTAGTGTGATTCCTGCAAAATATACTCCTGAAGCTAGGCCTTATTGCTGGTTTTCCCATCTCCCTGCAGGCCATTAGAATGTCTGGAAGGCAAACAAGGAGAGGCAGACAGTCAGGAGCCAATAAAAGAGGGCAAGCAGGCTCTGTGTCTAGAGACAACAGTGCTGGTCGTGGACGCGGTGCATCGCCATCAGCACGTGGCCATGGGACGCGCTTGTCCTTCTTTTCGGCAGCTGGACGTGTTGAGCCGCATCATGCCGAAGACTTGGTAGAGTGGATGACCAAGCCCTCCTCATCCTCCTCATCCTCTCTCGCCCAGGCTCAGGGTACTGGCAAAGCAGCTGCCAAAGCGTCCTCTTCCCTGGTATCAATGTCATCATCAGTCACTCCTTCCCTAGACCAACCATGTCCTCCTGAGGAGTCCCCCGAACTGTTTGAGCACAGTGTTGGGTACATGCTCCAGGAGCATGCCCAGCGTTTCGAAGGGTCTGATGATGATACCCAGCTAGAGGAAGGCAGTAGCGTGAGAGCAGAGAGAGGGGATGCTCAAGAAGGACACCAATCTGGCAGTCATGTTCCAGCAGCTGCAGCATACTGCCAGATTGGCTCCAGTGATGAGGAGGGAGGGGATGATGAGGTCACTGACTCCACGTGGGTGCCTAATAGGAGAGAGGAGGAGGAGGAGGAGGAGGATGAGGAGGAGGCACATCTCCAACGAGGCAGGATGCCCTCGGGGGGGGGCAGCGTAAGGGCAGCACACCGACGGAATCACACCGCAGAGCTCCGCCTGTGCAGGGCGCTGCCTCTGCCCGTTATTCAAAAAGTTCTTTGGTGTGGGCCTTTTTTGAGTCGAGTGCATCAGATCGCACAGCTGCTGTTTGCAACATATGTCTCAAGCGTATATCGCGTGGCCAAAACATCACCCGCTTGGGCACCACATGCTTGACCAGACATATGTTGACCTGCCATGCAGCTTGTTGGCAAGCCTACCTTAAAGACCCACACCAAAGAACAAAGCGGACCTCTCCTTGCACCGCATCAGCTGGGATCTCCAACCCCACTATACCTTCAGTCCTCTCTGAAACCTGCACTGAGAGGAATGAAGGTGTAGAATTAGGTGTGTCACAGCCAAGTACTTGCGGGCACTCTGCTAGCAGTACACCAACGTCCGATTCTAGCAGGCAAATTTCCCTGCCCCAGCTGCTGGACCGTCAAAAGAAGTTCACTCCCAGCCATCCACATGCCCAGCGGTTGAATGCTAGCTTGGCTAAATTGCTAGCGCTTCAACTGCTGCCTTTTCAGTTGGTAGACTCGGCCCCCTTCCGTGAATTTGTGCAATGTGCGGTTCCTCAGTGGCAGGTTCCCAAACGCCCTTTTTCTCACGGAAGGCGATTCCGGCTCTCTACCGGCATGTGGAAGGCAATGTCTTGGCCTCGCTGGACAGGGCGGTCAGCGGTAGGGTGCATATTACCGCTGACTCATGGTCCAGCAGGCATGGACAGGGACGTTACCTTTCTTTCACGGCCCATTGGGTCACTCTTTTGGCAGCTGGGAAGGATGCAGGACAAGGTGCAGTAGTGTTGGAGGTTGTTCCGCCGCCACGCCTCCAAAATGCTACTGCTGGTTGTGACACACCTCTCTCCTCCACCCCCTCCTCTTCTTCTTCCTCCATGGCCTCTTCCTGTGCTTTGTCCTCTGAACCAGCGGTGCTCCGTAGGCGTTCAAGGGGCTACGCAAGTACGCAGGCAAAAAGATGCCATGCCGTGCTTGCGCTGGTGTGTTTGGGGGACAGGAGCCACACTGGGGCAGAGGTTCTGTCTGCTCTGCAGGGGCAGGCCAAGAGGTGGTTGACGCCACGCCAGCTTAAGCCAGGAATATCGGTTTGCGACAATGGCACCAACCTCCTCTCCGCCCACCGACAGGGACAACTGACCCATGTGCCCTGTGTGGCTCACGTCCTTAACCTGGTGGTGCAGCGGTTCTTGGGCAGGTACCCGGGCTTACAGGATGTCCTAAGGCAGGCCAGGAAAGTCTGTGTGCATTTCCGCAGATCTTATAATGCCAGTGCTCGCCTGGCTGAGCTGCAAAAGGAGTTGAACCTGCCCAAGAACCGCCTTATATGTGACATGCCCACCAGGTGGAACTCAACATTGGCCATGCTGCAGCGGCTGCACACGCAGCAGAGGGCCATCAATGAGTACCTGTGCGACTACGGCACCAGGACAGGGTCAGGGGAGCTCAGGTTTTTTTCACCACGCCAGTGGGGCATGATCAGGGATGCATGCACTGTCCTGGCACCATTTGAGGAGGCCACGAGGATGGTGAGCAGTGACAGTGCATGCATCAGTGACACTGTACCTCTTGTCCACCTGTTGGAACATACGCTGCGTGGAATAATGGACAGGACACTTGAGGCAGAACAGAGGCAGGAAGAGGAGGACTTCCTTGCCTCTCAAGGCCCCCTTTACCCAGACAGTGTTCCTTCTGTCCCACCCATCGCACAGGAAGAGGAGGAGGAGGATTGTGTCAGCATGGAGGTGGAGCCTGGCACTCAGCATCATCAGCAGCAGTCTTTTAGGGATGATTTACAGTCCCAAGAAACCAGTGGACTTGTACGTGGCTGGGAGGAGGTGGCTGCGGATCATGTCGTCCTTAGTGACCCAGAGGACTGCGGACCGAATGCCTCAGCTAACCTACGCTGCATGGCCTCCCTGATCCTGCAAAGTCTGCGGAAGGATCCTCGTATTCTTCGGATCAAGGAGAGGGACCATTACTGGCTGGCCACTCTCCTTGATCCACGGTACAAGGGTAAGGTTGCGGACCTTATCTTACCGTCGCAGAGGGAGCAGAGGATGAGACAACTCCGGGAGGCCTTGCAGAAAGGTCTGTGCAACGCGTTCCCAGAGACTGGGAGGTTACAAACTCCTGGTCCTGGACAACGAGTTGCTGAGGCTTCGGTCAGTCAAAGAAGGAGCGGTGGGGAAGGTGGCCATCTGACTGATGCGTTTAGACAATTCTTTAGTCCGCAGCCCCAAGGTATGATAGGTTCCAGCAACCATCGCCAGCGTCTGATATACATGGTGCAGGAATACCAAGGGGCAAGGTCAGACTTGGACACCTTCCCCACCGAAAATCCTCTGGCTTACTGGGTCTTGAGGATGGATCACTGGCCAGAGCTTGCACAGTATGCAATTGAGCTACTGGCCTGTCCTGCATCCAGCGTTCTTTCAGAACGCACATTCAGTGCTGCTGGAGGATTTGTCACGGATCACAGGGTGCGCCTGTCCACCGACTCGGTTGATCAACTGACCTTCATAAAGATGAACCAGTCTTGGATCACCACCAGCTACCAAACACCTGAAGCTGATATAACAGACTCATTTATTTTCAAATGTCACATCCCTTTAAGACTGATGCTGATGCTGAGAGACTGTCCTGTTATGTTGACTGACTATCCTCCTCCTCCTCAATGATCCGATTGATGATGATAGCTTGGAAGAACATTTTTGTTTCTGGGTGCCGCCACCAGTGGCTAAGGCCCAATTTTTCAGCCCCTGTTTAACAGGGGCATGTAATTACAATTTTTTATGCAATGCTTTGCAGCATGGCTCATTCCTGCACTCCAACTAGAGTATCTGGGAGAGGTTGCAGTGTCGTGGCACCAGCACCAGTGGCTAAGGCCCAATTTTTCAGCCCCTGTTTAACAGGGGCATGTAATTACAATTTTTGATGCAATACTTTGCAACAGGGCTCATTGCTGTGCTCCAAGTACAGTATCTGTGAGGGGTTGCAGTGTTGTGGCACCAGTGCCTAAGGCCCAATTTGTCTGCCCCTGTTTAACAGGGGCATGTAATTACAATTCTTGATCTAATAATTCACAGCAGGGCCCATTCCTGCACCCACCAAGAGTAACTGTGAGGCCTTACAGTGTTGTGTCAACACCACCACCACCACCACCAAAGGCCCAATTTTTCAGCCCCTGTTCAACAGGGGCATGCAATTACAATTCTTGATCTAATAATTCACAGCAGGGCCCATTCATGCGCCCACCAAGAGTAACTATGAGGGCTCACAGTGTTGTGGCAACACCAACATGTAAGGGGCAAATTTCAGCTGAGTATATACGGCAGGCCCCTAGTTTCAAACATCCAACTTACAAACGAATCCTCCTTGCAAACGGAAGGATACAACAGGAAGTGAGAGGAAATCTACCCCTAGGAAGGCAAATTCTCTCCTGTAAGAGTTAATATGGGAAAAAAAGTGTCTCCTCTCCACTGATGCTTTATCACCAATTCTTGTTTCAATAAAAACCCCAAATTTTCAAAAAACATTTGTCATTAGGACGGAAAGTGAGGTGAACTGTTCTGAACAGGTGCACACTGCACAGACAGCAAAACAAATGTTACAGGGGTGATAACCCTTCCCTATGTTTTCCAAAAAGCTTAAAAATTGATTTTTGGGCTGGAGCTACACTTAAACAATGTACCTGTTCAAAATTACAAACAGATTCTACATAAGAACAAACCTACAGTCCCTGTCTTGTATGCACCGCCTGTATACGGCTGTTCAGAGTATATAGGGCCTTTTTTCTTTTGTGTGCGGGGTTCCCCTTAATATCCATACAAGACCCAAAGGGGCTGGTAATGGGCTGGGGTAGGGGGGTGTGATGGGGTAGCTATGCCATTTTTCTTAAAGATTTTCATCCATATTACCGGGACCAGACATTACATTAAAGCCGCAAGCAGTTTTAAATGGCTTTTTTTCCTTTAGAAATGTAATTTTGTGCAGGGACAGTTCTAAACACGGGAAACACGTGGCACTTCACAGGCATACTTTAGACACCCCCCAGGTATGATATTTAAAGGAATATTTGACTTTTTTTTTTCACTTTATGCATCATTAACCACTTGACCACTGGGCACTTAAACCCCCTTAATAACCAGACCAATTTTCAGCTTTCGGTGCTCTCACATTTTGAATGACAATTACTCAGTCATACAACACTGTACCTATATGAATTTTTTGTCCTTTTTTGCACAGAATAGAGCTTTATTTTGGTGGTATTTAATCACCGTTGGATTTTTTATTTTTTGCGCTATAAGAGAAAAAAGACTAAAAATTCTGTAAAAAAAAGATTTTTTTTTTGTTTCTGTTATAAAATTTAGCAAATTACTATTTTTTCTTCATAAATTTTGGCCAAAATTTATACTGCTACATATCTTTGGTAAAAATAAGTACAAATTGGTGCATATTATTTGGTCTTTGTGAAAGTTATAGAGTCCACAAGCTATGGTGCCAATATCTGAAAATTGATCACACCTGAAGTACTGACGGCCTATCTCATTTCTTGAGACCCTAACATGCCAGAAAAGTACAAATACCCCCCAAATGACCCCTTTTTGGAAAGAAGACATTCCAAGGTATTTAGAAAGAGGCATTGTGAGTTTTTTGAAGTTGTCATTTTTTCCCACAATTCTTTGCAAAATCAAGATTTTTTTTTCTCTTTTTTTTTTTTTTCACAAAATTGTCATATTAGCAGGTTATTTCTCACACACAGCATATGCATACCACAAATTACACCCCAAAACACATTCTGCTATTCCTCCCGAGTATGGCGATACCACATGTGTGAGACTTTTACACAGCGTGGCCACATACAGAGGCCCAACATGCAGGTAGCACCTTCAGGCGTTCTGGAGAACCCAGGCCAATTCTGACATTTCTCTCCTACATGTAAAAATCATCATTTGTTTGCTAGAAAATTACATAGAACCCCAAAACATTATATATGTTTTTTTAGCAAAGACCTTAGAGAATATAATGGTGGTCATTGCAACTTTTTATCTCGCACGATATTTGCGCAGCAATTTTTTAACGCGTTTTTTACGTAAAAAAATATTTTGTGCTAAAAAAAAAAAAAACAGTAAAGTTAGCCCAATGTTTTTGCATAATGTGAAAGATGAAGTTATGCCGAGTAAATAGATACCTAACATGTCACCCTTCAAAATTGCACACGCTCGTGGAATGGCGCCAAACTTCGCTACTTAAAAATCCCCATAGGCGACGTTTTAAATATTTTTACTGGTTACATGTTTTGAGTTACAGAGGAGGTCTAGGGCCAGAATTATTGCTCTCGCTCTAACGTTCACGGCGATACCTCACATGTGTGGTTTGAACACCGTTTTCATATGTGGGCGGGACTTACGTATGCGTTTGCTTCTGTATGCGAGCTCACGGGGACAGGGGCGCTTAAAAAAATATATATATTTTTTTATTGTTCATTTTACTTTATTTATTTTAGTTTGACATGTTTTTCCGCTCCAAAAAAATTTTTGATCACTTTTATACCTATTACAAGGAACGTAAACATCCCTTGTAATAGGAATATGGCATGACAGGTCCTCTTTACAGTGAGATATGGGGTCAATAGGACCCCACATCTCACTTCTAGGCTGGGAAGCCTGAAAAAAAAACAAAAAAAACAAAAAACAATCCTGGCATTGATCATAGCGGTGAGTCGGTAGAAGCACCGGAGGGTGGCGGGGGGGGACATCCCCTCTCGCCTCCCGTAAGAATGATCAAGCGGTGGAACAGCCACTGTGATTGTTGTTATGGTGTAGGGAATCGCCGGCTGAAAAAGCTGATATCTGAATGATGCCTGTAGCTGCTCCCATCATTCAGATATCCCCGCACATAGTCAAGGATGTCATATGACGGCCGGCGGGCGGGAAGTGGTTATTGCAGAGTATTGCCGGGTATTGCGGAGTATTGCCGGGTATTGCGGAGTATTGCCGGGCATTGCGGAGTATTGCAGGGCATTGCGGAGTATTGCAGGGTATTGCACAGGGGGTATTGCGCAGAGTATTGCAGAGTATTGTGCAGGGTATTGCAGGGTATTGTGCAGAGTATTGTGCAGAGTATTGTGCAGGGTATTGCAGAGTATTGTGCAGGGTATTGCAGAGTATTGTGCAGGGTATTGCAGAGTATTGTGCAGGGTATTGCAGAGTATTGTGCAGAGTATTGTGCAGGGTATTGCAGAGTATTGTGCAGGGTATTGCAGAGTATTGCGCAGGGTATTGCAGAGTATTGCGCAGGGTATTGCAGAGTATTGCGCAGGGTATTGCGAAGGGTATTGCAGGGTATTGCAGAGTATTGCGCAGGGTATTGCAGAGTATTGCGCAGGGTATTGTGCAGGGTATTGCAGAGTATTGCACCAGGGTATTGCAGAGTATTGCACCAGGGTATTGCAGAATATTGCACCAGGGTATTGCAGAGTATTTTGCAGGGTATTGCAGAGTATTGCGCAGGGTATTGCGCAGGGTATTGCAGAGTATTGCGCAGGGTATTGCAGAGTATTTTGCAGAGTATTGCAGAGTATTGCACCAGGGTATTGCAGAGTATTTTGCAGAGTATTGCGCAGGCTAATTTGCAGAGTATTGCGCAGGGATGGATGGATTGCTGGATCTGTGACTGCAATTGTCACAGATCCAGCCCACAGATGACATGGGGGAGGGAGCGGACATGATCCGCTCCCTCCCCTCTCCTCTCACACTGTACCGATCGGTACAGAGAGGGGAGAGAGGAACCGGCGTCATCACATGACGCCGGTTTGTTTACAAGTGATTGCTCCGTCATTTGACGGAGCGATCACGTGGTAAACGGCCGCTATCAGCGGCGATTTACCGCGATTCGTGATGCGCCGGGTCGTCACGGAGATTCCCGTGTGCGCGCCCCAGGGGGCGCGCGGGAGCGCGATTCTGGGAGGACGTTATATAACGTCCTCCCAGAGTTAAGCAACCACCTTGTCTACGTTATTTGTCGGCAGGTGGTTGCCAAGTGGTTAAAATGACTGCTCCCGAAAAACTGCCGTTTGTAAAACTTCTTTTTGCATTGATACATGTCCCCTGGTGCAGAACCCGGGTTCCCAAACCCTTTTTAGGACAATAACATGCATAATAGTCATTATAATTAGCACTTTAGATTTCGAATGTTCGCATCCATTGTATTTAATAGGGTTCTAAAGTTTGTGCGAACTTTCGGTCCGTTCGCGGGTTCTGGTGCGAACCGAACCCGGGGGTGTTCGGCTCATCACTAATTGCCACAGACTTTAAAGGGGGAGTGGGGGATGGTTTTGGCATTGGATGTCCAACAAGATCATGTAGGTGTGAAGATCAGGAGTTCCCAAACTCTTGGCCCATGTTCATAGCCAAAAGCGCCTACAATGGGTATGTGAACATCAGAAGGACCAGAGAGCAATGGAAGAAGGTGGCCTGGTCTGATGAATCACGTTTTCTTTTACATGATATGGATGGCCGGGTGCGTGTGTGTCACTTACCTGAGGCAAGCCAGCTGAGGCAGTGTGGTGCTTTGTGCAATATTCGGCTGGGAAACCGTGCGTCCTGCCATTCATGTGGATATTGAAAAGAGAAAATTGCGTTAAAAAGTCCAAAATTTAAAAATACTAGAAAGTCTGAAATAATATAAAGTCCCAAAAATGTGCACAAATGGAACGAATGCTTATATCATAATTGATGGTAGTTGTGTTGAAAACTGATGAAATGCATGCTTACCAAAAAGCAAGTTATTAAGACAGGTGGTTATAGCCCAGCCCAGGCCTTTGGTTAGTGAAAGGGCACTAACTGATCCAATGATAATAAATTCTCCAGGTGGATGAGAGGTGAGCTCCTCACACATTAAACAATTGGTTGACCCAAAAGAGAAGAAAACATCATAGCGTAATCCTGTCTAATTTCACAACCCCAATGGGACTGATGCACTTACAATACTGATAGATATTTATGCATTAAATTGCACCCAGTGTATGGTCCCTCACAACTGAAACACCACGGTCCGCGTGAAAGACCTCCTTACCAGATATCAGTTAATAGGTACAGACAGAAGTGTTGAAAAACCCCAGGAATGACACTGCAGTGTGCACCACCACCATAAGAGATGTCCCCTTACCGGACTGCAGATAATAAAAGCAAACAATCACTAGTAGGTCTCCTCCAATGAAATCCAATGAAAGGCAAAACAGATAGGGATAATCACTGCAGTGTACCACCACCGTTAAAAGATGTCTCCTTACCACACGGCTAATATTGAAGGCAAATAGTAACTGGTAGGTGTCATCTATAAGGCCCCGGTAAGGTGCTGCTGGATGGATGGATACAAATGGCTCCGTATATGATCCGTGTACTCCGTGTTGGGCGTGGGACAGTATGTTAGCCCAAGGAGAAATAAAGAACCATAGTGTAATACCATACGACTAATTTAATAAATATAAGCGGTTACACTTACGAAATTGTAGTTAAAAGGTTGCATGTAGTATACAAAAATCCGGCCGGCTGCAATACAAAGCTCCCGTCCTCGACGAGAAGGCATGGTGACGTCAGCACGTACCTCCTCAGACGCGTTTCGTCATAACAGACATTCTCAATGAGGAACAGGTAGCGTGCTGACTCACTACCAGAAATAACAACCCAGCCCACTCTGAGTCCCAGACACGAATCTGTTGCCACCATCTTAGTAATTGGCAGCCCTGATCTGTCCTATAAAAACTTTATTCAGGCTTATCCCTGTCTGAGCAAAAACACAGAATTTCTATAAGAACGGCAGAGGACAATATCCCACACATCACTATGAGTAACATGTGTATAAAGAAGAAAAAAAGGGAAGAAAAAACTTTATATTTTAATGCTCAGCATGATAAACAGTGAGCGCAATGATACTCGTTTTGCAAATAACGTAAATATAATATTGCACCTTTGAAGTTTAATAAAAGTGAAAAGTGTTCCCCTAATGCCAATACGTGATTAATTATATTAGCACTGGAGGAAAAATAATATTGTGAATAAATTAAATGTGAATAAATTGCATCTAATGACAAAGATTACCGGTATTAAATAACATATGTGCATTATTGATGAATGAGCATAAATTTATATTAAACGTGACAAATAAATTATAAGTGTGTAAAAAATTTATATGTAAACATAATAGGTACTTGAACCGCCCTAACTAAAAGCACCGTTCAGCGCTCAGGAAATAGCAATCAAGGTCTGTGAGAGCCCGCAGTACAATGTGAATACTAAAACTTACAGAAGCTGCTTAAATAAAACAAACATGCATAAACAGTAATATTTAGGCCTCATGCCCACGGATGTTTTTACAGCCGCGTTTTTGAGCATTTTTTACAGTTTAAAAACGCCTGTCCATGTTAGTCTATAGCTTCATGCCCACCTAGACGTTTTTGAGCTGCAAATAGCATAGGCGTTTTTAAGCTGTAAAAAAAAAAAACAGGACCAGTGCGTTCCCCGGCGTCTGCGTTAGGCATAAAAAAACGCTTAAAAACGCACAAAAAAAATATGGTCGAAAAATGTATACAATAATGGACAGGCGTTTTTAAGCTGTAAAAAACGCGGCTGTAAAAACATCTGTGGGCATGAGGCCTTAAACTCTCAAAGTCCCAGAGTCCACAATAACACTGTAGCAGCGCTACCATCAAGCCCCCGTTTGAAAGCCTTCTATATGTAATGCATATAGGAAACAGTAGTGAAGCAGAGGATGGATGTGATTAATCAAGAGTCTCTACACAGTGCTCCTTTCACCAAGGGATGTTCACCACGTGGGGGGATTTTTGGGGATGCACTCACCAAATGTAAGAATCAGATAAGCATCAAATCAACATAGCCATCCGCCGTTTGTACTGCACTCTCCACCAATTTCTCTTGCTTAATATGGGGGTCGGCAATCACATGTGAGGGAAATAAATATCCACATAGAGTAGTACCATTTATAAAGTTTATTGGAACCCCACAGTACCCCCTTACAAATATGCGTACCCAAAAGTAAAAGATCTCAGGCAATGTATAAAATATGTATTTGTGAGTGTGATCGTTAGGACATTCAAAACACTGAAGACATCGGAGTTGCCAGTTCCTTCCGCGTCTTCCTGGTTCCTAGTCCGTGGAGCGCACGCGTCACTTCCGATTAGACGACAAGGAGTCATGCACTGACGCCTTTTGTCATTTCCTGACTTCATCTAAGGGCGTGACTCCTAGTGTCAACAACCAGCTTTATGTATATGTAGCGGCCTTACTCCCTTCTCTCGTGAATCGGTTATCCGATAGCTCTTGTCTAGGGATATCTTGTATGCGAGAGTGAGATGCGCTACGGCCCATGTCCTCCCCATTGCAGCGGGTGAGGTGAAGGCAAGTACCTGTTGTTCTCCTCGGGCCTGTGTGTTTCTTTAAGAGCCAAGTCTGTTGTGCTGACACTTCCCTTCGCTCCCATTAACCAGAGTACCACACACCGATAAGGGTCCAACCCTTGTTTATTATAGCACACGAATAAACAGTCCTTTGCTAGCTGACTGGTTGGGACCCATAAAACAGTTCAATACGGTGGGGTGAGCAGGTCGAGGCACAGTCCTAACAATCAAACTAAACAACTGTGGTTTCACCAGCGGTTGCTACAGCCATCGGCTTGAGAGAGAACTTGAATCTTTGGAGTCTCTACCAGCGACTCTAGAGATCATGAACTGGAGTACCTTCGCTGCATTGCGGCCCCTGTCAGGGGGAAGATGTCCCTCCAAGGGAGTTACCAGAGGCCCCTCTGTCACCGGGTTGATGCTGCTCCGTGCTCTTCAGAAGGGTAACCTCTCCGGCCTCCTCGCCTCGGATACGGGCCCCATCCACCTCAGGGTCCCTCGGACTCATCCGCCCTTGGGAGCCCAGTCAAAGTCACTGGGCTCCAGGCCTCCGGTGTAGTACCTCACCCCAGGCTTAAGGTGCCTGAGATGGACGCCAACACTGCTCCGACCAGGCCATGGGCACCTGAGCCGGAACTCCGGACCGCCAGCACCCAGGCCAAGGGTGCCTGGGTGCGGAATAGCAAGAAGACCTTGTGGCGAGGGCGTCTACCCCCTTTTATGCCCTCCTCCCAGCAGGCACAGCAGGTTCCCCGCCCCGCTGTACCACTGCCAGAGTAGGACAAAAAGGGTGCAGCACTGCGGCAGTGGTTCTACCTCGACTTGGGACAACATCGCCACCCACAGGTCAAGGAGAACAGCACACTACCAAAGTCCTCCACGACTTAAATGGTCTAAACCCTCTCATGATTGGTACATCCTGGATCATACTACCACCCAGGTGCTCCCCCTAGATTTAGACCCCCGCTACATATACATCGCTCCTGCCTCTTGCGTGACGTCAGATGCACTGGCGTACGTCCGGCGCCATCGCACCTGCATAGTTGAAGATGTAAACAATGCCAAGCAGTGGGCGGAAGTGAAACAACCAGTAAACCTGCGTTGCAAGCCACAACCCCCCTCACACTGCGTAATCGCTTGGCTATGTGGATATTTATTTCTCTCACATGTGATTGCAGACCCCCATATTAAGCAAGAGCAATTGGTGGAGAGTGCAGTACAAACGGCGGATGGCTATGTTGATTTGATGCTTATCTGATTCCTACATTTGGTGAGTGCATCCCCAAAAGGGGAATAAAATCCCCCCACGTTGTGAACATCCCTTGGTGAAAGGAGCACTGTGTAGAGACTCTTGATTAATCACATCCATCCTCCTCTGCTTCACTACTGTTTCCTATATGCATTACATATAGAAGGCTTTCAAACGAGGGTTTGATGGTAGCGCTGCTACAGTGTTATTGTGGACTCTGGGACTTTGAGAGTTTAAATATTACTGTTTATGCATAAAAAATGTATATATGTGTGAAAAAAATATTATTATTGTTATGTATATACTAATGAATAGTATTAGAAAAAACCTTAAAAAATATAAAAAAATTATTACAAATTTTTTTGGTCATTATATTCCCTTTTACAGAAATCTTCCATATAAATTCGTATGTGAAAGATGTATGTATAAAAAACCACGATTGATTTTTCTTAGAAGTATATACCTAAACCACACACCAATAAATTAATAAAAAATATATATAAAAAAATTATATAAAAAATATATATACATATAACATCCCCTGGCCAGATAGTAATAATGACACAACCCCACTAGCCTATAACTTTAAAATTGTAGAAAGTATAAAAACAACGATCATATACGTGACTCAGACCAGGTTTACAAAAGTTTATGAATTATCAATAAAAGTTTTTGCCCAGACAGGGATAAGCCTGAATAAAGTTTTTACAGGATAGATCAGGGCTGCCAATTACTAAGATGGCGGCAACAGATTTGTGTCCGGGACTCAGACCGGGGCGGGTTGTTATTTCTGGTGGTGAGTCAGCACGCTATCTGTTCCTCATTGAGAAATTCTGTTATGACGAAACGCGTCTGAGGAGGTACGTGCTGACATCACCATGCCATCTCGTCAAGGACGGGAGCTTTGTATTGCAGCCGGCCGGCTTTTTGTATACTACATGCAACCTTTTAACTGCAATTTCTTAAGTGTAACCGTTTATATTTAATAAATTAGTCGTATGGTATTACACTATGGTTCTTTATTTCTCCTTGGGCTAACATACTGTCCCACGCCCAACACGGAGTACACGGATCATATACGGAGCCATTTGTATCTATCCATCCAGCATCACCTTACCGGGGCCTTATAGATGACACCTACCAGTTACTATTTGCCTTCAATATTAGCCGTGTGGTAAGGAGACATCTTTTAACGGTGGTGGTACACTGCAGTGATTATCCCTATCTGTTTTGCCTTTCATTGGATTTCATTGAAGGAGACCTACTAGTGATTGTTTGCTTTTATTATCTGCAGTCTGGTAAGGGGACATCTCTTATGGTGGTGATGCACACTGCGGTGTCATTCCTGGGGTTTTTGAACACTTCTGTCTGTACCTATTAGCTGATATCTCGTGTAGCGACCTCACCCCTCTCACCCCTTCTCATTCTCAGCTTGTCTGTCTCTGTCTAGGGGTGTCAGTAGGGATGAGATACACCACGGCCCATGTCCTCCATAGTGAAGAGGTGAAGGCCAGAAAGATCGGGCTTTGTGTAGGTGTCCTAGAGTCAAATCCTTTCCTCCGTCCTTGACTCCCCCTTTGCTCCTAGTAACCAAAGTTCCACACACTGAATAGGTCAACACAGTTTTATTCTTCTCAGCGAATAAACGTACAGCACAGTCAAGTTGGGACCTTTGCAACAGTTCAGTATTAATGGGAGTAGGTCGAGGCACAATCCTTTAAAGTATCGCTAACCACTGTGGTGTCACCAATGGCGAATAGTCACTGACTATATGAGGTAGAACATGAATTACCTTCGCTAGCACAGCCCCTGTCAGGGGAAGGATATCCGTCCAAGGGACTCACCGGAGGCCTCTCTGTCACCAGCAATGCTGCGCCGCACTCTCCAGAGAAGTTCCGCTCACCAGTCTCCTCGACCTCAGACACTCGCACCCAAGGAGATAGGGCCCCCACGGATTCCTCCACCCTCCACCCTGAGATGGACTCCATCTCTCGCTCCGGCCAGGTCAAGGGCACCTGGGCCCGGAACTCCGTAACGCCAGCACCCAAGCTGAAGGTGCTTGGGTGCGGCTGCGTCCTCCGACTCTGAACCCCAAGGTCAGGGCGTCCGCCCCTTTTATCCCCTCGCCTTTTGCGTCACAGCAGGTTCCCCGCCCAGCTGTACTAGCGCCAGGAAAGGACAAAAAGGAAGCAGTCTTGCGGTGTGGGTTCAACTCCGGCCAGAGCGACAATGCCACCTGCAGGCCGCAGGGAACCTCACACCACCAGAGTCCTCCAAGAACCATAAAAAAGGGTCTCGGATTCCCTAGCAATCAGTGCATCTGGGTTACACTACCACCCAGATGCTTCCCTTAAATTCAAATACCCGCTACACTGGTAAGGAGGTCTTTCACGCAGACCGTGGTGTTTCAATTGTGAGGGACCATCCACTGGGTGCAATTTGATGTATAAATATCTATCAATATTGTAAGTGCATCAGTCCCATTGGGGTTGTGAAATGAGACAGGATTACGCTATGATGTTTTCTTCTCTTTTGGGTCAACCAATTGTTTAATGTGTGAGGAGCTCACCTCTCATCCACCTGGAGAATTTATCATCATTGAATCAGTTAGTGCCCTTTCACTAACCAAAGGCCTGGGCTGGGCTATAGCCACCTGTCTTAATAACTTGCTTTTTGGTAAGCATGCATTTCATCAGTTTTCAACACAACTACCATCAATTATGATATAAGCATTCGTTCCATTTGTGCAAATTTTTGGGACTTTATGTTATTTCAGACTTTCTAGTATTTTTTATTTTTGGACTTTTTAGCACGAATTTCTCTTTTCAATTTGTCTGTGTTATATCCCACAATTATTGCAGCTTTGGACTGGTTCATCCATTTAGATTCACCTTTTAAGCGCAGTTTTTTTCCCTTTATTCATGTGGATATTACTTGACATGTACCGCCTATCTAAACAATGTTGCTTAGATACTAACGGCTTGGTGCCAGATAACATGGAATACCTTCAGAGGTCTAGTGGCGTCCATGCCTTGATGGGCCAGGGCTGCTTTGATGGCAAAAGGGAGACCTACTCAACATTAGGTGGCTGATAGGTATATACTGTATATATAGTCAATAAGGATGAGTCGAACACCCCCCCCCCCCCCCGTTCGGTTTGCACCAGAACTTGCGAATAGGCAAAAAATTTGTTTGAACACGCGAACACCTTTAAGTCTATGGGACACAAACATGAAAAATCAAAAGTGCTAATTTTAAAGGCTTATATGCAAGTTATTGTCATAAAAAGTGTTTGGGGACCTGGGTCCTGCCCCAGGGGACATGTATCAATGCAAAAAAAAGTTTTAAAAACGGCCGTTTTTTCGGGAGCAGTGATTTTAATAATTCTTAAAGTCAAACAATAAAAGTGAAATATTCCTTAAAATTCCGTACCTGGGGGGTGTCTATAGTATGCCTGTAAAGTGTTTACAATTTCCTGGCCGATCGTTGGGAGACTGCATTGATGGGCACTGATAGGCTGCACTGATGGGCACTGATGAGGCTGGATTAATGGGTACTGATAGGCTGCATTTATGGTCATTGATGGGCACTGATGAGGCTGCATTGATGGGCACTGATGAGGCTGCATTGATGGGCACTGATAGGGTGCACTGATGGGCACTGATGAGGCTGCACTGATGGGCATTGATAGGCTCCATTGATGGGCACTGATGAGGCTGCACTGATGGGCACTGATGAGGTTGTGTTGATGGGCACTGATGAGGTTGGGTTGATGGGCATTGATAGGCTTCATTGATGGGCACTGATAGGATGCATTGATTGGCACTGATGAGGCTGCATTGATGGGCACTGATGAGGCTGCATTGATGGGCACTGATGAGGCTGCACTGATGGGCACTGATGAGGTGACACTGATGGGCACTGATAAGCTGCAATGATGAGGCTGCACTGATGGGCACTGATATGCTGCACTGGTGGGCTGCATTGATGGGCACTGATAGGTTGCATTGATGGGCACTGATGAGGTGACACTGATAAGCTGCAATTATGAGGCTGCACTGATATGCTGCACTGATGGGCTGCATTGATGGGCACTGATAGGCTGCATTGATGAGCACTGATGAGACTGCACTGATGGGCAGTGATAAAGTTGTTTAATTATTAATTGTTAATATTTATTTTTGTAAATAAATCCTGCATAAAACATTTAACAGTGTAATTTCATGAGATAATTTATGAGGGCATGTTTAGGGGCGGAATTAGGGGCAGGGCAGGGTAGGGGTTGGATGGGGCAACTGGTGGCGGGTAACTCTTAAGGCCTGACTAGTAGCTCAGGACTTGAAATTTTGAGCCCTGATCTACAGTATAAATATATATATATGTAGCGCACCTCTCCCCAACCTGCATTTAATTAGGCTCACCGCACCACAAGCCCATACCCTCCTGAGTGAGGAGGTTGCGCGGTGTTCGTTTTGGGCCTTGTCTGCGGCCAGAGTCAAAGTCCTCCCAAGAATGATCTCACATCTACCTTAGATAGATGCTAGTCCTCGTTTTCCCCAGGAATGTGAATGTCCACACTAGCTGAAAGTCCAACTCAACATTTATTTCACACAGGATAATAAACAGCCTCTTTGAAAGCAGACAGGTTGGAGCGAAGATACAGGGCAGCTTGGGTGTGGAGGAGGTCCAAACACAAACGTAGCTTAATTCTTTAGACTGTTTAGGTTTCTCAAACAGCTTTGGTGCACGATCTCTGCCACAGACCGTGAGTTTGGTCTCTGCCACAGACCGGAGAACGGGTCACTGCCACTGACCTGGTGAATAGAGCCTTGCCCTATGAAGTCACTGCCACTGACTTGAACGAGTAGGGTCACTGCCACTGACCTGGTGAACTTCCTTCTCAAAGTATTTGGCCCATATCAAGGAGAAAACATCCCTCCGGAGAGTTACCAGAGGCCCTCACCGTCACCACGACTCTGCGCTGGGTCTTCGGAAAGGGTTACCTCCCTGGCCTCCTCATCTCAGATACGGGTGCCCTCGCAAGGTGGCACCCTGGGAGTCCTCGATCCCTAGCGGACCCCAGCCGAAGGTTGCTGGGCCCCGGGCCTTCAAAATAGTACCTCACCCCAGACTGAAGGTGTCTGGGATGGAACAGGAACTCCCCCTCCGGGCCTAAGGCACCCAGAGACGACCCTCCTCATGCCCAGGCCGAAGGTGCCTGGGCGCGGACGAACCACACACACCCAGGCTGAAGGTGCCTGGGCGTGGACGAACGAACCCTAAATGGAAGATGGCCGCCCTTTTATACCCTCTGCCGACAAGCACAGCAGGTTCCCCGCCCCGCCTTACTACTTGCGAGAGGGGACAAAAAAAAGACTCCGCCTTGTATCAGTGGTTCAACCCTGGCCTATGGCGACAGCGCCACCTGTAGGCCAGAGGGAACTGCACACCAACACTATCTCCCATAAACAGAAATGGTCCATTCCTCCTAACAATCAGTGTGTCTGAGCCTAATTAACACTCAGACACTCCCCTTAAATTGAACACCCCGCTGCACATATATATATATATATATATATATATATATATATATATATATATATATATATATGAGTTTTATATACATGCCAGAAAATATACTGCATCTGCCAAAGCTTTATAGTTCTGTTTGGATACCTTTTTGATTCACACACTGTAAATCTGGACAGCCGCTGTCGCATATTGCAGCAACTACCTTTCTGCCCCCAGCCTGCTCATTGAACAATGAATCAGCATTATGATTGCTGAAGGTGCCCCCCTACAGGTTTTCAAGCTATAGAATTAACTCATATTCTATAAAATTTAAACCTATTTGTGATTTATGTTAATATGCTGTAGCGGACCCCCACTCTCTCTCCTTCTGTCTTTAATGGCTTCTCCGGCTCTGGTCTAGGGGTATCTCAGAGGAGAGAGAGGGGCGGGGCACTACGCCAAGCTTTCACCACAGATGTAGTAGGTGTATGCAAAGTTCTGTTACCTTTTGGGTCGGTGTCCTGCAGTAAGAGCTCCTTCTCTGGAACAGTGTCTGTATTAAAAGAGCCCCACACCACTAAAGTCCAACACTCCTTTATTTCCTCAGCATAGAATGTCACACAATCAGTTGGACTTCCTTTAAACGAACAGGGGGTGTGGATACAAGTAAGCCCAGACACAGTGAACTCTCCTATTCCTGTAGTGAGTCGAATAGGCATGGCGCACGGTCTCTGCCACCGACCGTGAAGTGGTAGCTGCCACCTACCGGGTGAACTGTTGCAGCCCCTGCCACAGGCCTGTAGATAACGGTCCTTGCTTGCGACCTTTAAGAGGAATGTCTCTGCCAGACTTTTCCTCAATAGAACCACCTTCCGTGTGTATCAGCCCCTGTTTGAGAGGGCATCCCTCCAGACGGTCTCCGGAGGCCCTCACCCGTCACCGGCAGTCTGCTGCACCAGGTCTTCGGAGAGGCCACCCTCCAGTCCATTGCGTCTTAGATTCGGGTATCCATCCCCCGGATACCCTAGGACGATCCCTCCCGGGCGGAACCCAGTGGAAGAAGCTGGGCCCCAGGCTAGGACAAGTACCTCACTCCAGACCGAAGGTGTCTGGGATGGCTCCCGAACTCCCGGTGTCCAGGCCTAGGCCACCTGGACACCGCCCACGGACAGCAGCCCTCAGGCTAAAGGTGCCTGGGACTCGAAGACCCCGTGACAAAGATGGCTGTCCCCTTTATACCCTCTCCCGGCAAGCACGGCGGGTTCCCCGCCCCACCATTCTGCTCCTGAGGGAGGACAAAAAGGAGGTACGGCACACAGCAATGATTCAACCCCAACCCAGGGCGACAGCGCCACCCACTGGGCTGCTGGGAATTACACATCACTAATGTCTCTGCCAAGTTCAAATTTACACCCGGGAAAGTATATACCCGCTACAATGCCATCAGGGCAGATCTTATTATATTACATTGCAGGCCCATGGGAACTGAACATTTTATTACACTTAGCTTTATATTCAATTTACAGTCTTTTCATTGTTACTACATGCCTTATTCTTGCCAATATAAGGTTTAGTGGGAAACCAGTTCAGGTACTATATGCATGGGGTTTCTCGGCAAACAAAATGTTTTATTATTTACTCTAGAACAGACGTAGAAGAAGAAGCATGTGATAATGGCGGGGAGAAAGGTTTATATGAAAATGGGGATCATTAATTGATACATTTCTGTTCCGATTCTTTAGCCAGTCTGCTCTTGGAAATTGGGAAATTAAGCACCTGGATAATGTTTTTTCTTTATAGTTTAGGAGGACAGTGATCTATAAACAATAAATCTATTTAGATTATTAAAGCCTGGTTCTCCCTACCCTCAGATTGGTAGTGTAGCACTGACCCCCGAAGGAGCTGCTGAATTTGATTGGGCCTGTACTCTGCTTTTACACCCCCAATAACTTGGCTCAATCCCCTTGACACAGCTGTGGTGCAATGTTGATGTGGAGCTAAATGGTGAAGGATAACCCCACAATATACATGTAGCGACCTCACCCCTCTCACCCCTTCTCGTTCTCGGCTTGTCTGTCTTTGTCTAGGGGTGTTAGTATCGGGGGGAGGGATGAGATACACCATGGCCCATGTCCTCCATAGTGAAGAGGTGAAGGCCAGCAAGATCGGGCTTTGTGTAGGTGTCCTAGAGTCAAATCCTTTCCTCCGTCCTTGACTCCCTCTTTGCTCCTAGTAACCAGAGTTCCACACACTGAATAGGTCCAACACAGTTTTATTCTTCTCAGCGAATAAACATACAGCACAGTCAAGTTGGGACCTTTGCAACAGTTCAGTATTAATGGGAGTAGGTTGAGGCACAATCCTTTAAAGTATTGCTAACCACTGTGGTGTCACCAATGGCGAAAAGTCACTGCCACTGACTATATGAGGTAGAACATGAATTACCTTCGCTAGCACAGCCCCTGTCAGGGGAAGGATATCCGTCCAAGGGAGTCACCGGAGGCCTCTCTGTCACCAGCAATGCTGCGCCGGACTCTCCAGAGAAGTTCCGCTCACCAGTCTCCTCGACCTCAGACACGGGCACCCAAGGAGTTAGGGCCCCCTAGGATTCCTCTACCCTCGCGGAACTCTGTCAAAGGTACTGAGCCCCAGGCATCCGCCATAGTACCTCACCCCAGGCTAAAGGTGCCTGAGATGGACTCCATCTCCCGCTCCGGCCAGGTCAAGGGCACCTAGGACTGGAACACCGGAACGCCAGCACCCAGGCTGAGGGTGCCTGAGTGTGGCTGTGTCCTCCGACTCCGAACTCTGAACCCCGTGGTAAGGGCGTCCGCCCCTTTTATCCCCTCTCCCTTTGTGTCACAGCGGGTTCCCCGCCCCGCCGTACCAGCGCCAGGGGAGGACAAAAAGGCACAGTCTTGCGGTGTGGGTTCAACTCCGGCCAGGGCGACAATGCCACCTGCAGGCCGCAGGGAACCTCACACGACCAGAGTCCTCCAAGAACCATAAAAGGGTCTCGGATTCCCTAGCAATCAGTGCATCTGGGTTACACTACCACCCAGATGCTTCCCCTAAATTCAAATACCCGCTACATACAATATAATAACAGTATACTTTTGCTATTACCTGTGTATCCAATGGCTCCACCTGCTGCTCTAAAGGGAACAACACTCCACACCAAAGTACTTAACCAAGAACGTATCTTTACTAAGGTTAGTGTAAAGTAGTAATTTCAGCAGTTGCACTGTCACATAAACATAACGTAACAGCACAGTAGGTACATGTAACGGCACCCCAAGTATGAAAGGGGTTAACACCGTTAGGATATTCCCTTTCCAACCACACGAAAGCCACCAGACACTCCAACCAGCCGAATAAGACCCCATACGAATGATTCTCCCCCCAGATACGAGACAACGCTCTGATAATGTCCCTCTTCTTACGGTTGTTGGCCGGTCTTCCCCGGTTCTCCAGTAAGTCTTTGAGGGTAGAACGCTTTAGCCGTTCATACTGTGCTTCCATTGGCCTGTGTCCTCTTGTAGCTGTCCTTCCGGCTGTGGGGATCAATCCCACTGCTTGCCAACACTGTAACGGATCTCGAATACCCCAGGTGGGCACATCCGCCAGACCTGTGTCTCCTGTCCTCCAAACGCACCCCCAGCCTGCAGATTCGCCATAACCAGCCCTTAACCCCTCAATCACGAGACAATCCACACAGGTGTTGAGGGTTAAACATGCAGAGCATCAACAGTTTATTAAATACAAAACATACACTTTTACACACAGTTAGGGACACTCCCCTTAGCCTTGTCATAGAGGGGGGGTAGGGGACAAGGAAGAACCAATGGGAACTGGACACTTGTACATTGAAACAGAGACTACAGATAAACATAAAGGGATTATGGTAAGCAGGCAACCCTTCAATACACATCCCCTGCGGACAGATGTCTGCAGCCCAGACCATTGTCTATGTGCCATGAACCAACACAATTAAGCACAGCAACAAGAGGGGGGGATGGGGGAGAAGGGATGTAGCATTACATTACATTATCTCAATGCCAGCTTGTCCTGACGTCTCTTAGTCTCTTATGGGCCATAGTCTGTGGGTAGGAGGCCCGCCCTCAGTCCCTTCCAAAGCACACAGTGACAGTGGGTTCTGTCACAGTACACACAACAGATTGTATCTGTACAGTTATCCTAGGTGACCTCTGAGAATGTGGCTCCAATTGGGACTAGTGCTCAGAGTGATTACTCCTTACTCTGGGCACCTTCCCAATTCCAGCACACTCTGGTGGTGAATACAGAAATACAAATGACAAATATGGTACAACACAACTACAAGGGAGCTTCCCCTACTTTAATAAAGGTGCAAGGCCTTGCAATACAACATGCAGTCTTTGATCTTCTTTCTTCTGCTAGCTATTTGAGTTTGTAACAATTTGTAATCCAACAGTGGAATAACAAGGGTTAACTTGAGATGAATATTGGAACTGTTCCTGTAGTGTGATCCACTTGTAATTTCCTCTGGTGTAATTGCTCATGAATAACACAGTGTTAAAGTGAAGTGAAGGATAGGCTTGAGGCCTGCTTAAACTCAGTCTTTATTATATTCTCCTCTGTGGAACAACAGGTCCCAGCAACACTGTGTTAAAGTCTAAGTGTATGCAAGTGTGTAAGAAACTGTGGGCAACAGCCCTCTCCCCAACTGGGCCTGGAGGGATGGAACAGCTCCGCTCCGCTGGTCACAGTCTTGCTTCTCACCGGCCGACTTCCGTCACACCGCTCCCCTCCGCAAGATGAACCGGACCCTCTGATGGCTCTAACAAATGTCTCTGGATCCTTCCCGATCCAGTCACTCAGTTTCTCCAGCGTTCAGATGAATGGCAGAGTCTTTAAATGTTCCGTTCCGCTGTAACTTAGAAGGCCGCGCTCTCTGGAGACCTCCTCACTGGTCCTTACAGGCAGGCCATGCGTCTAGAAGAGACCCAAGATGGCCACGCGGGGCCTTTTAAAGCCTACCAAGCATGCAGTTCAGTACTGAGTGATCATGGGTAGGTCACATAGCATTCTGGGTAGGTCATGGTAAAATGTGAACAGACAGTCCTTCCTGTTAATCTTTCCTTTTCTAGAGGATTAGAAATATTAGAGTCCATTTCCTGTATTGGCCACTAGATGGTGCCAAATACTAAATTATAACACTGTTCATAGGTTAACATTGCATTACATTAGTAGGCAAAAATACCAGCGCTACAGTAGCATGAGAGCTTCCCATGCAAGATGTCAAAGATGTTTATTTGTTGTAGTAAACTGATTAGTTACTGCAGACAGCGGTGTCCCATCAAAGGCACACATAGCAGCAATGCGGTTTGAACCAAGGTGCTGTGGATAATACGTTCTAGTATTCTGCAAGCATCACAGCAGCCCAGGTCTCTGTATACTTCGACTCTCAGTGAATGGTTTGCTCATTCCTAGTTACCAGAGATGTCCAATAGTGCAGTAATGGGCCAAACAAACTCCAATGACTGTTGCCACAAGAAGACTGGGAAGCCCGGGCCCTGCCTATTCATTATCCCAATCATACATTGATTAAAGAGAACCTATACCGTGTAAGCAATGCTCAAAAATGGGTTACCAGTATTGCCTGCAGGCTCCTTGTAGCTGATGCTCTTCCTAGGACAGGGGTCTCAAACCTGCGGCCCTCCAGCTGTTGCGGAACTACAAGTCCCATCATGCCTCTGCCTATGGGAGTCATGCTTGTAACTGTTTAGCCTTGCAATGCCTCATGGGAATTGTAGTTCTGCAACAGCTGGAGGGCCACCAGTTTGAGACCCCTGTCCTAGGACCATCTTACCATGGTCCCTGCTGGTAATTACTGACGTTCTGGTGTCTGGTGGGGGAATAAACCATGGAGGTGTAGATACAAAAAAATCAACGAACGGCATCTCCTCACTGCAGATCATTGGGTACACCTTCCTCTCTAGAAAGCCCTTGAAAAACAAACCTTCAAAGGGTTCAAAACCTTCCCCACTTTATTAAAAACCGAGAAAAATAATATTTTAGCCTAACATACACTTTAATTGCAGGTCATCAGAATCTAACTTAAAACTAACTTGCCTTGAATTCCTCTTAAAATGTAGCAGTACCTTTACTAGTATGTGACTGTGCATAGGCAAAATAGTCCAAGTATTAAGCTGTTTTGAGCCCCATTCAATACCAACAATGGGATGAAGAAAGCATCATTAAGGGGCAGGGCCTGGACAAGGGTAGGGCGGGATGGGGCGGTTGCCCTGGGCACAATGGTTTACTGGGTGTAGGATCCTCTAAGCCAGCCTTTTTCAACCAGGGTGCCCAGGCACCCTGGGGTGCCTTGGGCTTCTTCAGGGGTGCCTTGGCAAAATGCCTAAAAATGTATCAAAAATTGTATACAAGCCAGGAGGTGGATGAAGCCTGCCTTTTAGTTACACAAAACCACAGGTTTGCATTGTGCACCATCAAGACTTTCTAGACACTGGCATCCTAACAACTAATGACATCATCAGTTGATAAGGTGGATGTCTGTTGCCTCCACAGCATCCTTGTTACCCTTCTCTGCCTTTCTCCATCAGTACTGGGGTCACATTGTCTGACTGATGGAGAGAAATCGAGGGAGAATAGAAACATTGGAAACATAGTCAGTACCAGTTTGCAAAAGTGTATTTGCTTTGGAAGATAAAATCACCTCTAATGTTGGTTGTCCTGTGTGGATGGTGTCACATTATGTAAAACTATTAGAATTGTTTTTTACATTTTAAAATGGGGTTCCTCAAGACTATCCATCATTTTAAACGGTGCCTTGACTGAAAAAAGTTTGAGAAACACTGCTCTAAGCTTGCACATCATGAACAGGGGAGGGGGTGCGCATCTTTGCCCTGGGCACTGGGTGACCCTGTCCCGGCACTGTCAAGGGGTCAGCTGTGCAAAGCAGTGAATTACAGTTAGTTCCTGAGTATGGGAGATTTAAGATGGTGGTATGGGATGGGATGTGCTGGAACACATAATTCTCTGGCCCTGTGAGTATGTTAGTTCTGCACAAAGTAGGGTGACCAGACATCCCCGGTTTCCGGGGACAGTCCCCGGATTGAGGATACTGTCCCCGGACCAAGTCTGTCCCCGGATTGGAATTGAACAGGGGCTGGGGAAATTTCAAAGACAGTCAGTGCAGAATTAGAAAAAATAAATAAATCGGAATTACACCCCCCCGCTCCACCACACCTACTAGCTTGGGGGGGGGGTATTTTTTCCCATTATCTGTGCCCCTTTCTTATGATCATGTGCTGGTCGGAGCAGAGGGAATATTTCTTCAGTTTCGGGTGCATGTCCGTTCAGCTCCGCTTGCATGTTCTTCTGCCTTGGCTCAAGTCCCGGTCAGCCGCCTGCCTGCTTATCTCCTTGCCTTCCCTGGCGGAGTGATCTTCCTCTGCTCTCCACCCAGTAGTAGCCGGGGCCCGAAGAGTAAGACTTGACAGGCTGTGAGGCAGGGAGCAGAGAGTCGCTCATTGCCGCCA
Organism: Rana muscosa; assembly: GCA_029206835.1. Lineage (NCBI taxonomy): Eukaryota > Metazoa > Chordata > Amphibia > Anura > Ranidae > Rana > Rana muscosa. The sequence goes on along the minus strand of CM055116.1, from coordinate 1,193,176,047 downwards.
TTACTAGTAAAAAAAAAGCATGTTCCCGGATTTCATTTTAAAAATCGGGTCACATTAGCATAAAGGAGCATCAAAGGTGAGTGGCATATGGAAAGTAAAATTCATAGGCTGAGGCAAATTTCTGTTTAAACCAACTAATATGACAAATATCCTTTTTATACTGAAGGAAACAAAAAGAAAAGTAGGTTACTAGGTTTTTTTTGTTAGTTCTGCAACCTTCCATGTAAAACTGACAGTTGTCATTGACTGCTCCCAAGGAAGAATGCAGAAATGTGATGAGAATAGATTTAGAAAAATTGCAATTCAGGGGCGCCTCTGTGCAAACAGGAAAACATGAGACTGACTAAGTGACTTCCATTTCAAGCGTGGACAAGTTTTGCCATGTGATGTCTGCAGGCCCCAACAGCGTATAATGCATACGTCCAGCTGTGAAAAGAAGGCAGAGATGAATGTCTTCCTGGGACTGAGAATGCTCGTAGAGAGCGTAGTTATTGATGGGAACACATGTCTACTCAACATAACTTTAACCATTCAAATGGGATTTGATATGAGGCAGAAGAGTGGAATGAAAGCCTGATGAATGCATCTGGAAAGCTGGCATTCTTAATTACTTGAGTTGGCCACTAAAAGGGTTACCTTAAAGTGGTTGTAAACCCACTTTTTCAACTTGCACCTACAGGTAAGCCTAGATTAAGGCTTACCTGTAGGTGCAAGAAATATCTCCTAAACCTACACGGTTTAGGAGATATTTACTAAAATGACAAGCGCCGCTGTCTACGGCGCATGCGCGCCGTAGACAACGGCGCATTTATGGGGTTAATCCCATTCACATACTCGGCTACTTCCCAGCAATCGCTGGGCGTAGCCGAGTGGGACGCCTCCCGCGCGCATGCGCAGAGTGACGTCTCCGCCGCACCGGCCAATCACAGTGCCGGAGCGGCGCTGTGATTGGCTGGTGCGGCGATACCCGGAAGTAATATTCCGGCTATCGCCGCAGTGATGTCTGCGGCTGGACAAAGGGACGAGGACGGCTTCGGGGCCCCGATCTATGGTAAGTGGAACATAATGAGCTATTATGCTAGTCATAATAGCTCATTATGCCTTTCTCTTGCAGGTGGGCCAAAAAATAAAAAAAATAAAAGTGGGTTTACAACCACTTTAACCACTTTGCGCCCGTCATACGACTAATGACGGCCGCAAAGTGGTTCTATAATGCCGGGAGGCCGTCATTATATGGCCTCCGCTCCTCCGGCCACTGGGGGGCGCGCGCCCGGCGCAACACTGAGATGCCGATGCGCGTGCCTGGCGGCCGCGATGTCCGCCAGGTACCCGCGAACGGCCGGTATACAGACAAGGACATGGATCTGTGTGTGTAAACACATAGATCCATGTCCTGTCAGGGAGAGACGAGACCGATGCTGTGTCCCTTGTACATAGGGACACAGATCGGTCTCCTCCCCCAGTCAGTCCCCTCCCCCCACAGTAGCAATCACACATTAGGGAACATATTAACCCCTTCCTCACCCCCTAGTGTTAACCCCTTCCCTGCCAGTCACATTTATACAGTAATCAGTGCAGTTTTATAGCACTAATCGCTGTATAAATGTGAATGGTCCCAAAAATGTGTCAAAAGTGTCCGATGTGTCCGCCGCAATATCGCAGTCCTGAAAAAGATCGCAGATCGCCGCCATTACTAGTAAAAAAAAAAAAAAGTCAGAATTCTATCCCCTATTTTGTAGACGCTATAACTTTTGCGCAAACCAATCAATAAACGCTTATTGGGATTTTTTTTAACCAAAAATATGTAGAAGAATACGTATCGGCCTAAACTGAGGAAAAAATCGTTTGTTTTTTTTTAAATTGTGATATTTATTATAGCAAAAATCCCAAAATATTGTGTTTTTTTTTTAAATTGTCGCTCCTTTTTGGTTTATAGCGCAAAAAATTAAAACCGCAGAGGTGATCAAATACCACCAAAAGAAATCTCTATTTGTGGGGAAAAAAGGACGTCAATTTTGTTTGCGAGCCACGTCGCACGACCGCGCAATTGTCATTCAAAGCGACGCAGTGCCGAAAGCTGAAATTTCGCCTGGGCAGGAAGGGGGTTTATGTGCCCAGTAAGCAAGGGGTTAAAAGTCAACAGCTACAAAAAGTATAAAAATGTGATGATGTACTGAAGCGCTAAAATGGTGCACAAAAATTATGCAAGAAAATGTGAAAAACAATCAATCATAAGATGCCCAAATGATAAAGCTGCACTCAATCAAAAGTGTTCAAAACTAAAAACCGTAATTAAATGTGTAATATTGAAGCGCTATTATATCAACCTTATGTGAAATACAGTTTACCACTATACAATAACATATGTACAAAACTACAAACAATGTGCAACCTGCAAACACCAGTGCAGGTATGTTAAATAAATCAAACCTAAGTTCAAAATATAAAGTGCTCTAGTGCCACACACTGATCAACCTCACTGATATGGACTAGGGATGGGCCCGGTGCTCGATTCGAACCCATGTTCGAATCGAGCATCGGGCGTTCGCTCGCTCGTCGAGCCCAGAACTATTTGGGCCGTTCGCATCACATTCGTGTGATGCGAGCGGCCCCGCAATGCATTGCGGCCGGCGCGGCCGGCGCAGTGCATTGCTGGCTGATGATTGGCCAAGCATGCACTGTGACCCCGCATGCTTGGCCAATCACAGCGCCCGAAACTCGGAGAGCAATAATTGGCTACAGGCAGGACGCCTGTAGCCAATTACAGCTCAGGGGCTTTAGTACACGCCCCACCATTTAAAAGGCCGCCACGCCATCGGCCCCGGTCACATGAGTTCCGGCTTTAGGAGAGATTAGTCTGCTGATTCTGTCTTTGCTTGATACTGAAAGATTTGCTCTTCTTTGCTAAACCATTGGCTATTTCTTTGCTAAACCATTGCTACCTAAGTCATTGATCGTTCATTGCTGCTGATTGCACAGTTAGTGTGTTATTAGCTGCTGCTGGGGATTAGTCTGGTGCGTGCTTACTGTTAGTACAGTATTGCAGTAGTACCAACCGCAGTGCTGTTAGCACAGCATTGCACCCCAACAGCACCCATAGGACTTCTAGTGTGTTAGTGGCAGCAAACAGAGCTCCTATATTTTCTTCTCAGCAGCACCCATAGGACTTCTAGTGTGTTAGTGGCAGCAAACAGAGCTCCTATATTTTCTTCTCAGCACCACCCATAGGACTTCTAGTGTGTTAGTGGCAGCAAACAGAGCTCCTATATTTTCTTCTCAGCAGCACCCATAGGACTTCTAGTGTGTTAGTGGCATCAAACAGAGCTCCTATATTTTCTTCTCAGCAGCACCCATAGGACTTCTAGTGTGTTAGTGGCAGCAAACAGAGCTCCTATATTTTCTTCTCAGCACCACCCATAGGACTTCTAGTGTGTTAGTGGCAGCAAACAGAGCTCCTATATTTTCTTCTCAGCAGCACCCATAGGACTTCTAGTGTGTTAGTGGCATCACACAGAGCTCCTATATTTTCTTCTCAGCAGCACCCATAGGACTTCTAGTGTGTTAGTGGCATCACACAGAGCTCCTATATTTTCTTCTCAGCAGCACCCATAGGACTTCTAGTGTGTTAGTGGCAGCAAACAGAGCTCCTATATTTTCTTCTCAGCAGCACCCATAGGACTTCTAGTGTGTTAGTGGCAGCAAACAGAGCTCCTATATTTTCTTCTCAGCAGCACCCATAGGACTTCTAGTGTGTTAGTGGCATCACACAGAGCTCCTATATTTTCTTCTCAGCAGCACCCATAGGACTTCTAGTGTGTTGGTGGCAGCAAACAGAGCTCCTATATTTTCTTCTCAGCAGCACCCATAGGACTTCTAGTGTGTTAGTGGCAGCAAACAGAGCTCCTATATTTTCTTCTCAGCAGCACCCATAGGACTTCTAGTGTGTTAGTGGCATCACACAGAGCTCCTATATTTTCTTCTCAGCAGCACCCATAGGACTTCTAGTGTGTTAGTGGCAGCAAACAGAGCTCCTATATTTTCTTCTCAGCAGCACCCATAGGACTTCTAGTGTGTTAGTGGCATCACACAGAGCTCCTATATTTTCTTCTCAGCAGCACCCATAGGACTTCTAGTGTGTTAGTGGCAGCAAACAGAGCTCCTATATTTTCTTCTCAGCAGCACCCATAGGACTTCTAGTGTGTTAGTGGCATCACACAGAGCTCCTATATTTTCTTCTCAGCAGCACCCATAGGACTTCTAGTGTGTTAGTGGCATCACACAGAGCTCCTATATTTTCTTCTCAGCAGCACCCATAGGACTTCTAGTGTGTTAGTGGCATCACACAGAGCTCCTATATTTTCTTCTCAGCAGCACCCATAGGACTTCTAGTGTGTTAGTGGCAGCAAACAGAGCTCCTATATTTTCTTCTCAGCAGCACCCATAGGACTTCTAGTGTGTTAGTGGCAGCAAACAGAGCTCCTATATTTTCTTCTCAGCAGCACCCATAGGACTTCTAGTGTGTTAGTGGCATCACACAGAGCTCCTATATTTTCTTCTCAGCAGCACCCATAGGACTTCTAGTGTGTTAGTGGCAGCAAACAGAGCTCCTATATTTTCTTCTCAGCAGCACCCATAGGACTTCTAGTGTGTTAGTGGCAGCAAACAGAGCTCCTATATTTTCTTGTCAGCAGCACACATAGTACCTATAGTGTGTTAGTGTCAGCACCCATAGGACCTACAGTGTGTTGTGAGCACACATAGGAGTTCTATTTTTTATACTATATACACTACCGACTACAATGGCTGGAAGACCGCCAAGGAGAGGCAGAGCGTGCCGAGGCAAGAACACAGGGCAGGCAGGCTCTGTTTCTAGAGACAACAGTGCTGGCCGTGGACGTGGTCGTGCATCGTCATCAGCACGTGGCCATGGGACACGCTTGTCTTTGTTTTCGGCAGCTGGACATGTGGAGCCGCATCATGCCGAAGGCTTGGTAGAATGGATGACCAAGCCCTCCTCATCCTCCTCATCCTCTCTCACCCAGGCTCAGGGTACTGGCAGAGCAGCTGCCAACGCGTACTCAATGGCATCATCAGCCACCCCTTCCCTAGACCCACCATGTCCTCCTGAGGAGTCCCCCGAACTGTTTGAGCACAGTGTTGGGTACATGCTCCAGGAGGATGCCCAACGATTCGAAGGCTCGGATGATGATACCCAGCTTGAGGAAGTCAGTAGTGTGCGCGCAGAGAGAGGGGATGCTGAAGGACAGCAATCTGGCAGTAGTGTTCCACCAGCTGCAGCTTACTGCCAGGTTTGCTCTAGTGGTGAAGAGGGAGGGGATGATGAGGTCACTGACTCCACGTGGGTGCCTGAAGGGAGAGAGGAGGAGGAGGAGGAGGATGCAGCGTCACATGTCCAACGAGGCAGGATGCCCCCTGGAGGCCAGCTAGAGGCCAGCACAGCAACTGTACCACACCGCAGAGCTCCGCCTGTGCAGGGCGCTGCCTCTGCACATTATCACAAAAGTTCTTTGGTGTGGGCCTTTTTTGAGACGAGTGCATCAGATCGCACCACTGCTATTTGCAATATTTGTCTCAAGCGTATCTCGCGTGGCCAAAACATCAGCCGCTTGGGCACCACAAGCATGAGCAGACATATGTCGACCTGCCATGCAGCTCGTTGGCAAGCACACATAAAAGACCCACACCAAAGAACAAAGCGGACCTCTCCTTGCTCCTCATCAGCTGGGATCTCCATCCCCACTATATCTTCAGTCCTCTCTGAAAGCTGCTCTGAGAGGACTGAAGGTGTAGAATTAGGTGTGTCACAACCAAGTACTTGCAGTACACCGACGTCCGATTGTAGCAGGCAAATTTCCCTGCCCCAGCTGCTGGACCGTCGAAAGAAGTATACTCCCAGCCATCCACATGCCCAGCGGTTGAATGCTAGCTTGGCTAAATTGCTAGCACTTCAACTGCTGCCTTTTCAGTTGATAGACTCGGCCCCCTTCCGTGAGTTTGTTCAATGTGCGGTTCCTCAGTGGCAGGTTCCCAAACGCCACTTTTTCTCACGGAAGGCGATTCCGTCTCTCTACTGGCATGTGGAAGGCAATGTCCATGCCTCGCTGGACAGGGCGGTCAGCGGTAAGGTGCATATTACCGCTGACTCATGGTCCAGCAGGCATGGACAGGGACGTTATCTTTCTTTCACGGCCCATTGGGTCACTCTATTGGCAGCTGGGAGGGATGCAGGACAAGGTGCAGTAGTGTTGGAGGTTGTTCCGCCACCACGCCTCCAAAATGCTACTACTGGTTGTGACACACCTCTCTCCTCCACCCCCTCCTCTTCTTCTTCCTCCATGTCCTCTTCGAGTGCTCTGTCCTCGGAACCAGCGGTGCTCCGTAGGCGTACAAGGGGCTACGCGAGTACGCAGGCAAAAAGATGCCATGCCGTGCTTGCGCTGGTGTGTTTGGGGGACAGGAGCCACACTGGGCCAGAGGTTCTGGCAGCTCTGCAGGGGCAGGCCGAGAGGTGGTTGACGCCACGCCAGCTTAAGCCAGGAATGGTCGTTTCTGATAATGGCACCAACCTCCTCTCCGCCCTGCGACAGGGGCAGCTCACCCATGTGCCCTGTATGGCTCACGTCCTCAACCTGGTGGTGCAGCGGTTCTTGGGCAGGTTCCCAGGCTTACAGGATGTCCTGAGGCAGGCCAGGAAAGTCTGTGTGCATTTCCGCCGATCTTATAATGCCAGTGCTCGGCTGACTGAGCTGCAAAAGGAGCTGAACCTGCCCAAGAACCGCCTAATATGTGACATGCCCACCAGGTGGAACTCAACGTTGGCCATGCTGCAGCGACTGCACACGCAGCAGAGGGCCATCAATGAGTACCTTTGCGACTACGGCACCAGGACAGGGTCAGGGGAGCTTGGCTTTTTTCCCCCACGCCAGTGGAGCATGATCAGGGATGCATGCACTGTCCTCTCACCATTTGAGGAGGCCACGAGGATGGTGAGCAGTGACAGTGCATGCATCAGTGACACTGTACCTCTTGTCCACCTGTTGGAGCATACGCTGCGTGGGATAATGGACAGGGCACTTGAGGCAGAACAGAGGCAGGAAGAGGAGGACTTCCTTGTCTCTCAAGGCCCCCTTTATCCAGACAATGTTCCTTCTGTCCCACCCATCACACAGGAAGAGGAGGAGGAGGAGGAGGAGGATTGTGTGAGCATGAAGGTGGAGCCTGGCACTCAGCATCAGCAGCAGCAGTCTTTTAGGGATGATGTACAGTCCCAACAAACCAGTGGACTTGTACGTGGCTGGGAGGAGGTGGCTGGCGATCATGTCATCCTCAGTGACCCAGAAGACTCCGGACCGAATGCCTCAGCTAACCTACGCTGCATGGCCTCCCTGATCCTGCAAAGCCTGCGGAAGGATCCTCGTGTTCTTCGGATCAAGGAGAGTGACCATTACTGGCTGGCCACTCTCCTTGATCCACGGTACAAGGGTAAGGTTGCGGACCTTATCTTGCCGTCGCAGAGGGAGCAGAGGATGAGACATCTCAGGGAGGCCTTGCAGAAAGGTCTGTGCAACGCGTTCCCAGAAACTGGGAGGTTACAAACTCCTGGTCCTGGACGACGAGTTGCTGAGGCTTCGGTCAGTAGCAGAAGGAGCGGTGGGGAAGGTGGACGTCTGACCGATGCGTTCAGACAATTTTTTAGTCCGCAGCCCCAAGGTATGATCGGTTCCAGCAACCATCGCCAGCGTCTGATATACATGGTGCAGGAATACCTAGGGGCAAGGTCAGACTTGGACACCTTTCCCACCGAAAATCCTCTGGCTTACTGGGTCCTGAGGATGGATCACTGGCCAGAGCTTGCACAGTATGCAATTGAGCTACTGGCCTGTCCTGCATCCAGCGTTCTTTCCGAACGCACATTCAGTGCTGCTGGAGGATTTGTCACCGATCATAGGGTGCGCCTGTCCACCGACTCGGTTGATCGACTGACCTTCATAAAAATGAATCAGTCTTGGATCACCACCAGCTACCAGACACCTGAAGCGGATATAACGGAATAATTTATAATGTCACATCCCTTCAAGACTGCCTATGCTGATGCTGAGTGACTGTCCTGTTATGTTCACTGACTATCCTCTTCCTCCTCCTCAATGATCCATGCCACCACACCAGTGCCTAAGGCACAATTTTTCAGCCCCTGTATAACAGGGGCGTGTAATTACAATTTTTTAAAAAGATGCTTCGCAACAGGTGTGACTGCTGTGCTCAGAGTACAGTATCTGTGAGGGGTTGCAGTGTTGTGGCACCAGCACCAGTGCCTAAGGCACAATTTTTCAGCCCCTGTTGGGGCGTGTAATTACAATTTTTAGGCAATGCTTTGCAACAGGTCTCATTGCTGTGCTCAGAGTACAGTATCTGTGAGGGGTTGCAGTGTTGTGGCACCAGCACCAGTGCCTAAGGCACAATTTTTCAGCCCCTGTATAACAGGGGCGTGTAATTACAATTTTTTAAAAAGATGCTTCGCAACAGGTGTGACTGCTGTGCTCCAAGTACAGTATCTGTGAGGGGTTGCAGTGTTGTGGCACCAGCACCAATGCCTAAGGCACAATTTTTCAGCCCCTGTTTAACAGGGGCGTGTAATTACAAATCTTGATCTAATAGTTCACAGCAGGGCCCATTCCTGCGCCCACCAAGAGTAACTATGAGGGCCTACAGTCTTGTGGCAACACCGTCCACCACCACCACCACCACCAAAGGCCCAATTTTTCTGCCCTGTTCAACAGGTGCATGCAATTACAAATCTTGATCTAATAACTCACAGCAGGGCCCATTCCTGCACCCACCAAGAGTAACTGTGAGGGCTTACAGTCTTGTGGCAACACCGTCCACCACCACCACCACCACCACCAAAGGCCCAATTTTTCTGCCCGGTTCAACAGGTGCATGCAAGTACAAATCTTGATCTATTAACTCACAGCAGGGCCCATTCCTGTGCCCACCAGTCTTGTGGCTACACCAACATCTAATAGGGCAAATTTCTGCAGAGTATATACGGCAGGCCCCTACTTTCAAACATCCAACTTACAAACGACTCCTACTTGCAAACGGCAAGAGAAAACAGGAAGTGAGAGGAAATCTACCCCTAGGAAGGAAAATTCTATCCTGTTAGATTTAATTTGGGAAAAAGGTATCTCCTCTCTACTGATGCTTTATCACCAATCCTTGTTTCAATTAAAACCCCACTTTTCCAAAAACATTTGTCATTGGAACGGAAAGTGAGGTGACATGTTCTGAACAGATGTGCAAAGACAGCAAATGTTACAGGGGTGATAACCCCTCCCTATGTTCTCCAAAAAGCTTAAAAATTGATTTTTTTGGGATGTAGCTACACTTCATAATGTACCTGTTCAGATTCTACTTAAGAACAAACCTACAGTCCATGTCTTGTTTGCACCACCTATATACTGCTGTTCAGAGTATATAGGGTTGTAGGTATAGGGTTTTATTTTGGGTGCGGGGTCCCCCTTAGTATCCATACAAGACCCAAAGGGGCTGGGGTGGGGGGGGGGGGGGGTGATGGGGTAGCCATGCCATTTTTCTCAAGGATTTTCAGCCATATGGCGGCCAGGACAAGACATGACATTAAAGCCGCAAGTGGTTTTAAATGGCTTCTTTTTTTCCTTTACAAATGTCATTTTGTGCAAGGACAGTTCTAAACATGGGAAACACATGCCACTTCACAGGCATACTTTAGACACCCCCCAGGTACCATATTTAAAGGAAAATTTCACTTTTTTTTTTTTCACTTTATGCATCATTAAAATGACTGCTCCCGAAAAAACTTTAGTTTTTAAAATTTCTTTTTGCATTGATATATGTCCCCTGGGGCAGGACCCGGGTCCCCAAACCTGTTTTATGACATTAACATGCATATTGGCCGTTGTAATTAGCAATTTTGATTTCGAACGTTCGCGTCCATTATAACGAATAGGGTTCGAAAATTCGCGCGAACTTTCGGTCCGTTCGAAGGTTCTGGTGCGAACCGAACCCGGGGGTGTTCGGCTCATCCCTAATATGGACTAATGGCTACTAGTGAAGAGCCCAGGTTATAAACACACATAAGCACTATCCAGTCCTAATGTTGCCCAGCTAGATACTTCTCACTATGTTCCTCTCCTTCAGCTGTTCAACAAATCAAGGCGGCTGCCAGTTTTCAGACTTCAGCAGTATGATCGGTAGCTTCAACAAACAGATGAATCATGGAGGACAAGAAAAGAAAAAATCATTGTGCAGCGCTGCATGACCTGCAGGCAATGATAATTCAATCAATGCTCTCACTCACGTGACCGTAGATAAGGTTGTGCACATATCGCCACAATTCAGCTCAGTTGGAGCGATCTCCTTCACGGCTAAACCCATGACTAAGTCACGTGACGTGTGACGCAACGCGTAGGGGGAGGAGCCTAGTCACGCTACCAGCGGTGTTCTACGGAACTGGAAGCAGGAGCTGTGAAGGAGATCGCTCCAACTGAGCTGAATTGTGGCGATATGTGCACAACCTTATCTACGGTCACGTGAGTGAGAGCATTGGTTGAATTATCATTGCCTGCAGGTCATGCAGCGCTGCGCAATGACTTTTTCTTTTCTTGTTCTCCATGATTCATCTGTTTGTTGAAGCTACCGATCATACTGCTGAAGTCTGAAAACTGGCAGCCGCCTTGATTTGTTGAACAGCTGAAGGAGAGGAACATAGTGAGAAGTATCTAGCTGGGCAACATTAGGACTGGATAGTGCTTATGTGTGTTTATAACCTGGGCTCTTCACTAGTAGCCATTAGTCCATATCAGTGAGGTTGATCAGTGTTTGGCACTAGAGCACTTTATATTTTGAACTTAGGTTTGATTTATTTATCATTCCTGCACTGGTGTTTGCAGGTTGCACATTGTTTGTAGTTTTGTACATATGTTATTGTATAGTGGTTCACTGTATTTTACAAAAAGTATAGCCGCTGACTTTTAATAAACAGACACTCACCTGTTCCACGGTCCAGCGATGTGGCCGCCCGAAGCCTCGCTCCTCTCCCTTTCCTCTCCATGGTACCGGCATTGCAAGTGTGAGCACCCAGCTGTAACGGCTTGCGGCTTCACAGCCGGGTTCGCAGTGCAGTGCGCATGCGCGAGTCGTGCTGCGCCTTCTCAGTGGCTGGGCAAGCTTCTTGGACCTGTGACGTGTCCCAGAAGATTGCAGGGAGGGAGGGGGAGAAGAGGAGTTGCCTAGGTGGTGAGAGCGGATGTGGGAGCTGGGTATCTGTCAAAAAATATATATATGCCAAATGCGGCATCATGTAAGGGGGCGTGGAGTGCTAAAAGCGAAAGTTCAACTTTTGGGTGGAACTCTGCTTTAAATAACTGCCTTTAATATCACTTTACCTTTTTTTGATTGGTACATGTCCCCCAGGACAGTGCTCAGCTTCTCATGTCCTTTGTTTGACAATGCCTTGCCTATTAGCCTTGAAAGTAGTTAGATTTTAAAGATATGATGGGGTTCGCATTAACGTTAGAACTTCAGTTCAGTTTGGCAAACAACCAGCAAACTCAACTGAAAAGAGGTAGAGAAGGCGTTTCTAAGTGCAGTAATAAACAGTTTATTAGGCTATCACTATGGAATTGTGATTGTCAGATGAGCCCGTCACACACCTACATCTTGTGAGTGTATTTAGCATAGTTTTTTGTATGCTCATCTGACAATCAAAATCCAAGACCAGGTTCCTGTCCCTGTGGCTCCGAGTCCCCTTGCCGATTAGCAGTGATGACCGATGACCGATAGGAGGAGGATCTGTCATCTGGAGGTAGCGGTGGAATGCACGTTGCGCTCGTGGACTGCACTGACCGGAAATGACACCAGGATGTGGGCGGTAACGCGTTTTGGAGCATGCGTACAATGTTCCTTCCTCAGAACAATATCCCAGCAGCAGAGCCCAATGTTAATAAAGAATAAGGGGGAGGATGGGGGCATGTCAATGGGCGGGGGGTACACTGGCAATTACCGGCAATGGGACAGGGAGACACACCTGCATTGCATACCGTGACGTCTCACAGCTGAATGAGCAAGGTGAAACTTCCCCACACTTTCTACTCTTTACACAGAGTCATAAGGAGAATCTATTATGCTTTTTCTTTATAAAGCTGAAATGCTCTGTGACATGAGTGTTAAGGGGTCACCTTGTATTAAATGATTATTTGCAAAATTAAGATTTTATATACACATAAAAACATGATACAAAAATTTTGAGAAAAAATAAAAATAAAATTGACCCAAATCGAGAATAATTATAGGAATTGTACATATATGCAATGAATACCATTTGATGTTTATAATAGGAGCAACTTGAAAGCACCTGGCCCTGCTGGAGAGTTGATTACAGGAACAAGTAACAAGCTGTTCAAGCTATTGCCTATTTGTATTTCCCCCAAGACATGTTATTAATCCTACATCAACAGCCTAATTTATAGTGGAATTGGCAATAAGTCACTAAGCATTAAATTGTACCAGCATGATAATCAGAGAGTAATTACGGTATGTGACGATATTGAATGCATTATGGCCTGGCAAACCAGTTAGTGTTTCTCACCTATAGTATCCCCAGGTTCTTGTTTCTACATTTCAAAACAATACACTACAAAGCAGCCTTTCTCAACAAGGGTTCCATTGAACCTACCGGTTCCTACAAAGAATACTAGAGGTACTTCTATCAATGAACAATTTTTGACTCTCTGATAAGTAATCACTGAGGCCAATGATCTTGCTATCTGTAAATGGAGCATTCTTCCCACTGACCGCACATGTAAGGAGCATTCTTCCCACTGTCTACCAGTGTAGGGAGCATTCTTTTGACTGCCTGCCAATGTCAAGCCTCGTACACACGGCCGAGATTCTCGTCGGAAAAAACATGTCGTTTTTTTCGACGAGATTCTTGGACAAGAAACTTGTCCCGGCCGAGTGTACACACGCTCGATTCAAAGAACCCGCGGTTCTTTGAATGGAGCGAATGCGGTGACGTCATCGACTACGACGAGCATGCACTCGTCACATTCGATGCCGTCGCCGCCATCTTGGTATACCCTACCTATGCCTAGGAAGCTACCGCGCATGCGTCGAATTCATTTCGAACATGCGCGGGCTTCCGGGAGGACAGGTAAGTGTACACACACTCACTTTTCTCGTCGAGAAACATGCCGACGAGAATCTCGACGAGAAAATAGAGAGCAGGATCTCTATTTTCCCGTCGAGATTACTTGTCGGTTTTCTTGACGAGAAACCATACACACGAACGAGTTTCTCGGCAAGACATCTCTGCCAGCAAGTTTCTTGCTGGTTCTTGCCGAGAAACTCGGTCGTGTGTACGAGGCCTAAGACCCATTCTTCCTACTGACCACTAAAGATAGGGACATTCTTCCCACTGACCACAAATTTAAAGTACCGGTAGTTCTAAAGGCAGAAGGTTTTTTACCTTAACCACTTGCCAACCAGCCGCCGTTGTTATGCGGCGGCAGGTCGGCACGTTTCCCGCAAATCGCTGTAGATGTACGACGGGGGACCCGATGCACCTGGCCGGCGGCTGTAATGTCCACCAGCCACCCCATATAGCGGGAATCTGTCAATGTAAACAGACAGATCCCCCGTTCTGACAGGGGAGTTAGAGAGAGATCTGCTGTTCCTAGTGATTGGGAACAGCGATCTTTCTCCTCCTCCAGTCAGCCCAGCCCCCATACAGTTAGAAACACTCCCAGGGAACACATTTAACCCCTTGATCGTCCCCTAGTGTTAACCCCTTTCCTGCCAGTGACATTTATACAGTATTCTGGCTATTTTTAGCTCTGATCACGGTATAAGTGTCAATGGTCCCCAAAAAGTGTGAAAAGTGTCCGCTCTGTCCGCCGCAATGTCGCAGTCGCGCTAAAAATTGCAGATTCCCGCCATTACTGGTAAAAAAAAATAATAATAAAAAAAATCATAAATATATCCCCTATTTTTTTTTGTAAACGCTATAACTTTTGCGCAAACCAATCAATATACGCTTATTGCGATTCTTTTTTTACCAAAAATATGTAGAAGAATACATATTGGCCCAAACTGATGAAGAATTTTTTTTTTACATTTTTTTGGGGGATATTTATTGTAGCAAAAAGTAAAAAATAGATTTTTTTTTTCAAAATTTGCGCTCTTCTTTGTTTATAGCGCAAAAAATAAAAACTGTAGAAATTATCAAAAACTACCAAAGAAAAGCTCTATTTGTGGAGAAAACAGGACGTCAACTTTGTTCGTGCACAGCGTCGCACGACCGCGCAATTGTCAGTCAACGCGACGCTGGGCCGCATTGTAAAAAATGGCCTGGTCATTAAGGGGGGAAATCTTCCAGTTTGTAAGTGGTTAATACATTCTATGCATTATCCACTTCAGCCCCGGAAGATTTTACCCCCTTCCTGACCAGAGTACTTTTTACAGTTTGGCACTGCATCGCTTTAACTGACAATTGCACTGTTGTGCAATGTTGTACATAAACAAAATTGACTTCCTTTTTTTCCCATGTAGCGTTACCCCCAAACTACAGTGTAAGAGAGCCGCTGGTTTTGTTTTGGGCCCTGTACACAGCACAGCCAACCCCCGGCAATCTACTCAACCCTTCTCTGGCACAGCTAGTCTAGGGGTGGTATATATGAATGGCTCTATACCAGTTCATGAACAATCCCACAATAATCCAAACAGTTGTGAAATGTAGTAATGGACGCCAATACCAGATTGATTAACTGTAATAGATTTACTTGTATATAAAGGTTAACAATCAATACCATATAACACATACATGCAGAGCCCTGCAGTAATAATAACACTAGTCAACTATAGTGCACATATAGTTCTATCACACACAGACATATAGAGAGTCCCGGAGCAGAGACAGCAAAAGAATGAGCGCAGGGACGGCATGACAAGTGGGACAGGCAGCAGCTTAGTTAGGCTGTGTTGCTTTAAGGAAAGGGGAGTGGTCTAGGGGCCGGGAGGAAGGTCAGCAGAAGTTTAGTGTGGGGAGGAAGTGACGATTTCAGCATTCCTCTAGGACACACGAGGAAGAAGCTTGCTGGGAAGCCTCCTCTGCTGTGATGGCCGGGTTAATGGAACAACTGAGGGCAGCGCTATCAGAACAGGGCGCCGAGTGGTTACAGGACCAGGAGGAGCAGGCGGTGGTAGCCGCCGGGGGGGGGGGGGTAATACAGCGGCGCGCGCTAGGCGGTACAGCCTGAGCGGTACAGCCCTGACGCATCCCCAGATCCGGAGAGTTCAGTTCGGAGACCTAACAGGGGCCCTCCGGCTGCATCCCCGCGCCGCACTCAGCCTGTGTCGGCGGGGGGGGGCCGGGAGGAATCCACGCCGAGGACGGAGCTCGGCGGTGGGGGAGACTAGCGGCTCTCTGGCCTCCTCCTCCCCCCTCCGGGAGTTGGCACCAGCAGCGGAGCAACGCGGGGTTACCTGTCCCAGCTGGATGTGGAACATAGCTTTGGCAGCGCGGTCCAGTGGATTAAACGGTCGGTGAGTAGGGGCACATGGAATGCCTATGCTAAGGTTTGTGCAAGGGCTTGGAGTTTCCCCGGTGGGGCGGGACGCGGGTGTGGCCCTGCTTTATTTTCTTACTTTGAAGATGGAGCGAGGCGTTTCCGTGTCCGTGGTGGATCGGGCACTAGCGGGTTTGGCTTTCCTTTTCAAATGGTATGGTTGCAGGGACTACACAAAATAATTTTGGGTGAGACAGACGGTGAAGGGGTACAGGAAAGGCCGGAAGGCGGCGGACAGCCGCCGGCTGGTTTCGTTTGTGATGTTGCAGAACTTGTTCCTGCATTTGCATGCCGTGTGCAGTTCGGAATATGAGTTTCACTTGTTCCGGGCAGCATTCGCGCTTGCTTTTTTTGGGGCCCTGAGGGTGGGAGAGCTGGTCAGTTCTTTCAGACAGGCGCAAGGGGGTTTGTTGGTTCAAGACGTGGAGTGTTCAGAAGACTCGGTGGGGATTTGGGTGAGTAAGTCCAAAACGGACCAAGGTGGAAAGGGGATGTGAATCCTGTTGTTTCGCATTCCTGATGCGTCAATTTGTCCTATACGGGTGGTGGAATCCTTTTGTTCCATGCGTCTGGGACTTGGGGGTTCTTTTCTGATGCATGAGGATGGGTCGGCACTGTCTAGGTTTCAATTTATAGCGGTGTTCAAAAATTTTTTGTTGGCGGCGGGGTATGATCCGAAGGGTTATGCCTCACATTCCTTTCATATTGGGGCAGCCACGGAGGCGGCAACGGCGGGCCTGGCGGCAGACGCAGTAAAGCGGATTGGGCGGTGGGAGTCTGACAGGTTTAGGCTTTATATTCGCCCACATCTGATACATGAGTAAGGGATACTGGTTGGGGGCTATGTTTAGGGCTGTGTGGTAAAATGGCGGATGTATCAAAAAAATGGTTTGTGTTATTTTCAATGTTTTTCAGGTGCTGAGCCCATATTGGTTTGGATTCTGGGTCACTCGTACGTGTTCTGGGGGGCAAGACGGGCCGATGTTCGGCCCAATGGAAGGCAGTTGGTGATTCCTCTACGAGAAGCCCAGGTCCGATGGATTGGGGTGCCGGGCATGGTTTGGAGTGGGGTTATGCCGGAAATACAGAGGTTTGCATGCCGTGATAGGGCGCCGAATATCCTGGTACTGCATACGGGGGGGAATGACATGGGGGCCAGATCCATGCACCAGCTCATCCGGGATGTTAAATATGATGTTTTAAGGTTGCGCACTGCTTACCCGGGAATGATTGTCATTTGGTCAGATATGGTGGGCAGAACGGCATGGCGTTGGGCCTGGTTGGTGGAAAAAGTCAACAAGGCACGGGTAAAAGTTAATAAGGAAGTGGGGAGATTCTTTGTACGGAATGGCGGCCTTGTGGTGCGCCACCGAGAATTGGAGGTGGACACTTGGCGGTACCTAAGGGGTGACGGTGTCCACTTGAATTCCGTTGGCCTTGATCTTTGGGCCCTGGGGTTGCAGGAGGGAATTCAGCAGGCCCTGAGGGTGTGGAGGTGCCCGCAATGGTAAGGCTTTACCCCTTGCGAGCTGTGGCGGTGTTTGGTTGCTGGAAAAGGAGGTAAAAGTGGAAGTTCTGGAAAAAAGGTGGTACCCATCGGTGGTATGGGGTTTATTGGGTACCTTCCGGTCAACAAGGGTTAACCAGGAAGGGGGAAAATGTTAGGGCACTGCGGACATGTGTACCGCCTCCGAGTCGGTGTCTTGCGACTGGAGGCCTAGGGGATATAGTTTGGTCCCAGTGTCCAAGTTGGAGTTGTGGTCTCTAAGACCACCAGGGTATTGAAAAATGTTAAATGTTATTTAAATGGTTATTTATTTTTATATATAAGAATTTGTTAAATAAATAGGCCGCAAGGCCAATTTTACTCCACAACCTTGTCAGTCGTTATTGGTAAGATGGGTATGTGGGGTGGGGGCAGAGATGTAGAGGGTAAGGCAGTGCGAAAGATCGGTCCTTAACATGTCAAGAGAATCCCGGAGCAGAGACAGCAAAAGAATGAGCGCAGGGACGGCATGACAAGTGGGACAGGCAGCAGCTTAGTTAGGCTGTGTTGCTTTAAGGAAAGGGGAGTGGTCTAGGGGCCGGGAGGAAGGTCAGCAGAAGTTTAGTGTGGGGAGGAAGTGACGATTTCAGCATTCCTCTAGGACACACGAGGAAGAAGCTTCCCACCCACCCTCCCCAGGTGGTAAAAAGTGGGGGTGTGAAGTGGTGAAAGTCAGTATGGTGGTGGCGGTGCTTGGTTGCTGGAAAAGGAGGTAAAAGTGGAAGTTCTGGAAAAAAAGGTGGTACCCATAGGTGGTATGGGGTTTATTGGGTACCTTCCGGTCAACAAGGGTTAACCAGGAAGGGGGAAAATGTTAGGGCACTGCGGACATGTGTACCGCCTCCGAGTCGGTGTCTTGCGACTGGAGGCCTAGGGGATATAGTTTGGTCCCAGTGTCCAAGTTGGAGTTGTGGTCTCTAAGACCATCAGGGTATTGAAAAATGTTAAATGTTATTTAAATGGTTATTTATTTTTATATATAAGAATTTGTTAAATAAATAGGCTGCAAGGCCAATTTTACTCCACAACCTTGTCAGTCGTTATTGGTAAGATGGGTATGTGGGGTGGGGGCAGAGATGTAGAGGGTAAGGTAGGGTGACCAGACATCCCCGGTTTCAGGGGACAGTCCCCGGATTGAGGACACTGTCCCCGGACCAAGTCTGTCCCCAGTTTTGTCCCCGGATTGGATTTGAACAGGGGCCATGGGGCAATTTCACAGACAGTCAGTGCAGGGGGGTGTATTTTTCCATTTTCTGTGCCCCTTTCTGATGATCATGTGCTGGTCAGAGCGAAGGTAATATTTCTTCAGTTTCGGGTGCATGCCCATTCAGCTCCGCTCGCATGTTCTTCTGCCTTGGCTCAAGTCCCGGCCAGCCGCCTGCTTATCTCCTTGCCTTCCCTGGTGGAGTGATCTTCCTCCACTCCCCACCCAGTAGTAGCCGGGGCCCAGAGAGTAAGACTTGACAGGCTGTGAGGCGGGCGGCGGCGATGGGCAGAGAGTCGCTGATTGCCGCCATTACTAGTAAAAAAAAAATATGTCCCCGGATTTCATTTTAAAAATCTGGTCACCTTAGGGTAAGGCAGTGCGAAAGATCGGTCCTTAACATGTCAAGCTATTCTCCCTGTGAGCAATATGGTGCTCAGCAATGCTATAAACTCCCAGTGAGGCCTGACTCAGTTAAAGCTCAGTCTTTAAGTGAGGAATCTTCGCATGCAAGATGATCGGTGGTGCACATACAGGAACAATAATTTGTAATCGAATAGTGGTCTATGGCAATAGAAGCAACTCCCCGGAGACTATGTAACTCAGTTCTGCAACTAGTCTCCTGTCAGGAAAGCAAGTATAACACGATGGGCCAAGGCAGTCAATAGGCCTAACAAAGTACTTGGTTATAGCTGTGAGCAGGTGCTCTCTCACCCCTCCGGACTCGATCCTATTCCGGAACTCCCACCGCTGTGTCTCCGCACACAGGATCTGCCACAGCCAGATCTCCGGTCCAACTGACGTCCGCAAAGCAGGTAGATGTCAGATGCCGCACAGGCTCTTCAGCAGGGTGGAAGGCTCTCTGGAAGTGTGCAACACCCAGGCCTCGGGCCTTGCACTCGCAGCAGGTCTGCACAGGAAGTCCTCTTACCGGCCGCGCGGTGTCCAAAGAGGCCGGGCTCAGCCTCGCCCTCCCCTTTTATACCCCACCCATGAGTCTCTGCGGCGGCACAATGCACCCTGGGTGCCAAACGGGGTTCTGGGTAACATGGGGCCTCAACAGAGACCCCGCTACACCCACAAATAGAGCTTTCTTTTGGTGGTATTTGATCACCTCTGCGGTTTTAATTTTTTGCGCTATAAACAAAAAAAGAGCGTAAATTTAAAAAAAAAAACAATATTTTTTGCTTTCATCTATAATAATTATCCCTATAAAAAATTATGTCTCAGTTTAGGACAATATGTATTCATCTACATATTTTAGGTAAAAAAAAAATCGCAATAAGAGTATATATTTTTGGTTTGCGCAAAAGTTACAGCGTCTACAAAATAGGGGATAGATTTATGGCATTCTTATTATTTTTTGTATTTTACTATTAATGGCGGTGATCTGCGATTTTTAGCGTGACTTTTGCCACTTTTTTGGGACCATTGAAATTTACACAGCGATCAGTGCTATAAAAATGCACTGATTACTGTGTAAATGTAACTGGCAGGGGAGGGGTTAACACTAGGGGGCGATCAAGGGGTTAGATGTGTTGCCTCATGAGTGTTTCTAACTGTGAGGGGATGGGACTGATTCGAGGAGGAGACATATCGCTGTTCCTAATTAGTAGGAACAGCAGCTCTGTCTCTCCTCTCCTGTCAGAATGGGGATTTTCATGTTTACACACACAAATCCCCATTCTGGCTCTCGTGCCCACGATCGCGCATGGCCGGCGGACATCGCGGCCGCCGGCCATGCACATCGGGTCCCCCGCCATCCAGCGGCCGCACGTGCCTGCTATGGCTCTTGAAGGAGCCGCCGTACAGGTACGGCGATTTTCATGAAGGAGCCACTTTGCCGATGTAAATGTGTGTGAGCTGGTCGGCAAGAGGTTAAGGAGTATTCCTCCCTCTGACTGCCAATGTAAGGGGCATTTTTTTCACTGATTGCCAATGTAAGGAGCATACTTCCCAATGACCACCAATGTAAGGAGCATTCTTCCCATTGACCATCAATAGCTTAGTGGGGAGATTGCTGTACTAACATTGCATAGTTAGTACAGAGACCTCCTCGCAAGCTCCTCAGTTATTTCATTCAGCCCATTCCAGACACATATAGTGTGTACCAGGCATTAGACCATTCTAGACACAGAACCCCAGGCTTCCTTTGGTGAATGTCCTTCTGACGGAGACTACAAGTGGTCATTTAAACACAGGGATGACAATGCAGAAAAGCAAATGGGAGACAGGGACAAAGAGTTGTCACCCTATAACTAGGGTTGCCACTATTTCTTCAAGCCAAACTTGAACACTTTAGCAGCGCACAGTCATTTTTTTTTTGCTTTAGTATACACTATAGGATTGTAACAGACCTGGGACACCTTTGGGCACTCCAAAGAGAATAGTAATGTGACATACATAGTGCCCCCTCATCCTCCTGTCAAGCCCTGTTCCGAGCCACATTCCTGTCTGAATAATGTGTCCGGGTTTCAGGTGGACTGAAACCCGGACACATGATTCAAAACCCGGACTGTCCGGGTGAATCCCGGACAGGTGGCAACCCTACCTATTACAGGAAGCAGCTGAAAGCGGTCTTTATAGCAGGATCACCAGATTTTTTTAAATAAATGCTGCAGATTTAAAATGATTTAAAAGGACTTAGAAATTGAATTAGCAAGTTAAAGTTTCCAAGAGATTTTCGCAATTGGGTTTACTTATACTTCAAGCCAGTGCAGTTCAGCATCTTCTGTTCAAACTCAACTCCCCAGTCTCGAGCAATGACCCTATACAAGTCTGTGAGGGCTCGCTGTACAGGCATGGCCAGCAGAGAAAAGGGTTTTGGCTGGTAAGGATAAAAATAAATTTCAGGTTGCAGCCGTTAAATAAGCAGCTTGGGTGGGAGTGCAGAATAGTCTCCCAGCAGGGAATGTATCTTTGAAGTTACTGTTGTCCGGCACCAGAACCACCAGCTATTTATTTCAGATTTAAATTATAAATGGTAATGCAAGCAAATTTTTACAGTTTTTTGAAGAAGTGACCTACCTTTCCTGTGGCAGCACTGGTGGCAGATGCATTGTGACTGGACTGGAGTTGGCGGGCAAAATATGATAATTTATTTATCATAAATAACCGACCGCGGCGATGGGAGTTAGCACGCGGTAGGCTGGCTGCGCTGCTCTTCTCAGTGACTCACTGACTCCGCCCCCCGGGAGCAGGGAGCTTGAGCACGACGTAGCCGGCGCCGCGGACTACAATTCCCATAATCAATAGCGGCGGCCGTCAGAGGTGACGTCACCTGACAGGCTGACGTCTGTTACTGTAGTGAGTCAGATTCAGTCATCCAGCGCCGCGGACGGAAACTCAGATAGCCGCGGCGCTGGCGGCCATTTTTTTTATGTTGATAAATCTGTTAATACCAGCAACTTAACATGGGGGGGCACACAGTAAAATTGGGGGGGACGTGGCCCCCTCAGGTCCCACCCTGGTGACGCCCATGGCAGGGATAGAAAGGGAGGGTTAGTGTATTTTTCCTCAACAACACACTTGTGCCTCGTTTCCACTGCATGGATCGGTTCGGTACGGTTCGGTGCGGTACGCTATTTTGGGTGTTTCCATTATGAAAGCGTGCCATTAAACCGAACCGTACCGCACCATTCAGGGTCCTGCTTCAGACGTGGGGCCATAGAAAATGGAACGGTATGGTTAGGGCGGAGCTACTGGCGTCACACGATACATTCCACTGATTGGTGGACAGAAAATCGTCAATGCTGACGTCAAAGCAAAGCGCCAAACAAGCACCTTGTCGCCCTCAATATAAAGGAGAAGGATGCCTGCAAACAACAGCAGGGTCTGGTCATCTGAGGAACTATCTACTTTCCTAAGGATTATTGGTGATAGCGTTATTCAGAGTGAGCTTGATGGATCAGTGAGAAACGAAAAGGTGTACAAAGATATTTCTCAACGAATGGCAGCCGAGGGATTTGAACGGACATCGGGGCAGTGCAGGGCAAAGCTTAAGAAGCTTAAAGGACAATATAAAAAAATTAAGGACGACAACAGCCGTAGTGGAAACAGTCGGAGTACTTGGAGGTGGTACGACGACATGGACGCCATTTACGGACATAGGCCGGCAAACCAAGGCAGGGAGGGTGGTCTGGACTCTGCAACTGCAATTCTCGAATCCATGGTAGACCCCTTTGGTAAGTTTTAATTTTTTTTGATGCCATAGGATTTCGCTATGCTAACCTGTAAAAAAATATATATATAACCAAATGTTTTTTTCAGAAACAGCTGATGGACTCTCCAATGATGCGTCAAACTTTTCAGATGATGGACCTTCAACGTCTTTCAGCAGCACCAGTAGTATCTCATCAAGCCAACCACAGAGTACCCAACCACAGATTAGCCTACTACAGAGTACCCAACCACAGAGTACGCCCAATGCACCCCGGCACAATGGTAAGACATGATGATAATAGTGAAATGTGTGCATTTTCTTAAAATAACTAATCAGTGGGGTAGAAGAGCAGTGGGTACAGAGGTGTAAGAGGTGAGAAGGGGGTTCAGCAGTGGGGCAGATGTGCAGGGGGTACAGAGGTGTAAGAGGTGAGAAGGGGGTTCAGCAGTGGGGCAGATGTGCAGGGGGTATAGAGGTGTAAGAGCTGAGAAGGGGGTTCAGCAGTGGGGCAGAAGAGCAGTAGGGCAGATGTGCAGGGGTTACAGTTGTGGGGCAGTAGATAAATGTGATGTAGTCTGGTGTGGCAGATGAGAAAGGGGGTTACAGTATTGTTTTGACAGATGTTACCAAAAACACTAGTTTGATATTTTGTATATTATAGGTCATAGGAGACGTTTGCAGTTGGATCTGCGCACAGTCATGGAGGATATGAGGGCAGCAGAAGAAAGGCAGCTGGAAAGAATTGAGAACGAATCTGAAAGGCGGTTTCAGGCACTGCGTCAGGATGCACAGGAAGCTATGCGCCAGGAGGCAGAAATTGCCCGTCAGCAGATGGAGCAGCTGTCTACCTTCAACCAGGCCTTCCTCGGTGTCCTAGGTCAGCTTGTTCAAGTCCTTTCAGCCAGTCGTGAACCCAGGTCACCACCCAGACCGTAGTGCCTTTCATGTAGCAAAGGACCTGTACCCATTTTTTTTTTATTCTTTTTTTATAAAAAAAAATCTTAGTTTTCTTTAACAGAATATATGGAACGATGAGTTTTTTGTGAAATAAAAACCATGAGCGAATTTTTTGAGTATGTATTTTTTATTATAAAACATTATTAACAATATAGCAAAAAGGTATTAAAATTTTTAATAAATCATGGTAAAAATTTAAACATTGAGGTGCAGCATCAGAGCCTGGCGTATTTCACTGCACTCTTCTTCCATATCATGGGCTGCTATTACTGGTACTGGCTCTTCTGAAGATGTATTCCAATCCTGGTCAAAGTCTTCTCCATGACTTTCACAAAGATTGTGAAGAGCACAGCAGGTAAGCACCATGGATTTGGCAAGTTTAATGTCACTGTCATTCCTCTTCATAAGACACCTCCATCTACCCTTAAGTCTTCCAAAAGCATTTTCCACTACGACACGTGCCCTGGATGTTTTTTTGTTGTAGGTTTGCTGTTCTGTTGTCAGGCGGCCATTGTCAGGAAATGGTTTCAGGAGCCAAATTTGTAAAGGGTAGGCAGAGTCCCCAAGAACATAATACCCAACATTGACCCCACAAATGTTCTTAGTGGAACCAGGGTACAGTCCTCCCTGGCCAACCCAGTCCCAAAATGTGGACAATCGTAGAACACGAGCATCATGCAAACTCCCAGGCTTTCCTACATTCACATTCCAGAATAGTCCCTTGCCATCCACTACTCCCTGGAGGATGATAGAATGCCAGCCTTTCCGGTTGAAATAGTCAGTGTGGTATTCTTGTGGTGCTATTATTGGTATGTGTGAGCCATCAATAGCACCAACACACTGTGGAAGGCCCCACCTGTTCTCAAAGTACTCAGCCATGTCTTTAAGCTTTTCCCTGTCCGGAAAATGCACAATTTCAGGAGCTAGCAATGTGCAGACAGCCTTACAGAAGTCCTGCACACACCGGCACACTGAAGATTTACTGACACCGAAAAGATGACCAATACTTCTATATTCACTGTTGGTAGCCAGCTTCCACAGTGCAATGGCAACTCTTTTCCTCACTGGCAAACTGGCTCTGAAGTTGGTGCTTTGCTTCTCCATCGCTGGACGTAGCTTGGTACAAAGGTATGAGAAGGTTTCCTCAGACATTCTAAAATTCTGCACCCACTGTGTGTGGGTGAATCCCGGGACGGTCACATCCCACCACTCATTGGCACGGGGGAAAGCCCAAATGACTGGTCGGCGGCGCTGATTTGCCAAAAGCAGAAGCATCTAAAAAAAAAAAACACAGATGGTAACATATCACTAAAAAAAAAAACATTATACATATATAACATATGTGTCTGGTGGGTCATTGTGTGTGTGTGCATGTCAGGTAGGTGGGTCAGTGTGTATGTGTAAGTCAGGTAGGTGGGTCAGTGTGTGTATGTGTAAGTCAGGTAGGTGGGTCAGTGTGTGTTTGCATGTCAGGTAGGTGGGTCAGTGTGTGTGTGTATTTAAGGTAGGTAGTGTGTACAGGTCCTTCTCAAAAAATTAGCATATTGTGATAAAGTTCATTATTTTCTGTAATGTACTGATAAACATTAGACTTTCATATATTTTACATTCATTACACACAACTGAAGTAGTTCAAGCCTTTTCTTGTTTTAATATTGATGATTTTGGCATACAGCTCATGAAAACCCAAAAATCCTATCTCAAAAAATTAGCATATTTCATCCGACCAATAAAAGAAAAGGGTTTTTAATACAAAAAAAGTCAACCTTCAAATAATTATGTTCAGTTATGCACTCAATACTTGGTCGGGAATCCTTTTGCAGAAATGACTGCTTCAATGCGGCGTGGCATGGAGGCAACCAGCCTGTGGCACTGCTGAGGTGTTATGGAGGCCCAGGATACTTCGATAGCGGCCTTAAGCTCATCCAGAGTGTTGGGTCTTGCGTCTCTCAACTTTCTCTTCCCAATATCCCACAGATTCTCTATGGGGTTCAGGTCAGGAGAGTTGGCAGGCCAATTGAGCACAGTAATACCATGGTCAGTAAACCATTTACCAGTGGTTTTGGCACTGTGAGCAGGTGCCAGGTCGTGCTGAAAAATGAAATCTTCATCTCCATAAAGCTTTTCAGCAGATGGAAGCATGAAGTGCTCCAAAATCTCCTGATAGCTAGCTGCATTGACCCTGCCCTTGATAAAACACAGTGGACCAACACCAGCAGCTGACATGGCACCCCAGACCATCACTGACTGTGGGTACTTGACACTGGACTTCAGGCATTTTGGCATTTCCCTCTCCCCAGTCTTCCTCCAGACTCTGGCACCTTGATTTCCTAATGTACTTTGGACCACTGAGCAACAGTCCAGTGCTGCTTCTCTGTAGCCCAGGTCAGGCGCTTCTGCCGCTGTTTCTGGTTCAAAAGTGGCTTGACCTGGGGAATGCGGCACCTGTAGCCCATTTCCTGCACACGCCTGTTCACGGTGGCTCTGGATGTTTCTACTCCAGACTCAGTCCACTGCTTCCGCAGGTCCTCCAAGGTCTGGAATCGGTCCTTCTCCACAATCTTCTTCAGGGTCCGGTCACCTCTTCTCGTTGTGCAGCGTTTTCTGCCACACTTTTTCCTTCCCACAGACTTCCCACTGAGGTGCCTTGATACAGCACTCTGGGAACAGCCTATTCGTTCAGAAATTTCTTTCTGTGTCTTACCCTCTTGCTTGAGGGTGTCAATGATGGCCTTCTGGACAGCAGTCAGGTCGGCAGTCTTACCCTTGATTGCGGTTTTGAGTAATGAACCAGGCTGGGAGTTTTTAAAAGCCTCAGGAATCTTTTGCAGGTGTTTAAAGTTAATTAGTTGATTCAGATGATTAGGTTAATAGCTCGTTTAGAGAACCTTATCATGATATGCTAATTTTTTGAGATAGGAATTTTGGGTTGTCATGAGCTGTATGCCAAAATCATCAATATTAAAACAAGAAAAGGCTTGAACTACTTCAGTTGTGTGTAATGAATCTAAAATATATGAAAGTATAATGTTTATCAGTACATTACAGAAAATAATGAACTTTATCACAATATGCTAATTTTTTGAGAAGGACCTGTATGTCAGGTAGGTCTGAGTTAAGTTGGTCAGTTGTGCTTACCCTATAGCGCTGCCGTCTTTGTCTTTGCCGCACAAAGGTGTACTTCTCCTCCCGGCTAAACATCCAAGCTAGCAAATTTCTTTTCTTGAATGCTGTTTTTCTCATTGCCGCTCGCAACCTTCTCTCATACAGTGCGGCATGTTTCTCGTCGCACTAGTGTGACATCACGCATGGCATTTTTTCTAAAATCTGTATGGCCCCTGGCGGTCCGACTTGCAGTGGAAACGCTCACGAGAATAGACCGGACCATTCTAACCGTTCCAAACCGTACCGACCCGAACCGTTCCGCTCAGTGGAAACGTAGCATTGGTAAAAATAGATGTTAACGCTCAAGTTCTGATCGTAATAAAATACACATGGATAGGGCATATCATTGTGCCTGGTAGAGTACATACAGATACTGAATGCTACAGATGGAATATTGGTGTAAAGAATTTTTCCATTTTCATATACTCATGAAAATAAATTTGCGATCCTATGCAAAAAAAAGCTATCAGATCAGTTTTTGCTGCTCACTATGCTTAGCAGTCCAGCAATCCTAAATAGCCCCTCATTTGACATGAACTCAGAATGCGCTGGGTGGTCCTGTTGACACATGAGCACTGCACCAGCCGTTGTGGCAGACATCGTTGAATCAATTAGGCAGACTGGATCATTCAGTCATATGGGCAAGATTATCCTAGTGAGCGGGCAAAATGTTCCCACACCACACGGAATGACACTCTGGAGACTTTTCATTTAACAAACCAAATGTTCACAGAGCTTAGTAAATAAGATGGAGCTTCAGTCAACCAGTCACACAAAAATCCTGTTTTTGTTTTTTAATTTACTACAGGTCGGCCACCTGTTTTTAGCTCCCTCCAACTGGTGCAATGCAGTACCCTTAAAGTGGCTGTAAAGCCTGAAGTTTTTTTTACCTTCATGCATTTTATTTCGTTTCATTTAGTATGCAGCTTGCCCCGCAAGCACCCCTAATACTTACCTAAGCCTGATCTCGATCCAGCGGTTTGCACGAGAGTATCTGTTGTCAAGGTTCTCTGCCTCCTCATTGGCTCAGACACAGCAGCAGGAGACATCCTGCTCAATCACAGCCAGTGAGGAGGGAGCTGGGGTGGGGCTGAGCCCCGTTCTGTCTGTCCTTTGGACACACAGAGCGGGGCTCCAAAGCGAGAACGGCAGGCAAGAGGAGTCAGGAGTGCTCAAAAAGAGGAGGATTAGGGCTGCTCTTTGCAAAACTCTTGCAAAGAGCAGATAAGTATACAGTGGGTATAGATTTTAGTTTCATACCAATTTTAGTCTCATCTGACCACCTTAAACGCACCTTGAAGATTCTGAGGCCACATGGAAAAAGGTGTTATGGTCAGATGAGACTAAAATGTAATTATTTGGCCTCAACACCAAATGATATGTTTGGCGGAAATCCAATACAGCTCACTATCCAAATAACACAATTTCTACAGTAAAGTGTGGAGGTGCTAATATCCTGTTATGGGGATATTTCTCTGCAGCAGGGTATGGAGCACTTGTAAGAATAGAAGAGAAATGGATCTGGCAAAATACCATCATATTCTTGAGGAAAATCTGCTGCCCTCTGTCAGAAAGTTGCCAATGGGAAGACGGTTTACCTTCCAATATGACGCTGACCCAAAACCAGTGGCGGCTGGTGAAGTTTTAGGATTGGTGGGGGGCGCAGGCACCGCCCTTCCTTATTGACCCCTCCCACTTTCATACACCCACCACTTATAGAACCTACCCACTCTGTCCCCTGTATTCCATTTGCTTCCACCCATAGTGTCAGGAGTATACAGCTCAGCATCACAGGACAGAGTATACAACCCCAGCATCACAGGACAGGGTATACAGCTCAGCATCACAGATCAGGGTATACAGCTCAGCATCACAGATCAGGGTACACAGCTCAGGGTATACAGCTCAGCATCACAAATCAGGGTACACAGCTCAGGGTATACAGCTCAGCATCACAGATCAGGGTACACAGCTCAGGGTATACAGCTCAGCATCACAGATCAGGGTATACAGCTCAGCATCACAGATCAGGGTACACAGCTCAGGGTATACAGCTCAGCATCACAGATCAGGGTATACAGCTCAGCATCACAGATCAGGGTACACAGCTCAGGGTATACAGCTCAGCATCACAGATCAGGGTATACAGCTCAGCATCACAGATCAGGGTATACAGCTCAGCATCACAGATCAGGGCATACAGCTCAGGGTATACAGCTCAAGCAAGTGGTGGGTCTCCTTCCCCAACAGCCAATCTCCATAGTTGCACTGGGGAACTGCTGATCCACATTCCTCCCTTCCTCTCCCACCGCAGCCGGCCTGGTCCGGTGGCACTTACCGTTTGTGTGGTGGGGCTCTGCTCCTCTCCTGAAGTGGCGGCTCCGGTGTCCGCTCTGGCTCCTCAGGCTTCCTCCACCGTGTCTCCTCTTTCACCAAAGCGCTGGTCATCCAATAGGATCGCCTGATGCTTTGCCCAATCAGGAAACAGGTCTCTCTGACCTGCCTCTTGATTGGCGGGGAGGAACGTTAGTGTGAAAATAGCGAAAAAAAAAATTCTACCGTCACACAACAGGGTTGATTAGGCCTCTGGCTCAAAATATACACCCCCGCCTATCCCCACCATAGTAATTCATGAAAGGGGCCGGGCGCATGGATAGGGAGGGCGACGGAGGTGTTGGGAGAGCGGTGCTTGTGCGCCCACAATGCACGGGCCGCCACTGCCCAAAACACACAGCTAAAAAAACAACACAGTGGTTGATGGAGAAAAAGGTAAATGTCCTTTCATGGCCTAGTCAGAGCCCATTCTCAAACCCCATTGAAAATCTGTGGAATGATTTGAAGACTGCAGTCCACAAATGGTTACCATCAAATTTAACTGTGTTTGAGCAGTTTTGCAGAGAAGAGCGGGCAAATATTGCAAAGTCTAGATGTGCAAAGTTAGTAGAGACAAATCCCAACAGACTAAAGGCTGTCATTAAAGCAAAAGGTAGTCCAACAAAATACTCACATAAGGGGGTGATCCTTTTTCCAACTCAGCGATTCTGTTTTTGAATTTATTTTTTATTTTTTCTGACATGTTGGTGTTATATCTTTTACTTGGATGTTATACTTTGTGCTAGTAAATAAAGCTTGATAAAACAAAAACTGTGTACGACTTTATTTCAGGCTGCAAAGCAACAAAATGTGATTATTTAAGGGGGGGGGGGGGGTAGTGATTATTTTCTATACCCGCTTTACCATGTTTGTTACTTTAAAAAAGCATGGCACCAATGCCTGTAACATGCCTTGCGGTAAAGTGCATAGTAATGGTGTGTTACCACAATGCACAGTGCAGCTTCTGGTGTGAATGAGCCTTTAGGCTGGGTTCACACTATTGCCGCATGCGGCTCACAGCAGAAGTTTGGTGCGCCCTGGTTCACCGTTTCAGGTCCGATTTCAGCCTTAATTTTTTGGGCTGAATTCGGACCTGAAACCTGAAATTCGCACCAGGGCTGCAGAGAGCCGGTCACAATCTCCTACCATGCAAATTGGATGCAGAGAAAACCGCATCCAATTCGCATAGGTGTGAACCCAGCCCTAGTCAGCCCTAGTCAGCAAAAGATATCAACTATATTTTCACTTACACTTTCCTCCTGCTGTCAATGGCTGACTCAGTATATCCGTTTATTGAAAGAATATATCAGTATTTAAATGGACTTTCTTTTATGTTTCAGAAATACATTTGGAGGCTCCCAGCTTGACTTTTATGACTTTTTTGCTTTATTTATTATTCATAATACTAAACACACTACAGCAATATGAGTGGATCGTCATTAAGGATCCATTTTTCACAGCTCATATTTTTTCCTTGAGACCGCAGCTGTTTCCGTCTGCTCTGTTTAACAATTATAGCGGCATTTAGCAATATTTTTCTTTTCTCAGTTTTCCTCCCAAGGGGACCCTGAGAACCAGTTTAGCGTCTTCACACTTGTAAAGATTAATAATGCCACTTGGCCAAGAAGATTGCCTGATAAAATAAACAGCTGGCACAAGAGAACGGAACGGAGGTAACCATAGCTGAGATACACTTCGCAAATAAGGAGAAAGGGCTCAAAGAAGAACGACAGTCTATGGGAAAAGCCGGGATATTTTGTTGGGTTTGGGTGATTCTGGATATTAAGCTTCCAGCACAGAAAACAAGTTAATTTAAACAGCTTTCAAAAATATCCCTGACCTGTGATCCATCCTTAACCCTAAGGATTTCCCTAATAACCCTTTCTCCAGGTCAAAGCCTAATTCTTAATGCCGCGTACACACGACCGGTTTTAATGTCATTGAAATAACAACGTTTTTTTACAAATTCGCCACTTTCTTCAGAGCCTTATTAGGTTTCAATCTACCCCTTATACCTTGACCCCCTTTGAGAGCCTTTGCAGAGCCAGGCCCCATTCTCCGGGTCTAATATCACTAATATACTCGGCGGTGATATCAATAAAGAGACCCCCATTGAGGCCTTATCACCTTCAATGGGAGAAAGAGCTGGGGAGGCAGTTAGACCCTGAGGACTGGCAGACGATGACACTAACTCTGTCCAAATGCTCACGTAATGTGTCAATTTTGGAAAATGCCTATAAAGTATTGTATAGGTGGTACTACACACCGGCGAGATTGGCTCGCTTTATCCCAAATTATTCTCCACTTTGTTATAGGGGGTGTTCCCAGGAAGGCACCATGGCACATATTTGGTGGTCATGCCCGCGGGCGTGCAGACTGTGGATTAGGGTATATACTCTCCTCCGCAATCTTTTTCAGATTAATATTAAAAGAGACCCCTATGTAGCTCTCCTTGGTAAGCCCATCGTGGAACTTCTGCGTCCAGAACGGCAACTAGCCCAACATCTTTTTACTGCAACTAGATTGACAATTGCGAGAGCATGGAAAACCCCTACACTAAGCTTTGAGGCAGTCAAGAACCGCCTGAACGATATCATGGTCAACGAGAAACTAACAGCTATTCTTTCTGATACGCATGACAAGTTTCTCAGAGTCTGGCAACCTTGGATCACATACTACCACCCTTCTAGATTCGACACTGCTTTGCTGTCACTGTAGGACCCCTCTTGCGCGCACCCCGTGGACCTCCTACTTCCCTCTTCTCTTTCTCCCTCTTCTCCTTCTCCTCTTCTTCTTGTCCTGCCTCCTTTTTTCTTTTTCTCTTTTCTCTTTCTCTCTCTTTCTCCAATTTTTTTTTTTTTTTCTTTTTTTTTTTTTTTATCTTTTTTTTTCTTCTTAGGCTCTTACTTGAGGTTTAACTGTTCCATCTTTTCTAGTGGATGCCAACTTTCAGGTTTTATTGTTGTGTATTATACACCCATTCTACAGGTTTACACCCATCTGGGCATGGCCCAGGTTCTGGACCATCGGGTCCTGAGGACTTTTTCATTTATTTTTTATTTTTATCTTGAATATAACATCAGATCACGGCCCATGCTTCCTTCCTGTTGTTGAGGGCTTTCGAGTCCAGATCTACTTTGTATACTGAATGCTGTAACACTCTATTGCAAACCTGTACTGTTGATTTAAATGACAATAACATTTTTGTAAAAGAAATAACAACGTTTTTCTCGACGTGATTCTTCTCAAGCCTGCCTTGCCTACACACGATCGTGAAAAAAAATGCTCGAACAAAGCGCGGTGACGTACGAAACGTACAACGGCACTATAAAGGGGAAGTTCCATTCAGATGGTGCCACCCTTTGGGCTGCTTTTGCTGATCCTCGTGTTAGTAAAGTTTGGTGAGAGATGATTCGCGCTTTTCAGCCTCGTGCTCTTCAGTCCGTTACAGCGTGACGAATGTATTATCTCCATTATGAACGCTAGTTTTACCAGAACGAGCGCTCCCGTCTCATCACTTGCTTCTGAGCATGCGCGTTTTTTTCACATCGTTAAAGCCCACACACGGCCGTTTTTCATGACGAGAAAAACGACGGCGTGAAAAACGACGAGAAAAAATAGAGTATGTTCCAAATTTTTAATGCCCATTTTTCACGTCGCAAAAAATGCTCTGGAGCCTACACACAATCGTTTTTAATGATCAAATAAAAACATGGCATTTTTCTCGTCATGAAAAACGGTCGTGTGTACGCGGCATTAAGGCTGATTTACACTTGCTTCAAAATGTGACCTTGGACATGCTTTTTTAAAGTGCTCTAAATGCCAATCAAAGCACCTCACACTATATAAAATGGTAAGCTTACAGCACCGTTCACACATTGCATTTTCTTTGCTTTACTTTGCTTTAAAAAGTATACCCCGTGCAGCTTTCTTGGTGCTTCAAAGCGTCTCCACAACCTCCATAAAAGTCTTTGACAATGCTCGCTAACACCACCTGCAGCATTTGAGGGGCATTTATTCCAAATGAGTTTTGCTTTGTTTTGGAGGTATTGGAGGTATGAGATATCCCATGATACACTGGGAAACCAACAAGTGAACCAGAAAAACATCATCAGCAGTCACATCCGGTTCATCTGTATATATTCTGAGAGTGTCTGGTGCAGACGCCATATCTGGTTTGCAGCAGGAAGGTAAACAAAGTGGACCAAATAGCACGGAAAGTGAATGGGGTCCAGAGAGATATGACTGAGCTTTGGAGGATCAGCAATGCTGGGGGGATCAGTGCAGGAAAAACTAGCAGATGTCACACATGGTGAGCCGCATGGGAGCAAAATATCAGGAGGTGAACGAGGACTGGAGAGAGAGGAGGATCAGCAAACCAGAGGATCAGCAGAGCTTGGAGTTACTGCTGAGTGGGGGATCAGTAGAGCTAAAGTTACTATTGAGTAGGGCAGTGTTTCTCAACTCCAGTCCTCAAGGCGCCCCAACAGGTCATGTTTTCAGGATTTCCCTCAGATGAAACAGCTGTGGGAATTACTAAAGCAGTTAAACTGATCAAATAAACTGTGCAAAACAATGGAGAGCCTGAAAACATGACCTGTTGGGGCGCCTTGAGGATTGGAGTTGAGAAACACTGGAGTAGGGGATCAGTAGGGCTGGGGATACTACTAAGTTAGGGTTCAGCAGAGCAGGGGGTTACTAAGGAATGGGGGATCAGCAGAGTTGGGAGTTACTAATGAATGCGGAATCGGCATAGCTGGAGGTTACTACTGAGCGGTGGATCAGCAGAGCTGGGGGTACTATTGAGTGGGGCATCAAAAGGGATGGAAGTTACTACTGTGCTAGGGATCTGCTGAACAAGGGTACTAATGAGCTGGGGATCTGCTGAGCATGGGGTACTAATGATCTGGGGATCTGCTGAACAGAGGTACTAATGGTCTGGGGGTATTTCTGAATTGGGGGTTCTACTCAGCCCCTTTAAAACAAATAGAAAACACAGGACATTTGCCAAGATTCAATAAAGAATCACAGAAGCATCAAAAACACATAAAAAAAAGCATCTTGAAATAGTGCATGAGCCCTAGGAGGGACACAACTGCAGTAGAAAACTAAAAGGGGTTGTAACCCTTCTCTACTTTATTCTAACCCGACAAAAAGTTTTGCATTTAGTTATATTTTAACTCTTCCCACAATATCCAAAACTAAAAAAAAAAAAAAGTAAAAAATTGTCTACAATTAGGTAGTAAGATGTAAAATGGGTCTGTTATTAAAGCTCCCTGTGGGGCACATATCAGCGTTATCAAATCAAATGACTGTGTTAGAGGACATTTTTCTATGCCGTGAATATAGGATGACTGTCCCCAGCTCACAGGCTATTGAAAGTAGGCAGAATGAGAGCGCCACAACATTAGTTAAAAGAGAAGTATAGGTTGTTTTTTTTCACGAGCCGTGACCCCCTCGTTCACTGGAGCGCTGGGCTGTTGAGGGGGCGGGAGTGGCTGGCTCAGGCTCTAAGCGGTTCAGGCTCTCAGCGGCTCAGCAGTTCAGGCTCTCAGCGGCTCAGCGGTTCAGGCTCAAAGCGGCTCAATGCTTTTCATTCAAAGCTCCTCTCTCATCAGGGCTAAGAAAAAAATAAAAAATAAATAATAAGATAGTTTACATCTAAAGGATATAGTAAAAACATAAAATACATAAGGCTTCTTTCACATTTAGCCGCTATGGTTTCCCCCGAAGCACAGGTGCATAGCAGTGTACCCGCGAATTTCGTGAGAGTAAACTGCGCTTTGCTATAGACTTCCATCAGACTGGGAAGTTTTGGTGCATTTTTTGAAAGCGCACCAAAAGTCCTATCAAAATGCACATTTTAGGCCTGAAGATTAGTTAAACCCCCAAAATTATGTTTTCCGAAAGCTGAGACCCTGAAGTATAAAATGGAGAGGTCATACTTGCAATTTTTTTAATGCCACGTGACCTTAGCACATACAGTCAAGTCCATAAATATTGGGACATCGACACATTTCTAATCTTTTTGGCTCTATACACCACCACAATGGATTTGAAATGAAACAAACAAGATGAGCTTTAACTGCAGACTTTCAGCTTTAATTTGAGGGTATTTACATCCAAATCAGGTGAACGGTGTAGGAATTACAACAGTTTGTATATGTGCTTCCCACTTTTTAAGGGACCAAAAATAATGTGACAATTGGCTGTTTAGCTGTTCCATGGCCAGATGTGTGTTATTCCCTCATTATCCCATTTACAAGGAGCAGATAAAAGGTCCAGAGTTCATTTCAAGTGTGCTATTTGCATCTCAATATGAGATCCAAAGAGCTGTCACTAGGGATGAGCTCGGTGTTCGAGTCGAACATACGTTCGACTCGAACATCGGCTGTTCGATCGTTCGACGAAGATCGAACGATTTGGGCCGTTCGCGCCTAATTCGAGTGACGCGAACGGCCCACAATGCACTACGCCATCGCAGTGTCATCCAGGCGCTGTGATTGGCCAAGCATGCACTGTGACCCCGCATGCTTGGCCAATCACAGCGCCGGCAGCGAGGAGAGCAATGATTGGCCACAGGCAGGATGCCTGTGGCCAATTATTGCTGAGGGTGTTTAGTACACGCCCCACACTATAAAAGGCCGCCAGCACGGCGGCCTAGTGTAGTGTGTTCCGGAGCAGGGAAAGAGAAGCATAGGCAGGGACAGTGACATTTATTTTTTCTTGCTTAACCTGGATTCCTTTAGTTTAGGGAAAGAGAAGGATAGGTAGGGAGAGTGTCAGTGTGTTTTACTGTACGAATCCTTGTTTCTAGGGACAGGGAAGGACAGTGAGGGAAATTCTCCTTGTGCTATACTGTGCTAAAGCATTGATCATCAACCATCTTTAAAAAAACATTTTTTCTAGGGACAGAAAACTATAGGTAGGGAGAGTGTCAGTGTGTTTTACTGTACGAATCCTTGTTTCTAGGGACAGGGAAGGACAGTGAGGGAAATTCTCCTTGTGCTATAGTGTGCTTTAAAAAACATTTTTTCTAGGGACAGAAAACTATAGGTAGGGAGAGTGTCAGTGTGTTTTACTGTACGAATCCTTGTTTCTAGGGACAGGGAAGGACAGTGAGGGAAATTCTCCTTGTGCTATAGTGTGCTTTAAAAAAACTTTTTTTCTAGGGACAGAAAACTATAGGTAGGGAGAGTGTCAGTGTGTTTTACTGTACGAATCCTTGTTTCTAGGGACAGGGAAGGACAGTGAGGGAAATTCTCCTTGTGCTATAGTGTGCTTTAAAAAAACATTTTTTCTAGGGACAGAAAACTATAGGTAGGGAGAGTGTCAGTGTGTTTTACTGTACGAATCCTTGTTTCTAGGGACAGGGAAGGACAGTGAGGGAAATTCTCCTTGTGCTATAGTGTGCTTTAAAAAAACATTTTTTCTAGGGACAGAAAACTATAGGTAGGGAGAGTGTCAGTGTGTTTTACTGTACGAATCCTTGTTTCTAGGGACAGGGAAGGACAGTGAGGGAAATTCTCCTTGTGCTATAGTGTGCTTTAAAAAAACATTTTTTCTAGGGACAGAAAACTATAGGTAGGGAGAGTGTCAGTGTGTTTTACTGTACGAATCCTTGTTTCTAGGGACAGGGAAGGACAGTGAGGGAAATTCTCCTTGTGCTATAGTGTGCTTTAAAAAAACATTTTTTCTAGGGACAGAAAACTATAGGTAGGGAGAGTGTCAGTGTGTTTTACTGTACGAATCCTTGTTTCTAGGGACAGGGAAGGACAGTGAGGGAAATTCTCCTTGTGCTATAGTGTGCTTTAAAAAAACATTTTTTCTAGGGACAGAAAACTATAGGTAGGGAGAGTGTCAGTGTGTTTTACTGTACGAATCCTTGTTTTTAGGGACAGGGAAGGACAGTGAGGGAAATTCTCCTTGTGCTATAGTGTGCTTTAAAAAAACATTTTTTCTAGGGACAGAAAACTATAGGTAGGGAGAGTGTCAGTGTGTTTTACTGTACGAATCCTTGTTTCTAGGGACAGGGAAGGACAGTGAGGGAAATTCTCCTTGTGCTATAGTGTGCTTTAAAAAAACATTTTTTCTAGGGACAGAAAACTATAGGTAGGGAGAGTGTCAGTGTGTTTTACTGTACGAATCCTTGTTTCTAGGGACAGGGAAGGACAGTGAGGGAAATTCTCCTTGTGCTATAGTGTGCTTTAAAAAAACATTTTTTCTAGGGACAGAAAACTATAGGTAGGGAGAGTGTCAGTGTGTTTTACTGTACGAATCCTTGTTTCTAGGGACAGGGAAGGACAGTGAGGGAAATTCTCCTTGTGCTATAGTGTGCTTTAAAAAACATTTTTTCTAGGGACAGAAAACTATAGGTAGGGAGAGTGTCAGTGTGTTTTCCTGTACGAATCCTTGTTTCTAGGGACAGGGAAGGACAGTGAGGGAAATTCTCCTTGTGCTATAGTGTGCTTTAAAAAAACTTTTTTTCTAGGGACAGAAAACTATAGGTAGGGAGAGTGTCAGTGTGTTTTACTGTACGAATCCTTGTTTCTAGGGACAGGGAAGGACAGTGAGGGAAATTCTCCTTGTGCTATAGTGTGCTTTAAAAAAACATTTTTTCTAGGGACAGAAAACTATAGGTAGGGAGAGTGTCAGTGTGTTTTACTGTACGAATCCTTGTTTCTAGGGACAGGGAAGGACAGTGAGGGAAATTCTCCTTGTGCTATAGTGTGCTTTAAAAAAACATTTTTTCTAGGGACAGAAAACTATAGGTAGGGAGAGTGTCAGTGTGTTTTACTGTACGAATCCTTGTTTCTAGGGACAGGGAAGGACAGT
Source organism: Rana muscosa (assembly GCA_029206835.1). Lineage (NCBI taxonomy): Eukaryota > Metazoa > Chordata > Amphibia > Anura > Ranidae > Rana > Rana muscosa. The sequence continues at coordinate 1,193,138,182 of CM055116.1, read as the reverse complement.
GAGGGAAATTCTCCTTGTGCTATAGTGTGCTTTAAAAAAACATTTTTTCTAGGGACAGAAAACTATAGGTAGGGAGAGTGTCAGTGTGTTTTACTGTACGAATCCTTGTTTCTAGGGACAGGGAAGGACAGTGAGGGAAATTCTCCTTGTGCTATAGTGTGCTTTAAAAAAACATTTTTTCTAGGGACAGAAAACTATAGGTAGGGAGAGTGTCAGTGTGTTTTACTGTACGAATCCTTGTTTCTAGGGACAGGGAAGGACAGTGAGGGAAATTCTCCTTGTGCTATAGTGTGCTTTAAAAAAACATTTTTTCTAGGGACAGAAAACTATAGGTAGGGAGAGTGTCAGTGTGTTTTACTGTACGAATCCTTGTTTCTAGGGACAGGGAAGGACAGTGAGGGAAATTCTCCTTGTGCTATAGTGTGCTTTAAAAAAACATTTTTTCTAGGGACAGAAAACTATAGGTAGGGAGAGTGTCAGTGTGTTTTACTGTACGAATCCTTGTTTCTAGGGACAGGGAAGGACAGTGAGGGAAATTCTCCTTGTGCTATAGTGTGCTTTAAAAAAACATTTTTTCTAGGGACAGAAAACTATAGGTAGGGAGAGTGTCAGTGTGTTTTACTGTACGAATCCTTGTTTCTAGGGACAGAGAAGGACAGTGAGGGAAATTCTCCTTGTGCTATAGTGTGCTTTAAAAAAACATTTTTTCTAGGGACAGAAAACTATAGGTAGGGAGAGTGTCAGTGTGTTTTACTGTACGAATCCTTGTTTCTAGGGACAGGGAAGGACAGTGAGGGAAATTCTCCTTGTGCTATAGTGTGCTTTAAAAAAACATTTTTTCTAGGGACAGAAAACTATAGGTAGGGAGAGTGTCAGTGTGTTTTACTGTACGAATCCTTGTTTCTAGGGACAGGGAAGGACAGTGAGGGAAATTCTCCTTGTGCTATAGTGTGCTTTAAAAAAACATTTTTTCTAGGGACAGAAAACTATAGGTAGGGAGAGTGTCAGTGTGTTTTACTGTACGAATCCTTGTTTCTAGGGACAGGGAAGGACAGTGAGGGAAATTCTCCTTGTGCTATAGTGTGCTTTAAAAAAACATTTTTTCTAGGGACAGAAAACTATAGGTAGGGAGAGTGTCAGTGTGTTTTACTGTACGAATCCTTGTTTCTAGGGACAGGGAAGGACAGTGAGGGAAATTCTCCTTGTGCTATAGTGTGCTTTAAAAAAACATTTTTTCTAGGGACAGAAAACTATAGGTAGGGAGAGTGTCAGTGTGTTTTACTGTACGAATCCTTGTTTCTAGGGACAGGGAAGGACAGTGAGGGAAATTCTCCTTGTGCTATAGTGTGCTTTAAAAAAACATTTTTTCTAGGGACAGAAAACTATAGGTAGGGAGAGTGTCAGTGTGTTTTACTGTACGAATCCTTGTTTCTAGGGACAGGGAAGGACAGTGAGGGAAATTCTCCTTGTGCTATAGTGTGCTTTAAAAAAACATTTTTTCTAGGGACAGAAAACTATAGGTAGGGAGAGTGTCAGTGTGTTTTACTGTACGAATCCTTGTTTCTAGGGACAGGGAAGGACAGTGAGGGAAATTCTCCTTGTGCTATAGTGTGCTTTAAAAAAACATTTTTTCTAGGGACAGAAAACTATAGGTAGGGAGAGTGTCAGTGTGTTTTACTGTACGAATCCTTGTTTCTAGGGACAGGGAAGGACAGTGAGGGAAATTCTCCTTGTGCTATAGTGTGCTTTAAAAAAACATTTTTTCTAGGGACAGAAAACTATAGGTAGGGAGAGTGTCAGTGTGTTTTACTGTACGAATCCTTGTTTCTAGGGACAGGGAAGGACAGTGAGGGAAATTCTCCTTGTGCTATAGTGTGCTAAAGCATTCCTCATCAACCATCTTTGAAATCCTTGTTTTTTGGACAGTCAGGGAAATTGTCGTAGTGCTATTCTGTGCAAAAGCAATCATCCTCAACCATATTTAGAAATCCTTAAGTAAAGGGACAGAGAAGGACACCTGAAGGTAGCCCTTATTGCTTTTTTCCCATCTCCCTGCAGGCCATCTATTAGAATGTCTGGAAGGCAAACAAGGAGAGGCAGACAGTCAGGAGGCAATAAAAGAGGGCAAGCAGGCTCTGTGTCTGGGGACAACAGTGCTGGTCGTGGACGCGGTGCATTGTCATCAGCACATGGCCATGGGACACGCTTGTCCTTCTTTTCGGCAGCTGGACATGTTGAGCCACATCATGCCGAAGACTTGGTAGAGTGGATGACCAAGCCCTCCTCCTCCTCCTCATCCTCTCTCACCCAGGCTCAGGGTACTGGCAAAGCAGCTGCCAAAGCGTCCTCTTCCCTGGTATCAATGTCAGACTCATCATCAGTCACTCCTTCCCTAGACCCACCATATCCTCCTCCTGAGGAGTCCCCCGAACTGTTTGAGCACAGTGTTGGGTACATGCTCCAGGAGGATGCCCAGCGTTTCGAAGGGTCTGATGATGAAACCCAGCTACAGGAAGGCAGTAGCGTGAGAGCAGACAGAGGGGATGCTCAAGAAGGACACCAATCTGGCAGTCATGTTCCAGCAGCTGCAGCATACTGCCAGATTGGCTCCAGTGATGAGGAGGGAGGGGATGATGAGGTCACTGACTCCACGTGGGTGCCTAATAGGAGAGAGGAGGAGGAGGAGGAGGATGAGGAGGAGGCACATCTCCAACGAGGCAGGATGCCCTTTGGTGGCCAGCGTAAGGGCAGTACACAGACGGAATCACACCGCAGAGCTCCGCCTGTGCAGGGCGCTGCCTCTGCCCGTCATTCAAAAAGTTCTTTGGTGTGGGCCTTTTTTGAGGCTAGTGCATCAGATCGCACAGCTGCTGTTTGCAACATATGTCTCAAGCGTATATCGCGTGGCCAAAACATCAGCCGCTTGGGTACCACATGCCTGACCAGACATATGTTGACCTGCCATGCAGCTCGTTGGCAAGCCTACCTCAAAGACCCACACCAAAGAACAAAGCGGACCTCTCCTTGCACCGCATCAGCTGGGATCTCCAACCCCACTATAACTTCAGTCCTCTCTGAAACATGCACTGAGAGGAATGAAGGTGTAGAATTAGGTGTGTCACAGCCAAGTACTTGCGGTCACTCTGCTAGCAGTACACCGACGTCCGATTCTAGCAGGCAAATTTCCCTGCCCCAGCTGCTGGACCGTCGAAAGAAGTTCACTCCCAGCCATCCACATGCCCAGCGGTTGAATGCTAGCTTGGCTAAATTGCTAGCGCTTCAACTGCTGCCTTTTCAGTTGGTAGACTCGGCCCCCTTCCGTGAGTTTGTGCAATGTGCGGTTCCTCAGTGGCAGGTTCCCAAACGCCACTTTTTCTCACGGAAGGCTATTCCGGCTCTCTACCGGCATGTGGAAGGCAATGTCTTGGCCTCGCTGGACAGGGCGGTCAGCGGTAAGGTGCATATTACCGCTGACTCATGGTCCAGCAGGCATGGACAGGGACGTTACCTTTCTTTCACGGCCCATTGGGTCACTCTTTTGGCAGCTGGGAAGGATGCAGGACAAGGTGCAGTAGTGTTGGAGGTTGTTCCACCGCCACGCCTCCAAAATGCTACTACTGGTTGTGACACACCTCTCTCCTCCACCCCCTCCTCTTCTTCTTCCTCCATGGCCTCTTCCTGTGCTTTGTCCTCTGAACCAGCGGTGCTCCGTAGCCGTTCAAGGGGCTACGCAAGTACGCAGGCAAAAAGATGCCATGCCGTGCTTGCGCTGGTGTGTTTGGGGGACAGAAGCCACACTGGGGCAGAGGTCCTGTCTGCTCTGCAGGGCCAGGCCGAGAGGTGGTTGACGCCACGCCAGCTTAAGCCAGGAATGGTGGTTTGCGACAATGGCACCAACCTCCTCTCCGCCCTCCGACAGGGACAATTGACCCATGTGCCCTGTGTGGCTCACGTCCTTAACCTGGTGGTGCAGCGGTTCTTGGGCAGGTACCCGGGCTTACAGGATGTCCAGAGGCAGGCCAGGAAAGTCTGTGTGCATTTCCGCAGATCTTATAATGCCAGTGCTCGCCTGGCTGAGCTGCAAAAGGAGTTGAACCTGCCCAAGAACCGCCTTATATGTGACATGCCCACCAGGTGGAACTCAACGTTGGCCATGCTGCAGCGGCTGCACACGCAGCAGAGGGCCATCAATGAGTACCTGTGCGACTACGGCACCAGGACAGGGTCAGGGGAGCTTGGTTTTTTTTCTCCACGCCAGTGGGGCATGATCAGGGATGCATGCACTGTCCTGGCACCATTTGAGGAGGCCACGAGGATGGTGAGCAGTGACAGTGCATGCATCAGTGACACTGTACCTCTTGTCCACCTGTTGGAGCACACGCTGCGTGGAATAATGGACAGGGCACTTGAGGCAGAACAGAGGCAGGAAGAGGAGGACTTCCTTGCCTCTCAAGGCCCCCTTTACCCAGACAGTGTTCCTTCTGTCCCACCCATCGCACAGGAAGAGGAGGAGGAGGAGGAGGAGGAGGAGGAAGATTGTGTCAGCATGGAGGTGGAGGCTGGCACTCAGCATCATCAGCAGCAGTCTTTTAGGGATGATTTACAGTCCCAAGAAACCAGTGGACTTGTACGTGGCTGGGAGGAGGTGGCTGCGGATCATGTCGTCCTTAGTGACCCAGAGGACTCCGGAGCGAATGCCTCAGCAAACCTACGCTGCATGGCCTCCCTGATCCTGCAAAGTCTGCGGAAGGATCCTCGTATTCTTCGGATCAAGGAGAGGGACCATTACTGGCTGGCCACTCTCCTTGATCCACGGTACAAGGGTAAGGTTGCGGACCTTATGTTACCGTCGCAGAGGGAGCAGAGGATGAGACAACTCCGGGAGGCCTTGCAGAAAGGTCTGTGCAACGCGTTCCCAGAGACTGGGAGGTTACAAACTCCTGGTCCTGGACAACGAGTTGCTGAGGCTTCGGGCAGTCAAAGAAGGAGCGGTGGGGAAGGTGGCCGTCTGACCGATGCGTTCAGACAATTCTTTAGTCCGCAGCCCCAAAGTATGATTGGTTCCAGCAACCATCGCCAGCGTCTGATAAACATGGTGCAGGAATATGTAGGGGCAAGGTCAGACTTGGACACCTTCCCCACCGAAAATCCTCTGGCTTACTGGGTCTTGAGGATGGATCACTGGGCAGAGCTTGCACAGTATGCAATTGAGCTACTGGCCTGTCCTGCATCCAGCGTTCTTTCGGAACGCACATTCAGTGCTGCTGGAGGATTTGTCACGGATCACAGGGTGCGCCTGTCCACCGACTCGGTTGATCGACTGACTTTCATCAAGATGAACCAGTCTTGGATCACCACCAGCTACCACACACCTGATGCTGATATAACAGACTAATTGATTTTAACATGTCACATCCCTTCAAGACTGATGCTGATACTGAGTGTCTGTGCTGTTATGTTGACTGGCTATCCTCCTCCTCCGAGTCCTCAATGATACGATTGATGATGATAGCTTGGAAGATCATTTTTGTTTATGGGTGCCGCCACCAGTGGCTAAGGCCCAATTTTTCAGCCCCTGTTTTACAGGGGCGTGTAATTACAATTTTTTTAGCAATAATTTGCCATAGGGCTCATTGCTGTGCTCCAAGTACAGTATCTGTGAGGGGTTGGAGTGTTGTGGCACCAGTGCCTAAGGCCCAATTTTTCAGCCCCTGTTTAACAGGGGCGTGTCATTACAATTTTTGAAGCAATACTTTGCAACAGGGCTCATTGCTGTGCTCCAAGTACAGTATCTGTGAGGGGTTGTAGTGTTGTGCCACCAGTGCCTAAGGCCCAATTTTTCAGCCCCTGTTCAACAGGGGCATGTAATTACAATTCTTGATCTAATAATTCACAGCAGGGCCCATTCCTGCACCCACCAAGAGTAACTCTGAGGGCTTACAGTGTTGTGGCAACGCCACCACCACCACCACCACGAAAGGCCCAATTTTTCAGCCCCTGTTCAACAGGGGCATGCAATTACAATTCTTGATCTAATAATTCACAGCAGGGCCCATTGCTGCACCCACCAAGAGTAACTGTCAGGGCTTACAGTGTTGTGGCACCAGCACCACCATCAAAGGCCCAATTTTTACTACCACTGTTCAACAATTATATGTAATTACAATTCCTGATATAATAGTTGACAGCAGGGCGTTCCAGCACCAACCAAGAGTAACTGTGAGTGCTTACAGTGTTGTGCCAACACCAACAACTAAGGGGCCTATTTCTGCAGAGTATATACGGCAGGTCCCTACTTTCAAACATCCAACTTACAAACGACTCCTACTTGCAAACGCAAGAAGACAACAGGAAGTGAGAGGAAATCTACCCCTAGGAAGGAAAATTCTCTCCTGTAAGAATTAATATGGGAGAAAGGTGTCTCCTCTGTACTGATGCTTTATCAGCAATCCTTGTTTCAAGAAAAACACCACATTTCAAAAACAGTTGTCATTGGGACGGAAAGTGAGGTGAAATGTTCTGAACAGGGGCACAGACAGCAAAACAAATGTTACAGGGGTGATAACCCTTACCTATGTTTTCCAAAAAGTTTAAAAATAGATTTTTGGGCTGGAGCTACACTTCAACAATGTACCTGTTCAAAATTACAAACAGATTCTACATAAGAACAAACCTACAGTCCCTGTCTTGTATGCACCGCCTGTATACGGCTGTTCAGAGTATATAGGGCCTTTTTTATTTTATGTGCGGGGTTCCCCTTAATATCCATACAAGACCCAAAGGGGCTGGTAATGGGCTGGGGTAGGGGGGGGGGGGGGGTCATGGGGTAGCTATGCCATTTTTCTTAAAGATTTTCATCCATATTACCGGGACCAGACATTACATTAAAGCCGCAAGCAGTTTTAAATGGCTTTTTTTTCCTTTAGAAGTGTCATTTTGTGCAGGGACAGTTCTAAACACGGGAAACACGTGGCACTTCGCAGGCATACTTTAGACACCCCCCAGGTACGATATTTAAAGGAATATTTGACTTTTTTTTTTTTTTTCACTTTATGCATCATTAAAATGACTGCTCCCGAAAAACGACCGTTTTTAAAACTTCTTTTTGCATTGATACATGTCCCCTGGTGCACAACCCGGGTTCCCAAACCCTTTTTAGGACAATAACATGCATAATAGTTGTTATAATTAGCACTTTAGAATTCGAACGTTCGCATCCATTGTATTTAATAGGGTTCTAATGTTCGTACGAACTTTCGGTCCGTTCGCGGGTTCTGGTGCGAACCGAACCCGGGGGTGTTCGGCTCATCACTAGCTGTCACTATCAGTGAAGCAAGCCATCATTAGGCTGAAAAAACAACACAAACCCATCAGAGAGATAGCAAAAACATTAGGTGTGGCCAAATCAACTGTTTGGAACATCCTTAAAAAGAAAGAACACACCGGTGAGCTCAGCAACACCAAAAGACCCGGAAGACCACAGAAAACAACTCTGGTGGATGACCGAAGAATTCTTTCCCTGGTGAAGAAAACACCCTTCACAACAGTTGGCCAGATCAAGAACTCTCTCCAGGAGGTAGGTGTATGTGTGTCAAAGTCAACAATCAAGAGAAGACTTCACCAGAGTGAATACAGAGGGTTCACCACAAGATGTAAACCATTGGTGAGCCTCAAAAACAGGAAGGCCAGATTAGAGCAGTGTTTCTCAACTCCAGTCCTCAAGGCGCCCCAACAGGTCATGTTTTCAGGATTTCCCTCAGATGAAACGGCTGTGGTAATTACTAAGGCAATGAAACTGATCAAATCACCTGTGTAAAATAATGGAAAGCCTGAAAACATGACCTGTTGGGGCGCCTCGAGGACTGGAGTTGAGAAACACTGGATTAGAGTTTGCCAAACAACATCTAAAAAAGCCTTCACAGTTCTGGAACAACATCCTATGAACAGATGAGACCAAGATCAACTTGTACCAGAGTGATGGGAAGAGAAGAGTATGGAGAAGGAAAGGAACTGCTCATGATCCAAAGCATACCACCTCATCAGTGAAGCATGGTGGTGGTAGTGTCATGGCGTGGGCATGTATGGCTGCCAATGGAACTGGTTCTCTTGTATATATTGATGATGTAACTGCTGACAAAAGCAGCAGGATGAATTCTGAAGTGTTTCGGGCAATATTATTATCTGCTCATATTCAGCCAAATGCTTCAGAACTCATTGGACGGCACTTCACGGTGCAGATGGACAATGACTTGAAGCATACTGCGAAAGCAACCAAAGAGTTTTTTAAGGGAAAGAAGTGGAATGTTATGCAATGGCCAAGTCAATCACCTGACCTGAATCCGATTGAGCATGTATTTTACTTGCTGAAGACAAAACTGAAGGGAAAATGCCCTAAGAACAAGCAGGAACTGAAGACAGTTGCAGTAGAGGCCTGGCAGAGCATCACCAGGGATGAAACCAGCGTCTGGTGATGTCATCGCGTTCCAGACTTCTGGCTGTAATTAACTGCAAAGGATTTTCAACCAAACATTAAAAAGTGAAAGTTTGATTTATGATTGTTAATCTGTCCTATTACTTTTGGTCCCTTAAAAAGTGGGAGGCACATATACAAACTGTTGTAATTCCTACACTGTTCACCTGATTTGGATGTAAATACCCTCAAATTAAAGCTGTAAGTCTGCAGTTAAAGCTCATCTTGTTCGTTTCATGTCAAATCCATTGTGGTGGTGTATAAAGCCAAAAAGATTAGAATTGTGTCGATGTCCCAATATTTATGGACCTGACTGTATGTTTAAAGCGGAGGTCCACACAAATTTTTAAGATAATCTCCATCGCATTCTTGCATTGCATACAGTGTCAAATGGAATTATATTTTTTCTTTCAGAGGGGGTAACTGTATATCCGTGTTTTCTTACTTGTTTCCTGTCTCAGACCCCCGCGGGAGTGGGCGGGTATGGTCGTCATATCCTGTGGCGCACTGTCTCCTGGGAGCTCTGTGTCATTATTCCCAGGAGTCAGTGCGGATGCCGCTGTTCCGTCATGTCCACTTGCCCCCTTCTCAGCGTATCGTTACTTACTATAGAGGAGTGTGGGGTTTAGCAAGATGCCGCCGACCGAAGTGATGCCGTCTGTGTGTGTTTTCTGTGAGCTTCGTTGCCATCGCAATGTGGCGGGAACTTCCGTCGACGCCGCCCGTTGTGACGGCAACGTGGAAGTTTACGCCGATCCGCGCCGTACCAACTGAGTATGCGTGGGAACGAGCAGTGAATGCTGGTAGCTCAGCATTCACTGCATCCAGGAAGTTTATGCTTGTGGGCTTCACATGCCCACAAGCAAGATGAAACCTGCCAGCAACACATTTTAAAAGTACGTTTTTCGTACGAAACCAGACATCGGGGGATAGATTTTCCCAAACAAGTGAGTGTAACATTGACAATATGTAAGGTTATTAATGTTTTAAAAAAAATAATTTAATTGTCGTTGGACCCCTGCTTTAAGTCATTTTGGCAGTAAACAATACACTAGAGCTATTTTTAGTGCACACAAATGTAATATGGTGCCCAATTCTTGGTAAAATATAAAAGATGAGGTTGCATCAAGTGAATGGATACCAAATAAGTCAAGCCCTAAAACTGCACATTAGTAAAAAGGGTAACACACTTTGGTACCCACAATCGATCATAAAGCAATGTTTTAAAAGCCTTTACAGCTCATCAGTTTAGAATTAGCTGTGAATGATGATGGCACTGGAATTATTGTTCTACTTCCAGAATGTGCAGCAATACCCAATTATGTGTAGCACAATTGTTGCATGTGCACCCAACACATATGTTTACATACGTGTATAGGGGTGCAGGGGATTTTCATTTTAATTGTATTTTTTTATTTTGTGATACTTTTGTTTTTTTAAAACCTTTTTTCCACTTAACTTTATAGCTATCACTTATGCCCTGTACACACGATCGGTTTTACCGATGAAAACAGTCTGATGGACTTTTCTCATCGGACAAACCGATCGTGTATGGGCCCCATCGGTCTTTTTTCCATCAGTGAGAAAAAATAGAACATGTTTTAAATGTATCCGATGGAAAAAAAAACAATAGCAAATTCTGATCGTCTGTGTGGAACTCCATCGGAGAAAAAACCCACGCATGCTCAGAATCAAGTCGACGCATGCTCAGAAGCATTGAACTTAATTTTTCTCGGCTCGTCGGAGTGTTTTACGTCACAGCGTTTGGGACGGTCGGATTTTTGACTGATGTTGTGTAGGCAAGACTGATGGAAGTCAGCTTCATCGGAATTCCGATGGAAAAATCCATCGGATTTGAATCCATAGGAAATCCGATCGTGGCTTTACGGGGTAATAGCCACCTACAGTATGTGATAGCACTGTCAAAATTATATTTTAAAAAATTGATCATTTAATACTACAGGAAGTTTTCAGCTCACACGATATCTTATAAGATCAGCCGGTATTTCTTTGCCTTTATCAAGCAGATATAACAGAACTTTCTCATTGTATATTCAACAGACCAAAAAGGACAAAAATAAGAGCATTTCATAAACTTTTATTGTTTCCTTCAACAGGCACTTCTTCCTGTAATACTCTGTAAGACGCAACAAAGTCACTTTAATACATTGATAAGCAGAAGGAATTAATAAAAAGTGTCTGATACAAACTTTGACCCAACTTGAGTGCAGCCAAGTATCTGTTAGATCTTCACTTTTGAAGCTGTGTGGAAAAATTGGAAGATATAAGCTGGGATTTAGGAGAGTCTCCCTGGCCCCAAGGTCTCCCCCCCTTCTACCACCTCCTAACCCTGTCCTGTTTTTTTCTTTACCCGCTTTTTATCCTTACATTCTTTCTTGTTCTAAGATTTATACTCTTCTGTACCCTTTGGTATGGGTCAATGTGACAATGGCTTAGCAGTTGGGTTGCCTCAATAGCATGTTACTGTAACAAATATATGGGTGAACCCATAGTGAAACTTTGGCTTGTTAAGCCCCTGGTCTGTGATTGTACCCTTGGCCAATGCCTGGTCTCTTGATGTATTTGTGTTCAGCTATTGTTTTTGTGTAAATTTCAATAAAATTGATTGAAACAGAAAAATAGAAGCCGATTGGTCCCTATGGGCAATGGCACCAGTTTCTTCTAATTCTCTTTTCCTTTTTTGTTTCTTTTTCCTTTACTATCACTTTTTATCTTCCTTTAGGCAGGCCATACATGATTCATTATTTTATTATTATTTTATCGTTCATTCAGCCGGTTAAATAAAAAAAATGAATCAATTTCCTCATCTACACATTCGATGTGAATGGAGGAATCACTCTCACTGAGCTATTGTATTCTGCCGGCGGGGAGCTTTCCCTGCTGAACTGGGGGAATTTCGATCCATGTATGGCCGGCTTTATGATGTTCTTACCTTTAGACCCCTTTCACACTGAGCCGCCCATAGCGTTGGCAGTACCGACCCTATGTGCTGTTTTTCGGCGCATTTCGGCCGCTAGCGGGCGGTTTTACCCTCCCCCCCCCGCTGGCGGCCAAGAAAGGGTTAAAACCGCCACGCAATGCACTTCTGAAGCAACGCTCCAGTGTGAAAGCCCGAGGGCTTTCACACTGTAGTGAATGTAACAGGTTTTTAAGGGCGGATTGCAGGCGCTATTTTTAACGCTATAGCGCCTGCAATACGCTCCAGTGTAAAAGGGGTCTTAGAGTCCTTTTAGATGTTTTGGTACTTTGCACTGATATGGCCAAATGGGATATTGGTATTATCTTCCTTATTCCTTGCCTTATAGCAGTGATTCTCAACCAGGGTTCCTCCAGAGGTTGCTAGGAGTTCCTTCAGCATTGGGCAATTTTGGCCTCAGATAAGTTCCCACTGACACCATTGATCTTTTTAGCTATCTGTAAGGAGGCAATTCTTCCCAATGACCACAAGTGTAAGGACCATTCTTCCCACTGACCATCACACTAATGTATCATGAGTTGTAGATTTCTGATTTTTAGCAGGGGTTCCCTGAGACCGGAGAACTATTTCAGGGGTTCCTCTGTGTTGAAAAGGTTGAGAAAGGCTGCCTTATAGGAAAGAGGCTCCACTACCATTTACTGTATATCACAACAGATCTTTATTGTTCTAGGTTTGTAAATTATATTGTGTTCACTTGTTGTCTGCTATATCCATTTGTTAACACTGTACGCAATCCATTTATATATAATATTGTGACATACAATATCTCATATCTTGCTTCTCGCCACTATTGATTCTATTTTCTCATTGTGGAAAAACAATAAAAAGATGAAAACAGAGATATAACTTGGCTCAGACACCTTTTAATAATTTCCCCACAGTGTTTAGACTTTATATTAAAGCGGACCTTTCCCCACTTTCAAGAGGCAGACCCAGAGTTCCAGGGAGATGGATTCATCTGGCCTTAGTGAAAATTGCCAACATGAGAAGAATGGAGAGGAAAAGAGAAATGAGGCATGCAAAGAATAAAAAACCTGCAGTTATCTAAAAGCAGCGGCATAAGAGGCACAGGGGTGCCGCCCCCTAATCTCCATGTGGGGCGCCAAACGCATGGATTTCTATGAGGTTTCTTTTTTTTTAGAAGCATATGATTAGAGCCCAAGGCTCTAATTGGCTTTAAAAAGGTTGGGCTTGGGGTGCAGACCACTGCACCCTGAGCCCACCCACTTGTGACATTAGCGAATCAACATAAGCTATTGTCTCCCTGCTTCTCCTCCCGGCCAATCAGGAAGCGGGTCTTAAGATTGGATTGGCCAGGAGGGGAAGCCCCCTAAGCCTCAAGTGACCTGGATGGGGTAAGTGTGGGGTGGGCAGGTGGGTGTGGGGATTTGTTTGCCGCCCCCCCCCCCCAAAAAAAATGGAGCACAAGCCGCAACTGTCTATAAGTATCTGTTGGTAGATTGCCTTTACTAAACATTTCTATAAGTGTTTTTTTGTAAATTTCAGGATAAGGATGAAGTTCCTATTTAGGTTGATTGTCAAATGTGTATCCAAGAAGCATAAAAGAACTGTACAGCAGAAGTCTCCAAACTTTTCAGTATGAGGGCCATGTGTTATAATTTTTCTATTCTGGAACCCTCATTACATTCAGGAGTGCCCATCAGCGTCTTCCCTTACATCCAGGGGTGTCCTTTAGAGTACCCTCTTACATGCAGGAGTGCTCATTAGAGTGCCCCCTTGCATCTAGGGGTAACCAGAGTCCCTCCTTACATCAATGAGAGCCCATCAGAGTCCTCCCTAACATCCAGAAGTGCACACTTGGGTCTTGCCTTACATCCATAAGTGCTCATCAGAGTCCTTGGAACAGAAAGGGGCCATTCCAATACTTTTGGTATTTTAGTGTAGTACCATCAACAGAAGCATTATATTTTTATACAAAAAAAAAAAAAAAACGAAGCAAATAAAAGCTGCAGTTCCCCTATAAGTAAGTACAGTTCCCTGAAAATGTATTCATACCACTTGAAATTTTCCATATTTTGTCATGTTACAAACAAAAACGTAAATGTATTTTATTGGGATTTTATGTGATAGACCAACACAAAGTGTTACATAATTGTGAAGTGGAAGGAAAATGATAAATGGTTTTCAAAATGTTTACAAATAAATATATGAAAAGTGTGGTGTGCATTTGTTTTAAGCCCCCTTTACTCTGATACCCCTAATTAAAATCTAATGGAACCAATTGCCCTCAGAAGTCACTTAATTAGTAAATAGAGTCCACCTGTATGTAATTTAGTCTCAGTATAAATATAGCTGTTCTGTGAAGCCCTCAGAGGTTTTTTAGAGAACATTCGTGAACAAACATCATCATGAAGGCCAAGGAACACACCAGACAGGTCAGGGATAAAGTTGTGGAGAAGTTTAAAGCAGGGTTAGGTTATAAAAAAATATCCCAAGCTTTGAACATCTCACGGAGCACTGTTCAATCCATCATCCAAACATAGAAGTATGGCACAACTGCAAACATACCAAGACATGGCCGTCCACCTAAACTGACAGGCCGGGCAAGGAGAGCATTAATCAGAGAAGCAGCCAAGAGGCCCATGGTAACTCTGGAGGAGCTGCAGAGATCAACAGCTCAGGTGGGAGAATCTGTCCACAGGACAACTATTAGTCGTGCACTCCACAAATCTGGCCTTTATGGAAGAGTGGCAAGAAGAAAGCCATTGTTGAAAGAAAGCCATAAGAAGTCCCGTTTGCAGTTTGTGAGAAGCCATGTGGAGGACACAGCAAACATTTGGAAGAAGGTGCTCTGGTCAGATGAGATCAAAATTTTACTTTTTGGCCTAAAAGCAAAACGCTATGTGTGGCAGAAAACTAACACTGCACATCACCCTGAACACACCATCCCCACCATGAAACATGGTGGTGGCAGCATCATGTTGTGGGGATGCTTTTCTTCAGCAGGGACAGGGAAGCTGGTCAGAGTTGATGGGAAGATGAATGGAGCCAAATACAGGGCAATCTTAGAAGAAAATCTGTTAGAGTCTGAAAAAGACTTGAGACTGGGGCAGAGATTAACCTTCCAGCAGGACAACGACCCTAAACATACAGCCAGAGCTACAATAGAATGGTTTAAATCAAATCATATTCATGTGTTACAATGATCCAGTCAAAATCCAGACCTAAATCCAATTGAGAATCTGTGGCAAGACTTGAAAATATCTGTTCACAGGCGCTGTCCATCCAATCTGACAGAGCTTGAGCTTTTTTGCAAAGAAGAATGGCCAAAAATGTCACTCTCTAAATATGCAAAGCTGGTAGAGACATCCCCAAAAAGACTTGCAGCTGTAATTGCAGCCAAAGTTGGTTCTAAAAAGTATTGAAGGGGGGCTAAATACAAATGCATGTCACACTTTTCACATATTTATTTGAAAAAAATGTTGAAAACAATTTATAATTTTCCTTCCACTTCACAATTATGTGCCACTTTGTGTTGGTCTATCACATAAAATACATTTAAGTTTTTGGTTGTAACATGACAAAATGTGGAAAATTTCAAGGGGTATGAATACTTTTTCAAAGCACTATATGACGCAATAGTACCAGCAAAAGAAGTATTATTTTTATTAATGTCAGTATCACTTTTTTCATTTTGTAAAGTCTGGCAAGGCAGAGGCGTCATCAAATTTCAGCCTTTTGTTATATCATGCATTAACCCTAAAGAAGAAAGAGATACTAATTACTGTTTTCCATCAATTGTATTTCAGATGATTATGGATTGCAGGATTTCTGAAATCACTGTGAAAAATAATTTTAATGTTTTGACGGACTAGGAAATTTGCTTTCATTTGTTGTTTGCATATACAAAATGCCTCTTCCATTAAACCTACATTTCATCAGTTCTGTAAATACATATTCTTTGTAGATTTCAATGGCAAAAGCAATGAACATGTTAAAGAAAAACACAAAAGTGGCAATATTTATAAAATCGCATATTTCTGTATTTCTATTCTGTCCTCCTTATTGCAGTTCAACTATATGAACATACGATGGTATAATATTGGTAGCATGGGAACATATCGCCACCTACTGTCAGCCATATTAAGCTGGAGCACACTTAACTATAATTCCTAAGGTTCCCATACCCTTCTATGTACAGTATATTATCTTATATTTTATTTGTTGCCAAAAAATTGGGTGCATCACACGCAAACATCACGCTACGTATGGTTTTGTCAGTCATGCTGGGATCTGCTCCAGTAATGTTCAGTTTCTTTCCTTGCTGTTGGCAGTTCATATGGCAGTACAAAGGGGGAAAGGGTTGATAGAGTATTACATGTCACAGGCTCAGTGGCGGCCGCTCCATTAGGGGTGCAGAGGCGCCGCCCCCCTAATCCATGCGCCTGGCCCCTAATCTACATGCAGGACGCCGGATGCATTGATTTCAATTACGTTTTTTTTTATTTGAAGCACATGATTAGAGCTTGAGGCTCTAATTGGCTTAAAAAAGGGTGGGCTCGGGGCACAGAGCACTGCACCCTGAGTCCATCCCGTTGTGTGACAATAGCAAATTAATATTCGTTATTGTCTTCCTGCTTCTCCTCCCGGCCAATCAGGAGTGGTTCTTAAGACCCGATTTACCGAGAGGAGAAGCGACCTATTGGCCACTGAGGAGGAAGCCGCCGAGGAGGATGAGACGCAGGGGAAAGTAGAAGCTGCCCGCGACCTAGATAAGGGAAATGCGGGGCTGGTGGGCGGACGGGTGAGAGACAGGGGGTGGTGTTTGGTTTTCTGAGCGACAGGGGGGGTGGTGTTTGGTTTACTTGCCACCCCCCAAAAATGGAGCACCATTTGCCACCGCACAGGCTTAACTTTTATTCAGACCCTCAAAGCATTAGTGTAAATGGGAGCAAACCTGCGCATAGCATGGCCTTGTTACAGCTGCAAGAAAACATCAAAAAATTTATGTTTCCCTACATTTGTCATCATACCTTGCTGTAGGGAAGATCTAGTTTGTTCCTGCACAGTGCGGATAAGCGCATACTACACTGGCCTAAATAAACTTGAAGGGCCTATATAAACTAGAGCACTACATGAAGAGCTTGCTGAGTTGTTGATTCAGAACTCCCCACTTGCATTACGCATCAGGGTCAGTGAAAGTCCCCAAGCCACTGATTTACCATGACCGACAAGCAACTAACACTTATAGAAGGTTTACGGGTCTCCTTCCCCAATCAAAGGACTACAGTGGGAGGGGCTGAGATTCCCCTCTAACGTCAGCCAGGAGGAGAGGAAGAGAGCGGCGGGCGGTCACGTGAGCGCACAGCAGCGCTTTAAAATAAGATATTTTGTTGCATAATTTTTTTAAAACACAGACACTGCACAGTCTATCTTGCTGTAATAGAGGGGATTCTAGGATTTATGATTAGTGATTTTACAGCCACAGCAGAATAGCGGCCGGAGGGGAGGGGAAGGGAGGGGCGGGGAGGAGATGGCTTACACATACAGACTCCTAAGCTGACAGGCAGAGAGGGAGGGGGAGAGGGAGAGACTGCGTAATGACGGAAGCTGTATCAGCAGCCATGATTACCATGGTCAGTTCACATAGTGGGACACAGGACAGGCAGGATCAACCAGGTTTTTTTTCAGCATAGAGAAGGACAAATTACACTGCACAAGCACTATGCTGTATATCCTACTTTAAAGGAACAGAATCTTTTTATTTATTTTTTTATTTTTTTTAGGGTTACAACTACTGTACTTTAATGCATTCTCTGTATTAAGATAAAAAAAACTTCTTTTGTCAACCCCGCCAACTACTTACCTAAGCCTAAATCCAGCACTGTGCCTGAGAGCAGTGGTGCTGCTCTCTCTTTTCCTCCTCACTGGCTCAGAGACAGAAGAGGGTGCTATTGGCTCCGGTTGCCGTCATTCAGATCCAGTGAGGAGGGAGCGGGGGGCGGGGCTGAGCTGAGTCACAGTGTGGGTCTATAGACACACTCAGCCTTGCTCGGGATCAAGCCCACATGTGTGCCCCTATAGGAAGCTGCTTTCTATTATGGCACAATGAGAAGAGGAGGAGCCAAGAATGCTAGCGGGGAACCCAAGTAGCAAAGGATCGGGGCCGCTCTGTGCAAAACCATTCCACAGAGCAGGTAAGTATGACATTTTTATTTATTTTTTAAAGTAACTTTACAATTATTTTAAGGAACAACAGTGCTTAGAGTCACAAGAGCCAATTGTTTTCAGAGAATGGATAAACCAGCCCCCTTTCTATAAAGGGGTAGGTTCACAGCCACCATATTGTCGGTGTGTGTTGGTGCTGTTATGGAGAGCTGACAACACCAGGGATAGCAAATGTTTCTTTTTTTATTTCATTTTTTTATATTTTTGTAAATGTTTTGCATTTTGTACATATTCCCCATGGTAGTGCCCGGCTTCCCAAAGCATTGCTTATTAGCCCTGCAAAAGGCCAGAATGTAATAACAAGACTCGCCACCCCATAGACTTCAATGGGGTTTGCTGCAAAGCTTAAAATCTTCAAACTTTGGGCAAGATTCATAAACCGCTCACAACACAAACTTGGACAAATTTTCTCATCCCTAATTCTGAGAAGGAGAGGTCAGTGTTCTGTTTCAAATGCCACTTCATGCATTGACATAACACCATAGACCCCCGTCTGCCTGGACCGTACGGTCACCTGCTGATCTGGCTTCATCCAGAGGTAGCTTAACCACTTCAGTCCCGGAGGATTTGGCTGCCAAATGACCGGGCCACTTTTTGCGATTCGGCACTGCGTCACTTTAACTGACAATTGCGCAGTCGTGCGATGTGGCTCCCAAACAAAATTGACATCCTTTTTTTCCCACAAATGGAGCTTTCTATTGGTGGTATTTGATCACCTCTGCGGTTTTTATTTTTTGCGCTATAAACAAAAATAAAATGTTAATTTCGAAAAAAAGCAATATTTTTTACTTTTTGCTATAATAAATATCCCCAAAATATATAAAAAAAAACGATTTTTTTTCCTCAGTTTAGGCCGATACGTATTCTTCTACATATTTTTGGCAAAAAAAAACGCACTAAGCGTTTATTGATTGGTTTGCGCAAAAGTTATAGTGTCTACAAAATAGGGGGTAGTTTTATGGCATTTTTATTAATATTTTTTTTTCTTTTACTAGTGTAGCGGCCCCCTCTCTCTTCTCTCTTTTCTTCTGGCTCTGGCTCTTGTCTAGGGGTACCTCTGAGGAGAGAGTGCGGGGTCACCACACCAATGTTCCCACTGCAGATGTGTGTGTAGTGGGAGACAATCCTCTTTTACCTTCGGGTCGGTGTTCTGCATCTGGAGCCTCCTCCTGGTTTCTCGAACAGTGTCTGCCAGTAAATGAGCCCCACACCACTAAAGTCCAACACTCCTTTATTCTTCTCATGGAAAAGTGAACACAATCAGTTGGACTCCCTCAACGAACAGAACAGACAAGGGGGTGTGGATGCGAGTATGCCCAGGCACAATGAACTCTCCTACTTCCTTCCCAGAAGTAGGTTTCTGCTCCCAATCGAGGAAGACATCCCTCCCGGCGGTCTCCGGAGGCTCACCCGTCACTGGCAATTTGCTGCACCAGGTCTTCAGGTAAGTACCCCCCTCCGGTCCCTTACGCCACTGGATTCGGGTACCCCCTCCCGGGGTCCCCTAGGAAGTTCCTCCCTCGCGGAGCCTTAATCCAGGACCCTCAGTCCCGGACCGCCATTCAAGTACCTCACCCCTGGCTAAAGGTGCCTGGGATGAAACACGACCTCCGAACGTCCTCCAGGCCTAGGCCGCCTAGAGGACCGACACGAACCACCGCCCTCAGGCTGAAGGTGCCCGGGACTCGACTCCCGCCACCGAAAATGTCTGCCCCCTTTATACCCTCTCCCAGCAAGCACTGCGGGTTCCCCGCCCCACCATACAACCGCTGAGAGAGGCCAAAAAGAGGTATGACACTGCAATGATGGCTCAACCCCAGGCCCAAAGTGACAGCGCCACCCGGTGGGCCCCAGGGAACCATACATCGCAGTTTCCCCACCAGATTCAAACAGAAAAGCACATACCCGCTACACTAGTAATGGAGGCGATCAGCGATTTTTATCGTGACTGCGACATTATGGACATCGGACACTTTTGACGCTATTTTGGGACCATTGTCATTTATACAGCGATCAGTGCTATAAAAATGCATTGATTACTGTGTAAATCAGGGGTGGATCCGGGGGGGGGCAACAGGGCAATTGCCCCCCCCCCGAGACCATCTGTCACACTCGCTTGCTCTGTTTGTTTTTTTTTGCGCCTGATCTCCCGGACTTTGGGGACCCAGTACCGGCCGGTCATAGGTCCCCTGGACCCCAAACGTGGCACACATGTTGCCCCACTCTTCCTCTACAAGTGTGCACAGTTTAGTGTCTGGGAGACCTACGGCCGGGGAGAACCGATTTTTCAAAGCCGGGCACTCCTTCCATAGACTCCCATGTTAAACATCAGTCTAGTCATGGGCACAGTGAAGCATGGGCACATTGAGGCATGGGCACAGTGAGGTGAAGTGAGGCACAGTGAGGCATGCAGATGGACACCCTAGGCTTATACTCGAGTCAATACGTTTTCCCAGTTTTATGGGGTAAAATTAGGTGCCTCAGCTTATATTCGGGTCGGCTTATATACAGTACTTGTTCTGCGGCTGCCGCTGCCTCTCTGAGTCCCTCTCTCAGTTTCTCACATCAGCCGATCAGCGGCGCAGAGAGAGAGACTCGTCTAATGTAGTTACGCGGCGCACTGACACGATACCAGGAGCAGAGGAGGGGGTGGGTGCTTCCCTGCACTCGTTGCTAACGCCTGGGCCGCTTGGCGTCTAGCAACGAGTGACGTCAGTGAGTCACGTCGGACCACTCTGCGGGCAGGTGCGATAGCGTGCGGCTCCACAGACGGGTAAGAAAGCGGGCGGCTCCGCTTGCGGTGTGGTTTGTGGGCGGGCGGCGCGGTTTGTGGGCAGACCGTGCTGCTCAGTGTGTTGGCAGCGCAGGTGAGAGTGAGAGAGCAGGCTCAGTGTAGCAGCTGGCCAATCAGCTAGCCGGGAGCGGGGGAGCAGAGAGATGAGATCATCTCTCACCGCCCGTGCCTGCCCTGCATTCCTGCAGTGACTTCCGCCCTCGCTGTGCAGACAGCAGAGAGATTACATTATCTCTCTGCTGCCTGACTCTGGGAGTCTGGGACACAGCAAGAGACAACCAAAACTACACCTTAGCAGGCAAGTTAGTGACAATCCGCAAGGTGTGGCAGGCGACGTGGCAAGTGACAATCCGCAAATTTTGTCAGGTGACGTGGCAAATGACAATCTGCATCTGGTGGCAGACAAGTGACAATCAGCAAGGTGTGGCAGGTGACGTGGCAAGTGACAATCCACAAGGTGTGGCAAGTGACAATCCACAAGATGTGGCAGGTGACGTGGCAAGTGACAATCCGCAACATGTGGCAAGTGACACGCTCAGGGCTCCCACCAATTGCAGGCGACGGTGGCAAGTGACACACTCGGGGCTCCCACTGATTCTGCATTGAACTATTTAATTTTATATTACAATGTAATAATAGAAATGATCATCCTGACACCATAACAGCCATAGTCCCGGGATGATTGAAGAGCCGACACCAGCCATTTCCCCGATAAATTTCCCACAAAAAAAACATATTTTTTGGCAGTGCCCCTCCCGAGAAAAGACTCTGGATCCGCCCCTGGTGTAAATGACATTGGCAGGGAAGGGGTTAACCAGTAGGGGGCGAGGAAGGAGTTGAGTGTGTCCTAGGAAATGATTCTAAAGCCCCGTACACACGGTCGGACTTTTGCCCAACAAACTTTGTTTTAAGCAAGTTGGACCAACAATCCGACCGTGTGTACGCTCCATCGGACAAACTTTTTTCGTTTGGTTTTGGATTTCATCGGACAAAAGTTGGGTCTGCAAACGGACAAACCTTTGCCCAACAAAAGTCCGATGGAGCAAAGTCCGACCGTGTGTACAGATAATCAACCAACAATAGCAGAAGTTGACCAAAGGGTGGCAGTAAAGATCAGAAAAGAGCAGAAAAAACATGCGATGTTGTAAGAAGTTTTAAGAAAGTTTGCAGAAAAGGCCTGTGGTGTGTATGCTATGGGTGTTCCCAGCCAACTCCGTTCGGACAAAAATCCACGGAAAAGTCTGATGGAAGTCCGACCGTGTGTACGAGGCTTTACTGTAACTTGTGACAAGATCGTGGGACACCGGCGAACATCGAGTCCACGGGTCCCGTGGCCACAGTCACGGAGCTCGCAGCAGGGGCGCGCGCCCACACGGCGGAAAATTTAAAGGGACGTACATGTACGTCCATTTGCCTGCCTGTGCCATTCTGCCGACGTAAATGTTCGTGCGGCGGTCGGCAAGTGGTTAAAGATAATGTCAACCCAACATTTCATATTCCTGATATGTGGCTGCTGTACCATGTATGAGAAAGTCTCCTGTTCTCTTTGTAGTGCTTCCTTTGTGCTAAATCCCTGGTGTTCCTGTCATTCCTGCTTTCCTTTTAAAAACTGACCACACTAGGCATGAGATCACAGCGTAGTCAGTTCTCAAGCTGTGCTAAGAACTCAGCGTACTTTCCTCCAATGATCAGACTTTTCCTGACACGCCCCCTGCACAGTAATTTTTATATCTATATACAAATGTTTTACATTGGATTTCTATTTTAACCACTTAAAATGGTTGTATACCCTCTGATACAACTTGCACTTACAGGTACGCCTACATTAAGGCTTACCTGTAGGTGTTTGCAATATCTCCTAAACCTACACGGTTTAGGAGATATTTGCCAAAAGGAATACACAGTTGTCTACGGTGCATGCGCGCCGTAGACAACGGCGCAGGCGCACTGAGAATCCCATTCATAAAACCGTCAGAGAAGGCTTTGATGGCACCCGCGCACAGAGAGATGTCTGCGGCCGGAGGGGGAGACGAGGACGGCTTCAGGGGCTTCGATCTAAGGCAAGTAATGCATAATGAGCTAGTATGCTAGTCATACTAGCTCATTATGGCTTTGTTTTGCAGGTGTGTATTTAAAAAAAAATAAAAAAAAGTGTTTACAACCACTTTAAGGACCAAGCCTATTTCTGACATATGTTTTTTACAAGTTAAAATCAGTATTTTTTGCTAGAAAATTACTTAGAACCCCCAAACATTATATATATTTTTTTAGCAGAGACCCTAGAGAATAAAATGGAGATCGTTGCAATACTTTGTCACACTGTATTTCCACAGCGGTCTTACAAGCGCAATTTTTTTGAAAAAAATACACTTTTTTCATATGAAAAATAAGTAAACAGTAAAGTTAGCCCAATTTTTTTGTATAATGTGAAACAAGATGTTACGCCGAGTAAATCTATACCCAACATGTCATGCTTTAAAATTGTGCACTCTCGTGAAATGGCGACAAGCTACAGTACTTAAAAATCTGCATAGGCGAAATTTCTATAGGTTACCAGTTTAGGGTTACAGAGGAGGTCTTGTGCTAGAATTATTGCTCTCACTCTGATGATCACAGCGATACCTCACATGTGTGGTTTGTAGGCTTGTGCAATTCGTTTCGTAACGAAACGAAATTCGTCCGAATTTAGCAACTTTCGGACATTCGGAAGCATTCGAATTTAAAAGCTACAAATACTGCAGCTGCTGACTTTTAAATCAAGGACACTTACCTGTCCAGGGCGCCCGCGATGTCGGCACCTGAAGCCGATCTGTCCCTCGGCTCTCAGGTGGAGGGGCCGCCATCTTCGGTAAGGGAATCAGGAAGTTAAGCCTTGCGGCTTCACAGCCTGGTTCCCTACTGCGCATGCGCGACTCGCGCTGCACGATCCCACTGGTCCCTGCTGTCTTCTGGGACCTGTGTGTCTCCAAGAAGACAGCGAGGGGGACGGAGGAGGCGCCGCTCCGGTCCTCCAAGGGCATAGAGTTGAGAGGGGGCCATGTTGCCCTCACTCAATTTCCTGCCCATCAGTCCAGAAGGTCGGATCGTTTTCGCCGCTACCAACTGTAATAGATGATCTCTGGTCCAATACCAGAATCTATTCACTATTCTTTGTCTGGTCCGAATTTATGTTAAAATGAGGGCATTTGTGCCTTAAGGATTGCAAACTGAAATCAGACTCATCAGTATAGCTTCCTTCTCATGTGTGGCTCAAGAGACCACTCCTTTATTCAGTTGAAGCTTATATAGACAGAGTGACACAAGCAATCGTCATCACAAACATGTATATATGATTGGCTGATTCCATATATGGCCGTCTTCCTCTCAAGTCTATTTCTTTCACGTGTCTTCACATTCCAGGGCTTCCACAACCATTTTCCTTTACACGGTGGGTTGGGCCGGATGGAGTAAGTTAAAAGGACTGAATTACGCAGTGGGGGATGGAAGAAACATCTGGTTTGTTTTCACTCTGAGATGAATATCTTAGTCATAACTTTCAATCAAGGAAAATAATACTAATGTTTTCTCATCTTGCTACATGAATATTAGAACACACACATGATAATACTTCTAACTTATATCCTTAGTTAGCATACATTAACTTTCTGGTTTCAAGTATCAACATCAATAAGCTTCTTATTGTACAAACATATCTGGGTGTACATGTGTTCTTTGCAAACACATTCTCAGAAGGGTGGCTAATCACTCCAACATTCCTTAGGGGTAGGCAGTAAACCATGTGAGCAGCCGAAGACAACAGTCATTTAACCCACACTAAACTTCCAAACCCATACACCAAAACATAATGAAACAAAGAAATAACAAGAATAATAAAGGATAAAATAAAATATCAATGTTTGAATGGATAATAGAAAAAAAGAACATTCATACAAAATAATCATTTTATAAACTCCATCACACAACGGCTCTGGTAAGTGGGAGGAAAATGACCGGGAAGCGGCGGGAGGCACCTCTCCCACTGCCCATAAAAGTGATCCCGTGGCGATTCCGCTACCGGGACCACATTTATCTGACGCCAGATCGCCTGCTGTGTAAAAAAATACTGGGGTTATGGCAGATATCTGCTGATTTGAGCCCAATGAACTGGCCTGTGGGAGCCAACTGGACAAATAGTGGAATTCTGATTATTCACGCACCACTGCTCTGGGTTATGACACTTTTTACACAACTACTTGCACCACCTTATTAGGTAACCCTAGGACAGAAATATAAAAATAATTTTGTGATACCCAGGTAATTATTTTTACCTTATATACACCGTACAGCCACATCAGATAAATGAGAATATAGTAACAGTTACCATTCTCCCCTCACATTCCCCCTGATCCATCTGATCTTTGCAGACATTCTGTATATGATCTCATTGGAAGGTGGTAAGCTGTTAAAAAGACACACTTACAGTAGCTATAGAAACCGTATTTAGGACCGTGTGCAATTATTTTTAATGAATCTTTTCTCTTTGTGCTTTAAATGTTATAGCAGAAAAAAAAAAAAAAATTCCAAGAATTCCAACATAGCAACCTATAGGAGATTAACATTTGACCTTGTTAATTGCTATGAAGAAAGTGGTGAATTATACATATTCGCTGTTCATAATAAGCCTTGTGATGAAGAGCTCATTAGAGAGAACTTAAAGGTGTTGGTATTGTCCTATATATATAAAGGTCTCTAGCCTGGCATGAATCTTCAGCCCCTGCATGCCCTGTAGCTGCGAGGGTTTTCATACTTTGATTGCCCTATAAAGTGATATTAAAGCTTCAGGCTTTTTAGGCAGCTGATATAATCATTTACAGACTGCGAGTATGCAGCTTCTTTATCTTTAATCTTTGCCTATGTTCCAGTTGAAGTTGATGCCATGATCACTGCCCCATTTTTCCTGTTTCGGGGTGGCAGTCAAGCCCTGTACACACAATAGGTTTTACCGATGAAAACATGTTTTAAATTTATCCGATGGTTAAAAAACGGATAGCAAATTACTATCGTCTGTAGGGAACTCCATTGTATAAAAAACCCACGCATGCTCAGAATCAAGTCGACGCATGCTCAGAAGCATTGAACTTCATTTTTCTCGGCTTATCGGAGTGTTTTACGTCATCGCATTTGGAACGGTCTGTTTTTAGACTGATGGTGTGTAGGCAAGACTAATGAAAGTCAGCTTCATCGGTATTCCGATGGAAAAATCCATCGGTTAAAAAACCATAGGAAATCCGATCGTGTGTACAGGGCTTCAGTTAGTCTACCACTAGGTGGCTCTGTTCTAAAACAGTATGGTGAAAGGAAAAGCTACAAGCAGATGATAGCTCGCCTTTTAGAGAAGTCCTTCCTGTAGTGATGTCATTGATGAGTCAGGGCCCATATATAAGCAGGGTGGGGAGGAGTCTTAACCACATCAGCTGGTTTACCCCCCTTTCATGACCAGGCCTTTTTTTTGTAATACAGTACTGCATTAACTTAGAGTGGAAGTAAACCCTCCTATCGTTTTCAGCCAAGGAAGCTGCCATCTTGGCCTCTGTTTAATCTTTAACTGCCATAATGCTGCACATGTGATCAGGTATGGCACCAGCCATTGGATAGTTTGACAGTTTGGTTGAGAGCACAACCAATGTGTCAGTTAGCATTTCCGGCATGCCGGGAATGTAACTGTTTTTTGAAATTGTTAAATTGATGGGTTTACTTCCGCTTTAACTGGCAATTGTGCGGTGGTGCGCCGCTGTACCCAAATAAAATTGATACCTTTTTCTTCCCACAAATAGAGCTTTCTTTTGGTGGTATTTGACGTTTTTGATTTTTTGCGCTATAAACAAAAAAAGACAGACAATTTTGAAAAAAATAATATTTCTCACTTTCTGCTATTATTATTATAATACAGGATTTATATAGCGCCAACAGTTTGTGCAGCGCTTTACAACATGAGGACAGACAGTGCAGTTACTAGACAATTCAATACAGGAGGAATCAGAGGGCCCTGCTCGTTGGAGCTTACAATCTAGGAGATAAAACCAATAAAAAAATGGAAAAAAAAAATTATTTCTTCATCAGTTTAGGCCAATATGTATTCTGCTACATATTTTTGGTAAAAAAAATCCCAATAAACCAGTGGTTCTCAACTCCAGTCCTCAGGGCCCACCAACAGGCCAGGTTTGCAAGATAACTGAAATGCATCACAGGTGATATAATTTGCTGCTCAGGGATTGCAGTATTCTAGTCTGCATCTCACCAAGGTAATACTTAAAATCTGGCCTGTTAGTGGGTCCTGAGGACAGGAGTTGAGAACCACTGCAATAAACGGATATTGACTGGTTTGCACAAATGTTATAGCCTCTACAAACTATGGGATAGATTTATGGGTTTTTATTTATTTATTTATTTTTTACCAGTAATGGCGGCGATCAGCGACTTATAGCGGGACTAAAACATTGCGGCAGACAAATCGGACACTGATGCCGCGTACAGACGATCGGAATTTCCGTCAACAAAACCGTGGATTTTTTTCCGACGGATGTTGGCCCAAACTTGTCTTGCATACACACGGTCGCACAAATGTTGCTCGGAAATTCCGATCCCCAAGAACGCGGTGACGTACAACACTACAACGAACCGAGAAAAATTAAGTTCAATGATTCCGAGCATGCGTAGGATTTTTGTGCGTCGGAATTGGATACACGCAATCGGAATTTCCAACAAGAACTTTTGTTGTCGGAAAAATTGAGAACCAGCTCTCAAACATTTGTTGTCGGAAATTCCGACAGCAAATGTCCGATGGAGCCTACACACGGTCGGAATATCCGACCAAAAGCTCACATGGAACATTTGTTGTCGGAAATTCCGATTGTGTGTACGCGGCATAACTGACACTTTTTGGGGACCAGTGACACTATACATGTGATCAGTGCTAAAAATATGCACTGTCACTGTACTAATGACACTGGCAGTGAAGGGCTTAACATCAGGGGCGATCAAAGGGTTAAATGTGTGCCATGGGAGTGCTTACTAATTGTGGTGGAGGTGTTTTTACTATGGGAAGGCAGAGATCCGCAGTCGTGCTTTGCAGGAACACAGGATTACACCTTCCATTCTCACAGAACGGCGCTCTGCCTTGTTTACATAGGCAGACCACCATTCTGCCTGTGTCCCAAACGATCAACGGTTCCCAGCGGACATCGCTGGCGCTGGACCCGCTGATTAGCTCCAGCTCCCGCGTGCACATCCCAGACCCGGAATTGCAGGATCACATTCAGGTACGTGATCCTGCCCAGGAGAGCCGCCTTGCCGTCTATATATGCAGTATACGGTCGGCAGAGGTAGGTAGTTTGGGCTTTACTTCTGCTTTAGTATCTCTTTGAAAATATGAAAAACTGGCTACTAATGTGCTGTATGTTCCTGTAGATGGACATTTGAAAAATGTTCAATAAAACATATTATTAACCATCTCAATACCGCACCATAGCCGAAAGATGGCTACAGCGTTGCTCTCTAGTTCTGGGAGGGCGTCCATGGACACCCTCCCAGAACATGCCTCCTGTGCACCCTCCTGGGGAGTGCATCGGGCACACTCTGTGACCGCTGTGTCCTTTGGACAAAGCTGATCACAGATCGAGGTAAAGGGTCAATCACAGTGGCCTTTTACCATGTGATCAACTGTTTCCAATCACAGCTGATCACATGTAAACAAGCGTGCCGGTTATCTTCATTTCTTTGCTCACACGCTGTCACTGTGTGAGGAAAGGAGATAACTGGCACCTCACATTTACATCTTTCCATTTACACCTCACATTTATATAGCCTCATCAGTGCAGTCTCACCAGTGCCCATCCATGCAGCCTCACCAGTGCCCATCAGTGCAGTCTCACAAGTGGCCATCAGTGCAGCCTCACCAGTGCCCATCAGTGCAGTCTCACCAGTGCCCATCAGTGCAGCCTCACCAGTACCCATCAGTGCAGCCTCACCAGTACCCATCAGTGCAGCCTCACCAGTACCCATCAGTGCAGCCTCACCAGTACCCATCAGTGCAGTTTCACCAATGTCCATCAGTGCAGCCTCACCAGTACCCATCCATGCAGTTTCACCAGTGCCAATCCATGCAGCCTCACCAGTGCCCATGAGTGCAGCCTCACCAGTGCCCATGAGTGCAGCCTCACCGGTGCCCATCAGTGCAGCCTCACCAGTGCCCGTTAGTGCAGTTTTACCAGTGCCCATTAGTGCAGCTTCACCAGTGCCTACCAGTGCAGCCTCACCAGTGCCCATCAGTGCAGCCTCACCAGTGCAGCCCCATCAGTGCTCATCAGTGAACTTCAGTGAAGAAGAAAAATTACTTATGTGCAACACTGCAGAAACTAAGAAAAAAAAATCTTTAACAACATTTTCAGTCTTTTTTTTTGTTTGTTTAGCAAAAAGTAAAAAACCCAGCAGTGATTAAATACCGCCAAAAAAAAAAGCTATACCCCAGATGATGACTATTTAGTCGAAACTAGTCGGGTGGACCTGTCCGTACACATCGCTCTTGTACCTGTATCCATGCTTTTAAGACCATCTTAAATCGGATAAACTTTTTTGACTCCAGACCACCCTCCAACTCAAGACCATCCATATTGCGTTCAATTAACCCTCAAGCGTTCTCTGATTTGGGTGGCGTATGCCTCTCCAAATCCGAGACTTCTGGTAAGCCTCCCTCAATTTACCCTTGGTGGCGGTTTTCACATCACTCCCATATACAGAAAATTTTGAATTTCAAGCTCACACCTTGATTGAACACGTTTCCTTGGATTGAACTTTAATATTTGGACATTTTAATGATTTTCTTCCTATGGACTTTATGTGATTAGACATTTATTTTGTGTTAATTATTATAGGTTATATTACCATTGTTTGATCACTTTAGCTAAAGAATCACTCAGCACGTTACTTTTGGGTGTTACATGTGTTCACTTTATTAGTAATACATTTATATTGTGTATTCATTCACCATTATACATAATTTTACCTAGGTAGTGCTACACTTTTATTTCCACAAAGTGACCCATAATGAAGTGGATAAAGAAAAAAATCAGGGTGCCCTAATACAGGTAGGAACATTGAAGATGTCTCACCTGCGCAAAGCTGACAGCCGACAAGGCCAGTCTGCAGACCCCTGATCAATGAATGGAGGTTACCAAAGGGCACGTCACATGCAGGTCCAGACCGGCAGTGCCGGCCCAAGACATTGTGCTGCCTGGTACCAAGAATGAAATGCTGCCCCCCCCCCCAAAAAAAAAATCACGCCCACCAAAATGCCCCCACATCCATCATTTTATATCATGATAACTAAAGTGGACCTGTCATGGCTCTATAAAAAGGACCTGTTATGGCTCTATTCATGTATACAGGAGTATAAAGAGGTCATGGCATTATACGTGTATATAGAAGTATAATGAGGACCTGTCATGGCTCTATACATGTACCGTATTTTTCCTGTCTATAAGACGCCCCCATGTACAAGATTTTTCCAACCCAAAATTAAGAAATCAATATTTTACACATAGGTAAAACAGAACACATTTTTATTTAGTAATTACCGCAGGTAACGTTTAAATACTAGTATATTATGCAGCGGTTGTTCTTCCTGTTTTCTCCACTGTCTGATCATATACTCAGTGGAGGCAAGTCCAAACTGTTTCTCTGCAGCTCTATTCCCATGCTCTTTTTTGCATAGCTGGCTTGATTTGGTTTGATTTGGTAGAGTAAGACAATCACTTACTTTTATTAGTTTCTGACATCTTGGTCCCAGAACACTCCGGTCCCTGTTGCATCTGTGCATCTCCACTTCCAACAGGATTGCATCTGATCACTCTCCACCTCCACCCCCAGCTCTAGCTGACGTCAGTAACATACGGCTCGTGATTGGAGGAAGCCGCTTGACAAGCTATGGGCCGCGACGCACCTGCGCGGCTGTCTCCCAGGCTGACTGACCGTGTATAAGACGCTGTTCGATTTACAGGCTATTATTTTAGGAAAAAAAAGCGTCTTATACACGGAAAAATACGGTATATAGAAATATAAAGAGGACCTGTCATGGCTCTATACATGTATGTAGGAATATAAAGAGGACCTGTCATGGCTTTATACATGTATGTAGGAGTATAAAGAGGACCTGTCATGGCTCTATACATGTATGTAGGAGTATAAAGAGGACCTGTCATGGCTCTATACATGTATATAGGAGTATAAAAGAACCTGTGCGTGGCCGGCGGCCGCGATGTCACCGGCCACACGTAGTGGATTGTCACTTGCCATGACGCCACCTGTCACACATTGCGGATTGTCACTTGCCACGACGTCACCTGCCACACGTTGCAGATTGTCACTTGCCACAACGCCACCTGTCACACATTGCGGATTGTCACTTGCCACGACGTCACCTGCCACACGTTGCAGATTGTCACTTGCCACTTGCTGTGTCCCAGAATAAAGGCAGGCAGCAGAGAGATAATGTAATCTCTCTGCTGCCCGCACAGTGGGGGCGGAACTGCAGTGATGCAGGGCGGACAGTGAGAGATGATGTCATCTCTCTGCTCCCCCGCCCGCTGTTTGGCCAGCAAGCCCGCTCACCTGCTGACTGTCCCGCCTGCTGACTGTTCCCCTGTTCTGCCCGCACGCTCCATTCACCTGGGCCCAAAGCCCAGGTGAATGGAGCGCGCGGGGAGCGGAGCGGGCTGGCTGGCGGGCGGGCATCCAATTTGCCTCACAGTGGAGCGCGGAGCGGGCGGAACGGGTTGGCGACAATTTGCCTCACAGTGCAGCTTAGGGTTGCCACCTTTTTGTCAAGCCAAACCCGAACACATTAGCAGCGCACGCCAATATATATATTTTTTTGTAGTACATTAAATTCATTACCTCTGTACAAAGCAATGCACAGCTAATTTTTTTTTATTTAGTATACACTGTACATATATTTTTGTGATTAAATAAAATTTCTAATCATATGGAGTTAATCATAAGAGTCCCCCTTTATATCAGAGTCAACAGAGTTCTCCTTTAGATCTGAATCCGCAGAGTTCCCCTTTACATCTGAATGCACAGGGTTCTGCAGAAGAGAAGTGCAGAGGGTAAGATGGGGGCAGTATGTACAGGAGAGGAGTGCAGAGGGTATGATGGGGGCAGTATGCATAGGAGAGAAGTGTGGAGGGTATGATGGAGCAGTATGTAAAGAAGAGGAGTTGGGAGGGTATGAGGGGAGCGGTTTGTACAGGAGAGGAATGCGGAAGGGATGATGGGGCGGTATGTACAGGAGAGGAGTGTAGAGGGTATGATGGGGGCAGTATGTACAGGAGAGGAGTGTGGAGGGTATGATGGGTGCAGTTAATACAGGAGAGGAGTTCGGAGGGTATGATGGGTGCAGTTAGTACAGGGGAGGAGTTCGGAGGGTATTATGGGTGCAGTTAGTACAGGAGAGGAGTGTGGAGGGTATGATGGGGCGGTATGTTCAGGAGAGAAGTGTGGAGGGTATGATAGGTGCAGTTAGTACAGGAGAGGAGTTTGGAGGGTATGATGGGTGCAGTTAGTACAGGGGAGGAGTTCGGAGGGTATGATGGGTGCAGTTAGTACAGGAGAGGAGTTCGGAGGGTATGATGGGTGCAGTTGGTACAGGAGAGGAGTTCGAAGGGTATGATGGGTGCAGTTGGTACAGGAGAGGACTTCGGAGTGTATGGCGGTGGCAGAATGGGGAGGGATTTCTTGTGGTGTCTATGGGGTGACCAGGGAGTGATGTTGGGAAGATAGGGGAAGAAAAGTGACCATGAAATGATGTCCCTCAGCTGGGGGGGGGGGGGGTAGGAAGCAGCTCTGAGTGACGTCTGTATAAAGTGGTCTGGGGGGGGTGATGCCAGCTGGGGGGAGTTGAGAAGTGGTCAGGTCGCGATGTATATAATAAAAAAAAAAAACTCATCCACTAAAAACATACAACAATAAATCATACAACAGTACTACTAATCCAGCTCCCAGCACTCTGTATACCCAGATAATGTGAAGGTAATTGATGACCATTCATATAACCCTGTGGTATCCAGGCTCTGAGTGTCCAATCAGAGAGGTGAACTCACCACATATATACAGGTTACATGAATGGTTATAAATGACTTCACATTATCAAGTCTGAACAATTGGATTGGGGGATGTTTGCACAGACTGTTCATGCTTAGAAGTGATCTGTTAAATGTGATAGGGCTGGTGCAGACCCCCCTCCCCCCCACTCTCAAACTCACTATCTCCTCCGATTCTTCTGTCAACTTAACCCTTCACTGCATCTCCTGAAGAAAAAAACACTTTGAAAGCAACTACTATCCACCCTAGAAAACTTCTCCCAGAAAAAGTCAGCTCACCTCCTCCCTTCCTCTGGCCAGCCCGACAGGAGATCCAGTGAGCTCCGCCTCCCAGTTCTCTCAACACTCCGCACTGGTGATTGGAGGGGAGGAGGTTGATGTCAGAGATAACAGGGACCCCGCACGGCAGGAGACTGGAGGGAGGGGGAAGAGACAGGAAGGAGCTTTGAATCCCGAACACACACCGCAGCCGCAGGCACAGTGTATTCTTTACAATGCCGCTGCTCAGGGGAGGGCTGGCAGCCTTAGGCCTGGGGGGCAAGTCCAGTCAAGTGGCCCATTGAACCACCGAATCAGCTCACCATTCATGCCCACCTGGTTTTTCAATGCAGCCTGATTAGTGTCCATCCAATGCAGCCTCACCAGTGGCCATCAATGCAGCCTCACCAGTGGCCATCAATGCAGCCTCACCAGTGGCCATCAATGAAGCTTCACTAGTACCTATAAATGCAGCTTCACTAGTACCTATAAATGCAGCTTCACCAGTGCCCATAAATGCAGCCTCATCAGTGCCCATCCCATCAGCTCAGCTTTACCTGTGACCATCAATTTAGCCTGATCAGACAGCAGTGCCCATTAGCGCAGCCTTGCCAGTGCATGGGGACAGGGGAGAGAGGAGAACCGCTGGTTTACACAGTGCGGGTATCTCTCGCTTACCTGCCCATTGTCAAATTAAGTCCTGCCTGCTGGACTGGCTCCTAAGATGGACATCACACGTCCCTGCATTGGACCAGTATGACGTCCATCACAGAAGCTGGTCCAAGAGGCAGGACTTCATATGTCTCTCGGCCGCGTCGGGTAAGTGGGAGATGGAGATCCCCGCTCTGTGTAAACCGACTAGCCTAAGTTCACATCTATGCGTGTGGGTAACGCATGCAAAATTACATGCTTCCCAACATGCAAGGAAATGTGCTGTCCTTAAGCAGATGTGCAGCAGTGCCATTTTTTGTTATTGACACCTCCATGCATCTGCAAACATGTGGACCAAACTACAGGGTGCCGCACACTTTTTGAAAATATTCAGGACTTCTTTTCCATGTTGCTCGTGTGTAGGGCAGCCCATTGAAATTAATGGGCTGCCCTACACGTAATGCATGAAAACCACGCCTGTGCACGTGTGTGTGAAAAAAGCCTAACTGAGTAGATGCAAAATAACAATTCTCAATAAAAAAAAAATTCTCTAGATAATCAGCGTTCATACAATTGCACCACCATATAAATTACTGAACACTGTGCTCTGCTCTGTTTATTGAGGACAGGTAACATGTATATAGAGTGTTTAGTGTATGTGGGGAATTTACATGTTGATTGTACAGAGTTTGGAGAACACAGGGTTAAACTGAATGCTTATAAAGTTTGTTCACATTATCTGGACATACACAGAGGGTGGGGGTTGTTTATATAGTGATATGAGCCAGCTCCCAAGATATCTGTTTGCTGTGAGCAAGGCTCAGCCGACTCCCCCATACACACTCTGCTCTTCCGATCCTTTATCATTCTCATCACACTGCAAACAAATCCTCCTGAATAGTTCTGATGTGAAACTGCCAACTTACCTCTCCAGACTGACATTTCTTAGAACATCAGCTCTGCTCACCCCCTTCCCTGCACAGTGTCAGCAGCACCTGGCAGTAGCAGTGCCCCGCCTCCGGGTTCTCTGGGCAGACGGCACTGGAGATAGGGGGAGGATCTCAGTAAATGAGGGCACAGATAGAACATACAGGAGACTCGCGGGGGAGATAGAAAAAACGAGATGCAGACTACAACACCCAGAATGCACTGCAGCAGCCAGCCAGCCAGCCAATCAGCGGCCGCCGCGGCCGAATTTTACAATTTACAGGAAAAAAATAGCAAACAGGCAGCGCGGCCGTTTTGAATATAAGGTAGCCGGCCTGGGGGGAAATCTCCACCCTTCCCCCCCACCCAGCCCGCCCCTGCCGCTGCTGCTGTTTCACAGTGATAGGTGGAGTGGGGGAGAGGAGCGGGCAGGCGGCAATTTGCCGCCCCCCTGATTGTGCCGCCTGGTACAATGGTACCATCGGGTCCCATGGTAGGGCCGGCCCTGCAGACCGGGGTACCAAGAATCCAGATTTGTTTATTCAATTCATGGTCCTTTGATCTGCCATGCAATGTACTCTGTTCTAGTTCTGTTCATCACACAGATGAAAAGAGAGCCCCTGACAGCTGTCAATATCTGCACAGAGAAGTAGCTATGAAGACTTCATTATATGTTAGTGCACCAGCAGGGTCTGTGAAAGGTTTTGAGGCCGCCGGCTGCACCACGTGAGTGTGTGAATGAGATTCCATTTAGAAAATATCAATGACTTCAGATCATTCGTGTCTCTAGGAACAGCATTTGGTGTAGCAGAATGTGCAGTACTGCAAGGATTATGTGACATTCCTTTGTGTTTGCATCAAAAGCAATAGCCCCATCTGCTGATTACTACTACGCCGCGCGTTCCAGATGAACACGGGGCCCTTTCAGCCGCTTTCAGAGAGGTAAAATGAGCAATCTATTCCAGTTTACCAGCTATTATGAGTCAGATCAAATAAACAACCGCATGCACAGGAAAGGAGGATAAGGCGGCCTCACTGCTTTCATGGTAATTGCTATCACTCCCCATAAAATCCATGTCACCAGCGAGCCAGGAAAGTGTGAAAATATTTTCTGCCTTGTTTCTTTAAAGCTGAACTCCAGGCAAACCGATAATTACACCCCTGAAATACATAGAGGGTAGTTGTATTACCCATCAGAGGGTTTAGCCCTGTACACACGATCGGATATCCTATGTGTAGCGGGGTGTTCAATTTAAGGGAAGTGTCTGAGTGATAACCAGGCTCAGACACATTAAATTGATAGGATTCATGGACCATTTTTGTCAAATGGGGATAATGCTGGTGATGTGTTCCCTGCGGCCGGTGGGTGGTGCTGCCATTCTGGGCCAGGGTTGAACCGCGAGCGCAGTGCTGTACCTTTTGTGTCCCCTCTCGGCAGCCGTACAGTGGGGCGGGGAACCTGATGTGCATGCTGGGAGAGGATATAAAAGGGGCGGAATCTTCTGAGAGGGGTCTTCGTCCATCCACGCCCAGGCACCTTCAGCCTGGGTGTGTGGGAGTGTGGTTCGCCATCTCCGGGTGCCCTAGGCCCGGAGGCCTTGTTCCGGTTCCACCTCAGGCACCTTTAGCCTGGGGTGAGGTACTATCTCACTGCTCCTGTTCGCCTGGGTATGGAGGCCCAGGAGTTGCAGTGACGGTCTGGAGCCCAGCAGCCTTCGGCTGGGGTCCGCAAGGGATCGAGGAGTCCAGGGTGCCGCCTTGCGAGGGGACCCGCACCCTAAGAGAAGGGAGGATCCTGTTCCGAGGGACCGGTGCTGTGGACACGGTGAAGGAAGGGGTCTGTTGACTCTCTGGGGGGATGTCTTCTCTCTAAAAGGGAATCCATATTCGCCAGGTCAGTGGCAGTGACCACATTCACCAGGTCAGTGACAGTGACCATATTCACTAGGTCAGTGGCAGTGACCCTGTTCGCCAGGTCTGTGGCAGAGACCTTATCCACCAGGTCTGTGGCAGAGACCAACCTCATGGTCTGTGGCAGAGACCATGCGCCAAAACTGTTTGAGAATCTAAACAGTCCTAAAAGTTTGAGCTACGTTTCTGCCTGGACCTCCTCCACACCTTAAAGCTATCCTGTGTCTTTATTCCAACCTTTTGTTCATCCAAGAGAAAAATGTGTGTGCAAGTGGAAAATAAATATTGAGTTGGACTTTCAGCTTTCAGCTGGTGTCAACATTTACGACATTTACGTTCCTGGGGAAGTCATGGACTTGCATCTACACACTGTAGAGGTGAGAATCATTCTCAGGAGGACTTTATGTTCCGGCTGCAGACAAGGCCCAAAAACAACACCGCCTAACCTCTTAATACAGGAGGGTACGGGCTTGTAGTGCGGTGTGCCCCTTTCTCCTAAGAGGAGTCGAAGCAGACAAGGAGATGGGGGTGTGTGCGCTACATATGGATTCTAATCCAATGTTTTTTTCCATCGGAAATCCGATTAAACTGTCTTCCATCAGTCTTGCCCACACACCATCAGTCAAAAAACTGACCGTTTCAAAAACACTTTGATGAGCCGAGAAAAATGAAGTTCAATGCTTCTGAGCATGCGTCAACTTGATTCTTAGCATGCGTGGGTTTTTTATCCAATGGAGTTCCCTACAGACGATATTAATTTGCTATCGGTTTTTAGCCATCGGATACATTTAAAACATGTTCTATTTTTAAACACCGATGGAAAAAAGACCGATGGAGCCCATACACGTTCGGTT
The DNA here is from genome assembly GCA_029206835.1 of Rana muscosa. NCBI lineage: Eukaryota > Metazoa > Chordata > Amphibia > Anura > Ranidae > Rana > Rana muscosa. The sequence goes on along the minus strand of CM055116.1, from coordinate 1,193,100,996 downwards.
TGTCCGATGAAAACAGTCCATCGGACTGTTTTCATATGTAAAACCTATCGTGTGTACACGGCTTTTGTATTTCTGTCCATCCAATATACAAACGCGGAATTTGGTTCGTTCAAATAAATTTTTCGGACAAATTTTTTTCTTTTTGGAGGTTTGTATGTATCTGAATTCCCAAACAGATAAAATGGCAATGAACACGGAAAAAGTCATAACAAAAAATTAACGAGTGCATTCGTTCATTCGGATGAAGTCACTTTCAAATTCATTCAATATTGATCCAAATTCATTGTAAACAGCTTGTTGTCAAGGTGCGGGAGACTACCACTAGACTACTTAAAAGAGAAGTATGGGCTGTTGTTTTATTGCCCATTCATACTTACCTAAGTGGATGCAGCGTGCTGCATCTGTCCCCCGGCGTCTCTACACTGAGAACCGTGCAATCGAACATCGCCGGTGATTTGGTTCTCACGGATCCCTGAGCAGAGAGCTGCGGCCTGTCAATCAGCAGCTCTCCTCTCTGCTCCTCCACGCTCACTGGAGCGCTGAGCTGTTGAGAGGCGGGGAGTGGCCATCTCAGCCTCTTAGCGACTCGCTGAGAGGCTGAGACGGGTGTCAGTCCAGGCACCAGGCAGATCCAGACTTTATTGTCGCGATGACACTGTGCCCTTTATGGATTACTGTGATGTCAGCAGAGAGCGGACTTCAATTCGCTCTCTCCTGAAAACGGGTCGCAGGAGTGCAGGGTCACAGGAGGTCACAGGAATTGCCCTCCTGTGACCCATAGAAGAAGCACAGCCAAAGAAGCTCAAAAAAAATTAAGTCCTGCTAGATCCATTCAGCCTGGCCCCTTCTGCAGGTATAGCTATGTAAAACAATAAAAATAAGTGCCAATAAATAATTCACTGTCTCGCTCTGTTCTGCACATGCTCAGTTGCTCTCCATTTTTAGACATTTTTAAGCACTGCTGACAGCCTTAAAGCAGAACTATACCCTCCTATCCTTTACAGCCAAGGAAGCTGCTTCTGTTTGATCTGCAACTGTCATGGTGCTGCACCATGTGATCAGGCATGACACCGGCCATTTAATGGTTTGACAGTTTGGTCTACAATTTAAATCAAACAGTTTTTTTTTTTTAAACTGGCAAATCAATGGGTTTAGTTCTGCTTTCTGATTTACAGCTGGGGCTCTGGGCTTCACCAAAATGGCAGCACACACTAATGTTGATAGCATAATTATTAATGTGGAATGTATGTTCTTTGCTAAAGAACATTTATTTTTATCAAGTTGTTATGGGTAAAGTTCCACATTAACAACCATGATTCATCTGCTCTCAGCAGGATTCCTCCACTGACAGCAGGAGTGAACAGTGGCGTAGCATTGGGGGTGCTGTGGCCCTGGGCGCGATATTTAAGGGGGGGCAAATTTTCATGCCAGTGTGTGTGACTACTGGCTGTCTCTTCCTAATTTTAGGTTCCGTGTTCCCAGCGCTCCGGCCGCCATGTTGAGTGTCCGGCGCCCTGTGATTGGGCGTATGGGGGTCATGTGAGTGAGGCATAGGACTGGCCTGTCCGCAATCGCGTTGCTCCTGAAGTCCCGCCTCCGGACATGACCCCCATACGCCCAATCACAGTGCGACGGACACTGAACATGGCGGCCATTACGCAGGGGAGACAAGCAAAAATGTGAGCCGCTGCCGCCGTTACCGCTTCCTCCTCCTCCTTCTCCTCCGCCGCCACCTCCTCCTCCTCCTATCCGCCGGACCGATTCAGGCCAGGACAAGAAGGTGAGTGAGACTCCCTCATGTTACTGGCCCCGGGGGGATGAGAAAGAGAGAGGGAATACTGTAGGCAGCAGGACAGTGTAGTGTAGTGTGTAGTGTAGAGTAGTATGGTATGGTGGTCAGTGTAGTGTAGTATGGTGTATTATGGTGGTCAGTGTAGTGTAGTATGGTGGTCAGTGTAGTGTAGTGTAGTATGGTGGTCAGTGTAGTGTAGTGGACCATATAGTACAGTGGTCAGTGTAGTATGGTGGTCAGTGTAGTATGGTGGTTAGTGTAGTGGACAGTATAGTACAGTGGTCAGTGTAGTTCTCAGTGTAGTTCTCAGTGTAGTGGTCAGTGTAGTGGTCAGTGTAGTGGTCAGTGTAGTGGTCAGTGTAGTGGTCAGTATAATATAGTGGTCAGTGTAGTATAGTATGGTGGTTAGTGTAGTGTAGTGTAGTATGGTGGTCAGTGTAGTGTAGTATGGTGGTCAGTGTAGTGTAGTGTAGTGTAGTATGGTGGTCAGTGTAGTGTAGTGGACCATATAGTACAGTGGTCAGTGTAGTGGTCAGTATAGTGTAGTGTGGTGGTTAGTGTAGTTGACAGTATAGTACAGTGGTCAGTGTAGTGTAGTGGACAGTATAGTGTAGTGGTCCATGTAGTGGTCAGTGTAGTGGACAGTATAGTATAGTGGTCAGTGTAGTGTAGTATGGTGGTTAGTGTAGTGGACAGTATAGTGTAGTGGTTAGTGTAGTGGACAGTGTAGTTCTCAGTGTAGTGGACAGTATAATGTAGTGGTTAGTGTAGTGGACAGTATAGTTCTCAGTGTAGTGGACAGTATAGTGTAGTGGTTAGTATAGTGGACAGTGTAGTTCTCAGTGTAGTGGACAGTATAATGTAGTGGTTAGTGTAGTGGACAGTATAGTTCTCAGTGTAGTGGACAGTATAGTGTAGTGGTTAGTATAGTGGACAGTGTAGTTCTCAGTGTAGTGGACAGTATAGTGTAGTGGACAGTGTAGTGTAGTGGTCAGTGTAGTGTAGTGGACAGTATAGTGGTTAGTGTAGTGGACAGTATAGTGTAGTGGACAGTGTAGTTCTCAGTGTAGTGGACAGTATAGTGTAGTATAGTGGACAATATAGTGGTCAGTGTAGTTCTCAGTGTAGTGGACAGTATAGTATAGTGGTCAGTGTAGTGGAAAGTATAGGGGTCAGTGTAGTTCTCAGTGTAGTGGACAGTATAGTGGTCAGTGTAGTGGTCAGTGTAGTGTAGTGGACAGTATAGTGGTCAGTGTAGTGTAGTGTAGTGGTCAGTGTAGTGGTCAGTGTAGTTCTCAGTGTAGTGGACAGTATAATATAGTGGTCAGTGTAGTGTAGTGGACAGTATAGTGGTCAGTGTAGTGGACAATATAGTATAGTGGTCAGCAGTGTAGTGGTCAGTGTAGTGTAGTGGACAGTGGACAGTATAGTGGTCAGTGTAGTGGAAAGTATAGGGGTCAGTGTAGTTCTCAGTGTAGTGGACAGTATAGTGGTCAGTGTAGTGGTCAGTGTAGTGTAGTGGACAGTATAGTCGTCAGTGTAGTGTAGTGTAGTGGTCAGTGTAGTGGTCAGTGTAGTTCTCAGTGTAGTGGACAGTATAATATAGTGGTCAGTGTAGTGTAGTGGACAGTATAGTGGTCAGTGTAGTGGACAATATAGTATAGTGGTCAGCAGTGTAGTGGTCAGTGTAGTGTAGTGGACAGTGGACAGTATAGTGGTCAGTGTAGTGGAAAGTATAGTATAGTGGTCAGTGTAGTGTCAGTGTAGTGTGGTGGACAGTATAGTGGTCAGTGTAGTGGACAGTATAGTATAGTGGTCAGTGTAGTGTCAGTGTAGTGTAGTGGACAGTATAGTGGTCAGTGTAGTGGACAGTATAGTATAGTGGTCAGCAGTGTAGTGGTCAGTGTAGTGTAGTGTAGTGGACAGTATAGTGGTCAGTGTAGTGTGTAATGGTCAGTAAAGTATTCAGGTTGGTCAGTACTATTGTATTGTTGGAAGGGGCTCTGGGAGTGTCTAAGTCTGCAGGTTGGGGGGGGGGGGCAAATTACTTGCCTTTCCCCGGGTGCTGACAACCCACGCTACGCCACTGGGAGTGCAGGTTAAAAATAATTTTAAAAAAAAGTGTGGGGCCCACCCCCAATCCATTTCAGGCCCTTAGGGCTTTGAGGGCAATCCCACACCAAAATGTATGTAAAAGAAAGTGGCATGGGGTCTCCCCAAAATCTATACTGGAGCATGTAGCCCAGCAGCGCCCCCACCCGAACCATACCAGGCCACATGCCCTCAACCTTCCCTGATGTTTTTTTTTTAAAGCATGGGGGACATGTGGCCTGGTATGGTTTGAGGGGGCCTTGCTTACCCTTCTTCTTTCCTGACCTGCTGGCTGCATGCTCATATAAGGGTATGGCTTTTGGGTGAGCTATTTTAATTATGACGTGGGGTTCCCCTTAAAATCCATAACAGCACTAAGGGTCTGGTATGGATTTGGGTGGGGGGGGACACCATTTTTTTTTTTTTTGGCGTGGGGTTCCCCTCAAAATCCATACCAGACCCTCAGGGTCTGAAATAGATTTGGGGGTACAACGCTGTTTTTTTTGTTTTTCTTTAACCGCTTGCCGACTGCCTCGCGCACATTTACGTCGGCAGAATGGCATTGGCAGGGAAAGCAACGTATATATACGTTGCTTTGAACCTGCCCCCTAGCGGGCGCGCGCGCCCGCCGTGGTCTCCGTGACCATGCCCGCGAGACCTGCGGACTCGATGTCCATCGGTGTCCCGCGATCGGGTCACGGAACGGCAGAACGGGGGGGATGCCTTTGTAAAAAAGCCATCTCCCTGTTCTGCCTAGTTACACAGCACTGATCGTCTGTTCCCTGTCATCGGGAGCAGCGATCAGTGATGTGTCACAGCAAGCCACGCCCCCTAACAGTTAGAATCACTCCATAGGACACATTTAACCCCTTCCCCACCCCCTACTGGTTAACCCCTTCATTGCCAGTCACATTTATACAGTAATCAGTGCATTTTTATAGCACTGATCGCTGTATAAATGTGAATGGTCCCAAAATAGTGTCAAAAGTGTCTGATGTGTCCGCCATAATGTCGCAGTCACAATAAAATTCGCAGATCGCCGACAAAACAAGTAAAAAATAAATTAATAATAAAAATGCCGCCTATTCCCTATTTTGTAGACGCTATAACTTTTGCGCAAACCAATCAATATACGCTTATTGCGATTTTTTTTTACCAAAAATATGTAGAAGAATACGTATCGGCCTAAACTGAGGAAAAAATGTACTTTTGAAAAAAAAAAATGGGGATATTTATTATAGCAAAAAGTAAAAAATATTGCTTTTTTTTCAAAACTGTCACTCTCTTTTTGTTTATAGCGCAAAAATTTAAAACCGCAGATGTGATCAAATACCACCAAAAGAAAGTTCTATTTAAGCTCTATTTATGGAAAAAAAATTACGTAAATTTTGTTTGGGAGCCATGTCGCACGACCGCGCAATTGTCAGTTAAAGCGACGCAGTGCCGAATCGCAAAAAGTGGCCCAGTCATTTGGCAGCCAAATGGTCTGGGGCTGAAGTGGTTAAACCTGCACATGTTTACATTCTGCTGGCGACAGGAAACCCTGCTGGCAGCAGATGGGTCCTCCCCTTCTTAACAACCACAGCTATTCACAATGAATTTGGATCTGTCCGAAAATTATACCAAGTGGATTTAAAAAACTTTTCAAAGCCACCCAGTATAACTAATATACAAAACGAATCCTGACGAAATGAAATGAATCCCGAAAATTAACAGGACCAACACAACAAAAACAAATAAATTAAATTATTGATCTAACGCATGCATCAGAAACTAAGCAAAATATTACTGCATGCACATGTCTTCCATCCAGTATTGAGATTCTTACAGCCATGCAAGACTAGAGACCTGACTTTTCTCTTCTGTAGTAAGGCAATTTGGCTAAGTCACCTTCCCACCCCCAGCCTGTAATTGGACGGTGAAGAAACTGCAGTCAAATTCAGAAACCAATGCTTTTGCTTTAAGAGATAAATTCCGGATATGGCAATTTTTAGTTACTTCAGTCCAGCTTGGACCAATGTATTTATGTATGTGCCCAGGGCTGCTGTTAGAAAGCATGGGGCCCCAGACAGCCTACCTGATAGAGCCCCTCCATTCAAGTAAAAGGGGCCTCTCTGCAAGCACTTCGCAATCAAGTGCAATGCATGCGGTTGCATCACACTAGTGCCGGGATCAAGAGGTTAAAGCAGTATTTAATACATAAGCAAGCGTTTATTATATTGCAGCTTACCAATTCCTAGATGTGGTGGCTGAATTTGTTTATTTTTTTTTAAGGCTTTCTTTCTTCCGTTTTCATCTGGTGATCCAGCCTGCAGGTCTGTTGTTTTCAAAAACTCATCATCCACCACGGAGGTAAGTACAACAGGGGGACCTGGAGCGGAGGGGTGGGGAGTGTGTACAGTGTTTGTTCACCTTTTTATTTTTTCTGTAAAGGTGAAAATACACTTTAATTTTATTTTATTTTGTCATTTTTAAAGTGCAAGCGAAACTGGAAAAGACAAAATGAAGAAATGTTTTGGAACCGTCACCCATTGTATTGTATGACATTTTATAAGTTTGATCAGAAGTCCTTGAAAGAAAAATTCCAGTAATGCTGAAACAATAAGTAACTGATCTCATATCTGTGAAGCATGTATGGTGGAGCCATTAGTGCAGAATGAGAAAATAATCCCAATTCTCACTTATTATGTTATTTCACAGCTTTGATCTTCCAGCGTAGAGCTGTCGATGTGACTCTCATTATAGTTCATGTGATACAAATTTCTCTCCGCCATGTGATGAGCTCCATCCCATGCCATTACTCTGCTGATGCAACAAAGAATAAACAAGAGACTCTGCCTCCAGCAAATATAGAAAGGGTTACACGTGATTTTTTTTTTAAAGAGATTTGATTGAATGAAAATATTGGCACGTATGCTTAATATAATAAAAGCGGAGGACCACCCTAAAGAAAAAAAAATAGCCAAAAAGGCTACAAAAAAATAGAAAAAAATAATATTTTTTTTTATACTTACCAGAAATGGCTGTTACTAGGCAGGTCGTCCTAATCTGCCACTTCCTGGTCCGTGGTGGTCTTCTTTCTTCTCCTCGTTGCGCTGCCTCCTGGGAAATGGGGGACGGTGTCTTCTGGGACCTTGTGTGTGTCCCAGGAGACATCTGCCCATTCACATAGCGCCGCACGACTCGCGCATGCGCAGTAGGGAACTTCCGGATTCCCTCACAGAGGATGGCGACAGGGCAGCTGAGACCCGATCGATTGCTCGGCTTCTACTGCCAACATCGCGGGCACCCTGAACAGGTAAGTGTCCTTATTAAAAGTCAGCAGCTACAGCGTTTGTAGCTGCTGACTTTTATATATTTTTTTTTTTTAACGCCGGACCTCCGCTTTAATTATATACCAATAGTTAAAGTGATTGTAAAGCCAATTTTTCTTTGTTCAAATAAAAATGTTATGCTTTTTTTGCAATGATATTGTACAGAGCGGCCCCAACCCTCCTTATCTAGGGTCCCCTGCCAGCACTCTTCTTGGCTACTCCTCTCTTTTAAGTGGCCGCAAGCTGTGTGCTATGGGGGCACATGACACACATAGACACACACACAGTGCAGCTCAGCCACGTCCCCCGCTCCCTCCTCAAAGTTTTTGACCATTTAATGTAGCAAGAATTAGAAATAGGAAGTCTTTAGTGCTAGCTGTCCTATGGTGGACTACTACTCCCAGTAAGCCCTCTTCAGGCCCTGCCAGCTCTCCTGGCTGCAGCTGCCCGACTTCACTGCCCATGACATGGCAGTCCTCACTGGCTGCACACCCAGCTCTGACTGTTTCCTCTCAGTCCTCTCTGGCATGCCTCTCCAGTCCTCCCGACTGCCCATGTCACTCACCAGCCCTCCTGGCTGCAAACCGGTGGTTCCCTCCTGAAGACTCACCTGGCAGTACTAGCTCCCGCTGTCCTCTCTGACACCTCTCTGTGCCTCCTGTTCTGATCCTTTGTGAATTCTTGAAGGGATCCATCATGCACCCGAGTCCCAGGCCCAAGGTCATCCCCCCCAGACTGGGGAGCTCTCCCCAAGGCCCGACAGCCTAGTACTCCATCCTCAGTTCTTCCACACGACAACTCCTCCCCAGCTGGGCTGACCCTGGGTATTTCAAGGAGGCCTGCCCCCTGCCAATCCTAGATAGGGATTGGTCAGGGCTCCCTGAGACAAACCAGACTACACCTCCCCACTTCCCCTCCTCTTCTTATAGAATCCTCTAGAAGCAAGAGGGAGGTAACCATGGAATGATTCTGTCTGTGAGTCACAGCTGCTGCTCTGAGCCACTCCCAGCCCACAAAGATCAAAACAAACAGGCCCACTTTCCAGCTAGGCCTGCCCAAATGTACCTGCTCTCACAAAAATCTAGCACCTACCTAAGTAGAGGGTACTACAGATGCATTAACCCTTTTGAGGTCATTGAAGTCTAGATGCCTAGGCAAAACTTAGAAGCATCAGCATGGTTAATGTTGCTCTCATACTATGTATAATTTGCCTACAGGAGGGCACTTTCCTTTAGGCTCACATTCCAGGATTCTGTTGAAGGTAGGGAATGGCCAGTACTCCGAGAGCCTATAAGAGCAGCCTCAGTCCAAGCTACCTCTGGCACTTATATTCCAAACATACACAGTCATCAAGTCTCCAGGACAGCTACATGCCTTCTATCTTTCTCTGGAAATGATCCAATGAGGGAGATAGTTCTTCTCCAGATCAGATCCCTATGGTGAAGTCCTACAGCCAACTCCTCAGAAGATCACTTTGGGCCCTCAGCCCTGACACCGTTGAGACCTCAAAGAACAGCAACTCAGTGAGTGGGTTGCCTCAGGGCAGCAGCCCCGGAGGTTTTGGAACCCTCCTGTAGGGAAGTAACAATCTCTCCAGGGCTTCTGACTATTTATCACGTCCCTAGCCACCTTGCTGTCTAGGGAATGGCCAGGCCATGATAAATATTCAGGCTGACTATCTGAATCTCCCTCCCTATGTTGTGGAAGCTTCTTCCAGAGGCGGGGGAAACAATCAAATTCCCAGCCTGTGAAACCCTGAATAGACCAGAACAAACAATTACTGCTCCTTTGACTACAGAAGAAGCCAAAAACTAAATTTGCCTAGCATCCTACGCTCGGAGGGTGCTGCATCACTATAATTTCTCTCTCTCTCTCTCTCTCTCTATATATATATATATATATATATATATATATATATATGTCTATATATATATATATGTAGCACCCTCCTGGCTCTCCTCGCCTCTCCGCTGCTACACACAGGATTCACATTGTATTGTCAATGAGAATCTAGTGTTTAGTGTTTAATTACTTTTGGGTCTGCAGCAAAATACCTCCCACGAGTGGATCCTTTAGCTCCGTTGTCTAGGTATACCAATGTCTTCCTGGAATAAAGCCAATGTCCACACATGAGTAAAACCTAATCAGCAAGGCTTTATTCTTTTTTGCACTTTGAGTTAACTTGAAGAAAAGCAAGAGTAGAAAAGTTGAAAAGACGTAGGGGAAGGTTCAGGCACGCAACACTTAAGTCCAATATCTACACTCATCGCCACTCAAGCCTGAGTGGGTATTGCTCACCCGGATAGTCCCTATGAGAGCAGTCCTAGCAGCCGGGATGGAGCACGGACGTCAGAGATGATGAATCCCACTTTAGGTAGGCCTCCAGGCCTCTCCCTGAGACAGCAGTACCGTCGCTATCTCTGCCGGGACTGATCTTCCCCTGGAACTCCTTTCCTTAAGCTGGGCCCCCTAAAACGGGCAGCCTGGGATCTGTCTCTGAAGCGTAGGCCCTTGTCAGTGGAGCTGGGCCTACAATGCAGCAGCAGAGCCTCGGGCTGAAGGTGCCCGAGACCTAAACACTCCGGCGCACCTCGTGCCATGCGGGCCACGAGGCACACTCACTGGACCAGAGGTCCCCCTGAACGCCCTGGGGACCCCCTGGAATCGCCTCACGCCAAATGGCGTCTGCCCCTTTTGTATCCTCTCCCAGCATGCACAGCGGGTAGACCACGCCCACTGCACGGCTGCCGAAAGAGGACACCCAAGGTTCTGTGATACCCCCATAATCCAGCCTGTGCCGGCGGTGACAGTGCCACCTGCAGGCAAAGGAGAATAACACTGCCGGGCAGTATCACACCCAGAGCAGAACAACAACTGGAATATAATTGGTCTAAGCCCAATTACTGGCTCAGACTGCCCTTAAATTTCACATAGCGCCCCCAAATATTAGGGGGGAGCTACACACACCCCCTCCTAGAAAAGACACTGTCCCCCAGTGGCTAAGGGAATCAAAATCCTTCAATCCTGAAGGCTGTTGATTCAATCTACAAACTACGAAATTTGAACAGTTGCCTGAACCAATATTGTTGGGAAGGGAGAAGAAAAGAAAAGAAGCACACAGATAACATTACATCCAGATACTAACTGTAGCGGGGTCTCTAAAATTAGGTGGGACACTCAGGTGTGTAAGTATGGGAATAGTGGACCATTTGTGTTCGTGGAGGATTGGATGGTGTAATAATCTCCTTGGCCTCTGGGTGGCGGGGTACCTGGAGGCTCAAGGTAGATTTGCCATTACAGTGCTAGCCCTTTTTGTCCCTTTCCGGAGATGCTACGGCGAGGGTGGGGAACCTGCCGTGGTGTCGATGGGAGGAGATAAAAGGGGGAGACGCCCTAACCACGAGGTCTTCAGGAGGATCTTCTTCACGCGCCCAGGCACCTTAGGCCTGGGTGCGGGCGGTTCCGGATTCCGGCCCAGGCGCCCTAGGCCTGACCGGAATGGAGTTGGAGTCCATCTCAGGCACCTTCAGCCTGAGGTGAGGTACTAAACTAGGAGGCCTGGGGTCCAGTGACTTCGACTGGATCCCGCGAGGGTGGAGACGTCCGAGGGTAGCTGAGGTGGATGGGGCCCATGTCTGAGGTGAGGAGGCCGGGGAGGTTACACGTCCGGAGAGTCTGGAGCAGCATCAACCCAGTGATGGATGGGCCTCTGGTAACTCCCTTGGAGGGACATCTTCCCCTGATAGGGGCCGCAGCGCAGCGAAGGTACTCCTATCTACGTTCTCTTGAGTCGCTGGTAGAGACTCTCAAGTTCTAAGTCCTTTCTAGCTAAAGCTATAGTAACCGCTGGCGAGATCGCAGTGGTTTAGCTAATAACCAGGATAGTGCCTCGACCTGCTCATTCCCCGTATCAAAATGTTATCAAGTCGCAACAAGTTGGCTACTGAAGCACTGTTTATTGTGAGATGTACAATAAAGCAAGAGTTGGACTGTGATCGGTGTGTGGAACTCTGGTTAATGGGAGCAGAGGGTAGTGTTGACACAGCGGGACTTGATTCTAGACAAAAGCACATAGGCCCGAGGAAATATCTGGTACTGGCCTTCACCTCACCCACAGCTATGGGGAGGACATGGGCCGTAGCGCATCTCACCCTGTCGTGTGACATACCCCTAGACAAAGGAGACGGGGTGAGGCCGCTACACGTGGGGGCTCGTGAGTCCGGGATGATATGTGTTTTAACTTTGGAAGAAAGAATGGCTGTGTCTGGACTTTGCGGCCCGGAGGAGTTCCGAGCAGGTCGGCCATGTGATTGGCCAAAGTGCATCCCTGCTCAAAGTCGTGGAAATGACCCTAGGACGGGAAAGGCCCATGCAGAGGAGCTAGAAGAGGGAGGAGTCCAGCCGTGTGAAGTACTACATGTGGGGGCTTTTATTGCACTGCGCCACGAGGCACCCTGTGACTGTACAGTTCGTGGGCAGAGCTTGATGGAAGCCCGCAAAAATGTGCAAGTCATGGGAGGAGTCTGGCCATGTGGAGGAACTCACGTGGAGACTTTGGCGCGTGGTCAGTGCGTGATGGAGCAGCAGACAGTCGGGATGGCCTCAAGCTCCCCGTGGATTCCGGTTCCCTACCCCACGAAGATGACTACGTTCGCTGATCCCCTGACAGACACGGGGATAAGACTCAGGCCCCGAGGACAGTTGGCTTTGTACTCATGCAGAGACACGGAGGCCCTTGGCGTGATCTGTCCTGGATGCTCGGGACTGGTGGTCCACCTGAAGCCATTCGGAGGTTCCTGTACGCACTGACCAGGGCGATGTGACTGCCCAATCAGAGACTGAGAGAGAAAAATCAGAGGATGCTGCTTCGGTCACCACAGATTCTCTGCTCCCACCTCCGAAGAGGAAAGTTGGCCTGGTGCAGGCCTCCTGTGGTCGTGGTCGAGCTTCACCCCGTCGCTTGCCTGGCCTGGATGGATCCGGTTGGAAGAGTCCTGGACATCCCAGTTCTACAAAAGGTCAAGGTGAGCCAGGGGCTGGGACTGTGGTGGTGGTTGGAGGTGTCGGGGGTCCACAGCCGGTGGAGCCCGCAAGGGAGGGTAGTACCACGTCTACCAGAGACTACCTTCCCGCCGAGATGTACGACACTTCCGACCTATAGTGATGAGCCGAACACCCCCGGGTTCGGTTCGCACCAGAACCCGCGAACGGACCGAAAGTTCGAACGAACATTAGAACCCTATTAAATACAATGGATGCGAACGTTCGAATTCTAAAGTGCTAATTATAACAACTATTATGCATGTTATTGTCCTAAAAAGGGTTTGGGAACCCGGGTTCTGCACCAGGGGACATGTATCAATGCAAAAAGAAGTTTTAAAAACGGTCGTTTTTCGGGAGCAGTCATTTTAATGATGCATAAAGTGAAAAAAAAAAAGTCAAATATTCCTTTAAATATCGTACCTGGGGGGTGTCTAAAGTATGCCTGTGAAGTGCCACGTGTTTCCCGTGTTTAGAACTGTCCCTGCACAAAATGACACTTCTAAAGGAAAAAAAAGCCATTTAAAACTGCTTGCGGCTTTAATGTAATGTCTGGTCCCGGTAATATGGATGAAATTCTTTAAGAAAAATGGCATAGCTACCCCATGACCCCCCCCCTACCCCAGCCCATTACCAGCCCCTTAGGGTCTTGTATGGATATTAAGGGGAACCCCGCACATAAAATAAAAAAGGCCCTATATACTCTGAACAGCCCTATACAGGCGGTGCATACAAGACAGGGACTGTAGGTTTGTTCTTATGTAGAGTCTGTTTGTAATTTTGAACAGGTACATTGTTGTGTGTAGCTCCAGACCAAAAATCTATTTTTAAACTTTTTGGAAAACATAGGTAAGGGTTATCACCCCTGTAACATTTGTTTTGCTGTCTGTGCCCCTGTTCAGAACATTTCACCTCACTTTCCGTCCCAATGACAACTGTTTTTGAAATGTGGTGTTTTTCTTGAAACAAGGATTGCTGATAAAGCATCAGTACAGAGGAGACACCTTTCTCCCATATTTATTCTTACAGGAGAGAATTTTCCTTCCTAGTGGTAGATTTCCTCTCACTTCCTGTTGTCTTCTTGCGTTTGCAAGTAGGAGTCGTTTGTAAGTTGGATGTTTGAAAGTAGGGACCTGCCGTATATACTCTGCAGAAATAGGCCCCTTAGTTGTTGGTGTTGGCACAACACTGTAAGCACTCACAGTTACTCTTGGTTGGTGCTGGAACGCCCTGCTGTCAACTATTATATCAGGAATTTTAATTACATATAATTGTTGAACAGTGGTAGTAAAAATTGGGCCTTTGATGGTGGTGCTGGTGCCACAACACTGTAAGCCCTGACAGTTACTCTTGGTGGGTGCAGCAATGGGCCCTGCTGTGAATTATTAGATCAAGAATTGTAATTACATGCCCCTGTTGAACAGGGGCTGAAAAATTGGGCCTTAGGCACTGGTGGCACAACACTGCAACCCCTCACAGATACTGTACTTGGAGCACAGCAATGAGCCCTGTTGCAAAGTATTGCTTCAAAAATTGTAATGACACGCCCCTGTTAAACAGGGGCTGAAAAATTGGGCCTTAGGCACTGGTGGCACAACACTGCAACTCCTCACAGATACTGTACTTGGAGCACACCAATGAGCCCTGTTGCAAAGTATTGCTTCAAAAATTGTAATGACACGCCCCTGTTAAACAGGGGCTGAAAAATTGGGCCTTAGGCACTGGTGGCACAACACTGCAACTCCTCACAGATACTGTACTTGGAGCACAGCAATGAGCCCTGTTGCAAAGTATTGCTTCAAAAATTGTAATTACACGCCCCTGTTAAACAGGGGCTGAAAAATTGGGCGTTAGGCACTGGTGGCGGCACCCATAAACAAAAATGATCTTACAAGCTATCATCATCAATCGTATCATTGAGGACTCGGAGGAGGAGGATAGCCAGTCAACATAACAGCACAGGCACTCAGCATCAGCATCAGTCTTGAAGGGATGTGACATGTTAAAATCAATTAGTCTGTTATATCAGCATCAGGTGTGTGGTAGCTGGTGGTGATCCAAGACTGGTTCATCTTGATGAAAGTCAGTCGATCAACCGAGTCGGTGGACAGGCGCACCCTGTGATCCGTGACAAATCCTCCAGCAGCACTGAATGTGCGTTCCGAAAGAACGCTGGATGCAGGACAGGCCAGTAGCTCAATTGCATACTGTGCAAGCTCTGGCCAGTGATCCATCCTCAAGACCCAGTAAGCCAGAGGATTTTCGGTGGGGAAGGTGTCCAAGTCTGACCTTGCCCCTAGATATTCCTGCACCATGTTTATCAGACGCTGGCGATGGTTGCTGGAACCGATCATACTTTGGGGCTGCGGACTAAAGAATTGTCTGAACGCATCGGTCAGACGGCCACCTTCCCCACCGCTCCTTCTTTGACTGGCCGAAGCCTCAGCAACTCGTTGTCCAGGACCAGGAGTTTGCAACCTCCCAGTCTCTGGGAACGCGTTGCACAGACCTTTCTGCAAGGCCTCCCGGAGTTGTCTCATCCTCTGCTCCCTCAGCGACGGTAACATAAGGTCCGCAACCTTACCCTTGTACCGTGGATCAAGGAGAGTGGCCAGCCAGTAATGGTCCCTCTCCTTGATCCGAAGAATACGAGGATCCTTCCGCAGACTTTGCAGGATCAGGGAGGCCATGCAGCGTAGGTTTGCTGAGGCATTCGCTCCGGAGTCCTCTGGGTCACTAAGGACGACATGATCCGCAGCCACCTCCTCCCAGCCACGTACAAGTCCACTGGTTTCTTGGGACTGTAAATCATCCCTAAAAGACTGCTGCTGATGATGCTGAGTGCCAGCCTCCACCTCCATGCTGACACAATCCTCCTCCTCCTCCTCCTCCTCCTCCTCCTCCTCCTCCTCTTCCTGTGCGATGGGTGGGACAGAAGGAACACTGTCTGGGTAAAGGGGGCCTTGAGAGGCAAGGAAGTCCTCCTCTTCCTGCCTCTGTTCTGCCTCAAGTGCCCTGTCCATTATTCCACGCAGCGTGTGCTCCAACAGGTGGACAAGAGGTACAGTGTCACTGATGCATGCACTGTCACTGCTCACCATCCTCGTGGCCTCCTCAAATGGTGCCAGGACAGTGCATGCATCCCTGATCATGCCCCACTGGCGTGGAGAAAAAAAACCAAGCTCCCCTGACCCTGTCCTGGTGCCGTAGTCGCACAGGTACTCATTGATGGCCCTCTGCTGCGTGTGCAGCCGCTGCAGCATGGCCAACGTTGAGTTCCACCTGGTGGGCATGTCACATATAAGGCGGTTCTTGGGCAGGTTCAACTCCTTTTGCAGCTCAGCCAGGCGAGCACTAGCATTATAAGATCTGCGGAAATGCACACAGACTTTCCTGGCCTGCCTCAGGACATCCTGTAAGCCCGGGTACCTGCCCAAGAAGCGCTGCACCACCAGGTTAAGGACGTGAGCCACACAGGGCACATGGGTCAGTTGTCCCTGTCGGAGGGCGGAGAGGAGGTTGGTGCCATTGTCGCAAACCACCATTCCTGGCTTAAGCTGGCGTGGCGTCAACCACCTCTCGGCCTGGCCCTGCAGAGCAGACAGGACCTCTGCCCCAGTGTGGCTTCTGTCCCCCAAACACACCAGCGCAAGCACGGCATGGCATCTTTTTGCCTGCGTACTTGCGTAGCCCCGTGAACGGCTACGGAGCACCGCTGGTTCATAGGACAAACCACAGGAAGAGGCCATGGAGGAAGAAGAAGAGGAGGGGGTGGAGGAGAGAGGTGTGTCACAACCAGTAGTAGCATTTTGGAGGCGTGGCGGTGGGACAACCTCCAACACTACTGCACCTTGTCCTGAATCCTTCCCAGCTGCCAAAAGAGTGACCCAATGGGCCGTGAAAGAAAGGTAACGTCCCTGTCCATGCCTGCTGGACCATGAGTCAGCGGTAATATGCACCTTACCGCTGACCGCCCTGTCCAGCGAGGCCAAGACATTGCCTTCCACATGCCGGTAGAGAGCCGGAATAGCCTTCCGTGAGAAAAAGTGGCGTTTGGGAACCTGCCACTGAGGAACTGCACATTGCACAAACTCACGGAAGGGGGCCGAGTCTACCAACTGAAAAGGCAGCAGTTGAAGCGCTAGCAATTTAGCCAAGCTAGCATTCAACCGCTGGGCATGTGGATGGCTGGGAGTGAACTTCTTTCGACGGTCCAGCAGCTGGGGCAGGGAAATTTGCCTGCTAGAATCGGACGTCGGTGTACTGCTAGCAGAGTGGGCGCAAGTACTTGGCTGTGACACACCTAATTCTACACCTTCATTCCTCTCAGTGCATGTTTCAGAGAGGACTGAAGTTATAGTGGGGTTGGAGATCCCAGCTGATGCGGTGCAAGGAGAGGTCCGCTTTGTTCTTTGGTGTGGGTCTTTGAGGTAGGCTTGCCAACGAGCTGCATGGCAGGTCAACATATGTCTGGTCAGGCATGTGGTACCCAAGCGGCTGATGTTTTGGCCACGCGATATACGCTTGAGACATATGTTGCAAACAGCAGCTGTGCGATCTGATGCACTAGCCTCAAAAAAGGCCCACACCAAAGAACTTTTTGAATGACGGGCAGAGGCAGCGCCCTGCACAGGCGGAGCTCTGCGGTGTGATTCCGTCGGTGTACTGCCCTTACGCTGGCCACCAAAGGGCATCCTGCCTCGTTGGAGATGTGCCTCCTCCTCATCCTCCTCCTCCTCCTCTCTCCTATTAGGCACCCACGTGGAGTCAGTGACCTCATCATCCCCTCCCTCCTCATCACTGGAGCCAATCTGGCAGTATGCTGCAGCTGCTGGAACATGACTGCCAGATTGGTGTCCTTCTTGAGCATCCCCTCTGTCTGCTCTCACGCTACTGCCTTCCTCTAGCTGGGTTTCATCATCAGACCCTTCGAAACGCTGGGCATCCTCCTGGAGCATGTACCCAACACTGTGCTGAAACAGTTCGGGGGACTCCTCAGGAGGAGGACATGGTGGGTCTAGGGAAGGAGTGACTGATGATTTGTCTGACATTGATACCAGGGAAGACGACGCTTTGGCAGCTGCTTTTCCAGTACCCTGAGCCTGGGTGAGAGAGGATGAGGAGGAGGAGGAGGGCTTGGTCATCCACTCTACCAAGTCTTCGGCATGATGTGGCTCAACATGTCCAGCTGCCGAAAAGAAGGACAAGCGTGTCCCATGGCCATGTGCTGATGACAATGCACCGCGTCCACGACCAGCACTGTTGCCCCCAGACACAGAGCCTGCTTGCCCTCTTTTATTGCCTCCTGACTGTCTGCCTCTCCTTGTTTGCCTTCCAGACATTCTAATAGATGGCCTGCAGGGAGATGGGAAAAAAGCAATAAGGGCTACCTTCAGGTGTCCTTCTCTGTCCCTTGAAACAAGGACTTTCACAGTGAAAGAAACTGACACTCTCCCTACCTACAGTTTTCTGTCCCTTGAAAAAATGTTTTTTTAAGCACAATATAGCACAAGGACAATTCACTCACTGTCCTTCCAGGTCCCTGGAAACAAGGACTTGCAGAGTGAAAGAAACTGACACTGTCCCTACCTACAGTTTTCTGTCCCTAGAATAAATGTTTTTTTTAAGCACACTATAGCACAAGGACAATTCAGTCACTGTCCTTCCAGGTCCCTGGAAACAAGGACTTGCAGAGTGAAATAAACTGACACTCTCCCTACCTACAGTTTTCTGTCCCTAGAATAAATGTTTTTTTAAGCACAATATAGCACAAGGACAATTCACTCACTGTCCTTCCAGGTCCCTGGAAACAAGGACTTGCAGAGTGAAAGAAACTGACACTGTCCCTACCTACAGTTTTCTGTCCCTAGAATAAATGTTTTTTTTAATCACAATATAGCACAAGGACAATTCAGTCACTGTCCTTCCAGGTCCCTGGAAACAAGGACTTGCAGAGTGAAATAAACTGACACTCTCCCTACCTACAGTTTTCTGTCCCTAGAATAAATGTTTTTTTTAATCACAATATAGCACAAGGACAATTCAGTCACTGTCCTTCCAGATCCCTGGAAACAAGGACTTGCAGAGTGAAATAAACTGACACTCTCCCTACCTACAGTTTTCTGTCCCTAGAATAAATGTTTTTTTTAATCACAATATAGCACAAGGACAATTCAGTCACTGTCCTTCCAGGTCCCTGGAAACAAGGACTTGCAGAGTGAAATAAACTGACACTCTCCCTACCTACAGTTTTCTGTCCCTAGAATAAATGTTTTTTTTAATCACAATATAGCACAAGGACAATTCAGTCACTGTCCTTCCAGGTCCCTGGAAACAAGGACTTGCAGAGTGAAAGAAACTGACACTCTCCCTACCTACAGTTTTCTGTCCCTAGAATAAATGTTTTTTTAAGCACAATATAGCACAAGGACAATTCACTCACTGTCCTTCCAGGTCCCTGGAAACAAGGACTTGCAGAGTGAAATAAACTGACACTCTCCCTACCTACAGTTTTCTGTCCCTAGAATAAATGTTTTTTTTAATCACAATATAGCACAAGGACAATTCAGTCACTGTCCTTCCAGGTCCCTGGAAACAAGGACTTGCAGAGTGAAAGAAACTGACACTCTCCCTACCTACAGTTTTCTGTCCCTAGAATAAATGTTTTTTTTAATCACAATATAGCACAAGGACAATTCAGTCACTGTCCTTCCAGGTCCCTGGAAACAAGGACTTGCAGAGTGAAATAAACTGACACTCTCCCTACCTACAGTTTTCTGTCCCTAGAATAAATGTTTTTTTTTAATCACAATATAGCACAAGGACAATTCAGTCACTGTCCTTCCAGGTCCCTGGAAACAAGGACTTGCAGAGTGAAAGAAACTGACACTCTCCCTACCTACAGTTTTCTGTCCCTAGAATAAATGTTTTTTTTAATCACAATATAGCACAAGGACAATTCAGTCACTGTCCTTCCAGGTCCCTGGAAACAAGGACTTGCAGAGTGAAATAAACTGACACTCTCCCTACCTACAGTTTTCTGTCCCTAGAATAAATGTTTTTTTTAATCACAATATAGCACAAGGACAATTCAGTCACTGTCCTTCCAGGTCCCTGGAAACAAGGACTTGCAGAGTGAAATAAACTGACACTCTCCCTACCTACAGTTTTCTGTCCCTAGAATAAATGTTTTTTTTAATCACAATATAGCACAAGGACAATTCAGTCACTGTCCTTCCAGGTCCCTGGAAACAAGGACTTGCAGAGTGAAATAAACTGACACTCTCCCTACCTACAGTTTTCTGTCCCTAGAATAAATGTTTTTTTAAGCACAATATAGCACAAGGACAATTCACTCACTGTCCTTCCAGGTCCCTGGAAACAAGGACTTGCAGAGTGAAAGAAACTGACACTGTCCCTACCTACAGTTTTCTGTCCCTAGAATAAATGTTTTTTTTAAGCACACTATAGCACAAGGACAATTCAGTCACTGTCCTTCCAGGTCCCTGGAAACAAGGACTTGCAGAGTGAAATAAACTGACACTCTCCCTACCTACAGTTTTCTGTCCCTAGAATAAATGTTTTTTTAAGCACAATATAGCACAAGGACAATTCAGTCACTGTCCTTCCAGGTCCCTGGAAACAAGGACTTGCAGAGTGAAATAAACTGACACTCTCCCTACCTACAGTTTTCTGTCCCTAGAATAAATGTTTTTTTAAGCACAATATAGCACAAGGACAATTCACTCACTGTCCTTCCAGGTCCCTGGAAACAAGGACTTGCAGAGTGAAAGAAACTGACACTGTCCCTACCTACAGTTTTCTGTCCCTAGAATAAATGTTTTTTTTAAGCACACTATAGCACAAGGACAATTCAGTCACTGTCCTTCCAGGTCCCTGGAAACAAGGACTTGCAGAGTGAAATAAACTGACACTCTCCCTACCTACAGTTTTCTGTCCCTAGAATAAATGTTTTTTTAATCACAATATAGCACAAGGACAATTCAGTCACTGTCCTTCCAGGTCCCTGGAAACAAGGACTTGCAGAGTGAAATAAACTGACACTCTCCCTACCTACAGTTTTCTGTCCCTAGAATAAATGTTTTTTTTAATCACAATATAGCACAAGGACAATTCAGTCACTGTCCTTCCAGGTCCCTGGAAACAAGGACTTGCAGAGTGAAATAAACTGACACTCTCCCTACCTACAGTTTTCTGTCCCTAGAATAAATGTTTTTTTAAGCACAATATAGCACAAGGACAATTCACTCACTGTCCTTCCAGGTCCCTGGAAACAAGGACTTGCAGAGTGAAAGAAACTGACACTGTCCCTACCTACAGTTTTCTGTCCCTAGAATAAATGTTTTTTTTAAGCACACTATAGCACAAGGACAATTCAGTCACTGTCCTTCCAGGTCCCTGGAAACAAGGACTTGCAGAGTGAAATAAACTGACACTCTCCCTACCTACAGTTTTCTGTCCCTAGAATAAATGTTTTTTTAAGCACAATATAGCACAAGGACAATTCAGTCACTGTCCTTCCAGGTCCCTGGAAACAAGGACTTGCAGAGTGAAATAAACTGACACTCTCCCTACCTACAGTTTTCTGTCCCTAGAATAAATGTTTTTTTTAATCACAATATAGCACAAGGACAATTCAGTCACTGTCCTTCCAGGTCCCTGGAAACAAGGACTTGCAGAGTGAAAGAAACTGACACTCTCCCTACCTACAGTTTTCTGTCCCTAGAATAAATGTTTTTTTAAGCACAATATAGCACAAGGACAATTCACTCACTGTCCTTCCAGGTCCCTGGAAACAAGGACTTGCAGAGTGAAAGAAACTGACACTGTCCCTACCTACAGTTTTCTGTCCCTAGAATAAATGTTTTTTTTAAGCACACTATAGCACAAGGACAATTCAGTCACTGTCCTTCCAGGTCCCTGGAAACAAGGACTTGCAGAGTGAAATAAACTGACACTCTCCCTACCTACAGTTTTCTGTCCCTAGAATAAATGTTTTTTTAAGCACAATATAGCACAAGGACAATTCACTCACTGTCCTTCCAGGTCCCTGGAAACAAGGACTTGCAGAGTGAAAGAAACTGACACTGTCCCTACCTACAGTTTTCTGTCCCTAGAATAAATGTTTTTTTTAAGCACACTATAGCACAAGGACAATTCAGTCACTGTCCTTCCAGGTCCCTGGAAACAAGGACTTGCAGAGTGAAATAAACTGACACTCTCCCTACCTACAGTTTTCTGTCCCTAGAATAAATGTTTTTTTAAGCACAATATAGCACAAGGACAATTCACTCACTGTCCTTCCAGGTCCCTGGAAACAAGGACTTGCAGAGTGAAAGAAACTGACACTGTCCCTACCTACAGTTTTCTGTCCCTAGAATAAATGTTTTTTTTAAGCACACTATAGCACAAGGACAATTCAGTCACTGTCCTTCCAGGTCCCTGGAAACAAGGACTTGCAGAGTGAAATAAACTGACACTCTCCCTACCTACAGTTTTCTGTCCCTAGAATAAATGTTTTTTTTAATCACAATATAGCACAAGGACAATTCAGTCACTGTCCTTCCAGGTCCCTGGAAACAAGGACTTGCAGAGTGAAATAAACTGACACTCTCCCTACCTACAGTTTTCTGTCCCTAGAATAAATGTTTTTTTTAATCACAATATAGCACAAGGACAATTCAGTCACTGTCCTTCCAGGTCCCTGGAAACAAGGACTTGCAGAGTGAAATAAACTGACACTCTCCCTACCTACAGTTTTCTGTCCCTAGAATAAATGTTTTTTTTAATCACAATATAGCACAAGGACAATTCAGTCACTGTCCTTCCAGGTCCCTGGAAACAAGGACTTGCAGAGTGAAATAAACTGACACTCTCCCTACCTACAGTTTTCTGTCCCTAGAATAAATGTTTTTTTTAATCACAATATAGCACAAGGACAATTCAGTCACTGTCCTTCCAGGTCCCTGGAAACAAGGACTTGCAGAGTGAAAGAAACTGACACTCTCCCTACCTACAGTTTTCTGTCCCTAGAATAAATGTTTTTTTAAGCACAATATAGCACAAGGACAATTCACTCACTGTCCTTCCAGGTCCCTGGAAACAAGGACTTGCAGAGTGAAAGAAACTGACACTGTCCCTACCTACAGTTTTCTGTCCCTAGAATAAATGTTTTTTTTAAGCACACTATAGCACAAGGACAATTCAGTCACTGTCCTTCCAGGTCCCTGGAAACAAGGACTTGCAGAGTGAAATAAACTGACACTCTCCCTACCTACAGTTTTCTGTCCCTAGAATAAATTTTTTTTAAGCACAATATAGCACAAGGACAATTCACTCACTGTCCTTCCAGGTCCCTGGAAACAAGGACTTGCAGAGTGAAAGAAACTGACACTGTCCCTACCTACAGTTTTCTGTCCCTAGAATAAATGTTTTTTTTAAGCACACTATAGCACAAGGACAATTCAGTCACTGTCCTTCCAGGTCCCTGGAAACAAGGACTTGCAGAGTGAAATAAACTGACACTCTCCCTACCTACAGTTTTCTGTCCCTAGAATAAATGTTTTTTTTAATCACAATATAGCACAAGGACAATTCAGTCACTGTCCTTCCAGGTCCCTGGAAACAAGGACTTGCAGAGTGAAAGAAACTGACACTCTCCCTACCTACAGTTTTCTGTCCCTAGAATAAATGTTTTTTTAAGCACAATATAGCACAAGGACAATTGACTCACTGTCCTTCCAGGTCCCTGGAAACAAGGACTTGCAGAGTGAAAGAAACTGACACTGTCCCTACCTACAGTTTTCTGTCCCTAGAATAAATGTTTTTTTTAAGCACACTATAGCACAAGCACAAAACACACTGACACTCTCCCTACCTATCCTTCTCTTTCCCTAAACTAAAGGAATCCAGGTTAAGCAAGAAAGAAATAACAGTCACTGTCCCTGCCTATGCTGCTCTATCCCTGCTCCGGAACACACTACACTAGGCCGCCGTGCTGGCGGCCTTTTATAGTGTGGGGCGTGTACTAAACACCCTCAGCAATAATTGGCCACAGGCATCCTGCCTGTGGCCAATCATTGCTCTCCTCGCTGCCGGCGCTGTGATTGGCCAAGCATGCGGGGTCACAGTGCATGCTTGGCCAATCACAGCGCCTGGATGACACTGCGATGGCGTAGTGCATTGTGGGCCGTTCGCGTCACTCGAATTTGGCGCGAACGGCCCAAATCGTTCGATCTTCGTC
Organism: Rana muscosa; assembly: GCA_029206835.1. Lineage (NCBI taxonomy): Eukaryota > Metazoa > Chordata > Amphibia > Anura > Ranidae > Rana > Rana muscosa. The sequence continues at coordinate 1,193,077,496 of CM055116.1, read as the reverse complement.
GAACGATCGAACAGCCGATGTTCGAGTCGAACGTATGTTCGACTCGAACACGAAGCTCATCCCTACCGACCTAGAGTCGCTGTCAGATTGTGGAGATGACGGTGAGATTGATGAACAGTTTCATTGGAAGGGCTGGGACAATCGCCCATTGCCTGTGTTACGTGTACCGCAGGATTCCCCTATGTCAATAGGAGACAGCACGCCCCGGGTACAAGCCCCGGAGTCTACGAGGAAGTCTAGTCCTCAAAGTGCCTTCCCACAATCGACAACGTCTTGGTGGCGGGGATGCAGCGAGCCTCACTACGAGCACCGAGAGAAAAGCCATCAGAGGTAGTGAAAGTACCTCGGCACCCGGAGGCCATCGTTCAACCCGGAGAAGGTGAGCGGGAAGCCATGCCTCCTTTGGCCAGATTGCAATGACTTTTCTCACAGAGAGCCGCCCGTGAGTATGGGTGGGAATATCCCTACTTGCCTCGGGACTTACTTTTTGAAGTTGAGGTCATACGCCAGAGATGGTATGACGAATTTGTTTGGGAAAAGCTCAAAGTACCCCATGCACGAAGATATTTGTCCTGTTCGCCACCCGTGTCGAAAAAGTTTCAGGACTGCACAGCAGACTGGATGTGGGGCCGCCATATCCACGCAGATAAGGTGCGCATTTGCAGGAAAGATGGAGAGGATGCTGACTATTCAATTGAGGTTTTTGATAAACATCTGAAGCCCTTGTTCTTGCCTGACCCGAAGTTCTATTTGTGAGAAGAGACTCACTTGTTGTTTCCTTTCCTACAATCTTCTAGAAGTGTTCTTGCCGGAGCATTCGAATTGTGCCCTAGTTTTTTATTTGGGCTTTTGTTTTTTACTCTTTGGAAGAATGAGAGCAGTTTTTGTTTGTTCTCTCTTCCTCATGGCTCAAAGACAGACTTTGGGGTAGAATTAGTGTAGGGACGCAGGAAGAATGAAGATTGCACCAAGTGTCATTACCGCGGCACTGTCACCAGGTGGCAGTGCTGTGCAACGGCTGTTTTTTTTTTTTTACACGCGCATCACTTTACTAATTGGAGCGAATGGGTCTATTGGTTGATAGACCCATTCATTCCAAATTAACACAAAAATGTCAGGATGTGGCTTTTCTTGTGTGTTGTTTTTTTTTTTCCCTTCTGCAGGAGATTCGTCTGTCAAGACTGCTGAGTGTGGGGTGGTTCTTAGACAGTGAAGGGAGGGATTGTATATGTGTACATGATAGATGTTTTTAGGGAAAAGTTTTATTGTTTTACATTCCCTTTCCCCTTTGAGCAGGTCTTGGTATGGTTGAGGTTCAAAAATGTAGGGATAGCCTCTGGGGCTAGGCTTGTGTCATCACTCCATGGGAGACATGGGTTTGCACCAGACGCTGGGGACCAGCGTCAAATCACAGGGGGGAGTATGTAGCGGGGTCTCTAAAATTAGGTGGGACACTCAGGTGTGTAAGTATGGGAATAGTGGACCATTTGTGTTTGTGGAGGATTGGATGGTGTAATAATCTCCTTGGCCTCTGGGTGGCGGGGTACCTGGAGGCTCAAGGTAGATTTGCCTTTACAGTGCTACCCTTTTTGTCCCTTTCCGGAGATGGTACGGCGAGGGCGGGGAACCTGCCGTGGTGTCGATGGGAGGAGATAAAAGGGGGAGACACCCTAACCACGAGGTCTTCAGGAGGATCTTCTTTACGCGCCCAGGCACCTTAGGCCTGGGTGCGGGCGGTTCCGGATTCCAGCCCAGGCGCCCTAGGCCTGACCGGAATGGAGTTGGAGTCCATCTCAGGCACCTTCAGCCTGGGGTGAGGTACTAAACTAGGAGGCCTGGGGTCCAGTGACTTTGACTGGATCCCGCGAGGGTGGAGACGTCCGAGGGTCCCTGAGGTGGATGGGGCCCATGTCTGAGGTGAGGAGGCCGGGGAGGTTACCCGTCCGGAGAGTCTGGAGCAGCATCAACCCAGTGACGGATGGGCCTCTGGTAACTCCCTTGGAGGGACATCTTCCCCTGATAGGGGCCGCAGCGCAGCGAAGGTACTCCTATCTACATTCTCTTGAGTCGCTGGTAGAGACTCTCAAGTTCTAAGTCCTTTCTTGCTAATGCTATAGTAACCGCTGGCGAGATCGCAGTGGTTTAGCTAATAACCAGGATAGTGCCTCGACCTGCTCATTCCCCGTATCAAAATGTTATCAAGTCGCAACCAGTTGGCTACTGAAGCACTGTTTATTGTGAGATGTACAATACAGCAAGAGTTGGACTGTGATCGGTGTGTGGAACTCTGGTTAATGGGAGCAGAGGGAAGTGTTGACACAGTGGGACTTGATTCTAGACAAAAGCACATAGGCCCGAGGAAATATCTGGTACTGGCCTTCACCTCACCCACAGCTATGGGGAGGACATGGGCCGTAGCGCATCTCACCCTGTCGTGTGACATACCCCTAGACAAAGGAGACGGGGTGAGGCCGCTACATAACATTTCTTCAAAATAGAAAAATAATATACATTCCACCCATCACTAGCTATCCATCCCACCCCATTCTCTGGTGGTGTTGATAGCCGTTCTCATACCTGCAAGAAATCATAACATGCAAACAGGAGAAAATATACAAACATCCTATCCCTAATATTCTATACGGTTTAGAAGTAAACTGCCTCCCCTATAGGAAGCAATTCCCTTCTCTAAAATTATTTTACGCTAAGCCTAGCATAAAATAGCATAAATGAAAAAAAGAAATTAAAAAAAAACATCTAAGCCTAAATGTTTTTTTTTTCCTGCGAACCACTGCCACCTAGTGCTGGCATAACTTCAACACTCCACAATAGCTGTGCATGGGACTGTAATACAGCATACTTGAACATTTCACATCTTGACCACGGCGTCCCTTCACTATGACCTACTGACTAATCTACCCCAGAGTTCAATTTAGAAGAACTGTCCCTTGTTCGGAGCAGGAGGGAGAGAGAAAAAAAACACAACAGCTCTCCACTTTTCTTCCTCTTTGAGAGTAGACATCCCCTTTACAGCGGGGCAAAGTCACTTGGATCCAGGGCACGGTTTGTCCGTGTAAAGACAGGATAAATAGAAAAAAAAACACAAGTCCCTGTCTTAAAGCTAGTATTGGGGATCTGGAAGATTAATGGACTACCATTGTTTGTCCAGGGTTTCTATAAAATAAACAGCGTCCTCTTTCCCTGGACAACAGATCACCACCCGATCAGCGTGAATATGCCGACCATAGCTCCACTCCTTACGACAAACCTTGAAACGGTCAGTCATGGCGGCTGAACAAGCAAAGTACCTGTGTGACTTGGGCACTTCAAGGTAGTCCCATATCGCTTCCGTGTACCACCTTTCTCGATAGGCCTCTATCTCGAACAACAATGCTTTAGGTACGTAGGGGTACTCCCAGCCATACTCACTAGCCACTCTCTTGTTAAGGATCTGCTGCAAGCGAGCAAGATGGGGAAGAGTTGCACGATCCCCGCTTCCAACATGTACAATAGCATCCGGCGATCTCCGGACTGTAGCCGTATCAGGCCCTGGTAGGGGTTTTTTACTTGGGGCAGATACCGCTTTCTCCTCTATGGCTGGGACCTCCACATGGGGTGTAGTGCTCCCCGAATTCATGGGCGATCCCACTCTAAGGCTGCGGGCCGGGGCAACAGTCTTTACCTTGTACCATCACTTTTTAATGAAAATGTCATCTATTTCAGCATCATCCCCTACATCGGACGAAGAGTCCAGGTCTGAGGTATCATACTCCTCAGCAGGTAGGTAATTCCGGGTAGATGTAGACACATTTCTCCCAGCCTCCTTACCGTCCCCTGACGTGGACTTCTCGGGCTTCCTTCCACTCTCGAGGTCCGGCTCCGGTAGACGCTGGGGCAGGCTTCAACCGCGGCTGCGGGAGGCCTTCACATATCCCACCTTTCGCTTTGCTGGCAGGACATGAACTTCCATTGTGGCAGAGGCAGCGTCCACTGCGGTGTCCGCCAAAAGTTCCGAAGGCTCAGGGGCATCCTTCCCCGAGGCACTGGCAGTAGGGGAGGCGATGCACGTGGGCTCGGCTGTAGGAGCGTAGGCGTCTTCCTCCGAAGTTACGACGCCTGTGAGCGGAGCAATGTCCATTGAGGAAGACATCGGGAACATCCGGGGTCCCGACAGGGCTGAAGTACCTGGAAAAGCAGACATGTTGCTCACTCTCACTCGATCTAACTCTCTCTGTCTCTTGGTGCCAATTCACCCACGTGTAACTCGTGGGTGGCGGGAACTCCTCCCCTTTTTCTTCTTTTGCACGTAGCTCGCAGGCTTTTCTTTTTCCTTAGACACGCCCACGAACTACGCAGTTGGAAACAGTTCTGTGCCCCTTAACCCCTTTTTCTTCACTCAAAGTTTGTAACAGTCCAATGGCTAACTTTCCAATCACATAAATTTCAATCCACTCGTGCAAAAGATAGCCACAAATCCTAGACTCGAGCCCCCACGTGTAGCTCCCTCCCGACACTCCTCGCCTCTCCGCTGCTACACACAGGATTCACATTGTATTGTCAATGAGAATCTAGTGTTTAATTACTTTGGGTCTGCAGCAAAATACCTCCCACGAGTGGATCCTTTAGCTCCGTTGTCTAGGTACACCAATGTCTTCCTGGAATTAGGCCAATGTCCACACATGAGTAAAACCTAATCAGCAAGGCTTTATTCTTTTTTGCACTTTGAGTTAACTTAAAGAAAAGCAAGAGTAGAAAAGTTGAAAGACGTAGGGGAAGGTTCAGGCACGCAACACTTAAGTCCAATATCTACACTCGTCGCCACTCAAGCTTGAGTGGATATTGCTCACCCGGATAGTCCCTATGAGAGGAGTTTTAGCAGCCGGGATGGAGCACGGACTTCAGAGATGATGAATCCCCCTTTAGGTAGGCCTCCAGGCCTCTCCCCGAGACAGCAATACCGTCGCTATTTCCGCCGGGACTGATCTTCCCCTGGAACTCCTTTCTTTAAGATGGGCCCCCTAAAACGGGCAGCCTGGGATCTGTCTCTGAAGCGTAGGCCCTTGTCAGCAGAGCTGGGCTTACAATGCAGCAGCAGAGCCTCGGCCTGAAGGTGCCCGAGACCTAAATACTCCGGCGCACCTCATGCCATGCGGGCCACGAGGCACACTCACTGGACCAGAGGTCCCCCTGAATGCCCTGGGGTCCCACTGGAATCACCTCATGCCAAATGGCGTCTGCCCCTTTTGTATCCTCTCCCAGCATGCACAGCGGGTAGACCACACCCACTGCACGGCTGCCGAAAGAGAACATCCGAGGTGCTGTGATACCCCCGTAATCCAGCCTGTGCCGGCGGTGACAGTGCCACCTGCAGGCAAAGGAGAATAACACTGCCGGGCAGTATCACACCCAGAGCAGAACAATAACTGGAATATAATTGGTCTAAGCCCAATTACTGGCTCAGACTGCCCTTAAATTTCACATAGCGCCTCCAAATATTGAGGGGGGGCACTACATATATAAAAATTCCCTGTCTTAAAGCTAGTATTGGGGATCTGGAAGATTAATGGACTACCATTGTTTGTCCAGGGTTTCTATAAAATAAACAGCGTCCTCTTTCCCTGGACAACAGATCACCACCCGATCAGCGTGAATATGCCGACCATAGCTCCACTCCTTACGACAAACCTTGAAACGGTCAGTCATGGCGGCTGAACAAGCAAAGTACCTGTGTGACTTGGGCACTTCAAGGTAGTCCCATATCGCTTCCGTGTACCACCTTTCTCGATAGGCCTCTATCTCGAACAACAATGCTTTAGGTACGTAGGGGTACTCCCAGCCATACTCACTAGCCACTCTCTTGTTAAGGATCTGCTGCAAGCGAGCAAGATGGGGAAGAGTTGCACGATCCCCGCTTCCAACATGTACAATAGCATCCGGCGATCTCCGGACTGTAGCCGTATCAGGCCCTGGTAGGGGTTTTTTACTTGGGGCAGATACCGCTTTCTCCTCTATGGCTGGGACCTCCACATGGGGTGTAGTGCTCCCCGAATTCATGGGCGATCCCACTCTAAGGCTGCGGGCCGGGGCAACAGTCTTTACCTTGTACCATCACTTTTTAATGAAAATGTCATCTATTTCAGCATCATCCCCTACATCGGACGAAGAGTCCAGGTCTGAGGTATCATACTCCTCAGCAGGTAGGTAATTCCGGGTAGATGTAGACACATTTCTCCCAGCCTCCTTACCGTCCCCTGACGTGGACTTCTCGGGCTTCCTTCCACTCTCGAGGTCCGGCTCCGGTAGACGCTGGGGCAGGCTTCAACCGCGGCTGCGGGAGGCCTTCACATATCCCACCTTTCGCTTTGCTGGCAGGACATGAACTTCCATTGTGGCAGAGGCAGCGTCCACTGCGGTGTCCGCCAAAAGTTCCGAAGGCTCAGGGGCATCCTTCCCCGAGGCACTGGCAGTAGGGGAGGCGATGCACGTGGGCTCGGCTGTAGGAGCGTAGGCGTCTTCCTCCGAAGTTACGACGCCTGTGAGCGGAGCAATGTCCATTGAGGAAGACATCGGGAACATCCGGGGTCCCGACAGGGCTGAAGTACCTGGAAAAGCAGACATGTTGCTCACTCTCACTCGATCTAACTCTCTCTGTCTCTTGGTGCCAATTCACCCACGTGTAACTCGTGGGTGGCGGGAACTCCTCCCCTTTTTCTTCTTTTGCACGTAGCTCGCAGGCTTTTCTTTTTCCTTAGACACGCCCACGAACTACGCAGTTGGAAACAGTTCTGTGCCCCTTAACCCCTTTTTCTTCACTCAAAGTTTGTAACAGTCCAATGGCTAACTTTCCAATCACATAAATTTCAATCCACTCGTGCAAAAGATAGCCACAAATCCTAGACTCGAGCCCCCACGTGTAGCTCCCTCCCGACACTCCTCGCCTCTCCGCTGCTACACACAGGATTCACATTGTATTGTCAATGAGAATCTAGTGTTTAATTACTTTGGGTCTGCAGCAAAATACCTCCCACGAGTGGATCCTTTAGCTCCGTTGTCTAGGTACACCAATGTCTTCCTGGAATTAGGCCAATGTCCACACATGAGTAAAACCTAATCAGCAAGGCTTTATTCTTTTTTGCACTTTGAGTTAACTTAAAGAAAAGCAAGAGTAGAAAAGTTGAAAGACGTAGGGGAAGGTTCAGGCACGCAACACTTAAGTCCAATATCTACACTCGTCGCCACTCAAGCTTGAGTGGATATTGCTCACCCGGATAGTCCCTATGAGAGGAGTTTTAGCAGCCGGGATGGAGCACGGACTTCAGAGATGATGAATCCCCCTTTAGGTAGGCCTCCAGGCCTCTCCCCGAGACAGCAATACCGTCGCTATTTCCGCCGGGACTGATCTTCCCCTGGAACTCCTTTCTTTAAGATGGGCCCCCTAAAACGGGCAGCCTGGGATCTGTCTCTGAAGCGTAGGCCCTTGTCAGCAGAGCTGGGCTTACAATGCAGCAGCAGAGCCTCGGCCTGAAGGTGCCCGAGACCTAAATACTCCGGCGCACCTCATGCCATGCGGGCCACGAGGCACACTCACTGGACCAGAGGTCCCCCTGAATGCCCTGGGGTCCCACTGGAATCACCTCATGCCAAATGGCGTCTGGCCCTTTTGTATCCTCTCCCAGCATGCACAGCGGGTAGACCACACCCACTGCACGGCTGCCGAAAGAGAACATCCGAGGTGCTGTGATACCCCCGTAATCCAGCCTGTGCCGGCGGTGACAGTGCCACCTGCAGGCAAAGGAGAATAACACTGCCGGGCAGTATCACACCCAGAGCAGAACAATAACTGGAATATAATTGGTCTAAGCCCAATTACTGGCTCAGACTGCCCTTAAATTTCACATAGCGCCTCCAAATATTGAGGGGGGGCACTACATATATAAAAATTATTTAAGGAAAATATTTAGGAGTAGGTACATTAAGCTGTAAGGGCCCTGTCAGATCTACCAGGTCTTCTTTGGTGCCTTAAATCACGGGCTTAATATGTTGCACAAAATGCAAATCCCCTACAACCAAAAACAGGGTAGTGATTAGTGATGAGCCGAACACCCCCGGGTTCGGTTCGCACCAGAACCCGCGAACGGACCGAAAGTTCGCACGAACATTAGAACCCTATTAAATACAATGGATGCGAACGTTCGAATTCTAAAGTGCTAATTATAACAACTATTATGCATGTTATTGTCCTAAAAAGGGTTTGGGAACCCGGGTTGTGCACCAGGGGACATGTATCAATGCAAAAAGAAGTTTTAAAAACGGTCGTTTTTCGGGAGCAGTCATTTTAATGATGCATAAAGTGAAAAAAAAAAAAGTCAAATATTCCTTTAAATATCGTACCTGGGGGGTGTCTAAAGTATGCCTGTGAAGTGCCACGTGTTTCCCGTGTTTAGAACTGTCCCTGCACAAAATGACACTTCTAAAGGAAAAAAAAGCCATTTAAAACTGCTTGCGGCTTTAATGTAATGTCTGGTCCCGGTAATATGGATGAAAATCTTTAAGAAAAATGGCATAGCTACCCCATGACCCCCACCCCCCCACCCCAGCCCATTACCAGCCCCTTTGGGTCTTGTATGGATATTAAGGGGAACCCCGCACATAAAATAAAAAAGGCCCTATATACTCTGAACAGCCGTATACAGGCGGTGCATACAAGACAGGGACTGTAGGTTTGTTCTTATGTAGAATCTGTTTGTAATTTTGAACAGGTACATTGTTTAAGTGTAGCTCCAGCCCAAAAATCTATTTTTAAACTTTTTGGAAAACATAGGTAAGGGTTATCACCCCTGTAACATTTGTTTTGCTGTCTGTGCCCCTGTTCAGAACATTTCACCTCACTTTCCGTCCCAATGACAACTGTTTTTGAAATGTGGTGTTTTTCTTGAAACAAGGATTGGTGATAAAGCATCAGTACAGAGGAGACACCTTTCTCCCATATTAATTCTTACAGGAGAGAATTTTCCTTCCTAGGGGTAGATTTCCTCTCACTTACTGTTGTCTTCTTGCGTTTGCAAGTAGGAGTCGTTTGTAAGTTGGATGTTTGAAAGTAGGGACCTGCCGTATATACTCTGCAGAAATAGGCCCCTTAGTTGTTGGTGTTGGCACAACACTGTAAGCACTCACAGTTACTCTTGGTGGGTGCTGGAACGCCCTGCTGTCAACTATTATATCAGGAATTGTAATTACATATAATTGTTGAACAGTGGTAGTAAAAATTGGGCCTTTGATGGTGGTGCTGGTGCCACAACACTGTAAGCCCTGACAGTTACTCTTGGTGGGTGCAGCAATGGGCCCTGCTGTGAATTATTAGATCAAGAATTGTAATTGCATGCCCCTGTTGAACAGGGGCTGAAAAATTGGGCCTTTCGTGGTGGTGGTGGTGGTGGTGGTGTTGCCACAACACTGTAAGCCCTCAGAGTTACTCTTGGTGGGTGCAGGAATGGGTCCTGCTGTGAATTATTAGATCAAGAATTGTAATTACATGCCCCTTTTGAACAGGGGCTGAAAAATTGGGCATTTCGTGGTGGTGGTGGTGGTGGCGTTGCCACAACACTGTAGGCCCTCAGAGTTACTCTTGGTGGGTGCAGCAATGGGCCCTGCTGTGAATTATTAGATCAAGAATTGTAATTACATGCCCCTTGTGAACAGGGGCTGAAAAATTGGGCCTTTCGTGGTGATGGTGGTGGCGGTGGCGTTGCCACAACACTGTAAGCCCTCAGAGTTACTCTTGGTGGGTGCAGCAATGGGCCCTGCTGTGAATTATTAGATCAAGAATTGTAATTACATGCCCCTTTTGAACAGGGGCTGAAAAATTGGGCCTTTCGTGGTGGTGGTGGTGGTGGTGGTGTTGCCACAACACTGTAAGCCCTCAGAGTTACTCTTGGTGGGTGCAGGAATGGGCCCTGCTGTGAATTATTAGATCAAGAATTGTAATTACATGCCCCTTTTGAACAGGGGCTGAAAAATTGGGCCTTTCGTGGTGGTGGTGGTGGTGTTGCCACAACACTGTAAGCCCTCAGAGTTACTCTTGGTGGGTGCAGCAATGGGCCCTGCTGTGAATTATTAGATCAAGAATTGTAATTGCATGCCCCTGTTGAACAGGGGCTGAAAAATTGGGCCTTTCGTGGTGGTGGTGGTGGTGGTGGTGTTGCCACAACACTGTAAGCCCTCAGAGTTACTCTTGGTGGGTGCAGGAATGGGTCCTGCTGTGAATTATTAGATCAAGAATTGTAATTACATGCCCCTTTTGAACAGGGGCTGAAAAATTGGGCATTTCGTGGTGGTGGTGGTGGTGGCGTTGCCACAACACTGTAGGCCCTCAGAGTTACTCTTGGTGGGTGCAGCAATGGGCCCTGCTGTGAATTATTAGATCAAGAATTGTAATTACATGCCCCTTGTGAACAGGGGCTGAAAAATTGGGCCTTTCGTGGTGATGGTGGTGGCGGTGGCGTTGCCACAACACTGTAAGCCCTCAGAGTTACTCTTGGTGGGTGCAGCAATGGGCCCTGCTGTGAATTATTAGATCAAGAATTGTAATTACATGCCCCTTTTGAACAGGGGCTGAAAAATTGGGCCTTTCGTGGTGGTGGTGGTGGTGGTGGTGTTGCCACAACACTGTAAGCCCTCAGAGTTACTCTTGGTGGGTGCAGGAATGGGCCCTGCTGTGAATTATTAGATCAAGAATTGTAATTACATGCCCCTTTTGAACAGGGGCTGAAAAATTGGGCCTTTCGTGGTGGTGGTGGTGGTGTTGCCACAACACTGTAAGCCCTCAGAGTTACTCTTGGTGGGTGCAGCAATGGGCCCTGCTGTGAATTATTAGATCAAGAATTGTAATTGCATGCCCCTGTTGAACAGGGGCTGAAAAATTGGGCCTTAGGCACTGGTGGCACAACACTACAACCCCTCACAGATACTGTACTTGGAGCACAGCAATGAGCCCTGTTGCAAAGTATTGCTTCAAAAATTGTAATGACACGCCCCTGTTAAACAGGGGCTGAAAAATTGGGCCTTAGGCACTGGTGCCACAACACTCCAACCCCTCACAGATACTGTACTTGGAGCACAGCAATGAGCCCTATGGCAAATTATTGCTAAAAAATTGTAATTACACGCCCCTGTAAAACAGGGGCTGAAAAATTGGGCCTTAGCCACTGGTGGCGGCACCCATAAACAAAAATGATCTTCCAAGCTATCATCATCAATCGTATCATTGAGGACTCGGAGGAGGAGGATAGCCAGTCAACATAACAGCACAGGCACTCAGCATCAGCATCAGTCTTGAAGGGATGTGACATGTTAAAATCAATTAGTCTGTTATATCAGCATCAGGTGTGTGGTAGCTGGTGGTGATCCAAGACTGGTTCATCTTGATGAAAGTCAGTCGATCAACCGAGTCGGTGGACAGGCGCACCCTGTGATCCGTGACAAATCCTCCAGCAGCACTGAATGTGCGTTCCGAAAGAACGCTGGATGCAGGACAGGCCAGTAGCTCAATTGCATACTGTGCAAGCTCTGGCCAGTGATCCATCCTCAAGACCCAGTAAGCCAGAGGATTTTCGGTGGGGAAGGTGTCCAAGTCTGACCTTGCCCCTAGATATTCCTGCACCATGTTTATCAGACGCTGGCGATGGTTGCTGGAACCGATCATACTTTGGGGCTGCGGACTAAAGAATTGTCTGAACGCATCGGTCAGACGGCCACCTTCCCCACCGCTCCTTCTTTGACTGGCCGAAGCCTCAGCAACTCGTTGTCCAGGACCAGGAGTTTGTAACCTCCCAGTCTCTGGGAACGCGTTGCACAGACCTTTCTGCAAGGCCTCCCGGAGTTGTCTCATCCTCTGCTCCCTCTGCGACGGTAACATAAGGTCCGCAACCTTACCCTTGTACCGTGGATCAAGGAGAGTGGCCAGCCAGTAATGGTCCCTCTCCTTGATCCGAAGAATACGAGGATCCTTCCGCAGACTTTGCAGGATCAGGGAGGCCATGCAGCGTAGGTTTGCTGAGGCATTCGCTCCGGAGTCCTCTGGGTCACTAAGGACGACATGATCCGCAGCCACCTCCTCCCAGCCACGTACAAGTCCACTGGTTTCTTGGGACTGTAAATCATCCCTAAAAGACTGCTGCTGATGATGCTGAGTGCCAGCCTCCACCTCCATGCTGACACAATCCTCCTCCTCCTCCTCCTCCTCCTCCTCGTCCTCTTCCTGTGCGATGGGTGGGACAGAAGGAACACTGTCTGGGTAAAGGGGGCCTTGAGAGGCAAGGAAGTCCTCCTCTTCCTGCCTCTGTTCTGCCTCAAGTGCCCTGTCCATTATTCCACGCAGCGTGTGCTCCAACAGGTGGACAAGAGGTACAGTGTCACTGATGCATGCACTGTCACTGCTCACCATCCTCGTGGCCTCCTCAAATGGTGCCAGGACAGTGCATGCATCCCTGATCATGCCCCAATGGCGTGGAGAAAAAAAAACAAGCTCCCCTGACCCTGTCCTGGTGCCGTAGTCGCACAGGTACTCATTGATGGCCCTCTGCTGCGTGTGCAGCCGCTGCAGCATGGCCAACGTTGAGTTCCACCTGGTGGGCATGTCACATATAAGGCGGTTCTTGGGCAGGTTCAACTCCTTTTGCAGCTCAGCCAGGCGAGCACTGGCATTATAAGATCTGCGGAAATGCACACAGACTTTCCTGGCCTGCCTCAGGACATCCTGTAAGCCCGGGTACCTGCCCAAGAACCGCTGCACCACCAGGTTAAGGACGTGAGCCACACAGGGCACATGGGTCAGTTGTCCCTGTCGGAGGGCGGAGAGGAGGTTGGTGCCATTGTCGCAAACCACCATTCCTGGCTTAAGCTGGCGTGGCGTCAACCACCTCTCGGCCTGGCCCTGCAGAGCAGACAGGACCTCTGCCCCAGTGTGGCTTCTGTCCCCCAAACACACCAGCGCAAGCACGGCATGGCATCTTTTTGCCTGCGTACTTGCGTAGCCCCTTGAACGCCTACGGAGCACCGCTGGTTCCGAGGACAAACCACAGGAAGAGGCCATGGAGGAAGAAGAAGAGGAGGGGGTGGAGGAGAGAGGTGTGTCACAACCAGTAGTAGCATTTTGGAGGCGTGGCGGTGGAACAACCTCCAACACTACTGCACCTTGTCCTGCATCCTTCCCAGCTGCCAAAAGAGTGACCCAATGTGCCGTGAAAGAAAGGTAACGTCCCTGTCCATGCCTGCTGGACCATGAGTCAGCGGTAATATGCACCTTACCGCTGACCGCCCTGTCCAGCGAGGCCAAGACATTGCCTTCCACATGCCGGTAGAGAGCCGGAATAGCCTTCCGTGAGAAAAAGTGGCGTTTGGGAACCTGCCACTGAGGAACCGCACATTGCACAAACTCACGGAAGGGGGCCGAGTCTACCAACTGAAAAGGCAGCAGTTGAAGCGCTAGCAATTTAGCCAAGCTAGCATTCAACCGCTGGGCATGTGGATGGCTGGGAGTGAACTTCTTTCGACGGTCCAGCAGCTGGGGCAGGGAAATTTGCCTGCTAGAATCGGACGTCGGTGTACTGCTAGCAGAGTGGCCGCAAGTACTTGGCTGTGACACACCTAATTCTACACCTTCATTCCTCTCAGTGCATGTTTCAGAGAGGACTGAAGTTATAGTGGGGTTGGAGATCCCAGCTGATGCGGTGCAAGGAGAGGTCCGCTTTGTTCTTTGGTGTGGGTCTTTGAGGTAGGCTTGCCAACGAGCTGCATGGCAGGTCAACATATGTCTGGTCAGGCATGTGGTAACCAAGCGGCTGATGTTTTGGCCACGCGATATACGCTTGAGACATATGTTGCAAACAGCAGCTGTGCGATCTGATGCACTAGCCTCAAAAAAGGCCCACACCAAATAACTTTTTGAATGACGGGCAGAGGCAGCGCCCTGCACAGGCGGAGCTCTGCGGTGTGATTCCGTTGGTGTACTGCCCTTACGCTGGCCACCAAAGGGCATCCTGCCTCGTTGGAGATGTGCCTCCTCCTCATCCTCCTCCTCCTCCTCTCTCCTATTAGGCACCCACGTGGAGTCAGTGACCTCATCATCCCCTCCCTCCTCATCACTGGAGCCAATCTGGCAGTATGCTGCAGCTGCTGGAACATGACTGCCAGATTGGTGTCCTTCTTGAGCATCCCCTCTGTCTGCTCTCACGCTACTGCCTTCCTGTAGCTGGGTTTCATCATCAGACCCTTCGAAACGCTGGGCATCCTCCTGGAGCATGTACCCAACACTGTGCTCAAACAGTTCGGGGGACTCCTCAGGAGGAGGACATGGTGGGTCTAGGGAAGGAGTGACTGATGATGAGTCTGACATTGATACCAGGGAAGAGGACGCTTTGGCAGCTGCTTTTCCAGTACCCTGAGCCTGGGTGAGAGAGGATGAGGAGGAGGAGGAGGGCTTGGTCATCCACTCTACCAAGTCTTCGGCATGATGTGGCTCAACATGTCCAGCTGCCGAAAAGAAGGACAAGCGTGTCCCATGGCCATGTGCTGATGACAATGCACCGCGTCCACGACCAGCACTGTTGCCCCCAGACACAGAGCCTGCTTGCCCTCTTTTATTGCCTCCTGACTGTCTGCCTCTCCTTGTTTGCCTTCCAGACATTCTAATAGATGGCCTGCAGGGAGATGGGAAAAAAGCAATAAGGGCTACCTTCAGGTGTCCTTCTCTGTCCCTTTACTTAAGGATTTCTAAATATGGTTGAGGATGATTGCTTTTGCACAGAATAGCACAACGACAATTTCCCTGACTGTCCAAAAAAACAAGGATTTCAAAGATGGTTGATGAGGAATGCTTTAGCACACTATAGCACAAGGAGAATTTCCCTCACTGTCCTTCCCTGTCCCTAGAAACAAGGATTATCACAGTGAAAGAAACTGACACTCTTCCTACCTATAGTTTTCTGTCCCTAGAAAAAATGTTTTTTTTAAAGCACACTATAGCACAAGGAGAATTTCCCTCACTTTCCTTCTTTGTCCCTAGAAACAAGGATTATCACAGTGAAAGAAACTGACACTCTTCCTTCCTATAGTTTTCTGTCCCTAGAAAAAATGTTTTTTTAAAGCACACTATAGCACAAGGAGAATTTCCCTCACTTTCCTTCTTTGTCCCTAGAAACAAGGATTATCACAGTGAAAGAAACTGACACTCTTCCTTCCTATAGTTTTCTGTCCCTAGAAAAAATGTTTTTTTAAAGCACACTATAGCACAAGGAGAATTTCCCTCACTTTCCTTCTTTGTCCCTAGAAACAAGGATTATCACAGTGAAAGAAACTGACACTCTTCCTACCTATAGTTTTCTGTCCCTAGAAAAAATGTTTTTTTAAAGCACACTATAGCACAAGGAGAATTTCCCTCACTTTCCTTCTTTGTCCCTAGAAACAAGGATTATCACAGTGAAAGAAACTGACACTCTTCCTTCCTATAGTTTTCTGTCCCTAGAAAAAATGTTTTTTTAAAGCACACTATAGCACAAGGAGAATTTCCCTCACTTTCCTTCTTTGTCCCTAGAAGCAAGGATTATCACAGTGAAAGAAACTGACACTCTTCCTACCTATAGTTTTCTGTCCCTAGAAAAAATGTTTTTTTAAAGCACACTATAGCACAAGGAGAATTTCCCTCACTTTCCTTCTTTGTCCCTAGAAACAAGGATTATCACAGTGAAAGAAACTGACACTCTTCCTTCCTATAGTTTTCTGTCCCTAGAAAAAATGTTTTTTTAAAGCACACTATAGCACAAGGAGAATTTCCCTCACTTTCCTTCTTTGTCCCTAGAAACAAGGATTATCACAGTGAAAGAAACTGACACTCTTCCTTCCTATAGTTTTCTGTCCCTAGAAAAAATGTTTTTTTAAAGCACACTATAGCACAAGGAGAATTTCCCTCACTTTCCTTCTTTGTCCCTAGAAACAAGGATTATCACAGTGAAAGAAACTGACACTCTTCCTACTGTGACAGCAGGAAGGTAAAGTCACCTGGTTGCATCCAGGGGGGTAGATATATTTCTCCCAGATTCAGGCTTTATGCTGACTTATACAACTAGGGTGGAGAGTTGTATAAGCCCAGCTGAGGCTAGTAGGCTCATGGATGACTCATACCTCTAGGGAGAGGGCTGGGCGTCGTGCAGGCAGGGAGTTGATGAGACCAGCTGAAGCCTGTCAGTTCGTTTAAGGCCTCTATAAAAACTCCCAGATTCATTAGGTGTTTGCTCATGCCTGGACCCAGACCTGTGTGGACTGTCTAGGGAGAGTGAATCCCTGTGCGGTGAGGCAAAGCCTGTGTGGCTATTTGTTTGGACTTTTACTAAACCAGGGACTTAGGGACTAGGACAGCACCAGGCTGATCCCAGTTGTTAGTTTAGGAAACCTGCATGTTTAGTCAGAGGTCAAACTGACCAGGATTTATTTTGTTTATGTTTCTTTTTGGCTTTGCTGTGTTTTTGTCACTGTACATAGAGAAATAAACCGCACCTTTTGATTTTGAAAACCACAACCTCCGTCTGCTGGCCCTGTTTTTGTGTGGGGAGCCCAACCAGGGGGTCACACACACCCGCTACTGAGTTAACCCCCTCACAGTTGGTGGAGAACCAGTGGCAGTTTTTTTTAAGCCAGCATGGAGGAGATACTGAAACAGCTGGCTCTAGCAAATGCCAATCAACAGCAGACAAATGCAGGTTTGCAAAGGAGCCTTGCAGCCCAGCAGCAAGCTCATCAACAAGCCCAGCAGCAATCTGAGGCCCGCTTCATAGACCTGTTACAGAAGCAAGAGCAGAGACTACAACAAATGGAAGCAGTAATGCAGCAACGTCCGCAGACTAGTGAGGAAAGCCGTCCCACTAATACCGCGTCCTTTGGGGTGAGTCGTTTATTGACAAAAATGACTGGAGAGGATGATCCAGAGGTATTTTTGACCACATTTGAAAGGACTGCTGAAAGAGAAAAGTGGCCTGAGGAGCAGTGGGCTGGACTGGTGGCTCCTCTGTTAACTGGTGAATCGCAGAAGGCTTACTATGACCTAGAGCCTGACCAAGCAAAAGACTATGTGATGCTAAAAGCTGAAATATTGGCAAGGCTGGGTGTCACCCTGGCTGTCCGGGCTCAGCGTGTGCATAACTGGACTTTCCAGCTTGGAAAACCCCCCAGGTCTCAAATGTATGATCTCATTCACCTGAGCAGGAAGTGGCTACAGCCAGAGACTTTGTCCGCACCAGAGATTGTGGAACGTGTTGTAATGGATCGGTTTTTGAGAGCTCTTCCTACTGCCATCCAAAAGTGGGTAAGCCATGGAGACCCAGAGACGGCCGGTGGTCTTGTGGATCGTGTAGAGAAATACTTGGCTACAGAGAACCTGACGGCCTCTTCCAGAGACTCTCGGACTTTCCACCCTAAGACCAGACCATCCCCAGGGGCGGATAAGAGGATTCCAAGGGGTGAGGGTGGAGAGAGTGAGAGGGTGGGAGCTCTACCCAAAGTTTGGCGAGAACAGCCTGGGAAGTCAGGGGCTCAAGAGGCAGCCAAAAGGATTGTTTGCTACCGCTGCCGGCAAGCGGGACATATTGCAGCAAATTGCCCGGTTGTGGAGGAACCCATGCAATGTGACTTTCTGACGGACAGACGTCAGTCGCTGTGTGCGACAGTCGCATGCACTGCCATTCGGGGAACTGAGAAACATTTATGCAAAATGTGTATTAATGGTAGAAATGTTGTGGTATTGCTGGATTCAGGTAGCCTTGTGACCCTGATAAAGGCTGAATTAGTTAAAACAGAGGTCTCTGGGAATAGCAAGGTAGCTGTTATTTGTGTGCATGGGGACACCCGAGAGTATCCAGTGACTACAGTGTGTTTCGAGACCCCCAAAGGTACCCTCTCTCATCCAGTGGGGTTAGTATCTCAATTACCGCATGATGCCATTGTGGGAAGGGATTTCCCGAAGTTCTGGGAACTGTGGGATGATCCTGAGCCCCCCACTGGTGCCCCTATGTACCAGGAATGTGATAGCCAGAACTCCTCTGAGAGTGGTGAGGACTCTCCAGAATTTCCCTTGTCAGTATTGGCAGGGGAGACTCAAGAAACTGGAGAGGAGCCCACCTCCTCAGACGAAAACCTACCGTCTGTGGAGTTTTCTGATCTGGAGGTTCACAGGGAAAATTTTGCCACAGAACAGTTAAAAGACCCCGCCCTAATAAAGGCACGGGAAAACGTAGTGGAAATAGATGGCGAGTTAGTGAACCCAGATAATACCTGCACTTACCCATACTTCAGCGTAGAGAAGGACCTACTGTATCGGGTGGCAAAAAGGGCAGAAGAAACCGTTGAGCAGCTTGTGGTGCCCAAACCTTACAGGAAGTTGGTGTTGGAGTTGGCCCATGGGCACATTCTTGGAGGTCATCTGGGGACAGAGAAAACCCGAGAGAGGGTATTACAGAGATTCTATTGGCCTGGGGTGATGAAGGACATAGAAAATTATTGTTCCTCCTGCCCTGTGTGTCAGAGGTCGGCCCCGATGCCACATTTCCGTAGCCCGCTGGTCCCTCTACCCATCATTGAGGTCCCGTTTGAGAGAATCGCAATGGATTTGGTAGGTCCTATAATCAAGTCCGCTAGGGGGCACCAGTACATATTGGTTATAATGGACTATGCCACCCGTTATCCAGAAGCGATCCCTCTCAGAAATACCTCGGCCAAAACCATAGCCAAAGAGCTATCTCTTGTTTTTAGCCGGGTGGGTATTTGTAAAGAACTGCTTACGGACCAAGGTACACCCTTTATGTCCCGGGTTATGAAAGAGCTGCGTAAATTGTTCAAAGTGACGCAATTGCGTACATCTGTGTATCACCCCCAAACCGATGGGCTGGTTGAAAGATTCAACAAAACCCTAAAACAAATGTTGAAGAAAGTGGTGGATAGAGATGGAAAGGATTGGGACTGTCTACTTCCTTATTTGATGTTTGCTATTAGGGAGGTGCCCCAATCCTCTACGGGATTCTCCCCCTTTGAGTTACTGTATGGGAGACACCCAAGAGGGCTGTTGGATATTGCCAAGGAAACTTGGGAAAGTGAGAGTTCTCCCCACAGGAGTGTGATTGAGCATGTCGCCCTGATGCAAGATCGAATTGCACAGGTAATGCCCATCGTGAAGGAACATTTGGCCCAAGCGCAGTTGGCACAGCAGAGAGTGTACAACCGTGGAGCCAAGACCCGTACCTTTTCCCCGGGGGATAGGATATTGGTACTTGTCCCTACGGTTGAAAGTAAATTCCTTGCCAAATGGCAAGGCCCCTACGAGATAATGGAAAAAGTGAGCGAAGTGAATTACAAGGTCAGACAACCAGGAAGGCGAAAGCCCGAACAGATATATCACGTTAATCTGTTGAAAGCCTGGAGGGATAGAGAGTCCCTAGTCGCAGAAACTTGGTCACCAGCTCAAACTGGTTGCGTGATTCCGGAGGTTGGAATAGCAGCCACCTTGTCACAACCCCAACAACAGGAGGTTAAGGAGTTTGTGCTTCGCAACAAGGAGGTGTTCTCTGAGCTGCCGGGACAAACATCTGGGGTAGAGCATGATATTATTACCCCGCCCGGTGAAAGGGTGAAGTTAAAACCCTATCGGATCCCAGAGGCCCGACGGGAGGCAATACGGGAGGAAGTACAGAAAATGCTGAACTTAGGGGTGATAGAGGAGTCCCAAAGTGATTGGTCTAGTCCCATTGTGTTGGTGCCTAAACCGGATGGGAGCTGGCGATTTTGTAACGATTTTCGTCAGTTGAACAAAGTTACAAAATTTGACACCTACCCCATGCCACGTATAGATGAGTTGATCGACCGGCTGGGAACAGCCCGATACATGACGACTCTTGACCTCACAAAAGGGTATTGGCAAATTCCCCTGGCCAAGTCGGCCAAAGAGAAAACCGCATTTGTAACCCCAGACGGGGCGTTCCAATATAAGAGAATGCCGTTCGGGTTACAGAATGCGCCGGCCACATTCCAGCGGAAAATGGACCAGATACTGAGGCCCCATCGGAAGTATGCTGCGGCTTACCTGGATGACGTAATTGTCCATAGCACAGATTGGGCCTCACATCTGCCAAAAGTGCAAGCAGTCCTAGACTCTATCCGGGAAGCGGGGTTTACGGCTAACCCCAAGAAGTGTACCATTGGGCAGGAGGAGGCCAAATATCTTGGGTACACCATTGGCAGGGGAGTGATAAAACCCCAACTCAACAAAGTCGAGGCCATCCAGAGTTGGCCACGTCCCAACAGCAAGAAGCAGGTACGGGCCTTTCTGGGAATCGCGGGTTATTATCGGCGCTTCATTCCCCACTTTGCTTCTAAGGCTGTGCCCCTAACCAACCTGACGAAAGGGAAAGGGTCGGTCATGATTAAATGGACCCCCGAGGCTGAGGCAGCATTCCAATTCTTGAAACAAGCCTTATGTAGCCAGCCAGTGTTGTACTCACCCGACTTCTCTAAAGACTTTGTCGTACAAAGTGATGCGTCAGATGTGGGGTTAGGAGCAGTATTGTCCCAGGTCTGGAACGGGGAAGAGCACCCAGTCATTTACCTCAGCAGGAAGTTGAAGTCCCATGAGGTAAATTACGCCACGGTTGAAAAGGAGTGTTTAGCGGTGAAGTGGGCTCTAGATTCCCTTCGGTACTATCTGCTAGGTAGGCACTTTGACATGGTTACGGATCACGCTCCGTTAAAGTGGATGGCTCAAAACAAGGAGACAAATAGAAGAGTGAATAGGTGGTTCCTGGCCCTACAGGAATTCAACTTCACAGTAAAGCATCGCCCTGGCGTTCAAATGGGGAATGTGGATGCTTTGTCTCGAGTACATGAATGCCTGATTGCTGGTGTTCCAACCGCAAGGTTAAAACAAGAGGGGGGGGTATGTGACAGCAGGAAGGTAAAGTCACCTGGTTGCATCCAGGGGGGTAGATATATTTCTCCCAGATTCAGGCTTTATGCTGACTTATACAACTAGGGTGGAGAGTTGTATAAGCCCAGCTGAGGCTAGTAGGCTCATGGATGACTCATACCTCTAGGGAGAGGGCTGGGCGTCGTGCAGGCAGGGAGTTGATGAGACCAGCTGAAGCCTGTCAGTTCGTTTAAGGCCTCTATAAAAACTCCCAGATTCATTAGGTGTTTGCTCATGCCTGGACCCAGACCTGTGTGGACTGTCTAGGGAGAGTGAACCCCTGTGCGGTGAGGCAAAGCCTGTGTGGCTATTTGTTTGGACTTTTACTAAACCAGGGACTTAGGGACTAGGACAGCACCAGGCTGATCCCAGTTGTTAGTTTAGGAAACCTGCATGTTTAGTCAGAGGTCAAACTGACCAGGATTTATTTTGTTTATGTTTCTTTTTGGCTTTGCTGTGTTTTTGTCACTGTACATAGAGAAATAAACCGCACCTTTTGATTTTGAAAACCACAACCTCCGTCTGCTGGCCCTGTTTTTGTGTGGGGAGCCCAACCAGGGGGTCACACACACCCGCTACTGAGTTAACCCCCTCACACTACCTATAGTTTTCTGTCCCTAGAAAAAATGTTTTTTTAAAGCACACTATAGCACAAGGAGAATTTCCCTCACTTTCCTTCTTTGTCCCTAGAAACAAGGATTATCACAGTGAAAGAAACTGACACTCTTCCTTCCTATAGTTTTCTGTCCCTAGAAAAAATGTTTTTTTAAAGCACACTATAGCACAAGGAGAATTTCCCTCACTTTCCTTCTTTGTCCCTAGAAACAAGGATTATCACAGTGAAAGAAACTGACACTCTTCCTTCCTATAGTTTTCTGTCCCTAGAAAAAATGTTTTTTTAAAGCACACTATAGCACAAGGAGAATTTCCCTCACTTTCCTTCTTTGTCCCTAGAAACAAGGATTATCACAGTGAAAGAAACTGACACTCTTCCTACCTATAGTTTTCTGTCCCTAGAAAAAATGTTTTTTTAAAGCACACTATAGCACAAGGAGAATTTCCCTCAGTTTCCTTCTTTGTCCCTAGAAACAAGGATTATCACAGTGAAAGAAACTGACACTCTTCCTTCCTATAGTTTTCTGTCCCTAGAAAAAATGTTTTTTTAAAGCACACTATAGCACAAGGAGAATTTCCCTCACTTTCCTTCTTTGTCCCTAGAAACAAGGATTATCACAGTGAAAGAAACTGACACTCTTCCTTCCTATAGTTTTCTGTCCCTAGAAAAAATGTTTTTTTAAAGCACACTATAGCACAAGGAGAATTTCCCTCACTTTCCTTCTTTGTCCCTAGAAACAAGGATTATCACAGTGAAAGAAACTGACACTCTTCCTTCCTATAGTTTTCTGTCCCTAGAAAAAATGTTTTTTTAAAGCACACTATAGCACAAGGAGAATTTCCCTCACTTTCCTTCTTTGTCCCTAGAAACAAGGATTATCACAGTGAAAGAAACTGACACTCTTCCTTCCTATAGTTTTCTGTCCCTAGAAAAAATGTTTTTTTAAAGCACACTATAGCACAAGGAGAATTTCCCTCACTTTCCTTCTTTGTCCCTAGAAACAAGGATTATCACAGTGAAAGAAACTGACACTCTTCCTTCCTATAGTTTTCTGTCCCTAGAAAAAATGTTTTTTTAAAGCACACTATAGCACAAGGAGAATTTCCCTCACTTTCCTTCTTTGTCCCTAGAAACAAGGATTATCACAGTGAAAGAAACTGACACTCTTCCTTCCTATAGTTTTCTGTCCCTAGAAAAAATGTTTTTTTAAAGCACACTATAGCACAAGGAGAATTTCCCTCACTTTCCTTCTTTGTCCCTAGAAACAAGGATTATCACTGTGAAAGAAACTGACACTCTTCCTTCCTATAGTTTTCTGTCCCTAGAAAAAATGTTTTTTTAAAGCACACTATAGCACAAGGAGAATTTCCCTCACTTTCCTTCTTTGTCCCTAGAAACAAGGATTATCACAGTGAAAGAAACTGACACTCTTCCTACCTATAGTTTTCTGTCCCTAGAAAAAATGTTTTTTTAAAGCTCACTATAGCACAAGGAGAATTTCCCTCACTTTCCTTCTTTGTCCCTAGAAACAAGGATTATCACAGTGAAAGAAACTGACACTCTTCCTTCCTATAGTTTTCTGTCCCTAGAAAAAATGTTTTTTTAAAGCACACTATAGCACAAGGAGAATTTCCCTCACTTTCCTTCTTTGTCCCTAGAAACAAGGATTATCACAGTGAAAGAAACTGACACTCTTCCTTCCTATAGTTTTCTGTCCCTAGAAAAAATGTTTTTTTAAAGCACACTATAGCACAAGGAGAATTTCCCTCACTTTCCTTCTTTGTCCCTAGAAACAAGGATTATCACAGTGAAAGAAACTGACACTCTTCCTTCCTATAGTTTTCTGTCCCTAGAAAAAATGTTTTTTTAAAGCACACTATAGCACAAGGAGAATTTCCCTCACTTTCCTTCTTTGTCCCTAGAAACAAGGATTATCACAGTGAAAGAAACTGACACTCTTCCTTCCTATAGTTTTCTGTCCCTAGAAAAAATGTTTTTTTAAAGCACACTATAGCACAAGGAGAATTTCCCTCACTTTCCTTCTTTGTCCCTAGAAACAAGGATTATCACAGTGAAAGAAACTGACACTCTTCCTTCCTATAGTTTTCTGTCCCTAGAAAAAATGTTTTTTTAAAGCACACTATAGCACAAGGAGAATTTCCCTCACTTTCCTTCTTTGTCCCTAGAAACAAGGATTATCACAGTGAAAGAAACTGACACTCTTCCTTCCTATAGTTTTCTGTCCCTAGAAAAAATGTTTTTTTAAAGCACACTATAGCACAAGGAGAATTTCCCTCACTTTCCTTCTTTGTCCCTAGAAACAAGGATTATCACAGTGAAAGAAACTGACACTCTTCCTTCTTATAGTTTTCTGTCCCTAGAAAAAATGTTTTTTTAAAGCACACTATAGCACAAGGAGAATTTCCCTCACTTTCCTTCTTTGTCCCTAGAAACAAGGATTATCACAGTGAAAGAAACTGACACTCTTCCTTCCTATAGTTTTCTGTCCCTAGAAAAAATGTTTTTTTAAAGCACACTATAGCACAAGGAGAATTTCCCTCACTTTCCTTCTTTGTCCCTAGAAACAAGGATTATCACAGTGAAAGAAACTGACACTCTTCCTTCCTATAGTTTTCTGTCCCTAGAAAAAATGTTTTTTTAAAGCACACTATAGCACAAGGAGAATTTCCCTCACTTTCCTTCTTTGTCCCTAGAAACAAGGATTATCACAGTGAAAGAAACTGACACTCTTCCTTCCTATAGTTTTCTGTCCCTAGAAAAAATGTTTTTTTAAAGCACACTATAGCACAAGGAGAATTTCCCTCACTTTCCTTCTTTGTCCCTAGAAACAAGGATTATCACAGTGAAAGAAACTGACACTCTTCCTTCCTATAGTTTTCTGTCCCTAGAAAAAATGTTTTTTTAAAGCACACTATAGCACAAGGAGAATTTCCCTCACTTTCCTTCTTTGTCCCTAGAAACAAGGATTATCACAGTGAAAGAAACTGACACTCTTCCTTCCTATAGTTTTCTGTCCCTAGAAAAAATGTTTTTTTAAAGCACACTATAGCACAAGGAGAATTTCCCTCACTTTCCTTCTTTGTCCCTAGAAACAAGGATTATCACAGTGAAAGAAACTGACACTCTTCCTTCCTATAGTTTTCTGTCCCTAGAAAAAATGTTTTTTTAAAGCACACTATAGCACAAGGAGAATTTCCCTCACTTTCCTTCTTTGTCCCTAGAAACAAGGATTATCACAGTGAAAGAAACTGACACTCTTCCTTCCTATAGTTTTCTGTCCCTAGAAAAAATGTTTTTTTAAAGCACACTATAGCACAAGGAGAATTTCCCTCACTTTCCTTCTTTGTCCCTAGAAACAAGGATTATCACAGTGAAAGAAACTGACACTCTTCCTTCCTATAGTTTTCTGTCCCTAGAAAAAATGTTTTTTTAAAGCACACTATAGCACAAGGAGAATTTCCCTCACTTTCCTTCTTTGTCCCTAGAAACAAGGATTATCACAGTGAAAGAAACTGACACTCTTCCTTCCTATAGTTTTCTGTCCCTAGAAAAAATGTTTTTTTAAAGCACACTATAGCACAAGGAGAATTTCCCTCACTTTCCTTCTTTGTCCCTAGAAACAAGGATTATCACAGTGAAAGAAACTGACACTCTTCCTTCCTATAGTTTTCTGTCCCTAGAAAAAATGTTTTTTTAAAGCACACTATAGCACAAGGAGAATTTCCCTCACTTTCCTTCTTTGTCCCTAGAAACAAGGATTATCACAGTGAAAGAAACTGACACTCTTCCTTCCTATAGTTTTCTGTCCCTAGAAAAAATGTTTTTTTAAAGCACACTATAGCACAAGGAGAATTTCCCTCACTTTCCTTCTTTGTCCCTAGAAACAAGGATTATCACAGTGAAAGAAACTGACACTCTTCCTTCCTATAGTTTTCTGTCCCTAGAAAAAATGTTTTTTTAAAGCACACTATAGCACAAGGAGAATTTCCCTCACTTTCCTTCTTTGTCCCTAGAAACAAGGATTATCACAGTGAAAGAAACTGACACTCTTCCTTCCTATAGTTTTCTGTCCCTAGAAAAAATGTTTTTTTAAAGCACACTATAGCACAAGGAGAATTTCCCTCACTTTCCTTCTTTGTCCCTAGAAACAAGGATTATCACAGTGAAAGAAACTGACACTCTTCCTTCCTATAGTTTTCTGTCCCTAGAAAAAATGTTTTTTTGAAGCACACTATAGCACAAGGAGAATTTCCCTCACTTTCCTTCTTTGTCCCTAGAAACAAGGATTATCACAGTGAAATAAACTGACACTCTTCCTTCCTATAGTTTTCTGTCCCTAGAAAAAATGTTTTTTTAAAGCACACTATAGCACAAGGAGAATTTCCCTCACTTTCCTTCTTTGTCCCTAGAAACAAGGATTATCACAGTGAAAGAAACTGACACTCTTCCTTCCTATAGTTTTCTGTCCCTAGAAAAAATGTTTTTTTAAAGCACACTATAGCACAAGGAGAATTTCCCTCACTTTCCTTCTTTGTCCCTAGAAACAAGGATTATCACAGTGAAAGAAACTGACACTCTTCCTTCCTATAGTTTTCTGTCCCTAGAAAAAATGTTTTTTTGAAGCACACTATAGCACAAGGAGAATTTCCCTCACTTTCCTTCTTTGTCCCTAGAAACAAGGATTATCACAGTGAAAGAAACTGACACTCTTCCTACCTATAGTTTTCTGTCCCTAGAAAAAATGTTTTTTTAAAGCACACTATAGCACAAGGAGAATTTCCCTCACTTTCCTTCTTTGTCCCTAGAAACAAGGATTATCACAGTGAAAGAAACTGACACTCTTCCTTCCTATAGTTTTCTGTCCCTAGAAAAAATGTTTTTTTAAAGCACACTATAGCACAAGGAGAATTTCCCTCACTTTCCTTCTTTGTCCCTAGAAACAAGGATTATCACAGTGAAAGAAACTGACACTCTTCCTTCCTATAGTTTTCTGTCCCTAGAAAAAATGTTTTTTTAAAGCACACTATAGCACAAGGAGAATTTCCCTCACTTTCCTTCCCTATCCCTAGAAACAAGGATTATCACAGTGAAAGAAACTGACACTCTTCCTACCTATAGTTTTCTGTCCCTAGAAAAAATGTTTTTTTAAAGCACACTATAGCACAAGGAGAATTTCCCTCACTTTCCTTCTTTGTCCCTAGAAACAAGGATTATCACAGTGAAAGAAACTGACACTCTTCCTACCTATAGTTTTCTGTCCCTAGAAAAAATGTTTTTTTAAAGCACACTATAGCACAAGGAGAATTTCCCTCACTTTCCTTCTTTGTCCCTAGAAACAAGGATTATCACAGTGAAAGAAACTGACACTCTTCCTACCTATAGTTTTCTGTCCCTAGAAAAAATGTTTTTTTAAAGCACACTATAGCACAAGGAGAATTTCCCTCACTTTCCTTCCCTGTCCCTAGAAACAAGGATTATCACAGTGAAAGAAACTGACACTCTTCCTACCTATAGTTTTCTGTCCCTAGAAAAAATGTTTTTTTAAAGCACACTATAGCACAAGGAGAATTTCCCTCACTTTCCTTCTTTGTCCCTAGAAACAAGGATTATCACAGTGAAAGAAACTGACACTCTTCCTACCTATAGTTTTCTGTCCCTAGAAAAAATGTTTTTTTAAAGCACACTATAGCACAAGGAGAATTCCCTCACTGTCCTTCCCTGTCCCAAGAAACAAGGATTCGCACAGTAAAACACACTGACACTCTCCCTACCTATCCTTCTCTTTCCCTAAACTAAAGGAATCCAGGTTAAGCAAGAAAAAAATAAATGTCACTGTCCCTGCCTATGCTTCTCTTTCCCTGCTCCGGAACACACTACACTAGGCCGCCGTGCTGGCGGCCTTTTATAGTGTGGGGCGTGTACTAAACACCCTCAGCAATAATTGGCCACAGGCATCCTGCCTGTGGCCAATCATTGCTCTCCTCGCTGCCGGCGCTGTGATTGGCCAAGTATGCGGGGTCACAGTGCATGCTTGGCCAATCACAGCGCCTGGATGACACTGCGATGGCGTAGTGCATTGTGGGCCGTTCGCGTCACTCGAATTTGGCGCGAACGGCCCAAATCGTTCGATCTTCGTCGAACGATCGAACAGCCGATGTTCGAGTCGAACGTATGTTCGACTCGAACACAAAGCTCATCCCTAGTAGTGATGTATGAAATGGGACTTTGAGTGTGCCACACGGAGGAATACAAACACCCTAAACCATTTCTATCTATCTTGTACAGTGCCTTGAAAAAGTATTCATACCTCTTGAAATTTTCCACATTTTGTCAACCAAAACATAAATGTATTTTATTGGGATTTTATGTGATAGACCAACACAAAGTGGCACATAATTGTGAAGTGGAAGGAAAATGATAAATGGTCTTCAAAATGTTTTACAAATAATTATCAAAGTGTGGCGTGCATTTGTATTCAGCCCCCCTGAGTCAATACTTTGTAGAACCAACTTTCACTGTGTAGCACTACCCCCGTAGGAGCTGCTGGTTTAGTTTTGGGCCTGCACTTTGCCTGTCAGCCCCCCGAATTTGGCTCAATCCCCTCTGGCACAAATGGGCAATAGTATGATTGAGGACCCCAATTGGCTGTCAGGGGCCTCAATGATGTATACACAACAATATAGGCAATAAAAGTAAATGTTACCTTGGTGTTGTTCACCTGCAACTCAGCTGCAAAGACAGAGTTCCACACAAATTGTAACTTAACCAACGGTGATATGTTTACTTGGTAAAGAAAGGAGATAATGATCGTACAATAGGCATTCAATATATACAGCTCCCTGTATAAATCAATGAAGGAAATACCATTGGTTCAAAATACCTCTGAGATCCGACCCTGCTAACATAGCCTGGGGGCCAAATCTGAGCGAGAGTATGGTGGAGGAATCTCCCAGTGCAGTAACATCAACACTGGGGCACCTCTCCACCAAATCTCACACAAGCAGCAGAAACACAAAGTGATACAAACAGCTATTATTAATATGCAAAATCACAATTCTATGGCTCCCCCTTGTGGATAGTTCAATTGATGCGTGTCCTATAGCAACCACTTGCAAGGGTAGGAAACCAGATAACTATCCCTTTAAGAGTCAGGTATCTTCAGCTAGCCACGTTGGTGCACATAAAGATTTGTAATCCAAAAGATAGGGTGCAGAAAGAACTGTTAATTGAAACACACGGACTGACAGTACAAGTGGTACTAGTTTCCCCAAGGTGTTGAGTTCCTACGTGCAGAGATGTAAGCACCCGCAATATAAGTGAAGCATCTGATAGTCACACTCCTGGCAGTCAGTTAACTAAGTTGATGGGCAAGTGCCCGCTCACCAGATGAGGCCTTGTCTTGCTGCTTTTCCTCTCAGTCCGGAACCCTCCGTCAATGGTCCGTCTCTCTTTGTCACGAGGCTCCTGGTCCTTCACCCGGCTGTCCTCTGGATAGCTGAGGAGAAAAGGCTCTGGATGCTGCGAGCTGCAGACCGATCTTCCTCAGGTTGATCAGCGAGACTGTTCCACAGGGATCCCCCTTTGGCTAGGCGATCCGCTCTCAGTCTCCATAGGCCCAGGCTTCTCGGCCTAGGTATACTCACAGCAGGCCTTAACACAGGCCACCTGCCGGCTTGAAGATGGCGTCCAGAGAGAGTGTGCTATATGGTGCGTTGGCCTTAAAAAGGTCCTCCCATCAGGCTCTGCGTGGCGCACTCCCCTCTGGTAGCACAGTGGCCTTGTGGGCAATGTAGTCTGTGTGCAATGGAGTCTTTGTCTCTTGATAACTGAACCAAACAAGTTGTAACCAATTAGTATGGAATAAACACTAAAAGACCCAAGCTCATATTCACAGCACAAATTGCAGTCCTTAACGATGCTTGCAATGGTAACACCTTGCTACACACTCCCCTTACTTGAAAATCTTTGGTCCCCAAAGACAACAGCAATTTGTGACCTGTTACAAGCTTTGTTCCATACACGAGGAGAGGAAATCAGGTTAAATGACATAAGAGAGTAAACAGTTTTCTTTTTTATAAAAGTCTGACAGAGGTCCCACCAATTAGTATAGTGAAGGGGGTTGTCCTGTCTACATGCCACTGCAATAGGAATGCCCCAGCCAGATGTGCCAGGGGGTGAACTGGGGTTGCCCTCCACTAAATGGTGAGTGGAAGGATCAGGTACATCTGAAGTCCTTTTGGAGCTAAGCACAGCCTTTTCCCTCTGTAGTGTAGTAGAATAGGTCCCCAAATGAACAGTCTATTTTGTTTCGAGAGGTAACGGCAAATCCCAGACTCGAGCCCCCACATATAGCAATACCCCCGTAGCGGGCCACTGGTTTAATTTTGGGCCTTGCAAGTTACCTCACTGTTCCGTATGCTCGTCCCAGGGGTTCTCCTTGAAGAGTTGTCCAGAAGAAGTTTGCACCAACACGAAAGTCTCTTTCAGGGGTTTATTTGAAATAAAGTTTCCAACAGAGGGGATGAAGGGATGGGGAGGACTCAGGTACCTTAGTTGCGAATCATAAGAATCTTCCTAGGTCCAGAGGAACAACTTTCTCCACACTGGACTCAGCAAACACCGGGTAGGCCCAATCTCACCGGCCTAGTAGCCGATGTACAGCTCGATCACATACAGTCTCTGCCACAGACTGGTGCAAATAGAACAGTCTCTGCCACAGACTTGGAGTAAATGGAACAGTCTCTGCCACAGACTTGTTGCAAATAGAACAGTCTCTGCCACAGACTTGGAGTAACCTTTACTTGGGTTACCTTCTGAATGAAGAACACAGCTCTCAGTGCAAGGATCTTCCAGCCGTTCCGGCAGCACTGTGAGGTAGATTGTGATCCGGATGCATCCTCCAATTGAGTCCTCAATTGCTTGGTCCCTTCCAGCAGGTAAGGCGACACAGGATCATCCCTGGATCAGTAGGCCCCAGCAACTCCTGGGCCTACCTTTCAGTAACGGAGCCTCAGGCCAACGTGGCCCTGAGGCGGAAACTGCCAACACTTTCCTGAGGCCATGAGGGCCCTCAGATGGGGACCGAAGACCCGACCCCAAAAATCTCTTTGTCCTAATGGCATCTGTCCCTTAAATACCCCCTCCCAGCATGCACAGCGGGTTCACCACGCCCCCTGGGCTGCTTGCTAGGAAAGAGGTACCCAATACGTCCAGCCTGTAGCCTTTCCAATCCTGACCAGCGGTGGCAGTGACACCCACTGTCAGGAGGAACATCGCACAACTAGCTGAACTGAAACAGAGTGCAATTTATAACACAATCCTTCTGAGCCAAACTACTGCTCAGATAACTATAATTTAACATATAGCGCACCCTCATTGGGAGCAGGGCACTACAACTGCAATTACAGCTGCAAGTTTTTTGGGGGGTGTCTCTACCAGCTTTGCACATCTAGAGAGTGACATTTTTGCCCATTCTTCTTTGCAAAATGGCTCAAGCTCTATCAGATTGGATAGAGAGCATCTGTGAACAGCAATTTTCAAGTCTTGCCACAGATTCTCAATTGGATTTAGGTCTTGACTTTGACTGGGACATTCTAACACATGAATATGCTTTGATCTAAACCATTGCATTGTAGCTCTTGCTGTATGTTTAGGGTCATTGTCCTACTGGAAGGTGAAGCTCCGCCCCAGTCTCAAGTCTTTTGCAGACTCTTATGCCTAGTACACACGAGCGGGATTTCAGTCAGAAATCCCGAGGGGAAAGTCGAGAACCTGCTCGGTAACTTTTTCCCCGTACACACGGCCGGTTTTCCCATCGGGAAAACTCAGATGAGAGCTTTGGTCGGGAATCCCGACCATGTGTATGCTCCATCGCAGTTTTTCCCATAGAAAAATTGACAAAAACTGCCGGGAAAAAGTCCGCCGGGAATGCCGGCGGGAAAAAGAGAGCAGGTTCTCTTTTTTTGTCCGGCGGTTTTTGGCAGTTTTCTCGTCGGAAAAACTGCGAGGGAGTATACACACGGCCGTGATTCCCGGCCAAAAGCTCTCCTCACAATTTTCCCGTCGGGAAAACCGGCCGTGTGTACGAGGCTTAACAGGTTTTCTTCTAAGATTGCCCTGTATTTAGCTCCATCCATCTTCATATTAATTCAGACCAGCTTCCCTGTCCCTGCTGAAGAAAAGCATCCCCACAACATGATGCTGCCGCCACCATTTAACGGTGGGGATGGTGTGTTCAATGTGATGTGCAGTGTTGTAGCGTTTTGCTTTTAGGCCAAAAAGTTC
Organism: Rana muscosa; assembly: GCA_029206835.1. Lineage (NCBI taxonomy): Eukaryota > Metazoa > Chordata > Amphibia > Anura > Ranidae > Rana > Rana muscosa. The sequence continues at coordinate 1,193,045,577 of CM055116.1, read as the reverse complement.
CAATTTGATCTCATCTGACCAGAGCACCTTCCTCCACATGTTTGCTGTGACCCCCACATGGCTTCTCGCAAACTGCAAACAGGACTTATGGCTTTCTTTCAACAATGGCATTCATCTTGCCCCTCTTCCATAAAGGCAGGATTTGTGGAGTGCACGACCAATAGTTCCTCCCACCTGAGCTGTGGATCTCTGCAGCTCCTCCAGAGTTACCATTGGGCCTCTTGGCTGCTTCTCTGATTAATGGTCCCCTTCTCCGGCCTGTCAGTTTAGTTGGACGGCCATGTCTTGGTAAGTTTACAGTTGTGCCATACTCTTTCCATTTTCATATGATGGATTGAACAGTGCTCCGTGAGATGTTCAAAGCTTGGGATATTTTTTTATAACCTAACCCTGCTTTAAACTTCTCCACAACTTTATCCCTGACCTGCCTGGTGTGTTTCTTGGCTTTCATGATGCGGTTTGTTCAGTAGGGTTCTCTAACAAACCTCTGAGGGCTTCACAGAACAGCTGTATTTATAGTAAGATAAAATTACACACAGGTGGACTCCACTAGATTTTGATTAGGGGTATCAGAGTATCAGAGTAAAGGGGGCTGAATACAAATGTACGCCACCCTTTTCAAATATTTATTTGTAAAAAAAAATGAAAACTATTTATAATTTTCCTTCGACTTCACAATTATGTGCCACTTTGTGTTGGTCTATTACATAAAATCCCAATAATAAATTTTTGGTTGTAACATGACAAAATGTTTAAAATTTCAAGGGGTATGAATACTCACCCCTAACTATGCGCTCTAAAGGCTACCCATAAACTAACAATAAAACCCTTGTTTGTTTTATAGAATTGCTTTTAGAGATTTCTTTTGTCCCAGCAATGACATGTAAATCCTTTCTTTTGGAATGCAGTGCTGTACAGTATTCATAAAATTCCTTCATCATATTGAATTTTACTAGAGCCTGCAAGGAGCGATTCATGTGGGCTGCATGAGAGCAATTCATAAGAATCTATTTTAAACTCTTTAATATCTTTTTCCCATATTGAACCTTCCGGCAAATCACAAGCACCAGCAAGAGCTGCCATTTCTAATAGAGGTTCAGATATGATCCCTATGGTACATCTATTTCTGAGTAGTTTACTTACAATAAAAGCCGTCATTGTGTGTTATACAAAGATTTGTTTGACAGCAACACCTTCCTGAAGCAATCTGACTTTGGAGGACCCTGCTCTTTAGACTAATTGAGAAGCAGTTCCATCAAAAACTGATTTGGGATGAATCAGCAGAAAGTAGGACAACATTCTGTTTTAAAGTGAAAATTGTTAGAAAAAGTCCTGGGAAAATTTGTGTGAAAATTCTCAGGCACATTTGTTTGTCATTTGAAAGATTTTGGAATGAATGGGCTTTAGCGAGCGAAAACCACACATGCTGTTAGATCATTCATATTGAGAAAATTTTTCCATCGTGCTCCTTCAAATGTTTTCGTCACCACGGTTGAAAAACAAATATTGATTTGACCCCACTAATGATTAGAAAATTGAACAAATTTTCTTAGGACATTATTTTTCAAAAAAAAAATAATTCGAAATTGTACCCATCTATGGACAGCTTAACTCCCCAATGTTGTCCGAGGCACCATTGGGAAGATTTTCCATCACCTTCTGTCCTGGTGACCATACAGGAAGTGGGGAGAATCTGCCCAATAGGGGCATAAGCAGCAGTAAAAGTTTGACAGAGGTTTTAAACGCTAAAGTGCAGAATTAAATTTAGGGAATTTAATTGCCCAATTGGAAAGATTGTATTCACTTTTGATAACGAAAAAATATTATATTTTATATTTATGAATAAATTACTTTATTAAGTACTTATATGCTAACATTAGGTCCTTTATTTGTAGCAGTCTGCTAGATGGGTTGCTAGGATGTAAGGTAAATGTAGTTTTTTTCTGGCTCCTCTGTAATCATTGGAGCAGCTGTTGATTTCTTTGGGCTGTTCTGAATTTCACAGGCTGCATGTTTGATATTTTCCCCCTGGATTCTAGAGGTTTCCGAAACACAGATGGTTGGAAGATTCAGATGGGCAGCCTGACTAATAATTATGTGGCAGCCAATCCCTGGGGAGGCATGTCCAGTAGGTGGCTGGAGAGGGACATAAATAGACTGAGGCCTTGAGCAACCCTGTTGTTGTCTTGCTGATGTTATTAGAACAAGTGGTTGTTCCCCATCTCCTAGAATGTTTTGTTATATGGTGTAGAGAGACAGTTAAGCTAGCCATACACCTTTAGATTTCTCTTGTTTAGCTGCACAGGCTGACCAAAATAAATCAACCAATTCCCCCATCCATCCACGCTAAACAGCATGGATGAAGGAATCTTTCCAGCCACTTATTGTATTCAGCAGCTAGTGGGATTCACACCTGCTGAATACTCATATAGTAACTACATCAAAGGCAATCACTGCCCAGGCTAAAACTTTCCACCCAGCCCCTTCAACAAAAATCAATTGAAAATTCAACTTTTGTCGAGCTGGGTGGTGACAACAGGGATCCCCAGAGCTTGAATTACTTCTGGTTCAGCAAGAATTGTCCGAAATGTGAACGTTTTATGGCCAGTTTTAGTCTTCTTGTATTCTACAAAGAACCATTTCAGAGTCAGGACAAGCTGATAAGCCGTTCCAGAATAACAGATATTAATGTCTCCTGTAATTGTTAATGTGTTGCTCATGCAAATTTCTAAATTAATATGTAAAATGTTTAGGTTTCAGAGGTCCTACTTGGAGACTGTCAAGGACTTGAGTTTAAAAGTTTCCTGTTTTGCCTAAAATGTGATGCACCTACTATGTCTGAGAACCTCCACGCACAATAATCTCTTTACAATCTTTAATTTTACTTTGTAATTCCTTCTTTTTTTTTAAATGAACCCTCAAAACCTTCATTGTTAGCAGAGGTCGTTGATTTCCTTATCACATTTTAATCCTAGGAAGTGAAAAGTAATCTTCTTAGAGGAAACACAAGCAGCAATGAAAAATTTACAGATTGATAGATTTCCCCACTCTCTTCAAAACTGAAAAACTCTACCCAAATATGGAAAACATTAAATCGTAATACCAGGTTGATATGAAATGCATGAATTATCAAAGCTCTGTATTCTTAATTACATCCTAGAGGAAATCTAGTGGGGAGTGGCTATGCCACTAGAGTTTGCCATATATTTTACTTTCATATTAAAGCAGATAGGTAAAAAAAAAAATACAAAATCTCTTCTACCTACAAAAAACTAACCGCAAGCAACATTTTTCAAAATGATAGTTCTGCTTTAAACACTTCCTGCCCAGGCCAATTTTCAGTTTTTAGTGCTGTAGCATTTTGAATGACAATTGCGTGGTCATGCAACATTGTACCCATATGAATTTTTTATAATTGTTTTGAAACAGAAAGAGCTTTATTTTGGTGGTAATTAATCACCACGGGGGTTTTTATTTCTTGCTAAACAAATGAAAAGAAAAAAAAAAATTTGAAAAATAAAAAAAATGTTTTTCTTAGTTTCTGTTTTAATTCAGCAAAAAAAAATGTTTCTTTTTCACTAATGTGCTCTGATAAGGCAGCACTGATGGGCACTGATTAGGCTGCACTGATGGGCACTAATTAGGCTGCACTGATGAAGCTGCAATGATGTGTGCTGGTGGGCACTGCTGAGGCTGCACTGATGAGGCGGCACTGATAAGAACTGATGAGGCAGCACTGATAAGCTGCACTGATAGGCACTGATAATCTGCACTGATCTGCACTGATGAGCACTGATTGGCCTTGATGGGGCTGCACTGATAAGTGTAAACAATGTGCTGACAGCCTTGACAGTTATTGGCTGTTCTTTCCTCTCACAGACACAGCACGTGAGGAAAGGATTGCAAGTCTGCTTACAAATGATCAGCTGTGATTGGCTACAGCTAATAACATGGTAAAGGGCTGCTGTGATTGGCCCTTTACCCCGATCTGTGATCAGCTGTGTCTAAAGAACACAGCAGTCACAGAGTGCACCCGATGCAAGCCCCAGGGGATGCGCAGGAGGCGGGGTTCTGGGAGGACTTCCTTGGACCACTCCCAAAACTGGACAACAGTACTGTAGCAGTATTGAAATGGTTAATTATATATGTAAGCAGTTTAAGCACTTCAATCTAGCCTGCTATCAGCCTTTTGCAATTCCTGTACAGCAGAGCTTAGACTGGGAAAAGAGGCACCACAAGAAGCCAATCAGTTGTACTGCAGTGCTCATTTGCTAACAAAGAGTATTCTGATTGGAAGAGAGAGAACAGTGAAAGAGAGATGAGCTCATCAATCTACTGCTTCTCCTTTTATTGTCCAATCACAGACTGGAAAAACACAAGACCTGTAAGGCTCCATGTACACTGAAGCTGATAAACTGCAGTTTATTGGCGTTTTGGCGTTTTTTTAAAAAGCCCATTAACTGCACTCTATGTTAGTCTATGTGTTCATGTACATGTAGCGGGGTCTTCAGATTTAGTGGGATACACCTGGGGGTAGTGTGACCCAGGTGTGTAATTATGTCAGGGTTAAGACCCCTTTTTCTTATTCGTGGAGGATTGGGGGATGTAATATTCTCCTTTGCCTGTGGGTGGCGGAGTACCTACAGGCTTCAGGTAGAATCGCCACCACAGTGCTACCCTTCTTTGTCCCTTCCTGGAGATGGTACGGCGGGGGTGGGGAACCCGCCGTGGTATCGACGGGAGGAGATAAAAGGGGGAGACGCCCTCGCCACGAGGTCTCCGGGGGGATCATCTCTTCACGCACCCAGGCACCTTCAGCCTGGGTGCGGGCGGTTCAAGGTTCCAGCCTAGGCGCCCTAGGCCTGGCCGGAATGAAGCTGGGATTCCATCCCAGGTACCTTCAGCCTGGGATGAGGTACTATTGAGGAGGCCTGGGGCCCAGTGACTCCGACTGGGTCCCGCAAGGGTGAAGTGATTCCAGGGTGCTCCTTGCGAGGAGACCCGCATCTGAGGTGAGGAGGCTGGGGAGGTCACCCGTTCGAAGACCCGGTGTAGTGTCAACCCGGTGACGGATGGGCCTTCGGTAACTCCCTTGGAGGACATCTTCCCCTGATAGGGGCTGCAACGCAATGGAGGTATTCATGTCAAGACTCCTGCAACCCTTGGTCATAGCACAGGGGGTGTAGGGACCCAGATCAGTATAGTGCCTCGACCTGCTCATCCCACCGTATCCTGCCATCGCATTGCCTGTATGTGGAGATACGAAATAAACCTAACAGTTGGACTGTGATCGGTGTATGGACTCTGTTAATGGGAGCAAAGGGTGGTTTGGTGGTTTCTGCACAACAGACTCGGTACATGCCCAAGACACACCGGCCCGAGGAAACATCAAGTATTGGCCTTCACCTCACCCACAGTTATGGGGAGGACATGGGCCGTAGCGCACCTCACCCTGTCGCGTGACATACCCCTAGCCAACCAGACGGCGGGGTGAGGAGGCCGCTACACGTGGGGGCTCGTCTGGGATTGTGTGTGTCTTAACGATGGAACTGAGAACGTCTGTGTTTGAACTTTGCTGCCCGGAGGAGTTCCGAGCAGGTCGGCCATGTGATTGGCCAAAGTGCATCCCTGCTCGGAGTTGTGGACATGACCCTAAGTCGGGAAAGGCCCACGCGGAGGAGCGTAAAAAGGGAGAGGTCCAGCCGTGTGAAGTACTACATGTGGAGACTGGTAATGCACTGCGCCACGAGGCACCCCATGACTGCGCAATTCGTGGGCGGAGGCTGACGGAAGCCCACGAAAACGTGCAAGTCATGGGAGGAGTCTGGCCACGTGTGGAGATACACGTGGAGAATCCGGCGCGTGGTCAGCGCGTGATGGAACAGCAAGTGGTCGGGATGGCCTCAAGCTCCCCGTGGATGCCGGTACCTTACCCCACGAAAATGACTGCATTTGCTGCTCCCCTGACAGACACGGGGATAAGACTTGGGCCCCGAGGACAGTTGGCTCTGTATTCATGCAGAGACACGAAGGCCCTCGGTGTGATCTGTCCCGGATGCTCGGGACTGGTGGTCCAACTAAAGCCGTTCGGGCGATGTGAAGCGTGCAAAGAGTTTCTTTTTGAGGTCAAATCATCCACAGTAAGGCCCCGGGCCCTTCGCCTCAACTGCATCACAGGAACCGCCACTCCGGAGGGAGAGATCCAGGCCTTTGCGGAGGTCCCCGTACGCGCTGACCAGGGCGATGTGACTGCCCAACCAGAGACTGAGAGAGAAAAAATCCGAGGACACTGCTTTGGTCACCACAGATTCCCTGCTGCCACCCCCGAAGAGGAAAGTCGGCCTGGTACAGGCATCCTATGGTCATGGTCGAGCTTCACCCCGCCGCTTGCCTGGCCTAGATGGCGCCGGTAGAGAAGAGAGTCCCGGACATCCCAGTTCTTCAGAAGGTCCAGGTCAGCTAGGGGCTGGGACTGTGGTGTTGGTTGGAGGTGTCGGGAGTCCACAACCGGTGCAGCCCGCAAGGGAGGGTAGCCTTCCGTCTACTAGAGACTACCTTCCCGCCGAGATGTATGACACCTCCGACCTAGAGTCATTGTCAGACTGTGGTGATGACGGAGAAATAGATGAACTGTTTCACCGGAAGGGCTGGGACAGACGCCCACTACCTGTGCTGTGTAAACCGCAGGATTCCCCCATGTCCATAGAAGACAGTACGCTCCGGGCACAGGCCCCGGAGTTCCCGAGGAAATCTAGTCCTCCGACCGACCTTCCACTTTACGAGTTTGTATGGGAAAAGCTCAAAGTGCCTCATGCCCGGCGATACCTGTCATGTTCACCGCCTGTATCTAAAAAGTTTAGAGACTGCAGAGCTGATTGGAGACTGGGGCGCCATATTCATGCCGATAAGGTGCTCATCTGCAGGAAAGAAGGAGAGGATGTCGAATATTCGGTGGAAGTGTTTGACAAGCACTTGAAGCCCCTGTTTTTGCCGGATCCAAGGTTTTACTTGTAGGAGAAGTGAGCTCCTATTCTGTTGCTGTTGAACTTTCTGGAAGGAACATTCCCAGACGCTCAGAACTGCGCCCTACTTTTGTTTTGATTTGGGCTTTTCTTTCACTCACTGGAGACTTGGGAGCTGTTGTTTTTTTTTCTCCCTCTTCTTCATGTGCCAAAGGCAGAGACTCTGGGGGTAAAAGTTAGTGTAGAAAAGCAGGAAGAAGGAAGATCTCGGCAAGTGTCATGACCGCGGCGCTGTCACCAGGTGGCAGTGTTGCGCAACGAATGTTTGAAAATTTTACTCATGCATCACTTTGCTTATTGGAGTGAGTGGGTCTCTCGGCTGACAGACCTATTCATTTCAAGTCAACACAGATTGTTAGGATGTTGTCTTTGATTCCCTTTTGCAGGAGATTCATCGGTCAAGACTACTGAGAGTGGGGTGGTTCTTAGACAGCGATGGGAGGGATTGTACATGTGTACAGAATAGATGTTTTATGCAAAAGTTTATCGTTTTATATTTTTCCTTTCCCTTTCGAGCAGGTCTTGGCACACTTAGTATTCACAAATTTAGGGGGCAGCCTCAGGGGCTTGCTCCATGTTACCACTCCTTGGGAGACATGGATGTGCACCTGACGCTGGGGACCAGCGTCAAATCACCAGGGGGAGTGTGTAGCGGGGTCTTCAGATTTAGTGGGATACACCTGGGGGTAGTGTGACCCAGGTGTGTAATTATGTCAGGGTTAAGACCCCTTTTTGTTATTCGTGGAGGATTGGGGGATGTAATATTCTCCTTTGCCTGTGGGTGGCGGAGTACCTACAGGCTTCAGGTAGAATCGCCACCACAGTGCTACTCTTCTTTGTCCCTTCCTGGAGATGGTACGGCTGGGGCGGGGAACCCGCCGTGGTATCGACGGGAGGAGATAAAAGGGGGAGACGCCCTCGCCACGAGGTCTTCGGGGGGATCATCTCTTCACGCACCCAGGCACCTTCAGCCTGGGTGCGGGCGGTTCAAGGTTCCGGCCTAGGCACCCTAGGCCTGGCCGGAATGAAGCTGGGATTCCATCCCAGGCACCTTCAGCCTGGGATGAGGTACTATTGAGGAGGCCTGGGGCCCAGTGACTCCGACTGGGTCCCGCAAGGGTGAAGTCATTCCAGGGTGCTCCTTGCGAGGAGACCCGCATCTGAGGTGAGGAGGCTGGGGAGGTCACCCGTTCGAAGACCCGGTGTAGTGTCAACCCGGTGACGGATGGGCCTTCGGTAACTCCCTTGGAGGACATCTTCCCCTGATAGGGGCTGCAACGCAACGGAGGTATTCATGTCAAGACTCCTGCAACCCTTGGTCATAGCACAGGGGGTGTAGGGACCCAGATCAGTATAGTGCCTCAACCTGCTCATCCCACCGTATCCTGCCATCGCATTGCCTGTATGTGGAGATACGAAATAAACCTAACAGTTGGACTGTGATCGGTGTATGGACTCTGTTAATGGGAGCAAAGGGTGGTTTGGTGGTTTCTGCACAACAGACTCGGTACATGCCCAAGACACACCGGCCCGAGGAAACATCAAGTATTGGCCTTCACCTCACCCACAGTTATGGGGAGGACATGGGCCGTAGCGCACCTCACCCTGTCGCGTGACATACCCCTAGCCAACCAGACGGCGGGGTGAGGAGGCCGCTACATACACATGGACGTTTTTTAGCGTTAATGAGCAGTGGAGTTAATGGGCTTTTTTATGAACGCAAGAAATTTGCGTTCAAAGTGACGTTTTTCGGCGGAAAAAATGCTAAAAAACGCAGGTCGCCAGTGTTTTTTTAGCGTTTTTGATCCATTGAAAAAATAAAAAGCTAAAAAACGCTAACACTGAAAAACGCTAATAAACAATAGTAAAAAACGCTGATAAAAGCTATATTTTAAAGCAGCTTTTTCTGCCAGAAATCTGGCGTTCAAAACTACCGTTTTTGAGCTTCTGTGTACATGGAGCCTAAGGCTCCATGTACGCTGAAGCTGATAAACTGCAGTTTATTGGCGTTTTGGCGTTTTTTTAAAAGCCCATTAACCACTTAACGACCGCCACGTACCTGTACGTGACTGCCTACGTATGGGTGGGGGGGTGGGGGGTCCGATCGGACGATGGATGGACGGTCGGGTTTGCTCTGGGAGCGATCCGTGATGAGGGGGCGGCCATTGGTTTCTGGCCACCCCCTCACGATCGCTCCCAGCGAATCAAATGCTTCCTCTGCCTGTGTAATGTAAACACAGGCAGAGAGGAAGCAGCAGGAAGTGATGTCATCTCTCCTGCGGCGCCCACATATACCGGAGCGCCGTCGAGAGAAGACATCAAGTAAGTGCACAAGCAGTACACTGACACCAGGACACATAGGCACACGATCGCCCCCCCAGTCACCCCCAGATCACCCCCCAGCCCCCAGTCACAGTGTCACTGATTGCAGTGATCATTTATTTACTGATCACTGCAATCAGTGACATTTGTAACTGTAAAAGTGTCAGGGCAGTTAGTGTTAGGTCCCTTAGGTCCAGGGTAGCCCCCTAACCCCCCCTAATAAAGGTTTAACCCCTTGATCGCCCCCCAGGTAACCCTTTCAGCCCCTAGCACCACTGTCACTAATCGATCGTTTTTCTGATCGGTGTATTAGTGTCGGTGATGCGCTAGGTAGTCAGGTATTTTTTTATGTTCGCCGCCAGGTTTTTATAACGTCAGGTACCCCATATATATTACCTAATAAAGCTTTAACCCCTTGATCGCCCCCCAGGTAACACTTTCACCCCCTTTTGCCACTGTCACTAAGCAATCGTTTTTTCTGATCGCTGTATTAGTTATGCTGGTGCCACTAGGTAGTCAGTTATTTTTTTTAGGTTCGCCGCCAGGTTTTTATAGCGTCAGGTACCCCCATATATTATCTAATAAAGGTTTTAACCCCCTGATTGCCCCTAGTTAACCCTTTCACCAGTGATCACTGTATAAGTGTTACGGGTGACGCTGGTTAGTTAGTTTGCTTTTTATAGTGTCAGGGCACCCGCCGTATATAACCCAATAAAGGTTTAACGCCCTGATCGCCCGGTGGGTGATATCAATTAGGTTTTAGCGTCAGAGAGGGTCTGCGTTGCCCCAGGCAGCGTCAGGTTAGTGCCAGTAACGCTAACACCCACGCGCAAAGCATACACCTGCCTTAGTGGTATAGTATCTGAACAGATCAATATCTGATCTGATCATATCTATACTAGCGTCCCCAGCAGTTTAGGGTTCTCAAAAACGCAGTGTTAGTGGGATCAGCCCAGATACCTGCTAGCACCTGCGTTTTGCCCCTCCGTCCAGCCCAGGCCACCCAAGTGCAGTATTGATCGATCACTGTCACTTACAAAACACAACACACATAACGGCAGCGTTCGCAGAGACAGGCCTGATCCCTGCGTCTCCAGTGCTGTAGGAGGTGATTTCACCCCCACAGTTAAAAAAAAGAGCATATATGCCGAAGCATGGGGGCAGCAGGGGCGGAGGAGCGATTTTGCTCCTAATGCCGCGTACATACGGTCGACATTCCGACGGAGGCTTGCCCGTGGAAAAGTCCAACCGTGTGTACGTGGCATAACTTTTGCGGGATAATGCCCCCATGCTTCGGCATATATAAATGGTGCATGTATGCCCATCATTAGAAGTGGGTGAATGAAGGGAGGTATTCTAATGGTGGGCATACCCACCGATCAATCTCTTTTTTTTCGTTCAGCCAACAGGCTGCATGAAAAAAAAGATTACAATACATGTCCAACAAGGACCAGCAACGTACTGGTATGTTGCTGGACTTTGAATGGTTATACCAGAATGATGCCTGCGGGTTTAGGTATCATCTTGGTATCATTCTTTTCAGCCAGCGGCCGGCTTTCATGTAAAAGCAATCCTAGTGGCTAATTAGCCTCTGGACTGCTTTTACAAGCAGTGGGAGGGAATGTCCCCCCCCCCAGATATAAAAAGCGCCATTGGGAAATTGGGAAAGCATTTTATCACACCGATCTTGGTGTGGTCAGATGCTTTGAGGGCAGAGGAAAGATCTAGGGTCCAATAGACCCCAGTTTTTTCAAAAAAAGAGGACCTATCACTACCTATTGCTATCATAGGGGATATTTACATTCGCTGAGATAACAATAAAAAAATAATAAAATAAAAAAATATGGAAAGAACAGTTTAAAAAAAAAAGGAAAAAAAAAAAAGCACCCCTGTCCTGCCCTGCTCTTGCGCAAACGTGAACGCAAGCGTCGGTCTGGCGTCATATGTAAACAGCAATTACATCATGCATGTGAGGTATCACCGCAAAGGTCAGATCGAGGGCAGTAATTTTAGCAGTAGACCTCCTCTGTAAATCTAATGTGGTAACCTGTAAAGGCTTTTAAAAATGTATGTAGTTTGTCACCACTGCGCGTTTGTGTGAAATTTTAAAGCATGTCGTGTTTGGTATCCATGTACTCGGCCTAAGATCATCTTTTTTATTTCATCAAACATTTGGGCAATATAGTGTGTTTTAGTGCATTAAAATTAAAAAAAGTGTATTTTTTCCCCAAAAAATGCGTTTGAAAAATCGCTGCGCAAATACTGTGTGAAAAAAAAAATGCAACACCCACCATTTTAATCTGTAGGGCTTTTGCTTTAAAAAACATATATAATGTTTGGGGGTTCAACGTAATTTTCTTGCAAAAAAAATATATGTTTTCATGTAAACAAAAAGTGTCAGAAAGGGCTTTGTCTTCAAGTGGTTAGAAGAGTGGATGTAAGCTTCCTAATGTTGTCTATAAAATGCCAGGACAGTTCAAAACCCCCCCAAATGACCCCATTTTGGAAAGTAGACACCCCAAGCTATTTGCTGAGAGGCATGTCGAGTCCATGGAATATTTTATATGTTGACACAAGTTGCGGAAAAAAGACAATTCTTTTTTTATTTTTTATTTTTTTGCACAAAGTTGTCACTAAATGATATATTGCTCAAACATGCCATGGGCATATGTGGAATTACACCCCAAAATACATTCTGTTGCTTCTCCTGAGCACGGGGATACCACATGTGTGAGACTTTTTGGGAGCCTAGCCGCGTACGGGACCCCAAAAACCAAGCACCGCCTTCAGGCTTTCTAAGGGTGTAAATTTTTGATTTCACTCCTCACTGCCTATCACAGTTTCGGAGGCCATGGAATGCCCAGATGGCACAAAACCCCCCCCAAATGAACCCATTTTGGAAAGTAGACACCCAAGCTATTTTCTGAGAGGTATGGTGAGTATTTTGCAGATCTCACTTTTTGTCACAAAGTTTTGAAAATTGAAAAAAGAAAAAAAAAATTATTTTCTTTCTTCATTTTCAAAAACAAATGAGAGCTGTAAAATACTCACCATGCCTCTCAGCAAATAGCTTGGGGTGTTTACTTTCCAAAATGGGGTCATTTGGGGGAGTTTTGTGCTATTTTGGCATTTTATGGCCTTCGAAACTGTGATAGGTAGTGAGGAGTGAAATCAAAAATGTGTGCCCTTAGAAATCCTGAAGGCGGTGCTTGGTTTTCGGGGTCCCGTACGCGGCTAGGCTCCTAAAAAGTCTCACACATGTGGTATCCCCGTACTCAGGAGAAGCAGCAAAATGTATTTTGGGGTGCAATTCCATATATAACCATGGCATGTGTGAGCAATATATCATTTAGTGACAACTTTTTGTAATTTTTTATTTTTTTGTCATTATTCAATCACTTGGGACAAAAAAAAAAATATTCAATGGGCTCAACATGCCTCTCAGCAATTTCCTTGGGGGGTCTACTTTCCAAAATGGGGTCATTTGGGGGGGGGTTGTACTGCCCTGCTCTTTTAGTACCTCAAGAAATTAGATAGGCAGTCATAAATTAAAAGCTGTGTAAATTCCAGAAAATGTACCCTAGTTTGTAGACGCTATAACTTTTGCGCAAACCAATAAATATACGCTTATTGACATTTTTTTTACTAAAGACATGTGGCTGAATACATTTTGGCCTAAATGTATGACTAAAATTGAGTTTATTCGATTTTTCTTATAACAAAAAGTAGAAAATATCATTTTTTTTCCAAAATGTTTGGTCTTTTTCCGTTTATTTATTTGTAACAGGTGGAATCCAATGTTTTCCTGAAAGTCCAGTTTTGTGGTATGGGATTGAGATGGGTTAAATCTGAACTTCAGTAATGTATAAATAGTAGACATGTGCATTCGTTTTCGTCCGAATGCATTTTCGTCCGAATTTCAGGTATTTTCGTTATCGTTTTAACAAACGAAAACGAAAATGCAGAATCCGAAAACCGAAAGATCCGACATAAAAAAATGCTTAATTTTCGTTTTCGTTGCAACAACAGTTCGATATAGATAGGAGATTCGACATGAGGCTGACAATAACAATCTGTGTCCATCGAACCTGTGGTTGAATGTGCCTAACCTTAACTCTATTAGTCCAAGATTATTCTACATAGAGAGAAAAGATTCGACATTATAGAGAGAAAAGATTCGGCATAGAGAGAAAAGATTTGACATTATAGAGAGAAAAGATTCGACATTATAGAGAGAAAAGATTCTACATAGAGAGAAAAGATCACTGCTGGAATTGGGTGGGGGAAGTAAAATAAAAAAATGATGATGATGAATGTTATTGGCTGATTGTAACCAAAGAGGAGGAGCAGTAAAATAGCTAGAACTAACTCGGCAAATTCGAAAAATCTATGGGAGAAATCTAAAGTGCTAATTATAAAGGCTTATATGCAAGTTATTGTCCTAAAAAGTGTTTGGGGACCCGGGTCCTGCCCCAGGGGACATGTATCAATGCAAAAAGAAGTTTTAAAAACGGCCGTTTTTTCAGGAGCAGTGATTTTAATAATGCTTAAAATGAAAAAATAAAAGTGAAATATTCCTTTAAATTTCGTACCTGGGGGGTGTGTATGATATGCATGTAAAGTGGCGCATGTTTCCCGTGCTTAGAACTGTCCCTGCAAAAAATGTCATTTTTAAAAGAAAAAAAGTCATTTAAAACTGACTCGCGGCTATTAATGAATTGTCGGCTCCCGGCAATACATACAAAAGTCATTGATAAAAAAAAAGCGTGGGGGTTCCCCAGAATTCAATTACCAGGCCCTTCAGGTTTGGAATGGATATTAAGGGGAACCCCGCCGCAAATTTAAAAAAAAATTGACGTGGGGTTCTCCCAAATATCCATTCCAGGCATTTCAGATCTGGCATGGATTTTAAGGGGAACTCCACCCCAAATAAAAAAAAATGGCGTGGAGTCCCCCTAAAAATCCATACCAGACCCCTTATCCGAGCACGCAACCTGGCCGGCCGCAGGGGAAAAGGGGGGGACGAGAGAGCGGCCCCCTCCCTATGTGAATTGGTAAGGGGTACATTGTACCCCTACCATTTCATGAAGAAAGCGTAAAAAAATGTTTAAAAAAAACACACAAACACCTTGAAAAAGTCCTTTATTTAAAAAAAAAAAAAAACATTCCAGCGGTGAAATCCAGTGTCCCGCGGCAATCCCGATGTCCAGCGCTGTCCTTCATTGGTTGTGCCTGAGCGGACCTGATGGGGAATTCCCTCTCAGTATTTTAAATGTATAGACCCGCCCCTTCTAAAGTTCCCCATCAGGTCCGCTCAGCGGACCAGATGCGGAACATGAGAAGGGGCGGGTCTATACATGTATTACCAAAGTGAGAGCAGTTCCCTATCAGGTCCGCCCCCTCGGTATGTCGGACCCGCCTACGTCATTGGCTTGAGCGGGGAACTTCCTTCACTATGTAAATTTAAATTACACAGTGAAGGAAGTTCCCCGCTCAAGCCAATGACGTAGGCGGGTCCGACATACCGAGGGGGCGGACCTGATGGGGAACTGCTCTCACTTTGGTAATACATGTTTAGACCCGCCCCTTCTCATGTTCCGCATCTGGTCCGCTGAGCGGACCTGATGGGGAACTTTAGAAGGGGCGGGTCTATACATTTAAAACACTGAGAGGGAGTTCCCCATCAGGTCCGCTCAGGCACAACCAATGAAGGACAGCGCTGGACATCGGGATCGCCGCGGGACACTGGATTTCACCGCTGGAATGTTTTTTTTGTTTTTTTTTAAATAAAGGACTTTTTCAAGGTGTTTGTGTGTTTTTTTAAACATTTTTTTACGCTTTCTTCGTGAAATGGTAGGGGTACAATGTACCCCTTACCAATTCACATGGGGGGCGGGATCTGGGGGTCCCCTTTGTTAAAGGGGTCTTCCAGATTCCGATAAGCCCCCCGCCCGCAGACCCCCACAACCACCGGGCAAGGGTTGTGGGGATGAGGCCCTTGTCCCCATCAACATGGGGACATCCTCCCAATGTTGAGGGCATGTGGCCTGGTACGGTTCAGGAGGGAGGGGGGGCCGCTCTCTCGTCCCCCCCCCTCTTCCCCTGCGGCCGGCCAGGTTGCGTGCTCGGATAAGGGGTCTAGTATGGATTTTTAGGGGGACTCCATGCCATTTTTTTTTAAATTTGGGGTGGAGTTCCCCTTAAAATCCATGCCAGATCTGAAGGGCCTGGAATGGATATTTGGGGGAACCCCAAGTCAATTTTTTTTTTAATTTGCGGCGGGGTTCCCCTTAATATCCATTCCAGACCTGAAGGGCCTGGTAATTGAATTCTGGGGAACACCCACGCTTTTTTTTTTTTTTTTTATCAATGACTTTTCTATGTATTGCCGGGAGCCGACAATTCATTAATAGCCGCATGTCAGTTTTAAATGACTTTTTTTCTTTCAAAAATGACATTTTTTGCAGGGACAGTTCTGAGCACGGGAAACATGCGCCACTTTCCATGCATATCATACACACCCCCCAGGTACGAAATTTAAAGGAATATTTCACTTTTATTTTTTCATTTTAAGCATTATTAAAATCACTGCTCCCGAAAAAACTGCCTTTTTTTAAACTTTTTTTTGCATTGATACATGTCCCCTGGGGCAGGACACGGGTCCCCAAACACTTTTTAGGACAATAACTTGCATATTAGCCTTTATAATTAACACTTTAGATTTCGAACGTTCGAGTCCATTGTATTTAATAGGGTTCTAAAGTTCACACTAACATTTTGTCTGTTCGCAGGTTCTGGTGCGAACCGAACAGGGGGGTGTTCGGCTCATCCCTGTTGACTAGTAATAGTAATTAAAAAATATAATTATTACTAGTCATACAATAGAATTCATCTATAGCTTGTAGGCGGAACATTCGACCGGAAATGTATGATTGCAGAGTCGTACAGTTTCGATGCTCCGTTGAATCTTCTTTGAACATTCGACTGACACCATAAGCCTTCAATGACAGATTCGACCTTAATTAATTCAGATTTTCGGACGAATGCAATTTCTAACGAAAAACGAAATAAATAAAAACGAATTTCGGGAGTAACTAAATAAATTTATTTTTCTAACGAAAACGAAATTCCGAAACGAAATATTTCAGTGTGCACATGTCTAATAAATAGTATAAGCTAATGCTCTGTAATTATTCTAACATCATTAAATGTACTTTTTTATGCAAGCAGTGTAAATACCTGAGTTTGTCTTGGTATCAGCCTCTTGTTGTACAGCAAAACTCAAAGAGGGTGAGGGAGAACCAGCACAGGGACCCAGTCAGGTGTGCTGCAATGCAAGGAGTCATGCTGATAGAAGTAGGGTTGCCACCTGTCCAGGATTCACCCGGACAGTTCGGGTTTTGAATCATGTGTCCAGGTTTCAGTCCTCCTGAAACCAGGACACAATATTCAGACAGGAATGTGGCTCAGAACAGGGCCTGACAGGAGGGTGAGGGGGCACTATGCATGCCACATTACTGTTTTCTTTGGAGCCCACAAAGGTGTCGCAGGTCTATTACAATCCTCTAGTCACTAGTGTTTTCCCCCCCCCAAAAAAATAAAAAATTAAAGTGTTCGTGTTTGGCTTGAAGAAAAAGTGGCAACCCTAGATAGAAGATGAGCGCAGAGTGGCGGGGTATTGGGCTCATCCGTATGCTCCGTCTCCTTTCATTGTCCATGGTTAGGAGGAGACCTGTAAGTGAAAGTGAAACTGCAGCAGAGAAAGATCAAGTCCCTTTCCTTGCCAGACAGGGCTGTGCTGGGTGGCACAGCTGTGTAAATCTCAGTATTAGATGGACAGAAATGCTAATCCTTTGGCAAGTAAAATAGTTGTCACATATGTATTTAAACTTTGTGTTTAGCTGTTTGCCTGGAGTTCAGCTTTAGCTTAAAATTAGAAAAGCAAAAATGTCTGTGCTCTTCCTAAACCCCCTCCTCCCAAGCTGTTACTTAAATATCTTAATGATATTATAAAGTATTTCATGCAACACACAGCACTAGAGCGATAACTTTAAATGAGTAAATTGAATGTAAATGTGACATAAAGGTGTAATTTTTCCTATTTGACAACTTACAATTTCTGCCTTCCCATCCTGATGTTCTCATACAGATGTTCCAGTTCACCTTCATATTCAGAACTTGTCAGCAGATTTATGTCCCAAGCCTCAGTCTCCCGTCAGGCATGAAATCTCTCTGCAGGTTCTACATATCAGGATATGAAATGAATGCTCATTTAGTATCATCTGTGCAGGGGAATCAATGCGTAGAGCCTTGCTGACCCAGCGGCTACATCACAATGTCAATAATTATTATTATCCCACATCAATGAGGGGGGAAAGGCAGGCTGGCATTGTGCTATCATTTACAATTTCAAAACTTATATAGATTATTCTCCGAAGTGTATCTGGAGATTCATTCTAAGGTAGGGTGACCAGTCATCCCCGGTTTCAGGGGACAGTCCCCGGATTGAGGACACTGTCCCCAGACCAAATCTGTCCCCGGATTGGATTTGAACAGGGGATGGAACAATTTCAAAGACAGTCAGTGCAGAATTAAAAAATAAAAATAAAAATCGGAATTACACACCGCCGCTCCTACTAGCTTAGGGGGGTGTATTTTTTTCATTATCTGTGCCCCTTTCTGATGATGATGTGCTGGTCGGAGCGGAGGGAATATTTCTTCAGTTTGAGGCGCATACCCATTCAGCTCCGCTCGCATGTTCTTCTGCTTTGGCTCAAGTCCCAACCAGCCACCTGCCGGCTTATCTCCTTGCCTTCCCTGACGGAGTGATCTTCCTCCGCTCCCCACCCAGTAGTAGCCGGGGCCCGGAGAGGACGGCCTCGTACACACGACCGATTTTCTCGGCAAGAACCAGCAAGAAACTTGCTAGCAGAGAGGTCTTGCCGAGTAAATCGGTCGTGTGTACGCTGCTAGCGGGTTTCTCGTCGAGAAAACCGACAAGAAACCTCGACGAGAAAATAGAGAACCTGCTCTCTATTTTCTCGTCGAGATTCTCCTCGGCATGTTTCTCGACGAGAAAAGTGAGTGTGTGTACACTTACCTGTCCGCCCGGAAGCCCGCGCATGTTCGAAATGAATTTGACGCATGCGCGGTAGCTTCCTAGGCATACGTAGGGTATACCAAGATGGCGGCGACGGCATCGAATGTGACGAGCGCATGCTCGACGTAGTCGATGACGTCACCGCGTACACTCCTTTCAAAGAACCGCGGGTTCTTTGAAACGAGCGTGTGTCCAAGAATCTCGTCGAAAAAAACGACATGTTTTTTTCAACGAGAATCTCGGCCGTGTGTACGAGGCCGAAGACTTGACAGGCTGTGAGACGGGCGGCGATGGGCAGAGAGTCGCTGATTGCCGCCATTACTAGCAAAAAAAAAAATATGTCCCCGGATTTAATTTTAAAAATCTGGTCACCTTATTCTAAGGGGATCTTTCAAGACAGAAATGCTGCTATTTCTAACTTAGTAGTAAAGGTGCTGTGACAGACCCCAACGGGACAGGGGCTTTTGGAGGGGAGCAGGGCCGTCTTTAAAATTGATTGGACCCTGGGCAAAATATTTTCTTGGGCCCTCCCGAATCCACTTATAAACTATTTTCTGGCAGTGCGTGCTCAAGGGGCAGCTCATTTGGGCCCCACAACAATGTCTGGGCCCGGGGCAGCTGCCCCTATTGCCCTGCATTAAAAACGGCCCTGGAGGGGACTAGGGGCTAGCCTTCTACCCACTGATTATGGCCCATGGAGGAGGCTGGAGATCTTCTTCTTCCAGTCAGATCATGGAAAAGAGCTCAGTTCAGCCTTTGATCCCATGGAGAGAGCAGATCATTCTCTAATGATGGACAACAATGTGATGAACACTGAGAACAAGGCTTGGAATAATTCTCTGATTAAGGACAATAAAGCTTCCTTTCTGGAGTGGATGGAAGGGTGTAATATTAACCACCTCCTGCCCACCGTATAGGCAAATGATGGCGGCAGGGCGGTTCTATTGTTCTGGGACAACGTCATATGACGTCATCCCACTTTTGCCGCACAGCGATCGGCGGCGCGCTGTGTCTCTGGGACATCCCAGCTGTGAGTGTGGGCGGGAGGGGGCGGGGGAAGGAGCTCAGCTGCGGCCAGCCAGGGGGGACATAACAACTCACCCCGGCATCCCCTAAATCCAGCCCTGTGCCTCTCACCTAGCAGCTGAAAGCCGGCGGGAGCAAGATGGAGAGAAACCAGCTTTGAGTTGCTGGGTGAGAGACACTGTCATTCTTTATTCTCTGCTCCACCGATCCTCCTGCTGTCCGGGCCCCCCTGTGTGCCCGGACCCCCTACAGGAGGGCTGGTGGTCCCCCCTATCAGCAGCCCTGATAGCTGATTACATGTAGACAAGGAAATGCCCGTTATCAGCTTTCCTCTCCTCCCACTGACAGCGTGTGAGGAGAGGAGAGCCGGTAACTGGCATTTCCTCACGGGAGACCTGCGCAGATAATTCTTTTCAGGCTGAAAGATGGCAGCACAAGTGTATTGTGACCTTCTTTTTGGTTAAAGAGGTCATGGCGTTCTGGTGAGCGGATATTTTATATGAACACATTGGGTGTTGATGGAAGTTTACAAACGGTGAAGGATAACTGCACATTTTGATTGAACATTCATGTTTCTGTTTGAAATATTCACTGAAGAACATGGACTATATGTTTTTTTAGAATCACTGTGGTTCACATATATGTTGTCGTTTTCATGTACCATTGCAATTGTTCACTTATTGGTTTATATAACAATTTATTTAATTCACAACCACCGCGCCCCCTACTATCACCAAACCTTTTTTGCACAGATAATCAGGGCATTGATTATCAGCGCAGCCCCAA
This sequence comes from Rana muscosa, assembly GCA_029206835.1. Lineage (NCBI taxonomy): Eukaryota > Metazoa > Chordata > Amphibia > Anura > Ranidae > Rana > Rana muscosa. Next base: position 1,193,025,321 of record CM055116.1, on the reverse strand, counting down.
CAGTTCCCATCAGTGATGCCACTCAGTGCACATCAGTGATGCCAGTCAGTGCCCAGCAGTGTTGCCAATCAGTGCCCATCAGTGATGCCATTCAGTGCTGCCTTTCAGTGCCAATCAGTGCCTGCTCATCAGTGCCACCCATCAGTGCTGCCAATCAGTGCCGCCACTCAGTGCCCATCTGTGCCGCCTATTAGTGCCACCTATCAGTGCTGCATATTAGTGCCACCTCATCAGTGCCCTTTAGTGCCCATCAGAGCAGCATCATCAGCGCACATCGGCGAAGAAGAAAAATTACATATTTACAAAAAATTTAAACAGAAACGAATGTAGCGGCCTCACCCCTCTCCCTTGCTTTATCGGTTACATGGCTGTTGTCTAGGGGTACCTGGGAGAGAGAGATGAGACACACCACGGCCCATGTCCTCCCGTAGCTAAGAGGTGAAGGCCAGAAGATTGGGCTTTTGTGTAGGTGTCCTAGAGTCAAGTCCAGTCCTTCGTCCCTGACTCCTTTGCTTAGTAACCCAAGTTTCACACAGTGAATAGGTACAACTCAGTTTTATTCTTCTTGCCAAGCAATAAAACAATCTTTCTCCTTTGGAAAATGGGGGACAGATCGAGACACAATCCTTTCCCTTCTTGCTGCTGCCCACTGTGCTGTCACCAGTGGTGGATAGTCACTGCCACTGACTAGGTAATATAGAATATGAATTACCTTCGCTCACTTTGCCCCTGTCAGAGGAAGAAATCCGTCCAAGGGAAAAATGGAGGCCTCTCCATCACCAGCGATGCTGCGCCGGACTCTTCGGAGAAGTTACTGCGCACCAGTCCTCACAAACTCAGACACGGGCACCCAAGGCGTTAGGGCCCCCTCGGATTCCTCCACCCTCGCGGAACTCTGTCGAAGGTACTGAGCCCCAGGCATCCGCCATAGTACCTCACCCCAGGCTAAAGGTGCCTGAGATGGACTCCATCTCCGCTCCAGCTAGGCCAAGGGCGCCTAGGCCTGGAACCCCGGAACGCCAGCACCCAAGCTGAAGGTGCCTGGGCGCGGCCACGTCCTCCGACTCTCTCCCCAAGGTCAGGGCGTCCGCCCCTTTTATGACCTCTCCCTTTGCGCCACAGCAGGTTCCCCACCCCGCCGTACCAGCTCCAGGGGAGGACAAAAAGGCACGGTTTTCGGTGTGAGTTCAGCTCCGGCCCAAGGCAACAGCGCCACCCAGGGACCCCAAGGAACCTCACACCACCAGAGTCCTCACATAATTCAAATACCCGCTACACTCTCCCCCTGGTGATTTGACACTGGTCCCCAGTGTCTGGTACAAACCTATACCCCACGAAGGGTGGTGTCATAAGTTCAGCCCAGAAACCAAACTACACAAATTAGTCCCGAATTGTGCCAAGACCTGAATGGGAAAGGGAAAACTTAAAACAATATAACTATAAAACTTTTCCAATAGAATACTTTAAATATCTCACACATTTACATTCCTCCCTCCCTCTGAGTATCTAAGGATCACCCATTCTCAATAGTCTTGACAGACGAGTCTCCTGCAGAGGGAAAGAAAAGAAAAATACATCCTATCAACATGTGTGTTTGCTTGGAATGAATGAGTCTATCCTAGGAGAAACCCATTCACTCCAATAAGTGCTGCATAATGAAAAAAACAAAAACAAACAATCGTTGCGCAACACTGCCACCTGGTGACAGTGCCGCGGTCAAGACACTCATCAATTCCAGATGAACTTTCCTCTTGAACATTTTCTCTGTGGCCCTGCACTACCTAAAACTCACTCAAGTCACTGATTTCTTTTGAGCGCAAGGAGAAGGAGGGAGAACAAACAAAACCATCTCCCATATCTCCAACAAGTAGAACTACCCAAATACAAAAAAACTAGTTGCACAGTCCCTGTGTTCCGGCAAAGGCACTCCGGAAAGTTCAGTCATGAATAAAAAGAAAAGCACACAGGAGTCTTTGTCCCTCTCCTCTTTTTTTTCTTTTTACAGGTAAAACCTTGGATGAGGCAATGATATAGGCTTCAGACGATCATCAAAAGCCTCCACATGGTACTCAACACTCTTTTCTTCCTTGCGGCAGATCACCACTTTGTCCGCATGAATGTGTCTTCCCAGCATCCACTTAGCTTTACAGTACTGAAACTTCTTGGTGACCGTTGGTGAACAGGAAAGGTACCGCCGTGCTTGCTATACTTTCAGTTCGTCCCACACAAAGGTATCATACCATCTTTGCCGAAAGACCTCCACCTCATAGAGCAGTTCCCAAGGCAGATACGGGTATTCCCACCCATACTCCTGAGCAACCTTCTGGCCAAAGAGACGCTGCAGCCTTGACAAAGGTGGCATAGTAGCTCGGTCTCCTTCTCCAGGTGGAACAATCGCTTCTGGGTGGCGAGGTGCGTTCACCACCTCGGTAGACCTGGGCCTAGGAGCCCGCAGTGATCAACGTTGCACTCCCGCAACAAAAGCAGGTGAAATGGATGTTGAATCCAGAAGGGGAACTTCAGACAGAGGACCAGCTTCTTCCCTTGGCTCCGAGACCTCTACCCGAGGTGTACTATCTCCAGTAGACATGGGCAGGTCCCTTGTAACACAGGACGAGGGTAGCTTCATCTTGTCCCATCCCTTCTGTTAGAAGATTTTGTCTATCTCCCCATCATCGCCATTGTCAGACAATGAATCCAGGTCAGAGGTGTCGTAGTACTCAGCGGGCAGATAATTCCCAGTCACGGAACTATCCCCCTGGACGGCCTCTACCGACTGTGGGCTACCGCCACTTTCTACCACACAGACAGTCCCAACCCCTGGCTCACCTGGGCCTTTAGAAGAACAGGGATGTCCAGGACTTTTCCTACCGGAGCCATCCAGGCCAGGCAAGCGGTGGGGCGAAGCTCTTCCACGACCACACGAGGCCATCACTAGGCCGACTTTTCTCTTCGGTGGTCGGAGCAGGGAGCTGCTGGTGACCGAGGCAGCATCCTCGGATTTTTCTCTTTTTACCTCTGTTTGGGCAGTCCCTTCGCCCGGATCAGTGCGCACAGGGAACGCACCAGCATCGATCTCTCCCTCCGGAGTGGCAGTCCCTGTGAGGTAGTTGAGGTGGAAAGCCTGAGGCTTTTCTGTGGATGGTTCCACCTCGAAGAGGAATTCTTTGCAGACCTCACAGCGCCCAAATGGCTTCAGCTGGACCACCAGTCCCGAACAGCCGGGACAGATCACACCGAGGGCCTCCATGTCTCTGCAGGTAAAGAGAGCCAATCGCCCCCGGGGCCTTAGTCTTATCCCCGTATCCATAATCGGAGCAGCCAGAGAAGACATATCCGCGAAGGAAGGAACGGAAATCCACGGAGCACTTGAAGCCATCCTCTCTCTTTGCTGCTCCATTGCGCACTGACCCACCCGCGCCGGAATCTCCACGTGCGTACGTCCACGTGGCCGGACTCCTCCCACCTTCTGCACTTGTTCACTGGCTTTTCCCTTGCCCCGCCCACGAACTACGCAGTTGTGGGTTGCCTCATGGCGCGTTGGCCAATATGGCCGACCTACTCGGAATTCCTCCGGGCAGCAAAGTTCAAATTCAGACACCATACACATATCCCGGATACGATGCCCCCACGTGTAGTGGCCTCACCCCTCTCCCTTGCTTTATCGGTTACATGGCTGTTGTCTAGGGGTTAATAAAAAAAGTAGCGCTGGCAAATTAGGGAAAAACAAATAAATGTCTCTCTACATATATAGTGAAAAAATAAATAAATATCACACCAAAAAGGATGTGTGTGTATTCACTACAAAATCCATAAAAATCAACATGTGTAATTGTGAGAGTAGCGTACTCCCCATATTGCTTTGTTTTTATTTCATCTATGTGATCACTTTTTATGTTAAACTTTTTGTGGTTTTATTCCAATAAAACCGTATACTACCTTTTTTGATCTGCACCATTGGAGCCTTGTCTCTTTTTTTCCTGCATGGGATCCGGAGAGAGCTTATCTGGAGTTACTCTACATTATCCAGTTACCCTTTCTTGGGGTCTTTGGTGGTCGAATTTCTCTTACATGAAATAGGGTGATACCCTAGGAGTCCAGGTTCATCCCATCCATCCGGGATATCCATCCAAGGTTTTGAATCCGAGGATTGTCGAGTTCCAACGGCCAAGATTCCAACACCATAGGAGTCACCAGACAAGCCGATCGGTCCTGAGGTTGGATTTCCCATGCTTACATGATCTGCTGCCATGGGTAGGCAGATCCACGGACTCTGGTAAGAGTGTTTCATCTATTTCCTATAGTCGGAAGATGTTTTTTCCTTGATGACCTGCAGTCTACATGTCCTCCTTTTCATTGTGCCTTCACGGGTTATTTTGATGGACACTTTGTATATGTGTTTTTCTCACGATTACACATGTTGATTTTTATGGATTTTGTAGTGAATACACACACATCCTTTTTGGTGTGATATTTATTTATTTTTTCACTATATATGTAGAGAGACATTTATTTGTTTTTCCCTAATTTGCCAGCGCTACTTTTTTTATTAATATCTTGTTTACAATTTTTGTCACATTGGTGTGTAGCAGCTTTTTGTTTATTTTTTCTTCCTTATTAGTTTTTGCACTTAGCGCAATATTTTTTTCATTTTTTCACTGTTGTCTAGGGGTACCTGGGAGAGAGAGATGAGACACACCACGGCCCATGTCCTCCCGTAGCTAAGAGGTGAAGGCCAGAAGATTGGGCTTTTGTGTAGGTGTCCTAGAGTCAAGTCCAGTCCTTCGTCCCTGACTCCTTTGCTTAGTAACCCAAGTTCCACACAGTGAATAGGTACAACTCAGTTTTATTCTTCTTGCCAAGCAATAAAAAAAATTTCTCCTTTGGAAAATGGGGGACAGATCGAGGCACAATCCTTTCCCTTCTTGCTGCTGCCCACTGTGCTGTCACCAGTGGTGGATAGTCACTGCCACTGACTAGGTAATATAGAATATGAATTACCTTCGCTCACTTTGCCCCTGTCAGAGGAAGAAATCCGTCCAAGGGAGAAATGGAGGCCTCTCCGTCACCAGCGATGCTGCGCCGGACTCTGAGAAGTTACTGCGCACCAGTCCTCACGAACTCAGACACGGGCGCCCAAGGCGTTAGGGCCCCCTCAGATTCCTCCACCCTCGCGGAACTCAGTCGAAGGTACTGAGCCCCAGGCATCCGCCATAGTACCTCACCCCAGGCTAAAGGTGCCTGAGATGGACTCCATCTCCGCTCCAGCTAGGCTAAGGGCGCCTAGGCCTGGAACCCTGGAACGCCAGCACCCAAGCTGAAGGTGCCTGGGCGCGGCCACGTCCTCCGACTCTCTCCCCAAGGTCAGGGCGTCCGCCCCTTTTATGACCTCTCCCTTTGCGCCACAGCGGGCTCCCCGCCCCGCCGTACCAGCTCCAGGGGAGGACAAAAAGGCACGGTTTTCGGTGTGAGTTCAGCTCCGGCCCAAGGCATCAGCACCACCCAGGGACCCCAAGGAACCTCACACCACCAGAGTCCTCACATAATTCAAATACCCGCTACACTAAGAAAAAAAAATCTAAATTTTCGGTGTTTTTAACTTTTTTTAATCAAAAAATAAAAACCCCAGTGGCCGTTGAATACCACCAAAAAGAACGCTCTATCTGTCTCAAAAAAATGATAAAATTGTCATATGGGTACAGCGCTGCATGACCACGCAATTGTCATTGAAAGTGCGACAGCACTGAAAGCTGAAAATTGGCCTTGGCAGGATAGGGGTAAAAGTGCCCAGTATTGAAATTGTTAATCTTGTACAGGATAATGGTCAAAAGAAAAAATGGTGGCCCTCCTGCAGACTGAGTTGGAGAAGCTCCTCCACTTGTGACAGAAATATTTATCAACGATCTCCTTCAAGAAATCTATGAAGATACATTTATTCCACTTTTCCAGACTGCTAGAACATTGTATGAGTTTTGTCTTATGGCGATTTGTCTAGAGCAGGGGTCTCCGAACTTTTAAAACAAAGGGCCAGTTTATTGTCCTTTAGACTTTAGGAGGGCCGGATTGTGTCCCAGGTCCAGCATTAGTGACAATAAATATGGCCCCAGGGTTGGTGGTCAATAGGAGGAGGAGGAGTAATGCCCTTATTAGTAGGAGGAATAGTATCCCATGATTGGTAGTGGTGGAAGACACAGTGCCCTATTGTTGGTGTCAGTGGGAGGAATAGTGTCCCAAGGGCCGGATAAAGGCTAGCAAAGGGCCACATCTGGCCATCGGGTATGCAGTTTGGAGACCCCTGGTCTAGAGGATAGATTACTCAAGTGAAAGCTGAGATTTGGACAGCCTTAGGTCTTCTTTCTGGGGAACTGGTGCTGAACTGTCTGGGCAAGCACTGACCTGAGTCACCTAGGCTTGTCTAGGTGACTATTTGTTAATTAGCTTACTGTTTAATTAGATCACTGTTAGCTGGTCATTAGATGTACTGATGATATTACTGTTTAAAGTTTGCATTGTTTAGGATAATGTGATCAAGCTCTTACCTGAGTTTGTGTGGTATATATTCTGTGTAAGTTTTAAATAAAAAGTGCCAGTGTGCACCTAAGCTTGAGCAAACTAGCCTAGGTGCAAAGCTAAAAAAAAGATTTGCAGGAAGAACATTTAAAAAAAAAAATGACTGGGAGGGGGCAACCGTTAGGTGGATGGTGGGTCAAAATTAGAAATGGGCATTCCTCTTTACTTATATAGCAAATCTGAACATTTTAAAATATAACCTGGAGTTTTGATTAAACAGCCCCTCCTTAGACTCCATTCACACAGGGGCAACACGACTTCCAGTGCGACTTTGGGAGGCAACTTGGACACGACTTGAGTATGAATCACAGCACGACTTGGGGCGACTTCAGTGGGACTTGAAGTCACCTCCAGGACAGGGGACTTTGCCAGTGGCCAATCAAAGACTAATCAGCTCTGTGGGAGGGAGGAGGGAGGGGTTTGCCGAGAAAACGATTTGTATTTCCTGTAAAGTTGCTTCAGTTAAGACAGGGGATCCGACTTGGAGGCGACTTCCATTGAAATCAATGGGTACAAGTCGCCTAGAAGTCGGATTAAAGTAGTACAGGTACCTTTTCTGAAGTCGGAGCGACTGCAGTAGTGTGCATTAAGACGGATCTATTCACTTACATTGATTTTTTCATGTAGTGCAACTTGAGGCGACTAGGGGCGACTTGAAGTCGGATCCAAAGTTGCCCCTGTGTGAATGGGCTCTTACTGTATTTTCTCAAAACATAATTAAATATTTAATTCTGCGTAATTAAAATATTTAGTTCTTTTCTATTTGCAGATATTAAATGTCAGTGAAGCATGTAATGTATTCTCACAATTTATTCCCTCAGATTCAATTATTTGAAATTAAACTAAATCAATGTCATTTGTCAGACTTTTGCCAAATAAACATTATTTATTTTTTTAATAGAAAGTAATAAAACTTGTTCATGTGAAATAATTAATGTGAGTGAGTCAAGACAAAAATAGGTTTAAATGATTAAATATGTAGTGTTAAAATATACATCTTTCCCATGCATGCAGTCTGATAACCTTCTCGCTTCCAAAGCCGTTTTTGAGTTTTTTGCGAACATGTTTAAAACATTTTTTTTAGCCCTTAAGATGATGTAAAACCCCTAATCATTATATATTTTCTGAAAGCAGACTCTCTATAGAATAAAATAGTGGTAGTTCCAATTATTTATGTCACACGATATTACTGCCGAATTTCAGCAAAATCACACTAAAGTGAATTCTAGGGCAATTCTAGGGCATTCTAGGGCGTGCGCAGATATGTAACATGTGTATCGCAATCAACGTTTTCACGCATAGGCGCCCCCCGAGGGGAGGATATTATGTGCTTGGGTGTAACTTTATTTTCTTTGCAAAAAAATTATAATGATAATTTTTTTTTTCATTGTGTCCGCTTTTCTACCCCCCCAGCCACCAATACTCATGTCGGTCCCAGGCCCACATATGGGCAAGAGGGGTGCCGGTACTGGAGGTGTGTGAGCAATCTGGCGGAAGTGCGCCGCCCGAATGCTTTCACTTGACAGCCAGGAGTCTGCCTGTCAGTTTACAGTCCATATTCCCATCACACACATTCCTGGAATAAGCTCTTAGAGTATTGGGTGCTGTAGCGACAGCCAGCTGGATACTGGAACCTGTGTGATATGTAGATATTCGCCAGCTCACCAAGGATCATCAATTTCGTCCAATCGTTTTTTTATTCAAAGAATGATTACAGCCATCGGATTGTGTGTAAAACCCCTCGCTGTCAGGTCAGTATGACGTACGGACCTGGCAGAAAAAGGGTTAAATCAGTATTAAACCTAAAAACAAAAAAACTAATTATCATATTGCAGCTTACCAATTCATAAATGTGGTGGCTGCTTTCGATTTTATAAGCTTCTTTTCTTTGGATAATATGCTGACTATTGCTTGACTATAAGTAGGTGGGATTTGTGGTACCGGGAGAGTTGGACTCCAATGGATACTACACAGACTACTATACCCACAGTGCAACTGGACATCCATCGTGCATTACCCGGCGCAAGGTCTGCTGGGGATGGATTATTTAAGGGGAGGAGGAGCAACGCGTGGTCTCTTTGGACATCGCCTGCCCAGCAACTTGGAACCTGTGTTGGGGCCTATCGTGTTAGTCTAGGCCGGAGAGTCTGGGCCTACCGAGCCTGGAAAAGCCTGCTTGCCAGAGAAGGAGAGTGCCTTTATCCAGAGAACTTACTGACATCTTGGAGCATCCAAGAGTCGAGTCACCTTCACTTTCCCCATCGGTTGTCCGGAAGATCGGAGATTACGGGTGACCGGGAGTTCGTGTGCTGGAGTTTAGCAGCAGGATCGGTTAAACGGATTGGTCCGGTCGGGTGAGAGCACTTTCTCAGGATTCTTAACTGTTTGCTAGGCCTGAGACCCCTTCACATAGGGCACGCCGCCGATACAGCAGTGTGTTGCGCAGTTAGAGTTGGCGTCTTATTGCCCGTGACTTTAGGCCCTAAACTATAGCAGGATCACAGCTAACCCCCTGGATTACAAATATAAAAGTGCACCAACGTTGCTAGCGAAGATCCCTTCTATCAGAATAACTGTGTGTTTGAGACAGTCAGGCCTGACTGTAACTCACGGAGACATTGTTTGGGCGCCATACTGCCCACGAGGGGGAAGCTCGCGAGCGTAGTTCTTCTAAAGACATTTAGAGTGTATAAGATTTGCATATCTCGATTTTGGGTTACATTGTGCATAACTTTGACTTTGCAGGGCCCTGCATATGTAAATGCCTATCTGTTAACCTAACCTTTCCCTACCTAGTAAAGATACTTTATGGTTAACTGTGTGGGGTATTAACTGTTCCAGAGAGAGACGGTCAACACAGGTACTTTAGTTCTTAACGGTGAATGTATGCTTTATTGTGGTATTCATTGTTAGTATGTTCCACAATCTCATTTGTTTAACCGCTGTGCCAGTGGAGGGTCAGAGCCAGTTCTTTCGGGGTTGACAGCAGTAAGGTACAGGCCCAAAATAATACCAGCAGCTCTCTTAAATGGGGGTAATTTTATCTATACATATATACGTGTAGCGCTACCCCCAGTTAAGAGAGCCGCTGGATTTGTTTCGGGCCCTGTGTACAGCACCGGCAACCCCCGGCAATCTACTCCCTGGTATCACTATCTAACAGTATATGCCCACAATCTATCTGTATTGCAAGGGTAACCTCTTTGCATGAATATAACACACTGGTAGCAAGTGATAAAGTATAACGTTTCTTTACTTTGAATAAAAGGGCACGAGGTTAACACATAACACATATATGTCTGCAGAGCCCTGCAGCAGAAAGTATAATACAGGCGATTGTCCGCCAAGCGCAGCTATCTCTATCTATGCGCCCTTATGGTTCTTTTTCGTACATCACGGGACACCGAGCGACTTAGTCATTACTAATGGGTTATATAGTTTACCTTCAGGTGCTGGCACTGGCAACTTCCAAACCGGAAGTACCCTCCCCTATATAAGCCCCTCCCATCCGGGAGCACCTCAGTTTTTTGCCAGTGTCTAAGGTGTTGGCCAAAGAGTAACATGTGTTTTCCTGGGCTTGCGTACAGGTTCTTTTACGGGCCTTAGTAAGCTGTTCCTGATCCCACCAAAAAAGCTTCATAGCTAAACGGTCGGTACCCAGGCCTTGCAACAGAAGAGCAAGGTTTTGCCTGTAATGCCTCTCTTAGGAGGGCTGGACCCTGGGATCCAGAGCTCTGGTCATACCCACGACCAAGATGTTTTCTGTGCAGGGTGCTATACAGGTTCAGGGGAGTGGAATCCTTGGGAACCCGGTCCCTGAAGGTTTAATTACAATGCCTGCCGTGATAGGTGAAGTTTGGGCTTCTGTGGACCAAACAGAGTCCTGCGGCGGGGAACAGGTAAGTGGGGGCCCCCAGGAACTTGGTTCTATTGGGGGACCCCCAAGCCTAATTTGTCTTTCTGTCTGTTACCTAATGGTATTCCCGCTAATATCTGTGTATGCCTGTAACTACTGAAAAATGTAAAATTTTAATAGTAGTCAAGAAAAAAAAAAAAAAGAGGACCGCGGTACCTGTGTTAAACCACTAGAGGCCGCTGTGGTCCATTTTTTCTTGTCATGTGGATCTTTGGTTTTCTCAAGTCAAAAGATCCAGGCAGTTGGTAAGTTCTCTGTGGGAATCCACTTCCTCTGCCCTGTTGCTGCGCTCATCCACCGCACAGGCCCTCCGGCAAAAAGGGCCCTGGCTCCTAGTCCCTGCTTGGTTTTCGAAAAGGGTGCCAATGGCGCACGGGCGCATGCACGCGCCTCCTATGAAAAAAAAGGGGCGGGGCGGGTGGATGACGCTCGATGCGCGCCGCGGCGCTTCTGCGCATGTGCAGGCGTCCCAGCATGTATAAAAGACACAGTACAAGTGTCAGCTGGATGCAAACAGAGCTAGCAACAAACAGTGGCACACAGAGGCGGTTGATGCAGGCATCCCCATAGAAAGGCACTTTAGTGGACACCAGCTGGTATATAGCAGCAACTGTGTTAGACTATTACCAGCAAAATTGGTGTATGACGACGGGAATACCTCAGCTTTGTGCTTAAAGGATATGTCGTCCAGACGCTCCGGAAATAAGTCTTCCAGGAAGCCAAAGGGGTCTCCATCGGGCTCTGAGGATATTGGGCATGCTTATACTGCACCAATCTCCCCTGAGAATTCAGAGGTCAGTAGCCGTAGGAACCCCGCAGGAGTGCCTGGTGCTGCGGCTGTCCCCAGTCCACCTGCTCCTGTATATATAACAGAGGAGGTTTTATCCTCAACTCTGGGAGGATTGGAAGAGAGATTAACAGCATTGATCGCTGCTTCCCTGTCACAGGGAAAGCACGTCCGATCTCCGTCTCCTCCTTCAGAGTGCCTGTTAGTGGAGGAACAGCCCCACACAGAGATCGACCTACCTGAAGGGGATCAGGATGAGGTTGATTCAGTTATGGAGGAATCAACAGTGGAAGAACCTTTCTCAGCATCTCAGGCTGAAAGATTATGGGTTCAGTCTCTGACTAACATGGTCCGATCAGCATTTAAAATGCCTCTGGCGGAACCATCAACCACTACGGTTTCCTCGCTGGGGTCGCTGAAAGCTCCCCAGGCTGTCTGTTCCTTCCCAATCCACCCTTTATTGGAAGGGCTTATTTACCAGGATTGGGAGCATCCTGATAAAATATTTACTCCCCCCAAGAGATTTCCGGTGATCTATCCCATGGAGGATAAGTTCATAAAAAAATGGAGGGTCCCTACAGTGGACGCAGCCATCTCTTCTGTGAACAAATCACTGACATGTCCAGTAGATAATGTTCCAATGTTCAAAGACCCAATAGATAAAAAATTGGAGTCTTTACTAAAATCTGCTTTCTCTACAGCAAGCATGGTGACACAACCTGCGGTAGCAGCGATTGGAGTCTGCCAAGCGGTGAAAGATCAGTTGAAACAAGTCTTAAGGGACTTACCAGATCAGCAGGCTCTTGCCCTAGCTGACCTGCCTAGAGCCTTGTGTTTTGCGGTGGACGCCATAAAGGATACAATCCAACAGGCCTCCCGCTTTACGCTGTCTGTAGTACATATGCGTAGGCTTCTATGGCTCAAAAACTGGTCTGCTGAAGCTCCCTGTAAGAAATTGCTGGTTAGCTTCCCATTTCATGGAGAACGCTTATTTGGAGAAGATCTGGACAAATATATCCAGAAAATTTCTGCCGGTAAAAGTTCACTCTTACCGGTTAAGAACAAGAGTAGAAGTCCTTCTTTTAAGAGGCCTACTTCTCCAGTCCCTGGCACATCGGCTGTGAAACAGTTCCAACGGCCTCCGCGGTCAAATTCAGGGGGCAGAAATCAGGGACAATCACAGGGTAACAAGAAACCCTGGGTCAAGAGAGGTACAAAACCTCCCCCCAAGTCATGAAGGGTTGCCCCCACTCAATCGGGTGGGGGGAAGACTTCAGTTGTTCACAGAGACCTGGCGGGACACCATCAGAGACAGATGGGTGCTCTCCGCAGTAAGTCTGGGATACAAGCTGGAGTTAAAAGACACTCCTCCTGCCCAATTTATGAGGTCAAACGTGCCAAGCGATCCCCAGAAGAGAGGATCCCTCCTTCTGGCACTAGAACAACTATTGCTCCAAGGTGTAATCATGAAGGTTCCCCTGGAAGAAAGCGGGTTCGGGTTTTACTCGAACCTTTTCACAGTCCCCAAACCAAATGGGGACGTGAGGCCCATGATATATCTAAAAGGGCTAAACAAGTTCCTAAATATCAGGACTTTTCGGATGGAGTCGATCCGATCGGTGGCCACCGCCCTACGAGGGCAGGAATGGTTAGCCTCGATCGACATAAGGGATGCTTATCTGCATATTCCCATCTTTCCGGCCCACCAGAAATTTCTACGCTTTGCAGTAGAAGGGCGCCATTTTCAGTTCAGAGCCTTACCTTTCGGTCTGGCCACAGCACCACGAGTGTTCACAAAAATTCTGGCCCCACTATTGGCCAATCTAAGAACACAAGGTGTAACGATAATGGCATATCTAGACGACCTGCTACTAATAGACCACTCAGTGGAAAAGCTGGAAGTAGCTATTCACAAGACAATCAAGTATCTGGAATATCACGGTTGGATTATCAACCGGGACAAGTCAGCTCTAAGACCAGTCAGAAGTCTGGAATACTTAGGGCTAAGGCTGGATTCAAATCAGAGAAAGATTTTCTTACCTCCAGAAAAGGTGTCGTCTTTAAAAGATTTGACCCACTTAGTGGGTACAAAAAGAAAACCATCCATACGCCTGTGCATGAGGCTGCTGGGAAAAATGGTGGCTTCATTCGAAGCAGTACCCAACGGTCAATTCCATTCAAGGAACTTGCAGAGGGCCATACTGTCAGCCTGGAACAAAAAAGTTCAGGCTTTAGACTTACCAATGTCCCTGTCCCCTTCCATTCGCAAGAGCCTGCATTGGTGGTTGGTGCCCCAGAATCTGGAAAAAGGGAAACCCTTCAGTCCGGTTTCTTGGAAGGTGGTCACTACAGATGCCAGCCTCATAGGCTGGGGGGCAGTACTGGAGCAATGGTCTCTCCAGGGCAAGTGGTCAGAAGCAGAGAAGGCCCTGCCCATCAATCTCTTAGAGATACGAGCAGCCCGGTATGCCCTAGTAGCATGGACATCCAAACTCCAAGGGTCCCCTGTCAGAATTCAATCAGACAATGCCACAGCAGTGGCATATATCAATCACCAGGGTGGCACCAGAAGTCATGCAGCCCAGAGGGAAGCGAATTGCATCCTGAAATGGGCAGAAAGATATGTCCCAGCCATATCCGCGGTTTTCATCCCAGGAGTGGAAAATTGGAAAGCGGACTTTTTAAGTCGCCAGCAATTATGCCCGGGGGAATGGTCTCTTCACCCCGAGGTTTTCCAGGCAATATGCCAGCGGTGGGGAACACCGGATGTAGATCTGCTAGCATCCAGATTCAACGCAAAAGTGGACAGATTTGTGTCTCGCACAAGGGATCCCCTAGCTTGCGGCTCGGATGCCCTAGTGTTCCCTTGGGATCAGTTCAAACTGATATATGCATTCCCACCGCCACAATTGTTACCGCGATTAATCCGCAGAATCAGGGTAGAAAAGAAACCAGTGATTCTGGTGGCTCCAGCATGGCCCCGAAGGGCATGGTACGCGGAGATTGTAAAAATGTCAGTGAGGAGTCCTTGGACCCTCCCACATCGTCCGGACCTGCTGTTGCAAGGACCGATATACCACCCTTCCTTACCAGCCCTAGGTTTGACGGCCTGGCTATTGAAGCCCACATTCTGAAAAAGAGAGGGCTCTCTAATCCTGTGGTATCTACCATGATCAATGCCAGGAAGCCGGTATCCAGGCAGATCTATTATAGGATCTGGAAGGCGTACATTACATGGTGTCAGGCCAAGAAATGGCATCCACGTAAGTACGTGATAGGTAGGATTTTGGACTTCCTACAGTGGGCTGTAGATAGGAAGCTGGCCTTGAGTACTATCAAGGGTCAGATTTCGGCCTTGTCAATATTTTTTCAAAGGCCCTTGGCTTCGCATTCACTAGTCAAAGCTTTCATACAAGGAGTGATGCGTATTAGCCCTCCGGTTAGTATTCCCATATGTCCATGGGACTTAAACCTGGTTCTGTCGGTTCTACAGAAACAACCGTTTGAACCATTGCAACACATTTCCTTGGTTCTTCTCACCAGGAAATTGATTTTCTTAGTAGCCATTTGTTCGGCTAGAAGAGTATCGGAATTAGCCGCCTTGTCCTGTAAGGAGCCATATCTGGTTGTCCATAAGGACAGAGTAGTATTACGTCCTCATCCAGCCTTTCTTCCTAAGGTGGTATCGAGGTTTCATTTGAACCAAGATGTGGTTCTTCCTTCTTTTTTCCCCAAACCTAGCTCGGTAGAGGAAAAGTTATTGCATTCTTTGGATGTAGTAAGAGCAGTTAAAGCTTATCTAAAAGCCACTGCTCAGATTCGCAGAACGGATACTTTGTTTATTCTGCCGGAAGGCCCTAGAAAGGGTCAGGCAGCATCAAAATCTACTTTAGCCAAGTGGATTCGACAGGTCATAATACAAGCCTATGGCTTGAGAAAGAGACCGCCTCCATTCAAAGTTAGGGCGCACTCCACAAGAGCAGTTGGAACTTCATGGGCAGTGCATCACCAGGCCTCCCTGGCTCAAGTCTGTAAGGCCGCAACATGGTCTTCAGTACACACGTTTACTAGATTCTACCAGGTAAACGTTAGAAGTCAGGAGGATGTCGCCTTTGGGCGCAGTGTGTTGCAGGCCGCAAAAGATCCTCATGCCTGATGGCGCCCAGCTTATGTATCCCTCCCCCTCATTTGGCATTGCTTTGGGACGTCCCATTAGTAATGACTAAGCTGGCTCCCTGCTGATGGTGGCTTGCATGTGGATTTTGTGAACATCAGTGGAATTTTGAACTACAGTGGAGAGTTAAAAACCAGGACTTTTGCTTTTAACTGCTTCTGCTTGCAAGTGTTGATTTATTTCTTTTTTTTTGTCCTTTATTTGATACGTTTATCAGTTTTAAAAATACTTCCCCCCCCCCCCCCCACTCCTTTCTCTGACACTTTTTAAACAGCTTTTTTTCTTTCTGCTAATTAAGGGGAGTGGTTAATTGTTCACAGGTGAGTATATAAGTGTCTGTACAAACTCCCTTAGGAGCTGGCTCCCTGCTGACGGTGGCTTGCATGTGGATTTTGTGAACATCAGTGGAATTTTGAACTACAGTGGAGAGTTAAAAACCAGGACTTTTGCTTTTAACTGCTTCTGCTTGCAAGTGTTGATTTATTTCTTTTTTTTTTGTCCTTTATTTGATACGTTTATCAGTTTTAAAAATACTTTCCCCCCCCCCCCCACTCCTTTCTCTGACACTTTTTAAACAGCTTTTTTTCTTTCTGCTAATTAAGGGGAGTGGTTAATTGTTCACAGGTGAGTATATAAGTGTCTGTACAAACTCCCTTAGGAGCTGGCTCCCTGCTGACGGTGGCTTGCATGTGGATTTTGTGAACATCAGTGGAATTTTGAACTACAGTGGAGAGTTAAAAACCAGGACTTTTGCTTTCAACTGCTTCTGCTTGCAAGTGTTGATTTATTTCTTTTTTTTTTTGTCCTTTATTTGATACGTTTATCAGTTTTAAAAATACTTCCCCCCCCCCCCCCCCCACTCCTTTCTCTGACACTTTTTAAACAGCTTTTTTTCTTTCTGCTAATTAAGGGGAGTGGTTAATTGTTCACAGGTGAGTATATAAGTGTCTGTACAAACTCCCTTAGGAGCTGGCTCCCTGCTGACGGTGGCTTGCATGTGGATTTTGTGAACATCAGTGGAATTTTGAACTACAGTGGAGAGTTAAAAACCAGGACTTTTGCTTTTAACTGCTTCTGCTTGCAAGTGTTGATTTATTTCTTTTTTTTTTGTCCTTTATTTGATACGTTTATCAGTTTTAAAAATACTTTCCCCCCCCCCCCCCACTCCTTTCTCTGACACTTTTTAAACAGCTTTTTTTCTTTCTGCTAATTAAGGGGAGTGGTTAATTGTTCACAGGTGAGTATATAAGTGTCTGTACAAACTCCCTTAGGAGCTGGCTCCCTGCTGACGGTGGCTTGCATGTGGATTTTGTGAACATCAGTGGAATTTTGAACTACAGTGGAGAGTTAAAAACCAGGACTTTTGCTTTTAACTGCTTCTGCTTGCAAGTGTTGATTTATTTCTTTTTTTTTTGTCCTTTATTTGATACGTTTATCAGTTTTAAAAATACTTTCCCCCCCCCCCCCCCACTCCTTTCTCTGACACTTTTTAAACAGCTTTTTTTCTTTCTGCTAATTAAGGGGAGTGGTTAATTGTTCACAGGTGAGTATATAAGTGTCTGTACAAACTCCCTTAGGAGCTGGCTCCCTGCTGACGGTGGCTTGCATGTGGATTTTGTGAACATCAGTGGAATTTTGAACTACAGTGGAGAGTTAAAAACCAGGACTTTTGCTTTTAACTGCTTCTGCTTGCAAGTGTTGATTTATTTCTTTTTTTTTTGTCCTTTATTTGATACGTTTATCAGTTTTAAAAATACTTCCCCCCCCCCCCCACTCCTTTCTCTGACACTTTTTAAACAGCTTTTTTTCTTTCTGCTAATTAAGGGGAGTGGTTAATTGTTCACAGGTGAGTATATAAGTGTCTGTACAAACTCCCTTAGGAGCTGGCTCCCTGCTGATGGTGGCTTGCATGTGGATTTTGTGAACATCAGTGGAATTTTGAACTACAGTGGAGAGTTAAAAACCAGGACTTTTGCTTTTAACTGCTTCTGCTTGCAAGTGTTGATTTATTTCTTTTTTTTTTGTCCTTTATTTGATACGTTTATCAGTTTTAAAAATACTTTCCCCCCCCCCCCCCCACTCCTTTCTCTGACACTTTTTAAACAGCTTTTTTTCTTTCTGCTAATTAAGGGGAGTGGTTAATTGTTCACAGGTGAGTATATAAGTGTCTGTACAAACTCCCTTAGGAGCTGGCTCCCTGCTGATGGTGGCTTGCATGTGGATTTTGTGAACATCAGTGGAATTTTGAACTACAGTGGAGAGTTAAAAACCAGGAGTTTAAAACAGGAGTTAAGACAGGAGTCTTCTAAACTGTGAGTAACAATATAAACTTCCTACAAGTAATTATATTGCAACTGGGAAATGAGTGCTAGCAGGGTTGAAGGTTTTGCTCAGTGCACAGTGTGCCACATGTATGCAAAATTGGTGCAACAGCTCCAGGATGGATACCGCTGTGACAGATGTGAGCAGGTTGCCCTTCTGGAAGCTCACATTAGAGATCTGGAAGAGCAAGTTGCAACACAGGGCGGAAAGGACAACCTTGAAAGGGGTCCTCTGCTCGCTGAGCAGGTGGTCAGTAGGGCTGATGTGGAGGGTGGAGTGGCAAGTCAGGATTATCAGATAGGAAGATGGGTTAATGTAGTTAGAGGGAGTGGAAGGGGCTTGCAGAAAAGGAAGGCCAGTCCTGTATTTGTGCATCAAAACAAATTTTCCACGTTGGGTGAAGATGTGGAGGTGGCAAACACAGAGGTGGCAGCCCTAGATGTCACTGCTACCCCTAACAGCCGGGACAGCAACCCATCTAGTAGAGGTGGTGAGGGGAGTGCAGGTAGGCCAAGACAGTTGGTGGTTATAGGGGATTCTATAATCAGAAGGACTGATAGAATAATTTGTCGCCAGGATCGCCTCAACCGAATGGTTTGCTGTCTCCCTGGTGCCAGGGTTCGGCATGTGGTGGACCGGGTGGATAAATTACTGGGAGTGGCTGGGCATGACCCAGCTGTCTTGGTCCACGTTGGAACCAATGACAGTATACATGGAAGGTGGAGGCTCCTTAAGAATCAATTTAAAGAACTAGGCTGCAAGATGAAGGCAAGGACCTCCAAGGTGATATTCTCTGAAATATTGCCTGTGCCATGCGCAACACAGGAAAGGCAGGGGGAGATTAGAGAGCTGAATGCATGGCTAAAGACCTGGTGTAGGGAGGAGGGATTTGGGTTTCTAGAGCACTGGGTTGACTTTTCATTGGGGTGCAACCTATATGCTAAAGACGGTTTGCACTTGAATGGAAGGGGGTCTGCTGTGCTGGGGGAGAGGTTTATGGGAAGGCTGGAGGAGTATTTAAACTAGGTTTGAGGGGGGAGGGTGAACTAGAATTACATCGGGCACACAGGTCAGTTAGTGGTCAGACATTAATGGAGAGTGGAATGGGGATAGATGGGGGGAGGGTTATGGCAGGTGACAAGAAAGTTCCCATGTTGCAAACAGCCATTGGAAACTAGTGCTATTTGTACTACTAAAAATTATATGAAAAATACCAGAGAAAAATGTAATACATTAAAGTGTTTGTTCACCAATGCCAGAAGTCTGCCAAGCAAAATAGGTGAGTTGGAAGCTCTGGTGCATGAGGAGAGCTATGACGTAATCGGTATTGCTGAAACGTGGCTTCAATCCTCACATGACTGGATTATTAATATTCCTGGCTATGCACTCTTTCGGAGAGACAGGGCAAAAAGGAAAGGAAAGGTGGCGGGGTCTGTCTCTATGTGAGAAGTGATCTCAAAGCGAGTGTGAAAGAGGACCTGGTTGATGGAGAGTGTGATGAGGCTGAAGCATTATGGGTGGAACTGCATACAGATGTGCGTAGTTCAAAGTTAATCATTGGAGTTTGTTATAGACCACCCAATGTTAATGAGGAGGTGGAGACTCAGCTCCTTGCACAGATGGAAAGGGCTGCAAGGGCTGGGACGGTGGTAATAATGGGGGATTTTAACTACCCAGAAATTGACTGGAGTAATGGCACTGCTGGGACAGTTAAAGGGCAAAAATTTATAAGCCTATTGCAGGACAATTTTATGGTCCAGTTTATTGAGGCCCCAACTAGGAATGATGCTCTGTTGGACCTGGTAATCTCAAACCATGCAGAGCATATTACTAATGTTCAGATAAAGGAACACCTGGGTAGCAGTGACCATAACATGATTTCATTTGATGTTAGCTGTAAGCAAGAAATACATGCAGGAAGGATAAAAACACTTAATTTCAATAAAGCAAATTTTCCAAGGATGAGGGCTGCTCTCCAGGACTTAGACTGGGAGAGAATATTGGCATCAATGGGCACAGAACAGAAATGGGAATTCTTCAAAAAGACTGTTTGTGAACTCACTGCAAAGTATATTCCCATGGGCAATAAGTTTAAAAGGCTAAAAATAAAACCTATGTGGCTCACAGTTAAAGTTAAAAAAGCTATAAACAATAAGAAAAGCGCTTTTAAAAAATATAAAAATGAAGGAACACTAGTGTCGTTTAAATGTTACAAAGAATATAACAGGATATGTAAAAAGGAAATCAAGGATGCAAAAATTCAAAAGGAACGACAGATTGCAAAAGATAATAGGACAAACCCCAAAAAATTCTTCAAATATATTAATAGTAAAAAGGTCAAGTCTGAGCATGTAGGCCCTTTACAAAATAATCTAGAGTGGGTGACTGGGGACAAAGAGAAGGCTAATTTATTAAATACTTTCTTCAGCTCTGTGTATACAATGGAGCATGGGGGAGCTCATGTCCATAATGGGGGTGGTAGTGACACAGCCTCAAATCCACAATGGCTCAAAAGTGATATGGTCCAGAAATATTTAGACAGAATAAAGGTGGATAAAGCACCTGGACCAGATGGCATACACCCACGGATCCTAAAAGAATTGAGCTCTGTAATTTCAAAGCCATTGTATCTAATTTTTAGGGACTCATTAATGACAGGAATAGTACCACTGGATTGGCGCAGGGCCAATGTGGTGCCTATATTTAAAAAGGGAACAAAGTCTTTACCAAGTAACTATAGACCTGTTAGTTTAACTTCCATAGTTGGGAAGATACTGGAGAGATTAATAAAAGACCACATAGATGAGTTCTTGCTGGAAAAAAACTATTTAAGCAACAGACAGCATGGATTCATGAAAGACAGAAGTTGTCAGACAAACCTGATTTCTTTTTATGAAGAGGTAAGTAAAACCTTGGACAGAGGCGTGGCTGTGGACGTGGTATACTTGGATTTTGCAAAAGCGTTTGATACAGTTCCCCACACACGGCTCATGTGTAAGGTAAAGTCTACAGGATTGGAAATATCAGTTTGTAAATGGATAGAAAACTGGCTAAAAGACAGAATTCAGAGAGTAGTAGTTAATGATTCTTACTCTGAATGGTCTAAGGTTATCAGTGGTGTACCCCAAGGTTCAGTGCTGGGACCCTTACTTTTTAATATCTTTATAAATGATATTGGGTCTGAGATCAAAAGTAACATTTCTGTCTTTGCAGATGACACCAAGCTATGCAGTGGAATAACGTCCTTACAAGATGTCTCCAATTTACAAGCCGACCTCGATGCCCTGTCTAATTGGGCGACTATGTGGCAGATGAGGTTTAATGTTGATAAATGTAAAGTTATGCACTTGGGGGCTAAGAATATGAATGCATCATACATACTAGGGGGAATACAACTGGGGGGATCCGTAGTGGAGAAGGATCTGGGGGTTTTGGTAGATCATAAGCTCAATAATGGCATGCAATGCCAAGCTGTGGTTTCCAAGGCAAGCAAAGTCCTTTCTTGTATTAAGAGAGGTATGGACTCCAGAGAGAGAGATATCATTTTCCCCTGTACAAATCATTAGTAAGGCCTCATCTGGAATACGCAGTTCAGTTTTGGGCACCAGTTCTCAAAAAGCATATCGGGGAACTGGAGAAAGTGCAGAGAAGGGCAACCAAACTGATAAGAGGCATGGAGGAGCTCAGCTATGAAGAAAGATTAGAGGAACTGAATTTATTCACTCTTGAGAAGAGGAGAATAAGGGGGGATATGATTAACATGTACAAATATATAAGGGGTCCATATAGTGAACTTGGTGATGAGTTAACCACTTTACGGTCAACACAGAGAACAAGGGGGCACTCTTTACGTCTAGAAGAAAAAAGATTTCATCTCCAAATGTGGAAAGGTTTCTTCACAGTAAGAGCTGTGAAAATGTGGAACAGACTCCCTGCAGAGGTGGTTCTGGCCAGCTCAGTAGATTGTTTTAAGAAAGGCCTGGATACTTTCCTAAATGTACATAATATAACTGAGTACTAACAGTTCTTGGTAAAGTTGATCCAGGGTAAATCCGATTGCCTCTCGGGGGATCAGGAAGGAAGTTTTTCCCCTGCTGTAGCAAATTGGATCATGCTCTGCTGGGGTTTTTTGCCTTCCTCTGGATCAACTGTGGGTATAGAATTGGGTATATGGGAGTGCACGATATTTTTTTTATTTTATTTTAGTTATTTTTTTTATGGTTGAACTGGATGGACTTTGTCTTTTTTCAACCTGACTAACTATGTAACTATGTAACTATGTAGCTCTGTGTCCCGTGATGTACGAAAAAGAAAAAGGGATTTTTATAACAGCTTACCTGTAAAATCCTTTTCTTGGAGTACATCACGGGACACAGAGCTCCCACCCCTCTTTTTGGGACACTTATTGCTTTGCTACAAAACTGAGGTGCTCCCGGATGGGAGGGGCTTATATAGGGGAGGGTACTTCCGGTTTGGAAGTTGCCAGTGCCAGCACCTGAAGGTAAACTATATAACCCATTAGTAATGACTAAGTCGCTCTGTGTCCCGTGATGTACTCCAAGAAAAGGATTTTACAGGTAAGCTGTTATAAAAATCCCTTTTTAGTTCTTAACGGTGAATGTATGCTTTATTGTGGTATTCATTGTTAGTAGGTTCCACAATCTCATTTGTTTAACCGCTGTGCCAGTGGAGGGTCAGAGCCAGTTCTTTCGGGGTTGACAGCAGTAAGGTACAGGCCCAAAATAATACCAGCAGCTCTCTTAAATGGGGGTAATTTTATCTATACATATATACGTGTAGCGCTACCCCCAGTTAAGAGAGCCGCTGGATTTGTTTCGGGCCCTGTGTACAGCACCGCCAACCCCCGGCAATCTACTCGACCCACAGCTAGTCTAGGGATTGTTCTGGTATCACTATCTAACAGTATATGCCCACAATCTATCTGTATTGCAAGGGTAACCTCTTTGCATGAATATAACACACTGGTAGCAAGTGATAAAGTATAACGTTTCTTTACTTTGAATAAAAGGGCACGAGGTTAACACATAACACATATATGTCTGCAGAGCCCTGCCTCAGAAAGTATAATACAGGCGATTGTCCGCCAAGCGCAGCTATCTCTATCTATGCGCCCTTATGGTGCAGCAACAAATTCTACCTACGGATCAGGCCTGATCCAGATTTTAAACTCAGTCTCTAGAAGAACAGTTTCTTCGCATGCAACTTGACTGGTGGTGCACAACAGGAACAGTAATTTGTAATCCAAAGGGTAGAAAAATAAAAAGGGCAGAATGAACCACTCACAGGAGACTACTCAACTCAGTTCCGCCACTAGTCTCCTGTGGGACTGCAAAATAGAACCAGGAGGGCCAAGGCAGACTCTAGGCCTAATCAATGTACGGTCTATATGAATGAGCAGGTGCTCGCTCACCACTCCGGACGCGATCCCAGTCCGGGACTTCCACCTACTGTGTCTCCGCACACAGTGTCTGCAACGGCCGGGTCTCCGGTCCAACTGATGTCCAAACTCGACAAAGTCAGGTGCCACCCAGGCTCCGCAGTGGGGTGAAAGGCTCTCTGGAAAGTTGTGCAAGGCCCTGGCTTCAGGCCCTGCACTACAGCAGATCTGCACAGGAAGACCTGTTGATTGCAGCGCTGTGTCCAAAGAGGCCAAGCGCAGCCTCCCCTTTTCTTATATAGCCCCTCCCATGAGTCTCTGCGGTGGCTAAATGCACCCTGGGTGCCGAACGGGGTTCTGGGTAGCGTAGTCCCGGGGCCTTAAAGGAGACCCCGCTACACACTCCCCCCACTTAAACTCTTTGGTCCCCAAAGAAAACATCAAATTATAGCATGCACAACATCAATCAAAGTTGCGTATGATGTTGGCAGAGGAAATTCCCACCAAAAACAAGGAGGTGAACTTCCCTGCCCATAGGTCACACTATCATTAGTGCCCTGCCTAACTATGCCAGAGAGTGAGTTGGGGTTGCCCCCCACCAAATGAACAGTGGAGGGATTAGGGTCTTCCATACTCCTCCTGGCAGTAACCACAGTGTCTTCCGAGCTCCTCCCCATCTGTGGGTAAGTCAATCTTCTGGTAGGCTTTATGGCCCTTCGCATCCTTTGTCCTCTTGGGTTTTCTGTTTCTGCTAAAACAGGTTCCCCTTCTGGAACCGACTTGGGAGTTTCCATTGGTTCAGGAACACTTGATTCCGGGGCAGGGAGGTACATGGAATCTCTTGGATCCTCTTCTGAGGATATGTCACAGGCATTTTCCCAAGAATCCGACAAAGGACTGGACGGGATGAACTCAGTAGCTTCTGCATTCAGTGTTCCGTCTATGGTGTCTTCTTCAGGTGGAAGATCAATAGCGGAAGTTTCTGGGGCCTGGGAAGGCCAAAGCCAATCAAGTTCTTCTCCCTCATCTTCACTTAGCTCCGAGGTCTCTGTATCCCCAATCTGAGGGGTCTGGGACCGAGTGTTCGGTCTGGGAGTATCCAGGATGGAAATTTGCTCGGAGGAACTCATCGCAAGGGGAATCCGAACTGCTTCAGCCAATGGGAGTAGGTGGTTCCGATGCCAGGTCTTTAACGGCCCCACCCTTCCCTCTGGCTTCAGTCTGTAAACGGGTAGGCCCGGTAGTCTCTTGCAAATAACATAGGGTTCAGGTCTCCATCTGTCTGCAAGCTTGTGTTTTCCAGGGACCCCCAAGTTCCGTAGCAACACTCTGTCCCCAGGTTGTAAATCTTGAATCCAAACTTTCAGATCAAAGTTTTTCTTGTTGCGGGCCCCCCTTTGCTCTGAGGCCGCCTGGGCCTGTTCATAGGCCAATTTCAAATTGTGTCTGAGTCTATCAACATATCCTTTGTGAGAAGTGGCAGAACAATGGTCTATGGAGGTGCCAAAGGCCAGATCTACCGGTAGTCTTGCTTCTCTTCCGAACATAAGTCGAAAGGGTGAGTACCCTGTAGCGTCACTGGTGGTGCTGTTGTATGCATGCACAACTGCCGCTATGTGGTTGCTCCAATGCTGCTTCTTCTCACTGCTTAAGGTCCCCAGCATGTTGAGCAGCGTTTGGTTGAACCTCTCCGGCTGAGCATCATCTTGTGGATGATAGGGGGTAGTTCTTGTCTTCTTGATCCCCAAGGAATCCAGGAGCTTCCGGATCAACCGACTTTCAAAATCCCTTCCTTGATCTGAATGAAGCCGTTGTGGTAGCCCATAGTGTACAAAGTATTTCTCCATAAGCACTTTGGCTACAGTGGAAGTGGTCTTTGGTTGGAAAGGCCTGGGCATACCGGGTGAAATGGTCGGTTACTACCAGAACATTTCCTAGTCCACTCAGGTCGGGTTCGAGGCAGAGAAAATCAATACATACCAGATCAAGTGGGCTTTGACTTTGCAGATGTATAATACAGGCGATTGTCCGCCAAGCGCAGCTCTCTCTATCTATGCG
Source organism: Rana muscosa (assembly GCA_029206835.1). Lineage (NCBI taxonomy): Eukaryota > Metazoa > Chordata > Amphibia > Anura > Ranidae > Rana > Rana muscosa. The sequence goes on along the minus strand of CM055116.1, from coordinate 1,193,000,096 downwards.
CCCTTATGGCGCAGCAACAAATTCTACCCATGGATCAGGCCTGATCCAGATTTTAAACTCAGTCTCTAGAAGAACAGTTTCTTCGCATGCAACTTGACTGGTGGTGCACAACAGGAACAGTAATTTGTAATCCAAAGGGTAGAAAAATAAAAAGGGCAGAATGAACCACTCACAGGAGACTACTCAACTCAGTTCCGCCACTAGTCTCCTGTGGGACTGCAAAATAGAATCAGGAGGGCCAAGGCAGACTCTAGGCCTAATCAATGTACGGTCTATATGAATGACCAGGTGCTTGCTCACCACTCCGGACGCGATCCCAGTCCGGGACTTCCAGCTACTGTGTCTCCGCACACAGTGTCTGCAACGGCCGGGTCTCCGGTCCAACTGATGTCCAAACTCGACAAAGTCAGGTGCCACCCAGGCTCCGCAGTGGGGTGAAAGGCTCTCTGGAAAGTTGTGCAAGGCCCTGGCTTCAGGCCCTGCATTACAGCAGATCCTCACAGGAAGACCTGTTGATTGCAGCGCGGTGTCCAAAGAGGCCGAGCCCAGCCTCCCCTTTTCTTATATAGCCCCTCCCATGAGTCTCTGTGGTGGCTAAATGCACCCTGGGTGCCGAACGGGGTTCTGGGTAGCGTAGTCCCGGGGCCTTAAAGGAGACCCCGCCGCTACATACGTATTTCTCTATATTTTCTAGATACATGTAATTCTAGCACCAGGCCTCCTCTGTAATTCTAAATTGGTAACCTGTAAAAGCTTTTAACGACTTAAAGTGGAGCTCCACCCTAAATAGCAACTTTTGCTATTTGGAACCCTCCCCCCCTCCGGTGTCACAATTGACACCTTTCAGGGGGGAGGGGGGTGAAGATACCTGTCTAAGACAGGTATTTTCACCCACATCCGGGAGTCCTGTCTCCGGGAATCTGCGGGAGTTACGTCACTTCCCGCAGACTTCCCTTGGTGTTCTGGGAGACACTCGGCTCCCAGAACACAGGAGCACCAATCAGAACGGCGCAGCGCGACTCGCGCATGCGCCGTAGGGAACCGGGCATGAAGCCGCAGGGCTTCACTTCCTGGTTCCCTCAGCGAGGATGGCGGAGGGAGCAGCAGAGCGACGAGCGGTCGCTCGTCCTCTGCTGCGGACATCGCTGGACTCCAGGACAGGTAAGTGTCCAAATATTAAAAGCCAGCAGCTGCTGTAGCTGTAGCTGCTGGCTTTTAATTTTTTTTTTCCGGTGGAGCAACCCCTTTAAGGACCTAGCCTCTTTCTGAGATTTGGTGATTACAAGTTAAAAACTGTTTTTTTTTGCTAGAAAACTACATAGAACCCCAAACATTTTATGTATATATATGTGTAGCGGGGGTCCCAATTTAGGGGGCTGCTATATTAAATTTAGGGGTGATTCGAGTGGTAGTTGGCTCGGATCTTCCAATTTGTTGGACTTTGCTTTGCTGCTGTTTTCACCTGGCGTGCAGTTCCCCTTAGAAGTATGGGTAGCGCTGTCACTTGTACTCGGGGTTGAACCACAGGTGATGGAGTGGCGATTCGGTGTCCTCTCTCGGCAGCCGTGCAGTGGGCATGGTCTACGCGCTGTGCATGCCGGGAGAGGGTACAAAAGGGGCAGACGCCATTGGTCAGGGTGGACTTACTACCCCAGGGACCTGTACTCTGGGGAACCTATGGTTCTGGAGTCCAAGTTCAAGTGCATGGCCCTCCAGGCCATGGGGCCAAGTGCGCCCCAGTCCCAGGCACCTTTAGTCCTGGGACTGCAACTTCAGCCCTGGGCCCAGCACCTTTAGCTGGAGCCCACTTCGGGGAGGAAGAATCCCAGGGTGCCGCCTTGTGAGGGGACCCGCATCTGGAAGAGGAGGCTGGGGGAGGACCGTTCCGAATGACTGGTGAGAGATCACAGTGAAGGAAGGGGCCCAGTAACTCTCTGGAGGGATGTCATCCATCCGAAAAGGGATCCAACGACGTAACCATTAGGAGGTTCGGGACACTAGATTCTGTGGCAGGGGATCTCCCGATCGCATCTATCAAGGGAATCTGATTGACTGTTCGAGCTACATGCCGGCTGCTAGTGCCATTGGGTGACTATCCGGGTGAGCTATACCCACCCGGGATCGAGTGGCGAAGAAGCCAAGAGTGTCTAAATCTGATCTGCCCTTTCTAACACCTTTCTCTCTTCTCAACTTTGTGGTTATTCATGCATAAGGAAAATAAACTCTACGTTGGAGTTGCTACTGGTGTGGACCTTGGAGTTACTTGGGGGTATAGATACTTGTCCTTTACATTCTAGGGGACGAGAACCAACTTTAAGGAGAACCTTGCTGCAAGACCCGTAAGTTACAAGTGTGCTTAACCTCTGCAAACCAGAGGGTACGGGCATGGTGGCATGGTGTGGGCTTTTCAGCAGAGAAAAAAGAGTTTGCAAATTCTCCTTGTGCCTGCCTGGGTTTCCTCCCACACTCCAAAGACATGCTGGTAGGTTAACTGGCTCCTGTCTAAACTGGCCCTAATATGTATGAATGTGAGTTAGGGACTTTAGATTGCAAGCTCCTTGAGACCAGAGACTTATTAGAATGTGAAATATGTACACTATATTGCCAAAAGTATTGGAACACCTGCCTTTACACCTAAATTAAATTTTATTGGCATCCCAGTCTAAAGCCTCGTACACACGGTCGGACTTCAAACAAACTTTTCCGTGGATTTTTGTCCGAAGGGAGTTGGCCGGGAACACCCATAGCATACACACGGCAGGACTTTTCTGCAAACTTTCCCTAAACTTTCCCAACATCACGTGGTTTTTCTGCTCTTTTCTGCTCTTTACCACCACCCTTTGGTCAACTTCTGCTATTGTTGGTTGATTTTAACATTGGTTCTTCTGGGCATGCGTGTTTGTACTTCGGACCAATGTCCGATGGATTTCTGTACACACGATAGGACTTTGCACCGTAGGACTTTTGTTGCAGAAAAGTTTGTCCGTTTGCAGAGCAAACTTTTGCCTGATGAAAACCAAAAAAGTTTGTCTGATGGAGCGTACACACGGTAGGATTTTTTTGAAAACTTGATCATTTTGAAGTTTGTTGTCAAAAAGTCCTACCGTGTGTATGGGGCTTTAGTTCATAGGGTTCAATATTGAGTTGAGCGCATTTGTGAGGTCAGGCACTGATGTTGACAGAGAAGGCCTGGCTCGCAATCTCCGCTCTAATTTATCCCAAAGGTGTTCTATCGGGTTGAGGTCAGGACTCACCCCAAACTCGCTCATCAATGTCTTTATGGACCTTGCTTTGTGTACTGGTCCAAATCATTTGGTGGAGGGGGGATTGTTCTGTGGGGTTGTTTTCCAGGGGTTGGGCTTGCCCCTTTAGTTCCAGTGAAGAGAACTGTTAAAATATCAGCATACCAAGACATTTTGGACAATTTAAAGTGGTTGTAAACCCACTTGTTGGACTTCTACCTATAGGTAAGCCTTTTTCTAGGCTTACCTATAGGTAGTGGAAAGATCTCCTAAACGTTCACTTGTAGTCCACCGTAAATACCAACGGCGCATGCGCGGGGAAGAAACGAAACAAATTGCCGTTTCTTCCCCAGCCTGTGCCGTGAAACGTAGCTCCTGTGCGCATGCACAGGAGTGACATCACGTGGCTCCGGCGAATCACAGAGCCGGAGTCCGTGTCCCGGAATGAAGAGGGGCCAGAAGATGGACGCTGCCTACTCTGGGGACATCGCTGGATTCTTTTGCAGGTAAGTGGCACATAATGGGCTAGTATGTGATGCATACTAGCCCATTATGCTTTTCATTTGCAGGCTTTGCAGCGGGCTAAAGAGGAAGTAAAACCTATCATGGTTTACTTCCTCTTTAATGCTCCCAACTTTGTGGAAACAGTTTGGGGAAGGCCCCTTTCTGTTCCAACATGACTGCACACCAGTGCACAAAGCAAGGTCCATGGAATAAAGGGGGGACTCTGATGGGCACTCCTTGATGTAAGGAGGGACTCTGGTTACCCCTAGATGTAGGAGGGTTCCAGAATAGAAAAGTTATAACACATGGCCCTCATACAAGACATTTTGGCCAATTTCATGCTCCCAACTTTGTATGAACATTTTGGGGATGGCCGCTTCCTGTTCCAACATGACTGCACACCAGTGCACAAAGCAAGGTCCATGGAATAAAGGGGGGACTCTGATGGGCACTCCTTGATGTAAGGAGGGACTCTGGTTACCCCTAGATGTAGGAGGGTTCCAGAATAGAAAAGTTATAACACATGGCCCTCATACAAGACATTTTGGCCAATTTCATGCTCCCAACTTTGTATGAACATTTTGGGGAAGGCCCCTTTCTGTTCCAACATGACTGCACACCAGTGCACAAAGCAAGGTCCATGGAATAAAGGGGGGACTCTGATGGGCACTCCTTGATGTAAGGAGGGACTCTGGTTACCCCTAGATGTAGGAGGGTTCCAGAATAGAAAAGTTATAACACATGGCCCTCATACAAGACATTTTGGCCAATTTCATGCTCCCAACTTTGTATGAACATTTTGGGGATGGCCGCTTCCTGTTCCAACATGACTGCACACCAGTGCACAAAGCAAGGTCCATGGAATAAAGGGGGGACTCTGATGGGCACTCCTTGATGTAAGGAGGGACTCTGGTTACCCCTAGATGTAGGAGGGTTCCAGAATAGAAAAGTTATAACACATGGCCCTCATACAAGACATTTTGGCCAATTTCATGCTCCCAACTTTGTATGAACATTTTGGGGAAGGCCCCTTTCTGTTCCAACATGACTGCACACCAGTGCACAAAGCAAGGTCCATGGAATAAAGGGGGGACTCTGATGGGCACTCCTTGATGTAAGGAGGGACTCTGGTTACCCCTAGATGTAGGAGGGTTCCAGAATAGAAAAGTTATAACACATGGCCCTCATACAAGACATTTTGGCCAATTTCATGCTCCCAACTTTGTATGAACATTTTGGGGATGGCCGCTTCCTGTTCCAACATGACTGCACACCAGTGCACAAAGCAAGGTCCATGGAATAAAGGGGGGACTCTGATGGGCACTCCTTGATTTAAGGAGGGACTCTGGTTACCCCTAGATGTAGGAGGGTTCCAGAATAGAAAAGTTATAACACATGGCCCTCATACAAGACATTTTGGCCAATTTCATGCTCCCAACTTTGTATGAACATTTTGGGGATGGCCGCTTCCTGTTCCAACATGACTGGGTACCAGTGCACAAAGTAAGGTCCATAAAGACATGGATGAACGAATTTGTGGTGGAGAAGCTTGACTGACCTGCACAGAGTCCTAACCTCAACCCGATAGAACACCTTTGGGATGAATTAGAGCGGAGACTGTGAGCCAGGCCTTCTAATCCAACATCAGTGCCTGACCTCACAAATGCGCTTCTGAAAGAATGGTCAAACATTCCCATAGACACACTCCTAAACCTCATGGACAGCCTTTCCAGAAGAGTTGAAGCTGGTATAGCTGCAAATGGTGGGCCAACTCAATATTGAACCCTAAGGACTAAGACTGGGATGCCATTAAAGTTTATGTGCGTATAAAGGCAGGTGTCCCAATACTTTTGGAAATGTAGTGTATATGTAAAGTGCTATATAAGTGCCTGTAATAAATACTCCAGCTTACTGGTCCTTAGCTGTGGTCACTGTAGTAGTTCTGGTTCCTTTACTTTTTCCCTGGTGATCCTGCCAGCAAAGCTGATCATACACACAGTGCATGGATGAATCTCTTGCCAACGGCCATTGTACTCTGACAACATCTGCAGCTGTCAGAATACCTAAATAGTGACTCCAGCTGACTGGCAGCAGTCACTGGTAGGCCAAGTTTTGCTCACGTAGCACATTTGGTTCCTCTCAAAGTTAGTTGAGCCAGGTGGTGTCAGCAGGACTGCTCAAGGCTCGAATTTGGCCAACCCACAGAAATCAACTGATATGTAAACTGTGTATGGCCATCTTAAAACCCAAATCCAGGCAAATAAAAAAAAAATAGCCCTTGCAGTGGGGCTGTGCCCACACTGCAAGGGTTAGTTGCTTGTGTATGTCTAGCAATTTAGGGTCTAGGCTCCCTCCGTCATCATAGCCTTGCTCTGGATGTGAAGACACAGAGAGACAGTCCACCACTGGATCATGGGGGAATGGAGAATCAGGTAAGTAAAACTGTTTCTCCTCTCTCCTGGAAAAAATAATCTATTAACCCTTGCAGTGCAGACATAGCCCCAGGGCATCATTTGGGTGGGGCTTTAGGTCCCATTGACATCTGCGTGTTCCGGGAACATGTGCAAAAGTGCACATTATCTTGCACATTTCCACGTGCGTTTCCAGAACGCGCAAAAAAACATGTGTAGCACTTGCGATGCCATTCATTGGTAATGGCACCCTAAACAAGGCTAGCAAACGTTCAACAAACGTGCCAAAAGGTGCAGTAAAGAATGCTTCTATTACCTCATTCAATTAAATAACACTTTGCTTTCATTGAGAAAAGGCAAAGGATTCTCTGAATGGTGCCCATGCTAAGCGTCCAACCTCCTGTATTTACAATGCAGCAGTACAGCAATTCGGCAAGGGACATGGAAGCTAAAAGCAATTACTCTAGTAGCGATGTCTACTCAATGATTTCCAGCTTCCTCTGGGATCCCACATTCATACTCACAAAAATTGCCATACCTGGAATTTAATTGTAAGACACCACCTGTCCTAGAATGACAACGCTCACTAATGACACCACTATGTAGGAGCAGTGCTGTCACACTAGGCTGCTCACACCCAATTTGGATTACAGGCTGACAGGCCAATGCCTGCATGCTCAGCCTACAGTAAGTCCATAGGCTAAGCCTAAGCAGCAGCTGGCCCAAGTCATTAGTGAGTCTAGATTCACACCTTTTTTAGTGTGTTTTGGAGTTTGCAGAAGCGCACTACAGTCCATTTAACATGGCTTCCTATGATACACGTTCACATCTAATCAATGCATTTTTAAGCCAGTACATTTTTGGAAAGGGACTTTTCCTGCAGCAGATTGCATTTTGCGTGTAACAGACTTCAATGGACTTGCACCAAAATCGACCAGTGCATGCTAGGCTGCTGACCTCACAGGGGGCTGTGCCACCAGGTGACATTGCCCGGATGGCCCTCGCCCCTTAGCTATTGAAGAACAGTCACACAGCGGAGCAGGCAGATGGCGGGAGCCTTTGGTGCAAGCAAAGCTTTTTTTGGCATGATTGATGATAAACCTACATGCCCTACACCAGGGCATGTGGCCTGGTATGGTTAAGGAGAGGGGGGCGGGGGGCGCTTGCTCGTCCCCTCCCTTTCCTGACCCTTTTGTTGCCAGCTGTTTAGACATTAATAGCTGTGTGTGTGTTATTTTGAGGGGACAACAAATTTACACTGTTATACAAGCTGTATACTCACTACTTTACATTGTATCAAAGTGTAATTTCTTCAGTGTTGTCACATGAAAAGATAGAATATATATATATATATATATATATATATATATATATATATATATATATATATACAGGTCCTTCTCAAAAAATTAGCATATTGTGATAAAGTTCATTATTTTCTGTAATGTACTGATAAACATTAGACTTTCATATATTTTAGATTCATTACACACAACTGAAGTAGTTCAAGCCTTTTCTTGTTTTAATATTGATGATTTTGGCATACAGCTCATGAAAACCCAAAAATCCTATCTCAAAAAATTAGCATATTTCATCCGACCAATAAAAGAAAAGTGTTTTTAATACAAAAAAAGTCAACCTTCAAATAATTATGTTCAGTTATGCACTCAATACTTGGTCAGGAATCCTTTTGCAGAAATGACTGCTTCAATGCGGCGTGGCATGGAGGCAACCAGCCTGTGGCACTGCTGAGGTGTTATGGAGGCCCAGGATGCTTCGATAGCGGCCTTAAGCTCATCCAGAGTGTTGGGTCTTGCGTCTCTCAACTTTCTCTTCCCAATATCCCACAGATTCTCTATGGGGTTCAGGTCAGGAGAGTTGGCAGGCCAATTGAGCACAGTAATACCATGGTCAGTAAACCATTTACCAGTGGTTTTGGCACTGTGAGCAGGTGCCAGGTCGTGCTGAAAAATGAAATCTTCATCTCCATAAAGCTTTTCAGCAGATGGAAGCATGAAGTGCTCCAAAATCTCCTGATAGCTAGCTGCATTGACCCTGCCCTTGATAAAACACAGTGGACCAACACCAGCAGCTGACATGGCACCCCAGACCATCACTGACTGTGGGTACTTGACACTGGACTTCAGGCATTTTGGCATTTTCCTCTCCCCAGTCTTCCTCCAGACTCTGGCACCTTGATTTCCGAATGTACTTTGGACCACTGAGCAACAGTCCAGTGCTGCTTCTTTGTAGCCCAGGTCAGGCGCTTCTGCCGCTGTTTCTGGTTCAAAAGTGGCTTGACCTGGGGAATGCGGCACCTGTAGCCCATTTCCTGCACACGCCTGTTCACGGTGGCTCTGGATGTTTCTACTCCAGACTCAGTCCACTGCTTCCGCAGGTCCTCCAAGGTCTGGAATCGGTCCTTCTCTACAATCTTCTTCAGGGTCCGGTCACCTCTTCTCGTTGTGCAGCGTTTTCTGCCACACTTTTTCCTTCCCACAGACTTCCCACTGAGGTGCCTTGATACAGCCCTCTGGGAACAGCCTATTCGTTCAGAAATTTCTTTCTGTGTCTTACCCTCTTGCTTGAGGGTGTCAATGATGGCCTTCTGGACAGCAGTCAGGTCGTCAGTCTTACCCATGATTGCGGTTTTGAGTAATGAACAAGGCTGGGAGTTTTTAAAAGCCTCAGGAATCTTTTGCAGGTGTTTAGAGTTAATTAGTTGATTCAGATGATTAGGTTAATAGCTCGTTTAGAGAACCTTTTCATGATATGCAAATTTTTTGAGATAGGATTTTTGGGTTTTCATGAGCTGTATGCCAAAATCATCAATATTAAAACAAGAAAAGGCTTGAACTACTTCAGTTGTGTGTAATGAATCTAAAATATATGAAAGTCTAATGTTTATCAGTACATTACAGAAAATAATGAACTTTATCACAATATGCTAATTTTTTGAGAAGGACCTGTATATATATATATATATATATATATACACACAGTATCTCACAAAAGTGAGTACACCCCTCACAATTTTGTAAATATTTTATTATATCTTTTCATGTGACAACACTGAAGAAATGACACTTTGCTACAATGTAAAGTAGTATATAATGTTTTTTTTTTGTTTTTTTTATGACAAGATTTTTTTTTTTACATCAAGCTTTAAACCAGATGCGTGACATGCTTTTGATTTCCTGCTATGCACTTCTATATTTACATGTCCTTGAAAATACATTTCATTCTCATTTCATGTATATGATGTTAATTATTTCAGTCTATCTCAATACCATATGCAAAATAAATTGCGCTAAGATGCAGCCATGATGTTTATTCAATCATGTAGGCTAAAGAAAGCTCATAAAATGCCAGGGGAATGCCGCCAAAGAAAATACTTTCTCCAAATTATTCAGGGTGGTTACGTATTGCAAAACGCATGAATAATTTGTTTTATTTCCCACTGAATCTTTACAGGTGGCTATTTGTCGGCTCTGTGCGGTGTCACTGACTACATACAACTGATTAGGGAATTTGCGGCATTAATGTTGTCATGTCAGGAAATGAAGCTAACAGTTTAAGTTAGAACGTGTCAAAAATGGCGACCTGCAAAAGAAGAATAATTATCTTCACCTGTCCCACAGTCCTACAATCTTTGCTGTCTTCTGGGTGTATCAGATCCCTGCTACACTATGGTTCCATCCACTGGTCCCAATGCCTGTACAGGACACAGGAGTCAAAAGGATAGAACCACAGGGAGAGCAGACATTAACCACTTGTCCCCCGCCCGCCGTCAATTGACGGCGGGCGGAGGACACTCTCGTTCTGACAGGACGTCATATGACGTTCTGCCTTTAAAACGAGCTAGGGGGCGTGCGCGCGCCCGCCGCGTTCCCAAGGACCCAATTTGCGTGCCCGGTGGCCGCGATTGCCGCCGGGCACCCGCGATTGCCCAGGAACCGAGCAGGAAAGTGGATCTGTGTGTGTAAACACACAGATCCATGTCCTGTGAGGGAGAGGAGACCGATGGTGTGTCCCTTGTACATAGGGACAACCATCGGTCACCTCCCCCAGTCAGTCACCTCCCCCCACATTTAGAACACATTGAGGGAACATATTTAACCCCTTCCCGCCCCCTAGTGGTTAACCCCTTCCCTGCCAGTCACATTTATACAGTAATCAATGCATTTTTATAGCAGGGATCGCTGTATAAATGTGAATGGTCCCAAAAATGTGTCAAAAGTGTCCGATGTGTCCGCCGCAATATCGCAGTCACAATAAAAATCGCAGATCGCCGCCATTACTAATAAAAAAAAAAAATGCTATAAATCTATCCCCTATTTTGTAGACGCTATAACTTTTGCGCAAACCAATCAATACGCGCTTATTGCGATTTTTTTTTTTTACCAAAAATATGTGGAAGAATACGTATCGGCCTAAACTGAGGAAAATGTTAATTGAAAAAAAAAATAGGTATTTATTATAGCAGAAAGTAAAAAATAGTGTTTTTTTTCCAAACTGGACGCTCTTCTTTTGTTTATAGCACAAAAAATAAAAACCGCAGAGGTGATCAAATACCACCAAAAGAAAGCTCTATTTGTGGGAAAAAAAGGACGCAAATTTCGTTTGGGAGCCACATCGCACGACCGCGCAATTGTCATTCAAAGTGTGACAGCGCTGAAAGCTGAAAAATGGCTTGGGCAGGAAGGGGGTTTTCGTGCACGGTAGGGAAGTGGTTAAACACTTCCAGAAGTGTAGAATGTGATAAATGTGACTTCTGAACAGAGCACAGATTGAAGGAATATGCAGTGGGGCTGGTGAGTTTAAACCTTTCTACTTTTGCAGATTGTGATTTCTTTTTTCATTTTCAAAATGCATTGATAGTGTACTTTAATCACTTGTTGATCAGCCACCGTCATTATACTGCGGCAGGTCGGCACGATCCCACGAGCCGGCGACGTAGCTGTACGTCAGTTCCTTTAAGCGGGATAGCAGGCGCGCGCACGCACGCATGCTGCACAGCGGAGGTGCCGATGCTCATGGCCGGCGGTCGCGATGACTGCCGGCCATGCGCGATCGGGCAAGAGAGGCAGAACAGGGACGTGTGTGTGTGTGTGTGTGTGTAAACACACATCCCAGTTCTGTGAGGAGAAGAGAGAGAGAGAGAGAGAGAGAGATTGTGAGTTCCTACTAGCTAGGAATCACAATCTCTCATCTCCTATAGTCAGTCCCCTCCCCCCACAGTTAGAACACACACGAGGGAACACAGTTAACCCCTTGATCGCCCCCTAGTGTTAACCCCTTCCCTGCCAGTGACATTTACACAGTAATCAGTGCATTTTTATAGCACTGATCGCTGTATAATTGTCAATGGTCCCAAAAATGTGTCAAAAGTGTCTGATGTGTCCGCCATAATGTCGCAGTCTCGATAAAAATCGCAGATCACCGCCATTACTAGTAAATAAAAAAATAATAAAAACAAATCTATCCCCTATTTTGTAGACGTTATAACTTTTGCGCAAACCAATCAATATACGCTTTTTGGGATTTTTATTACCAAAAATATGTAGAAAAATACATATCGGCCTAAACTGAGGAAAAAAATTGCTTTTTTAAAAAAAAATTGGGGCTATTTATTTTAGCAAAATGTACAAAATATTGTGTTTTTTTTCAAAATTGTCTCTCTTTTTTTGTTTATAGCGCAAAAAATAAAAACTGCAGAGATGATCAAATACCACCAAAAGAAAGCTCTATTTGTGGGGAAAAAAAGAACGTCAATTTTGTTTGGGTACAACGTCGCACAACCGTGTAATTGTTAGTTAAAGCGACGCAGTACCGAATCGCAAATAATGGCCTGGTCATTGAGCAGCCAAATCTTCCATGGCTGAAGTGGTTAAAGCCCAACTCCGGGCTGCTATTAAATACAAATTCCATATTGTATATATAGTTACATTAGTTCAGCTTGGACCAATGCAACTATGTATATAACATACCTGACCAATGCCCCTGGAAACTGGAAATCACTGAAGTAGATATCACGATTCCAGTGATCTCCACTTGTTTTTGGGTCCTGTGCTCAGTAAGCCGAAGAGCAGCTGGTCGGTGCAGGACCTGAAAGCAAGTGGAGATTACTGGAGTGGTGGTGTCTATTTCCGTGATTTCCATATGGTATATATTTACATTGGTCCAAGCTGAATCTTGGTGTATTTTTCCCAGATCTCTGCCGTAATCCAATGTAAAATGCTGCCACTGTCCTGTAATAAAGACTGGTCACTGCTTCTCTCCCTCCTTGTTCAGGGTGACTGGTCTTGTCTCCGCCCCTCCTGTAGTTTTTCTGCAGGCAACATGTAGTGGGTGGCTCCTCCCACAGCTTTGCTCTCTGTACAGGCTATGTACAGCATAGTGATGATGTCACTTCTACTTTTACAAGGCAATAACTGGGTTTAAAGGGCATTTGGTGCACAACAACCAGAATGGAGACCCGCTAGATTTTCTGACTTGAAGTGTTACATCCCATATTGCTTCATCAATAAAAGTTGAGTTTTTTATTACATTTTTGAGATTTTTGTCAGCTTTGGGGGAACTCACATTATACAGATGTTCTGATGTTTTATTAGTTCCTTCCTTCTAAATTAGTGTATGCAATGTATATTGTTTTTATGTTATTATTATTATTATTATTATTGTTATTCATGATTTATATAGCACCAGCAGTTTAAGCAGTGCTTTACAATGTAGAGGGGAGACAGCACAATTATAGTACAGTTCAACACAGAAGGTACAGGAGGACCCTGCTCATAGAGCTTACATTCTAAAGGGAGGGGGGTGGAACAAAAGGTCATTTTTATATATTTATTTTATTTTTGTATATAAGGAGCGATTTTTCATGAGTATATTTAATATATTTATCCAGTGACTAAATATCTATGTGGTATGCAGCATATGTTAATGTGTTACCTTGTATTTTGATTCGGTTGTCAGCCATTTCCGGACGTTGGAGCGCAGTGTTGGCGCATTGCAAACAGTGGAGCGCTGATTTTCTGTGTTCACATCCAATATGGCCGATATAGCTTTGCAGAGTCTATTTCTGGCCGTTTGGAACACATTCGATGTACATCGATAACTTCCGGCCGTACATTTCCAGTTTTTGTATATACAGTATATAGAGGCGTGCCTGTGTCAGTGGGCCACGCCTCTGACGATGTCCTATTGGTGGAAACACGTTAGAGGGGTCCCCACTGCGAACACAAGCACGCTATGAACCGCAGTACTGCACAATTTTTATTGATGCTTGATTTTATCCAGACTTTTACAACTTCGTACTTCACCATGTGTCTTTTCATGTTTATCACTATAGCACATTCCTTGTGACTGGGGAGCTGAGTGAAGTGGATTAAGGGGAAACTTGCATTTGGAGTCTTGTTGCTGATCCATATATTAGATTTGAGCCATCCCACTGGTCATCCTTATGCTGTGAAGCTATCCACCTATTGATTAATACAGAGATTGCAAAGCGATCAATGATATGAGCTTGTCATATCTAGCTTCTGGTAAGCAGTATGGTTGTATACATGGTGATGTGTTGTCTTCACAATGAAGCTGGTGCAGGACTCTCTCTTCTCTTCAATATACTCATCATGGACTGTAATTTGAACATGTCTTTTTAGCGTCGCATATGGAATTTATATACAGTGATCTGATTTATTGTTTCGAAATTCAGTCATATTATGACTGTTTGCTCTCACGACCGCGTGTTTCATATTTCGAAAATGCGTTTGAACGATTTTTCAGCAGGTACATGGCTAGCACAACTGACTAAAGGCAAATTGGCTGTTTCATTTGCAATAGTGATGAGCCGAACACCCCCGGGTTCGGTTCGCACCAGAACCCGCGAACGGACCGAAAGTTCGCACGAACATTAGAACCCTATTAAATACAATGGATGCGAACGTTCGGATTCTAAAGTGCTAATTATAATGACTATTATCCATGTTATTGTCCGAAACAGAGTTTGGGAACCCGGGTTCTGCACCAGGGGACATGTATCAATGCAAAAAGAAGTTTTAAAAACGGACGTTTTCCGGGAGCAGTCATTTTAATGATGCATAAAGTGAAAAAAAAAAAGTCAAATATTCCTTTAAATATTGTACCTGGGGGGTGTCTAAAGTATGCCTGTGAAGTGCCACGTGTTTCCCGTGTTTAGAACTGTCCCTGCACAAAATAACATTTCTAAAGGAAAAAAAGCCATTTAAAACTTCTTGCGGCTTTAATGTAATGTCTGGTCCCGGTAATATGGATGAAAATCTTTAGGAAAAATGGCATAGCTACCCCATCAACCCCCCCCCCCCCCCCTACCCCAGCCCATTACCAGCCCCTTTGGGTCTTGTATGGATATTAAGGGGAACCCCGCACACAAAATAAAAAAGGACCTATATACTCTGAACAGCCGTATACAGGCGGTGCATACAAGACAGGGACTGTAGGTTTGTTCTTATGTAGAATCTGTTTGTAATTTTGAACAGCTGCATTGTTTAAGTGTAGTTCCATGCCAAATTCCTTTTTTTTAGCTTTTTGGAAAACATAGGGAACGGTTATCACCCCTGTCACATTTTTTTTGCTGTCTGTGTCCCTGTTCAGAACATTTCACCTCACTTTGCGTCCCAATGACAACTGTTTTTGAAATGTGGTGTTTTTATTGAAACAAGGATTGGTGATAAAGCATCAGTAGAGAGGAGACACCTTTCTCCCATATTAATTCTTACAGGAGAGAATTTTCCTTCCAAGGGGTAGATTTCCTCTCACTTCCTGTTGTCTTCTTCCGTTTGCAAGTAGTAGTCGTTTGTAAGTTGGATGTTTGAAAGTAGGGACCTGCCGTATATACTCTGCAGAAATTGGCCCCTTAGGTGTTGGTGTTGGCACAACACTGAAAGCACTCACAGTTATTCTTGGTGGGTGCTGGAACGCCCTGCTGTCAACTATTATATCAGGAATTGTAATAACATATAATTGTTGATCAGTGGTAGTAAAAATTGGGCATTTGATGGTGGTGCTGGTGCCACAACACTGTAAGGCCTGACAGTTACTCTTGGTGGGCGCAGCAATGGGCCCTGCTGTGAATTATTAGATCAATAATTATAATTGCATGCCCCTGTTGAATAGGGGCTGAAAAATTGGGCCTTTGGTGGTGGTGGTGGTGGTGATGGTGGTGCTGGTGCCACAACACTGTAAGGCCTGACAGTTACTCTTGGTGGGCGCAGCAATGGGCCCTGCTGTGAATTATTCGATCAATAATTATAATTGCATGCCCCTGTTGAACAGGGACTGAAAAATTGGGCCTTTGGTGGTGGTGGTGATGGTGGTGCTGGTGCCACAACACTGTAAGGCCTGACAGTTACTCTTGGTGGGCGCAGCAATGGGCCCTGCTGTGAATTATTCGATCAATAATTATAATTGCATGCCCCTGTTGAACAGGGGCTGAAAAATTAGGCCTTTGGTGGTGGTGGTGATGGTGGTGCTGGTGCCACAACACTGTAAGGCCTGACAGTTACTCTTGGTGGGCGCAGCAATGGGCCCTGCTGTGAATTATTCGATCAATAATTATAATTGCATGCCCCTGTTGAACAGGGGCTGAAAAATTGGGCCTTTGGTGGTGGTGGTGGTGGTGATGGTGGTGCTGGTGCCACAACACTGTAAGGCTTGACAGTTACTCTTGGTGGGCGCAGCAATGGGCCCTGCTGTGAATTATTCGATCAATAATTATAATTGCATGCCCCTGTTGAACAGGGGCTGAAAAATTAGGCTTTTGGTGGTGGTGGTGGTGATGGTGGTGCTGGTGCCACAACACTGTAAGGCCTGACAGTTACTCTTGGTGGGCGCAGCAATGGGCCCTGCTGTGAATTATTAGATCAATAATTATAATTGCATGCCCCTGTTGAATAGGGGCTGAAAAATTGGGCCTTTGGTGGTGGTGGTGGTGGTGATGGTGGTGCTGGTGCCACAACACTGTAAGGCCTGACAGTTACTCTTGGTGGGCGCAGCAATGGGCCCTGCTGTGAATTATTTGATCAATAATTATAATTGCATGCCCCTGTTGAACAGGGGCTGAAAAATTAGGCCTTTGGTGGTGGTGGTGGTGGTGGTGCTGGTGCCACAACACTGTAAGGCCTGACAGTTACTCTTGGTGGGCGCAGCAATGGGCCCTGCTGTGAATTATTAGATCAATAATTATAATTGCATCCCCCTGTTGAACAGGGGCTGAAAAATTGGGCCTTAGGCACTGGTGGCACAACACTGCAACCCCTCACAGATACTGTACTTGGAGCACAGCAATGAGGCCTGTTGCAAAGTATTGCATCAAAAATTTTAATTACACGCCCCTGTTAAACAGGGGCTGAAAAATTGGGCCTTAGCCACTGGTGGCGTCACCCATAAACCAAAATGATCTTCCAAGCTATCATCATTAATCGTATCATTGAGGAGGAAGAGGAGGATAGCCAGTCAACATAACAGCACAGGCACTCAGCATCAGCATCAGTCTTGAAGGGATGTGACATTTTAAAATCAATTAGTCTGTTATATCAGCATCAGGTGTGTGGTAGCTGGTGGTGATCCAAGACTGGTTCATCTTGATGAAAGTCAGTCGATCAACCGAGTCGGTGGACAGGCGCACCCTGTGATCCGTGACAAATCCTCCAGCAGCACTGAATGTGCGTTCTGAAAGAACGCTGGATGCAGGACAGGCCAGTAGCTCAATTGCATACTGTGCAAGCTCTGGCCAGTGATCCATCCTCAAGACCCAGTAAGCCAGAGGATTTTCGGTGGGGAAGATGTCCAAGTCTGACCTTGCCCCTAGGTATTCCTGGACCATGTATATCAGACGCTGGCGATGGTTGCTGGAACCGATTATACTTTGGGGCTGCGGACTAAAGAATTGTCTGAACGCATCGGTCAGACGGCCACCTTCCCCACCGCTCCTTCTTTGACTGCCCGAAGCCTCAGCAACTCGTTGTCCAGGACCAGGAGTTTGTAACCTCCCATTCTCTGGGAACGCGTTGCACAGACCTTTCTGCAAGGCCTCCCGGAGTTGTCTCATCATCTGCTCCCTCTGCGACGGTAAGATAAGGTCCGCAACCTTACCCTTGTACCGTGGATCAAGGAGAGTGGCCAGCCAGTAATGGTCCCTCTCCTTGATCCGAAGAATACGAGGATCCTTCCGCAGACTTTGCAGGATCAGGGAGGCCATGCAGCGTAGGTTAGCTGAGGCATTCAGTCCGGAGTCCTCTGGGTCACTAAGGACGACATGATCCGCAGCCACCTCCTCCCAGCCACGTACAAGTCCACTGGTTTCTTGGGACTGTAAATCATCCCTAAAAGACTGCTGCTGATGATGCTGAGTGCCAGCCTCCACCTCCATGCTGACACAATCCTCCTCCTCCTCCTCCTCCTCTTCCTGTGCGATGGGTGGGACAGAAGGAACACTGTCTGGGTAAAGGGGGCCTTGAGAGGCAAGGAAGTCCTCCTCTTCCTGCCTCTGTTCTGCCTCAAGTGCCCTGTCCATTATTCCACGCAGCGTGTGCTCCAACAGGTGGACAAGAGGTACAGTGTCACTGATGCATGCACTGTCACTGCTCACCATCCTCGTGGCCTCCTCAAATGGTGCCAGGACAGTGCATGCATCCCTGATCATGCCCCACTGGCGTGGTGAAAAAAACCCGAGCTCCCCTGACCCTGTCCTGGTGCCATAGTCGCACAGGTACTCATTGATGGCCCTCTGCTGCGTGTGCAGCTGCTGCAGCATGGCCAACGTTGAGTTCCACCTGGTGGGCATGTCACATATAAGGCGGTTCTTGGGCAGGTTCAACTCCTTTTGCAGCTCAGCCAGGCGAGCACTGGCATTATAAGATCTGCGGAAATGCACACAGACTTTCCTGGCCTGCCTCAGGACATCCTGTAAGCCCGGGTACCTGCCCAAGAACCGCTGCACCACCAGGTTAAGGACGTGAGCCATACAGGGCACATGGGTCAGTTGTCCCTGTCGGAGGGCGGAGAGGAGGTTGATGCCATTGTCACAAACCACCATTCCTGGCTTAAGCTGGCGTGGCGTCAACCATCTCTCGGCCTGCCCCTGCAGAGCAGACAGGACCTCTGCCCCAGTGTGGCTCCTGTCCCCCAAACACACCAGCGCAAGCACGGCATGGCATCTTTTTGCCTGCGTACTTGCGTAGCCCCTTGAACGCCTACGGAGCACCGCTGGTTCCGAGGACAAACCACAGGAAGAGGCCATGGAGGAAGAAGAAGAGGAGGGGGTGGAGGAGAGAGGTGTGTCACAACCAGTAGTAGCATTTTGGAGGCATGGCGGTGGAACAACCTCCAACACTACTGCACCTTGTCCTGCATCCTTCCCAGCTGCCAAAAGAGTGACCCAATGGGCCGTGAAAGAAAGGTAACGTCCCTGTCCATGCCTGCTGGACCATGAGTCAGCGGTAATATGCACCTTACCGCTGACCGCCCTGTCCAGCGAGGCCAAGACATTGCCTTCCACATGCCTGTAGAGAGCCGGAATCGCCTTCCGTGCGAAAAAGTGGCGTTTGGGAACCTGCCACTGAGTAACCGCACATTGCACAAACTCACGGAAGGGGGCCGAGTCTACCAACTGAAAAGGCAGCAGTTGAAGCGCTAGCAATTTAGCCAAGCTAGCATTCAACCGCTGGGCATGTGGATGGCTGGGAGTGAACTTCTTTCGACGGTCCAGCAGCTGGGGCAGGGAAATTTGCCTGCTAGAATCGGACGTTGGTGTACTGCTAGCAGAGTGCCCGCAAGTACTTGGCTGTGACACACCTAATTCTACACCTTCATTCCTCTCAGAGCAGGTTTCAGAGAGGAGTGAAGGTATAGTGGGGTTGGAGATCCCAGCTGATGCGGTGCAAGAAGAGGTCAGCTTTGTTCTTTGGTGTGGGTCTTTAAGGTAGGCTTGCCAACGAGCTGCATGGCAGGTCAACATATGTCTGATCAAGCATGTGGTGCCCAAGCGGCTGATGTTTTGGCCACGCGATATACGCTTGAGACATATGTTGCAAACAGCAGCTGTGCGATCTGATGCACTCGCCTCAAAAAAGGCCCACACCAAAGAACTTTTTGAATGACGGGCAGAGGCAGCGCCCTGCACAGGCGGAGCTCTGCGGTTTGATTCCGTCGGTGTGCTGCCCATACGCTGGCCACTCAAGGGCATCCTGCCTCGTTGGAGATGTGCCTCCTCCTCATCCTCCTCCTCCTCCTCTCTCCTATTAGGCACCCACGTGGAGTCAGTGACCTCATCATCCCCTCCCTCCTCATCACTGGAGCCAATCTGGCAGTATGCTGCAGCTGCTGGAGCATGACTGCCAGATTGGTGTCCTTCTTGAGCATCCCCTCTCTCTGCTCTCACGCTACTGCCTTCCTCTAGCTGGGTATCATCATCCTCCTGGAGCATGTAACCAACACTGTGCTCAAACAGTTCGGGGGACTCCTCAGGAGGAGGACATGGTGGGTCTAGGGAAGGATTGACTAATGAAGATAATGATACCAGAGAAGAGGACGCTTTGGCAGCTGCTTTGCCAGTACCCTGAGCCTGGGTGAGAGAGGATGAGGAGGATGAGGTGGGCTTGGTCATCCACTCTACCAAGTCTTCGGCATGATGTGGCTCAACATGTCCAGCTGCCGAAAAGAAGGACAAGCGTGTCCCATGGCCATGTGCTGATGACAATGCACCGCGTCCACGACCAGCACTCTTGCCCCCAGACACAGAGCCTGCTTGCCCTCTTTTTTTGCCTCCTGACTGTCTGCCTCTCCTTGTTTGCCTTCCAGACATTTTAATGGATGGCCTGCAGGGAGATGGGAAAAAGAGCAATAAGGGCTACCTTCAGGTGTATACTGTGCAGGAGGCTTAGCAACAATGACACTGACACTGTCCCCTACCTATCCTTCTCTGTCCCTAAACTCAAGGATTTCAAATATGGTTCAGCAAAATTGGTTTAGAACAGAATAGCACACTGTCAGTTTCACTCACTGTACCTCTCTGTCAATAAACTCAAGGATTTCAAATATGGTTCAGCAAAATTGGTTTAGAACAGAATAGCACACTGACACTTTCCCTCACTGTCCTACTCTGTCCCTCCCTACAAACAAGATTTAGCACAGAATAGCACACTGATAGTTTCTACGAGTGTCCTTCTCTGTCCCTAAACTCAAGGATTGAAAATATGGAACAGCAAAATTGGTTTAGAACAGAATAGCACACTGACACTTTCCCTCACTGTCCTACTCTGTCCCTCCCTACAAACAAGATTTAGCACAGAATAGCACACTGAAAGTTTCCATGAGTGTCCTTCTCTGTCCCTAAACTCAAGGATTGAAAATATAGAACAGCAAAATTGGTTTAGAACAGAATAGCACACTGACACTTTCCCTCACTGTCCTACTCTGTCCCTCCCTACAAATAAGATTTAGCACAGAATAGCACACTGATAGTTTCCACGAGTGTCCTTCTCTGTCCCTAAACTCAAGGATTGAAAATATGGTTCAGCAAAATTGGTTTAGAACTAGTGTTGAGCGGGTAGCTGGATATTCGGGTCCGGCGGGTTCGGCCGAACTTCGGAAAAAAGTTCGGATTCGGGACCGAACTTTAACCCGAACCCGGACCCGGACCCCATTGAAGTCAATGGGGACCCGGACTTCTGACGACTAAAAAGGCTCTAAAAAAGTAATGGAAAGGGCTAGAGGGCTGCAAATGGCAGCAAAATGTTGTTAAGAACATGGCAAGTGCTCTGCAAACAAATGTGGATAGGAAATAACTTAAAAGAACATAAAAAAAATAAAAAAATAAAAAAATATGCTGGAGGCCCCCTTTTCAGCAGAAGAGGTACAGGAAGTCATTAAGAACCTCAGAAACTCAACGGCACAATGCCACACATATGGTGGGAATGCCCCAGAATATGCCCTTTCTGGAATAAATTATTTAATTTAATGGATAAGCTAGTGGGAAAATAAAATACTTTGAAATAAAAATGTAGCGGGGTGCTAAATTTAAGGAAAGTGTTTGAGTGGTAAATAGGCTCAAATACCCTAATTCTGTAGGATTCATGGACCATTTTGTCCTCGGGGGACAGTATTGGTGTGCAGTTCCCTGCGGCCTACAGGTGGCGCCTTTTGTGTCCCCTCTTGGCAGTAGTACAGCGGGGCGGGGAACCTGCTGTGCATGCCGGGAGAGCATATAAAAGGGGCAGACCTTTGGCCTGGGGGCTGATGTCCAGTGGGGTCCGCGCCCAGGTGCCTTCGGCCTGGGTGCATGTGTTCCTGTTCCATCTCGGGCACCTTTAGCCCGGGGTGAGGTACTATCCTGGAGTTCTTGCTGCCCTGGGTATGGAGGCCTAGGGGCGGGAGTAAAGCCTGGAGTCCAGAGCCGCCTCGTGTAGGGGACCCTGTTCCAGGGAAGGGAGGATCATTCTGATGGACCGATGCGGGAGTCACGGTGAAGGAATGGTCTGTTGACTCCCTGGAGAGATGCCTTCCCCTTGATATGGGCTAGGTTCGTAGAAGGAGAAGCTCAAGGTCACCTTGACTGTATCAGAGGCCTTATTCAACCGGCCCGTGGCAGGGGCCTTATACACCCGGTCTGTGGCAGAGACCAACCTCAATGTCTGTGGCAGAGACCGTGCGCCAAAAACTGTTTGAGAAACCTAAGCAGTGAAGTGAATGTGCTACGTTTGTGCCTGGACCTCCTCCACACCTTAAGCTGTCCTGTTTCTTTGCTCTAACCTTTTCTATCTGAGTACAGTTTATTTTGCCATGAGAGAATAAGAGTTGGAGTTTCAGCTGGTGTGGACATTGACTTTACTGGCAATTAAAGGACTTGCCTCTACCTACAGTAGAGGTGAGAATCATCCTCTGGAGGAGTTTTGACTCCGGCTGTGGACACGGCCCGTCAAGTACACCGCTCAACCTCTTTATATAGGATGATACGGGCTGGTAGTGCGGTGTGCCTTTCTCCCTCCTGCGAAGAGCCAACAACATAAAGGCAGGTAAGGGGGAAAGGATCTGTGCGCTACAAAAAAATAAAATAAAAATTTTAATCTTGGCCTAGCAGGACGAGGTCCATATGGAGTAGGAGGTTGAGGTGGCGGTGGATGTGGCTGTGTAGGTGGAAGCGGCGGTGGAGGAGGACGAGGTAGCCAACACTGGTTCAAAAATACAACAATGGCTGGGTAAGGCCGGTGATGTGTCGAATTCTGTCCCCTGTCGAATAGTGTCTGCCCTGTACTGCGCTTGCTGAGTATGTAGGACAAGGGGATTTCAAAAATCTCCCAAGACTAACGGCGCCTGCGTGTTGAGTTCAGGTGAAGGCCACACCATCCGTGGTTCAAGCCGAGCCAAGCAAGGCCGCGATCGAAGCGAGCCCGTGAGGGGCCCTGTTACTATGTGCTACCGTATGTCCTCTTGGATGGTGGGGCTTGAACCTGCACTCACAGCGCAGGCGCCGTTCATCTTCGGAGATTTTGTGAATCTCCTTGTCCTCTGTACTGCGCAAGCGCTGCGCCTGCGCAGTACGGGCCGGGCACAATCCGATGGCTGGACAGTTTTTGTCACAACACCGGTATACATGTCTATTCTGCACAAGGTACGGACAAGTCCTGTGGGATCCATGCCTGGTTCATTTTAATGAACGTGAGCTTGTCCACATTGGCTCTGGACAGGCGGCTGCGCTTGTCTGTGATAACGCCCCCTGCCGTGCTAAATACACGTTCAGATAATACACTGGCTGCAGGGCAGGCCAGCACCTCCAAGGCATAAACGGCAAGCTCAGGCCATGTGCCCAATTTGGAGACCCAGAAGTTAAAGGGGGCAGACCCGTCATCCAGTACGTGTAGGCCTGTGGACACATACTGCTCAACCATGTTGGTGAAATGCTGCCTCCTGCTAAGACGTTCCATCTCAGCTGGTGGTGCTGGTTGTTGTGGCGTGCTGACAAAGCTTTTCCACATTTCGGCCATGCTAACCCTGCCTTCTGAGGTGCTGCCGGTGCCCCGGCTGCGTTGGCGACCTCTTCCTCCTCCTCTGCCTTCGCCTTGTGCTTCCACCGTACGCCCGCTGTCAGGTGGGAATGCCACCAGCAGCGCGTCTACCAGCGTGCGCTTGTACTCGCGCATCTTACGATCCCGCTCCAGTGAGGGAATTAAGGACGGTACGTTGTCCTTGTAACGGGGATCCAGCAGGGTGGCCACCCAGTAATCAGCACCAGTTAAAATGTGGGCAACTCGGCTGTCGTTGCGGAAACACTGCAGCATGTAATCGCTCATGTGTGCCAGGCTGCCCAGAGGCAAAGAAAAGCTGTCCTCTGTGGGAGGTGTATCGTCTGTGTCCTCTGTATCCCCCCAGCCACGCACCAGTAATGGCCACGAGCTGGTCTGAGTGCCACCCTGCTGTGAACATGGCTCCTCCTCCTCCTCCTCCTCCTCCTCCTCCATCTCCTCCTCCACCTCGTCATCCTCCAGAACTGTGCCCTTTCTGCCGGACAATTGTGTACCTGGCGTTTGTTGGTGCAGGAACCCACCCTCGTAGCCACTTGTGAAAGACTGCCCTGAAAGCCTTTGAAATGATCCCGCTTCCTCCTCCTCCTCCTCATCCTCCTGTGCCACATCCTCTTCCATCATCGCACAAAGCGTTTTTTCAAGGAGGCATAGAACTGGGATAGTAACGCTGAGAACGGCGTCATTGGCACTGGCCATGTTGGTGGAGTACTCGAAACAGCGCAACAAGGCACACAGGTCTCGCATGGAGGCCCAGTTATTGGTGGTGAAGTGGTGCTGTTCCGCAGAGCGACTCACGCGTGATTGCTGCAGCTGAAACTCCACTATTGCCTGCTGCTGCTCGCACAGTCTGGCCAGCATGTGCAAGGTGGAGTTCCACCTTGTGGGCACGTCACATATGAGGCGGTGAGCTGGAAGGCCGAAGTTACGCTGCAGCGCTGACAGGCGAGCAGCAGCAGGGTGAGAACACCCAAAGTGCGCACACACAGCCCGCACTTTCTGCAGCAGCTCTGGCATATTGGGGTAATTTTTAAGGAACCTCTGGACCACCAAGTTCAGCACATGCGCCAGGCAAGGGATGTGCGTCAAACCGGCTAGACCCAGAGCTGCTACGAGATTTCGCCCATTATCGCACACCACCAGGCCGGGCTTGAGGCTCACTGACAGCAACCACTCATCGGTCTGTTGTTCCATGTCCCTCCACAACTCCTGCGCGGTGTGGGGATTTTCCCCCAAACAGGAAAGTTTTAAAACTGCCTGCTGTCGTTTACCCCTGGCTGTGCTGAAGTTGGTGGTGAAGGTGTTACGCTGAATGGATGAGGAGGCGGTAGAGGATGAGGAAGCGGAGAAGGAGGAGTTAGCAACAGGAGGCAAACTGAAGCGCCCTGCAATCCTCGGTGGTGGAAGGACATGCGCCAAACCGCTATCTGCCTCAGGCCCAGCAGCCACTGCATTTACCCAGTGTGCTGTTAGGGAGATATAACGTCCCTGACCGTGCTTACTGGTCCACGCATCCGTAGTTAGGTGGACCTTGCCACAGATGGCGTTGCGCAGTGCACACCTGATTTTGTCCCCCACCTGGTTGTGCAGGGAAGGGATGGCTCGCCTGGAAAAGTAGTGGCGGCTGGGCACGACGTACTGCGGGACAGCCAATGCCATCAGGCTTTTAAAACTCTGCGTCTCCACCAGACGGAATGACAGCATTTCAAAGGCCAGGAATTTTGAAATGCTGGCATTCAGGGCCAGGGATCGTGGGTGGCTAGGGGGGTACTTCCTCTTCCGCTCCAATGTTTGGGAGATAGAGAGCTGAACGCTTCCATGGGACATTGTGGAGATGGTCGGTGACCCAGGTGGTAGTGTTGCTGGCAGATCCTCTGTTTGCGTGGTGACAGGTGCCACTGTCACTACAGAGGTGGATGAAGAGGCCAAGACTGCAGCAGAAGAGGAAGCAGGAGGAGCCAGAGACCTTTCTTGGTTTCTGAGGTGTCTACTCCACTGCAGCTCGTGCTTTGCACTTAGATGCCTGGTCATGCAGCTTGTGCTCAGGTTGAGAACGTTTATGCCTCGCTTCAGGCTCTGATTGCACAGCGTGCAAACCACTCGTGTCTTGTCATCAACACACTGTGTGAAGAACTGCCACGCTAGGGAAGTCCTTGGACCTGGCTTTGGTGTGCTCGGTCCCTTGCTGCGTTGGGCAGTAGCAGATGTACTGTCTAGGGGACGAATGCTCCGTTTTTGCACCCTGCTCCCTCTTCTGCTGTGCTGGTGGCTCTGTGCGACCACCGCCTCTTCCTCCGAACTACACTGGTCACCTGCATAACGTTGATTCCATGTGGGGTCGAGGACCTCATCGTCCTCCACATCATCTTCCACCCAGTCTTCACCCCTGCCCTCCATGTCTGTCTGCACAATTGCGAAAGCAGCAGCAGTTGGCACCTGTGTTTCGTCATCATCCGAGACGTGCTGCGATGGTCCTCCCATGTACCCATCATGAAACATAAGTGGTTGGGCATCGGTGCGCTCAATCTCTTCCACTTCTGGGGCAGGGCTAGGTGGATGGCCCTGGGAAACCCTGCTAACAGAGTCATCGAAAAGCAGAAGAGACTGCTGCATGATTTGGGGCTCAGACTGCTTGGCTGATTTGCAAGGGGGTGAGGTGAAAGACTGATGGACATGGGCTTCAGGTGCCAACTCTGATCTTTCAGCAGAAGAGTGGGTGGGAGACAATGTGAAGGAACCCGAGGCACTGTCAGCAACCCAATCTACTATCGCCTGTACTTGTCCTGGCCTAAACATTGGTACAGCCTCATTAGGCATGACAAAATACCGCCGCAGGCTCGGTCGCCTACTCGCGCCTGAGGAAGGTGTTTCACTTGTGCGTGTAGCTGGCACAGATCCACCACGTCCTCTCCCTGCAACAGGAGCTCCACCAGCAGCACCACGACCGGGGCCACCACGTCCCTTTGACCTTCCCCTCATATTTTCCAAATTTAGGATCTTGCCCTAAATGGCGTTTTTTGGAAGACCACAACACACCCACAGTACGTAATGGCTGAAACGCACAGCTACAGAACTGCAGAAAATGCTATTCAAAAAAAAAAGGTTGTTTTTTTTAGTATAGCACAGTACAAGGAAAATATATATAAATTGTTTTTTTACACACACCTCCAGATGTGTATTTCACACTGCAAAATATTTTCTGTGGCCCTGAATGGCGTTTTTTGCCAGACCACAACACACCCACAGCACGTAACCGCTGAATCGCACAGCTACAGAAAATGCTATTCAAAAAAAAAGGTTGTTTTTTTTAGTATAGCACAGTACAAGGAAAATATATAGAAATTGTTTATTTTACACACCTCCACATGTGTATTTCACACTGCAATTTATTTTCTGTGGCCCTAAATGGCATTTTTTCCAAGAGCACAACACAACCACAGTATTTAACCACTGAATCGCACAGCTATAGAAGTGCAGAGAATGCTATTCAAAAAAAATGTTGTTTTTTTTAGTATAGCACTGTACAATATATAGAAATTGTTTATTTTACACACCTCCACATGTGTATTTCACACTGCAAAATATTTTCTGTGGCCCTAAATGGCGTTTTTTGAAAGAGCACAACACAACCACAGTATTTAACCACTGAATCGCACAGCTATAGAAGTGCAGAGAATGCTATTCAAAAAAAATGTTGTTTTTTTTAGTATAGCACTGTACAATATATAGAAATTGTTTATTTTACACACCTCCACATGTGTATTTCACACTGCAAAATATTTTCTGTGGCCCTAAATGGCGTTTTTTGAAAGAGCACAACACAACCACAGTATTTAACCACTGAATCGCACAGCTATAGAAGTGCAGAGAATGCTATTCAAAAAAAATGTTGTTTTTTTTAGTATAGCACTGTACAATATATAGAAATTGTTTATTTTACACACCTCCACATGTGTATTTCACACTGCAAAATATTTTCTGTGGCCCTAAATGGCGTTTTTTGAAAGAGCACAACACAACCACAGTATTTAACCACTGAATCGCACAGCTATAGAAGTGCAGAGAATGCTATTCAAAAAAAATGTTGTTTTTTTTAGTATAGCACTGTACAATATATAGAAATTGTTTATTTTACACACCTCCACATGTGTATTTCACACTGCAAAATATTTTCTGTGGCCCTAAATGGCGTTTTTTGAAAGAGCACAACACAACCACAGTATTTAACCACTGAATCGCACAGCTATAGAAGTGCAGAGAATGCTATTCAAAAAAAAGTTTTTTGTTTTTTTTTAGTATAGCATAGTACAAGAAAAATATATAGAAATTGGTTATTTCACACAACTAGAGATATACACTGCAAAATATTTTTTTTGCCCAAAAATAGGTCTTTTTTGCGCACAACAAAGTGCCGTTTTTTTTTTGCAACAGCACAATAAAGTGCCTTTTTTTTTTTTTGGGGCCCAAAAATGGGTCTTTTTAGCAAAAGCACAATAAAGTGCCTTTTTTTTTTTTTTTCTGTCCAAAATAGGTCTTTTAGCAAGAGCACAATACAGCCACAGTATGGAATAGGTGTATCACTCAACGTAATGCAGTGCTGGTGCACTGAGCTTGCAACACAAACAGATAAACCTATGCAGATCGCTGAGCTATTATATCTCTCAATCTGGACTCCTATCTAAATCTCTCTCCCTGAAAGCACAAACAGGATCCTGCCCCTACACTACACTACACTGTCTCCCTATCTTTTCTATCAGTAGATTGCAGAATCAGGACTAACTCCTATTCTCTCCCTCACAGCAACAGCAGCCAGGATCCTTTCCCTACACTGTCTAAAAGCAGAGTGACGATCTGTGCTGTGTGCCTCTTTCTTATATAGAAGCTGGTCACATGCTGGGTCACATGTTGCACTGACCAATTACAGCCATGCCATTAGTAGGCATGGCTATGATGGCTTCTAAGGGCACAAAAGCTAATCAAATGGTGATTGGCTGGCCCCTGAAGCATTTCTAACTGCGCCATTAAATTCCCGAATCCGAACCCGAACCCGGACTTTAGCGCAAAATCCGGGTCCGGGTCCGGGGTCGAGAAAACGCCAAAATTCGGTACGGACCCGAACTTTACAGTTCGGGTCCGCTCAACACTATTTAGAACAGAATAGCACACTGACACTTTCCCTCACTGTCCTACTCTGTCCCTCCCTACAAACAAGATTTAGCACAGAATAGCACACTGATAGTTTCCACGAGTGTCCTTCTCTGTCCCTAAACTCAAGGATTTCAAATATGGAACAGCAAAATTGGTTTAGAACAGAATAGCACACTGACACTTTCCCTCACTGTCCTACTCTGTCCCTCCCTACAAACAAGATTTAGCACAGAATAGCACACTGATAGTTTCCACGAGTGTCCTTCTCTGTCCCTAAACTCAAGGATTGAAAATATGGTTCAGCAAAATTGGTTTAGAACAGAATAGCACACTGACACTTTCCCTCACTGTCCTACTCTGTCCCTCCCTACAAACAAGATTTAGCACAGAATAGCACACTGATAGTTTCCACGAGTGTGCTTCTCTGTCCCTAAACTCAAGGATTTCAAATATGGAACAGCAAAATTGGTTTAGAACAGAATAGCACACTGACACTTTCCCTCACTGTCCTACTCTGTCCCTCCCTACAAACAAGATTTAGCACAGAATAGCACACTGATAGTTTCCACGAGTGTCCTTCTCTGTCCCTAAACTCAAGGATTTCAAATATGGAACAGCAAAATTGGTTTAGAACAGAATAGCACACTGACACTTTCCCTCACTGTCCTACTCTGTCCCTCCCTACAAACAAGATTTAGCACAGAATAGCACACTGATAGTTTCCACGAGTGTCCTTCTCTGTCCCTAAACTCAAGGATTTCAAATATGGTTCAGCAAAATTGGTTTAGAACAGAATAGCACACTGACACTTTCCCTCACTGTCCTACTCTGTCCCTACAAACAAGATATAGCACAGAATAGCACACTGACACTTTCCCTCACTGTACCTCTCTGTCCCTAAACTCAAGGATTTCAAATATGGTTCAGCAAAATTGGTTTAGAACAGAATAGCACACCGACACTTTCCCTCACTGTCCTACTCTGTCCCTACAAACAAGATTTAGCACAGAATAGCACACTGACACTTTCCCTCACTGTACCTCTCTGTCCCTAAACTCAAGGATTTCAAATATGGTTCAGCAAGATTGGTTTAGAACAGAATAGCACACTGTCAGTTTCACTCACTGTCCTACTCTGTCCCTACAAACAAGATTTAGCACAGAATAGCACACTGACACTTTCCCTCACTGTACATCTCTGTCCCTAAACTCAAGGATTGAAAATATGATTCAGCAAGATTGGTTTAGAACAGAATAGCACACTGACACTTTCCCTCACTGTACCTCTCTGTCCCTACAAACAAGGATTAGCACAGAATAGCACACTGACACTTTCCCTCACTGTACCTCTCTGTCCCTACAAACAAGGTTTAGCACAGAATAACACACTGACACTCTCCCTACCTATCCTTATTTGTCCCTAAACACAAGGAATCCAGGATTAGTAAAGGAAAAAAAATGACACTGTCCCTGCCTATGCTTCTCTTTCCCTGCTCCGGAACACACTACACAAGGCCGCCACGCTGGCGGCCTTTTATAGTGTGGGGCGTGTACTAAACCCCCTCAGCAATAATTGGCCACAGGCATCCTGCCTGTGGCCAATCATTGCTCTCCTCGCTGCCGGCGCTGTGATTGGCCAAGCATGCGGGGTCACAGTGCATGCTTGGCCAATCACAGTGCCTGGATGACACTGCGATGGCGTAGTGCATTGTGGGCCGTTCGCGTCACTCGAATTTGGCGCGAACGGCCCAAATCGTTCGATCTTCGTCGAACGATCGAACAGCCGATGTTCGAGTCGAACGTATGTTCGACTCGAACACGAAGCTCATCCCTAATTTGCAATGGGATTTTTGCTTAGCTTAGTGAATGTGGAGAAAACCTACTTTGCGGGGGGGGGGGCGTGAATAACCAACACGGAAGATAGACGCTTAATTTCTCAGCTCATCAGTGAGGGGAGAGAAACGGAGTAACACAGGACCACTACCGACGACAATCCACCACCATCCTCATCCTTGAGCCACAGGACAACACAGAGAACCATGTCCCGCAAGAGGATGAAGGATTGCCAGCTGAAAAAGCTGACCACATTCTTCTTCAAGCCCACCGCTAAGGTCAGTCACACTCAAGATGACGCCGGCCCGGCCGAGCCGCGGGATGCTTACACGGATTTCCCTGATTAGATCCAAGGGGACACAGAGGGCTCGGCCCTGCCAGTCTCACCCACACAGGACCCGGGGGTAGATCCCCTCACCAGCAGCCCAGCTAAGGCCCGAATGCTGATGGACGCACCGCGACTGCCCCAGGCACTAATCGAGGCCCAGGCTTTCAACCCCTTGATGTCAAACCAGGCGCTGCACACATCCATTGCATCCTTCCCCACCACAGGCCAGCCAGTGATGGACACTACCATAAAAGACATGTTGATGTCCCTGCAGTCTTCACTAATGACAGACCTCTCCTCCCTGTTCAACAAAATCTCCACAGACATGCATAATCTGGATGACAGGGTGACATACATTGAAAAGGGAATGTCAGAATGCTCCACGACAGTGAATGACATAATTGACATATATGAAGAGGTGAAAGAGGAACAAGACTGGGTTAGAGCTAAATTGGCAGATTTAGAGGACAGATCGAGACGTAATAACGTCAAGCTGAGAGGGATTCCCAAATCCATACTGCCAGCAGATCTACCCATATACGCAAAAGAGCTCATGCACACTATAATACCGGATGCCTCTCCAAGAGATATCATCATAGATAGATTACATAGAATTGCAAAACTCCCTTTGCAAAGAATACCCAATCATTTGCAAAAAATAAAAACATTTTTTGCTTGCACATGATTGGATGATGGAAGTCAGCAGAGCTTCACCTCATTCACAAGAACTGGTAAAATTGTGTATGCCGCTCAGGCTTGATAGGGAGGGGGTATGTAGACAATGCATCCACAGCTGCTTCTAGAGTGCTGACAGGGGATGAAGCCCGTCCTGACTCCTATAAAGGTTCAAAGAACGAAAGGGTGACCCCTGGAAGTTGCACATCTATGATGTCCTGCTATGATGAATTGAGTGGCAACCTCAGCCTGGACTCCGACCAGGCCACGCCTCCTACATGTTTCACTCCGCCCCCTGGAGCTTAGTCATGGTGAAGCTCTGGGGGGTGTCGTGAAATGCGTTGGGGGCGTGGCCTGGTCAGAGTCCAGGCTGAGGTTGCCACTCCATTCATCGTAGCAGGACATCAGAGATGTGCGACTTCCAGGGGTCACCCTTTCCTTCCTTGAACCTCATTCACAAGCTAAGGGAAAATTACCTTGCAAAGTCAACAGCCTTTTTGCTTTTTGTAAACCAACCCCAGTATCAGCTCCTAGCATTTAAGGGGATCTTAAAAATAAATAAAAACAACTAATTTCACCTAGCAGTGTCATTTGGCTGATTTCAACAAATTTCAGAGAATGCAGAAATTATTAATTCATTGTGAAATCAATGCGGGTGGAAATGCCCGCTCACCCCTAATAAATGTATAATTATTTAAAAAGATCTAAAACATTACAAGGCAACTAAAAGGAAGGAATGACATATAGAAATTGGGTTCAAGAGTTGGGGGCTACTCTGTGATGGACAATATAAAGCTGAAATATAATAAATACACATAGGATATTCCATATAAAATGTTACATTCCTTTGAACAACACATCATCCCTACAGATGGTACATTAATCTTTTCTGAGAGCCTTTTATCATATTCAATGCAGTCTGCTACACTGTATAAATACACTGTGTAATAAATCATAATGAATTGAATAGTATTGTGATATCCACAGACACCACACTCTATGGTGTTATGTATTATTTTATACATAGATAGTCAGTTTGGACATTTTCTTCCTTTGCACTGTAGGTAAGAAGTCAGATTTATGTTAGAAAGATAGTTGGAGGTTGGCACATAATAATAGCAAAACTGCCACCTACTGTTTAAATAAGAAAGTGTAGATAGTAAGGCTCCATGTACACAGAAGCTCAAAAACGGTCGTTTTTAAAGCAGCAGAAAAAGCTAGCTTTTATCAGCGGTTTTTTACTAGCGTTTATTAGTGTTTTTCAGTGTAGCGTCTTTTAGCTTTTTTTTTTTCTCAATGGATCAAAAAAAAAGCTAAAAAACGCTCGCGACCAGCGTTTTTGAGCGTTTTTGAGCGTTTATGATCGTTTATGAGCGTTTTTTCTGCGTTTTGCGGTTTTTTTTTAACACATAGGCTAACATAGAGTGCAGTTAATGGGCTTTTTAAAAAAAAACGCCAAAACGCCAATAAACTGCAGTTTATCAGCTTCTGTGTACATGGAGCCTACACAGTAAATAAAAAATAAAAAAATGTGTGTGAAATCTCTCCCTGTAAACTTCATCCACCCTGGCTGTTGTAAAAGTCTACATACTAAAGTCATAACCCACTCTGTGTATTGCAGGTTATAGACAATTTAAAGCTAAACTCCAGCAGATGTAAAAGGCACAAATGTCTTCTTGTAACATCCTCTGTGAGCTCCCAAACGTCTCTTTTCCCCCTTACTTCTATTTGATTGTAAGAAGTAGTGCATGTTAGTTGTGGCCATGTACACTTCTCTCTGCACACTACAAATCCCATAGTCCATCTCAGGAGTAAGCAAAAGAGGGTGGCTACATTCCTACATACAGTGGGACCATGGAGAACAAAATGTAGCCACCCTCTAACGCAGTGGTTCTCAACTCCAGTCCTCAGGGCCCACCAACAGGCCAGGTTTGCAAGATAACTGAAATGCATCACAGGTGATATAATTTGCTGCTCAGGGATTGCAGTGTTCTAGTCTGCATCTCACCGAGGTAATACTTAAAATCTGGCCTGTTAGTGGGTCCTGAGGACAGGAGTTGAGAACCACTGCTCTAACGGGAAGTCAGATCACTGCAACAAAAATTCGGAATTTGGAGATTTGGAGGAGGCTGGAAGCGATAGAAGGTACTTTTCTGAGTTGCGAATGCATACCTTTTTCTTTATTTACCCTAGTGTGCAAATTGGGTGTCAGGAAAGGCTTCACCCGCTGGTGGCGCTGTCGGTCCTATGGATTGCAGTACTAGTGTCCACCAGCAGGTGTCCTCTTGCAGCCAGTATCTTTGATAGAGGATCCCACCTGCTGGTGGTAATGCCTGATCCATGGGCCGTAGTACTGGCATCCACCAGCGGGTGTATTCTGGCAGTGTGGGGCAGGCAGCACTTCCTCCGCTCAGCTGTCACATGAGGACAATTACTGCAGTCCCATAAATACCCGGCGAGCCCTCACATGCTCGCCTTGGTATCCCTCTCTCCTGAGCCTGCATCTGACCCTGAGCCTGCATCTGACCCTGAATCTGAGCCTGCATCTGACCCTGAGCCTGCATCTGACCCGACCCTATGCTGAGCCTGCATCTAACCCGACCTGACCTGATCCTATCCTGAGCCCATCCTGGACCTGCCCCTTCTGTTACCTGTTGACCTTGGATTTCTGTCCCGCAGCCTGTCCATCCATCCTCTCCCTGCCCTGTTGTGTTCCCATCCTCACCCATCTGCTGATATCCCCTGGTGTATGATCTCGGCCTGGCTTTGTTTACGGTTACGGTATCTCCCCTTGATTTGTATATACTATTCGTTGTTGGTTGTGCACTGGTTGTTTTCACTTGTTTGTCACTTTGTAAATAAACACCTTTTTATTTCACTTACATACGTTTTTGGTCTCCTCTGTGTAGTCACACAGTCTGATCTACTAGTTCCCTGACAGTATACCAAGGCCACTCCCTGACCAGACGTGGCTGCATTGAGGAACCATCCTGGTGTTGTGCGTTTTTCTGATATGGATTTCGATTAAATCATTTATTATTCCCTACTGGCGGCAGAGGATGGTGAAAATTGTAGCCAGATTTTAAAAGGGTGGACTAGCGACCAGCTGATGGAAACCATCCGATCAGCTCATTCCTGGGTGGATCAGGGCTATATGTCTTTTGAGGATGTTCAGACGTTAATTCGGTTATGTATAAAGCCAGCCCTGTCATGCATTCCCGAAGGAAGTGACGATTTCTCTCCTCCCTTCAACAGTGACCAAGTTGAATCCCTGGTATGGTTAATAGAGGATGATCCGGCTTCTTTCAATGAACATTATTTCTCTTGTTCCCATGAGATGTTATCTGATTGTATTAGTTCAGTGCAGTCTCTGATTAGACAGGGTGTGTGAACCAGCTTTTGTTCAACCTCTGCTGCAGGCATGGTCAGATCTCCTGCATTTAGCCAAGCCACAACATTCCAGCCCTCACATTAATCACCTGCCTTCCAAAGAATCTATCCACCCATCGCCTATGGCAACCCCAGCTACAGCCCAGTTTACACAGCTTCCTACCAAATATTATTACCCAGTCTCTACTTGCTGCACCTACCCTGCCTTCAATCCACCTGCTTCTTCCCTTCCACCTGTAACAATTCCACAAAAACCTCCTCCAGCCACTGTTCCTGTGTCTCTGCCACATTCCATCCTTCCTTTTACCCAATTCCATCTTTTTCATACATCCCTCCCATTATTTACAAATCTGCAGTGACTAAGCCTAAAAAGAAACGGAAGTTCTTTCCGACCCACACAATCCTGCCAGTAACCCAACCTGCCTCCACACCGACCAACCTGCTCCAGCCTGCGTTCATGCCAGTTGAACATGATGACCCACTTAAATCTGCGAACTCTAGGCCTGCTACCCAGTCTGATGTCCCAGTGCCTTTTACCCAGTCTGACGTCCCTGTGCCTTTTACCCAGTCTGACGTCCTGGTGCCCGCCGTCCAGCTTGATGACTTGGTTCCTGCTTTCCAGCCCGAGGTGCCAGTGTTCCAGCCTGAGGTGCCAGTGTTCCAGCCTTATGTGTTCCTGTCTGCTACCCAGCCTGATGAGCTTCTGTCTGCTGCCCAGCCTGGGGTGTTCCTGCCTGCTGCCCAGCCCCAGATGTTCCTGCCTGCTGCCAAGCCTGAGATGCTCCTGTTTGCTGCCCAGCCTGAGATGCTCCTGTCTGCTGCCCAGCCTGAGATGCTCCTGTCTGCTGCCCAGCCTGATGTGCCACGGTCTGCTGCCCAGCCTGATGTGCCACTGTCTGCTGCCCAGCCTGATTTGCCCCTACCTGCTGCCCAGCTTGGTGTGCCCGTACCTGCTGCCCAGCTTGGTGTGCCCATACCTGCTGCCCAGCTTGGTGTGCCTGCTGCCCAGCTTGGTGTGCCCACGCCTGCTGCCCAGCTTGATGTGCCCGTACCTGCTGCCCAGCTCGATGAGCCAGAGCCTGCTGCCCAGCTCGATGACCCGGAGCCTGCTGCCCAGCTCGATGACCCGGAGCCTGCTGCCCAGCTTGATGACCCGGAGCCTGCTGCCCAGCTCGATAACCCAGAGCCTGCAGCCCAGCTTGATGACCTGGAGCCTGCTGTCTGCCCTGATGTGCCCGCTGTCTGCCCTGATGTACCCGCTGTCTGCCCGGATGTGCCCGCTGTCCGCTTCAATGTGCCTGTTGTCCAGCTTAAAGTGCCTGATGACCAGCCTGAAGTACGCTCATCCTTTGTGCGACTCAATACCATAGACGATGGACAATTAAGACTGGTTGGAGCATCTGGAGGCCACTCCTTTAAGGGGGGTTCTGTCAGGAAAGGCTTCACTCGCTGGTGGCGCTGTCGGTCCTATGGATTGCAGTACTAGTGTCCACTAGCAGGTGTCCTCTTGCAGCCAGTATCTTTGATAGAGGATCTCACCTGCTGGTGGTAATGCCTGATCCTGGGTGTATTTCGGCAGTGTGGGGCAGGCAGCACTTCCTCCGCTCAGCTGTCACATGAGGACAATCACTGCAGTCCTATAAATACCAGACGAGCCCTCACATGCTCGCCTTGGTATCCCTCTCTTCTGACCCTGAGCCTGCATCTGACCCTGAGCCTGCATCTGACCCTGAATCTGAGCCTGCATCTGACCCTGAGCCTGCATCTGACCCGACCTGATCCTATCCTGAGCCTGCATCTGACCCGACCTGATCCTATCCTGAGCCCATCCTGGACCTGCCCCTTCTGTTACCTGTTGACCTTGGATTCCTGCCCCGCAGCTTTTCCATCCATCCTCTCCCTGCCCTGTTGTGTTCCCGTCCTCACCCATCTGCTGATATCCCCTGGTGTATGATCTCGGCCTGGCTTTGTTTACGGTTACGGTATCTCCCCTTGATTTGTATATACTATTCGTTGTTGGTTGTGTACTGGTTGTTTTGTCACTTGCATGCGTTTTTGGTCTCCTCTGTATAGTCACACAGTCTGGTCTACTAGTTCCCTGACATTGGGCTTCAGCTATTCAGCTCTGTAAACAGCAGGCCTACTCTTGCTCGCTTACTGTCCAATTATGGTTCCAGAAATTATATATATTAGAAAGAGCTAATGAGGATTCCAGATTACCTATCCGATTGATGGTTTTATTTCATACATGTTCGGTTTACTAATAATCAGTCTAAAAAAAAAATATGCATATAAAGAAAGAAAATACTGCGCTAATCTAAAATAGTGAATAAAAATAAAGCTGCTACATAAAATGTGACTAAAATTAATAAACATGGAATGAAGATGTAAGTGAAGAAATGAAGCCCAATAATTTGGGCCTCCAATCAAACCAAAGTGATAAATAATATCAATATAATAAGTCTATACAGTGTCCATAGAAAATTTTCGTGTTGTGAAGAAAGAACATGTAGCACTGAAGGGTCATCACATAACTCTTGTAGAAAAAGAGAGGTAGAATACTCTTACCGGAACATTAGACCTGTGGTTTAGGCAGGTCAAATAGGCATACGAAATCCCAGTGGCACTCCTCATCAGTTAGTCTGGAAACTGGATCAGATGGGTCCCCAATGTAGACTGTCCGGTAGGCTCCCCGACTTGACAGCAGACTCTGGGTTTCACACCGATCCAGGTGGTCCTCCGATGGAACTGGAACCGCCACTCAGCAAGGAGACTCTTTACCACAGTGAATATTAGTAACCAGTGGCCAAAGGAAGCTATTACTTGACCAACCACCCATGTGAGGAGAAAAGAAGGGAAGGAATGCTCCAATGGTGCTCCAATGGTGCAGGTCAATGAGGGTTTATTCAACCAACATAAAAGTGATCACAAACAATAAAAACGTTTAAAAAGGGGCAGTGAATGAGGTAGTGTACCAAGCCCTACGCGTTTCGAACAAATGTTCTTCAACAGGGGCATCCTGTTTGGTCAAGTAATAGCTTCCTTTGGCCACTGGTTACTAATATTCACCGTGGTAAAGAGTCTCCTTGCTGAGTGGCGGTTCCAGTTCCATCGGAGGACCACCTGGATCGGTGTGAAACCCAGAGTCTGCTGTCAAGTCGGGGAGCCTACCGGACAGTCTACATTGGGGACCCATCTGATCCAGTTTCCAGACTAACTGATGAGGAGTGCCACTGGGATTTCGTATGCCTATTTGACCTGCCTAAACCACAGGTCTAAAGTTCCGGTAAGAGTATTCTACCTCTCTTTTTCTACAAGAGTTATGTAATGACCATTCAGTGCTACATGTTCTTTCTTCACAGCACGAAAATTTTCTATGGACACTGTATGGACTCATTATATTGATATTATTTATCACTTTTGTTTGATTGGAGGCCCAAATTATTGGGCTTCATTTCTTCACTTAGCGCTACATCTTCATTCCATAAAAAAAAAAAGTTTTCTTTCCCTTTTTGAAAGCGATTGCACGTCAACCCGCTGCTGTAAATCATCTCGGCTGTACTTCTGCTGTTTGAAGAGAAGTCATAATATACGTCTAGACAGACTCTGCTATTAAAATACTTCTCACAGCTGAACAGGGAACATTAAACTATTAAACAGATGACTTCATCTCGGTTTATAACCTCCTAAGCTTCTACAACACTGGTGGTTATTGTATGTAAAGAAAATAGTTTTCAAATACAACTATAGTCATGTTCCAAAATTTTCATAGGATGGTTTACATAGGAGAGGATTTCTAGGTGAGTGTGTATGTTTTAGGAGATTATCCCAAGAGAAGATATTCAAAATTGAAGATGTATAGTGGAGAGCCCTATTTTACAATACGCTCACCCAGTCCATTATGCTGTGCAGCAAGGCTACTTTAATATTAAATATTCAACTTTATGTAGCGGGTGGTTGCTACTAGTTACTACATTCTAATGCATCGGCTTCCTGATGACGCAATTACGTTTGCGAAACGCGTAGAGGCTGCTGGGAGAAATCTACGTCACTTCCTGCAAAACGAAAGCGAGGCCTGGAACGCACGCTGACAGAGGAAATCACTGGGGCAGACACACTGACACTCCTTACCCCACATACACGGCTGGATTAGCTTGGTGCAGGCTTAGGGGCACACATAAATGTGAGTGCAATAGTCCTTTTTTTTTTACTTTTAATATAGAGTAGAGATATACTACTTCCTATCCCCCCATCCCCGGCATCCCTT
Organism: Rana muscosa; assembly: GCA_029206835.1. NCBI lineage: Eukaryota > Metazoa > Chordata > Amphibia > Anura > Ranidae > Rana > Rana muscosa. Next base: position 1,192,961,242 of record CM055116.1, on the reverse strand, counting down.
GCTGGGCTTCTAACGTGTCCCTGAACCTTTAGGTCACGTTCACACTGATCTGACATGAAAGTCACACGACTTTCGTTTTGACTTTGCCCTGCGACTTCAGGTATGACTTCCATGCGCCTTTAACCACTTCCCTACTGTGCACGAAAAACCCCTTCCTGCCCAAGCCATTTTTCAGCTTTCAGCGCTGTCACACTTTGAATGACAATTGCGCGGTCGTGCGACGTGGCTCCCAAACAAAATTTGCGTCCTTTTTTTCCCACAAATAGAGCTTTCTTTTGGTGCTATTTGATCACCTCTGCGGTTTTTATTTTATGCGCTATAAACAAAAGAAGAGCGTCCAGTTTGGAAAAAAAACACTATTTTTTACTTTTTGCTATAATAAATACCCATTTTTTTTTTTTTTATAAAATTTTCCTCAGTTTAGGCCGATACGTATTCTTCTACATATTTTTGGTAAAAATAAAAAAATCGCAATAAGCGTGTATTGATTGGTTTGCGCAAAAGTTATAGCGTCTACAAAATAGGGGATAGATTTATAGCATTTTTATTTTTTTAAATTTTTTATTAGTAATGGCGGCGATCTGCGATTTTTATTGTGACTGCGATATTGCGGCGGACGCATCGGACACTTTTGACACATTTTTGGGACCATTCACATTTATACAGTGATCCCTGCTATAAAAATGCATTGATTACTGTATAAATGTGATTGGCAGGGAAGGGGTTAACCACTAGGGGGCGGGAAGGGGTTAAATATGTTCCCTCAATGTGTTCTTACTGTGGGGGGAGGGGACTGACTGGGGGAGGTGACCGATGGTTGTCCCTATGTACAAGGGACACACCATCGGTCCCCTCTCCCTCACAGGACGTGGATCTCTGTGTTTACACACAGAGATCCACTTTCCTGCTCGTTTCCCGGGCAATCGCGGGTGCCCGGCGGCAATCGCGGCCGCCGGGCACGTGCATCGGGGCCTTGTGAACGCCGAGAGTGTCCTCTGCCCGCCGTCAATTGACAGTGGGCGGGGGACAAGTGGTTAAAGAACGTAATTCAATTTTGCTCCGACTTTGAGATGATTGCGACTTGTCCTTTGACCAATCAAAACAATTCCTTTGCTTCTGGTATGGTTGAAACCTCATGCCCCATGATGATGGGGACAAGGGCCTCTTCCCTACAACCCTGGGCTGTTGTTGCGGGAGTCTACGCGTGGGAGACTTATTGGAATCTGGAAGCCCCCTTTAACAAGGGGCCCCCAGATCCCAGCCCCCCCCCATGGGGGTACATGAGGGTCCCCTCAAATCCATACCCGGCCTAACCCTTGACCAGGGGTTGCGGGGGTCTGCGAGTGGGGGGCTTATCGGAATCTGGAATCCCCCTTTAAGTGGGGCCCCAGATCCTGGCGCCCCCCCTATGTGAATGGGTATCGGGTACATTGTGCCCCTACTCAGTCACCAAAAAAAAGTGTCAAAAAAGTAAAAACGAGACAGTTTTTGACAATTCCTTTATGTAAAAAAAAAGGTGCCGCGATGTCCATCCATCTTCAATCACGGCTCAGACGGACCCAAAAAATAGAGGGAAAAAAAGTTACGCCTCGATGGGAGGCGTCCCACCGACTGCTGTCTTTTCGCAGTGACAGCGGTTATATAGGCACTTTTGACACTTTTTTGGTGAATGGGTAGGGGTACAATGTACCCGATACCCATTCCCATAGGGGGGCGGGATCTGGGGGCCCCCTTGTTAAAGGGAGCTTCCAGATTCCGATAAGCCCCCCACCCACAGACCCCCACAACAATCGGGTAAGAGTTGTGGGGCTGAAGCCCTTGTCTCCATTAACATGGGGACATGGTGCTTTGGGGGGGACCCCAAAGCACCCTCCCCATGTTGAGGGCATGTGGTCTGATATGGTTCAGGAGGGGGGGCGCTCTCTCGCCTCTCCCTCCTTTTCCTACGGCTTGCCAGGTTGCATGCTCGGATAAGGGTCTGGTATGGATTTTGGTGGGGACCCCCACGCCATTTTTTTTTTACATTTTGCCGTGGATTTCTTCTTAATATCCAGGGCCTGGTATGGTCTGGGGGGGGGACCCACGCTGTTTTTTTCAATGATTTTTTATCTATATTGCCGGGAGATGACAATACATTACAGCCGCAAGCAATTTTAAATTACATTTTTTCCTTTCAGTAGTTTAATTTTGCTGCGGTACTGTTATAAAGATGGGAAAGATGCGCTATTTTACAGGCAGACTAAGGAGAACCCCCAGGCACGATATTTAAAGGAATATTTAATTTTCAAGCTTTAAGCATTATTAAAATCACTGCCCCCGAAAAAACTGCCATTTTAAAAACTTGTTTTTGTATTGATACATGTCCCCTGGGACAGGACCCGAGTCCCCAAACACTTTTTATGGCAATAACTTGCAAATAAACCTTTAAAATTAACACTTTTGATTTTTCACATTCGTGTCCCATAGACTTTAACGGTGTTCGAGTGTTCGCACAAATTTTTTGTCTGTTTGCATGTTCTGGTGCGAACCGAACCGGGGGGGGGTGCGACTTTTGCTCTCAAAGTTGGAGCACTTGTCGGACCAGTGTGAACTGGCCCTTAAGGAGGAATAGGCTTCTTTCAGGTAGGGGCGTACCTAGAGCATTTGGCACCCAATGCGGATCCTATATCTGGCACTCCCCCCCACCTTAAAATGTAAAAACACCCCACTGTGCCCCCTGCGTACCTCTGTATACTTCAATATCTTTTTGTCACTACTGTGTACCCCCTCTCCACAACTGCACCTCTGGACCCCTTTACATTACACAGCACCCTGCACCTCTGGACCCCTTTATATTACACAGCACCCTGCACCTTTACATTACACAGCACCCTGCACCCCTTTACATTACACAGCACCCTACACCTCTGGACCCCTTTACATTACACAGCACCCTGCACCTCTGGACCCCTTTACAATACACAGCACCCTGCACCTCTGGACCCCTTTACATTACACAGCACCCTACACCTCTGGACCCCTTTACATTACACAGCACCTGAACCTCTGGACCCCTTTACATTACACAGCACCCTGCACCCCTTTACAATACACAGCACCCTACACCTCTGGACCCCTTTACATTACACAGCCCTTGTACCTCTGGACCCCTTTACATTACACAGCATCATGCACTTCTGAACCCCTTTACATTACACAGTACCCTGCACCCCTGGACCCCTTTACATTACACAGCCCTTGTACCTCATGACCCCTTTACATTACACAGTACCCTGCACCTCTGGACCCCTTTACATTACACAGCACCCCGCACCTCTGAACCCCTTTACATTACTCAGCACCCCACACCTCTGAACCCCTTTGCATTACACAGCACCCCTGGACCCCTTTACATTACACAGCACCCCAAACCTATGAACCCCTTTACATTATACAGCCGTTGTACCTCTGGACCCCTTTACATTACACAGAACCCTGCACCTCTGAACCCCAGAGCTCTGGACGTCTGCATGTTACACAGCCCCCCCTACAGTGCAGACCCCCTCCCTACAGTACAGACCCCCCCCTTTACAGTACAGACTCCCCCTACAGTACAGACCCACCCCCTAACAATACAGACCCACCTGGTCTGAGACTCAGTGAATTTTACAAAAATTCACAGAATTTTGGATAACAGAGGATCCTGCTTTCCTACTGCTGCATTGCTCTCAGATCCCAGTGCAGACTTATAAAAAGACGGTGCTATGTCATATGATCAACGCAGCTAAAGCAGGAGTCACTCTGCACTGGAGAGATACTAGACCACCCTCAGTTGCAGAGTGGCTCAATAGGGTAAGAGAGATAGGGGCTATGGGGGACTTGGTCCTCTCAGCCCAAAACAAGAGAGAACAGTATAATCAAATTCAAACATGAATGAAATGGAATTTATTTATGCATTCGGAGGAGGGGAAGAGATTACTAGATGGGGCATCTGAGGAGTGAGGTGTACCCATTAGGAAGTACGGACCTGCACATAGGGAAATATAGAAATCAAATCCCTACATCTCTCTTTTGGGGAGGGAGGGGGGTCTTGTCCCCCCCCCTTTTTTTTCTCCCTTTTTTTTATTTTTTTATTATTTGGGGGTAGGGAGAAAAGGAAAACAGGAAAGGAAGGAGGAAATAGAGAGACACCATCAATCAATATTTTAAAGCCTTAGGAGCATGGCAATGGTGAAAGAGGGAAATATAGATAAATGAAAATTAGTGTATAGGTACAGAACTACTGTTGACTGTTATGATTGATCTAGACGCACTAGGCCTGGGGGAGAGTGTAAATGCATACAGACCCCCCTACCAATACAGACCCACCCCATACCAATACAGACCCACCCCCTACCAATACAGACCCACCCCCTACCAATACAGACCCACCCACTACCAATACAGACCCACCCCCTAACAATACAGACCCCCAAACCAATACAGACCCACCCCCTAACAATACAGACTCCCCCTACCAATACAGACCCCCCTACCAATACAGACCCACCCCCTACCAATACAGACCCCCCCTACCAATACAGACCCACCCCTTACCAATACAGACCCACCTCCTACCAATACAGACCCCCCTAACAATACAGACCCACCCCCTACAGTGCAGACCCCCCCCCCACAGTCCCATAATGTACCTCAGATGATCACAGCACTAGTGGACTGGTCGGGACCTCTTTCCCTGTGTTGACATAAAGGAAGAGGGGGAGCCAACTTCACTCTGCTCGGCTGTGCCGAGACTGATCAGAGCCACGACCACGGAGAGAAGGGGATCCAATGGGTCAGGTGTCACACTAGGGTGCGGCTCGCACCCCTCCCCCCCGCAAAGCCACTACCTCAGGTTCTCTCCGCATGTGTTCAGCCTTGCGCGCCGCTGCCTAAACCCGCCCGCTGTCTCTCAAGTTCAACCCGCCTGCTCAGCCCCGCTGTCTCCACTTCAGTCGTGAAGGGGGGGTGCCTGCCGCTGCCTAAACCCGCCCGCTGCCTAAACCCGCCCGCTCAGCCCCACTGTCTCCGCTTCAGTCATGGAGGGGGGGTGCCTACCGTTGCCTAAACCCGCCCACTGCCTAAACCCGCCCGCTTAGCCCTGCTGTCTCCGCTTCAGTCGGATGGGGGCGCCGGCCTGACACCCCCCAGTGTGTGGCACCCGGGGCGCCCCGCCCCCCCCCCCCACTTAGTACGCCACTGCTTCCAGGCCTTAACGTAATTGTAAAGGCAGAAGATTTTTTATCTTAACGCATTAAGATAAAAAGCCTTGTGTGTGCAGCAGCCCCTCTCAGTCCTCCTAATGCTTACCTGAGCCCCATCTAGACCCAGCAATGATGTAGGAGTGTCTCGCCTACCCGGGACTCCCCTCCTCATTGGCTGAGACAGCAGCACGGTGCCGTTGGCTTCCACTGCTGTCATTCAAAGTCAGTCAACTAAAGAGGAGAGAAAGGGGGTGGGCCCAGGCCACGGCTCCATGTCTGAATGGACACACAGAGCTACAGCTGGGCTCGGGTGCCCCCATAGCAATATATATTCCAAGAATTTCTTTCTTTTCATTTTGATGATTATGGCTTACAGCTTGTGAAAACCCAAAATTAAGTTTCTCAGAAAATTAGAATATTACATAAGACCAATAAAAGAAAAGGATTTTTAATACAGAAATGTTGGCTTACTGAAAAGTATAAAATTCACTTTTTGTAATGGGTACACTATGTATAATAGACCTAATCTTTGGTTCCCTTCCATAAAGATTTGGTTTGTAATATGAGACATCACCCCTTATAAATCTCACCTTTTTTCATTTTATGATCCTATCAGTTTTTATACATAATGTTTCCAGTATATTATTAGCACTCTCCTAAAACCCAGTGTAGCACACCCCCATAGGAGCTGCTGCCTATATTTTTGGGTCTTGCCGTTACCTGTCTGTTCCACTGTATCCGTCATAGGGGTTCCATTGAAGAGTTTTCACAGATGTCATCACCAACACATAGTCTATTTTCCAATGGTTTTATTAAATGTCAATTAGAGGGATGGAGGGTTGAGGGGGGATTCAGGTACCTTGCTTTGCGGATCACGGGTATTTTCTTCCTTCCAGAGGACAAACAGCTTCCACACTGGAGATAGCAACCACCGGATAGGCCTCTCTCACTGACCTAGCAGCCGGTGCGGTGCTCGGTCAAAAGTCTCTGCCACAGACTTGAAGAATACACAAAAGTCTCTGCCACAGACTTGAAGAATACACAAAAGTCTCTGCCACAGACTTGAAGAATACACATAGTCTGAGTACAGTCACACAGTACCGACTTCCCTCCGCCAATCCGGCAATACTGTGAGGTAGATATGTAGGAATGCGTCCTCCAATTCAGTCTCCAGGCTCTTCCCAAGGCACCAACCTTTTTGCTCGGTCCTCTCCTGGGAAAAGTCCTCCCCTGGTTTCCTCAATTGCTCGGCTTCTTCCCGCAGGCAAGACAGCAAAGGACCACCCCTGATTAGTAGGCCCCAGAAACTCCTGGGCCTACTTCCAGTAACGAGGCCTCGGGCCAGCCGGCTCCGAGGCAGGAAAACTGCTATGGCACACCTTAGGCCAGGAGGGCCATCAGGTCAGAGAGACCCGCCAGATGGTGTGTGTCCCTTAAGTACCCTCTCCCAGAATGCACAGCGAGGGGACCAATCCCACTGAGCTGCTTCTGGGCAAGAGGTACCTAATACATCTAGCCTGCTGCATTTTCAACCTTGACCCCTGGTGACAGCGACACCCACAGTCAAGTGGAAAACACGCAACACAACTGGACTGGAACAGAAACCAGTAATTTACCAAAATTATTCTGAGCTAAACTACAGCTCAGACCACTAAATTTACAACTAGCGCCTACCCAATAGTAGCAGGGCGCTACACTAGTATACTGTAATAGCTCAAACCCAGGTTAGAGAGAGTCAGAGTGGGGCTAGACCATACTCAATTATCACTTTTTCTGAACTTACTTGGTTTTTCATTCATTTGTATATTTTACATAATTGTTTGTTTTTTTTGTACCATACAATATCAATGTTTCCTTTTTTAAACCAAGTATATTGTACCAAATTTATTCCCCCACTAGAGGGAGCCAGAGTGTGGTTCGTCCATACATTGTGGACCTAATACTGTATGTAGCTAGTAAGTCATGTACTGTATATTATGGGGTTATGATACAATTTTCTTATTATTCTAAACTTGTTTTTTTTTTTCTAAACAAGTGGGCGTTTTATAATCGTATATTATGGTGGTCAATTGTTATTGCTTACAAGGTGTGTGCGGCATGGGGGGATATTACTATGGGAATGAGGTAGATTCCTTAGTTTTGTCCCCAATCTCCATGTTTGGGAGCCTAGCCAATCACATCCACTTTTCCATTATAAAAGCAAACAGGAAATGATGATTCGTCACTTGAAATATATCACTTTGTGTGTAACACATCTATATAAAATAAATAAGTTTCACTTTTTTAGTTGAATTACTGAAAAAAATTAACTTCTTGATTATATTCTAATTTTATGAGATGCAACTCTGTATATGTTTTAAAATATTCATGAAGGTTTATTTGGATTTTTTTTGTATGGTGATGGCACCAAACCTAATTTTGTATTGTTTTTGATAACAATTGCATACCTCCCAACTTTTTGATGGGAATGAGGGACACCTATTACCAAAAGTATGTAGGCATAGGACACGCTCCCTGCAACGCCCCCTTAAAGGAAAGTTATACAAAAAAAAAAATATTAGCTAAACCTACGAGTGCTTTTTTTTTTTTTACCACTAGTAGTAGTAGGAAGAATTATGAAGGACTTGGTTTACTATGTGAAAGCGCTAGATTTATATATTTTTATTCAAGTTATTTGTTACCACCAATTGTGCTAGCTGATATTGCTTATTAGTGATGAGCCGAACACCCCCGGGTTCGGTTCGCACCAGAACCCGCGAACGGACCGAAAGTTCGTACGAACATTAGAACCCTATTAAATACAATGGATGCGAACGTTCGAATTCTAAAGTGCTAATTATAACGACTATTATGCATGTTATTGTCCTAAAAAGGGTTTGGGAACCCGGGTTCTGCACCAGGGGACATGTATCAATGCAAAAAGAAGTTTTAAAAACGGTCGTTTTTCGGGAGCAGTCATTTTAATGATGCATAAAGTGAAAAAAAAAAAGTCAAATATTCCTTTAAATATCGTACCTGGGGGGTGTCTAAAGTATGCCTGTGAAGTGCCACGTGTTTCCCGTGTTTAGAACTGTCCCTGCACAAAATGACACTTCTAAAGGAAAAAAAAGCCATTTAAAACTGCTTGCGGCTTTAATGTAATGTCTGGTCCCGGTAATATGGATGAAAATCTTTAAGAAAAATGGCATAGCTACCCCATGACCCCCCCCCCCCTACCCCAGTCCATTACCAGCCCCTTTGGGTCTTGTATGGATATTAAGGGGAACCCCGCACATAAAATAAAAAAGGCCCTATATACTCTGAACAGCCGTATACAGGCGGTGCATACAAGACAGGGACTGTAGGTTTGTTCTTATGTAGAATCTGTTTGTAATTTTGAACAGGTACATTGTTTAAGTGTAGCTCCAGCCCAAAAATCTATTTTTAAACTTTTTGGAAAACATAGGTAAGGGTTATCACCCCTGTAACATTTGTTTTGCTGTCTGTGCCCCTGTTCAGAACATTTCACCTCACTTTCCGTCCCAATGACAACTGTTTTTGAAATGTGGTGTTTTTCTTGAAACAAGGATTGGTGATAAAGCATCAGTACAGAGGAGACACCTTTCTCCCATATTAATTCTTACAGGAGAGAATTTTCCTTCCAAGGGGTAGATTTCCTCTCACTTCCTGTTGACTTCTTGCGTTTGCAAGTAGGAGTCGTTTGTAAGTTGGATGTTTGAAAGTAGGGACCTGCCGTATATACTCTGCAGAAATAGGCCCCTTAGTTGTTGGTGTTGGCACAACACTGTAAGCACTCACAGTTACTCTTGGTTGGTGCTGGAACGCCCTGCTGTCAACTATTATATCAGGAATTTTAATTACATATAATTGTTGAACAGTGGTAGTAAAAATTGGGCCTTTGATGGTGGTGCTGGTGCCACAACACTGTAAGCCCTGACAGTTACTCTTGGTGGGTGCAGCAATGGGCCCTGCTGTGAATTATTAGATCAAGAATTGTAATTGCATGCCCCTGTTGAACAGGGGCTGAACAATTGGGCCTTTCGTGGTGGTGGTGGTGGTGGTGGTGTTGCCACAACACTGTAAGCCCTCAGAGTTACTCTTGGTGGGTGCAGGAATGGGCCCTGCTGTGAATTATTAGATCAAGAATTGTAATTACATGCCCCTTTTGAACAGGGGCTGAAAAATTGGGCCTTTCGTGGTGGTGGTGGTGGTGGCGTTGCCACAACACTGTAAGCCCTCAGAGTTACTCTTGGTGGGTGCAGCAATGGGCCCTGCTGTGAATTATTAGATCAAGAATTGTAATTACATGCCCCTGTTGAACAGGGGCTGAAAAATTGGGCCTTAGGCAATGGTGGCACAACACTACAACCCCTCACAGATACTGTACTTGGAGCACAGCAATGAGCCCTGTTGCAAAGTATTGCTTCAAAAATTGTAATGACACGCCCCTGTTAAACAGGGGCTGAAAAATTGGGCCTTAGGCACTGGTGGCACAACACTCCAACCCCTCACAGATACTGTACTTGGAGCACAGCAATGAGCCCTATGGCAAATTATTGCTAAAAAAATTGTAATTACACGCCCCTGTTAAACAGGGGCTGAAAAATTGGGCCTTAGCCACTGGTGGCGGTACCCATAAACAAAAATGATCTTCCAAGCTATCATCATCAATCGTATCATTGAGGACTCGGAGGAGGAGGATAGCCAGTCAACATAACAGCACAGGCACTCAGCATCAGCATCAGTCTTGAAGGGATGTGACATGTTAAAATCAATTAGTCTGTTATATCAGCATCAGGTGTGTGGTAGCTGGTGGTGATCCAAGACTGGTTCATCTTGATGAAAGTCAGTCGATCAACCGAGTCAGTGGACAGGCGCACCCTGTGATCCGTGACAAATCCTCCAGCAGCACTGAATGTGCGTTCCGAAAGAACGCTGGATGCAGGACAGGCCAGTAGCTCAATTGCATACTGTGCAAGCTCTGGCCAGTGATCCATCCTCAAGACCCAGTAAGCCAGAGGATTTTCGGTGGGGAAGGTGTCCAAGTCTGACCTTGCCCCTAGATATTCCTGCACCATGTTTATCAGACGCTGGCGATGGTTGCTGGAACCGATCATACTTTGGGGCTGCGGACTAAAGAATTGTCTGAACGCATCGGTCAGACGGCCACCTTCCCCACCGCTCCTTCTTTGACTGGCCGAAGCCTCAGCAACTCGTTGTCCAGGACCAGGAGTTTGTAACCTCCCAGTCTCTGGGAACGCGTTGCACAGACCTTTCTGCAAGGCCTCCCGGAGTTGTCTCATCCTCTGCTCCCTCTGCGACGGTAACATAAGGTCCGCAACCTTACCCTTGTACCGTGGATCAAGGAGAGTGGCCAGCCAGTAATGGTCCCTCTCCTTGATCCGAAGAATACGAGGATCCTTCCGCAGACTTTGCAGGATCAGGGAGGCCATGCAGCGTAGGTTTGCTGAGGCATTCGGTCCGGAGTCCTCTGGGTCACTAAGGACGACATGATCCGCAGCCACCTCCTCCCAGCCACGTACAAGTCCACTGGTTTCTTGGGACTGTAAATCATCCCTAAAAGACTGCTGCTGATGATGCTGAGTGCCAGCCTCCACCTCCATGCTGACACAATCCTCCTCCTCCTCCTCCTCCTCCTCTTCCTGTGCGATGGATGGGACAGAAGGAACACTGTCTGGGTAAAGGGGGCCTTGAGAGGCAAGGAAGTCCTCCTCTTCCTGCCTCTGTTCTGCCTCAAGTGCCCTGTCCATTATTCCACGCAGCGTGTGCTCCAACAGGTGGACAAGAGGTACAGTGTCACTGATGCATGCACTGTCACTGCTCACCATCCTCGTGGCCTCCTCAAATGGTGCCAGGACAGTGCATGCATCCCTGATCATGCCCCACTGGCGTGGAGAAAAAAAACCAAGCTCCCCTGACCCTGTCCTGGTGCCGTAGTCGCACAGGTACTAATTGATGGCCCTCTGCTGCGTGTGCAGCTGCTGCAGCATGGCCAACGTTGAGTTCCACCTGGTGGGCATGTCACATATAAGGCGGTTCTTGGGCAGGTTCAACTCCTTTTGCAGCTCAGCCAGGCGAGCACTGGCATTATAAGATCTGCGGAAATGCACACAGACTTTCCTGGCCTGCCTCAGGACATCCTGTAAGCCCGGGTACCTGCCCAAGAACCGCTGCACCACCAGGTTAAGGACGTGAGCCACACAGGGCACATGGGTCAGTTGTCCCTGTCGGAGGGCGGAGAGGAGGTTGGTGCCATTGTCGCAAACCACCATTCCTGGCTTAAGCTGGCGTGGCGTCAACCACCTCTCGGCCTGGCCCTGCAGAGCAGACAGGACCTCTGCCCCAGTGTGGCTTCTGTCCCCCAAACACACCAGCGCAAGCACGGCATGGCATCTTTTTGCCTGCGTACTTGCGTAGCCCCTTGAACGCCTACGGAGCACCGCTGGTTCCGAGGACAAACCACAGGAAGAGGCCATGGAGGAAGAAGAATAGGAGGGGGTGGAGGAGAGAGGTGTGTCACAACCAGTAGTAGCATTTTGGAGGCGTGGCGGTGGAACAACCTCCAACACTACTGCACCTTGTCCTGCATCCTTCCCAGCTGCCAAAAGAGTGACCCAATGTGCCGTGAAAGAAAGGTAACGTCCCTGTCCATGCCTGCTGGACCATGAGTCAGCGGTAATATGCACCTTACCGCTGACCGCCCTGTCCAGCGAGGCCAAGACATTGCCTTCCACATGCCGGTAGAGAGCCGGAATAGCCTTCCGTGAGAAAAAGTGGCGTTTGGGAACCTGCCACTGAGGAACCGCACATTGCACAAACTCACGGAAGGGGGCCGAGTCTACCAACTGAAAAGGCAGCAGTTGAAGTGCTAGCAATTTAGCCAAGCTAGCATTCAACCGCTGGGCATGTGGATGGCTGGGAGTGAACTTCTTTCGACGGTCCAGCAGCTGGGGCAGGGAAATTTGCCTGCTAGAATCGGACGTCGGTGTACTGCTAGCAGAGTGGCCGCAACTACTTGGCTGTGACACACCTAATTCTACACCTTCATTCCTCTCAGTGCATGTTTCAGAGAGGACTGAAGTTATAGTGGGGTTGGAGATCCCAGCTGATGCGGTGCAAGGAGAGGTCTGCTTTGTTCTTTGGTGTGGGTCTTTGAGGTAGGCTTGCCAATGAGCTGCATGGCAGGTCAACATATGTCTGGTCAGGCATGTGGTACCCAAGCGGCTGATGTTTTGGCCACGCGATATACGCTTGAGACATATGTTGCAAACAGCAGCTGTGCGATCTGATGCACTAGCCTCAAAAAAGGCCCACACCAAAGAACTTTTGGAATGACGGGCAGAGGCAGCGCCCTGCACAGGCGGAGCTCTGCGGTGTGATTCCGTCGGTGTACTGCCCTTACGCTGGCCACCAAAGGGCATCCTGCCTCGTTGGAGATGTGCCTCCTCCTCATCCTCCTCCTCCTCCTCTCTCCTATTAGGCACCCACGTGGAGTCAGTGACCTCATCATCCCCTCCCTCCTCATCACTGGAGCCAATCTGGCAGTATGCTGCAGCTGCTGGAACATGACTGCCAGATTGGTGTCCTTCTTGAGCATCCCCTCTGTCTGCTCTCACGCTACTGCCTTCCTGTAGCTGGGTTTCATCATCAGACCCTTCGAAACGCTGGGCATCCTCCTGGAGCATGTACCCAACACTGTGCTCAAACAGTTCGGGGGACTCCTCAGGAGGAGGACATGGTGGGTCTAGGGAAGGAGTGACTGATGATGAGTCTGACATTGATACCAGGGAAGAGGACGCTTTGGCAGCTGCTTTGCCAGTACCCTGAGCCTGGGTGAGAGAGGATGAGGAGGAGGAGGAGGGCTTGGTCATCCACTCTACCAAGTCTTCGGCATGATGTGGCTCAACATGTCCAGCTGCCGAAAAGAAGGAAAAGCGTGTCCCATGGCCATGTGCTGATGACAATGCACCGCGTCCACGACCAGCACTGTTGCCCCCAGACACAGAGCCTGCTTGCCCTCTTTTATTGCCTCCTGACTGTCTGCCTCTCCTTGTTTGCCTTCCAGACATTCTAATAGATGGCCTGCAGGGAGATGGGAAAAAAGCAATAAGGGCTACCTTCAGGTGTCCTTCTCTGTCCCTTTACTTAAGGATTTCTAAATATGGTTGAGGATGATTGCTTTCGCACAGAATAGCACAACGACAATTTCCCTGACTGTCCAAAAAACAAGGATTTCAAAGATGGTTGATGATCAATGCTTTAGCACACTATAGCACAAGGAGAATTTCCCTCACTGTCCTTCCCTGTCCCTAGAAACAAGGATTATCACAGTGAAAGAAACTGACACTCTTCCTACCTATAGTTTTCTGTCCCTAGAAAAAATGTTTTTTTAAAGACGGTTGATGATCAATGCTTTAGCACACTATAGCACAAGGAGAATTTCCCTCACTGTCCTTCCCTGTCCCTAGAAACAAGGATTATCACAGTGAAAGAAACTGACACTCTTCCTACCTATAGTTTTCTGTCCCTAGAAAAAATGTTTTTTTAAAGACGGTTGATGATCAATGCTTTAGCACACTATAGCACAAGGAGAATTTCCCTCACTGTCCTTCCCTGTCCCTAGAAACAAGGATTATCACAGTGAAAGAAACTGACACTCTTCCTACCTATAGTTTTCTGTCCCTAGAAAAAATGTTTTTTTAAAGCTGATTGATGATCAATGCTTTAGCACACTATAGCACAAGTAGAATTTCCCTCACTGTCCTTCCCTGTCCCTAGAAACAAGGATTATCACAGTGAAAGAAACTGACACTCTTCCTACCTATAGTTTTCTGTCCCTAGAAAAAATAAAGATGGTTGATGATCAATGCTTTAGCACACTATAGCACAAGGATAATTTCCCTCACTGTCCTTCCCTGTCCCTAGAAACAAGGATTATCACAGTGAAAGAAACTGACACTCTTCCTACCTATAGTTTTCTGTCCCTAGAAAAAATGTTTTTTTAAAGATGGTTGATGATCAATGCTTTAGCACACTATAGCACAAGGAGAATTTCCCTCACTGTCCTTCCCTGTCCCTAGAAACAAGGATTATCACAGTGAAAGAAACTGACACTCTTCCTACCTATAGTTTTCTGTCCCTAGAAAATTTTTTTTTTAAAGATGGTTGATGATCAATGCTTTAGCACAGTATAGCACAAGGAGAATTTCCCTCACTGTCCTTCCCTGTCCCTAGAAACAAGGATTATCACAGTGAAAGAAACTGACACTCTTCCTACCTATAGTTTTCTGTCCCTAGAAAAAATAAAGATGGTTGATGATCAATGATTTAGCACACTATAGCACAAGGATAATTTCCCTCACTGTCCTTCCCTGTCCCTAGAAACAAGGATTATCACAGTGAAAGAAACTGACACTCTCCCTACCTATAGTTTTCTGTCCCTAGAAAAAATGTTTTTTTAAAGATGGTTGATGATCAATGCTTTAGCACACTATAGCACAAGGAGAATTTCCCTCACTGTCCTTCCCCGTCCCTAGAAACAAGGATTAGCACAGTAAAAGAAACTGACACTCTTCCTACCTATAGTTTTCTGTCCCTAGAAAAAATGTTTTTTTAAAGATGGTTGATGATCAATGCTTTAGCACAGTATAGCACAAGGAGAATTTCCCTCACTGTCCTTCCCTGTCCCTAGAAACAAGGATTATCACAGTGAAAGAAACTGACACTCTCCCTACCTATAGTTTTCTGTCCCTAGAAAAAATGTTTTTTTAAAGATGGTTGATGATCAATGCTTTAGCACACTATAGCACAAGTAGAATTTCCCTCACTGTCCTTCCCTGTCCCTAGAAACAAGGATTATCACAGTGAAAGAAACTGACACTCTTCCTACCTATAGTTTTCTGTCCCTAGAAAAAATGTTTTTTTAAAGACGGTTGATGATCAATGCTTTAGCACACTATAGCACAAGGAGAATTTCCCTCACTGTCCTTCCCTGTCCCTAGAAACAAGGATTATCACAGTGAAAGAAACTGACACTCTTCCTACCTATAGTTTTCTGTCCCTAGAAAAAATGTTTTTTTAAAGATGGTTGATGATCAATGCTTTAGCACACTATAGCACAAGGAGAATTTCCCTCACTGTCCTTCCCTGTCCCTAGAAACAAGGATTATCACAGTGAAAGAAACTGACACTCTTCCTACCTATAGTTTTCTGTCCCTAGAAAAAATGTTTTTTTAAAGACGGTTGATGATCAATGCTTTAGCACACTATAGCACAAGGATAATTTCCCTCACTGTCCTTCCCTGTCCCTAGAAACAAGGATTAGCACAGTAAAAGAAACTGACACTCTTCCTACCTATAGTTTTCTGTCCCTAGAAAAAATGTTTTTTTAAAGATGGTTGATGATCAATGCTTTAGCACAGTATAGCACAAGGAGAATTTCCCTCACTGTCCTTCCCTGTCCCTAGAAACAAGGATTATCACAGTGAAAGAAACTGACACTCTCCCTACCTATAGTTTTCTGTCCCTAGAAAAAATGTTTTTTTAAAGATGGTTGATGATCAATGCTTTAGCACACTATAGCACAAGTAGAATTTCCCTCACTGTCCTTCCCTGTCCCTAGAAACAAGGATTATCACAGTGAAAGAAACTGACACTCTTCCTACCTATAGTTTTCTGTCCCTAGAAAAAATGTTTTTTTAAAGACGGTTGATGATCAATGCTTTAGCACACTATAGCACAAGGAGAATTTCCCTCACTGTCCTTCCCTGTCCCTAGAAACAAGGATTATCACAGTGAAAGAAACTGACACTCTTCCTACCTATAGTTTTCTGTCCCTAGAAAAAATGTTTTTTTAAAGATGGTTGATGATCAATGCTTTAGCACACTATAGCACAAGGAGAATTTCCCTCACTGTCCTTCCCTGTCCCTAGAAACAAGGATTATCACAGTGAAAGAAACTGACACTCTTCCTACCTATAGTTTTCTGTCCCTAGAAAAAATGTTTTTTTAAAGATGGTTGATGATCAATGCTTTAGCACACTATAGCACAAGGAGAATTTCCCTCACTGTCCTTCCCTGTCCCTAGAAACAAGGATTATCACAGTGAAAGAAAATGACACTCTTCCTACCTATAGTATTCTGTCCCTAGAAAAAATGTTTTTTTAAAGATGGTTGATGATCAATGCTTTAGCACACTATAGCACAAGGGGAATTTCCCTCACTGTCCTTCCCTGTCCCTAGAAACAAGGATTATCACAGTGAAAGAAACTGACACTCTTCCTACCTATAGTTTTCTGTCCCTAGAAAAAATGTTTTTTTAAAGATGGTTGATGATCAATGCTTTAGCACACTATAGCACAAGGAGAATTTCCCTCACTGTCCTTCCCTGTCCCTAGAAACAAGGATTATCACAGTGAAAGAAACTGACACTCTTCCTACCTATAGTTTTCTGTCCCTAGAAAAAATGTTTTTTTAAAGATGGTTGATGATCAATGCTTTAGCACAGTATAGCACAATGAGAATTTCCCTCACTGTCCTTCCCTGTCCCTAGAAACAAGGATTATCACAGTGAAAGAAACTGACACTCTTCCTACCTATAGTTTTCTGTCCCTAGAAAAAATGTTTTTTTAAAGATGGTTGATGATCAATGCTTTAGCACACTATAGCACAAGGAGAATTTCCCTCACTGTCCTTCCCTGTCCCTAGAAACAAGGATTATCACAGTGAAAGAAACTGACACTCTTCCTACCTATAGTTTTCTGTCCCTAGAAAAAATGTTTTTTAAAGATGGTTGATGATCAATGCTTTAGCACACTATAGCACAAGGAGAATTTCCCTCACTGTCCTTCCCTGTCCCTAGAAACAAGGATTAGCACAGTAAAATAAACTGACACTCTTCCTACCTATAGTTTTCTGTCCCTAGAAAAAATGTTTTTTTAAAGATGGTTGATGATCAATGCTTTAGCACAGTATAGCACAAGGAGAATTTCCCTCACTGTCTTTCCCTGTCCCTAGAAACAAGGATTATCACAGTGAAAGAAACTGACACTCTCCCTACCTATAGTTTTCTGTCCCTAGAAAAAATGTTTTTTTAAAGACGGTTGATGATCAATGCTTTAGCACACTATAGCACAAGGATAATTTCCCTCACTGTCCTTCCCTGTCCCTAGAAACAAGGATTAGCACAGTAAAAGAAACTGACACTCTTCCTACCTATAGTTTTCTGTCCCTAGAAAAAATGTTTTTTTAAAGATGGTTGATGATCAATGCTTTAGCACAGTATAGCACAAGGAGAATTTCCCTCACTGTCCTTCCCTGTCCCTAGAAACAAGGATTATCACAGTGAAAGAAACTGACACTCTCCCTACCTATAGTTTTCTGTCCCTAGAAAAAATGTTTTTTTAAAGATGGTTGATGATCAATGCTTTAGCACACTATAGCACAAGTAGAATTTCCCTCACTGTCCTTCCCTGTCCCTAGAAACAAGGATTATCACAGTGAAAGAAACTGACACTCTTCCTACCTATAGTTTTCTGTCCCTAGAAAAAATGTTTTTTTAAAGACGGTTGATGATCAATGCTTTAGCACACTATAGCACAAGGAGAATTTCCCTCACTGTCCTTCCCTGTCCCTAGAAACAAGGATTATCACAGTGAAAGAAACTGACACTCTTCCTACCTATAGTTTTCTGTCCCTAGAAAAAATGTTTTTTTAAAGATGGTTGATGATCAATGCTTTAGCACACTATAGCACAAGGAGAATTTCCCTCACTGTCCTTCCCTGTCCCTAGAAACAAGGATTATCACAGTGAAAGAAACTGACACTCTTCCTACCTATAGTTTTCTGTCCCTAGAAAAAATGTTTTTTTAAAGATGGTTGATGATCAATGCTTTAGCACACTATAGCACAAGGAGAATTTCCCTCACTGTCCTTCCCTGTCCCTAGAAACAAGGATTATCACAGTGAAAGAAACTGACACTCTTCCTACCTATAGTTTTCTGTCCCTAGAAAAAATGTTTTTTTAAAGATGGTTGATGATCAATGCTTTAGCACACTATAGCACAAGGGGAATTTCCCTCACTGTCCTTCCCTGTCCCTAGAAACAAGGATTAGCACAGTAAAAGAAACTGACACTCTTCCTACCTATAGTTTTCTGTCCCTAGAAAAAATGTTTTTTTAAAGATGGTTGATGATCAATGCTTTAGCACAGTATAGCACAAGGAGAATTTCCCTCACTGTCCTTCCCTGTCCCTAGAAACAAGGATTATCACAGTGAAAGAAACTGACACTCTCCCTACCTATAGTTTTCTGTCCCTAGAAAAAATGTTTTTTTAAAGATGGTTGATGATCAATGCTTTAGCACACTATAGCACAAGGAGAATTTCCCTCACTGTCCCTCCCTGTCCCTAGAAACAAGGATTAGCACAGTAAAACACACTGACACTCTCCCTACCTATAGTTTTCTGTCCCTAGAAAAAATGTTTTTTTAAAGATGGTTGATGATCAATGCTTTAGCACACTATAGCACAAGGAGAATTTCCCTCACTGTCCTTCGCTGTCCCTAGAAACAAGGATTAGCACAGTAAAACACACTGACACTCTCCCTACCAATAGTTTTCTGTCCCTAGAAAAAATGTTTTTTTAAAGATGGTTGATGATCAATGCTTTAGCACACTATAGCACAAGGAGAATTTCCCTCACTGTCCTTCCCTGTCCCTAGAAACAAGGATTATCACAGTAAAACACACTGACACTCTCCCTACCTATAGTTTTCTGTCCCTAGAAAAAATGATTTTTTAAAGATGGTTGATGATCAATGCTTTAGCACACTATAGCACAAGGAGAATTTCCCTCACTGTCCTTCCCTGTCCCTAGAAACAAGGATTATCACAGTAAAACACACTGACACTCTCCCTACCTATAGTTTTCTGTCCCTAGAAAAAATGATTTTTTAAAGATGGTTGATGATCAATGCTTTAGCACACTATAGCACAAGGAGAATTTCCCTCACTGTCCTTCCCTGTCCCTAGAAACAAGGATTCGCACAGTAAAACACACTGACACTCTCCCTACCTATCCTTCTCTTTCCCTAAACTAAAGGAATCCAGGTTAAGCAAGAAAAAAAAAATGTCACTGTCCCTGCCTATGCTTCTCTTTCCCTGCTCCGGAACACACTACACTAGGCCGCCGTGCTGGCGGCCTTTTATAGTGTGGGGCGTGTACTAAACACCCTCAGCAATAATTGGCCACAGGCATCCTGCCTGTGGCCAATCATTGCTCTCCTCGCTGCCGGCGCTGTGATTGGCCAAGCATGCGGGGTCACAGTGCATGCTTGGCCAATCACAGCGCCTGGATGACACTGCGATGGCGTAGTGCATTGTGGGCCGTTCGCGTCACTCGAATTAGGCGCGAACGGCCCAAATCATTCGATCTTCGTCGAACGATCGAACAGCCGATGTTCGAGTCGAACGTATGTTCGACTCGAACACCGAGCTCATCCCTATTGCTTATCATTGATTGTTTATTATCCCGAGCGCTGGCAGATTGATATACACATACCTAAACTTCAGATTTAAACAAATAAAAATACATTTTTTTTTTTTTTTTAGTATGCAGAGAGAACATAAGATAATGTTAGGTGTTATCGCAATTTGGCTGAAAAAGTGGAAATACAATACACTTTAGGATAATATAATCAGACATGGGCAATAACTTTGGCTTTAAGAACAATGACTACCAATGACTAGGGATGAGCTGAACACCCCCCTGTTCGGTTCGCACCAGAACCTGCAAACAGCCAGAATGTTCGTGTGAACTTTAGAAGCCTATTAAATACAATGGACTCGAACGTTCGAAATCAAAAGTGCTATCTATAAAGGCTAATATGGAAGTTATTGTCCTAAAAAGGGTTTGGGGACCGGGGTCCTGCCCCAGGGGACATGTATCAATGCAAAAAAAAGTTTTAAAAACTACCATTTTTTCGTGAGCAGTGATTTTAATAATGCTTAAAGTGAAAAAATAAAAGTGAAATTTTCCTTTAAATTTCGTACCTAGGGTGTGTGTATAGTATGCCTGTAAAGCAGCGCTTGTTTCCTGTGCTTAGAACTGTCCCTGCACAAAGTGTCATTTCTGAAGGAAAAAAAGTAATTTAAAACTCACTCGCGGCTATAATGAATTGTCGGTTCCCGGCAATACAGAGAAAAGTCATTGATAAAAAAAAAAAAAAAAGCGTGGGGGTCCCCCCAAATTCAATTACCAGGCCCAGGTCTGGTATGGATATTAAGGGGAACCCTGTCGCAAATTTAAAAAAAACAATGCGTGGAGTTCCCCCAAATATCCATACCAGGCCCTTCAGGTCTGGTATGGATTTTAAGGGGAACTCCACCCTAAATTAAAAAAAAAATGGCGTGGAGTTCCCCCCAAAATCCATACCAGACCCTTTATCCGAGCACGCAACCTGGCAGGCCGCAGGAAAAGAGGGGGGGTGAGAGAGCGCCCCCCCCTCCTGAACTGTACCAGGCCACATGCCATTAACATGGGGAGGATGTCCCCATGTTGATGGGGACAAGGGCCTCATCCCCACAACCCTTGCCCGGTGGTTGTGGGGGTCTGCGGGCAGGGGGCTTATCGGAATCTGGAAGACCCCTTTAACAAAGGGGACCCTTAGATCCCGCCCCCCCCTATGTGAATTGGTAAGGGGTACATTGTACCCCTACCATTTCACGAAGAAAGTGTAAAAAAAAAAATAAAAAAAACACACACAGACACCTTGGAAAAGTCCTTTATTAAAAAAAAAAAAAAAAAAAAACATTCCAGCGATGAAATCCAGTGTCACGCGGCGATCCGATGTCCAGCGCTGTCTGTCATTGGCTGAGCCTGAGCGGACCTGATGGGGAACTTCCTCCGCAGTGTAATAAATGAATACACCCGCCCCTTCTAAAGTTCGGAATGTAAGAAGGGGCGGGTCTATTCATGTATTAAAATGTGGAGGAAGTTCCCCATCAGGGACATCCTCCATCCTCCCCATGTTGAGGGCATGTGGCCTGGTACGGTTCAAGAGGGGGGGGCGCTCTCTCGTCCCCCCCTCTTTTCCTGCGGCCTGCCAGGTTGCGTGCTCGGATAAGGGTCTGGTATGGATTTTGGGGGGAACTCCACGCCATTTTTTTTTTAAATTTGGGGTGGAGTTCCCCTTAAAATCCATACCAGACCTGAAGGGCCTGGTATGGATATTTGGGGGAACTCCACGCATTGTTTTTTTTAAATTTGCGACAGGGTTCCCCTTAATATCCATACCAGACCTGAAAGGCCTGGTATGGATATTTTTTTCAATTTGCGGCAGGGTTCCTCTTAATATCCATACCAGACCTGAAGGGCCTGGTAATTGAATTTGGGGGGACCCCCAGGCTTTTTTTTTTTCTATCAATTAATTTTCTCTGCATTGCCGGGAGCCGACAATTCATTATACCCGCGAGTTTTTTTTTTTTTAAATATAATTTTTTATTGTTTTTTTTTTTAAAAGAGAGCCGGGGTAAAGCCCCACAAGATACAATAAAGACACAAAAAACAGCGAAGGTCGCAGCCTCCAGAATCTACAGTACAGTAGGTTATGTTGAATAAGATTGCATTTCAGGTGTTCCTATCGTTAATACAGTTTTGCCTTGGTCTGGTAGGGCCTCCACCCATTATCAGAGAGTATTCTGTCTCATACACCCTCAAGTATACACCCTACGGAAAGCTTGTGTTAGATACGTTTGAGTCTACTGACAAGAGTAGAGAAAAAGAAAGTAGGAAAAGTAAGATAAGAAGAAGAGAGAAGTGGGATGAGGGGGGGAGGGGAATGGAGGGGGGGTGGGTGACAGGGTGGGGAAAGGAGGGGGGGGGGTGGCATCTCTGGTATGTTAGTCTGTATTCTAACTTAGAGGTTGCTCAGGTTCCGAGAAGGGTTGTACCCTCGTCCGAGTAAATAAACATGTTCCACATAGTCCAAGTCTCTTTGTAAACTTCATGTCTGTCTTGGGCTGTCAGTATCAGATCCTCCAGTCTGTTTATATCTTCCACTTTCCGCAGCCACATTGCTATGGTCGGTGGAGTTTGTTGTTTCCATAGTATGGGAATACAAGACTTAGCTGCGTTTGTCAGGTGACGTAGTAGGGACTTTTTGTATGTTCTGTGGGAAAGGTTCGATACATGTAGCAGGAAGAAAGCTGGGTCATGTGGGATCTGGTATTCTGTGAATTTTTGGGATATAGTTCGGACCCCCGTCCAGAATGCTGCTAGCTTGGGGCAGGACCAAAATACATGCAGGAGTGTTCCCTTCTCTGTCCCGCACCGCCAACAGTATTCTGAGGTGTCTGGGAAAATCACATGTAGGCGGCTGGGTGTTAAATACCATCTCGTGAGAATTTTGTAATTTGTCTCCTGTATTTTCGTACATAGGGAGGACTTGAAAGAGAATCGTATTATACTTTGTACTTGAGGCGCCGTAAAGGTGCGGTTTAGGTCTGTCTCCCACTTTGTAATACCCAGAAGTTGTGGTTGCTGGGTTGGTGTATTGAGGAGAGAATACATTTTGGAGAGGACCCGGGGCAAAGGCTCCATCCCCGAGCAGTATTCCTCAAGCGTGGTCATGGAGTATTCTTGTGGGTGTAGGATTGTCTGAAGGAAGTGGTGTAGTTGAACCGCGTTCCAAAAGGGGAGTTGGAATGGGCCTGTTGCGTCCGTCAGTTCAGGAATGGAGGGCCATCTATCTCTTATCACATATTGAGACGCTGTAGTACGGCCCGCGGCTCGTAGTATCTGAAATTGTGTGGCTACCATTCCTGGGGAAAACCTGGGGTTTCCCAAGATCGGTGTTAATGGTGACAATTTGGTTGTCAGGGCAGTTTGTAAAGCTGCTTGTAGGCCTTGGCGAATAGTATTGCCTATCAGCGGGTGCAATTTTGTCTCTGATGTCAATGCTTCGCTACACCACATCGCTGTTCTTAATGGAATGTCAGCCTGGTGTTGTTCTATCTGTACCCACAACTTAAATTCTTGGTGGCGGCTCCAGTCTATAACCCTGCCTAAGTGTATTGCCTGGTAGTATCGCTTTATGTCTGGCAGTGCTAACCCTCCACATTGTTTTGGCATTGACAGCTGAGTACGTGAGATCCGTGGTTTTTTATGTGCCCAGACAAAGCGGGTAAACAAGGCCTGTACCCGCTTAAAGTATGAGGGTGGTATTTTAATGGGTAAGGTCTGGAAGAGGTATAAGAACTTAGGCAGTATGCACATTTTCAGTAAGTTACATCTTCCAAACCAGGAGTGAATTCCCTTGTGCCACGAGTCTAGGAGAAGTTTTACCTTTGACAGTAGAGGAGGGAAGTTCCGTTCATAAATTCCGGAAAATTCGGGTGTGATATTGGTCCCCAGATAAGTCAGGGAGGAGGATGTCCATTTAAATTGGAAATTTGATCGTACCGTAGGGATCATATGCAGTGGTATAGATATTGCCTCTGACTTGGAAAAGTTTATCTTTAAATTTGAAAATTTCCCATATGTATCGAATTCTCTAAGCAGATTCGGGAGGGACACCCCTGGGTTGGTAAGTGAAAAGAGCATGTCATCTGCGTATGCTGACATCTTGTGTTGCGTTTGCCCTACAGTCACGCCTTGTATGTCGGGGTTCCGTCTGATTGTGGCCAGGAAGGGTTCCAGTGAGAGGGCAAACAAAAGAGGGGATAAAGGA
Organism: Rana muscosa; assembly: GCA_029206835.1. Lineage (NCBI taxonomy): Eukaryota > Metazoa > Chordata > Amphibia > Anura > Ranidae > Rana > Rana muscosa. Next base: position 1,192,937,272 of record CM055116.1, on the reverse strand, counting down.
CATCCCTGTCTTGTCCCATTCAATATTGGGAAGGGGTCCGATAGTACCCCATTTGCCTTCACCTGTGCTGTCGGACTGGTGTATATTCCGGTTATCCTATTTAACATTACCTCTTCCAGGCCTACGTGTCGAAGGACTGTAAGCATGAACGACCAATTCACCCGGTCGAAGGCCTTTTCGGCGTCGGTGTTCAGTAGTACGCACAGGGTTTTTGTGATCTTCACTCTATGTAATAAGTTCAGCACCTTAATGGTGCTGTCCCTTGCCTCCCTAGATGGGATAAAGCCTACCTGGTCTAGATGAATTAGATGGTGAAGGTGTCTCGCAAGTCTGGTGGCAATGATCTTGGTATAAATTTTTAAATCAACATTTAGGAGCGATATCGGTCTATAGCTACTGCATGCTGTCGGGTCCTTTCCTTCCTTATGTATTACTGAGATATGGGCACTTAAGCTATCCCTGGCGAATACTTTGCCGGATCCTATGGCGTTAAACAGCCCAAGCATGCGTGGCCCCAGTATCGCTGTGAGTTTCTTGTAGTATTGTAGAGTGTACCCGTCGGGTCCTGGGGCCTTACCCGGCTTCATTGTTTTGATAGCTTGTTGAAGTTCCAATAATGTTATCGGGGATTCTAGTTCTTCTCGGGACTCTAGTGTAAGTGAGGGCATTGCGGACGAAATAATGTAGTGTGCCATGTCTGCTTGGGATGGCGAAGCCGCTGGGAGGTTATATAATTTGGAGTAGAAATCTTTAAATTCTTGTGTGATCTGTGAGGGTAAAGTTGCTTTCTGACCACCTGCCTTGGTGATATGGGGAATGTATGTAGATAATTTATGTTCCCTGACTGTTTTTGCTAATAGCTTCCCACATTTATCCCCTGATTCGTACGCCAGTTTCCGACACGACTGTATGGCTGCCTTGGCTCTGTATTGTAGAATGTCAGTAATCTGTTTCCTGATAATTGTCAACTCCGCCTCAGAGGTTTGTGCGGGGGCGTGCTTATGTCTGGATTCAGTGATGTTTAATTTTTTCAGTAGCTGGGTAAGCTGTGCAGTGTGTTCCCGTTTAATACGGGCTCCGTGCTTAATGAAAATCCCTCTCATGACTGATTTGTGTGCCTCCCACAATATCCCCGGGTCACACTCTGGCTGGTCGTTTTCCTGAAAGTAGTGATTTAAAGCCGAGGTTATCTCCGCAAGCACCTCTGGTGTTTGCAGTAGGCTTTCATTAAGTCTCCAGAATTTATGTCTAGGTGACATAAGTCAGAAAGCTTGTAAATCAGACAGATTGGTGCATGGTCAGACCACGTCCTGTTTCCTATGGATGTGCTTTCTACTGCGTGAAGTTGTGTATGAGGGATCATAAAGTAATCTATTCTGCTATATACCTGATGCACAGGAGAATAAAACGTATAGTCACGGTCTCCCGTATGTTGTAGTCGCCAGATATCAATGAGTTGTGATTTATGTAGTGCCTTTGCTATGCGTTTGAGTTGATTCACTGGCATTGAAGATTTGCCTGCTGAGGTGTCTACCGAAGGAATCAATGGAGCGTTAAAGTCTCCACCAAACAGTAATTGTCCTGCCCTAAAGTCCTGGAGTTTCTCCAAAGTATGCTCCAAGAATGTCGCCTGCAGGTCGTTGGGGGCATATAATGTTGCTATCGTAACTTGCACGTTGCCTATGAGTCCCTTGAGGAAAATGTATCTTCCAGAGGGATCGATTAGTGAGTCCTGACATTGCCATGGGACTTTGCTGGAAATTAATATGGAGACTCCCTTAGATTTGGCTGTGGGGTTAACAGAGTGGTATGTCATCGGGTAATGTCTGTTGCGTAAATACGGTAGTCTATTGTGCTTAAAGTGTGTCTCTTGGATCAGAGCCACATCCGTTTGGGATCTTTTCAGGTCGTCCAGCAGTATGCGCCTTTTTTCTGGCGTGTTAAGGCCTTTCACATTAAGTGACTGAATTTTGAGATGGTGTAATGCCATAATTGGGTAAGAGGTAAGGGGAAGGAAGTGGAGACTGGATTCTGGGTAGGGAGGGGGAGGGCAAGGGTGCTGGTCCAAGATAGGGGTGACGTAAAGGGCGACGGGAGGGGGACAGAGAGGGGGGGTAGCAGGTGAAAGAGAAAGTAAGAAAGAAGAGAGTAAGAATAAAACAGTGAAAGAGCAAATGTAGAGGACTGGGCCTAGTGCCCTTAGTCCTCTAAGTAACTTATTATTTGTATATAATGCCTGGGGGCCAACGTTGTACCCCCCCCCCGGCAGAACACACCAGCCTATTTGGGGTGCGGGTAAGACAAGGCTCGGGAAAGAACGAGCTCCCGACTCTTGTCTCCCAATCCAACGAAACTCTGCTGTAACGTGCAGTCATCAATAATACACCATTGTAACATAAGGAACCAAAAAGAATATATAAAAAAATAAGGAAAATGAAATGAGCGAGGAGGACCTTACATGTAACAGAAAGAAGTGCATACATAAAATAACGGATACCAATCCTGCGGTCAACCTTAAACTAAGGGAATATATTTCCCCCTCAACCATGCCTGCCTCTATAGGTCGCCTCCTCAGCCCCAGGCCCCCTACCCCCCCCACCGCACGCAGGCGGACATCCCCCCCAAGACTCCACAGGGACGCGGGTCCCAGGCACGGCCGGCTGCCCGGGCCCGTATACTTTCCGCCCCACATCCCCACTGTATCCCCCTATTCCTCCGTCCCCCAGGGTCTCCTCCTTCAACCTATCTGGATTTTACATGAGGTATAGCCGGACTATCCCCCGTGTTCTGGTCTGGACAGTATGTCCTTGCTGCTCTAGATTGCATGCCCCCCCTTAAAATCGATACATTCAAATTCCCCCCACAGATCTGGTTGGTCTGCTCACTCTGGCTCCCAAAATGCTGACATAGCGGAGGCTATCTGAGTCTCAACATCTGAGGCTACCTTGGGTGGAGTAATAATGGGCATTGTATATCAAGAATCCACATAAATGCAATGAAAGTTGCAATAATGCTCAATGTCATAATTCAGATATACTTCCTTCCACTTTCCCAAGAATACCCTCCCCCCTCATCCCCAACCGGGTGCCCAGTACACCTGGTCCTTCTGTAAAAGTGTTATCTATTGCAAGGATTGCTAGGCTGCAGATGCAGCGTGTACCTCTCTCTATTGTCTCTGGGATTCGTAAACTTCTGTGAATACAGGAGAGCCGCAGGGTGATCCGGGTCCGGCGCATCCCCATGGAGCCAGCTACTGTCAATATCCTGTAATGCAGGGGTCTCTGCGGGGGCTGCGCCATACATCATGGGTCCAGGCCAAAACGCCTAAACTCGGGGGCTGGAGTATCAGGGTCCTGCACCGGGCTGATGATGTCTAGTGATGCAGAAGAGACCGTCTCGGGTAAGGCCCGCAAACGGAAGCAGCAAATGTTCCCCTCCATCCAGGTGGGTCTCCAGCTGCCTTGTCTATAAGGGAGAGCCCTGTTCATCTAGCGCTGGCGAGCATGGGGGGGGGGAGCGTCAGCACCGCTCCAGCGCCAACAGGTGATGGAGAAAAAAAAAAAAAAGGGGGGGGGACAGGCAGGGGACAAGGGTGTCAACAGGTCAGGCAGGCATAATTACCGGTGTCCATCCCGCTCCGTCACAGCTCCCGTTCTCCCTCCTGGGACGTCGCTCTAGGTCTCCTCCGGCCCCGTTGCTGTCTGGGCGGTGGATCTCCACGCACTCTCTGGAAGTTGCCATGGTCTTGAGCTCTAGGTATGAGGGCAAGCCAGTCTGGGACCACAATAGGTTCTGCGTCGAGGAAGATGAAAAGATCCGGCAGTGCCTCTGGCTTTCTGAGCGTGAAGAATCTTTAGTCTCTCCGGAACGTGATGGACAGCGGGTATCCCCAGCGGTACGTTGCTCCTCTACTGCGGGCCAGCTCCAGGAGAGGTTTCAGTATCGCCCGTCTCTGTAGCGTGGGGCGAGATAGATCTGGAAGTATTTTGATCGCCACACCGTCGAATTCCGGGCTGTCCGCTTCCCAAGACCTCCGGATAATTTCTTCTCTGTGCTTGTAATGGTGCAACCTACACACCACATCTCTGGGCCTGGCTGGGTCAGATGATTTTGGCCCCAGCGCTCTGTGAATTCTGTCGAATTCCAGGCGGGGTGGCAATTCAATCCCCTCTATAGTGCGGAAAATAGCCGTTACCGTGTCCGCTAGATCTTCAGGACCAGTTGCTTCTGGGAGTCCCCGTACACGCAGGTTGTTCCTGCGACTGCGGTCCTCCATTTCCTCGAGTCGCAGCTGCTGTTCTGTGAGAGCTTCCATCTGACTGTCCTGGGTCTCCTCCATCGCCTCCACCCGGCGCTCCAGGGCTGTTAGTGAGGACTCTCCTTTAGTGAGTCTGGTGGACAGGTCTTTCACCTCCGTCTTCACCACCGCCAGTTCTTTACGGTGTGCAGCTTCCACCATTCCCATAAGGGCTGTAATGTCTGCCTTAGTGGGAAGTGCTTGCAGTAGCAAACGCAGCTCTGGGTCCATCGTGACCGATTGAGAGGCTGTTCTCGGGGTATCTCCTGGGTCGGTGTGAAGGACCGGGGGGGGCTCCAAGGTATTGGCTAGTAAGTGGAGCTTCCATACTTAAGTCCGGAGAGCCGCAGGCTTCTCGGTCCCCCTCCGTGTCCCCTCGTGGCGACGCCATCTTGGATCCCGGCGAGTGTAGCTGGGAGAGTTGGAAAAGTCTCTCTATCTCACCCGGCTGTGGAATCTGGGCCGTGGATCTGGTAGATCTATTGTTCCCCTTTGCAGATCTCTTTTTAGAAGTGTACATATTGCGCTGACTTATTGTAGATCATCAGATAGGATGGGAGACGGCCGGGAGCTCTGCAAGTGCACGTCTCTATCCGTCCATGTCCAGGCCACGCCCCCGCGAGTTTGTTTTAAATGACTTTTTTTCCTTCTAAAATTACACTTTGTGCAGGGACATTTCTAAGCACGGGAAACAAGCGTGACTTTACATGCATACTATACACACACCCTAGGTACGAAAATTTAAAGGAATATTTCACTTTTATTGTTTCACTTTAAGCATTATTAAAATCACTTCTCCCGAAAAAACTGCCATTTTTAAAACTTCTTTTTGCATTGATACATGTCCCCTGGGGCAGGACCCGGGTCCCCAAACACTTTTATGACAATAACTTGCATATAAGCCTTTATAATTAGCACTTTAGATTTCTCCCATAGACTTTTTGAATTTGCCGCGAACACCCCAAATTGTTCGCTGTTCGGCGAACAGGCGAACGGGCATTGTTCGAGTCGAACATGAGTTCGACTCGAACTCGAAGCTCATCCCTACCAATGACCATAATAGAATGATCACATTTTATATCCGGACCTGAAAATGCAACTTAGTTATGTTTTAAATTATACTATTATTAATTACAATCGTTATTACGCTCTGTCATTTTATCTAAAACTGTAATACACATATTTAGCCACTAGATGGCAACCTAATAGTTCATAAAATAGCTGTTGGATTATTGGAGAGTAGGGATGAGCTTCGTGTTCGAGTCGAACATACGTTCGACTCGAACATCGGCTGTTCGATCGTTCGACGAAGATCGAACGATTTGGGCCGTTCGCGCCAAATTCGAGTGACGCGAACGGCCCACAATGCACTACGCCATCGCAGTGTCATCCAGGCGCTGTGATTGGCCAAGCATGCACTGTGACCCCGCATGCTTGGCCAATCACAGCGCCGGCAGCGAGGAGAGCAATGATTGGCCACAGGCAGGATGCCTGTGGCCAATTATTGCTGAGGGTGTTTAGTACACGCCCCACACTATAAAAGGCCGCCAGCACGGCGGCCTAGTGTAGTGTGTTCCGGAGCAGGGATAGAGCAGCATAGGCAGGGACAGTGACTGTTATTTCTTTCTTGCTTAACCTGGATTCCTTTAGTTTAGGGAAAGAGAAGGATAGGTAGGGAGAGTGTCAGTGTGTTTTGTGCTTGTGCTATAGTGTGCTTAAAAAAAACATTTATTCTAGGGACAGAAAACTGTAGGTAGGGACAGTGTCAGTTTCTTTCACTCTGCAAGTCCTTGTTTCCAGGGACCTGGAAGGACAGTGAGTGAATTGTCCTTGTGCTATATTGTGCTTAAAAAAACATTTATTCTAGGGACAGAAAACTGTAGGTAGGGAGAGTGTCAGTTTCTTTCACTCTGCAAGTCCTTGTTTCCAGGGACCTGGAAGGACAGTGAGTGAATTGTCCTTGTGCTATATTGTGATTAAAAAAAACATTTTTTCTAGGGACAGAAAACTGTAGGTAGGGAGAGTGTTTTTTTTCTTTCACTCTGCAAGTCCTTGTTTCCAGGGACCTGTAAGGACAGTGAGTGAATTTTTCTTGTGCTATATTGTGATTAAAAAAAACATTTTTTCTAGGGACAGAAAACTGTAGGTAGGGAGAGTGTTTTTTTTCTTTCACTCTGCAAGTCCTTGTTTCCAGGGACCTGGAAGGACAGTGAGTGAATTGTCCTTGTGCTATATTGTGCTTAAAAAAACATTTATTCTAGGGACAGAAAACTGTAGGTAGGGAGAGTGTCAGTTTATTTCACTCTGCAAGTCCTTGTTTCCAGGGACCTGTAAGGACAGTGAGTGAATTGTCCTTGTGCTATATTGTGATTAAAAAAAACATTTTTTCTAGGGACAGAAAACTGTAGGTAGGGAGAGTGTTTTTTTTCTTTCACTCTGCAAGTCCTTGTTTCCAGGGACCTGTAAGGACAGTGAGTGAATTTTTCTTGTGCTATATTGTGATTAAAAAAAACATTTTTTCTAGGGACAGAAAACTGTAGGTAGGGAGAGTGTTTTTTTTCTTTCACTCTGCAAGTCCTTGTTTCCAGGGACCTGTAAGGACAGTGAGTGAATTTTTCTTGTGCTATATTGTGATTAAAAAAAACATTTTTTCTAGGGACAGAAAACTGTAGGTAGGGAGAGTGTTTTTTTTCTTTCACTCTGCAAGTCCTTGTTTCCAGGGACCTGTAAGGACAGTGAGTGAATTTTTCTTGTGCTATATTGTGATTAAAAAAAACATTTTTTCTAGGGACAGAAAACTGTAGGTAGGGAGAGTGTTTTTTTTCTTTCACTCTGCAAGTCCTTGTTTCCAGGGACCTGTAAGGACAGTGAGTGAATTTTTCTTGTGCTATATTGTGATTAAAAAAAACATTTTTTCTAGGGACAGAAAACTGTAGGTAGGGAGAGTGTTTTTTTTCTTTCACTCTGCAAGTCCTTGTTTCCAGGGACCTGTAAGGACAGTGAGTGAATTTTTCTTGTGCTATATTGTGATTAAAAAAAACATTTTTTCTAGGGACAGAAAACTGTAGGTAGGGAGAGTGTTTTTTTTCTTTCACTCTGCAAGTCCTTGTTTCCAGGGACCTGTAAGGACAGTGAGTGAATTTTTCTTGTGCTATATTGTGATTAAAAAAAACATTTATTCTAGGGACAGAAAACTGTAGGTAGGGAGAGTGTCAGTTTATTTCACTCTGCAAGTCCTTGTTTCCAGGGACCTGTAAGGACAGTGAGTGAATTTTTCTTGTGCTATATTGTGATTAAAAAAAACATTTTTTCTAGGGACAGAAAACTGTAGGTAGGGAGAGTGTTTTTTTTCTTTCACTCTGCAAGTCCTTGTTTCCAGGGACCTGTAAGGACAGTGAGTGAATTTTTCTTGTGCTATATTGTGATTAAAAAAAACATTTTTTCTAGGGACAGAAAACTGTAGGTAGGGAGAGTGTCAGTTTCTTTCACTGTGAAAGTCCTTGTTTCAAGGGACAGAGAAGGACACCTGAAGGTAGCCCTTATTGCTTTTTTCCCATCTCCGTGCAGGCCATCTATTAGAATGTCTGGAAGGCAAACAAGGAGAGGCAGACAGTCAGGAGGCAATAAAAGAGGGCAAGCAGGCTCTGTGTCTGGGGGCAACAGTGCTGGTCGTGGACGCGGTGCATTGTCATCAGCACATGGCCATGGGACACGCTTGTCCTTCTTTTCGGCAGCTGGACATGTTGAGCCACATCATGCCGAAGACTTGGTAGAGTGGATGACCAAGCCCTCCTCCTCCTCCTCATCCTCTCTCACCCAGGCTCAGGGTACTGGAAAAGCAGCTGCCAAAGCGTCGTCTTCCCTGGTATCAATGTCAGACAAATCATCAGTCACTCCTTCCCTAGACCCACCATGTCCTCCTCCTGAGGAGTCCCCCGAACTGTTTCAGCACAGTGTTGGGTACATGCTCCAGGAGGATGCCCAGCGTTTCGAAGGGTCTGATGATGAAACCCAGCTAGAGGAAGGCAGTAGCGTGAGAGCAGACAGAGGGGATGCTCAAGAAGGACACCAATCTGGCAGTCATGTTCCAGCAGCTGCAGCATACTGCCAGATTGGCTCCAGTGATGAGGAGGGAGGGGATGATGAGGTCACTGACTCCACGTGGGTGCCTAATAGGAGAGAGGAGGAGGAGGAGGATGAGGAGGAGGCACATCTCCAACGAGGCAGGATGCCCTTTGGTGGCCAGCGTAAGGGCAGTACACCGACGGAATCACACCGCAGAGCTCCGCCTGTGCAGGGCGCTGCCTCTGCCCGTCATTCAAAAAGTTCTTTGGTGTGGGCCTTTTTTGAGGCTAGTGCATCAGATCGCACAGCTGCTGTTTGCAACATATGTCTCAAGCGTATATCGCGTGGCCAAAACATCAGCCGCTTGGGTACCACATGCCTGACCAGACATATGTTGACCTGCCATGCAGCTCGTTGGCAAGCCTACCTCAAAGACCCACACCAAAGAACAAAGCGGACCTCTCCTTGCACCGCATCAGCTGGGATCTCCAACCCCACTATAACTTCAGTCCTCTCTGAAACATGCACTGAGAGGAATGAAGGTGTAGAATTAGGTGTGTCACAGCCAAGTACTTGCGCCCACTCTGCTAGCAGTACACCGACGTCCGATTCTAGCAGGCAAATTTCCCTGCCCCAGCTGCTGGACCGTCGAAAGAAGTTCACTCCCAGCCATCCACATGCCCAGCGGTTGAATGCTAGCTTGGCTAAATTGCTAGCGCTTCAACTGCTGCCTTTTCAGTTGGTAGACTCGGCCCCCTTCCGTGAGTTTGTGCAATGTGCGGTTCCTCAGTGGCAGGTTCCCAAACGCCACTTTTTCGCACGGAAGGCTATTCCGGCTCTCTACCGGCATGTGGAAGGCAATGTCTTGGCCTCGCTGGACAGGGCGGTCAGCGGTAAGGTGCATATTACCGCTGACTCATGGTCCAGCAGGCATGGACAGGGACGTTACCTTTCTTTCACGGCCCATTGGGTCACTCTTTTGGCAGCTGGGAAGGATTCAGGACAAGGTGCAGTAGTGTTGGAGGTTGTCCCACCGCCACGCCTCCAAAATGCTACTACTGGTTGTGACACACCTCTCTCCTCCACCCCCTCCTCTTCTTCTTCCTCCATGGCCTCTTCCTGTGGTTTGTCCTATGAACCAGCGGTGCTCCGTAGCCGTTCACGGGGCTACGCAAGTACGCAGGCAAAAAGATGCCATGCCGTGCTTGCGCTGGTGTGTTTGGGGGACAGAAGCCACACTGGGGCAGAGGTCCTGTCTGCTCTGCAGGGCCAGGCCGAGAGGTGGTTGACGCCACGCCAGCTTAAGCCAGGAATGGTGGTTTGCGACAATGGCACCAACCTCCTCTCCGCCCTCCGACAGGGACAACTGACCCATGTGCCCTGTGTGGCTCACGTCCTTAACCTGGTGGTGCAGCGGTTCTTGGGCAGGTACCCGGGCTTACAGGATGTCCTGAGGCAGGCCAGGAAAGTCTGTGTGCATTTCCGCAGATCTTATAATGCCAGTGCTCGCCTGGCTGAGCTGCAAAAGGAGTTGAACCTGCCCAAGAACCGCCTTATATGTGACATGCCCACCAGGTGGAACTCAACGTTGGCCATGCTGCAGCGGCTGCACACGCAGCAGAGGGCCATCAATGAGTACCTGTGCGACTACGGCACCAGGACAGGGTCAGGGGAGCTTGGTTTTTTTTCTCCACGCCAGTGGGGCATGATCAGGGATGCATGCACTGTCCTGGCACCATTTGAGGAGGCCACGAGGATGGTGAGCAGTGACAGTGCATGCATCAGTGACACTGTACCTCTTGTCCACCTGTTGGAGCACACGCTGCGTGGAATAATGGACAGGGCACTTGAGGCAGAACAGAGGCAGGAAGAGGAGGACTTCCTTGCCTCTCAAGGCCCCCTTTACCCAGACAGTGTTACTTCTGTCCCACCCATCGCACAGGAAGAGGAGGAGGAGGAGGAGGAGGAGGATTGTGTCAGCATGGAGGTGGAGGCTGGCACTCAGCATCATCAGCAGTAGTCTTTTAGGGATGATTTACAGTCCCAAGAAACCAGTGGACTTGTACATGGCTGGGAGGAGGTGGCTGCGGATCATGTCGTCCTTAGTGACCCAGAGGACTCCGGAGCGAATGCCTCAGCAAACCTACGCTGCATGGCCTCCCTGATCCTGCAAAGTCTGCGGAAGGATCCTCGTATTCTTCGGATCAAGGAGAGGGACCATTACTGGCTGGCCACTCTCCTTGATCCACGGTACAAGGGTAAGGTTGCGGACCTTATGTTACCGTCGCAGAGGGAGCAGAGGATGAGACAACTCCGGGAGGCCTTGCAGAAAGGTCTGTGCAACGCGTTCCCAGAGACTGGGAGGTTGCAAACTCCTGGTCCTGGACAACGAGTTGCTGAGGCTTCGGCCAGTCAAAGAAGGAGCGGTGGGGAAGGTGGCCGTCTGACCGATGCGTTCAGACAATTCTTTAGTCCGCAGCCCCAAAGTATGATCGGTTCCAGCAACCATCGCCAGCGTCTGATAAACATGGTGCAGGAATATCTAGGGGCAAGGTCAGACTTGGACACCTTCCCCACCGAAAATCCTCTGGCGTACTGGGTCTTGAGGATGGATCACTGGCCAGAGCTTGCACAGTATGCAATTGAGCTACTGGCCTGTCCTGCATCCAGCGTTCTTTCGGAACGCACATTCAGTGCTGCTGGAGGATTTGTCACGGATCACAGGGTGCGCCTGTCCACCGACTCGGTTGATCGACTGACTTTCATCAAGATGAACCAGTCTTGGATCACCACCAGCTACCACACACCTGATGCTGATATAACAGACTAATTGATTTTAACATGTCACATCCCTTCAAGACTGATGCTGATGCTGAGTGCCTGTGCTGTTATGTTGACTGGCTATCCTCCTCCTCCGAGTCCTCAATGATACGATTGATGATGATAGCTTGGAAGATCATTTTTGTTTATGGGTGCCGCCACCAGTGCCTAACGCCCAATTTTTCAGCCCCTGTTTAACAGGGGCGTGTAATTACAATTTTTGAAGCAATACTTTGCAACAGGGCTCATTGCTGTACTCCAAGTACAGTATCTGTGAGGAGTTGCAGTGTTGTGCCACCAGTGCCTAAGGCCCAATTTTTCAGCCCCTGTTTAACAGGGGCGTGTCATTACAATTTTTGAAGCAATACTTTGCAACAGGGCTCATTGCTGTGCTCCAAGTACAGTATCTGTGAGGGGTTGCAGTGTTGTGCCACCAGTGCCTAAGGCCCAATTTTTCAGCCCCTGTTCAACAGGGGCATGTAATTACAATTCTTGATCTAATAATTCACAGCAGGGCCCATTGCTGCACCCACCAAGAGTAACTGTCAGGGCTTACAGTGTTGTGGCACCAGCACCACCATCAAAGGCCCAATTTTTACTACCACTGTTCAACAATTATATGTAATTAAAATTCCTGATATAATAGTTGACAGCAGGGCGTTCCAGCACCAACCAAGAGTAACTGTGAGTGCTTACAGTGTTGTGCCAACACCAACAACTAAGGGGCCTATTTCTGCAGAGTATATACGGCAGGTCCCTACTTTCAAACATCCAACTTACAAACGACTCCTACTTGCAAACGCAAGAAGACAACAGGAAGTGAGAGGAAATCTACCACTAGGAAGGAAAATTCTCTCCTGTAAGAATAAATATGGGAGAAAGGTGTCTCCTCTGTACTGATGCTTTATCAGCAATCCTTGTTTCAAGAAAAACACCACATTTCAAAAACAGTTGTCATTGGGACGGAAAGTGAGGTGAAATGTTCTGAACAGGGGCACAGACAGCAAAACAAATGTTACAGGGGTGATAACCCTTACCTATGTTTTCCAAAAAGTTTAAAAATAGATTTTTGGTCTGGAGCTACACTTCAACAATGTACCTGTTCAAAATTACAAACAGATTCTACATAAGAACAAACCTACAGTCCCTGTCTTGTATGCACCGCCTGTATAGGGCTGTTCAGAGTATATAGGGCCTTTTTTATTTTATGTGCGGGGTTCCCCTTAATATCCATACAAGACCCAAAGGGGCTGGTAATGGGCTGGGGTAGGGGGGGGGGGGTCATGGGGTAGCTATGCCATTTTTCTTAAAGAATTTCATCCATATTACCGGGACCAGACATTACATTAAAGCCGCAAGCAGTTTTAAATGGCTTTTTTTTCCTTTAGAAGTGTCATTTTGTGCAGGGACAGTTCTAAACACGGGAAACACGTGGCACTTCACAGGCATACTTTAGACACCCCCCAGGTACGATATTTAAAGGAATATTTGACTTTTTTTTTTCACTTTATGCATCATTAAAATGACTGCTCCCGAAAAACGACCGTTTTTAAAACTTCTTTTTGCATTGATACATGTCCCCTGGTGCAGAACCCGGGTTCCCAAACCCTTTTTAGGACAATAACATGCATAATAGTTGTTATAATTAGCACTTTAGAATTCGAACGTTCGCATCCATTCTATTTAATAGGGTTCTAATGTTCGTTCGAACTTTCGGTCCGTTCGCGGGTTCTGGTGCGAACCGAACAGGGGGGTGTTCGGCTCATCACTATTGGAGAGAAACTTTCATAGATGTTCACCAGGCCTCTCAGGTGGATATTAGATTGCTCACTCTTTCCATAAACCAGACCTGTAGAGAGTTTAGCCACACACATGGGAGGTTGGATTGCATAGATCCAGGTGTCTGGGTGGTGCAGTGTTCATGTATGTGTCTGCTTGTCCGGTACTTCACACCCAGCAGATGGAGTCACACACCTGTACACACATCCTCCGTAACCGCTGTCCATCCAGACAAATCAGATTCTGGTTTTAAAGGAAAATTTGCCATGTGATAAATGTAGAGTCATCTTTACTGACTTCTTGAAAATGCTAGTTGCCTGGCTCTTATGATGACCCCCCATGGCTTTAAACGTTTTGAGTCACTGGCCCAGAACAAAGATGCAGATCTGAAAGGTCAGACTAAAGTCACAAGTCCTTAGCTGCTTGCTTTTTCTGCGTCAGTGACACGGAAGAGGGCTAGCATAATAGCCAGGCAACCAGCATTTTCAGAAGGCAAGGATTCCTTTAAAGATGAGGAAAACGCACTTTCAAGGGCAGCAGCTCACCAATGAGTAAAAAAGTTATATATTTCTATTAAACCCCTGAGTACACAGATTAATGGCACAATGTAATGCGAGCTTCAGCCTGCATGCACTTGTACATGGATCGCTAGCTGGCTCCTAGTAGGTATCAGCTACATTTCATCAATTTCAGATCTCTCACAAGCATTTCCTCTCAGTTCACTCTTAAAGCAAAACTCTGGTAAAAGAAACTAGTATCAGTTAACAGATAAAATAAAACAGTAGTTTTTGCTGTAATACTCACCTTCAATCTAGATTACCCCCTGCAGTACTTTGTTTTTGGCACTAGAGGTCCTCAGTTTTCTGGGTTGAAAAATGGCTAACATCATTCAACCCACTTTCTTTGAGTCCAGGCTGTCATGGATCTACCCCCCAGCCTGTGACTGGCCAGTGGAGGAGAAGCAGCACAGGAATAAGCTCATCTCTGTCACTTTGCTTTGTCCTCCTATCAACATGCTCCCTGTTAGCACATTAAATGATTGGCTCCTTGTACCGCTTCTCCCTCCCAAGTCTGCGACTTGCTATTGAAGGTAATATACTGCTGGGGGGGGGGGGCAGTCCAATGAATTCACCTCCCCTGCACTAGGCACTAGGCTCTGTTTGCAGGATACAAGCAAACGAAGAAAGATCCGGCTAGCCGCACTCCAAGTTGATGTCTTTATTGAATAGAAAACAGTACAAACAGCATGCGGAGTCACAGAAAAAAACTGACGCGTTTCACACCTCTTTACTGGTGCTTAGTCATAGCTATATTAACAGTCACAACACACTGATATATATATACAGAGAAAAGACCTGAATAATCGTGTATGTGATTGCTAGTTCTATCATGTGCGCCAATTAAATTGAACACTCACAATGATAATGGAAACAGCTGAAACTATTGATGGAACCATAAGGAACCAGCAAAAACCTGGGACTTGCTATTCAGGGACTGCAAGTCAAACTCGGGTACTTACACTGCATTAAAAAAAAGAGGCATTTAATAAAGTGTAGCGGGGTGTTCCCCTTTAATGCAGAGAGACAAGAAGTTCCAGGTGAGAGGTGAGTCGGGAGGAAGTAAAGAGACATTATGGAAGTGAAAGCAGAGGAGAGAGAGACTACATCTCCCAGTACATCTTGCAGCACCCAGGGTGCATTGCTCCAGAACAGAGACTGCTGGGGGAGACTTTATAAAGGGGAGGCGGAGTTTTGGTCGGTCTTTTTGGACACCCCTCTCCTAGCAAGAGGATGTCTGTGCTGAACTGCTGTGTGCACAAGGCCTGAAGCCTGGGCCGTGTGCTCCTTTCCAAAGAGCCCTCTGCCAGCCTAGCAGAGCCTTAGAGACATCTAATCCTCCTTGCTGCAGTACACCAGAAGGATTGAAGACTTGGATGTCGGTGGATTCCTGTTCCTAGACGAATCGATGGAGGAAACGGACTTTGACTTGCCCGGGTGGTGAGAGCTGTTTAAAGACAGATACCTTTATCTTTACTATTCGTTGGGATTACAAAGTTGTTCTTCAAGTGCACCACCGAGAGATTGCTAGCAAATATTGTTTCACTGAACTTCCATTTAGATCAGTCAGGCCTGACTGCATAGGTAGACATTGCTGGGTGTTAGTCTACCCATGAGGGGAAGTAGCTGTAAAAGGGCAGCGCTAGAGTTGCATAGCAATACTTTATTATTCTGATTACTCTGTTTATCTTTATTACTGTTTATTGCAGGGATCTGCAACTTGTTATACTGTTGTTTATTACTTGCCCATTAGCCTCAGTAAAATATCTGGGTAAAGTACATTTGGTGTCAGTTCCGCTTACTTTAATAGGAGTTTTAAAGTATATTCTGTGTATGTTTGTTATAGGACTGCGTCACCAACAGTTGCGGTCACGCGGTCCTATCCCTCTATCACCAGCTGTGCCACGGGAGGTTAGAGCCGATTGCCAGGGGTTGACAGCAGTGCACTACAGGGCCCAAATCAATATCAGCGGCTCTCTTAACTGGGGGTAGCGCTACACGTGGGGGCTCGAGTCCGGGATCCTTGTACGTTGCACGCTGCAATCAAGCCGGTCAGAAGTACCAGCATGGACCCGCTGGCAATGTCACAGTGGTGCGCAGCGATTGGCGCCGATCCAACCGCGGCGGTAGTCATTGTACTCCCGGGGGAAAGATGGAAGGAAGAGGAGATAAAACAGCTCGTATTGTTACTGTCTCCGAGCCACAAAGCATGGGTGATGGATTTTAGGCCAGATCCAGTGATCTCGTTTACATACGCACTGGTAGAATGGAAAAACGAAATCCCAGAGCATTTTAAAAGTCAGAGTATACAAGCCATAGATAATCAGATCTATCACTTGATACATACGCTGCCAGTGAAGGAAGAATGGTTTCAGACACCAAAGCCATCACTCCCACAATTATCTCCACCACTATCCCCTAAAGCAGAAAAGCTTAAGGAACTATTAAGCCCGGGATCACCGCTGGCCGCTATAGGGCCTGAATTGTTGAATGCTCTAGGAGACCTTGTAATTAAGTGCCAGAAAAGCAGTACGGTGCATGTGGAGGCCGGTTACCGGAAGCTTAGCACCTTCTCAGGGAAGCTCCCCGTCCCTGCGGGGGAGGAAGATTTTGACACTTGGGTGGAACAGGCATTGCAGGCAGTAGAAGCATGGGAGGTGCCTGAGGCACAGAAGAGACAGCGAGTCTTAGAAAGTCTGAAAGGTGCCGCGGCAGAAGCGGTGAAGAGCTTCCGGTTTGGAAATGAAAACTGTACAGCTCAAGATTGCCTGGCCATGCTGCAGGAAGAGTTTGGTCAGCTGGAGAAGGTGTCAGAGATGATTTATCAAATTGAACACACTCTCCAGCAGCCGAATGAGAAACTGTCAGAATATGTTAGAAGGCTGAACAGGCAGTTATGCAAGATTGTACTGAAGAAGGGAATGCTGCCCAAAGATGCAGATGAAGCACGCATGAAGCAGATCATGAGGGGAGCGCGGTGCTCAGACCCGGTCTGGCTGCACCTGAAAACCTCAGGAGGAGGAATGTCACTAACCTACTCTGATCTAATAAAAATTATTAGGGACGAAGAGGCGCTGGAGGAAGATCAGCAGGTGGCCAAGGCGAATGTCACACCTGTACCAGTGTTGGTCCATTCGGTCAAGAGCCCAGAAAGAGATGCGGAGGTTGACACTCTGAAATCGCAAATGGCCCAAGTGTTGGAGATGCTGACCTCTTTGATGGAGAAAGATCAGAGAAGACGAGAGAAACCAAGCCCAAGAAAGGAGTTGTTCCCGAACACCTCAGCACCGGCCTCCCTACAGGACCGAGAAGAGGTGATTTGCTATAACTGCGGAGGGAGTGGCCACTTTGCTAACGTATGCTCCAGCCCAAAGAAGAAGAGAACAGATAATTGCAAGCCGGCGGGAAACTCCAAAGGGGCCCCGGTGAAGGAGTCAACCGGGTGCCCATCATCTTCAGTGCGCTCCAAACTAAAAAAAAAGGCCAAGAATGGAGGAGACAAAACTCCTAGGAGGAGGTATAGTACACCCCCACCAAGATGTACCCCAGAGGGAGGGGGCAAGACCCCTCAGTGGAAGTACAGCACCCCAAAGAAGGAACATCCACCTAAAAGGAACAATAACATCCCTCAGCGGGTTTGTGCCCCCATTGAGAGGGAGAAAGTCAATGCATGCCAGGCTCAGGAAAAATTAAAGTCCAAAAGGAGCAGGGCAAGGGTCGAAAGCAAAAAAAAAGAGGTGACCCCAGTCCGGCCATACCCAAAGGAACTGGTGGGCCCGTCTCCTACTGTGCCCATTCAAGTGGAAGGAGTCTATACTAAAGCTCTTTTGGACACCGGAGCACAGGTGACTTTACTATACCGGGACTTCTATGATAGGCACTTGAGTCATCTGCCTATCCAGAAGATAGAAGAGCTGGAGATATGGGGACTTGGAACCCAGAGTTTCCCTTATGATGGGTACCTGCCCATAAAGATGACTTTCGACCCATCCGTGGCTGGGAAGGCTGAAGTGTTTGACACCCTGGCAGTTGTGTGTCCCCGGCCGCCTGGAGCCAGCAAGATTTCCCTGATCATTGGGACAAACACGGATCTAGTCAGGAGACTCCTGACCCCTCTAGTGAAAGAGAGAAACCATTCAGCCACCAAAATCCATCCCATGCTAAAGACGGCCTACCAACGACTGGTCTTAGAGCAGAAGACCCCGGGAGAGGGGATAGGGAAGGTGTGGAGACTTGGCAGAGAAGGAGTAGTGCTACAGCCCGGAGAAGTAACCTGTCTTAGGGCCACTGTGAAGCTTTCGTGGGAACAACCTGGCCCCTTTGTCATGCTGGAATCAGACCCAAGGGAAGAGTCCTCAGGCCTGGAAGTGATACCAGAAGTGATTCCGTTCAAGGCCCTGAAGAAGGCCCATGGCAGAGTTCCGGTGAGTGTTAGGAACACTACGGGAGGACCCATGGAGATCCCTGCCAGAGTGTTGCTTGGTCAGGTGAGCCCTGCTGCCCCGGTCACTTGGTCCGAAGTCAAGGGGACGGGTGACGGAGGAGATGTTTGGGAGAAACTGTCCGTGGAAAACCCGAACCTACCCAGGGCTTGGAAAGAAAGAGCCAAGGCCCAGCTGACCAGGTGGGAGAAGATCTTTTCCGAAGATGAATTCGATGTGGGGTGTGCAAGAAGTGCCACCCATCGGATCCGCCTCCAAGAAGATAAGCCCTTCCGAGAGAGGGTCAGGCGGGTCCCCCTGGCAGATCTGGAGGATCTGAGGGAACAACTTGTAGAACTAAAGAAGACTGGTGTGATCCGGGAGTCTAGAAGTCCCTATGCCTCCCCAATCGTGGTGGTCAGAAAGAAGAATGGGTCGTTGAGGCTTTGTATCGATTACAGGACTCTCAACAGGAGAACCATCCCTGACCAATACACCACGCCAAGGATAGAAGATGCCCTACAAAGTTTGTCTGGAGCCAAATGGTTCAGTGTGATGGACCTCAAGAGTGGGTACTATCAAATCCCTATGCACCCAGAAGACAGGGAGAAGACAGCCTTCATAACCCCGGTGGGATTCTTCGAATTCAATAGGATGCCTCAGGGTCTGTCTGGAGCTCCTGCTACCTTTCAACGCCTTATGGAGAAGACTGTTGGAGACATGAATCTTATAGAAGTCCTTGTGTACTTGGACGATGTCATTGTCTTTGGAAGAACCTTGGAAGAACATGAAGCCAGGTTGGAGAAAGTATTGAGAAGACTCAGCGAAGAGGAACTTAAGCTTTCCCCCGAGAAGTGTCGGTTCTACCAGTCTTCTGTGAACTATCTGGGGCACATAGTGTCTGAAGAAGGGGTGGCCACAGATCCTGAGAAGTTGGAAGCAGTCACTTCCTGGCCACGACCCACCACAGTAACAGAGCTCAGATCCTTCCTGGGGTTCTGCTCCTATTATAGGAGGTTTGTGGAGGGGTTTGCTCGGATTGCCCGCCCGTTGAATGAATTGCTAAAGGCAGAAGGGGAAGAGGATGACTCAGGGCCCAGGAGGCCTGGTGAGTCAGTTCAAGATCAGTGGAACCCAAGGTGTGAAGAGGCCTTTCATGCTCTGAAGAGGAGCTTAACCACTGCCCCAGTCCTGGCCTACGCCGACCCTACCAGACCTTATGAATTACATGTGGATGCCAGCCATGAGGGTCTAGGTGGTGTACTCTACCAAGAACATGAAGGACAACTGCGACCAGTGGCCTATGTGAGCAGGAGCCTGACCCCCTCAGAAAAGAATTACCCCACTCATAAGCTGGAATTCCTGGCCCTCAAATGGGCGGTAGTAGACAAGCTAAAAGACTACTTGTATGGGGCAGAGTTTACTGTGAAGACAGACAACAACCCCCTGACCTACCTCTTCACCACCGCGAAACTAGATGCCACCGGACACAGGTGGTTGGCCGCATTGTCTGGATTCAACTTCAGTCTGAAGTACAGACCAGGAGCCGGAAATAGGGATGCAGATGCCCTGTCCCGGAGGTCTCATGCCATGACAAATGACTGGGAAGATTGGACCCAAGTGGCACCGGACGGGGTGCGGGCCCTTTGTCAAGGGGCTGAATTCCAAGCCAGAGGAGGCTCCAGAGCAGAAGAAATAGGGGTTACCATGGTAGGAGTCCCCAAACACTATTGTGGGGTAACTCAACTGGAGGAAGACAACCTACCGAGACTGTCCAAGAAGGAGTTGAGGTGTGACCAATTGGAAGACCCCATGGGGAGATTGGTCCTCGAAGCCCTGGAGAATCAGGATCCCAACAAATTCCTACATCACCCCTCAAAGGAGGCTCGCCTGTTGAGGAAGGAATTGGACAGGCTACAGGTACATCAGGGAGTGGTCTACCGAAGGGGCCCCTCTGATGACTCAGAAGATAAGTGGCAGTTATTTCTTCCAGAGAAGCACCGAGAGACTGTACTAATTGCCCTGCATGACCATCATGGTCACCTAGGGGCAGAAAGGACCTTCCAGCTCGTCAGAAATCGGTTCTATTGGCCCTGCATGAGGGCAGAAGTAGAGGAGTATTGCCATTCCTGTGCACGATGCATTCAGAGAAAGACCCTACCCCATCAAGCTGCCCCAATGGGCCACTTACAGAGTCAAGGCCCAATGGATCTGGTATGCATTGACTTTCTCTGCCTCGAACCCGACCTGAGTGGATTGGGGAATGTTCTGGTAATAACCGACCATTTCACCCGCTATGCTCAAGCTTTCCCAACCAAAGACCAGAAGGCATCCACCGTGGCCAAGATACTTATGGAGAAGTATTTTGTCCATTACGGACTACCACAGAGACTCCACTCAGATCAAGGAAGGGACTTTGAGAGTCGGTTGATCCGAAGACTTTTGGATTCATTAGGAATAAAGAAGACCAGAACCACGCCTTACCACCCACAAGGAGATGCTCAGCCGGAGAGATTTAACCGGACCCTGCTCAACATGTTGGGAACCTTAGAAACAGAGAAGAAGCAACACTGGAGTCAGCACATATCAGCCCTAGTACATGCCTATAACTGTACCACAAGTGACGCCACTGGCTACTCCCCTTATCGACTTATGTTTGGGAGAGAAGCAAGGCTACCTGTGGACCTGGCCTTTGGCACTTCTATAGACAATACCTCAGCTACATCCCACAAGGGATACGTGGACAGACTTAGACGTAGCTTGCAGGTGGCCTATGAACAAGCCCAGGCGGCTTCGGATCAAAGGGGGGCCCGCAACAAGAGAAATTTTGATCTCAAGGTTCGAGTGCAAGATCTGCAGCCCGGGGACCGAGTACTGCTACGCAATCTGGGGGTCCCTGGAAAACACAAGCTTGCCGACAGGTGGAGATCTGAGCCCTATGTTGTCTGTAGGAAGTTGCCCGGTTTGCCTGTCTACAAACTAAAGCCAGAAGGAAAGGTGGGTCCACTGAAGACGTGGCATCGGAACCACCTGCTCCCACTTGCTGAGGCAGTCAGAATACCTCCCGTGAGAGACTCCCCTGAACCGGCCTCTATCCTGGATATTCCTAGGCCGAACACTCGGTCCCAGACCTCTCGAGCCAAAGATGGGGAGGCCTCCCAATTGAGTACAGAAGAAGGTGGAGAACTGGACTGGCTGTGGCCTCCCTCGACTCTGGGAACGTCCGCCATAGATCTCCCAAATGGAGGGGATACCCCAGATGCAACGCTGAATCCGGAGGCTACTGAATTCATACCCTTCAGTCCCTCAGCTGATTACTGGGAAGATGTTCCTGACACTTGCGCAGAGGAGGACTCTAGAGATTCCATACGTCAGTCGACTTCTGAATCAGAGGTTCCAGAACCAGCAATGTTACCTGAACTTACTCCTGAAGAAGAGCCTGTGGTGCCAGAGTCAGAAGCACCAAGAGAGCAGAGGGCTCGCAGAGTCATCAGGCCTCCCAAGAAACTAACTTACCCCCAAATGGGGACGAGCTCAGAGGACTCTGTTGTAACGGCTAGGAGAAGTGTTGAACAACCTGATCCTTCCACCGTCCATTTGGTGGAGGGCAACCCCAGCTCACTCTCTGGCACAGTTAGGCAGGCCACTCATGGTAGTGTGACCTGTGGGCAAGAGAGTTCCATCCCAAAGTTTTGGTGGGAATTCCCTATGCCAACATCATGCTCGACATTGTCCAAAATGGTAAACAGTATTTGTTGAAGTTTATCTTTGGGGACCAAAGAGTTCAAGTGGGGGGAGTGTGTAGCGGGGTGTTCCCCTTTAATGCAGAGAGACAAGAAGTTCCAGGTGAGAGGTGAGTCGGGAGGAAGTAAAGAGACATTATGGAAGTGAAAGCAGAGGAGAGAGAGACTACATCTCCCAGTACATCTTGCAGCACCCAGGGTGCATTGCTCCAGAACAGAGACTGCTGGGGGAGACTTTATAAAGGGGAGGCGGAGTTTTGGTCGGTCTTTTTGGACACCCCTCTCCTAGCAAGAGGATGTCTGTGCTGAACTGCTGTGTGCACAAGGCCTGAAGCCTGGGCCGTGTGCTCCTTTCCAAAGAGCCCTCTGCCAGCCTAGCAGAGCCTTAGAGACATCTAATCCTCCTTGCTGCAGTACACCAGAAGGATTGAAGACTTGGATGTCGGTGGATTCCTGTTCCTAGACGAATCGATGGAGGAAACGGACTTTGACTTGCCCGGGTGGTGAGAGCTGTTTAAAGACAGATACTTTTATCTTTACTATTCGTTGGGATTACAAAGTTGTTCTTCAAGTGCACCACCGAAAAGATTGCTAGCGAATATTGTTTCACTGAACTTCCATCTAGATCAGTCAGGCCTGACTGCATAGGTAGACATTGCTGGGTGTTAGTCTACCCATGAGGGGAAGTAGCTGTAAAAGGGCAGCGCTAGAGTTGCATAGCAATACTTTATTATTCTGATTACTCTGTTTATCTTTATTACTGTTTATTGCAGGGATCTGCAACTTGTTATACTGTTGTTTATTACTTGCCCATTAGCCTCAGTAAAATATCTGGGTAAAGTACATTTGGTGTCAGTTCCGCTTACTTTAATAGGAGTTTTAAAGTATATTCTGTGTATGTTTGTTATAGGACTGCGTCACCAACAGTTGCGGTCATGCGGTCCTATCCCTCTATCACCAGCTGTGCCACGGGAGGTTAGAGCCGATTGCCAGGGGTTGACAGCAGTGCACTACAGGGCCCAAATCAATATCAGCGGCTCTCTTAACTGGGGGTAGCGCTACAAAAGTATTAAATAATATATAACTTAATTAATTTTTGTCTTTTATACCTGCCTGCCATACAGTTTTAAAGGGAAATGATAACGTTTTTGAGCCAATTTTTTTTTTATTCATTTTGAAACTGCTGTCTTATATCTGTGTTTTTTTACTTTATGTAGACTTTTTGTTGTTTTATTTTTTATTTTTTTACCAGTCTGGAGTTAAGCATTACCTTTAAATTGTATAGGTTAGCGTTAGGTTTTTGATGACTGTCTCTAAAGCTTCATCATCAACTATTCACCCAAGGAGGTGTAGAGAAGGCTGGAACCTCTGTGCTTGTCCCAGTGATGGTATTAATGCCTTCATGTCTCACACATCACTTGATCATGTGAAGAGGTTCATGGACCATCAAGTCCAATTTCCAGGGGAGAAGCCCACATACTGCTGGGATAGGCTTTTCCATGGTAGGAATGTAAGTGTAGCAGTGCTCGCTGGAATATCTCCTACTGCATACCTGACACCTCTACAGTCACCTTCATTTATTTTCCCCAATTGCACACCTCTCATTGACCAATGAAAGTATACTGTATGTAGCTGTCTCCTGCCAGACAAATATACCAATCAGTGAAAACACAATGCTTCCACAGCTCTTCACAAAGGTTATATCTTTGCAAATGTAAAAGAAGGAAAAGGATCAAACCACCCAAGCCTGATAAGTTTTTTATAAGTGGAACCTGGTGAGGTGAGTCAGCCCTTGCCTTGTTATATATTTAATGTATATATGGGGCAGCCATGCAGTAGAGAAAAAAAGGTTACAGCACATGATTTCTTCTTGTTGATTGGTTGCTAGAAATTATTGTACAGTAATACTGCTCACTGATTGGTTGCTAGAGGTTACAGCACATCATCTCTTCACTGCAGAGGGGCATGATACACATATGAATGCCGCCTTTATTTACATAGGAATGCTGCCAGCCTCAGCAATTTACATATGAATGCCGCTACTATTTACATATGAATGCTCCCATTATTTACATATGAATGGCGGTATGTACATGTAAACACAGAGTCTGCAGATAAGTCATCTGTACACAACAATAGGGCAGAGCTGGGCAGCATTAGTAGCAGCACTTCACACTGAGATATCAGGACACAGCACAGGACTAAAACTTCAAGGGACAAGGGAATTTAAACTGGGATAGTTGGCAAGTATGAGGCAGCTGCTTTTGGTCCCACAACAATGACAGGGCCCAGGGCAGCTGCCCCTTTTGCCCTGCCTTAAAGACGGCCCTGTTTATGTGCATGTCTTGTACCTGATTTTAATTGATTTTCAATGAAGACTTGGATTTTTATGCTGGAAGTGCTGCCATCTCTTCTTTCCTTGTGCACACGGATTTGGACGCGGACCAGACAGGCACCCAGCTTTACACAGCAGCATAGGATCCCACAGGGTTACATTATGAGCGGTGCGTCCTTTTTACTTTTCTCGTTTCTGGATACGTGTTCATGCCCTGAGTGTAATGTACTTATGTTCCTAGAACTGCCATTGCAACTGCATGGAAAAAGCCACTGGTTGATCTGGTGCTGATGAACCGCAAACTTACCTGGATCATGACAAACAAAAAAGCTACTCAGCATACTCAGGGATAGACATGTGCACTGCCGAAAAATTTGTTAGTTTTTTTGTTTCATTTGTTTGTTTGTTTGTTTCATTTGTTTGTTTGTTTTTTTGCATTTTTCAGGTCATTTGTTATGATCCAAATTTGTTATTTTGAATAAATTTGTAACTTCGGAAAAATTTGAATTCAATATTCGTTTAGATGCGGTATTCGAAAATTCTAAATTCCGAAAATTCAAAAATCCAAAATAATAACTAACTAATAATAACTAACTTAAATTATAGGCATTGGAATTTCCATTCAAATTTGGCTGTTTCCAAATTAATTAATTTGTTGAATTTTGTCAAAAGACTAATTCAGAACTAAACAAATTGCACATGTCTACTCAGGCATACCTCTCCAAGGTTTGAGAGAATCTGGAATCCTTGGATACAATATCTCCAATCTCTTAGTTCTGGCTGCTCCAGTGCTTACCGGGAGTGGTGGTTGGACAGGTCATGGCTTTTTTTCCTTAATTTTTTTCTTCCTGTGTTCCTTTCTCCTGCTTTCCTCCTTCTTCCTGTGGATGTCTCCACATACCTTTTATGTGATGCCAACTATTCACTATACAGGAGTTCTTACTTTTTGTCCGGTAATGCTCTTTGCGCCTTAGATGGCATTTAGTACCTTACACTTGGGATTCCCCCCCCCCCACCTTTTTTTGTAGAACCCGCAATTTATGTGTCAATTCACTCTCCTTTTTGCATTGCTGTTGTCATCCTTTCACTATGCTCTGACACATGAAACCTAATAATTACCATTGCATTATCATTGCTGCTTCCAAATATTTGTTGGTAATATACTTCACCTGTGTTGCAAACTCTCACTTGCTTCTTCTTTTGGCAAATGATCATATACAGTATCTCACAAAAGTAAGTACACCCCTCACATTTTTTAAAATATTTTATTTTATCTTTTCATGTGACAACACTGAAGAAATTACACTTTGCTACAATGTAAAGTAGTGAGTGTACAGCTTGTATAACAGTGTAAATATGCTGTCCCCTCAAAATAACTCTTAAGTGAAAATGTCCAAATTGGGCCCAATTAGCCATTTTCCCTCCACGGTAGCATGTGACTCATTAGTGTTACAAGGTCTCAGGTGTGAATGGGGAGCAGGTGTGTTAAATTTGGTGTTATCGCTCTCACTCTCTCATACTGGTCACTGGAAGTTCAAAATGGCACCTCATGGCAAAGAACTCTCTGAGGATCTCAAAAAAAGGATTTTTGCTCTACATAAATATGGCCTAGGCTATAAGACCCTGAAAATGAGTTGCAGCACGACCATACAGCGGTTTAACAGGACAGGTTCCACTCAGAACAGGTTTCGCCAGACATGGGAGTAAGTCACACATGTGCAAGTCACAAGCAAGTCTCAAGTCTTAACCTTCAAGTCTCAAGCAAGTCCCAAGTTACTGTGACGAAAAGCAAGCAAGTCAAGTCGAGTCCCTGCTAGAAGTCAAGCAAGTCAAGTCAAGTCATTTATTTTGGTCAAGTCACAAATCAAGTCAAAATACTGATCTACCCCATACTGTATAAAAATAATAGGAGGGATAACAATAAATAATATTGGTTATGTGCCCATGCCTCACTGTGCCTCACTGTGCCCATGCCTCACTGTGCCCATGCCTCACTGTGCCCATGCCTCACTGTGCCCATGCCTCACTGTGCCCATGTTTCACTGTGCCCATGCTTCACTGTGCCCATGCTTCACTGTGTCCATGCTTCACTGTGCCCATCAGCCGTGTACTTGATCGGCGGCATCCCGGCGGCCATTCCAGTATTCAAAAGCCGTGCCTCCTCCTCGTCTGTGATAGGCGGAACACATTTAATTTCCCAGCATTTAGTGTTCCACCTATCATGGACATCCGCTCATCCTCATAACACAGACGAGGATAAGAGGATATCCGTGATAGGCTGAACACTGCCTGCTGTGAAATTGAGTGTTCCGCCTATCACAGACGAGGAGGCGCGGCTTTTGAACACTGCAATGGCCGCCGTCTGTCTGCATGACACGCTGATCAGGTAGGCAGACGGCGGCTGGCGGTTAGTGTTAGTGGTGCCAAGTCATTGCAAGTCATATAGCCCAAGTCAAAGTCAAGTCGAGTCATTTATTGAATTCTGTCAAGCAAGTCGCAAGTCCCCAAACAGCAGGTGACTTAAGTCTGACTTAAGTCAAGTCATGTGACTCAAGTCCCCCACCTCTGGGTTTCGCAATGGTCAACCAAAGAAGTTGAGTGCACGTGCTCAACGTCATATCCAGAGGTTGTCTTTGGGAAATAGACGTATGAGTGCTCCCAGCATTGCTGCAAACGTTGAAGGGGTGGGGGTTCAGCCTGTCAGTGCTCAGACCGTACACCGCACACTGCATCAAATTGGTGTGCATGGCTGTTGTCCTAGAAGGAAGCCTCTTCTAAAGATGATGCACAAGAAAGCCCGCAAACAGTTTGCTGAAGACAAGCAGACTAAGGACATGGATTACTGGAACCATGTCCTGTGGTCTGATGAGACCAAGATAAACTTATTTGGTTCAGATGGTGTCAAGCACGTGTGGCGGCAACCAAATGAGGAGTACAAAGACAAGTGTGTCTTGCCTACAGTCAAGCATGGTGGTGGGAGTATCATGGTCTGGGGCTGCATGAGTGTTGCCGGCACTGGGGAGCTACAGTTCATTGAGAGAACCATGAATGCCAACATGTACTGTGACATACTGAAGCAGAGCATGATCCCCTCCCTTCGGAGACTGGGCCGCAGGGCAGTATTCCAACATGATAACGACCCCAAACACACCTCCAGGATGACCACTGCCTTGTTAAAGAAGCTGAGGGTAAAGGTGATGGACTGGCCAACCATGGCTCCAGACCTAAACCCTATTGAGTATCTGTGGGGCGCAAGGTGGAGGGGCGCAAGGTCTCTAACATCCACCAGCTCTGTGATGTAG
The DNA here is from genome assembly GCA_029206835.1 of Rana muscosa. Classification (NCBI taxonomy): domain Eukaryota; kingdom Metazoa; phylum Chordata; class Amphibia; order Anura; family Ranidae; genus Rana; species Rana muscosa. The sequence goes on along the minus strand of CM055116.1, from coordinate 1,192,909,953 downwards.
TCATGGAGGAGTGGAAGAGGACTCCAGTGGCAACCTGTGAAGCTTTGATGAGCTCCATGCCCAAGAGGGTAATTTAGACATTAATGGCTGTGTGTTGAGTTATGTTGAGGGGACAGCAAATTTACACTGTTATACAAGCTGTACACTCACTACTTTACCTTGTAGCAAAGTGTCATTCAGTGTTGTCACATGAAAAGATACAACAAAATATTTACAAAAATGTGAGGGGTGTACTCACTTTTGTGAGAAACTGTATACCTGTTTTGGCTTTTGTACCTAATTTTTGTGAAAAACTTCCAATAAAAATTATTAAAACAGAAATCTTACAACCAGGAACAGACAGCAAAAAGTAAATGCACAGCAGCTTTCCTACTCCCTCCAAAGGTAAACAAGAAATTTTTGATCATATATGTGTAGCGGACCCCCCAAAAATGGAGTCGCTATGCCTTAAATTTAGGGGTAGCCTGAGCAATAGTTTGGCTCACGTTATTAAATTCCATAGTTTGGACTCTGCTCTGCTGTGGTGTTGCCTGGAGTATAGTTCCCCTTGACCTGTGGGTGGCGCTGTCGCTCAGTTCTCGGGTTGAACGACGGGTGGCATTATGGTGTGATTGGGTGTCCTCTCTCTGCTACCGTGCGGTGGGCGGGTTTTGCCTGCTGTGCATGCCGGGAGTGGGAACATGAAGGGCAGACACCATGATCTGTGGTGGTGTCCCGGGGGCATTCCAAGGAGGACCCCTGGTGGCGAAGTCGCGCCCTTTGGCCCTGCTGGCCGGGGGGTGCGTTAACTGGTCGAGGAGTCTCTGGCACCTTTAGCTCGAGGCTACAGAGTTCCAGGTAGGCCCAGTACCTTCAACTGGGTCTACAACCAACCACTGGAGTCTCAGGGAGCCCAGGTGAAGGTGGCCCACTCTGAAAAAGAGGAAACCGGGGGAGGACCTGTCCGATGGATTGGTGAAGGAAGTCACGGTCTCGGTAAGGCCTGGTTGCCTATCAGAGGGAAGGATTCGTGAGTTGCAAGAGAGCTCCTGTAGTGTGCCCCATTGGCACCTATGGTCTCTAATAATCTACAGGGGTTTCAAAGTTCTAATTCAGGAATTAAAGGATTCTGTGGCAGAGGATCTCTTGAACTTGTCCGTGAAGGGGACGAAATTAAAATAACTGTTTGTGCTTCATTACGGCTGCTAGAACCGTGAGAGGGGACTATCCGGGTGAGCAAAGCCCACTCAGGCTTGAGTGGCAAAGTGTAACGATAGGTGTTGTGTGCCTGAATCTACCTCCCTATCCAACTTCTTTCTCTCTTCAACTTTCCCTGTTGTTATCAAGCAAAAGGAAAAAATAAACTCTTTGTTGGAGTTGACACTGTCTGGTCTTTGGCCTTTCTAAAACAGGAAAGATAGACTTTTCTCTACACTCTAGGGACCAGAACCAGTGGAAGGGGGTAACTCGCTGCAGGACACAAAAATTACAAGAACACCGCTCAACCTCTTATATCAGGAGGATACGGGCATGTGGCATGGTGTGCCTTAAACCTGCGAGTGAAGGTAAGCAGGAAAAAAGGGTCTGTGTGCTACATATGCTCTTTGATATATTTTATTTGTTTGATCTGCTTCTTTTTTGCTAATCCCTGGCTCCTCCTCCCCCATCAACATGCCAATGAAAATTTTAAATTAAATCTTTACATATCTTATTTTAAACCCAGCGACATTTTCACGGGGTCTTTGTGCTTCTATATGGAATGCAGGCAGATCATGGCTAGAAGAAGGGACCAGAAGGTGCGATAAATAGCTTCCAGAAGATATAACAGCACCCTGTCTCAGTGCTCTTCTCCAGAGCTCTCAGTCCTGATGCAAACCGTAAGCTGGTTCTTGGGAGGAGTTATATAAATAATGGGTGAATGTCAGCAGGGCCGTCTTAATAGGATTATGGGCCCCTGGGTAAAGTAATGCACTGGGGCCCCTACTAGTCTTCTCCAATTTACACACCTACAGTACTCTCAAGAAGAAAGTATGAATAGTTGATAGAATTAAACCTATATTTATTAGTACTTTTAATAAAATTGATTTTAAACAATAAGAAAATATGCCATAAACCAAAGACTAATCAACATAAAGGGCACAGTCCAGGAGGGGAGGCAGAAGGACAAAGTCCAGGGGGGATCAGGAGAACAAGATACTAGGATCAGGAGGGTACAGTACAGGTTCTGGGAAGCTGCCCGGGACACAGACATCCCTGGGAAAGCTTAGTAAAAAGAGTGACTATACCAGAAAATCCAGGACAGTTGTAAAGTATGATGTAATGCAATACTATCATTTATGGGGCCGCCATACACCTGGGAACCCTGGGCAGTGCCCATGCATTAAGACAGCTCTGGATGTCAGTCTGGAAGAAGGGGTGCTTCTATGCAGACTGTATTTGCATGCAATGCCCACGTGGGATGCTAAGCCTCTATGAATGAAAGAACTGAAATTCAATGAACGAAAGAGGTGGGTCAAGGGCAGTCAGGCTGGCTAGATGATGTTGGATGAGATGTTCTCCAGCCATGAAGGCTGTCATGGTTATGCACGGTTATGTTTGTCTCTCAGCTTACCCCTTCTCTATGTGTTCACCTTAGAGGCCAGCCACTCTCACCTGGCTGCTTAAATAATCTCTCCTCCAAGCATGGCTCCACCCCAAGCCCTATCAGGGAACACTATATTAACCTGTGCACTGCAAGCCAGCCATGCTGATCAACGTTGTTTGTTAATTTATTGTGTGTTTGGGTTCCTGCTTGCCGTGTGCTACGTCTGTCTCTGTTTTACTGATCTTGGCTTGTTCTCGACTATCCCTGTCTGCTTGTGACTTTGACCTTTGTCTTGTCCTTTGTTTATCCTTGTCTGCTAATCGCCCCGAAGTTTGGCTTATCCCCTCACTATCTCTTGTATCCTGAGCTGCTGCTTCACCTCTATCCTCCATAGCCTACTGTGAGCGTGAGCTGGGGGGCTCTGGGGGCGCGACCTGGATCCAGTTGCAGCCCAGTCCATCCTCACCACTAGATGCTCTGGTGAACACCTGCTGGATCTTAGACTCTGCGTCCTGGGCAGGGATGAGCCGAACACCCCCCTGTTCGGTTCGCACCAGAACCTGCGAACAGACAAAATGTTCGTGTAAACTTTAGAACCCTATTAAATACAATGGACTCGAACGTTCGAAATCTAAAGTGTTAATTATAAAGGCTAATATGCAAGTTATTGTCCTAAAAAGTGTTTGGGGACCCGGGTCCTGCCCCAGGGGACATGTATCAATGCAAAAAGAAGTTTTAAAAACGGCCGTTTTTTCGGGAGCAGTGATTTTAATAATGCTTAAAATGAAAAAATAAAAGTGAAATATTCCTTTAAATTTCGTACCTGGGGGGTGTGTATGATATGCATGTAAAGTGGCGCATGTTTCCCGTGCTTAGAACTGTCCCTGCAAAAAATTTAATTTTTGAAAGAAAAAAATGCATTTAAAACTGACTCGCGGCTATTAATGAATTGTCGGCTCCCGGCAATACATACAAAAGTCATTGATAAAAAAAAAAAAAAAGCGTGGGGGTTCCCCAGAATTCAATTACCAGGCCCTTCAGGTCTGGAATGGATATTAAGGGGAACCCCGCCGCAAATTTAAAAAAAAATTGACGTGGGGTTCCCCCAAATATCCATTCCAGGCCCTTCAGATCTGGCATGGATTTTAAGGGGAACTCCACCCCAAATTTAAAAAAAAAATGGCGTGGAGTCCCCCTAAAAATCCATACCAGACCCCTTATCCGAGCACGCAACCTGGCTGGCCGCAGGGGAAAAGGGGGGGGACGAGAGAGCGGCCCCCCTCCCTCCTGAACCGTACCAGGCCACATGCCCTCAACATGGGGAGGATGTCCCCATGTTGATGGGGACAAGGGCCTCATCCCCACAACCCTTGCCCGGTGGTTGTGGGGGTCTGCGGGCGGGGGGCTTATCGGAATCTGGAAGACCCCTTTAACAAAGGGGACCCCCAGATCCCGGCCCCCCCCCTTATGTGAATTGGTAAGGGGTACATTGTACCCCTACCATTTCACGAAGAAAGCGTAAAAAAATGTTTAAAAAAACACACAAACACCTTGAAAAAGTCCTTTATTTAAAAAAAAAAAAAAAAACATTCCAGCGGTGAAATCCAGTGTCCCGCGGTGATCCCGATGTGCAGCGCTGTCCTTCATTGGTTGTGCCTGAGCGGACCTGATGGGGAACTCCCTCTCAGTATTGTAAATGTATAGACCCGCCCCTTCTAAAGTTCCCCATCAGGTCCGCTCAGCGGACGAGATGCGGAGCATGAGAAGGGGCGGGTCTATACATGTATTACCAAAGTGAGAGCAGTTCCCCATCAGGTCCGCCCCCTCGGTATGTCGGACCCGCCTACGTCATTGGCTTGAGCGGGGAACTTCCTTCACTATGTAAATTTAAATTACACAGTGAAGGTAGTTCCCCGCTCAAGCCAATGACGTAGGCGGGTCCGACATACCGAGGGGGCGGACCTGATGGGGAACTGCTCTCACTTTGGTAATACATGTATAGACCCGCCCCTTCTCATGTTCCGCATCTCGTCCGCTGAGCGGACCTGATGGGGAACTTTAGAAGGGGCGGGTCTATACATTTAAAATACTGAGAGGGAGTTCCCCATCAGGTCCGCTCAGGCACAACCAATGAAGGACAGCGCTGGACATCGGGATCGCCGCGGGACACTGGATTTCACCGCTGGAATGTTTTTTTTTTTTTTTTTAATAAAGGACTTTTTCAAGGTGTTTGTGTGTTTTTTTAAACATTTTTTTACGCTTTCTTCGTGAAATGGTAGGGGTACAATGTATCCCTTACCAATTCACATAGGGGGGGGCGGGATCTGGGGGTCCCCTTTGTTAAAGGGGTCTTCCAGATTCCGATAAGCCCCCCGCCCGCAGACCCCCACAACCACCGGGCAAGGGTTGTGGGGATGAGGCCCTTGTCCCCATCAACATGGGGACATCCTCCCCATGTTGAGGGCATGTGGCCTGGTACGGTTCAGGAGGGAGGGGGCGCTCTCTCGTCCCCCCCTTTTCACCTGCGGCCGGCCAGGTTGCGTGCTCGGATAAGGGGTCTGGTATGGATTTTTAGGGGGACTCCACGCCATTTTTTTTTTAAATTTGGGGTGGAGTTCCCCTTAAAATCCATGCCAGATCTGAAGGGCCTGGAATGGATATTTGGGGGAACCCCACGTCAATTTTTTTTTAAATTTGCGGTGGGGTTCCCCTTAATATCCATTCCAGACCTGAAGGGCCTGGTAATTGAATTCTGGGGAACCCCCACGCTTTTTTTTTTTTTTTTTATCAATGACTTTTGTATGTATTGCCGGGAGCCGACAATTCATTTATAGCCGCGAGTCAGTTTTAAATGCATTTTTTTCTTTCAAAAATGACATTTCTTGCAGGGACAGTTCTAAGCACGGGAAACATGCGCCACTTCACATGCATATCATACACACCCCCCAGGTACGAAATTTAAAGGAATATTTCACTTTTATTTTTTCATTTTAAGCATTATTAAAATCACTGCTCCCGAAAAAACGTCCGTTTTTAAAACTTCTTTTTGCATTGATACATGTCCCCTGGGACAGGACCCGGGTCCCCAAACACTTTTTAGGACAATAACTTGCATATAAGCCTTTATAATTAGCACTTTAGATTTCTCCCATAGACTTTTCGAATTTGCCGCGAACACCCCAATTTGTTCGCTGTTCGGCGAACGGGCGAACAGGCAATGTTCGAGTCGAACATGAGTTTGACTCGAACTCGAAGCTCATCCCTAGTCCTGGGGAATCTTAGGCTCTAGCTCCCTGTGGAATCCCTGTTAGTGCTCCAGTGGACCTGCCTTCCTTAATCACCCAGTGTTCCATCCGCAGCAGTCAGCTATAGGGTTCACTACCTTAGCGGTGCACTCCTGACCCCAACGGTGTGCATCTGTCACCTGGCTTCAGGTGACCTGACAAAGGCAGACTCTATCTGACTTCTGGCAGCTTCTAATGCACATTGTGAGAAGCTCGCAGTGTGCAGTGAAATCAGAGTAAGCTATTTCAATACAGGAGAGGAGCCTGTACAACTGTGCAAGACTGAAGTCCAGCTTTAAACAGCTAAGGATCAACTGTAATGAGGGCGTCTATGATCAAGCTGATGATAGTTTCGCAGAAGTCAGAAGCTGAACAAATGATTATTTTCATGTATTTGCCAAGTAACACTGTCTGGTTTATGTCTGAAAGCAATAACTCATTAAAGCAATAACTCTTATGTCTGTCTGTAAGACTGCAGGAGAGAGATGTGAGAAGGCTTGTAATATTATTCTTTGTTAAACAACACTCCTTCCCCGCTGATGCAATATTTGCATTATAACCACAATATTTGAGTCACTGTTTCCCATTGCCAGGCCTGAAATGATAAATAATTGTGGAGAGAGATTGTTATCGATGTCCCTGGTCATACTACTTCACATTCCCATGCCGTGATTTACATGTGCAGCATGCCTTTTATGACATTGCAATGCAAAATATTAGCAAAAACGAATAAGTATATCTAAACTCAAGTTTTATTTTCAAATTTTTGACCACCCCCGGAGGAGCCTTTAGATTGTTTGGGTCCTCCTGCTCTGCACCAGTTATGACCCACGCTATACCTGGCTGCTAGCAGCCCCTTTGCTCCCTGGGCCCTATTTCTCGCTTTGTTTTCCTTTATGCTGGTGGTGGATGGGCTTCCAGTAAGACAGTGACCAATGGAATCACTTTTTGGCCTTTTCGGTAATATCAAGTGTGGTATCTGTTCTTATCCGTGTCCAGTAGTGTTGGTAGGCCATCCTCCTGGCCTTTTGGTAGGAATGGCTGGCTGTACGGTACCTTTTCTGGTATGATGGGGGACTTGATGAATGGGGAGGAATGAGCATGCACCATGTCAACTGTGGGTCAGGAGTGCCCAGTGTCTCCTTGTTTAAATGGCGCTGCCTGGTCTGGCCATGGGCTGGAAAGGCAAAGAATCTGTGGTGTCTGTGCCCCCTGAGAGTTGGTCACCCCAGGGGTGCTTTTAGTAACACTGTGTTAATGAACACAAGGTCACATCACCACTCATTTTTTTCTGCACTGCACCTCTATGGGTTAGATCTTTTGGTTAAAGTAGAACTTATTCTTCTCCTCAGTCTTCACGAGGGAATCAGGGGGCTTCAGTAACCAAAACTGCAGTGTTTATCCTTATGACACATCACAGGAAGCACCTCAATGGTTAACAGAGAACAGAATTAAAATTAGACTTGGGAAACTTAACATTAATAAATCACCGGGACCAGGTGGCTTGCATCCGAGGGTACTTAGGGAACTCAGTCAAGTAATTGCCAGACCATTGTTCCTAATTTTTACTGACAGTCTACTGACTGGAATGGTACCAGCTGATTGGAGAAAAGCCAATGTAGCGCCAATATTTAAAAAGGGCCCAAAATACATCCCTGGGAATTACAGACCAGTTAGCCTAACATCAATATTATGCAAGGCAGCTCTTGGAGGGGATGAGAAGGGACTATATACAAGAGGAAACAAAAAAAGGTTACCTGGAGAGTAACCATTGGTCGGACTTTAAAGGCATGGAAACAATGGAGAAGTAGCAAAAAATAAGCAATATTTATTGAAAAAAGTACATGGTATAATCACAGTGTTCAAAGATTAAAAAATCATATGGAATGATACAATTTGTTGTACAGCCCACCTAGCGTATAGTGCCCATAGAGGGATGATATAGGCGCTGAGACGAACGGACAACAGGCTGTCTCCCAGGGGCTTGTCTGTTCATCTCAGCGCCTATATCATCCCTCTATGGGCACTATATGCTAGGTGGGCTGTACAACACCCTGCTAGCTTGTGTGAGCTCCACCTGTGTACCCCTTTAATGGATTTTGGATCTCTTAATATGATTATCTTCTTTGTTACTATCTACATGAGACACACACCTGCCCCTGTTTAGCAACATCTTAATTCAGTTGCAAAACTAGCTGCATGCTGTTTACCTTTCCACAGTCTTTTGGAAGTATTTCACATTTTGGAAACCTTCAGGCTATTGGAAATTTGTACATGAGGCCCAGTTCACTTTAAGACAGTGAGACTCGTTCTCTTTCTTTGTCACCTCTTTGAACCTTGATCGTGTCCTGAAGAAGCCTAACGGTGAAACGCGTAGACGCACAAGGGCTCACTGTACAAAATTGTATCATTCCATATGATTTTTTAATCTTTGAACACTGATTATACCATGTACTTTTTTCAATAAATATTGCTTATTTTTTGCTACTTCACCATTGTTTACATGCCTCTAAAGTCTGACCAATGGTTACTCTCCAAGTAACCTTTTTTTGTTTCCTTTCCCATTTACGGATGTGGCATTGTGAGTGCTCCCTCTCTTCATTTTCCGGACTATATACAAGATTTTAGTAATGAGAATGGTATCATTAGCAGTAATCAGCACGGATTCATGAAAAATAGTTCTTGCCAAACAGCATTCTGCACTACTCTCAACAATCTTCCTCTTGCTCCAGTTCTCCATTGTAGTAGACACACTGACCTTCTCCTGCCCCAAGTCCATGGTAGCAAACTTTATCCGGATACACATCCTAGCAGCTCCTCTGGCCCTCCTCTGCGCTCGGCACGTCCCCATGTGGGGATGCCCTGCAGCAACTGCCTAAGGGCCAGTTCACACCATAGAAATGCAGTCTGGATGCATTCCAGGTGCTTTTCTGCATGTGTATTTTTGATGTGTTTTTGGTGTGTTTTACTGCGGTCCAGTACAGTTCTGTACATAAAAAATGCAGCATGACCAATATTTTTTTCTTTCTGAAACGCACTGGAACGAACAGCAATTGTGTGAACTATGCCATTGGCATTAATGTGATCAACTTTCCTTGAGTTTTTCATGCATAAAAAAAAACGCACTGCATCTGGTGTGAACTGGCCCTAAAACTCCATTCTCCTTTCTGCAGCCTGACAGAATCCCCCTAGCATCATGTGACCTCAGCTTATTTGAGAGGCCTACCCCCTGCCAATACCGAGTTGGGGTTGGTCAGAGCTCCTCACATGAGCTGCCTGTCCCTCAAAACCCAAGTCCAGCCTCTGTTCCAGAACAATCTTCCTGAAAGCAGGGGAGGCGCTTTAGAGTCAAAGCACCGGTGATCACACCTACTACTGCACTAAACACTCCCAGCCCCAGATCAAAACAAACAGGCCTAGCCTAAAGCACAGGTCTGCCTAAATAAGCCTGCACTGATAGTTTAAACATAGAAAAATCCTATTCCAGCACCTACCTAAAGGTAGAGGGTGCTACATATGCTTTTCTTTTACTTTCTACAGCATTCTAATCCCTCTCCACTCTATTCAAAACAAAAAAAAGGTTTTGTCTTTAGTTGTACTTTAAGATTTGAGGCAATTTTTGCTATCAGGGCGCAAGGTCTAGCCAGTGCATGGGCACTATTTATTTAATTTATTTTTCTCCTCTTGTGTCACTATGCCCTTTAGTTTGTTTTTCTTTCACTTGGATTGAGGGTGTGGGCCCTCGAGCCTACCTTGAAGTCTAGGGGGATGATGAGTGGCCATCAGGTTAAGGTGACCAGATTTTTAAAATGAAATCCGGGGACATATTTTTTTAATGGCATTGGCGCCGCCGCCCGCTTCACAGCCTGTCAAGTCTTACTCTTCGGGCCCCGGCTACTACTGGGTGGGGAGCGGAGGAAGATCACTCCGCCAGGGAAAGCAAGGAGATAAGCAGGCAGGCGGCTGGCCGGGACTTGAGCCAAGGCAGAAGAACATGCGGAGCTGGATGGGCATGCACCCAAAACTGGAGAAATATTCCCTCCGCTCCGACCAACACATGATCATCAGAAAGGGGCACAGATAATGGAAAGAAATAGACCCCCCCCCCCCTAAGCTAGTAGGAGCGGTGGAGCAGGGGTGTGTAATTCAGATATTTTTTTTAATTCTGACTGTCTTTGAAATTGCCCCAGCCCCTGTTCAAATCCAATCGAGTGACAAAACCGGGGACAGACTTGGTCCGGTGACAGTGTCCTCAATCCAGGGACTGACCCTGGAAACCGGGGATGTCTGGTCACCCTACATCAGGTTCCTTCCTCCACTGAACCAGGGGGGTCTCACTTCAGGGGAGCTCCTCACCTATTGCTTGTTGGTCAGCTTTTGTTAACCATGAAGAGAGGGGTCCACCAGGCTATTTGTCTAGGTGGACCAAGTTGAGCCGGACAACTGTCAGGAGCCTTGCGCCCTGGGAGGGGGGTCAGGATAGAGTCCTACATGTTTGGGAGATGGACTAGAGATGTATTTTTGTGTGTGTTTGTCTTTGTGGCTAATTCAAATCTTCGCTACACAGATGCCAGGGGCAGGTCCAATCCCTTGCCTACAGAGGCAGCCAATTCAAGTCCTCTTCTATGCTCTCCTCTCCTTGCACTGTCCATTAAGCAAGAAGAGACGAGCTGGGGCCAAAGGAGAATCAGTCTGTTAGTCAGCTAAAAAGGGGAGTAAGGAATGGTAACAATCCCTGTCAGATTTACATGCTGTCTTTGTCACATGTCCAAAAGACACAACAGAAAGCGAGAGAATATTTTTCTAAAGTTTCTTCTCTACTCTTGTTCAAGTAACTGCAAAAAAAGTGGCTTTTCATCCAGTTAGAGAGGGTGAACCCCCTAGGGTGACAAAGACAGCAATACAAACCTGAGAGGGGTCCTAACTTTTTCATAGTCAATCCAAAACTTGTACAAAAAAAGGTTTTGGCTTTAGATATACTTCCTATACTGATCCTATGGTTTTGGGAGAACTCCGCTTTGTGCAGATGTTGCAGTAGAGTAACCAGAACATCTTAGACTTAAAACTTGAGGCCAGAATCTGACTGAACTCCCGCGTATGCACGGGAGTGATGTCATCCCCTGCCGCCCGGCCAGTGACCAATCGAGACCTGGAAGCTGGTCGCCCGCAGATGGCAGTGGAGCTTAAGGATGGTGCATCGCTGGAGCCAAGGTGAATATACCGTATTTATCGGCGTATAACACGCGCCGGCGTATAGCACGCACCCCAAGTTTAGGAGGGAATTTTAGGGAAAAAAACTTTTAGGAAGGAAGTTTAAGGAAAAAAAAAAATACATTTAAACTTACATTTAAATGCAGCCTTACCAGTGTCCATTGCAGCCTTGTCAGTGCAGCCTTGCCAGCAGTGTCCATTGCCGCCTTGCCCCAGTGTCCAGTGCAGTCTTGCCAGCAGTGTCCATTGCAGCATTGTCAGTGCAGCCGTGCCAGCAGTGTCCATTGCAGCCTTGCCTCAGTGCCCAGTGCAGCCTTGCCTCAGTGCCCAGTACCGCCTTGCCTCAGTGCCCAGCACCGCCTTGCCTCAGTGCCCAGCACAGCCTTGCCTCAGTGCCCAGCACAGCCTTGCCCGCATTTCAAAAATGGCGCCGCCGAGATCGAGACTGGGCGGAGCGGGACGACGCCGCCGAGAACGCAGGGACACATAGCCAAGTGTACTCGGCTCTAGTCGGCTCTTCTCGGCTCCGCTCACAGTCACGCCGAGTCCCGCCCTATGATGGACATAACACAGGTCCAATGGCGGGACTGGGCGTGACTGTGAGCGGAGCCGAGAAAAGCCGAGTACACTCGGCTATGTGTATCCCGGCAGCGATCGCTGCGCTCCGCTCAGCGGAGATTCGACGGGGGATAGGTGAGTATCGGCGTATAACACGCACCCACGATTTTCCCCTGATTTTAAGGGGAAAAGAGTGCGTGTTATACGCTGATAAATATGGTAGTTCCGCTTTAAACTGTTCATACACCGTTTCCTGATGAACGACATCCTTTGATTGGAAAATCAAAGCAGTCAGGCAAAAAATTATTGGCTGAACAGTGCCTACATCCTTTCAGATGCAGTCGCTGTTTTGATATCCTGGCAGCTGCCATCGGCAGTAGCCTGTACAGCAGGTGAGTGTGAGAGGAAACAGCTGTACAATGTGTCATTCAGTTCACGTGTTGACAAGTAGCATGCTTATAGGAGGAAACAGTGACAGAGATATGAGCTCATCACTGTGCAGCTTCTCTTTTTGTAATCCGGTCACAGGTTGGATGGGGCCAGGATGATCTGGGTTCACAGAAAGTGGGTTGAATGGGTGGGCCATCAGACGAAGTACGTCTAGTGGCAGAAAAAAGTACTGCAGGAGAAATCTTTGAACTGAAGGTGAATATTGCAGAATATTATTATTTTATCTTTAATGGGCTGTTTCTTTTTATCATGTTGTTTTTGGCTGTAATTCTGCCACAAGAATGGCAAGCTTACTATACATATATATTCTTGTATGATGATTCATAACTTTATTGGACTCAATGATTTTATTTTATTTCTTATATAAATATTTTTCTGTTACCCTTTGACCAATCCAGAAAGTTGCTGAGTGTTTGGAGCTGACCGAATGCTTTGAGCGTGTTAGGGGTCTGCATTTTGATGAATGCCATGAACTCTTTGCTGCTTTCATTCAGATGTTTTCACTTTTGAAGGGAATTTTTTGCAAGTGCTTTATCAGATACAGAATTTGCTATTTTTATTTCTTTATTCAGAGGCAATTATTTTCTTAAACATTCTAAGAATGTGTATTGTTTCATAATACTAGCCTGTAGTGTATCAAGCACAGCTCCCAAAGTGCATTATGTAATTGCGTGTTTAGTACATCTGTGTCACTATGTCCCTTTTCCGTGCACAATTTATTTTCATAAGCAGAGAACTTTTTCTTATAGGTGGAAGCCATAATTTAAATGACTATGTCAATAAAATAAAAACAAAAGACATTGATAAAAGATATTTCATGCTTACCTGTACTTCCCTGTCTCCATGCCCATTCATATATTCTCTGCTCTGTTGCTGAGCAAACAAACAATTTGGTAATTAATTTCTGTAGCTGGCCACTGCATTACTACAGGACACAAGGACCACACTCTTCTACACAGTGTTTAGGGTGGTGTAGTTTAGCTTATTTATTTTTGTACTTATTGTATTTATGTATTTTTTTTCCTTTTGTGTGGTCCCCCTCCCATCCCTACTACCATGATTGTGTTGCAGTCTCTGGTGTACCTCAAAAATGGGAACCTTTTCTGTAACTCCATGCCAGAAATGTATACTGTTTGCAATTTGTGTACTGTTGCGCAACCCTTTTTCTTTTTATTTTATTTTTTTATTTGCTGCTTTTTTTATTTCTGAAAAAAAAATGTAAAGTAATAAGGCATAAAGAAGGAATGGTTGCAAGGATCTTAACTAACATAACTAACTGATAACCCATTCAAAGGCCACTGATCTTTTAAAAACAACACTTAAAACTCTTAAAGTAGAACTATAGGCAAAACTTTTTCCTGGTGCCTCCATGGCAGCATACCTGTGATAGAGCTCCGCCTCGACTCCTCCTTCAGGACTAGTGAATAGCATAAATTAAAGGCATAGTCCCTCCCCCAACATTCTCCTTTCTCCTTTTTTCCCTCATACCTTCTTGTGCTGGTGAAGAGTAGCAGTACGTCCATACCTCTGCAGTCGGCAGCTTCCGCCGGGTTTAGCCTTTCCCGTGCGCAGTCCCTGTTCTTGGGCCGCTCCCAGCGCTGATAAGACTGGGAACCCCTCTGTGGATCTGTTGGGGTCATTTTGCAGAGTTTCCTCACAGGAACGCAGTCTGCTATCACATCCATGATGAATGCAGTGGAAGTCGCAAAAGGATCAGCTCCATCTTCCCAGGCTGGTGGTTTCCATTTTTTATTACAGGCATTTGTGTTTTTCCCCTTTCTTTTCCTCTCTTCCCCTCCCCTCCCCTTTCCTTTGCTTGCTAGGCGCCTTCAAATGATTATTGTCTTACTTTTTTGTTCCTTTAAAATTGTGCAACTGGATAGGGCAGGTGTCTCTCTGTGCAACAACATTGTGGTGCTTATTTCCGGGTTCGGGGGGGCTACAGGTGCTCTGTACGTCCCGCCAGGTAGGAGAGTGTCATGGCACGGCGTCCTTGCCGCCGTCTGCGCATGCGCGATTCGGGAGTGATACAGAGCCGTCGTTTCTTGGCTCTCTGTACTGGGCGACGCTGGATCTTCTGCGCGTGCGCATGCACGGTCGCTTGGTTCAGTGGCAGCCATCTTGGATTCTGGAAAGAAGGCTAGATTTGCCCTTTTTTTCAATCAATTCCAAATGGTGGTTTATGGGATTAGCCCACGCACCTTGAGCCTATTTAGGTTCAGATTCAGGGATTGCTGTCAGAGTCTCTTCAGCTGTGCCCTGCTAGGTCTCTCTGATGCTGCTTTGTGGTAGGAACTTTTTATTTTCTCCAAAAAAAAAATGTTGCCGATCAAAAATTTTTATGTTAAAAAAAAAAACAAATGACGATATAAAAATGTTTATCTTTAAAAAAAAGAGAAAAAAAAGATGACGATATAAAAATGTTTGTTAAAAAAAAAAAAAAAAAAGGATGCCAAAAACTCCTGATTCTTTTCCCTTTCTTACTATATTTCCGGAGCTGATCCTTGTGCCCAACTCCGCAATGAGTCATTCATCTTGCAGCAAAGATCCTCACACTTCTATTAGGTATGTGACCAACTATACGTGAGTATAAAAAAAAAAAAAAAAAAAGTGCGCTCACTGGTCTAGCGTGAGTTCCTTACATCGTAGCCCTACCCACTCCAAGGCTCATCAGGGCGTAGGTCCCATTCTTCACATCGTAGATCAGAGAGGTCAAGATCCAGAGGACATGATCGGTCCCCCTCTCCTAGGACCTATAGAAAGAGAAATGCTGGACATGTGGGGCTACACCGCTACCAGACAGAGTGGTCTGTAAGGACTGTTTTACGGACTATGCGTCCAACCGCGAGCTAGAAAATCAGCACGCTGTAGATCTGCTCAAGCGAACAATGAAGGACTCCTTCTCTGAGCTTTTGGCTTTGGTCCCCGCTCAACCACTTCAGCAGATATCCCAGGTTCAGGATATAGAACCTAATCTCCCTGGTCCGTCAGCAGTCAGTACACCTCTGCCGCCGTCAGGCCAACCAGCTAGAGATTCACCACCTGAAGACTCTTCAGGGGACTCTTCAGAGGAATCAGAACCTTCTGGCTTCAGTCTCTCCTTGGTAAAGCCATTCATCCAGGCAGTCAAAACTGCAATCGCCTGGAAAGACGCAGAATAGCCTCCCCAAGAGTCTACAAGCTACTTCCCATTCCTCAGATGGGCGAGATTAGTCAAGTCATTCAGAAGGAATGGTCAAAGACTGATAAACTATATACCCCTTACCAGAGTCTGGAACGCAGTCACCAAACTCCATGCCAGTGGTAGACGCGTCGGTGGTGCGACTCGCAAAAAATATAACTTTGCCAATGGAGGATTCCACTTCCTTCAAAGACCCTCTAGACAGGTGAATCGACCTGGTGCTGAAGAGGAGCTACTTAGCCCCGGAAGCAGCATGTAAGCCAGCTATTGCCCTCACATCAGTATCAAATGCCATAAGATCTTGGACAGATAATATTGAGAAGGCTTTGCGTCAGGATGTCCCGATGGAGGATATAACTAAGTCCTTAGAAGAGCTTAGATTGTCGGCAGACTTTGCCTGCGTAGCGGCCATTGACACGATCAGGTGGTCGGCAAGATCCATGTTGCATTCAGTGATGGCGAAGAGGGCCTTGTGGCTGAAACCCTGGATGGCTGACTTATCCTCCAAACAAAATGGGTGCAAAATCCCGTTTGATGGGAAAGCACTATTCGGAGACAAAATGGATAAAGCTATCTCCAGGCTGTCAGGAGGGAAGTCTGGTATGCTTCCACAGGACAGAAGTAGGCGAAGATTCAGAGGTGGTTCCTCTAGGTTCTGCCAGTCAAACCCAAGGGATTTTAGGCAGTCGAGACAGCCCAGAGACAACAAAAGACCTTGGAAAGGTACTCAGGGATCCTTTTTGAACAGGAAGATGAAAGCCCTTCCGGCTCCACAGGAGCAGAAGCAGTCTTTTTTTTTACGCCAGAGTAGCCCAGGCACTCCCGGTGGGAGCCAGGCTAAAGTTTTTTACCCCAGTCTGGGCCACCCGCTGCCACGACCCCTGGGTTCTGTCAACAATTCAGTGGGGGCACTTTTGGAATTTTTCTCACCCCCCCACCTCGGAACTCTTTCAAAGGACAGAGATTCCATCCTCTCCACTGAAGGCTCAAGCTCTGAAAAACTTCCTAACGTCACTCCAGCTTCAGGGGGCGGCTGTTCCGGTTCCCTTGGCAGAGCGCTTCGCAGGCTTTTACTCCACCCTATTTCTGGTCCCAAAGAGGACCGGTGGGTGGAGGCCTGTGATAGACCTAAAGAGGCTCAACCGGTATATCCGCCCCGAAAGCTTCAAAATGGAGTCCCTGCAGACGATTATTCAGACAGTCCAGCCATCAGATTGGATGATTTCGGTCGATCTGCAGGATGCATACATACATGTTCCAATTCTACCTGCATTTCAAAAATACCTGAGATTTGCAGTGGGATGGACCCACCTACAGTTTCAAGCACTGCCTTTCGGTCTGTGCACCTCTCCCAGGGTGTTCACCAAGATACTAATATCTGCTTTGGTTCCCCTGTGGGAGAGGGGCTTGAGGATATACCACTACTTGGACGACATCCTACTCCTAGCAAGCAATCCGGATCAGTTGTCACCGGGACATTCTTCTACAGTCCCTAAAAAGAGCTAGGGTGGCTGGTGAATTCCGACAAGTCAACTAACGCCAACACAGCAGATAATCTACGCGCAATGTTCGACACTCAGGTGGGGACAGTGTCATTACCACCGCCGAAGGCAAGGATTGTCATCCAGAGAATGATCAAAGTCATCCGGAGCCCGTATCTGACGGCTTCACAATGCCTGAGCCTCATTGGCACAATGTCTTCCTATATACCCATGGTTCCTTGGGCACATTGGCACTTTAGGTATTTCCAGACTGGTTTCTTGGCGCAGTGGAAGAAACAACGACTATCTCAGACGATCCTGCTGACGGGGAAAAATGCGCAGGAGCCTTCACTGGTGGACAGTTCCGGAAAACCTCTCCAAGCCCCATCACCTGGGCTCCCTTCCTTGGATCACAATTACGTCCGATGCAAGCAGACAGGGCTGGGGAGCCCATTGCGGGAAAACCAGAATACAGGGGAGATGGTCATGCACCACCCAGGGAGTGGTATCAAACATCTTGGAGATGAGGGCAGCCTTCTTGGCACTGACCTCTTTGGCACCCCAAATCAGAGGCCAGAGAATACTCCTACGCCTAGACAACAGGGCAGCTGTCGCTTATCTGCAGAAGCAGGGAGGCGCTCGCAGCAGGTCACTCCTCAAGGAGGTAGAGCCGATCATGCTCTGGCGGAGCAGAACCTCCTGGACCTCAGAGCGATGTATCTGCCAGGCAGGTTGAACACGGAAGCAGACACATTATCCAGAAACTTCCTGGACAACAACGAGTGGGCTCTCCACCCCCATGTCTTCCTTTAGATTGCCAACATATGGGATCCCCCTCAGGTAGATCTGTTCACCTCCCCGAAGAATGCCAAGCTGGACAGGTTCTTCTCTCGGCTGCCGCATCCACAAGCCGAGGCAGTGGATGCCCTGTCATGTCCCTGGAGGTTCACCACGGAATATGCCTTTCCTCCCAGGCCATTAATATTCAAATTCCTCCTGAGGCTCCTCAGGGAGCCAGTCCAGGTGGTGGCAGTACTTCCGTATTGCGCCTCAGTGTGGGCTCTCCAATCAAGATCCCTCCTTTCCCTCAACTTCTGTCGCAGGGCAGTCTAGTTCATCCAAACCCTCAGAAGTTGAATCTTCAAATCTGGAGGTTGAGAGGCGAAGGTTCGAGTCCCTAGGGTGTTCTGCAGGAGTCATATCAACCCTTCTAAAAGCTAGGAAGCCAGCAACTAATGCCATATATTCAAAAATATGGGACAAGTTCTTGTCATTTGTTTCCGGAAATGGATTTGATCCAATCCTTCCTTCTACATCTCATGTTCTAGGATTCCTTCAGACAGGACTTGGTCTGGGACTTGGTCTGAGCTCTCTCAAAGTGCAGGTAGCAGCAATCTCTGCTGCAACAAATAAGAGATGGGCGGAGGATCCTTCAGTAGTCACTTTCCTCAGAGGTATATTGAAGATTCGCCCTCCTGTCAGACGATCATTTCCTAAGTGGGATCTGTCCCTAGTCCTGGAAGTTCTATCTGACCATCCCTTTGCTCCAGTGGAACAAGTACCAATATGGAACCTGACACTAAAGACGGCTTTCCTGCTAGCCATTACATCTGGCAGAAGAATCTCGGAACTTCACTCTTTAGGGATAGGTGACGACCACATCTCCTTCTCCCCAGACAGAGTGGAACTTCGTCCCCTTCGGGGGTTCACACCAAAGGTTGCTACTCCAAGCCACCTGTTGGAACCCTGGGCACTACCAGTGTTTACAGACACGGATTCAGAGTCTTGTCACGAACTGGATGTATCCAGAGTGCTCAGGGCCTACCTAGAAGCCACCGGCCCCTTCAGAAATTCTGAGAGACTTTTCATCGTACCGTTCGGTAAATACAGGGGCAAAGAAGCTTCCATCAGAACTCTGGCATCTTGGGTTGTAAAGTTAATCCAGAAGGCCTACAGGGTGAAGAATATGGAGCCTCCATCTCGAGTGAATGCTCACGACTGTTGAGTTTGGAAGGAGGGCAGTTCAGGCTGCTATGTCCTCTTCTAATTAAACATTTATTGTTAAGCAATTATCCCACCCATGTCAGCTAGTTATTTATCACAGGTATGCTGCCATGGAGGCACCAGGAAAACGGAAAATTGTATCATACTTACCAGTAATTTTCCTTTCCTGGCGCCTATCCATGGCAGCATACGCTCCCACCCTCGGTATTCTATATTACAGAGAATGTTGGGGGAGGGACTATGCCTTTAATTTATGCTATTCACTAGTCCTGAAGGAGGAGTCGAGGCGGAGCTCTATCACAGGTATGCTGCCATGGATAGGCACCAGGAAAGGAAAATTACTGGTAAGTATGATACAATTTTCCGTTTTTTTTTCATTTTGGATAAAGTAAGGGAGGATTATAACGCCTGTTGTTTTTTTTGCCATCTGTGTCCCATTGTGGATATTTCTCTTCACTTCCTGTCCCATAGCCAAACAGGAAGTGATAGGAAATCCCTGCAAATTAAGGGAATCCCTTGGGGACTTCCAGGCCACCAGAATTAGTGCCCCTATTGGAAGATTTCCCCTCTACTACTTTTCTGGGGACAACCCAAAACTTGGGATTTTCTTTTACTTCCACTTTCATTAATAATAGTCAACAGGACAAATAGAGGGGGTAAAAATCTCCCAGACAGACAGGAATAAATACTGACAAACCTTCTAATTTCTCTCCATTCTATCCAAAACTTAAAAAAAAGATTTGCTCCGTTTCATTCAAATAGATTTTTATTCAAAAATGTAACACATTTTGTTAGGATACAAATAGTATAACAGTACAGAAAGATCCATACACTCTTAAAAGGTGACCAAATGTCTAATCCATATGGCTGTAGTGTAAAAAAAATTATAACAATAATTATAGTTAGCCCACTCGAACCTGAGCGGAGTACTGCGTTTCGTTCAAATTTTGCACTTCCTACAGTCACTCTGGCCAGTTAAGCCAGACCATTACCAGGTAACCCCATATGAAAAATGGTGCAATCAAGATGAAGATCAGCGAGGGAGCATCTCCCTTATTTATGGGCTATTACTAGGCTCTCCTCTCAAGTTCCCCTATATAGTGGAATGGGATGTGGATCTGGCAGAAGAAAGGGAATTGGAGGTATGGCACAAATGTTTCCTACGGTCATTCACGGGTATCCTGAATGTGACCATAGTAGAAGCAAAATTAAAGGTGCTTACTTGCTGGTACCTGGTCCCAATTCGGCTATCCAAAATGTACCCATCTGTGTCCCCCTTATGCTTCAGGGGGTGCCAAAAGTCAGGGACAATGTGCCATATCTGTTGGTAATGTCCTAGGATATATGTTTTTTGGAACTGAGTCTTTGCGCTGATTCGTAAGGTGACGGGACAGTCTGTCCCTTAGACTCCCTACATAGCGCTTCTTAACGCCCCAGTATCCGGTATATCTAACTGATCGCAACGCCTGATATTTTTCATTTTACCGAGGCTAAGATCTCTCTTGCTAAATCCTGGAAACAGGTACTGTATCCTTGACGCAGGCTAGGCAAAAGGTCATCTGGATTATGTTACATGAAAATATTGTTATGCCGTGTACACACGACCATTTTTCTCGTCGGGAAAAATAAAAAAAATTCTCTTTGACTAGAAAAACGACCGTGTGTGGGCTTTTCATCATTTTTCCCGACGAGAAAAACGGCATGAATCACGACGAGAAAAATTAGAACATGCTCTAATTTTTCTCGTCGTGATTCACAGCATTTTTTTCCACGGCAGTTTTCCCATAGGGAAACACTGCCGGGGAGCCTACACACGGTCGTTTTTCTCGACCAAGAGAAAAAATGTCGGGAAAAACGGCTATGTGTAGGGGAACAAGCCGTTCCTCGTTTTTCCCGTCGATTTTCTCGACGGTGTTTTCACCGTCGAGAAAATCGATCGTGTGTACACGGCATTAGTATTTTGAGGGACAAAATCAAAAGATTTGAACAGACTTGGGAGCCGTGGGCTACTGATATGCATGTCTCTCTTGTGGTGGTCTCTAATATGTCTGTGCCTATCTGGTTGGTGCACTAAGAGAAAAAAGGTTTGCCTTTAGTTATACTTTAATTCTGCCTTTCCAATTGATGCATTTTGCCAAAGTGGTGAAAGTTTATTGAAATCTTACAGTTTTTGTTGAAATTTCAGGGAAAATAAAAATTCTCAGCTTCTTTAATCCCTATTAATGGTGTGGTCTATACACACCTCTTCCATATAGTTGAGGAGAATACCTTACTACCTTTTGAGGCATCAGACTTAAATATGGCCTGGACAACAAATTCTTCTTCAAATATCTTTTATTACGACACGCCATTCGGGCACAGTTTGAGTCATTGACCATAGAGCTCCTGGAATCATCTATTGAAGACCTCTTGTCTTTCCCGGAAATTGCCAAGCTGGTTACGACCTTTTATGGCCGCCTCCAAGTGGTGGGAGCGGATCCTTTCCAGAATTCTCATTGCAAATGGCTGCTGTCTATGCCTGAGCTTTCTGAAGAGGACTGGGAAGAGGCAACCGAGATGTGTTTTTAGGATATAATTAGCACTGCTGACCTTCTGGTACAGTTTAAGTTTATACACCTGTAGTGGGTGGTTACATTTAGAGGAAGCATCTGAGTGGTAACTAGGCTCAGATGCACTAATTGTTAGGTGTCATGGACCATTTCTGTCCCTGGGAGATGGTACTGGTGTGTAGTTCCCTAGGGCCTATAGGTGGCGCTGTTGCCATAGGCCTGGGTTGAACCGCAGTACAAGGTTGTGCCTTTTTTTGTCCCCTCTTGGCAGCAGTACGGCGGGACGGGGAACCAGCTGTGCCTGTCGGGAGAGGATATAAAAGGGGGCGGCCATCTTCCAGAGGGGTCGGTTTCGCGCTCAGGCACCTTAGGCCTGGGTGCGTGTGTGTCGCCTCCGGGTGCCCTAGGCCCGGAGACGGAGCTGCTGTTCCACCCCAGACACCTTCAGTCTGGGGTGAGGTACTTTGGAGAAAGGCCGGGAGCCCAGCAGCCTTCGGCTGGGATCCGCCAGGGATCGAGGCTCCCAGGGATCTGCCTTACGAGGGGACCCGTATCCAGGACGAGGAGGCCAGGGAGGTGACCCTTTCTGAAGACCCAGCGCAGAGTCGTGGTGACAGATGGGGCCTCTGGTAACTCTCCGAAGGGATGTTCTTGTCCTAAAAAAGGGGCCAAGTTACTAAAGGAAGGAAGTGCGTGTTCTTTATGTTACAGTGGCAGTGACACTACGCACACAAGGTCAGTGGCAGTGGCTTTCATCTTTTTCACAAGGTCAGTGACAGTGACCAACTTCATGGTCTGTGGCAGAGACCATGCGCCAAGCCTGTTCGTGCTAATCAGAACAGGAGAAAACCCAATTCAAGTTTGTGCTTGGACCTCCTCCCACCTTATCTGACCTGTGTCTTGTCCCAACCTGTCTGCTCTCAAAGAGACTGTTTATTGTGCTGAGAAAAATAAATAAGAGTTGGACCTTTCAGTTGGTGTGGACAGTTGCTTACTGGGGAGAACTAAAGACTTGTTTCTGACTACCACAGAAACGAGGTCAGCACTGGAGGTTTTTTAAACACTGGCTGCAAGCAGGCTCAAGAAAACTAACACCGCTCAACCTCCCTATTCAGGAGGGTACGGGCTTGTGGTGCGGTGTGCCTTATTCTTTCCTGCGGAGGAGCCAAGCAGAAGAAAAGCAGGTAAAGTCTGGGGTTGGTACGCTACACACCATCTACATTACACGCCAGCTAGGCTGGTTCGTATGGGTCAGGTCCGGAATATTGCATGTACTAGATGTAATACGATTGCTGCTGATTTCTTTCACATGTTCTGGACATGCTCTGGACTTTCAACCTTCTGGAAGGATTTATTTGCTTTTTTCGACCACAAACTTCACCTACCGATACCTCACACTCCGGAAGTTGGACTTTTAGGAATTCTCAATGACCATGTTCCTCATGGCAGGACTTTGTTACGTATACTGTTATTTTATGCACGTAAAAGGGGGCCCACGCTTTCTTCCACATTGTTCATGGGGTCCTCCCCAAATTCAAATTCAAATTGATATATAAGAGTAGGGCATGGCCTAAGAAATTAACCAAAATATGGCAACCATGGCTAGATGTCTCTGAGGATTTCTGGGGGGGATGTTCTCTCCTCACAGCTCTCCCAGTGAGTCTTCTACGAATGTAATCCAGTAACACTGCTCGGCAAAACATCAAAATAAATAACCGGAGATTGTCTTGTATGAAACATCCAATAACTGGGGGGTTCCTGGATTTCTATTGTTGCTGTTCCCATGATCCCTTGCTACACCATCTATTCAAAATTTTTCTGAAACTCAGTTAAATCTGTGGCTGGAAATGGAGAGCTTTGTTCCCCCCAACTAACCTTGTTAAAGGACATGATGTGGATCTAATAACGCCGAAGCCCACCTGAGGATTATTTTAAATTCAGCAAAATGTAGAAATTGTGCATTTTATCCTGTATTTTATAAAGTGTTTACATAATTCTGCAGGCAATAAAAATAAATTAATATATTTATTTTTCTAATGGAGTAATAAAAGTAAACTTTATGCATTTTATTAAAAAGAGCGGTGCTAGTTGATTAAAGTGTATGTCTGGACATAGGCATAGCGTGGGGAAGGGTGAAGGCCTTTTTCAGTATTTTTGCAATCTCTGACCATTAGGGAGATTTTTCATCACTTTTTGTCCCAGTGACAATGTCATTATAACATGAATGGAAAGAAAATCTCTAACATGGACACAATGGTATTAAAAATGCTTTTTATTAGTAGGGTAGAAGAAGGATAGAGCATTTTTTATGGTTTCCATGCTGTCTGTGTCCCTACTGGAGATTTTCCTTTACCTCCTTGTAACAGGAGGGCCCATGGAGCCCACAATCCCTTAGAAAGTATGAGATACCCTTGCTTCAGCTCCCCATGCACCTCTTATGTCTAAATCACCCTATGTCCGTTAGGGGCATAGGGTGATGGAGAAAATATATCTTGGACTACTTTCAAATGGGACAGTAATATATATCCACAATATTCCCCAGGATAACTGTAAAGGACTATTTACTGTTTGTTTGATTCTGAACTCAACATGTTAGTTGAAAGATGCTCATGTCATCACCCCCAGCCACCTGTCTGTTGGAATGTAATTGGGTCTAGGATAGCTTCTAAGGGTCTTTTGATTGTGGCTTGTGGTAATTAACTCTGTAATGTATAAAAGGATTCCTGTGATAATGTGTATTCAGGAGACAGCCAGGCTGTTAAAAGGAATTAGGTAATTAGCATGTTAATTAGGTCTGGTCACAGGTGTATTTCCAGAGAAATATGATGCACCTCCTCTTTTAACTGTGTATAAAACTTGTTGTCTTTTCAATAAAGATTGTCAGTCCTGCTTGAAACCTCAAGACAGAGCTTTGTCTCTTTATTGAAGGAGAATTATTCTTATGGGTCTTGTTCGCCTGACTGGAGTGTCGGTAGCTGCCTTGGTGTTCGGGAATGGAATATCCTAAACGACGTTAACCCCTTTCATACTTAAGGTGCGTTACACTCCTACCGCAATGCAAGTGTCACCAGAACAGGAAGTCATGCAAATCTCCCTAACATGTAAGAAAAAAATAAAACCTGACATGTACAATATATATTCTCTAGAACATTTGGCTAGATAATAATAATCCTTTCTCCCTCCATTTTCTTAAAGTGACAGTAAACTCCCATCCCTGACTTGTACCTTTAGGTAAGCCTATGTAGCGGGGTGTTACATTTAGGGGAAGTGTCTGAGTGGTAATTAGGCTCAGACACACTGATTGTTAGGGTTAATGGACCATTTCTATTTATGGGAGATAGTGTTGTTGTGTAGTTCCCTGTGGCCTACGGATGGCGCTGTTGCCGTAGGCCAGGGTTGAACCACTGATACAAGGCTGTGCCTTTTTGTCCCCTCTCGGCAGTAGTTTGGCTGGGCGGGGAACCTGCTGTTCATGTCAGGAGAGGGTATAAAAAGGGGCGGCCATCTTCCATTGGGGCCCGTCGACGCCCAGGCACCTTCAGCCTGGGTGGGTGCGTGTGTCATCTCTGGGTGCCCTAGGCCCGGAGGTCTGGTTCCTGTTCCATCCCAGACACCTTCAGGCTGGGGTGAGGTACTATCTTCAAAGGCCCGGGGCCCAGCAACCTTCGGCTGGGGTCCGCTAGGGATCGAGAGCTCCCAGGGTGCCGCCTTGCGAGAGGGACCTGTATCTGAGATGAGGAGGCCAGGGAGGTAAACCTTTCCGAAGACCCAGCGCAGAGTCGTGGTGATGGTGAGGGCCTCTGGTAACTCTCCGGAGGGATGGTTTTCTTCTTGACATGGGCCAAATACTTCAAGAAGGTAGTTCACCAGGTCAGTGGCAGTGACCCGTTCTCCAAGTCAGTGGCAGTGATCCTACTCGCTTCAAGTCAGTGGCAGTGACTTCATAGGGCAAGGCCCTAGTCTTCAAGTCAGTGGCAGTGACCCTACTCGCTTCAAGTCAGTGGCAGTGACTTCATAGGGCAAGGCCCTAGTCATCAGGTCAGTGGCAGTGACCCTACTCGCTTCAAGTCAGTGGCAGTGACTTCATAGGGCAAGGCCCTATTCACCGGGTCTGTGGCAGAGACCAACCTCACGGTCTGTGGCAGAGATCGTGTGCCAAAACTGTTTGTGAAACCTGAACAGTCTGAGGAAATCATTAGAGTTTGTGCCTGGACCTCCTCCCACCTAAGCTGTCCTGTGTCTTGTTCCAACCTGTCTGCTGTTAAAGAGACAATTTATTATCCAGTGTGAAATAAATATAGAAGTTGAACTTTCAGTTGGTGTGGACAGTTACATTACTGGGGAGAAATAAAGACTTGCATCTATTCAAGGTAGAGGTGAGAATCATCCTCGGGAGGATCATAAGACCAGCCGCAGTCAGACCCGAAAAACTAACACCGCTCAACCTCCTCACACAGGAGGGTACAGGCTTGTGGTGCGGTGTGCCTCTCCCTCCCTGCGAGGAGGCAGAAATTAAAGGCAGGTAAGGGGAGAGGTGGGTGCGCTACACGTGGGGGCTCGAGTCCGGGATGTGTTTGCGGTTGGAAAGTGTGAAAAAACCCCCAGAGTTTGAACTTTATTCCCCAGTGAAGTTTCGTGGAGGTCGGCCATATTGAGAACTGTGCCACGAGGAGAACCCTGACTGCGTAGTTCGTGGGCGTGCCAGAGAGAAAGCCCGCGAACGATACAGGAGATGGGAGGAGTCTGGCCATGTGTGGAGTTGCCCGTGGGGACTTTGGCGCGAAAGGGACAGTGCGCGATGGAACAGCGAATGGATAACATGGCTTCTCATGCCTCATGGGTTCCGGCTACTACTACCATGAAGATGACTTAATTTGCTGCTCCCTTAATGGATACAGGGATTGGGCTCAAGCCCCGGGGATGTTTTGCCCTCTATGTTTGCAAAGATGTGGAGGCCCTCGGAGTGATTTGTCCCGGCTGCTCGGGACTGGTGGTTCATCTGAAGCCATTCGGGCGATGTGAGCAATGTAAGGAGTTCCTGTTTGAGGTGGAGCAACTTACAGAAAAGCCTCGGGATTTCCACCTCAATTGCCTTACGGGCGCCACCACTCTGGAAGGAAGAATCAGAGCTTACACAGCCACCCCTGCGCGCACTGTCGGGACTTTGGAGGAAGTCGCAGATGATATTGTTCCAGAGATTGAGAGACCGGAAGATGCTGCTTCGGTCACCACAGAGTCCTTTCTCCCACCGCCCAAGAGGAAGATCAGGTTCGTGAAAGCTTCCCGCGGCCGTGGTGGAGCTACGCCCCAGCGCTTACCCGGAACGGATGCATCCGAAGGGAAAAGTCCCGGACATCCTGGCTCAGCTACAAGCCGAGGTAAGCCATGGGAAAAGATTCTGTCTAAGGTCCCAAGTGTTGGGGATTCACATGCCCGTGAATTAGTCGGAGGTGGTGACTCATCCTTTACCAGGAGTTACCTGCCTGCGGAGGAATGTGACACCTCCGATCTGGAGTCCATCTCTGATGCGGGAGATGACGCCGCTATAGATGAACTTTTTGAGCGAAAGGGTTGGGATAAGATGCCCCTGTCCTTGTCCCGTAGTGCTAGGGACTCACCCATGTCCATTGGGGATAGTACGCCCCAGGTGGAGGCCTCAAGGCCTGAGGAGGGATCAGTCCCCTTGTCTGCCCTTTCACCGTTGGAGACACCTGCATCAGCTACTGAGACGAGACGGGTGTCGTTGAGGGCCCCTGCGTCTGGTCCTGAGGTAGTTAAAGTACCTCGGCACCCGGATGCCATCGTCTTGCCTGGCGCGGGAGACCGTGCTACCATGCCACCATTGTCCCGATTACAGAGACTTTTCAACCAGAAAGTTGCCAGTGAGTATGGGTGGGAGTATCCGTACCTGCCCAAAGAACTTTTATTTGAAGTCGAGGCCTGTAGACACCGGTGGTACACAGACTTTATATGGACACATATTAAAGTACCCCAGGCCCGAAGATACTTTTCATGTTCACCTGCAGCTACCCAGAGATACAAGGACTGTAAGGCTGCCTGGATGTTGGGTCGGCACATTTATGCGGACAAGGTACTTATTTGCAGAAAAGACAAAGACAATGTTGAATACCACATTGATACCTTTGACAAGCATTGGAAGCTGCTGGTGTTGCCTGACCCACACTATTACCTTTTAAGAGACAAGACTCTTGTTTTCGCTTTGTTTTTTTAAGAGTGCACTCTTTAAAACCCAGGAACTTTGCCCCGACAACAAGGGGTATTCTACTCATTCAAGGAGCGGGAGCTGTTGTTTTTTTTTGTTCTCCCCTCTCTCCCTACCACAAAGATACAAGGACTTTGGAGTTGTAGATAGTTCAGGGCAACAGTCAAGGAGAAGAGAATTGGCCAACATCAGTGTCTTAACCACAGCACTACCACTAGGTGGCGGTGTTGTGCAACTATTACATTGCTAGTGATAATGCAGTTTACTTTTGGAAGGAATGGATTTTCCTCTCAGGTAGAATCTGTTCATTCCAACTTATGTCATTTTAGATGTATATGTGTTTTTCTTCCCCTGCAGGCGGACGCCAAGCAAGACTACTGAGTATGGGGTAGATCTTAGTTATTGCAGGCGGGAGGGAAATGTAAATAACCATTGAAAGTATTTTATGTGACATTTAATGTTTTAATGTGCACATGTGTGATTTCTTCTTTCCCTTCTATGTTTCACCTCCTTTTCCCCATGTTAGGTTCCGGCACAAACAGGTAGTTTTTAAAATTGTCCCTTTTTGTAGTTTTGTCTCTGGATTGGGCCTATGCTGACTCAGGCTTGAGAGGCATGGGTTTGTTCCAGACACTGGGGACCAGTCAATTTAGTGGGGGGAAGTGTTGCGGAGTGTTAAATTTAGGGGAAGTGTCTGAGTGGTAATTAGGCTCAGACACACTGATTGTTAGGGTTAATGGACCATTTCTTTTCATGGGAGATAGTGTTGGTGTGTAGTTCCCTGTGGCCTACGGATGGCGCTGTTGCCGTAGGCCAGGGTTGAACCACTGATACAAGGCTGTGCCTTTTTTGTCCCCTCTCGGCAGTAGTTTGGCGGGGCGGGGAACCTGCTGTGCCTGTCGGGAGAGGGTATAAAAAGGGGCGGCCATCTTCCATTGGGGTCCGTCGACGCCCAGGCACCTTCAGCCTGGGTGGGTGCATGTGTCATCTCCGGGTGCCCTAGGCCCGGGGGTCTGGTTCCTGTTCCATCCCAGACACCTTCAGGCTGGGGTGAGGTACTATCTTCAAAGGCCCGGGGCCCAGCAACCTTCGGCTGGGGTCCGCTAGGGATCGAGAGCTCCCAGGGTGCTGCCTTGAGATGAGGAGGCCAGGGAGGTAACCCTTTCCGAAGACCCAGCACAGAGTCGTGGTGACGGTGAGGGCCTCTGGTAACTCTCCGGAGGGATGGTTTTCTCCTTAACATGGGCCAAATACTTCAAGAAGGTAGTTCACCAGGTCAGTGGCTGTGACCCGTTCTCCAAGTCAGTGGCAGTGACCCTACTCGCTTCAAGTCAGTGGCAGTGACTTAATAGGGCAAGGCGCTAGTCATCAAATCAGTGGCAGTGACCCTACTCGCTTCAAGTCAGTGGCAGTGACTTCATAGGGCAAGGCCCTAGTCATCAGGTCAGTGGCAGTGACCCTACTCGCTTCAAGTCAGTGGCAGTGACTTCATAGGGCAAGGCCCTAGTCATCAGGTCAGTGGCAGTGACCCTACTCGCTTCAAGTCAGTGGCAGTGACTTCATAGGGCAAGGCCCTATTCACCGGGTCTGTGGCAGTGACCAACCTCACGGTCTGTGGCAGAGATCATGCACCAAAACTGTTCGTGAAACCTGAACAGTCTGAGGAAATCATTTAAGTTTGTGCCTGGACCTCCTCCCACCTAAGCTGTCCTGTGTCTTGTTCCAACCTGTCTGCTGTTAAAGAGACAATTTATTATCCAGTGTGAAATAAATATAGAAGTTGAACTTTCAGTTGGTGTGGACAGTTACATTACTGGGGAGAAATAAAGACTTGCATCTATTCAAGGTAGAGGTGAGAATCATCCTCGGGAGGATCATAACACCAGCTGCAGGCAGGCCCGAAAAAATAACACCGCTCAACCTCCTCACACAGGAGGATACGGGCTTGTGGTACGGTGTGCCTCTCCCTCCCTGCGAGGAGCCAGAAATTAAAGGCAGGTAAGGGGAGAGGTGGGTGCGCTACACCTATAATAAGGCATTGTTAATATCACCTAAGCGTGCGCTGTTTCGGAGATATTTACTGTATATGCAGCTGATGGTGTCATCGGCGCATGCGCTCTGAAGGAATGGCCACCCGGGCCATTCCTCCAGAGCCCTGTGCCGTAAACATTGGCTCCTCCGCTCATGCGCAGGAGTGATGTCATCGCGCCTCTGGCTAGTCACACAGCCGGAGTCCGCGGACCTGGAGGGAAGACGGGTGAAGATGGAAGCAACTTCCAGCGGTGACAACGCTTTGCTGGAGGGTTTTGTTTTCAGGTACGTTTCACATAATATGCTAGTATGTGATGCATACTAGCACATTATGATATTACCTTGCAGGTCAGGAAAAAAAAAAAACATACCCAGTGGTTTACTACAGCTTTAAATTGGTTGTAAACCCTTTACAACCACTTTTGGCACCAGGTAAGCCTATAATAAGGCTTGCCTGTAGCGACCGTGAATTTCTCCTAAACTTGCATAGTTTAGGAGATATTCACTGTATACGCATGTGCCGACGTCATCGGCACATGCGCACTGAAGAGACGGCACGTACATGCCGTTTCTTCAGTGAGTGTGCCGTTACCGGCGGCTCCCGCGCGCACACACAGGAGTGACGTCATCCCGGCTCCGGCCAATCACAGCGCCGGAGCCCGCAATACCCGCAAGTAACTCCGGGAGACATGTCGCCAGCCAAAGTGGTGTGCCGGGCTTGCTGCGGGGGCTTTGATCTAAGGTAAGTATTTCATAATGAGCTAGTATGCTAGCTCATTATGCCTTTGTCTTGCAGGTTTTATTATTTTTTTCTCCCCGTGGGTTTACAACCACTTTAAAGAGGTAGTAAACCGCTGAAAAAAAAACCAAAAGATAAAAACCTGCAAGACAATCGCATACTAGCACATTATGAAATACTTACCTTAGAGAAAAAAAACGCAGCGGCGCCCAGTCACCACTGAGGAGGCCCCCACGTATTTTCTGGGTTTGCTGTGAGTGTCCGGAGCCACAGTGACGTCACTCCTGCGTATACACGCGGGAGCCCTCTGTTCCTGCAAGGAGCTCTGAAGTTCAGGCACGATACACCGGACCTTCAGAGCGCATGCGCCGCTGATGTCAGCGGCTTCATGCAAGGTGAATATCTCCTAAACTGTGCAGGTTTAGGAGATATTCATTTTACCTACAGGTAAGCCTTATTAGAGGCTTACCTGTAGGTAAAAATCACCAAGCGGGGTATACAACCGCTTTAAGTGCTGTTCAAACTATTAGCACTATATAAGTCCTGTATAATAATAATAATTGTCACTTGCCGCTATAGAGATATGTGAGTACAGCCTTCAAGCTTCAATGAAATGAAACAATGCCTACTTTAGGCTTGGCCGGCCTGCAAATCATCACTTTTACAAAATAGCGCTTCGGCCTATTGTGTTGTGAATGCGTCTATCTCCAGAGACTACAATGCATGACCTGGAATTCCAAGACAGAAAACCCAGCTGTCTGCCGAGTGAGATGAATTGCTTGGCATCTGTAAACGTTTTACTGTGACATCAGGAACCCGCCAGGAATGCAGAGGTCACACCAGAGCCAGATCGCTTTCACTCATAACATCCATTTATCTGCGCATATTACTGTATCCATGAGATTAAAAGGGGATTTCTTTCCATGTGTCATGATTTCAGATTCCTTGTTATTGAATGATTACTGACACACAGAGAGAAGTTATGCAGGACTAATGTCAAAGTACAAACGATTGTATTTCATGGCAGACCTTCAAAAGGCGCACACTGAAGTTTTAGTTCAATGCAGATCTAAATGGACGAAGCCTTCTTTGTAGTCTGGAGCTTATAAATAAATCTGTGCATTATATTTCAGAGTCATTTCAGGTACAAGGGGGATTTTTTTATTTTGTTAAAGTAAACTTGTAGCCAATGTTACCTCGGCGGAATGCAATCGCAGGAAGCTGCAGATTGCTCCTTTTGGTGTAATTTTCTTTCTAAGGCAGCTATTCTTAACTAGAGTTCCTCCAGATGTTCATAGATGATCCTTGAGCTGTGGCTGATTGGCTTCCCATTTGATGGTGCCTGCATACAGTAAAACTTGGGCAAAGCCAGAAGTATGATACCAATGATCTTTTTAGCGGTCTATAAGGGTGACATCCTTACCAATACTGAAAGGGGGACATTCTTCCTATTGACCACCAATGTAAGTGTCATTCTTCAATTTGACCACCAATGTAAGGGGCATTCTTCAATTTGACCACCAATGTAAGGGGCATTCTTCAATTTGACCACCAATGTAAGGGGCATTCTTCCATTTGACCACCAATGTAAGGGGCATTCTTCCATTTGACCACCAATGTAAGGGGCATTCTTTCATTTGGCCACCAATGTAAGGGGCATTCTTCCATTTGACCACCAATGTAAGGGGTAAGGGGCATTCTTCCATTTGACCACCAATGTAAGGGGCATTCTTCCATTTGACCATCGATGTAAGGGGCATTCTTCCATTTGACCACCAATGTAAGGGGCATTCTTCCATTTGACCACCAATGTAAGGGGCATTCTTCCATTTGACCACCAATGTAAGGGGTAAGGGGCATTCTTCCATTTGACCACCAATGTAAGGGGCATTCTTCCATTTGACCATCGATGTAAGGGGCATTCTTCCATTTGACCACCAATGTAAGGGGCATTCTTCCATTTGACCACCAATGTAAGGGGCATTCTTCCATTTGACCACCAATGTAAGGGGCATTCTTCCATTTGACCATCGATGTAAGGGGCATTCTTCCATTTGACCACCTATGTAAGGGGCATTCTTCCATTTGACCACCAATGTAAGGGGCATTCTTCCATTTGACCACCAATGTAAGGGGCATTCTTCCATTTGACCACCAATGTAAGGGGCATTTTTTCCCACTGACCACAAATAAATTGATTTCTGCAAAGGTTCCTTTTGCAAAATCTAGATGTGCAAAGTTAGTAGAGACATATCCCAACACACTAAAGGCTGTACAGGTACTCCTCACTTAACGACCAGGTTCCGTTACAATGACCAGGTCGTTAAACTTATTGGTGGTTAAACAAGGTGCCACAAGTAATCAATATTTTAAACATTCTTAACTACTGTACTGTACTGTATTGTGGAAAAAAATGTCTAAACACAAAACTCCAGCTCAATAACGTTGTTTCAATTTGCATAAGTACAGAACACAAATTAAAATTCTGTGTACTGCACTGTACAATACAATGATGTATAGCGCGTCGTAAGTCTGAGTGGTTGTTAAACAGGTAAGTCGTTAAACAAGGAATATCTGTAATTAAAGCAAAAGGTGGTCCAACAAAATACTGACACAAGGGGGTGGTCCTTTTTTCAACTTCGTGATTCTGTTTTTTATTTATTATAAGTTGCACTGATTAAATACAGCTAGAAACAACAAACACTGTGTCCGACTTCATTTCAGGCTGCAAAGAAACACAATGTGATTATTTTAAAGTTGTTGTAAACCCTTACAGACCATGTTTCGCTACAGGTAAGCCTATAATAAGGCTTGCTTGTAGCTACCCAGGATATCTCCCAAACCTGCACGCTTTAGGAGATATGCCCTGTCCCCTGCATGTGCCGATGTCATTGGCATATGCACATCGAAGCAATGGCACGTATGTACCGTTGCTTCAGTGAGTGTGCCATTACCGGCGTCGCCGCTCCGGGCAATCACAGCGCCGGAGCCGCGATACCCAGAAGTAACCCCCGGGAGTGATGTCGCCGGCCGGAGGGGGGTACGAGGACCGCTGCGGGGGCTTCAATGTAAGGTAAGTAATTCATAATGAGCTAGTTTTGTTTGCATACTAGCTCATTATGCCTTTGTCTTGCAGGTTTTTTTTTTGTTTTTTTGGGGGTTTTTTTTACGGTTTACAACCACTTTAAAGGAAAAGTACAGCCAAAGCTCACCTGGCTGCAGTTCGTTTTGCACTTCTGTGGCCTGTTTTCTGCAGCCCCCTGTCGACTGACGTCACAGAACCCGGTCTAGGTTCAGGAAGGATCGTGACCATATGGTAAGGATCCGCCCACATGTCTGGACCGGCACCTGGCTCAGCCTCTCAGCGAGCCGCTGAGAGCCTGAGCCGGCCACTCAGTGGTGGCTGGTCCTCAAAATATTTGGGGGGGCGCAAACAAACTGAAAAATTCTGGAAAAAAAAAACATCAATTGCAGCCACTGTACCAATTGCAGTCACTGTAACAAACGCAGCCACTGTGCCCATCAAACGCAGCCACTGTGCCCATCAAACGCAGCCACTGTGCCCATCAAACGCAGCCTCTTTGACCATGAAACGCAGCCACTGTGCCCATCAAACGCAGCCACTGTGTCCATCAAACGCAGCCACTGTGCCATCAAACGCAGCCACTGTGCCATCAAACACTCCCACTGTGCCCCAAATGTTGCCACTGTGCCCCAAGTGCTGCCACTGTGCCCCAAATGTTGCCACTTAGCCCCAAATGTTGCCACTGTGCTCCATGTGCTGTCACTGTGCCCCAAGTGTTCCTTTGCTTTCCTAACATACAGCTGAGTGAGAAGCGAACACACAGCGTTGCGCCCGCTTCTCACATTTTTGGGCGCCTATTAGAGCCTATGGCAAAAAACACCCCCACCGCTGTAATTCAGGTGTCCCGTGCCCGAAAAGGGGCCGGACACCTGAATAGGGGGTGTTAGCAGCGACCATAGATAGATTTATGCAATGTATGAATCTATCTATGGTAATTAGAGAGTGACAAGAGAGGGGGGGTGGCGCTCCTGCTCCCTTTATGGACGCATCGCCGCTGCGGGCACTTCTGCCACCTTCACAGCCCAGCACTACAGTGAGCACAGGGGGGGGGCAGAGAGCTGGTGACTGACAGCCACCAGCTATCTGCTCACGGAGCTGTGAGAACCGAGTGATCGGCGGGGATTGATCGCTCAGTTCTCAGGGTTAGAGCCGGTGGGGGTCAGACCGATGCTGCATCCACAATTCACAAGAAAAAGCAAATCCCATACTTCTCTTTTAAAGACGGGTGATTCATTTCTATACCCACTGTATGCAGGAAAGGGCAAGCCACAGTGCTAGCTTCCTTAATGGGGTTTGATTTTGGGACGCCAGACACTAATAAGACACTACCAGACACAAATGAGGTTGAAGGTGGCGGTGCCTACTATTGCCAGTTTGCTAAGGTAACACAGGCACAATTTAAAATCAGGGTGGATATAAATCAATGATTAAAAAAAAATATATCAGATTTTTTTTTATTTAAATCAGATTTTTGGGATTTAACCACTTAACGACCGCCCACCGCCGATTTACGTCGGCAGAATGGCACCGACAGGCAGAATCACGTAGATCTACGTGATCGCCTTTGTGCAGTTGGGGGGTCCATCCGGACCCCCCTTCACTGCAGTGAGCGGCCGTTAAGTGTTCGGGAGCGATCAGGCATGAGGGGGCGGCCGCTCGATTCCACCCCCCCCTCGCGATCGCTCCCGGCCAATGAAAATGCTTCCTCCGCCATGTGATGTAAACACAGGCTGGAGGAAGTGATGTCATCTCCCTCGCCGCGGTCTTTTCGTTCCCGGCGCCGAGGAGAGAAGACAGAGGTTAGTGCTCCAACAGTCCACTGACACGTAGGTACACATAGGCACACAAATCACCCCCCAGTCACCCCCAGATCACCCCCCAGGTCACCCCAAAGCCCCCAATCACAGTGTCACTGATTGCAGTGATCATTTATTTTACTGATCACTGCATTTAGTGTCATCTGTGATTGTAAAAAGTTGCAGGGCAGTTAGGATTAGGCCCCTTTAGGTCCAGGGTAGCCCCCTAACCCCCCCTAATAAAGGTTTAACCCCTTGATCACCCCCCAGGTAACCCTTTCACCCCCTAACTTCAGCGTCACTAAGCGATTGTTTTTCCGATCGCTGTATTCGTGTCGCTGGTGTTTTAGATAGGCAGTTATTTTTTTTTAGGTTCGCCGCAGGTTTTTATTAGTGTCAGGTACCCCCATATATTATTTTAACCCCCTGATTGCCCCTAGAGTTAACCCTTTCACCAGTGATCGCCGTATAAGCGTCACTGGTGTCACTGGTTAGCCAGTAAGTTATTTAGTTATTTAGGTTACCCGTCAGGTTTTTATATAGCGTCGGGTACCCCCATATTTAACCTAATAAAGGTTTTAACCCCCTGATTGCCCCTAGTTAACCCTTTCACCAGTGATCACCATATAAAGGTTACGGGTGACGCTGGTTGATTAGTTTGCTTTTTATAGCATCAGGGCACCCGCCGTATATAACCCAATAAAGGTTTAACCCCCCTGATCGCCCGGCGGGTGAGATCAATTAGGTTTTAGCGCCAGAGAGGGTCTGCGTCGCCCCAGGCAGTGTTAGGTTAGTGCCAGTAACGCTAACACCCACGCGCAAAGCATACACCCCCCTTAGTGGTATAGTATCTGATCAGATCTATACTAGCATCCCCAGCGGTTTAGGGTTCCCAAAAACGCAGTGTTAGCGGGATCAGCCCAGATACCTGCTAGCGCCTGCGTTTAGCCCCTCCGCCCAGCCCAGCCCAGCCCACCCAAGTGCAGTATCGATCGATCACTGTCACTTACCAAACACAACACACATAACTGCAGCGTTCGCAGAGACAGGCCTGATCCCTGCGATCGCTAACAGTTTTTTTGTAGCGTTTGATATATTTGCTGACGACAGTCAGGTGCTTTTTTTCCTGTGAATCTTACTAGTGTACCCCTAAATTTAGAGCCCAAAATGGCAAGACGAAGGTACACTAGTAAAGAGGCCTACGAGATTCTGAGCATGACAGATAGTGAAGAGGAGGTCACGTATCTGTCAGATTCAGGCTCAGAATATCTTCCCGTAGAAGACAGTGACGTCAGCGGCCCCACGTCAGATAGCTCTGACGACGAAGTTGAGGTCCCTGCTAAGGTCAGGTGTACCCGATCCCGATCTTCTGAGGTTGTTGAGGAGCAAGAACCGCAGGTCTCTCGTATCATGGAGCAGAGTAGTACTAGCGCCGCTATTCCTTCTGGTGAACTGGCAAGCACCAGCGGCCTAGTACAGCCTGGACGTACATCCAGCACTGCAGTAACACTTGGTGACGTGGCGAGTCCCATAAGTGCAGTTCAAGCTGGCGAGGTGGCAAGCACAAGTAGTGTCCCGCTGCCACCAAGAAGACAAAGGCAGGCCCGTCGTGCCCATACTGCCCTTCCTGCAGAATTCGCCTATCCTGATTGGGTCCCCACCACTTCTGCAGAACCCGTACTTCCCCCATTCACTGCCCAACCCGGTATTCAGGTGGAAACAGCTGATTTTATTCCAATTGATTTTTATTCGCTGTTTTTCACGGAAGATCTCTATAGATCTATTGTGGACCAGAGTAATTTATATGCTGGTCAATTTATCGCCGCTAACCCCCAGTTGCCTAAAATTGCCAGAAATTGTAAACCAATTACGGTTTCCGAATTTAAGACCTTTCTGGGCCTTTCCCTCAACATGGGCACACATAAATTTCCGTCATTGCGTGCTTATTGGTCCACGCACCCAATTGACCACATGCCCGTGTTCTCTGCCTCCATGTCCAGGGCACGATACGAGCAGATTTTGCGGTTCATGCACTTCAACGACAATGAACTTTGTCGTCCACGTGGGGACCCTGAATACGACCGGCTCTATAAAATTCGGCCCCTCATAAACCACTTCAACGAACGTTTTGCAGCCTTGTTTACTCCCGATCAAGTTGTCTGCATTGATGAGTCCCTGATTAAATTTTCTGGCCGCTTGTCTTTCAAGCAGTACCTTCCCAGCAAGCGTGCCAGATACGGGGTCAAGCTCTACAAGTTCTGTGACAGGGCAACAGGCTATGTAGTGAACTTTACGGTTTATGAGGGAAAAGATAGTCAGATTGAGTCGGTCAACTGCCCGGATTACATAGGGAGCGCTGGCAAGATAGTGTGGAACTTGGTGTCACCCTTATTCGGAAAGGGGTACCACTTGTATGTGGACAATTATTACACGAGCGTGCCACTGTTTAGTCACTTGTTTGATCATCAGATTGGAGCATGTGGCACCGTGCGACCTAATCGCCGGGGCTTTCCCCAGCGGCTTGTAGATGCCCGTCTTAGGCTGGGGGAGAGAGCCTGCTTGAAGTGTAATAACTTGCTCGCTATGAAGTGGAGGGACAATAAGAATGTTTTCCTTCTTACCTCCCTTCATGCAGACACGACAGTCCAAATTCGTACGGCGACTGGTGTTGTGGAGAAACCCCTCTGTGTCCACGAACATAACCAAAATATGGGAGGGGTGGACCTCAACGACCAGTTGATGGCGCCGTATCTAATTGACCGTAAGGCGAGACGCTGGTACAAAAAAGTGTCTCTATCATTATTCCAATTGGCTTTGCTGAACGCTCATGTGCTATACAGAGCTTCAGGCGGGACGTTATCTCTTCTAAAATTCCAGAATGAGATAGTCATAGAACTCCTGTATCCAGGCGGTTCTGCACCTCACCATCCCCAACCAAATGCAGTAAGTCGGCTGCATGAGAGGCATTATTCGTATGTCCTCCCGAGTACCCCTACCCAAAGCCACCCCCAAAAAAGATGTCGTGTCTGTAGCAAGCGCGGATTTAGGCGTGACACCCGTAGTTTTTGTCCACTCTGTCCTGACAAGCCTGGTCTTGGCCAAGGTGAATGTTTTGAACGCTACCACTCAAAAGTGAAGTTTTAGCGTAGGGTACAGCATTTCACAGACAAGGACACACTTACACAGGGTCTCCCAAGATGCCATTACATTTTGAGAGACCCAAACCATTACAGTTGTAAAGTTACAAAAAAAAGTGTAAAAAAGAAAAAAAAAAAAACGTAAAAAACAAAACACAAAAAAAATATAAAATAAAAAAACCAAAAATAGTTGTCGTTTTATTGTTCTCTCTCTCTCTATTTTCTCTCTATTGTTCTGCTCTTTTTTACTGTATTCTATTCTGCAATGTTTTATCATGCTTGCTTTTCAGGTATGTAATTTTTTGTTTTCAGGTGCGCCATTCAACTGCAGCGCGGAATTATTTATCTTGACAGCAACAGCGTTTGCTCCCACGATACATAAAGCCGTGACTCCAGTGCTGTAGGAGGTGATTTCACCACCACAGTTAAAAAAAAGAGCATATATGCTGAAGCATGGGGGCAGCAGGGGCGGAGGAGCGATTTTGCTCCTAATGCCGCGTACATACGGTCGAAATTCCGACGGAGGCCTGCCCGTGGAAAATTCCGACCGTGTGTACGCGGCATAACTTTTTTGCGGGAGGATGCCCCCATGCTTCGGCATATATATATATTTAGGCACAGGTTGCGTTAAAACATTTTTTTATTTTTTACTAGGTTTTGTTTTGGTATTTGCTTTGCAGGTATGGCATGGTAAGGTCTTACTGTTGTACTGTAATGTTACTTTGTTTTAATGTTAACCACCATTTGCTTAGCAGGTACGCCATTCAGTTGCAGCGCGGATCTATTTATCTTGACAGCAACAGCGTTTGCTCCCACGATACATAAAGCCGTGACTCCAACGCTGTAGGAGGTGATTTCACCACCACAGTTAAAAAAAAGAGCATATATGCCGAAGCATGGGGGCAGCAGGGGCGGAGGAGCGATTTTGCTCCTAATGCCGCGTATATACGGTCGAAATTCCAACGGAGGCTTGCCCGTGGAAAAGTCCGACCGTGTGTACGCGGCATAACCTTTTATGCCGCGTACATACGGTCGAAATTCCGACGAAGGCTGGACCGTGTGTACGCGGCATAACTTTTTTGCGGGAGGATGCCCCCATGCTTCGGCATATATGCCCATCATTAGAAGTGGGTGGATGAAGGGAGGTATTCTAATGGTGGGCATACCCACCAATCAATCTCTTTTTTTCGTTCAGCCAATAGGCTGTATGAAAAAAAAGATTACAATACATGTCCAACAAGGACCAGCAACGTACTGGTATGTTGCTGGACTTTGAATGTTTATACCAGAATGATGCCTGCGGGTTTAGGTATCATCTTGGTATCATTCTTTTCAGCCAGCAGCCGGCTTTCATGTAAAAGCAATTCTAGCAGATAATTAGCCTCTAGACTGCTTTTACAAGCAGTGGGAGGGAATGTCCCCCCCCGGATATAAAAAGCGCCATTGGGAAATTGGGAAAGCATTTTATCACACCGATCTTGGTGTGGTCAGATGCTTTGAGGGCAGAGGAAAGATCTAGGGTCTAACCCCCCAATTTTTTTCAAAAAAAGAGTACCTGTCACTACTTATTGCTATCATAGGGGATATTTACATTCCCTGAGATAACGATAAAAATGGTAAAAAAATAAAATATGGAAGGCACAGTTTAAAAATAAAATAAAAAAGCCAAATAAATAATAAAAAAAAAAAAAAAAAAAAAAAGCACCGCTGTCCCCCCCTGCTCTTGCGCAAAGGCGAAAGCAAGCGTCGGTCTAGCGTCATATGTAAACAGCAATTGCATCATGCATGTGAGGTATCACCGCGAAGGTCAGATCGAGGGCAGTCATTTTAGCAGTAGACCTCCTCTGTAAATCTAACGTGGTAACCTGTAAAGGCTTTTAAATGCTTTTAAAAATGAATGTAGTTTGTCGCCGCTGCGCGTTTGTGCGCAATTTTAAAGCATGTCGTGTTTGGTATCCATGTACTCGGCCTATGATCATCTTTTTTATTTCATCAAACATTTGGGCAATATAGTGTTTTTTAGTGCATTAAAAATAAAAAAAGTGTGTTTTTCCCCCAAAAAATGCGTTTGAAAAATCGCTGCGCAAATACTGTGTGGAAAAAAAAATGCAACACCCACTATTTTAATCTGTAGGGCCTTTGCTTTAAAAAAATATATAATGTTTGGGGGTTCAACATAATTTTCTTGCAAAAAAAAAATTTTTTTCATGTAAACAAAAAGTGTCAGAAAGGGCTTTGTCTTCAAGTGGTTAGAAGAGTGGATGATGTGTGACATAAGCTTCCTAATGTTGTGCATAAAATGCCAGGACAGTTCAAAACCCCCCCAAATGACCCCATT
The DNA here is from genome assembly GCA_029206835.1 of Rana muscosa. NCBI lineage: Eukaryota > Metazoa > Chordata > Amphibia > Anura > Ranidae > Rana > Rana muscosa. The sequence goes on along the minus strand of CM055116.1, from coordinate 1,192,869,323 downwards.
TTGTAAAGTAGACACCTCAAGCTATTTGCAGAGAGGCATGTTGAGCCCATTGAATATTTTTTTTTTTTTGTCCCAAGTGATTGAATAATGACCAAAAAAAAAAAAAAATGTACAAAAAGTTGTCACTAAATTATATATTGCTCAAACATGCCATGGGCATATGTGGAATTACACCCCAAAATACATTCTGTTGCTTCTCCTGAGTATGGGGATACCACATGTGTGGGACTTTTTGGGAGCCTAGTCGCGTACGGGACCCCAAAAACCAAGCACCGCCTTCAGGATTTCTATGGGTGTAAATTTTTGATTTCACTCCTCACTGCCTATCACAGTTTCGGAGGCCATGGAATGCCCAGATGGCACAAAACCCCCCCAAATGACCCCATTTTGGAAAGTAGACACCCCAAGCTATTTGCTGAGAGGTATGTTGAGTATTTTGCAGATCTCGCTTTTTGTCACAAAGTTTTGAAAATGTAAAAAAAGAAAAAAAAAAAGAAAAAAAAATGTCTTTCTTAATTTTCAAAAACAAATGAGAGCTGTAAAATACTCACCATGCCTCTCAGCAAATAGCTTGGGGTGTCTACTTTCCAAAATGGGGTCATTTGTGGGGGTTTTGGGCTATTTTGACATTTTATGGCCTTCAAAACTGTGATAGGTAGTGAGGAGTGAAATCAAAAATTTATGCCCTTAGAAACCTTGAAGGCGGTGCTTGGGTTTTGGGGTCCCGTACGCGGCTAGGCTCCCAAAAAGTCCCACACATGTGGTATCCCCGTACTCAGGAGAAGCAGCAGAATGTATTTTGGTGTGTAATTTCACATATAACCATGGCATGTGTGAGCAATATATCATTTAGTGACAACTTTTTGTACATTTTTTTTTTTTCTTTTTGTCATTATTCAATCATTTGGGACGAAAAAAAATATTCAATGGGCTCAACATGCCTCTCAGCAAATAGCTTGGGGTGTCTACTTTCCAAAATGGGGTCATTTGGGGGGGTTTTGTGCCATCTTGGCATTTTATGGCCTTCAAAACTGTGATAGGTAGTGAGGAGCGAAATCAAAAATTTATGCCCTTAGAAACCTTGAAGGCGGTGCTTGGGTTTTGGGGTCCCGTACGCGGCTAGGCTCCCAAAAAGTCCCACACATGTGGTATCCCCGTACTCAGGAGAAGCAGCAGAATGTATTTTGGGGTGTAATTTCACATATGCCCATGGCATGTGTGAGCAATATATCATTTAGTGACAACTTTGTGCAAAAAAAAAAAAGTTTGTCATATTCCCGCAACCTGTGGCAAAATATAAAATATTCCATGGACTCAACATGCCTCTCAGCAAATAGCTTGGGGTGTCTACTTTCCAAAATGGGGTAATTTGGGGGGGGTTTGTGCTATTTTGGCATTTTATGGCCTTCGAAACTGTGATAGGTAGTGAGGAGTGAAATCAAAAATTTACGCCCTTAGAAATCCTGAAGGCGGTGCTTGGTTTCCGGGGTCCCGTACGTGGCTAGGCTCCTAAAAAGTCCCACACATGTGGTATCCCCGTACTCAGGAGAAGCAGCAGAATGTATTTTGGGGTGCAATTCCACATATAACCATGGCATGTGTGAGCAATATATCATTTAGTGACAACTTTTTGTACATTTTTTTTTTCTTTTTGTCATTATTCAATCATTTGGGACAAAAAAAAAATATTCAATGGGGTCAACATGCCTCTCAGCAAATAGCTTGGGGTGTCTACTTTCCAAAATGGGGTCATTTGGGGGGGTTTTGTGCCATCTTGGCATTTTATGGCCTTCGAAACTGTGATAGGTAGTGAGGAGTGAAATCAAAAATTTACGCCCTTAGAAATCCTGAAGGCGGTGCTTGGTTTTTGGGGCCCTGTACGCGGCTAGGCTCCCAAAAAGTCCCACACATGTGGTATCCCCGTACTCAGGAAAAGCAGCAGAATGTATTTTGGGGTGCAATTCCACATATAACCATGGCATGTGTGAGCAATATATCATTTAGTGACAACTTTTTGTACATTTTTTTTTTTTCTTTGTCATTATTCAATCATTTGGGACAAAAAAAAAAAATATTCAATGGGGTCAACATTCCTCTCAGCAAATAGCTTGGGGTGTCTACTTTCCAAAATGGGGTCATTTGGGGGGGTTTTGTGCCATCTTGGCATTTTATGGCCTTCAAAACTGTGATAGGTAGTGAGGAGTGAAATCAAAAATTTATGCCCTTAGAAACCTTGAAGGCGGTGCTTGGTTTTTGGGGTCCCGTACGCGGCTAGGCTCCCAAAAAGTCCCACACGTGGTATCCCCGTACTCAGGAGAAGCAGCAGAATGTATTTTGGGGTGTAATTTCACATATGCCCATGGCATGTGTGAGCAATATATCATTTAGTGACAACTTTGTGCAAAAAAAAAAAGTTTGTCATATTCCCGCAACTTGTGGCAAAATATAAAATATTCCATGGACTTAACATGCCTCTCAGTAAATAGTTTGGGGTGTCTACTTTCCAAAATGGGGTCATTTGGGGGGGTTTTGTGCTATTTTGGCATTTTATGGCCTTCGAAACTGTGATAGGTAGTGAGGAGTGAAATCAAAAATTTGCGCCCTTAGAAATCCTGAAGGCAGTGCTTGGTTTCCGGGGTCCCGTACGTGGCTAGGCTCCTAAAAAGTCCCACACATGTGGTATCCCCGTACTCAGGAGAAGCAGCAGAATGTATTTTGGGGTGCAATTCCACATATAACCATGGCATGTGTGAGCAATATATCATTTAGTGACAACTTTTTGTAATTTTTTATTTTTTTTTTGTCATTATTCAATCACTTGGGACAAAAAAAAAAAATATTCAATGGGCTCAACATGCCTCTCAGCAATTTCCTTGGGGTGTCTACTTTCCAAAATGGGGTCATTTGGGGGGGTTTTGCACTGCCCTGCCATTTTAGCACCTCAAGAAATGAGATAGGCAGTCATAAATTTAAAGCTGTGTAAATTTCAGAGAATGTACCCTAGTTTGTAAACGCTATAACTTTTGCGCAAACCAATAAATATACGCTTATTGACATTTTTTTTACTAAAGACATGTGGCTGAATACATTTTGGCCTAAATGTATGACTAAAATTGAGTTTATTCGATTTTTCTTATAACAAAAAGTAGAAAATATCATTTTTTTTCAAAATTTTCAGTCTTTTTCTGTTTATATCGCAAAAAATAAAAATCGCAGAGGCAATCAAATACCATTAAAAGAAAGCTCTATTTGTGGGAAGAAAAGGACGCAAATTTCATTTGGGTACAACATTGCATGTCCGCACAATTTACAGTTAAAGCAGCGCAGTGCCGAATCCCAAAAACAGGCCTGGTCCTAATGGCCCGAAATGGTCCGGGGCTTAAGTAAAAGATTTTTTTGATTTTTATCAAATTTATTTTAATAAAATGCTTTTGAAGTAAAAATCGATCTAAAGATAGTTTTCTAGTCAAGATACATTAATAAATTAGTTTATTCACCATGAAATGGAGCTTAGTTATGTAGCATGAGGCTGTATATTCTGCAATATTAAAATTTTTGGTAAACTAATTTAATGACTCCAAGCTCTGCAAGCTGAGATAACATGCACTGCATTGATGCATTCACACAATTTCACAGTAACCATGAGATAAAACAAAGTTCAGGAATGTTTCTTTATCCCATTGTTTTGCAAATCTATGTAAACTACAAACTGTATGACTGGACCGGTTCTGATATCGCTGTTTTACTAACCTGACCTTATTATTCTAAATAGGAAACCTTCATTTTGTTTGCAAATATTAAAGATTCTAACTACCAACATCCCTCACCTTGTTGTGTCACTGCCGCATCACCAGCCGTCCCATTAAAATGAACGGGATTGTCGGTAAGTCAAAGCGGGTCAGAGGAGGATCTGCTGCGGGACAGAAATGACAGTTCCTCTTTAAAAATTATGATTTAAATAGAGTTGATTTAAATGAAGCTTTTTACTAGTGATTTAAATCGTGATTTAAATTGACTTGATTTAAATCAAATCCACCCTGGTTAAAATGTATTTAAAAAAAAAATTATTTGTAGTTTTGGATAGTGGTGAGAGGGTTTTAGCCCTTTCAGATATTATTTGCTGTCTGTGTCCCTGTTAGGGAGATTCATCCTCTCTCTTTGCCCTGGTAACCATCAATGGCGGCCCGACAATAAAGGCCACAGGAGTGCCACCCCCTCTAATCAATGCGCCCCCCCCCCAAAAAAAATATTGAGCAACAGTCGACACTAATGGCCATTGTTTTACAGTGATGCGGAGCTTTCACAGCCAATTCAAAATGAATACAGCACATTAAATGCACATTTGTTACTGCAACACTGATATAAATAGGCCCTTACACATTTCTTGATTGCAATTTAGCTGGGTCTTCATTGTTGTTGGTGGCATAGGATACTAAGTATTTATTCTGGGTCAGCACAACTAGCAATTTTGCATGTTTTTTTGGCACTCTTCTAATTGTTTATTCTAAGTTTGGTGTGTTCTAAGTATACTGACCTAAAGTATGCAAACTGTCAACGCTGTATCCTGGCCTAGGCCAACAAGGCCCAGGCCTAGGGCAGCACTTTGCAGGGGGGCAGCACGGAAAGAGTCCCCGCCGGCTTGCACTACACTGTTAGTGTAGCGCCAGTCTTATGGGGCGGACTGGGCTGAGAGGCAAATTAGTCTAGCGCCCCCATAAAGCGGCCGCAACTGTGTGTGGGGGGGGGGGCTGCTTCTAATTTTGACTGTCCTATCATCTCGGACCACAAACCTTGCTCCCCCCCAGGCCCTCAGAACTAGGGTCCCCACTCGAAAATTCCAGGGCGGATCTTAAACAGAAAGGGGTGTGGCCTTGACAGGAAGGGGTGGGTCAAATTTAAATTAGGGGGTGCACGAGTTTAGTCAGGCCTAGGGCAGCACAAAACCTAAATACACTACTGCAAACTGCCCCTTTCAGTCTCTTGCCCAGCCTTGGCTTACCTTGGGTGACTATAATATCTTAGTAGTCTGATACAAAGTCTAGTGCCAGTCAGCTTGAATGGTACAGATGGAGAGCCCAAGACAAATGGCCCTGACTATGAGAAATGTTACCTGTGAATGGGTGAAAAAAAATAAAATGAAAAAGTGTTTTAGTTGCAAAAGAGGTAAAACCTAACTGTTCCACTTCTCACCCTCTGCATTCACCTTAATTATCCATAAAAATGTACTTGAATCAACTATCACATTATCTTCAAGGTGCCTCTTCTGGTAGTAGTGACTGGTGGTAGTGACTGGTGGTCTGAAGCTGTTCTCCATTCTTTTGACCCCTCCGACCAACTGGTCTTGTGTTCACCCCTCACACAGGGCCGGAGCTATCACTAGGCAAACTAGGCAGCCACCTAGGGCGCACTGCTGCCTAGGGGCATCCGGCCGCTGGTTTGCCTCCGCGTCTGCATGCTCTGCAGGCTGCAGCATGTAACTAACTCAGTCTCAGGCAGCTGCTCCATCCTACCGGTAGTGTAATTAGAGACACAGTGCAGCACTGGAGCCAGCGCTAGAAGAAGCAGAGCCGATGCTTTCTGTATATCGCTGCCTCCTTTCACATGGGCAGGGCAAAGGGGGGGGGGTCAGGGGTGGAGGCAATGGGGGCCGCAAAATGAGGTTTCGCCTAGGGTGTAAAAAATCCTTGCACCAGCCCTGCCCTCACATGACTTCTCCATTGAATGTTGAAGGACCCCCCTCTAACAACCAACAGTCAGCACCCACATCACCAGAAAGTAAAGTGGACCCTCTCACATTACGGAGCTGAAGAGTAAAGATGTATCACATGACCACAAATTTAATAAAGTATTTTAGGCCTTTGGATGTATATTTTTTTTTAAATAAAAGCAGGAGAAAATATATAGAGGGTAGTGGTTTTTTTTCTCCTTGGACGTGTCTAATGCAGGCTTTCTCGATCTTTTTTTTACCATGGAGTAACCCTTGAAATAATATTTTAAGGTCTCAGGGAACCCCTGCTAAAAAATGTATTATATGCAGCACATGGTATATTAGCCGCACCGCATTGATGGTCAATGAGAAAAGGGCTTCCTTGCACTGGTAGTCAGTGAAAATTTCCTGTTACACTGGTGGTCCATGAGAAAAATGCTCATTACTATGGTGGTCTATGAGAAAAATTCCCATTTCAATGGTGGTCAGTGTAAAAAATCTTCTCCTTACAGAGAGTGAAGATGATTACTGAAATAAACAGTTATTGACCAGAGAAAAGAGAGAAGAAGCTCCACTGGTCCCATTCTGGTGGTTCTGCCGAGTGGTGTTGGTGCCAGAATTATGGGGAACCTACAGGCAAGAAATGAATACATTACTCAAGAAACCTCTAGCAACCTTTGGAGGGAACACTACGGTTCCACAGAGACCCTGGTCTAATGTAAAAGCTGAATATTAGAATAGGTTAATAAGTATTTCATGGGTAAATTATCTATAGCATTTTGCTATAATTTGTTTTCTACATATAAACAGACAATAAAAAAGAAAAAAGTATGTAATTAGATAAATCCACGGACCCAACTGATTTAAAATGACAAAGTGGTCATGTTAACACTCCACCACAAGCAGCCACCCACCCACTATCTCATCACAATCAGCATGAACAATCACAGCTAAAAATAATAAACAACTTAGAATAAAAGTATAACAAGATTAAATAGGGATATAATAACAAGATTAAAAAAACTAATGAACGTATCAGGGGACCATTCATCATCCTGGATCCCAGTACATTACAGCTAATTTTCATCAAAAAAGCAATCTCTCTAAGCCGCTGCCTGCAGACCAATTCAAACACAAATTAAACAAAAACATATGATGATAAATGGCAAAAAAAATTAGACGTCTTAAAGGAATACCAGGACAAGCCATCAAAGAAGCATATTATAAATACAATCCTTTGGTAAATGAAGCCAGTGAGGAATACTCATGCAGTTCATTCCTACTTGATAAGTCACAAGGCATGATTAAACGTCTTTTAAGAATTCCATAATTAAAGGGCAATCTAGGAAAATAAATTAAGTCAATCAGTGAGCCGCTCATGCTATCCCGCAACTACTGCAACTGTGCTATAATCAAAAAGTTCCTTCTGCTTACCGTAATCTGAGGTCTGTGTAGTTCACTGTTGACAGAGTCCAGAGAACACCACACAGGGCATTGGGAGCATCCTTCCTGGATCAAAGGGAGCTATCCTGAGCTCAGCATCAGTCTAACTCGCCATTTTTTCTTGGAGGGTGCCAACATCAATAGGAACTGAGCTGTCAACAGCTGCCCCTAAAAAAATTCCAAGCTTGGGGAGAAGTCACAAGAAGTAATAAAAGCTGTTTCTCTACACAGAAACCAAGCAAAACAAACAAAAATAATGCAAGGACATGCATTTTCTAGAGCAGGGGTCTCCAAACTACGGCCCGTGGGCCACATCCGGCCCGCTTGGATGTCTTTTCCGGCCCGCAGCTTGAGTCCTCACACTCACTGCAGGGATCGGTCTCCTTAAACTTTGTCGGGTTGCAGGACTTTTGCTGCATACTCCACTCCCCCCACACTGTACAGAGCAGGTCCTGCAACCTGACACTAGAGATGGCCTTGCGGTTCTCCCCGCGGTCGATTCGCTGCGAATTTTGCGCATTCGGCGCTATTCGCGGCCGGTTCGCGGCCACCATATTCTGAATCTTTTACATTGTGGAACTTTGACCTATGACACATCCATCATGTGGTACAGGACAGCCAATGAGACATTTCAGCAGATGGACATACCCCCTACCTTATAAATAGACCTGATCTGGCTGCCATTTCACATTCTGTTATTTGTCAGCGTAGGGACAGGTTGCTGTGTGGAGCAGGGACAGACTGTAATCCTAGCTATTAGGTCCACAAAAGTCCTTTTAAGGACTGGTATAGGTGTACAATTGTTTTGTGTGCAGTGTATAGGGGTGTAATACACTTTTAGTTAATTTCAATTGTGCAGCATTGGGACTGCAGTGCTGAGCGGTTCTGCAGCTGTCTTTAGTCAGTGTAGGAAGGTTGCTGTGTGTGTACTAGCAGGGACAGACTCTACTAAAACAAAAGTCCTTCTAAGGACTGGTATAGGTGTACAGTCCACAAAAGTCCTTTTACGGACTGGTATAGGTGTACTATTTTGTGTGCAGTAAATAGGGGTGTATTACACGCATAAAATACTCTAGGAAGAATAGTATAGTGCGGTTCTGCAGCTGTCTTTAGTCAGTGTAGGAAGGTTGCTGTGTGTGTACTAGCAGGGACAGACTCTACTAAAACAAAAGTCCTTCTAAGGACTGGTATAGGTGTACAGTCCACAAAAGTCCTTTTACGGACTGGTATAGGTGTACTATTTTGTGTGCAGTAAATAGGGGTGTACTACACGCATAAAATACTCTAGGAAGAATAGTATAGTGCATTTCTACTGTGCAGCTTCTGAGCGGTTCTGCTGCAGCTCTTTTCTCGGTTTAGGTAGAAATTGCCGCTGTGTGTCGCAGGCACAGACTAGTGACTAAAATCGCTAACCAATAAAGCTCCCCAAAAGTTAATTTTAAGGACTGGTATAGGTGTACTATTTGGTGTGCAGTATATAGGGGTCTAATACACGCATAAAAAACTTTCACATATAGGAAGAATAGTATAGTGCATTTAAACTGTGCAGCATTGTGACTGCTGAGAGGTTCTGCAGCGATACTACAAAGAGTGACAAGCGCAATTAGAAAAAAGTATTATAACTGCTGTGATAGACCAGTGGCCCCCGAAAACGACAGTTTGAAGCGGGGTGTTATATACCTTCTTCCACATATACTGCCCTTCTCTACAGCCTTTTGTCACAGGGTCATTTAAAAAGATGACAGGCAGGTAGGGCAGGAGCACCAGGCCGGAGCCAAAGTGGGAAGTTGCAGAAGGTGCGTTCGATTACGTCAAAGGACGCACCAGACTTGGTTGAGTGGCTCACTCAGCCTTACTCTTCTGCACCCTCCTCATCCTCTCTATCTGCACCCTCTTCACTCTCTGCTGTGTGCACCCCCAAAGACACTACCACCAACACCACCGCCACCATATACCCTCCGCTTGAGTCACAGGAATTATTTTCCGATCCATCACAAGACTTCTCTGATGCGCAGGCATTCTTGACATTGGATCAGGAAGAGGAGGTAGCAACAACCGCCACTCAGCAGTCTGACGACAGTACCCAGATCAGCCCAAGGATGTTGGTCCCCGCTGTTGCTGCCTACTCCGAGATCTCTAATGTTAGTGGTGGGGAAGGTGACGTAGATGATGATGTGTCTATGGACGTTACGTGGGTGCCCACAAGAGAGGACCAGGAGGGGAGTTCAGAGGGAGAGATGGACCAGCAGATAGGGAGGAGAGGCAGGCGGAACTTACATTGCACAGGAGTGACAAACAAGACTGCTAATGTATCAGGACTCAGAGCGAGCCATCAACCATGTACGGGCACATCTGGCGCTCCCAGGACGCCGGCACATGGCTCCGCAGTGTGGGCTTTTTTTAACGTGTCCGCTGCTGACAATAGTGTTGCCATCTGCAGCCTTTGCAGTCAACGCATAAGTCGCGGTAAGCCCAACACTCACCTAGGGACGACCGCCTTAAGAAGGCACATGAACTCCCATCACCGAGCCCAGTGGGAGCAACGCCGTCAGAAACCACAAAGCCAAACTCCAGGCTCTCACCGTCCAGCCTCTTCTACTACTTCTCCTCTCTCTTCGCAGTTGTCCTCCACTCCACCTTCCATCATCCCGTCCCCAAGTTTATCTGGAAAAAGGCAGGCTTCCGTGAGCCAAATGTTCGAGCGTAAAAGAATGATGACGCCGGATAACCCTCTTGCCCAACGGTTGACCGCTGGCTTGTCAGAACTCCTAGCCCGCCAACTACTGCCATATAAACTGGTGGACTCGAACACCACAATGGAAGGTCCCAGGAAGGAAATATTTCTCCCAGAAGGGCATCCCAGAGCTATATGGCCATGTTCAGTAATGTATCTCTGGCACACAGTGTCGGTGCCAAGATACATCTGACCACAGACACGTGGTCTAGCAAACACGGGCAGGGAAGGTATATTACTTTTACTGCCCACTGGGTGAACCTTCTGATGGCCGTCAAGCATGTAACCCGTGGCATCCGTGTAGATTTGGTTTTACCGCCACGGATTGCATGCAGGCCTGCCTCTTCTTCTCCTCCTCCTCCTACTCCATCCTCCCTCTCCTCCTCGGCTGACTCCTCCTCTTCCGCAGCTACCGTCTCTTCCGCTGCGCCGCCCAAGATCCCCAGAACCTATTCGACATGCCAGGTGAGACGTTGCCATGCTGTGCTGCGTCTGTTGTGCCTGGAAGCCAAGAGCCACACTGGCCCTGCACTCCTTTTAGCTTTGCGTTCACAGGCAGATCAGTGGCTAACACCGCTCAATTTGACAGTTGGTAAAGTGGTGTGCGACAACGGTGCCAATCTGCTGAGCGCGTTGAAACAGGGCAAAATTACACACGTGTCATGCATGGCACACGTCTTGAACTTGGTCGTGCAGCGATTCGTTGTCAAATACCCTGGGGTCCAGGACGTCTTGCGGCAGGCAAGGAAAATCTCGGCCCATTTCAGAAGATCTTACACGGCCATGGCTCGCCTTGCTGACATTCAGCGGCGACACAATCTGCTGGTCAGACGTCTTATTTGTGACTGCCCGACGCGATGGAACTCAACCTTGTATATGCTTGATAGGCTGCTCCAGCAGAAACGTGCAGTTAACGACTACCTGTATGAACTCTGCGCCAGAACAGGTTCTGGGGATCTTGTTTTTTTTCAGTGCGTCAGTGGCTGCTCATGCGCGACGCATACAGACTTTTGCGGCCATTTGATGAGATCACCAAACTGGTCAGTCGCAGCCATGGTGCCATCAGTGACATCGTAACTTATGCCTTCTTTATGGAGCGTGCATTGCGTCGTGTCATTGATCAAGCCGTCGAGGAGCAGGAGCAGGAAGATGAGGAAGTCGCAATGCTGGATGAATTCCCAGGGGGGGCTACTCTATCTGAGACAAGTCAACAACAGGAGTCTGAAGAGGAGTCAGAGGAGGATGGTGCCGGGGCGGATGAGGAGGAGCAATAAGAGCATGCTTTAAACCTTTCTGGGATCCCTGCTGTTGTTGTTCATGGATGGGGGGAGGAGATCGAGGACGACATTATCCTGGATGATGACGAGCAGGAGCCAGGCCACCACACTGCTTCCAGTTTAGTGCAAATGGGGGCCTTCATGCTCCAGTTTTTTAAGAGGGACCCCTGTATAAAAAGCATAAAGGGCAAGGACCATTACTGGGTGGCAACGTACTTGGACCCCCGGTACAAACAAAAAATGGCAGAAATGTTACCACCATCACAGAGGGCTGTCAGAATGGAGCACTTCCAGGCCTTGCTTCGAGAAATGCTGCATTCTGCTTTTGCGTGCGCTGGCAGAGGAATTTCCACTCCCAGAGGAACAGTTGTGGATACCAATCCAACAGCGCCTGCAAGAAGAGGGCGGTTTGAAGATGTCTTGGTCACTTCTGATATGAGATCATTCTTTCAGCCGACCCATCGACAGGTCTCATCCGGATCCAGCATCAGGGAACGCCCAGACCGACAGGTGTCCGACTACATCGGATTAACGGCCGATGTGGACGCTCTGAGAAGTGATGAACCCCTGGACTACTGGGTGGGCAGGCTTGACCTCTGGCCAGAGCTTGCACAATTTGCAATGAAACTGTTGGCTTGCCCCTCGTCCAGTGTCCTGTCCGAAAGGACGTTCAACGTAGCAGGGGGGATCGTGACCGATAAGCGCACTCGCTTAGCTCATGACAGTGTTGACTACCCCACATTTATAAAAATGAATGAGGCATGGATCTCTGAGGAATTCAACACATGTGACCAGTAGACCATGTTTCATTCAAATTCCTCATGACAGGCCACAAATATCCACCACCACCTATAACAATTATTCATGGTCCTTGTCTTCTTGGGTAAATACAGCGGCCTTTTATGTCTGTTGAATGCCTAATTTTTGGGGCCTGTAGTGCCCGAAACGTATTTATCCTGTGAATGCCTAATGTACCTCCAGCCAGAGAATTTAAAGTTCTTTGCTGTCAGATGAATGCCTGTTGGCTAATTTTTGGGGCCTGTACTGGCCGACACTTAATTCTTTATCCAGGCTGTGAATGCTTAATTTTTCAGACTGGAATTGAAAATCAATTCCGCTAAATTGTGGAACGGATGCAGACCCATTTTACAGACGTGTGAATGGACCCTATATGTATTTGACATGTATTTACCGGCTGCTGTCAGTGTCGGCTGATTTAGGCCGAGCTATTACAATAAAACCGAGCAATATTACAAAAAACGAAATAAACTTTATAACTGTATAAACGATTTATACAACTTATAAAAAAAAAAAAACATTTATGGCAACTTTTCCAATAGCAGGATCATCTCATGCACCCCCTTCATAGCCTGGCCTTGCGTCTCTTCCATGGCCTTCATGCGCTCCTGAATTGACAAAAAATTTCAGATAAAAAAAGAATGCTTGTCGTTGTCGATCTCAAATTTGCTTAATACTTCTGTTATGTCATTGTCCATGTTGTGGGACTATATGTGCACAGCTAGTAATTATTTTGTGGCTGCAAATATGACCTGGAGGTTTTTAATGTTCGCCTTCCATTGAAATGAATGGGGCCCGCCGCGAACCCGCGGTTCGCAAACATTTACCCGTGTTCGCGAACCGTCCCGGGAGATGTTCGTCCATCCCTACCTGACACAGCCCGTACTGTGCTATTGGTTGCTAGGACCGCCTAGCAACCAATGAAGTACTTCATTAGAGTCCTCCTGTTACAGCGTCTTTTACACAAGGTGCCCATGTAACAGCAGAACCGGAGCTAGGAGGTGCAGCAGATCTGCACTGAAGCTGGTGATACATAGGGATTTCTGACGGGGAGGCAAATGTGCTAGGGGGGTTCTGAGGAGGATATAAATAAGGGGTAGGGGGCTGTCAGGGGACATAAATGTGCATGAGGGGCTCTGAAAGGGACATAAATGTGTGTAAGGGGGCTCTGAGGGGGGACAAAAAATTACATGGGGGCTCTGAGGGGGACACAAATGTACACGGGGGCTGTGATGATTACATAAATGTGCCTGGGGGGGGGCTGTGATGGGGACATAAAAGTACATGGTGGGCTCTGAGGGGAATATAAAAGTACATGGTGGGCTCTGAGGGGATATAAAAGTACATGGTGGGCTCTGAGGGGATATAAAAGTACATGGGGGGCTCTGAGGGGATATAAATGTACATGGGGGGGCTCTGAGGGGGACATAAATGTGTGTGAGGGGGCTGTGATGGGGACATAAATTTGCATGGGGGCCTCTGAGGGGAACAAAAGTACATGGGGGCTCTGAGGGGACATGTGTGTGAGGGGGCTGTGATGGGGACATAAATGTGCCTGGGGGGGCTCTGAGGGAGACACAAATGTACATGGGGGCTGTGATGATTACATAAATGTGCCTGGGGGGGGGCTGTGATGGGGACATAAAAGTACATGGTGGGCTCTGAGGGGATATAAAAGTACATGGTGGGGCTCTGAGGGGATATAAAAGTACATGGTGGGCTCTGAGGGGGATATAAAAGTATATGGTGGGCCCTGAGGAGGATATAAAAGTACATGGGGGGGGTCTGAGGGGGACATAAATGTGTGTGAGGGGGCTGTGGTGGAGACATAAATGTGCATGGGGGCCTCTGAGGGGAACAAAAGTACATGGGGGCTCTGAGGGGACATGTGTGTGTGAGGGGGCTGTGATGGGGACATAAATGTGCGTGGGGGCCTCTGAGGGGAACAAAAGTACATGGGGGCTCTGAGGGGACATGTGTGTGTGAGGGGGCTGTGATGGGGACATAAATGTGCCTGGGGGGGCTCTGAGGGGGACACAAATGTACAATGGGGGAATGTGATGGTGACATAAATGTGCATGGGGGGTTCTGAGGGGACATAAATGTGTGTGAGGTGTGGCCCCTTAAGTGAAAAGTTTGGAAACCCTGCTCTAGAGGGGAAAAGGGAGGTATAAGGGGACATTTGGGTAATACCTGGACATACACTTTAATCTCACAATCGTATTCATCTATATGAAATAAAGTCCTTTTATAGGATGTTGAAAGGATCAAAATATAGGATCCAACCCAAGGCGATTTCCACACACAAGAAGTGCTGTAAAGACCCTCCACCAAGAGCAAAGCACACATTGAACCTTACCAAACAAACTCAATTAACCCAGCACCAGGTTATCACATCAACAGGACCATCAGATGTCTGTAGCTCTATCGATATAAGGATCTCCACCGAAGATGGACCTCAGATAATGTGGGATTTGGGATAGGTAAAACATAGTTCATGGTGCAGTATTCTTGTAGCCCTGCCGCAGAAAATGCCTAAACTCTGCTGCAGGGCTACAAGAATACTGCACAATGAAGTATCTTTTACCCATCCCCAATCCCGCATGATCTGAGGTTCATCTTCGGTGGAGATTCTTTTATCGATCGAGCTACAGACATCTGATGGTCCTGTGGATGTGATAACCTGGTGCTGGGTTAATTGAGCGTGTTTGACCACTATATACAGAGTAGTCCACTACTGAGGGTAAGGGTCAGTGTGTGCTTTGCTCTTGGTGGAGGATCTTTACAGCACTTCTTGTGTGTGGAAATCGCATGGGTTGGATCCCATATTTTGAAGCTTTTAACATCCTAAAAAAGGACTTTATTTTGTATGTTTACGGAAAAGCGCTGCACCTACAATACCATTCTAATGCCGCGTACACACGACCGTTTTTAATGTCATTGAAAAAAACGACGTTTTTCTCGACGTGATTCTTCTGCCTTGCCTACACACTATCATGACAAAAAATGCTCGAGCAAAGCACGGTGACGTACGAAATGAACGACGGCACTATAAAGGGGAAGTTCCATTCGGATGGCGCCACCTTTTGGGCTGCTTTTGCTGATCCTCGTGTTAGTAAAGTTTGGTGAGAGACGATTCGCGCTTTTCAGCCTCGTGCTCTTCAGTACGTTACAGCGTGACGAATGTGCTATCTCCATGACTATTGTATAACCGATGTATTACAGGTCTGCCCACCACATTCTACCCCCATACCTTACTTATACTTAATCAAGAGACCACACATTGATGTTTGGAGTAAAACATGGCCGTAGCAGCCTCCTTTATTTTTTTAAACTGTTCCATCAGTTATCAAAAACTTTAACCATCAAAACACATAAACCCAGAACATATCCGAAATATTGCCTCCTAGTGTTGGTCTTTGCAGGAACCTCAAAATTGCCATAATCATATTAACCCGATATTAGTCACCATACTAATATCGTATTACCACGTGACACTGCAGTACCTTAAAAATGGTCATAGGACTCAAGCCGATCAGCTACTCAGAGACGACCACTGACCGCAGTGCCCCCATTATCCAACTCATCCAGCTAAACTCCTGTTAGCTGGAATCCACCCTCAGGACCCATACCACCGATAGGTCCTGACCACTTCCTTTTTTAGGTACTTCCTTCTCCCGCAAAGACCAAACACCCGCCACAGCACCCAAGGGAAAACACCTTTACCCTTTGGTGCCCCTCCAAACCCTAAGGGCTCGTTGGATCCCATCCTGCAAACCCAAAGTCCATAAGTCAGTCCCCACATCGTTCAGGTGGACCCCATCCCTCCGTAGATACCGCCATGTATCCACCTCCAGCTCGAAATGCGAACCGCCAACCCCCCGTTCCGCACCACAAAACTGCCCATGTCCCGGTTAATTTTTTCTCCGAGCCCTATTGATGCCATCCACGGACCTCGCCCCCCTCCACTCCGACCGTGCCACCATGTCTGACCAGACAATGATCATGTCCGTCAATGACATCCTGAGCCGAATGAAATCAAATTTCATATCTCTTAAACTTCCAATATGGACCTAAAGCCCAGGTCATTGCCACCTACGTGCATTACCAAAACGTCAGGTGGCCTGTCCAAACGAGCACAACGGTGCACCTCCGGAACCATCCTACTCCACCACATTCCTGGAACTCCCAGCCAGCGGACACACGCCTCCGGTCTTGGGAATCCCAACTGCCGACCCTCATATCGACGCCAGCCCTCTAAGCCCCCCAGAACACAAACAAATGGCCCAGTATCCAGACCAAAGCTTGTGTCTCACCTAAAAGTAGACGAAGAACAATAACTCCCATGAGAAAATTCCCAAAAACCCAACCTGTACAACACAGCAGCCCGAATATCACACCCCGGGCATGCCCCCAAAATTACTCACGCCCCACTATTAGCTGGGAGCAACCGTACAGCCGGAACCTCCTGGCTTCCCACTGGCCTATCCTCTTAACAGCTTCCTCATCTATCCCACATCTGGCCGCCTCTGTAGCTGTCCCTATCCTGAAGGAGTGAGAGGAAAAACTCCTTATCACGGAGTCCCAACGCCCGAAGGCACTTTCGGAATAAACTGATATCTTGAAAAGGGGGTCCCGTCCTTGTGCATCAAAAGAACCCACACTGGGCGGGCGAACCTCCCAATACCCCTTAACAGCCCTTACAGGGCATACCAGAGAACCAGGACCCCAGAAAACCTGTACCAACTTACCTCTGCCCATCTGGTCCGTCGTAGACTTCCTACGCGCCAGTGACACCCCGGCCTCCATCCAACCCACATCGCTAGCCAGCAACCCCCCGTGCACCGCTTTGGACGGGCTGACCAACCCCCCTATCCGGAATGCTCCAAAGAACGCCAATGAGAAGGACAGCACCAATAATAATATTAATCGTATCAATATACTATTTCCTATAGCAACCCACGTGACACTGCGGTACCTTAAATGGTCATAGGCCTAAACCCCCCACCTCTCCACCGCCAGTACCACCAGGAACCGTTCCAGCAGGACCAAGTTCTTGGTAAAAAAACAGCATCCATCCATGCCTGAGACCAGGGGCCCGCACTCCACTTTCCCTGAAAGAAAGCCCCAAAACCTGACCCCCCAGCTGCATCCGTGTACAGTTCTAAACCAAATTGCTAATTGGGCCGGACCTCCATACCGCCCTCCCATTGAAGGACTCCAGAAGTGAATGCCAAACTTGCAAGTCAGCCTTGTGCTCCCTGCCCAAACTCACAAATGTGTGGGAGACCGTACCCCAGCCATGCCAGCCGACAGCCGTCGGCAGAACACCCTGCCCATTGGCAGGATGCGGCACGCAAAATTGAGTATTCCCAGCAGCGACTGCAACACCCTAAGCTGCACCTTCCTCAGCCCCACCATAACTCTCAGCTCCCCCTTGAGAGCCTCCAACTTGTCCAATGGTAGGCGGCACTCCATGGCCTCCAAATCCAGGACAATGCCCAAAATTGTGATAGCCGTGCGAGGTCCCTCAGTTTTCTCAGGCGCCAAAGGGATCCTAAACAGCTCCACAATGTGCTCCAAGGTGGCCAGGAGCACCGCGCAGATCCTGTATGAGGCCGGACCCTCACACAGAAAATCGTCCAAGTAGTGAATAATTGAACTCACCCCCGACACATCCCTGCCAACCCATTCCACAAATGAGCTGAACTGTTCGAACAATGCGCACGATATGAAGCATCCCATAGGTAAACACTTATCCACATAGAACGCATTGTCCCAATGACATCCCCAGGAGGTAAAAGCTATCAGGGTGAACCAGCAACAATCCAAATGCCGCCTCTATGTCAGCTTTTGCCATCAACGCACCCTGCCCGTAACGGCGAACCCAGCCCACTGCAGCATCAAAGCAATTGTAACTGATCGCATCATTGACCGACCCACCCTTCGGAAAAGACAGGTGGTGAATGAGGCGGAACTTGTTGGGCTCCCTCTTGGGGACAACCCAGAGCGGGGAGACCACCAAATTCTCCAAGGGGGGAAAGGGAAAGGACCGCCCATGCGGCCTAAAGTAACCTCCCTGAGCAGTTTCTCTGCGACCGTAGCAGGCTGCTGCATGGCTGACCGCAAATTGCACGCGATCGGGAGGGATAACCTGCAAGGAACATGTAATGTGAAACCCCTCTGAAAACCCCCGATCCAACAATCCGGCCGCCCCCCTGTCCGGATACCGACCGAGAAACAGCCGCATCCTTTCCACCATCACCGGAGTCCTCCCTTTTTGTGCCCAGCGTCTCTGGCACGACCCTCCTGAAAAAAAAAACTGACTAGGAGCCCTCGGCGAGGTCATCCACCGCATCCATAAGCTGATGTCCTTATTATCCCACAGCAGATCTGGCCCCACTGCTCTCCTCTGTCTGAACTGTTCGTCATATCGGAGCCACTCCGTACCCCCGTACACCCTGTAGGCCTCTCCAATGGAGTCCTGATAGCCAAATAGTGCTGAACAGTGCTCCAGATTCCTCTGTCCTATAACACTGGCCATGACGGCGAACGCCTGCAGCCAATTTGCAAACGTCCGTGGGATAAGCCTGTATCTCCTCTTCTCCTCATCCTCCTTTCTAGAATTATCTGGCTTAACCCTGTCCAGGTGAAACTTTCCAATGGTAACCGTGAGAACATCTCCACATACTCACCCGTCCATATCTTCTCCCTCACTTCAGGTTTCAGGTGTGCTCCCAGCGGTGCCTCATAACACACATACACCTCACATTTTGCAGCATCAGCCAACCTAATCATATCCTGCCATGCCGCCTGTTCCACCGCGCTACCCATCTGTGTGGCCCCCAAGGCCACGGTAGCCACCCCTACCGATTCCCCCCACCGCAGTAGTCGACGCAGGTGGAAACCGGCGCTACCACCGCAGTCATGGGCCCCGCCGGCAGAACCCACGCCACTGCCGGGCCGACCTGCTCACCATCCCCCCTCTCAAATTGGCTGACCAAGGACTTGATACCCTCAAGAAAAACCCCTGCAGCCCATCCAGCCGTGCACCTCCCCCATCAGGGACCGTAACCCCCCCAGCCTGCCCACTACCTGGATCCAGCACCTGCACCGCTAAACCCTCACCCCCAGCAGGCCTAACCACCTGGCCACTACCCCCAGTATGGCCCCCAGAATGAGTAAGTAAAAATGACTTACCGGGCTGCCTGGAAGAAATCCCACCAGCCGATCGACTCGACTCCACCGCTGCCACCGACCGTCCGGGTCTCCGATCCTCCTCCGAGCTGTACACCTCCCCCTCCGACGGCACACCAGACTGCTCCTCACCAACAGAAGAAAGCTCACCAGGCGACTTGTCCCTGGAAGCCGAGGGTCCTGCACCCGATCGATCCATCCTCCGCGCACCAGACCCGCATACCGATCGTTTAGCCGACTTGCCACCACGCTGTTCCCCAGCACCGCCGTCATCTCTCTCTGGCTCCCTCACTCCTGAACCCGCCTGCACCAGCCCATGATGTCTGGCCGAGGGGGGGATGCCCGGACACCGCAGCCCCCGATAACCCACGTTGTGGCCCCGACCCTGCGAGCTCGCCATCCTCTCTCCCCACGGTACCTGCTGATCCAGCCGGACCCGACAGCATCAGCCCCAGGGTCTCCTGGAGCCAATCCTCGCCACGTGTAGCAGCCTCTGCCCGCAGCTGGGCCAGAAGTTTTTTTTTTTTTTTTCACAGACATGCTGCTGTTAGCTGAAACTTTCCCCTGCACTGTGTTAACTCATAGGGGCGGGGACTCCCTTTTATCTAGCCTTCTCCCCTCCCCTCCATATTTCCATTAGCCAATAGTTAATACCCTCTTATTACATACTCTGTTCACTCAGTCATGCCTAGCCCTTCGCCTATGGCATTCTGTCTTTTTGCTCCGGGCTTTTCTTTACGAACGTTAGTTTTACCAGATCGAGCACTCCCGTCTCATCACTTGCTTCTGAGCATGCACGTTTTTTTTCATGTCGGTAAAGCCTACACACGGCTGTTTTTCATGATGAGAAAAACGACGACGTGGAAAACGACGAGAAAAATTAGAGCATGTTCAAAATTTTTAATGCCCATTTTTCACGTCGTGAAAAATGCTCTGGAGCCCACACACAATCGTTTTTAATGACCAAATAAAAAAATTGCATTTTTCTCGTCATGAAAAACGGTCGTGTGTATGCGGCATTATTGTTTTATGACCAGTGAATTGTTCTAGCTGGTTTTCTTATCTATTTATTTTCATATATAGCGGCAGCTCCTCACACTCCCCTGTTTGTCTCGTCTTTCTCTTGTCTAGGGGTATCTTAGAGGGGAGGGAGCGGGGACACTACGCCTGGCTTCCACCACAGATGTTAGTGCGGTGTAAGCAACAGTTCTTGTATTACCTTCGGGTCAGTGTTGTGCACCTGGATCCTCCCTCCAAGAGTCACCGCGAACCATGACTGTCAGAAAATGAGCTCCACACCATTAAAGTTCAACACTCCTTTATTCTCCTTGTCTGAACACAAACAGTTGAACTCCCTTGATAGAACAGAACAGAAAAGGAGGTGTGGATGCAATCAGGCCCAGACACAATGTAAGCTGCCACTTCCCTTCCTAGAAGTGTGTCATGGTCTCCGCACGAGGGTAGATTTCCTTCCAGGCCGTCTCCGACGAGAGACTCACTTGTCACCGGCAATATGCTGCACCGGGTCTTCAAATGAGGAGCTCCCCCCGGTCCATTGCGCCTTCCGGATTCGGGTACCCACTCCCGGGGTTCCCTAGGATCTCCTTCCCTCACGGAACTCAGTGTTGGGCACTGAGCTCCGGACCTCCATCCAAGTACCTCACCCCAGGCTAAAGGTGCCTGGGATGGAGCTCGACCTCGGCTGTCCTCTAGGCCTAAGCCACGCAGAGGAGTGACACGACCCACCGTCCGCAAGCTGAAGGTGCCTGGGACGTCCACCCCTTGACAAAGATGGCCGGCCCCCTTTATACCCTCTCCCAGCAAGCACGGCGGGTTCCCCGCCCCACCATACCGCTGCCGAAGGAGGACAAAAAGGAGGCGCAGCACACAGCAATGATTCACCCCAGCCCAGGGCGACAGCGCCACCCACTGGGCTGCAGGGAATTACACATCACTGATGTCTCTGCCAAATTCAAAATTACACCCGGGAAAGTACATACCCGCTACACTTATTATTGTAAGCGCAGGTGAAGTGTGGTTTTTATACTTGAAATTCATCTATATGGCGGACAGCATAGATTAACCAACCACCGCCTATTCACTTCTAGGGATGGAGTCCTTTAACTTACCTGTACAAGGTTTTGAAAGAGAAGCATAATATGAGATTTGTAAGGCTTTTTGAGGGCCGTTAACTTTAACCCAAGGTCCATGAATCAGCAATAAACTGCTCTCGGAAAGACTTCTTTCACTGTCATTACTGATCTACATTCGGGAGTCTGGCAAGGCCGCTGCACAAGTAATGTGTATTTGCCTTGCTATATGTTGGAATGTTGTCGAGTGGCCAAAAACACAAAGACCACAGAAAGAAAACATATACTCCCTGTCATGTGTCAGTATATAATCACATTTTATCTCTTAATTGTAGACACTGAAATCCCTTATTACTGCCATTAATCCCAAGCAGATGTCAGGATTAGCCTGAAATGATAATTATGTGTTAGAAAATCATGTCCGATGATGCAAGACTATTAGAATATATAAAAAAAAAACAAAAACAAAAAAACACATAAAACACATGTAAAAGCACAGGACTCTACTAGAAATTAATTCAGCCATGACATGTGAAACCGATCTGTCTACAATTATATCTGCAAGCCTGATAAGAATGGAAATAGAGATAAAGACATGGACCGAAATTCAGCTGGTTCAGCAGGAACCAACCAAATTTCGATCCATGTATGGTCACTGTGGTTGTAGAGATGTTCCCTGCTCAATCAATGCCGCAGACTATAGACTGTAGCGCTGATCAGTGTATTTTGACGGCAGGGTAGCTTGCCCCACCCACATGACTATTGTAAAACCGATGTATTCCAGTACTGCCCACCACATTATACCCCATACCTTACTTATCTTAATCAAAGAGACCACACATTGCTGTTTTGGAGTAAAATATGGCCGTAGCAGCCTCCTTTATTGTTTTAACTGTTCCATCAGTTATCAAAAACTTTAACCATCAAAACACATAAACCCAGAAACATAACCGAAATATTGCCCCCTAGTGTTGGTCTTTGCAGGAACCTCAAATTCGCCATAATCATATTAACCCGATATTCCTCATCATATTAAATTCTTATTATCCCGGGACACTGCGGTACCTTACCAATGGTCATAGGCCTCAAGCCGATCAGCTACTCAGAGACGACCACTGACCGCAGTGCCCCCATTATCCAACTCATCCAGCTAAACTCCTGTTAGCTGGAAACCATCCTCAGAACCCATACCACCGATGGTTCCTGACCACTTGCTTATTCGAGGTACTTCCTTCTCCCGCAAAGACCAAACACCCGCCACTGCTACGACAATCCGTCCACCTGTAAAGAAAAATTGACAACAGAAAACCATACTGTGACCACATTAAAATTCCTCCTTCCTACATTGCTTATAAGGGAGGGTGGGTGGGAAACTTTCCCCTGCGCTGTGTTAACTCAGAGGGGCGGGGTCTTCCTTTTATCTAGCCTTCACCCCTCCCCTCTATATTTCCATTAGCCAATAGTTAATCTTCTCTTATTACATACTCTGTTCACTCAGTCATGCCCAGCCCTCCGCCTATGGCATTCTGTCTTTTTGCTCCGGGCTTTTCTTGACTATTGTAAAACCGATGTATTCCAGTACTGCCCACCACATTATACCCCATACCTTACTTATCTTAATCAAAGAGACCACACATTGCTGTTTTGGAGTAAAACATGGCCGTAGCAGCCTCCTTTATTGTTTTATAAATAAATTGGGGTTGGGGGAAAGGAATTCGCAAGTTAATTATTGACACTTGAATCAAATCATACTGATGAACTTTTCAATTTAAATTATACCAGCAACTGTCAGAGGAAAACTATTACTTTCTCATTCCTTATCAAATTTGAATTCATTGGAACATTGGTACCACCAGGGGATTCCCGGTCCTCCGCACCAACAGCGGTCCCCCTGCCCCAGTCCATTACTCCCATCATCGCCCCCTCCCCCCGCCCCATCAGGTTCAGCCCTTTGTTACACAGTACCCATTTGGATTTAATAAAGGGATCCACATCATTGTTGGTGGATCTAATTACCTTACATCCTTTAGAGGAAGGCAATTTAAAAAGATTTTTACTGGGTCACTTAATACATAGGACTGAACCACACGTCCGGACTAGTGTACTGTTACATGTCTTTTGTTTTTGTTAAGTCTTGTCTGTCCAGTGATGTTCCTTGTATCAAGTTTTATAAATCATCCACAGGTTGGGTACCCACTTGCACTTTATTTAATCTTTATATGTTATAAGGTTTACAGGAATAAATATTTAATTCATAATATTTCTGTTGTTTGATCTATTTTTGTTGCTAAAGTAACCCCTTTGCCTGTCTCTAAACAGGCTCATCCCCTTCCCATTCCCTTTAACTCCTTTATTGTTTTAACTGTTCCATCAGTTATCAAAAACTTTAACCATCAAAACACATAAACCCAGAAACATAACCGAAATATTGCCCCCTAGTGTTGGTCTTTGCAGGAACCTCAAATTCGCCATAATCATATTAACCCGATATTCCTCATCATATTAAATTCTTATTATCCCGGGACACTGCGGTACCTTACCAATGGTCATAGGCCTCAAGCCGATCAGCTACTCAGAGACGACCACTGACCGCAGTGCCCCCATTATCCAACTCATCCAGCTAAACTCCTGTTAGCTGGAAACCATCCTCAGAACCCATACCACCGATGGTTCCTGACCACTTGCTTATTCGAGGTACTTCCTTCTCCCGCAAAGACCAAACACCCGCCACCGCACCGAAGGGAAAACACCTTTACCCTTTGGTGCCCCTCCAAACCTTAAGGGCTCGCTGAATCCCATCCTGTAAACCCAAAGACCATAAATCAGTCCCCACATCGTTCAGATGGACGCCATCCCTTCGTAGATACCGCCATGTATCCACCTCCAATTCGAAATGTCGGACCACCAACCCACCATTCCATACCACAAACTTGCCCATGTCTCAGTTAATTTTCCTCCGGGCCCTGTTGATTCCAGCCACGGACCTAGCCCCCCTCCACTCTACCCGTGCCACCATGTCTGACCAGACGATAATCATGTCCGGGAATGACATCCTTAGCTTCAGGAAATCAGACTTCATATCCCGAGTCACTTCTAGCATGGACCTGAAACCCAAGTCGTTGCCACCTACGTGCAGTACCAGAACGTCAGGTGGCCTGTCCAAACCCGCAAAACGGTGCACCTCCGGAACCATCTTACTCCACAACATTCCTGGAATTCCCAGCCAGCGGACACACGCCTCCGGTCTTGGGAACCCCAGCTGCCGACCCTCATGACGAACATCGGCTCTCTTAGCCCCCCAGAAAACAAACAAATGGCCCAGTATCCAGACCAACGCCTGCATTTGACCTGTAATTGCAAGAAGACATTCCCCATGAGAATCTCCCATCACCCTTATATATTCCCAGCAATCCGAACAGAAACCCAAACCAAAACATAAACAACGCCCCATGACTTGTACCCCCACATTATTCCAGTCCCACCAGTAGCTGTGGGCGTACGTATAACTGGAACCTCCTGGATTCCCAGCGGCCTATCTTCTTAACCGCCTCCTCAGCCATCCCACATCTGGCCGCCTCCGTAGCTGCCCCGATCCTAAAAGAGTGCGAGGAAAATTCATTTTCCTTGAGTCCCAAAGCCCGAAGGGACTTCCTGAACACCGCAATGAACTGATACCTTGAAAGTGGGATTCCGTCCTCGTGTACCAAAAAGGAACCCACCCCCGACGGTCGTACCTCTAAGTACCCTTTTACAGCCCTTACCGGGCACAACAGGGAACCTGGGACCGGAAAAACCTGGACCAACTTACCTCTGCCCATCTGGTCCGTCTTAGACCTCCTCAGCACCAGCGACACCCCTTGCTCCGTCCAGCCCACCTCGCTATCAAGCAACCCCCGTGTACTGCTTTTGACGGGCTGACCAACTCACCTATTCTGAATGCTCCAAAGAATACCAGTGAGAATGCCACCGTGAACAACAAAACTTCGTATGGGGATGAACATAAGCCCTGTAACTGCCCCAGGATCTTGACCAAGAGAGCAAACGAAACCGGTCACCTGCCATCCGGCTTCTGCCCCCCACCCATAACCCTTAAGTGCCTGCCGCACCCAAAAATCTTTTGTAAAATTGGGGCAACCTTGCCATTTGAACAAAAAGGCCAAGCCTGCCATCTTCTTACCCAAACTGGACCTGGACACACGGGCCTCCATGTTTCTAGCCAGGAAATACAGCACCAATAACCTGACATTGGGACCCACAGGATCCGCTCCTGCTTCCCGAACCATCTCTTTCCATTCCAACCACACCTTCTCATACGCCCCCCATGTGCCCGTACTCACCGATTTTTTGATCCAACCTGACACTATTCCAACGGAATCTTCCACAGCCAGCCTGAACAAGGGACCCCACGTTGCTCCGCCCCCGGTGCCAACTCTCGGAACCTGTCCCACTGAAAGCGAGACAGCGCATCAGCTGTGACATTGTCCACCCCCGGAAGGTGCACCGCATACACAAACACATTGAGCTGCAAACATCTCAACACCAGATGGCGCAGAAGACGCACCACCGGGGGGGAAGATGCCGACACTTTGTTGATGACTTGTACTACCCCCAGGTTGTCCCCATGAAAACGCACTTTCAGATCCCTGAAACACGCCCCCCACAACTCCACCGCCAGCACCACCGGGAACAGTTCCAACAGAACCAAATTCTTGGTGAAACCAGCGTCCATCCAGGACTGCGGCCATGGGCCCGCACTCCACCTGCCCTGAAAGTAAGCCCCAAAACCTGCCCCCCCAGCTGGATCTGTGTATAGTTCTAAATCAAAATTGCTAATAGGGCCCAACATCCATAACGCTCTCCCATTGAAAGACTCTAAGAATGAATGCCAAACCTGCAAGTCCGCCTTGTGTTCTCTGCCCAAACTCACAAAGTGCGTGGGGGACCGTACCCCAGCCATGCTAGCCGACAGCCGTCTGCAAAACACCCTGCCCATTGGCAGAATGCGGCACGCAAAATTGAGCTTTCCCAGTAGCGACTGTAAAACCCTAAGCTGCACTTTCCTTACCCCCATCATGACCTTCAGCTCAGTCTTGAGCGACTCCAATTTGTCCAATGGTAGGCGGCACTTCATGGCCTCCGAATCCAGGACAATACCCAAAAACGTGATAACCGTGCAAGGTCCCTCCGTTTTGTCAGGTGCCAATGGTATCCCAAACCGCTCTGCAACGTGCTCCAATGTGGCCAGGAGCACAGCGCAGATTCTGGATGAGGCCGGACCCACGCAAAGGAAATCGTTCAAGTAGTGAATGATTGAATTCACCCCCGACACATCCCTGACCACCCATTCCACAAACGAACTGAACTGTTAGAACAGTGCGCACGATATGGAGCATCCCATAGGCAAGCACTTATCCACATAGAACTCATTGTCCCACTTACAACCCAGGAGGTGAAAACTATCCGGGTGAACAGGCAACAATCTAAACGCCGCCTCTATGTCTGTTTTTGCCATCAGCGCCCCCTGGCCATACCGGCGAACCCACCCCACCGCAGCATCAAAGGAAGTGTAACTGACCGTACATGCTTCCAAATCAATAGCGTCATTGACCGACCTGCCCTTCGGGAAAGACAGGTGGTGAATGAGGCGGAACTTGTTGGGCTCCTTCTTAGGTACCACCCCGAGCGGGGAGACCACCAAGTTCACCAGGGGAGGGGACCGGAAAGGACCCCCCATCCGGCCCAAAGCAACCTCCTTGTGCAGCTTTTCCGTGACCACTGCAGGTTGCTGCAAGGCCGATCGCAGATTGCGTGCGATCGGGGGAATAACCTGCAAAGAACATGGAATGCGAAACCCCTCTGAAAACCCTTGCTCCAACAACCTTGCCGCCCCCTTGTCCGGATACCTACCGAGGAACAGGGATGAGCCGAACACCCCCCTGTTCGGTTCGCACCAGAACCTGCGAACAGACAAAATGTTCGTGTGAACTTTAGAACCCTATTAAATACAATAGACTCCAACGTTCGAAATCTAAAGTGTTAATTATAAAGGCTAATATGCAAGTTATTGTCCTAAAAAGTGTTTGGGGACCCGGGTCCTGCCCCAGGGGACATGTATCAATGCAAAAAAAAGTTTTAAAAACGGCCGTTTTTTCGGGAGCAGTGATTTTAATAATGCTTAAAATGAAAAAAATAAAAGTGAAATATTCCTTTAAATTTCGTACCTGGGGGGTGTGTATGATATGCATGTGAAGTGGCGCATGTTTCCCGTGCTCAGAACTGTCCCTGCAAAAAAAGTCATTTTTGAAAGAAAAAAAGTCATTTGAAACTCACTCGCGGCTATTAATGAATTGTCGGCTCCCGGCAATACATTCAAAAGTCAATGATAAAAAAAAAAAAAAAAGCGTGGGGGTTCCCCAGAATTCAATTACCAGGCCCTTCAGGTCTGGAATGGATATTAAGGGGAACCCCGCCGCAAATTACAAAAAAAAATTGACGTGGGGTTCCCCCAAATATCCATTCCAGGCCCTTCAGATCTGGCATGGATTTTAAGGGGAACTCCACCCCAAATTAAAAAAAAAATGGCGTGGAGTCCCCCTAAAAATCCATACCAGACCCCTTTTCCGAGCACGCAACCTGGCCGGCCGCAGGGGAAAAGGGGGGGACGAGAGAGCGGCCCCCCCTCCCTCCTGAACCGTACCAGGCCACATGCCCTCAACATGGGGAGGATGCCCCGTGGTTGTGGGGGTCTGCGGGCGGGGGCTTATCGGAATCTGGAAGACCCCTTTAACAAAGGGGACCCCTAGATCCCGCCCCCCCTATGTGAATTGGTAAGGGGTACATTGTACCCCTACCATTTCACGAAGAAAGCGTAAAAAAATGTTTAAAAAAAACACACAAACACCTTGAAAAAGTCCTTTATTTAAAAAAAAAAAAAAAAACATTCCAGCGATGAAATCCAGTGTCCCGCGGAGATCCCGATGTCCAGCGCTGTCCTTCATTGGTTGTGCCTGAGCGGACCTGATGGGGAACTCCCTCTCAGTGTTTTAAATGTATAGACCCGCCCCTTCTAAAGTTCCCCATCAGGTCCGCTCAGCGGACCAGATGCGGAACATGAGAAGGGGCGGGTCTATACATGTATTACCAAAGTGAGAGCAGTTCCCCATCAGGTCCGCCCCCTCGGTATGTCGGACCCGCCTACGTCATTGGCTTGAGCGGGGAACTTCCTTCACTATGTAAATTTAAATTACACAGTGAAGGAAGTTTCCCCGCTCAGGCCAATGACGTAGGCGGGGTCTGACATACCGAGGGGGCGGACCTGATGGGGAACTTCTCTCACTTTGGTAATACATGTACTGTATAGACCCGCCCCTTCTCATGTTCCGCATCTGGTCCGCTGAGCGGACCTGATGGGGAACTTTAGAAGGGGCGGGTCTATACATTTAAAATACTGAGAGGGAGTTCCCCATCAGGTCCGCTCAGGCACAACCAATGAAGGACAGCGCTGGACATTGGGATCGCCGCGGGACACTGGATTTCACCGCTGGAATGTTTTTTGTTTTTTTTTAAATAAAGGACTTTTTCAAGGTGTTTGTGTGTTTTTTTAAACATTTTTTTACGCTTTCTTCGTGAAATGGTAGGGGTACAATGTACCCCTTACCAATTCACATAGGGGGGGGCCGGGATCTGGGGGTCCCCTTTGTTAAAGGGGTCTTCCAGATTCCGATAAGCCCCCCGCTCGCAGACCCCCACAACCACCGGGCAAGGGTTGTGGGGATGAGGCCCTTGTCCCCATCAACATGGGGACATCCTCCCCATGTTGAGGGCATGTGGCCTGGTATGGTTCAGGAGGGAGGGGGGCCGCTCTCTCGTCCCCCCCTTTTCCCCTGTGGCCGGCCAGGTTGCGTGCTCGGATAAGCGGTCTGGTATGGATTTTTAAGGGGACTCCACGCCATTTTTTTTTTAAATTTGGGGTGGAGTTCCCCTTAAAATCCATGCCAGATCTGAAGGGCCTGGAATGGACATTTGGGGGAACCCCACGTCAATTTTTTTTTTAATTTGCGGCGGGGTTCCCCTTAATATTCACTCCAGACCTGAAGGGCCTGGTAATTGAATTCTGGGGAACCCCCACGCTTTTTTTTTTTTTTTTTTATCAATGACTTTTGTATGTATTGCCGGGAGCCGACAATTCATTAATAGCCGCGAGTGAGTTTTAAATGACTTTTTTTCTTTCAAAAATGACATTTTTTGCAGGGACAGTTCTAAGCACGGAAAACATGCGCCACTTTACATGCATATCATACACACCCCCCAGGTACGAAATTTAAAGGAATATTTCACTTTTATTTTTTCATTTTAAGCATTATTAAAATCACTGCTCCCGAAAAAACGGCCGTTTTTAAAACTTCTTTTTGCATTGATACATGTCCCCTGGGGCAGGACCCGGGTCCCCAAACACTTTTTAGGACAATAACTTGCATATAAGCCTTTATAATTAGCACTTTAGATTTCTCCCATAGATTTTTCGAATTTGCCGCGAACACCCCAATTTGTTCGTTGTTCGGCGAACGGGCGAACAGGCAATGTTCGAGTCGAACATAAGTTCGACTCGAACTCGAAGCTCATCCCTACCGAGGAACAGCCGCATCCTTTCCACCATCACCGGAGTCCTCCCTTTTCTGCCCAGAGTCCCCGGCCCGCCCCTTACCTCGCTTAAAGCATCTAGCCTGTGTATGGGAGCCTCCGCAACTGGAGCACTCATGCTTGAAACGACAGGACCCCCCAAACTTGCAGGAGCCCTCATTATATTGCCAGCACACCCCCTTTTGTTTCCCGGCCGATTGTCCTGGGGAAGAGGTTCCACCGCCCCCCCCCCCCTGAAAAAACTGACTAGAAGCCCTCGGCGCCATCATCAACCGCATCCATAAGCTTATGTCCTTATTATCCCACCGCAGACCAGGCCTCACCGCTCTCCTCTGCCTCAATTGTTCATCATATCTGAGCCACCCCGTGCCCCCGTACACTCTGTATGCTTCCGCTATAGAGTCCTGATAACCAAATAGTGCCGAACAATGTTCCGGGTTCTTCTGCCCTATAACACTAGCCATGATGGAGAACGCTTGCAACCAGTTTGTAAACGTCCGTGGGATCAGCCTATATCTCCTCTTCTCCTCATCCTCTTTTTTTTAATCATCCGGTTTTACCCTGTCCAGATGAAACTTCTCTAATGGCAGAAGTGAGAACATCTCCACATACTCACCCTTCCATATCTTTTCCTTCACTTCGGGTTTCAGGTGAGATCCCAGCAATGCCTCATAACACACATACATCTCACATTTAGCAGCATCATCCAACCTAATGACATCCTGCCTTGCCGCCTGTTCCACCGCACCACCCTCTTTTGTGGCCACAGCTGCAGAACCCAACCCTACAGCATCCCCCACCCCAATATTCCCCGCAAGTGTAACCGGTGACCCCACCACGGCAGCGGGCCCAGCCGTCCCTGTTGGCGGGACCCACGCCGCCGCCGGACTGACTCGCCCGCCATCCCCCTGTTCAAATTGGCTGACTAAGGATTTGATGCCCGCAAGAAACCCCTGCAGCCCGTCCGGCCGTGCACCTCCCCCATCCTGGAACGCACCCCCCCCTGCCTGTCCATCATCTTGACCCCGAACTTGCACCGCAAAACCCACACCCGCAGCCGACATACCCACCTGGGCACCATTCCCCTCCTGGCCCCCAGCAGAAACAATTGAAAGGGACTTACCGGGCTGCCTGGAAGAACTCACACCAGCCGATCCACTCGAATCCACTGCTGCCTCCGACCGTCCGGGTCTCCGATCCTCCTCCAAGCTGCACACTTCACCCTCTGACAGCACACCAGCCAGCTCCTCACCACCGGACGATAGCTCACCAGGTGACCTGTCCCTGGAAGCCGAGGGGTCAGGACCCGATTGGTCCCACCTCCGCGCACCTGACCCGCCCGCCGATTTCTTAACCGCCTTGCCTCCACGCTGTCTCTGCTCACCCGCACCGCCGTCATCACTCACTGGCACACCACCTCCCGCAGCCTCCTGCACCCGATGTCCGGCCGAGGGGGGGGGATGCCTGGACGCCGCGGCCACCGATGACCCCCGCAGGAGCACCAAACCCGCCGGGGACCCCCGAGGGGCCGAGCCCGCCTGATCCGACTCCACGCACCGCGCGGGCCTATCGGCCACACCGGAACTCCCGGTGCGGCCCCCCGCTGAGCTCCGCACTTGAGGGGGATTCCTTCCGGTACCCCCCGCCTTGGGCAATGCGGCGCGCTTAGCCGGGGGGCCCGAAGGGGCCCTAGGGGGACTCCCAATCTGCCGCTGAGCTCTCGTGGAGGGGCCCGGTGAGTAGCGATCTGGGGGTCTAGACCTCCGAGCTCGCCCAGCCTCTCTCCCCGCGGTACCTTGTGACCCGGCCGGACTTGAAAGCATCGGCCCCAGGGTCTCCTGGAGCCAATCCTCGCCCCGTGTCGCAGCCTCTGCCCGAAGCTGGGCCAGAAGTTTGTCTACAGCAGACATGCTGCTGCTAGCTGACATGCTGCTGGAAACTTTCCCCTGCGCTATGTTAACTCAGAGGGGCGGGGTCTTCCTTTTATCTAGCCTTCACCCCTCCCCTCTATATTTCCATTAGCCAATAGTTAATCTTCTCTTATTAGATACTCTGTTCACTCAGTCATGCCCAGCCCTCCGCCTATGGCATTCTGTCTTTTTGCTCCGGGCTTTTCTCATTCAAGGAATCAGGTCAGCTTTTTTCATTCAACCCGCTGGTTGAATGAAAATGACTGACTAATGTAAGGAGCCTAAAGCCCAGACTTTCTTAAGACACTCACACAAACAGCACCAGAACACTAATGCCTCGTACACACGACCGGTTTTTCCGACGGGAAAACTGCTATGAGAGCTTTTGGCCGGGAATCCCGGCCGTGTGTATGCTCCATCGCAGTTTTTCCGACGGAAAACTGCCAGACAAAAAAAGAGAGCAGGATCTCTTTTTTCCCGTCAGGAAAAAATCCTGTCTGGAAAACCGTTCGTCTGTATGCTTTTCTGAGGGGAAATAAACCGCGCATGCTCGCAAACAATTCGACGTATGCTCAGAAGCATAAAACATCTTTTTGTCGGCTCGTCGTAGTCTTTTACGTCACCGCGTTCTTGACAGTCAAAAGTTTACCGGACTTTTGTCTGAGCGTGTGTATGCAAGGCAGGCTTGAGAGGAATTCTATCGGGAAATCCGTAGTTTTTTTTATCCAACGGAAAAACCGGCTGTGTGTACTAGGCATAAGGATTGGTTCACACTTATGTATGTTTTACTGTTTATTCCTGCAATGCATAACAATTGTTATAAAACTAGTGCTCTCAAATGAATAATACCATTTGTCTCTGTTTTCTGGAAAAATTTCCCCATTGAAAAGGGTCTGATCCTGGGAAACAGGCGTTCAAAGATTCATTCCCAGGAACTCGCCACCTTATAGTAATCATTGCATTGCCCTACTAAGTCCTGACCTCCGATCATTACTTACTCTTGACCCCTGAACTCTGTGTTACTTAATCATGACCTCTGCACTATAAGCATTTGTACACAGGGATATGTATTTATATTTATATTTTAAACTTAACCTTGCTGGATGGTAGCCAGCTCAGACTAGTCTATTTGTTTTTAATCTATTATGCCGTGTACACACGACAGTTTTTAATGTCATTGAAAAAAACGTAGTTTTTCTCGATGTGATTCTTCTCAAGCCTGCCTTGCCTACACACTATCGTGAAAAAAAATGCTCAAGCAAAGCGCGGTGACGTACAACACGTACGACGGCACTATAAAGGGGAAGTTCCGTTCGGATTGCGCCACCCTTCATGTTAGTAAAGTTTGTTGAGAGACGATTCGCGCTTTCAGCCTCGTGCTTTTCAGTCGGTTACAGCGTGACGAATGTGCTATCTCCATTACGAACGCTAGTTTTACCAGAACGAGCGCTCCCGTCTCATCACTTGATTCTGAGCATGCGCATTTCAATAAATCTGCAAAAATGTCAACAATTCTGTGTGTTTCTGTCAATATGGGGTGCTGTGTGTACATTAATGAGGAAAAAAAATGAACTTAAATGATTTTAGCAAATGGCTGCAATATACAAAGAGTGAAAAATTTAAGGGGGTCTGAATACATTCCGTACCCACTGTAGATCACCCAGAGGGAAGTGGGTTTTTTTCTCAACAAAAGTGGAGTTACTCTTAAAAGAGGAACTGCAGTCAGCTCACATAATTTGTAAGAAAAACATCTTTGCTATTCTGAAGCTTCCCTCCATCCACTTTGCACATTATTTTATAAATACTAGTGATTCTGTACTTGCCAAATATGCTGCAGAAATCTCCCTCCACTGAGTCTGCATCCATTTTAACTGTGGACAGCTGGATTTACACAGACACACAGAGGCACACCTCCAGCTCTGCAGCTCTCATTGGCCCTCTTATGATTCATCCCCCCCTCCCTTCCTGGCAAAATGTCAGGAAGGGCATGCCAGCGCCAAAGATGGCAGCCAAAGAAGACGGCCTGTTGTTCCAGTTCCTGTCAGAATACCACTATTGCGCATGCGCGCGCCAGTTTGCGCATCAGCGCGTGCACGTGTGCATGCGCGTGTGCACGCGCGCGCATACCATAATGCTCTTTGGCGCCCGGCGGGCTATTTAAACTGGGTCAGTACCCAGATTCAATGCTGTCTGCTCTACAGCGTTCCAGTTGCCTTGTATCTGTTACCTGTTCCTGTACTTGACCTGGATTGCTACTGACGTTCCAGCTTTCTGCCTGCATCTGACCCGGGTTGTTTTGACTGCGCATCTGCCTGCTCCCTTTGCTACCTCGCTGCCTGCCTATTACCGATCCGGCCTGTATCCTGGCTACGCTTCTGCCTTTTGCAACTGTGCCTGACGTGCCCACCAGTGTATGACCCGGCTTGTCTTCACCTGCCTTATCTTCTGCCCTTGGAGTCCTGCTAACCTTCCATCCCATCTGCAGTTGCCGTGGCTCCACTACAGCGATCCATCAGGCACTCGTGCGACTCTGCACTCCTGCGCCCCCTGTCTACTCTACCAGGGGGCCCCGAGTCAGAGGTGTAAGAGAGGCCGTCCTCTGCATATCAGGCTCTACCGTCAGGTACGTGAGACAAACTCTAACGAGAGTGAGAGAGAGAGCTGAGCATGATGTCATAAGCCTATTTTTTTCACCAGACAAGAAACAGGAAGTGGGCTGTATAAGGTATTTACCATATTTTCCAGCGTATAAGATGACCGTTTGTACTTAAAAAAAATCCTCCAAAAGTCGGGGGTCGTCTTATACGCCGGTACCTGTATGAGTTAAACTGCGGGCGTCCATTATTCAAAAGCCGTGCCTCCTCCTCGTCCAGTTCCGTGATAGGTGGAACACTCAGTTTCCCAGCAGAGCCTCTGTTCAGTGTTCCGCCTATCACAGAGGCCCTCTCATCCTCGGCCTCGGACGAGAGGACCTTCGTGATAGACGGAACGCCGAACACAGGCTCTGCTGGGAAAACTGATAAGGTATGGAGATCTGGAGATCGGCACAGTGAGGTAGGCAATGAGCACAGTGAGGTATGCAATGGCACAGTGAGGTAGGCAATGAGCACAGTGAGGTATGCAATGAGCACAGTGAGGTATGCAGTGGGCACAGTGAGGTATGCAATGGGCACAGAGAGGGATGCAATGGGCACAGTGAGGTATGCAATGGGCACAGTAAGGTGTGTCGGAAGGGGGTCGTCTTATACGGTGAGTATATCCCAAACCCAACCTTTTAGCTGGAAAATTAGGGGGTCGTCTTATAGGCCCAGTCATCTTATACGCCGGAAAATACGGTACTGGCAGAAAAAAAAAATGTTTTACTATCCAATGTTAAAAAAAAGGGCAGAAGATTTAATAGATGGAAAGATGAAAAAATTACTGAAGGTCCGTTTAAAAACTTCATGGGCTGGCAGTTTCCCAGTGGCCCCTAGGGGCCAATATGTTGTGTCTCCCAAAAGATGTGATGGTCAGTGAAACAGGTAATATGGCCACCCAGGTGTACTTCAGGTAATGAAAGAAGAGCTTCAATGACCCATGGATCCGGAGAGACAAATGACACAGAGAAACAGACTTGTGTGTTCATTAGATCGCTAACCTTTATTCAGTACCAGTGTGGCTTATATGCAAGTGAAAGAAGGGAGGAGCTGTGTTTTATTGCATATGTCTCCAAAAATTATACAAACTTAGTATATTCTTATCATGATTTAAACTTGTTGAATTTAGTTTAACAAGAACTAAAAGATGACTTTGCTTATACAATCAGGCTGCTCCATGAATTAGTTTAACCACAAATGAGCAGCAGGGTGTGTCTCTATGCAAACTGTTAGCTAAACTAACTATGTCAAAACACATATTGAAAAGTAAATTTCTACTTAAAAATGGAGTCAGTTAATTATACATTCTATTACAGTCAGGCGCCCACAGACATTTGTATGCATGTTGCCGTTCTATATTTAAAAAAATAATACAACTACCGTGGTTCCCCGAAAATAAGCCCTAACCTGAAAGTAAGACCTAGTGTGATTATCAGGGGGATACAATATAAGCCCTACCCCGAAAATAAGCCCTAGTAAATTTAATTCAAAATCCTGTAATCCATTTTGTAAAACTGGGGCAGTGTTTCTATTTGTTGCTGTATTTAAAATCCCATGTTTACACCCACCGCTGACCCGCCGGAGGTCCTCTTCTCTCCTCCCGGCTGATGTCTGCTGCCCCTTCCTCTTCTGTGCACAGAGCAGGCTGACGTCAGCGGGGATCTCGGCTCTTCTCTTTCCTCCCCTCCTCCCTGCTGATGTCGCCCGCCCCTCCCTCTTCAGTTCACGGAGCGGGCTGACGTCAGCGACACTCTCGGCTCGTCTCTTTCCTCCTCTCCTCAGAGATCTCAGAAAAGATGAGGGAGCTGTTATAAAGGTGTTATAAAAGGTACTTTATTTAAAACTGTGGGCACACTGCACCAAATACCCGTAAAACAGATTACATAATGTCATAATGATGAAAAAAACGTTCTCCTGACCTGTCAATGAGGGGTGGGGGCAGGGAAGGAGAAGACAGAGGACATAGGACATTTTTATAAAATATTTTATTGATTTATTTCATGCTTTAAAGGAACAGGATTTTTTTTTTTTTAAGGGTTACAACCACTTTAAGACTGTCAGCCAGACAGACTTGAGAGTTATTGCACACTTTATGTGTATATGGTATTAATACAGTAAATAAATAAGCCCTACCCCGAAAATAAGCCCTAGTGTGTTTTTTGTAGCCAAAATTAATAAAAGACTCGGTCTTATTTTCGGGGAAACACGGTACTAAAAAATATACAGCATGCAATGAATTAAAAAAAACTAATGTAGCGCCCTCCTAACTCCCCTCTGTTTCTTCAGCTTGTCTGTCTCTTGTCTAGGGGTACCTTTCAGAGGAGAAGGGAGCGGGGACACCACGCCTGGCTTTCACCACAGGTGTCAGTGTGATACAAGCAAAGTTCTTTTACCTTCGGGTCAGTGTTGTGCACCTGGAGCCTCCACCAAGAGTTACCTTGAACAATGTCTGTCAGGAAATGAGCCCCACACCATTAAAGTTCAACACTCCTTTATTCTTCTTGAATGAACACAATCAGTTGAACTCCCTTGGTAGAAACAGAACAGAAAAGGAGGTGTGGATGCGAGCAGGCCCAGACACAATGTGTTCTCCACTTTCCTCCCTGAAAGTGGGCTGCGGTCTCCGAGCGAGGGGGAATTTCCTTCCAGGCGGTCTCCGATGAGAGGCTCACCCGTCACCGGCAATATGCTGCACCAGGTCTTCGAGTGAGGAGCTCCCCGCGGTCCATTACGCCTTCCGGATTCGGGTACCCACTCCCGGGGTTCCCTAGGATCTCCTTCCCTCGCAAAACTCAGTGTTGGGCACTGAGCTCCAGACCTCCATCTGAGTACCTCACCCCAGGCTAAAGGTGCCTGGGATGGAACACGACCTCCGGCTGTCCTCTAGGCCTAGGCCCGCCGAGAGAACCGACATGAACCACCGTCCACAGGCTGAAGGTGCCTTGGACTCCCCTGTGACAAAGATGGCCGGCCCCTTTATACCCTGTCCCAGCAAGCACGGCGGGTTCGCCGCCCCACCATACCGCTGCCGAGGGAGGACAAAAAGGAGGCACGACACACAGCAATGATTCAACCCCAGCCCAGGGCGACAGCGCCACCTGGTGGGCTGCAGGGAATTACACATTACCAATGTCTCTGTCAAGTTCAAATTTACACCCAGGAAAGTACATACCCGCTACACTCTCCCCCTGGTGGTTTGACACTGGTCCCCAGTGTCTGGAGTAAATCATGCCCTCAACGGCTGACATAATCCAATCCAGAGACCAACTAACAATTGCACAAAAATAAAACTTAGAAAAACTACCCAACTAAAACACTGTGTCTGAGCCCTGTAATAAAAAGGGAATAAAGACAGAAGAGAAAACAACAGCATTAAATCATAACTTTGAATCACATATTCACATTTTACTTCCCCCCCCCCATCCTGACTAAGACCCACCCCATCCTCAGTGGTCTTGATGGGATGTTCTCCTGCAGAGGGAAAAGAAAGAAATCAACACACATAACCCTGACACCTGTATTCGTGTGAGAGAAAATAAACTTCTCCGGGAAGAAATCCCTTTTCTCCAAAGAGTGAGTGCGTGAAAAGTGTTTAACGTTGCGCAACACTGCCACCTGGTGACAGCACCGCGGTTACTGCACTCGTGGAACTTTCCTCTCTTCTTTGGCCCTATCTACCCAGAGTCCATGATCTCTTACAGAAAGTGAATAACAACAGGAACAGTCCTTCATTTCTTTGGGCACAAAAGCAACGGGCCCCAGAAAGTTCAGCAGCATGATAAGAACGGAGTCTCTTCTCTCCTACAGGTAAAAACGGGGATGCGGCAGAACAAGTGGCTTCAAGTGTTGATCCATGGTCTCCAGATGATACTCCACATCTTCTCCTTCCTTGCGCCGGATCAACACCTTGTCTGCATGGATGTGCCGTCCCAACATCCATTCTGCCTTGCAGTCTTTAAAACGTTGAGAAGCCTTTGAAGAGCATGCCAGGTACCTGCGGGCGTGGGGAACCTGAAGGTGGGTCCACACAAAGTCATTGTACCAGCGCTCCCGGCACACTTCCACCTCATAGAGCAGTTCCTTCGACAAGTATGGATACTCCCATCCGTACTCCGCAGCAACCTTCTGGCCAAATAGGCGTTGTAGTCTCGCCAAAAGAGGCATGGTAGCTTTGTCCCCTTTGTCAGGCAAAACTATTGAGTCCGGGTGGCGAGGGACCTTGATCACATCTGATCTGGGCATTGGTGCCTGTAGTAACAGTCTCTTTTCCCCGGTCTTCGGTACAGATGGCACCGGGGATGTAGAGGCAGGCTGGGGGTGGGACCTCTCTTCAGGCGCTGGTGCCTCCACCCGGGGTGTACTTTCCCCTGTAGACATGGGTGGATCCCTGGTCCTCCGGAATGAAGCAAGAGGTACTTTGTCCTAGCCCTTTTCTGCAAACAGTTCATCTATTGCAACGTCGTCTCCCATGTCCGAGAGCGACTCTAGGTCAGAGGTGTCACACTCCTCCGCAGGCAGGTATCCTGTAGTGGAGACCGAGCTTTCACCTCTTCCCACACACCAAATCTCTCCGCCAGGCTTACCTCGGCCTTTACTTGAAACGGGACGTCCGGAACTCTTGTCGACGGATCCATCCGGGCCGGGCGTAAGCGGGCGAGACGGTCCACCACAACCGCTGGTCGGGGCTACCATGCCGGTCTTTCTCTTCGGTGGTGGACGCTGCGAGATCGTGGTGACCGAATCAGCATCCTCGGATTTCTCCCGTTGAGTTTTTACGACCTCCTCCGTGGTCGCTGCAGTGTGCTCAGAGATGGCTGTCACAGCAGTGATTCCTCCTCCTTGAGTGGTGTTGCCCGTAACACAGCCAGGGTAGATGGTTCTCGGCTTCTCAACCGCCGGATCCACTTCGAACAGGAACTTCCCACAGGCCTCGCATCGCCCGAATGGCTTCAGTTGGCACACCAGTCCCAAACAGCCGGGACAAATCACATCCAGGGCCTCAACGTCCATGCACAAATAAAGGGCGAATCAACCCCTTGGCTTTAGCCGGATCCCCATATCTGTTACCGGAGCAGCAGCAGTCAATGTCGTGGTGGAAGGGTGAACTGGAATCCACGATGTATGTCCGAACATGGCGACCTGTTGCTGATCCATCGCACACACTGCAAAGTTTTTGCGCCAACGTCCCACGTGTAGTCCTTCACACGTATTGGACTCCTCCCCTTTGCTCCAGTTCGCGGGCTTTACTTCTTTTCTGTTTCTGAGTCACGCCCACGAACTAAGCGATGGGGGTGTGCCTGGTGGCGCAGTGCAATAGAAGCCCCCACGTGTACTACTTTACGCGGCTGAACTTCCCCCTTTTTCCACTCTTCTGCGCGGGCCTTTCCCTTTATTGGGTCATGTCCACGACTTCAAGCAGGGATGCACTTCGGCCAATGAAGGCCTGCCTACTCGCGTAACTCTTCCAGCAGACACGTTCAATACTGTGGTGCACAAACTCTATACCGGACCCGAGCCCCCACGTGTAGCGCCCTCCTCACTCCCCTCTGTTTCTTCAGCTCATCTGTCTCTTGTCTAGGGGTACCTTTCAGAGGGGAAGGGAGCGGGGACACCACGCCTGGCTTTCACCACAGGTGTCAGTGTGATACAAGCAAAGTTCTTTTACCTTCGGGTCAGTGTTGTGCACCTGGAGCCTCCACCAAGAGTTACCTTGAACAATGTCTGTCAGGAAATGAGCCCCACACCATTAAAGTTCAACACTCCTTTATTCTTCTTGAATGAACACAATCAGTTGAACTCCCTTGGTAGAAACAGAACAGAAAAGGAGGTGTGGATGCGAGCAGGCCCAGACACAATGTATTCTCCACTTTCCTCCCTGAAAGTGGGCTGCGGTCTCCGAGCGAGGGGGAATTTCCTTCCAGGCGGTCTCCGATGAGAGGCTCATCCGTCACTGGCAATATGCTGCACCAGGTCTTCGAGTGAGGAGCTCCCCCCAGTCCATTACGCCTTCCGGATTCGGTTCCCTAGGATCTCCTTCCCTCGCGGAACTTAGTGTTGGGCACTGAGCTCCAGACCTCCATCTGAGTACCTCACCCCAGGCTAAAGGTGCCTGGGATGGAACACGACCTCCGGCTGTCCTCTAGGCCTAGGCCCGCCTAGAGAACCGACACGAACCACCGTCCACAGGCTGAAGGTGCCTTGGACTCCCCCGTGACAAAGATGGCCGGCCCCTTTATAACCTCTCCCAGCAAGCACGGCGGGTTTCCCGCCCCACCATATAGCTGCCGAGGGAGGACAAAAAGGAGGCACGACACACAGCAATGATTCAACCCCAGCCCAGGGCGACAGCGCCACCTGGTGGGCTGCAGGGAATTACACATCACCAATGTCTCTGTCAAGTTCAAATTTACACCCGGGAAAGTACATACCCACTACACTAATGAACTATACTTTTGGGGGCTGAGGCTATTTAGTAGGATTGTGTCAGGCAGGCTCCCACCATTCAAGAGACAGGGAACGTATCCAGGAAATGTTTTGATCTGTGCAAAGTGTTCTGAAAGTTCTGTACATTTCAGATTTTTCATATTTATATAGTTTCTTTTTTAATGGATGTCCTGAACATGAACTGTTCCTTTAATCCCAGCTAAAGCCCAGTTCTGGCAGAAATCAAAGTCTTAGCATCAAGAATTTTATGTGAACATCTGCATAAGATTGTAAATCAAAGTTGATATCAGTCAGACTTCAGAGCCCTAATCCATCTCTGCCTCTTA
The DNA here is from genome assembly GCA_029206835.1 of Rana muscosa. Taxonomy (NCBI): domain Eukaryota; kingdom Metazoa; phylum Chordata; class Amphibia; order Anura; family Ranidae; genus Rana; species Rana muscosa. The sequence continues at coordinate 1,192,828,121 of CM055116.1, read as the reverse complement.
TCCCTTATATTACAAAATAAAAGCATCACTTAAAAAGTAGAAAAGGATATAAATAAATGGAGGTTTCATTAAGGAAATCCACTGGCATGCTTAGAAGGCTGAAATTTTATGAACTGAAGTAATATTGAATGTATGAAAAAAATCTAGTAAACTTGAATTGTATGTAAAATGGGCATATACCATTGCTATTGTAGTTTTAAAAAGCTGCACTCCTTCCTATAAAAACATATTTATCTTTTGTGGGTTCCTTGGCCCTAAAGTGCCATCCAAAAGTATGCCATACCTTCTTAACCCATCATGGATCCCAAGATGTATTGGATACTTCTCCTGGTCTGCTGACATTAGTATGATATATAAATAGAACAGCTGGCCCTGAGTAGTTCTAGATGTACCAAGACACAGGAATCTAATTACAAATTGTTAATGCAATGGTACTATACACCAGCAGCTCTAAATAATTTTTTTCCAGAAGAATCAGATAGATGTTGGAGGAACTGTGGTGAACGGGGGACCATCTTTCATATCTTCTGGCAGTGTCCAGTGATTAGACGATTCTGGCTGGAGGTGCAGAGAATAACGCAAATGTTCACGGAATAACAAGTTCCGGATAACCCAGCCTTCTTTTTGTTACAGAGCTCTCAAATCCCAATAAAAAGGTATAAGAACTCAATAATATGCCACATGGTGAATGCAGCCAAAAGCTGCATATCTCTATGTTGGAAAGAAACTCGAACACCCCCTATTTCTATGTGGCTGGAAAAAATAAGACGAGTGTGGATAATGGAAAATCTATAGCCCAGCACAGTAGAAAGAACGGAACAAATTAATGAGATATGGGCACCATGGGAAGAATTTGTAAAGTCGGAAGAGGGTAAAAAATTATTGGGAGAAGACAGAGACTGGGGCTCTGAAGCCCCCTAGGGGAGAGGTCAATCATGTCCGTCGGTCGGAGAGAGAGTGGGAGGGAACTGGAGAGAGAGAATGTAATTTTTTTTTTTTGTGTGTTATTGTTTCCGGGGTGTAAGGGGTTAGAGTAAAAGAATGGGAGGGAGGGAAGAGTAAGTAGAGAAATAGACAATTAATATTTTGTTTCATATGCGGATCAGGAAAATATTACTGATGTATAATATGTAATATGTTTTATGAGATGGGCAATATTATGTTATTGTTATTGTCTATGGGGTATGGGAAAAAAGGAAAGAGAAAAGTTACAGAAATAGAGAACTAAAAAAAAAAAAAAGACATTGCTATGATATCAACACTACAAATTATCGTTCTGGGTCCGGTATTGTTTAAAAAATAAAATAAAATCAGTAGTATAATATATATCTATCTATCTATCTATCTATCTATCTATATATATATATATATATATATAGAGAGAGATATATAGATATATACAGTATATATATATTATACTGTATTTTTTTATAGATATATATATAAAAATATATAGATATATACACTGTATATCTATATATATTATACTGTGTAGTGTGTCACTTTATGGTGTGGGGTGTCACTTTATGGTGTTCATAAGAGACTATATTGCATTAAGTGAGTCCCGTTCTCCTCTGGTTCCTATTGGGTAATATGCTGGCTATTGCTTGACAATAAGAAGGGAGGTGCATGGTGGGATTTGTGGTACCGGGAGAGTTGGACTCCAATGGCAAGGGTACTACACAGACTACCATACCCACAGTGCAACGGTACATCCATCATGCATTGCCCGGCGCAAGGTCTGCTGGGGATGAACTATTTAAGGGAAGGAGGAGCAATGCGCGGTCTCTTTGGACATCGCCCGCCCAGCAACTTGGATCCTGTTGGGGCCTATCGCGTTGGTTTAGGCTGGAGAGTCCGGGCCTACCGAGTGAAAGCAAGCCTGCTGGTCAGAGAGGGAGAGAAGCCTCATCCAGAGAGCCTGCTGACATCTCTGAGTTCCTGAGGGTTGAGCCATCTTCACCTTCCCCTTTGGTTGTCCGGAAGATCGGAGACTGTGGGTGACCGGGAGATTGCGTGCTGAAGCCCAGCAGCGGGATCGGTTGACAGATTGGTCTGGTCGGGTGAGAGAGCACTTGCTCAGGAATTCTTAACTGTGCTAGGACTGAGATTCTTTACCTAGGCCCCACCGCCATCACAGCAGTGTGCCGCGCACCCAGTGATAGTGTGCTGCGCAGTTGAAGTTGGGCGTCTCATTGCCTGTGACTTTAGGCCCAAAACTACAGTAGGATTACAACTAACTGTGTTATTCCTTGGATTACAAATGTAAAAGTGCACCAACGTTGCTAGCGAAGATCCCTTCTATAGGAGTGACTATAACTCACGGGGACATTGTTCGGGCGCCATATTGCCCACGAGGGGGAAGCTCGCGAGCGCAGTTCTATTAGAGACAATTAGTGTGTATAAGATTGGTATATCAAGACAGTGGTTATACTGTGCATAACTTTGACTTTGCAGGGCCCTGCATGTTTAAATGCCTGTCTGTTAACCTAACCTTTTCATTACCTAGTAAAGATATTTTATGGTTAAGCAATCACGGTGTGTGGACTGTTAACTGTTCCAGAGAGACGGCCAGCACAGGTACTCTAGTCTTAAACAGTGAATGTATACTGCATTGTGGTTTTCATTACTCGTGTGCTGCAGAATCTCCTTTGTTTAATCGCTGTGCCAGCGGAGGGTCAGAGCCAGTTTATCGGGGGTTGACAGCAGTAAGGTACAGGCCCAAATCAATACCAGCAGCTCTCTTAACTGGGGATAGTGCTACACGTGGGGACTCGGGTCCTGGATTCTGCGGCTGCCCCTGGAAGCTGGACTTTACTTTTTCCCTTGTGTGTGTTTTGTGGAAGTCGGCCATTTTAAGAGAATTCGAGCTGCGCCATTTGTGAGAGAGAGATAGAAGTACGGGCCTAGTTAATTTCTAGCTGCGTAGTTCGTGGGCATTGCTCTCGAGCCTGGAAAAGCCCACGAGCTGCGTGCAGCAGAAGAGAGAAAAGGGGAGGAGCCCTGCTAGGTGTGTGCTCCACGTGATGTGTTGGCACCAAAGGACAGTACAGATTGGATCAGTGACGAAGCAACATGGATCTCTGTTTCACCAGGACCTCGTGGGGGAAGTGCCAGGAACTGGCCGTACAGCTTCGCCCTTTTGGGAGATGTGCCCTTTGCGGAGAATTCCTTTTTGAGGTAGACCAGCCTACTGTAAAGCCAAAGGTCTACCGGGTTAACCGCCTCTCCGGCGCTGTTACTCCAGAGGAGGAAATTTGTGCTTCCACAGCCGTGCCCATACGCACCCCGGCGGAAACAGCGGATGCTAAGGAAAAAGTTCCGGCTGCTACGGAGCTTGAGACGGAGAACCCAGCGGATGCTGCCTCTGTTGCAACGGAGTCCTCCCTTCCCTCTGCTAAGCGGAAGGTGGGATATGTGAAGGCTTCCCGTGGCTGCGTTCAAGGCCCACCCCAGCACCTACCTGAACCGGATCATCAAGCCAGAGGGATCTCTGGCCGATCCAAGTCAGGGGAAGGTAAGAAGGCTGGGAAAACTGAGACATTGACTTTGTTGGGAGAGGGTAGAAAGTCCACACCCCACGCTACCGGGGATGTGCGGACCGCCAGCCCGCAAGGACCTTCCATTTTTCGGGACAATGTATCGGTGTCTACTACCAGTTATTTGCTGGCAAAGGCATATGACACCTCTGACTTTGGCTCATCGTCTGATGTGGGGGATGACAACGAACTTGATGAGATTTTCATCCACAAGGGTTGGGACAAAATCCCGGTGACCTCATCCCGTAGTTTAAAGGGGGTTTCGCCAATGGACTCTGGGGAAACTACACCCCGGGTGGAAGTGACTGTCCCAAGGGAAGAAGCCAATCCTATGCCCGCTTTGTCTGCCCCGGCATCTTCTGTGCCTACTACTACGGCTGCTGTTTGCTCTCCTTTGCGGCCCCCTATGTTACAGTTGGAGCCCGCACTAATAAAGAGATCTCCAGACGCAATTGTCCTCCCTGGAAATGGAGATCGTGCGAACATGCCGCCTCTGGCCCGATTACAGCGGCTTTTGCACCAGAAGGTGGCAGCGGAATATGGTTGGGAGTACCCATATGTGCCCAAGGACCCTTTGTTCGAAATAGAAGCCTCCCGAGAACGATGGGATGCAGACTTTGTGTGGGACCGCTTGGAGGTAAAGAAAGGTCACCGCTACTTCAAGTGTTCAGCCGTGATGACTGAGCAATACAAGGGCTGCCGGAAAGACTGGACTCTTGGTCGGCACATTCATGTAGACCGGGTGGTGATTTGTAGCAGGGATTGAGATGATGTGGTATATTCTATAGAGACTCTGGACAAAGACTGGAAAACTCTTGTTCTCCCTGATCCCCAGTACTACCTCTGAAGTGGGAGGTTTTTTTTTTTTTTTTTATTATTCTACTTTAGGGACATTGCCTGAATTACTGCCTTGACCTTCCGCCCAGAGGGAAATTTACTCTTTGGAAACTTTGGGGAACTGTTTGTGTTTTCTTCCCCTCTACTGTTCTGCAAAAAGAACTGAACATTGGGTAGATTTAGTTAGGGCAAAGCAGGAAGCCGACGTGAACAAGGAGGAGGGTTCCTGTGTTAAAATTGTGCCTATACGCACCTAGGTCATGTAGTGATGTGTGCTGCCACTAGGTGGTGGTGGTCTGCAGAAATTTGTGTTGCGGAAGCAAGTCATTCTTTCTAGGAGGAATGGTTAGTTTCTGACTTCCAGAAAGTTAGGAGATGTTATTTGTGTGCTGTTTTTTTCTTTCCCTCTGCAGGTGATCGCCTATCAAGTACATCGGAGAGTGGGTGGAAAGATAGGATAGGAAAAAAGGGATTGTTATGTAAAATGATTGCAATGTATATTACTTACTGGTTCTTTCTTTCTTTTGTTCTTAAAAAAAAAAAGAAAAAACCTTTTGATACAGGCACCGAACCAATCCTATTGTACATAGCTGGAAAAGACCAGAACCCACTGAGGATTGAGGGGGGTCTTCTGACCTTCTCCAGACACTGGGGACAGTGTCTATTAAGGAGGGGGTGTGTGTAGCGGGTACTCCAAATTTAGGGGGTCTCTATGCCCAAATTTAGGGGGATGACCCGAGCACTTGTATGGCTCGGGCCTTCTAATTGTGCTGGACTCTGCTTTGTTGCTGTGTGTCTATGTAGAGTTCCCTATGGCCTGCAGGTGGCGCTGCCATGTTGGGTCAGGGTTGAACCATAGGTTGCATTGGCGCGATCGGATGTCCTCTCTCGGCTACCATGCAGTGGGCTGGTTCTGCCTGCTGTGCATGCCGGGAGAGGATATAAAAGAGGCAGACACCATTATTTGAGGAGAGACCCGGGGACAAGTAACCGGAGGAGTGTGCCCCCTAAGGAGGGGGGTGCGTACACCGACTGAAGAGTCTCGGGCACCTTCGGCCTGAGACTGCAATGTTCCAGGTAGGCCCAGTACCTTCAACTGGGTCTACAGGCAGAACTTTGGAGTCCTAGGATGCCCGAGTGAGGGTATCCACTCCGACCAAGAGGAAGCCAGGGGAGGATCGGTCCCATAACAGGAGATGAGTGATAGTTAGATTGCTGTCTCGGGAAAGGCCTGGTGACCTGTCAGAGGGAAGGATCCTATGCTCCGCAGAACTGACCCTGCGGAGTGCTGCTGCTCTTCGAGGACATACTGAACTTGTCCTTGGAGGATTTAAATTGATTGTTTGAGCTCCACATCGGCTGCTAGGACCATTGAGGGACTATCCGGGTGAGCTGTACCCACTCGGAACCGAGTGGTGATAAATCTGGGAGTTCTGTGCCTGAATCTGCTCTTAGTTCAACTATTATCTCTCTCATCTACTCTCTCTTACCTATCAAGCAAAGATACAAAAATAAACTCAACGTTGGAGTTTAGGTGGTTTGGACATTGACTTTATTAAAGAGGGAAAAGTACAGACTCGTCTCTACATTCTGGAGACGGGAACCAGTGGAAGGAGGTAACTCGCTGCAGGACCCAAATACATATACACCGCCTGACCTCTAAACTAGAGGACACGGGCTTGTGGCATGGGTGCCTCTTCTTCCCCTTGAGGAGAGGGTAGTGCTACAACTGTAACTCTGGTACAAATAGAAAACTAGAGAATGGCTTACTGCCACTATACCAGTCCCACACTGGGGTTTGAGGTTTCCCATCTGCTTTTATCATATAGGATTTATATAGCGCCAACAGTTTTCGCAGTCAATTGATACAAAAGGTAATATCTGTGGGGGTTGATTGGATGGAGAAAGTAAAACAGTGTATTAGTTAACAGCAGGATAGGCTTCTTTAAAGAGAAGGGTTTTCAGGGATCGTCTAAAGATGGATAGATTAGGGGACAGTGGCACAGATTGGGGTAGGGAGTTCCAAATGATGGGAGAAGCTCTGGAGAAATCCTGGAGGCGAGCATGGGAGGAAGTGACGAGGGAGCTAGAGAGCAGGAGGTCTTGGGAGGACCGAAGAGAGTGGCTTAGTTGACATTTTGAGACTAGGTTAGTAGCGTAGTATTAAAAAAATACTAATGCGCTACCAAAAAAGTGCTGATGTGGAGTAAAGTGCTAATTAATAAAGTGCTAAGTGACAATGTAAAAAGCAGCCAAAACTTCTGTGGTGTTGCCAGCACCAATAGATATGAGTAATATAGTGAAGTGGCGCTGATTACTAAACACAATAAACAATAAAGTGCTAATGAGCAGAAATAAAACTATTCCTCAAGTGAATAATCATATACAAATGTCAAACAATCTATAATCCAATAAAGTGCAATACAATATAAAGGTGTTAATTCAATAATGGTTCAATAAATAAAGTCCATTTGTAAAGTGCATCCAAGGTAATCTGATTTTTAACAGAGAAACTCCGTTCTTTTTTCAAAATGGTGTAGTCTTAGTAGTAGTGTAGCTGGGAGCCGAGTTGTGGATGGCTTTTTAAATTATTGTTAGTACTTTGAATTTTATTTGTTGGGTGAGTAAAAGCCAGTGGAGGGATTGGCAGAGAGGGGTGGAGTTAACTGAACGGTTGGTAAGCTGGATGAGTCTTGTAGCGGGGATAGTGTATGTAAAGGTAACAGTGGTGGTGCGTCCATAGAGGGCGCCGGAGCGCCGCCCCCTCTCGCTCCCGCACCGCCACTGAAAGACAATACATAGATTCATGCATTGCATGAATCTGTGTATTGTCACCGCTGCCGTGCTGCCCACTATTCATATGGCCGGCCTCCTGGTGAGCGCCGGCCATATGAATTAGAGCGGCGGCCGGCGGTGGGTGTGACTTGGAAGTGTCTATCAGAGCCAGCGGCTCTGATAGGCTTTCCGAATACAGCTCTCACGCTGTATTCAGCTTCCAAAAACTCCTACCAGGTACGCACAGGGGTGCGTTCCTGGGAGAAGACTGTGGAGGTTTCAGCCAATCAGGTTCACCGGATCTGGTTACCGGTGACCTGATTGGCTGAAGCGACATCGAGGGCGGGAGAACATATCGAGGACGGCGCGGACCGAGGAAGGTAAGTGCAGGGCTGGGGGGGGGGAACAGGCTGTATATGGGGGACAGGCTGGCTGCATTTGGGGGGGTACTGACTGTATATGGGGGACAAACTGGCTGCATTTGGGGGGAACTGGCTGTATTATGGGGGACAAACTGGCTGAATATGGGGGCACACTGGCTGTATTATGGGGGACAAACTGGCTGTATTTGGGGGGAACTGACTGTATATGGGGGACAAACTGGCTGAATATGGGGGCACACTGGCTGTATTATGGGGACAAACTGGCTGCATTTGGGGGGAACTTGCTGTATATGGGGTACAAACTGGCTTCATTTGGTGGGAACTGGCTTTATATGGGGACAAACTGGCTGAATATGGGGGGAACTGGCTGTATATGGGGGACAAACTGGCTGCATTTGGGGGGAACTGGCTGCATTTGGGGGGAACTGGCTGTATATGGGGGCACACTGGCTGCATTTGGGGGGAACTGGCTGTATATGGGGGCACGCTGGCTGCATTTGGGGGGAACTGGCTGTATATGGGGGACAAACTGGCTGAATATGGGGGGAACTGGCTGTATATGGGGGACAAACTGGCTGTATATGGGGGGAACTGGCTGTATATGGGGGACAAACTGGCTGTATATGGGGGCACACTGGCTGTATATGGGGGCACACTGGCTATATATGGGGGCACACTGGTTGTATATGGGGACAAACTGGTTGTATATGGGGACACACTGGCTGTATATGGGAGCACACTGGCTGTATATGGGGGCACACTGGCTGTATATGGGGGCACACTGGCTGTATATGGGGGGCACACTGGCTATATATGGGGACAAACTGGCTATATATGGGGACAAACTGGTTGTATATGGGGACACACTGGCTGTATATGGGGGCACACTGGCTATATATGGGGACAAACTGGCTATATATGGGGAAAACTGGTTGTATATGGGAGCACACTGGCTGTATATGGGGGCACTCTGGCTGTATATGGGAGCACTCTGGCTGTATATGGGGGCACACTGGCTGTATATGGGGGAACACTGGCTGTATATGGCGGGCACACTGGCTGTATATATGGGGGCACACTGGTTATATATATATGGGGACAAACTGGCTGTATATGGAAACAAACTGGCTGTATTTGAGGGGGCAAACTGGTGGCGTTTGGGCACAGTGGCTGCGTTTTAATGGGCACAGTGGCGGCAATTGATTATTATTTTTTCAGTTTGTTTGCGCCCCCCCAAAAATTTTGAGCACCAGCCACCACTGAAAGGTAATCCAATGAGGAGGGTGTTACATAGTTACATTGTTACATAGTTAGTCAGGTTGAAAAAAGACACAAGTCCATCCAGTTCAACCATAAAAAAAATAAAAAATAAAAATAAAAAATAAAAATAAAAATATCGTACAATCCCATATACCCAATTCTATATCCACAGTTGATGCAGAGGAAGGCAAAAAAAACCAGCAGAGCATGATCCAATTTGCTACAGCAGGGCAAAAAATTCCTTCCTGATCCCCCGAGAGGCAATCGGCTATTCCCCGGATCAACTTTACCTATAAATGTCAGTACCCAGTTATATTATGTACATTTAAGAAAGAATCCAGACCCTTCTTAAAGCAATCTACTGAGCTGGCCAGAACCACCTCTGCAGGGAGTCTATTCCACATTTTCACAGCTCTTACTGTGAAGAAACCTTTCCGTATTTGGAGGTGAAATCTCTTTTCCTCTAGACGCAAAGAGTGCCCCCTTGTCCTTTGTGTTGACCGTAAAGTGAATAACTCAACACCAAGTTCACTATATGGACCCCTTATATATTTGTACATGTTGATCATATCCCCCCTTAATCTCCTCTTCTCAAGAGTGAATACATTCAGTTCCTCTAATCTTTCCTCATAGCTGAGCTCCTCCATGCCTCTTATCAGTTTGGTTGCCCTTCTCTGCACTTTCTCCAGTTCCCCGATATCCTTTTTGAGAACTGGGGCCCAAAACTGAACTGCATATTCCAGATGAGGTCTTACTAATGATTTGTACAGGGGCAAAATGATATCTCTCTCTCCGGAGTCCATACCTCTCTTAATACAAGAAAGGACTTTGCTCGCTTTGGAAACCGCAGCTTGGCATTGCATGCCATTATTGAGCTTATGATCTACCAAAACCCTCAGATCCTTCTCCACTACGGATCCCCCCAGTTGTACTCCCCCTAGTATGTATGATGCATTCATATTCTTAGCCCCCAAGTGCATAACTTTACATTTATCAACATTAAACCTCATCTGCCACATAGTCGCCCAATTAGACAGAGCATTGAGGTCGGCTTGTAAATTGGCGACATCCTGTAAGGACGTTATTCCACTGCATAGCTTGGTGTCATCTGCAAAGACAGAAATGTTACTTTTGATCTCAGACCCAATATCATTTATAAAGATATTAAAAAGTAAGGGTCCCAGCACTGAACCTTGGGGTACACCACTGATAACCTTGGACCATTCAGAGTAAGAATCATTAACCACTACTCTGAATTCTGTCTTTTAGCCAGTTTTCTATCCATTTACAAACTGATATTTCCAATCCTGTAGACTTACCTTGCACATTAGCCGTGTGTGGGGAACTGTATCGAATGCTTTTGCAAAATTCAAGAATACCACGTCCACCGCCACCCCTCTGTCCAAGGTCTTACTTACCTCTTCATAAAAAGAAATCAGGTTTGTCTGACAACTTCTGTCTTTCATGAATCCATGCTTTCTGTTGCTTAAATTGTTTTTTCCCGCAAGAACTCATCTATGTGGTCTTTTATTAATCTCTCCAGTATCTTCCCAACTATAGAAGTTAAACTAACAGGTCTATAGTTACCTGGTAAAGGCTTAATTCCCTTTTTAAATATAGGCACCACATTGGCCCTGCGCCAATCCAGTGGTACTATTCCTGTCATTAATGAGTCCCTAAAAATTAAATACAATGGCTTTGAAATTACAGAGCTCAATTCTTTTAGGATCCGTGGGTGTATGCCATCTGGTCCAGGTGCTTTATCCACCTTTATTCCATCTAAATATTTCTGGACCATATCACTTTTGAGCCATTGTGGATTTGGGGCTGTGTCACTACCACCCCCATTTTGGACATGAGCTCCCCCATGCTCCTTTGTATACACAGAACTGAAGAAAGTATTTAATAAATTAGCCTTCTCTTTGTCCCCAGTCACCCACTCTAGATTATTTTGTAAAGGGCCTACATGCTCAGACTTGACCTTTTTACTATTAATATATTCGAATAATTTTTTGGGGTTTGTCCTACTATCTTTTGCAATCTGTCGTTCATTTTGAATTTTTGCATCCTTGATTTCCTTTTTACATATCCTGTTATATTCTTTGTAACATTTAAATGACACTAGTGTTCCCTCATTTTTATATTTTTTAAAAGCTCTTTTCTTATAGTTTATAGCTTTTTTAACTTTGGCAGTGAGCCACATAGGTTTTATTTTTAGCCTTTTAAACTTATTGCCCATGGGAATATACTTTGCAGTGAGTTCACAAACAGTCTTTTTGAAGAATTCCCATTTCTGTTCTGTGCCCATTGATGCCCATATTCCCTCCCAGTCTAAAGCCTCGTACACACGACCGAGTTTCTCGTCGTAAAAAAACACGTCGTTTTTTTCGACGAGATTCTTGTTAAGCTTGTCGATTTTCTCGTCAAGCTTTCCATGCGTACACACTGACATTTCCCAATTTCCTCGTTGTTCTCCGCGGTCACGTCCAGCACGTACGACGGCACTATAAAGGGGAAGATCTTTTTTCTTGGCGCCACCCCTTGGGCTGCTTTTGCTGATCTCGTGTTACCGCGTGTGAAGTAAAAGTTTGGGAAGAGACGATTCGCGCTTTTCAGTCTTCGTACTTTTCAGATCGTTTTCTGCGGTTCAGTTTGTGCTTGTGGGTTCGTATCTTGACTTTCAGGGTGTCTAGGCAGGTCGTATCTGTTTTACAGTGCGTTCTTGCCTGTTTGTTTCTGTTTTTCAGTTCGTTATTCATAGGCCTTGCTGTTCTAAAGTGCGTTCTGTTCTGTACGTTCTGATAAGACGACCGTTTCCTAGCCATGTCGCCTGGACGTTCTCGTCGTCGAGTTCGTGCTGTGCGTGCGCTTGGTGTTGGTCTGCTTGTTTTGGACCAAGACCAGTCCATGAATGGTGTGAGGAGGAGTTCATGGACCAAGAATTGGTTGCTCCAGCGGAACCAATTCTGCCACATGCCTCTGCTGCGGGAGATCGTCGAAAATAATCCTGAGGACTACAGGAATTTTCTGCGGATGTCTGACCCCGTTTTTCAGGAACTGTTGGCTTTGGTGTCCCCCTATATTACCAGGCAGGACACCGTTATGCGGGAAGCCATCAGTGCTGAGCAGAGGCTCATCGCCACCTTACGGTACCTGGCGACAGGGAGAAGTCTTCAGGACTTGAAGTTCACGACAGGCATCTCCCCCCAGGCTCTGGGCCTCATAATCCCAGACACCTGTTCTGCCATTATACAAGTCCTGCAGGAGGACTATATTAGGGTAAGTTTTCTCCATTAACATCACATTTTATGTATTACATGTATGCTAATGTATTGTATTTCTTTCATCCTTCCCTAATTACCATGATTGTAATATGCTGAGAATGTCCCCTTTGTCCTCATGTATGCCTGAAGCTTTAGATTGCCCCTTTTTTCTCCTCCATGCATATTTCCCTTCACTAACCTTTCCAGCAGGGGTGCCTTTTGCTCCAAATGTTTGGGGGTTCAAACCCCAATTTATGAAATAAACTTCCTCCTTTTTTGCTCTGGTGCCTATTAAATGCCCCCATTTGTTCCCTCCAATGCAGCCATTTTGTCCCCTCCAATGCAGCCATTTTGTTCCCTCTAATGCAGCCATTTTGTCCCCTCCAATGCAGCCAGTTCCCCCCCAGCCCTGCACTTACCTTCTTGTGGTCAGCGCCATCCTTCTTCTGTCCTTGATGTCTTCTCCTTCCCTTGATGTTGCATCAGCCAATCATGTTACCATTAAACAGACTTGGTGAACATGATTGGCAGAGCAGCCTGTCAGTGTTTACCCAAGGAATGCCCCCCCCCCCTTGCGTCCCCTATTTAACTTTTCTGCAGCCAATTACATCCCTCAGGCTGTAATGTGCAAGACAATTTTCCTTACTGTTTCTGATATGCAATTTTAAGCCCATAAATGCCGCAGTTCTTCAAATGTCGGTCGCTTAACAGGGGGCCATCCATCTGAATAGTGGGCGGCATAGACAATACATAGGTTAATGCAAGGCATAAACCTATGTATTGTTCTGAGTGACGGGCACAGGAGAGAGGGGGCAGTGCTCCAGCGCCCACTCTGGACACACCGCCACTGCAATGCTATCCTGTGGCGAAACACATCTACCCCCCCCCTCCCCATTATAATTTATTAATGGACCATCATAGGGGGTGATGAATATGATACATGAGCCTTCCATTATACTTATTTAAAACACCTTAATAAACGTAGACTTTGCTTGATGTTGGCCTCTAATGTATTTTCTTAGAATATACTTGTAATGTTTGATTTGTGTATTCTAATATTTTTTCATCTTGTTTGACTCCACAGCTTCCTTCCACGCCACAGGAATGGCAGACTGTGGCATCGGAGTTTGCCACGCGGTGGGACTTCCCCAACTGCGGTGGTGCTATAGACGGGAAGCACGTCCGCATCGTGCCACCACCCCGTTCTGGGTCCTACTACTTCAATTACAAGGGGTTTCATAGCATTGTGCTGATGGCGGTGGTGTCAGCACGGTATGAATTCCTCTATGTTGATGTAGGGAAGAATGGCCGGATGTCCGATGGGGGATCCTTCATCCAGACGGAGTTTGCCCTCCGTCTCCAGAGTGACGACCTTGCATTGCCACCGGATGCAGGGAATATTGAAGGACTCCCCTTTGTTTTTTTGGCTGATGAAGCCTTCGGGCTCGGACCACATCTTATGAGGCCATTTCCTCAGAGGACCCTGACCCCAGAGAAGAGGGTGTTCAATTACCGGCTGGCCAGGGGCCGAAGAGTCGTTGAAAATGCCTTCGGCATAATGGCCAGCCGGTTCCGCCTTTTTAGGACTCCCATCCACTTGGCGGACTACAAAATAAACTATGTAGTGTTATGCTGCTGTGTGCTACACAATTTTCTTTGCCGCAAATCTAATTCATATATGGCCTCAGTTTTGCCTGAGGCTGGACTTTCCCCTGATAATCCCCTGCCGGGCCTGGAATCTGCCCGTGCTGGCTTGCCCCCCCCCAAAATGCCCGTGATGTTCGGGACAAATACATGAACTATTTCACGGGTAGGGGGGCAATTCCTATGCCAGGCTATGTCTAAAGATTGCTGTCTAACGATCCAAATAAAAATCTTGTTTAAACATCTAACTTTTCTTGGTTTCCTGTCTCCTAGTTTGTCTTAGTGCATTTGTAGTGCCAAGTGTATTTTCCTTTAGTAAATACCAACCATTTCACTATGTAACCTTAAAAAATGTACCAAATAAGGTTAGAGCATATTAGAAAAAGAAGCTACACGTTGTTTGTGTTCAAATCTTTTACTATGTGCAAATTCACACACCTTTTTTTTTTTTTTTACATTTTTTGTTTGCCTGGCCACAAACCGGCAATTATTTTCTTAGGAAAATACAAAAACAACAGTTGCATTCCAAAAATTACAAAATTGGATACCTCGGAGCAATCTGAGACATTCACTTACACAAACTATATGTCTCTATGTGCCCGTCCTAATATGGGGTCCTGCCACCCCTTGCCCAGCCAAAAATTGAATATGCACACAATTGGGATTATTTTCCTATAGGGATTTTAGACTCCTGATCCCTATTGTCAACATGTGCTATCTGCCATCAGGGGTGATCAATGGACGTGTTTTGGGGGTGCAACTCCTTCCTCAGTTCACCTACTTTAGATATGAGGAAGTGGTTGCACCCCCAAAAGACGTACATGGATATCCCCTGATGGCAGATAGCACATGTTGACACACTGTGTGCAGATTCAATTTTTTGCTGGTTTGATTGTCAAAAAGTTTTTTAAAAGTTGAAGAACAAACATGAAAAAAAAGGGGGTTGGGATGCCTTATTGAATTCTCCCCAAAACATCGAGAATGTCTTTAAATGTTTGATCCATCACATGAATTCTTTCTTTAATTTTGTCCAGTTCCGTGCTACATTCCATCACTTGCTGGATGAGGCGGAGGGCACTGTCAGCAGAGAAACCTGTACTATCCTTCACCCCAACATTCACATCCCCTAAAAACAAAATAAAAAGGTATTATAACTCTGCAGGCCTACCTCTCTTACCTGAAGCTGTGGTGACAGATACTGACCTGTTGTGGTGACCAGTTCCACAACGTCATCCACCTCTCCTTCCTGCACTTCTCCTTCCTCCACCTCAACTTCCTCTACATCCTTCGTTTGTGGGTCTTTGGGAGTTTGGGGTTGTTGTGAAGCTGTGGGGTTCTTGTGCTCCCTGGAGTGTCCTCCTCCCAGTCTTCTCTCCCCTATGAGAATCAAACAAAAGGTAGGCCTCGTACACACGGCCGAGATTCTCGTCGAAAAAAACATGTCGTTTTTTTCGACGAGATTCTTGGACAAGAAACTTGTCCCGGCCGAGTGTACAGACGCTCGATTCAAAGAACCCGCGGTTCTTTGAATGGAGCGTACGCGGTGACGTCATCGACTACGACGAGCATGCGCTCGTCACATTCGATGCCGTCGCTGCCATTTTGGTATACCCTACGTATGCCTAGGAAGCTACCGCGCATGCGTCGAATTCATTTCGAACATGCGTGGGCTTCCGGGAGGACAGGTAAGTGTACACACACTCACTTTTCTCGTCGAGAAACATGCCGACGAGAATCTCGATGAGAAAATAGAGAGCAGGATCTCTATTTTCTCGTCGAGATTCTTGTCGCTTTTCTTGACGAGAAACCATACACACGAACGAATTTCTCGGCAAAAAATCTCTGCCAGCAAGTTTCTTGCTGGTTTTTGCAGAGAAACTCGTTTGTGTGTACGAGGCTTACGTAGAGTTATCACACAGAAATTCTCTATGTTAAACAAAAAAACAGGCTAAATTGCTTGGAAGTGGGGTACAAGTGTGTGTTTGGGCGGAAGTTAAAGATGAATGCATTATTTCTGACCAAGAATATGCTTAGTATTCACCTTTGTCTGTCATTTTTTAGACATGTAGGCAACACAAAAATTCTCTGAAGCACCTGTGTGGGACACCCAAAAAAGGCGGGTCTGTTGGCCCACACTATAGTACTCCAAAGTACAGATGTGGAAGCAGCTGCTGAGTGTCCTCTCCTTTACACTGACAAAAGTTTGCATTTCATTCTCTTTACAAACACATCATCTAGCCTAAAACTTTGTGCCCCAAATTTGTGAAAAAATGGCAGATGTCTAATTACTTTTGTGGCTGTAAAATAATCCAAAAGTGGCCGAACGAAGTGTCTGTAACATAACGAACGATTACTGTGCCCAACCAAGTTCAAAATCTAACATTTTGGAAGGAGTCCAATAAGAAAAACCAAAAAAAACAGCAACATGTCAGTTTAGAAAAGGATTAATAGCATAAAAGTGTACATTTTACTTACTTTTTGCGAGCATTCTCTTAATGCTCCTTAACTGCTCTGGCTCCCTCAGTTTGAGGTCTGACCACCTCTTTCTGAGCTGCTCATTTGAGCGTTTCACCCCGAAATTCGTCTTCAGACTCTTCACGACTTTAGTGAGGATTTTGGCCTTCCTTCTATTTGGTTTGCTATACGGCCCATGCTTTGCGTCATAATCAGACTTGAGCAAGATGTCCACCATCTCCGCCATCTCCGCAAAAGACATATTCGATGCCTTGAATCTCCTCCTTGATCGTGACGTTTCCTCGGTCTCCGGGCTTGTCTCCTCCTCGTTAGTTGCGGAATTATCAGACACCTGCTGTAACTCCGCCATATCTGTCTGCGCCCCGAAAGAGAAGGGGCGGGGAAAAGATGTTAGTTAGAACGTCATGGGCGGGCGACGTGTGCGGAGCGACGTGTTCGAATTTTGACGCATGCGTGGTGTGTATATAGCAAACACACATGTGACTATAGTACGTTTGGTGTGCGGAGAGAGGAGTTCAAGTGACGGACGTGCGAACAAAGGTATGTGATTTTGTGACTTGTACAAATTGTTGGCCTATACTGTTTTGAGAATGTTGTAGGATATATATGGTGACTACGATGTTAAGGAGGTTAGACTGTTTGCCTAACATTAGTTATATATTATTTCTTAAACTTGCAGATACAATATGAATGTCTTTATTAGCGACAAAGAGTTCCTGGCGGAATTTATTGACCGGGTAAGGGAGCTGCCCGCTCTGTGGGAGACGAAAAACCCCATCCATAAAAAAAGAGGGGTGAGAAAAGCAGCGCTGGAGAAGCTGCTCCCATTTGTGCAGACCAAGGTGCCCACAGCCACAGCAAAACAAGTGGACACTAAAATTGGGAGCTTGAGAGGCACCTACAGGACTGAACGCTCTAAGGTCCTGGCTTCTCAGAGGTCAGGAGCAGCAGCAGGTGATGTGTATGTCCCGATTTTGTGGTACTACAGCACGATGTCCTTCCTGGATGACCACATTGAGGCAAGGCCATCACTCTCCACTCTTCCCCCCAGACTTCCCTGCAGCCAACCTGAGCCTTCTCTGGAGCAAGAGGAGGCAGCCATCCTGGATGATCCTGATTTGGCCATCTGGAGCCAGGTATAGTATTAAATTAAATTGCATTGGGATAAAATTAATGTTTGACAAATATGTCAAGATGAGAAACATACAATATTTTGGGTTCCACAAGTGAAATCAAGATCTCGAGACATTAGTCTGCACTTAATTGGGTGCTAAATAGTCAATCTGATGTAGGTGTAAATTAGAAAAAATGATTTCTGGATTTACATTCTAATTGCTTCAATCATGTTTATAAAGTTTGATGCAAAGATTAAAACAACATATTAAACTATGTCCCTTTTTCATACACAGGATGTAATCAGCCAGGAGGAGGGTCTGGAAACTGTCAGGCAGGAGGAGGAAGGGCCCAGTGGCAGCCAGGAGGTGGCAGGGCCCAGTGGCAGCCAGGAGGTGGCAGGGCCCAGTTGCAGCCAGGAGGTGGCAGGGCCCAGTGGCAGCCAGGAGGTGGCAGGGCAAAGGAGAAGCACCAGATCCCAGGTGCCTCCCATCCGGCTTCCCAAAAGAGGCAGGAGGGACAGGACCACCAGTGAGGCAGCAATGGCCCTTATTAAAGAGGCCCATGCCACCCTCAAAGAGCCCACATCCCCTGAAGAGGCCATTGCCGGCCTAGTGGAGGCAAAGTTCAAGGTGATGAGCATGGAGCAACGCCTCCTATGCGAGCCCCTGCTCATCACCTTGCTCAACAAGGGGGTGATGGAAAAAATTACCCCCAATACCGCCATTTGTGAGGTGGCACAACTGTCCCAACCTCAACCTCCTCCTCCACATTCTTCTTCCGCCCCACCCCCTTCTCCTCTACCTCCACCTTGTTCTTCCGCCCCACCCCCTTCTCCTCCACCTCCACCTTGTTCTTCTGCGCCACCCCCTTCTCCTCCACCTCCTCCTCCTCCTGACAGGAGTACCCCTCCAGTGGCCCAGCCTCCAGCCAAACGAAGAAGGAAGGCTGCAGGGAAGGCTTCAGGAAAGGTTGCAGGGAAGGTTGCCAGGGAGACGAGGAAGTGATGGCCTTGCTTCATTGTGGTCAGACAGAAGGCAGCCTGTTGTAGTACCACACACTTGGGACATATATATCACCTGCTGCTGTTCCTGACCTCTGGGAGGCCAGCATCAGATTGTGTTCAGAAATGTTGGCCTTCTCAAGCTCCCAATTTTAGTGTCCACACAGGGTTGCTGTGTGCTCTGGGGTCCCTGGGATGCACAAATGGCAGCAGCTTCTCCAGCGCTGCCTTCTCTTTATTTTAGTTCAAACATGAATAAATGTTATTTTTCTTTAAGTTCATACTTGACTATGTGTATTTGTAAAAATTTAAAATCTAGCTTTGGAGTAAGCAGATACATTTGACTGACAAAAAAAGGGACAGATAACAACCCCCCAAAAAAATAACTAAATCGTGTTTCCCAAAAAAGTGTGTAAAATTTAAATAATATATTAAAAGATTCAATGGGAGATCACTACCAAAACATTGCGAAATTACAATTAACATCAGTTAGAAAAATAACAAATTTTTTAATATTCCTAAAAACTTGCACGATATAATACACATAAATCTTCTTAAGAGCAACAAGAAAAATGTTAAAAAAAGATAGTCATACCTCTGTGTGAATATCAGCAGCAAAAGAAGTTCATTCGTTTGGATTAATGTCACATTCTAACGAAGATTTCAATGCACAACATTTAAACGATGCAAAAATTTGGAGCGTGACGAATGTGCTATCTCCATTACGAAGGCTTGTTTTACCAGAAGATGCGCTCCCGTCTCATAGTTGCTTGTGAGCATGCGCGCTTTTGGAAGAGTCGTAAAAGCATACACACGAACCATTTTCTCGTCACAAAACAGGCCGACGAGAAACACGATGAGGAAATCTGGAATCCTGACGAGAAAATAGAGAGCAGGTTCTCTATTTTCTCGTCGAGATTCACGGCAATTTTCTCGTCGTAAAACCATACACACGAACGGTTTTCTCGACAAAAAAGCTCACGCGGCACTTTTCTTGCCGGTTTTGGACGAGAAACTCGGCCGTGTGTACGAGGCTTAAGTCCTGGAGAGCAGCCCTCATCCTTGGAAAATTTGCTCTCTTGAAATTAAGTGTTTTTATCTTTCCCGTATGTGATTTCTGCTTACAACTAACATCAAATGAAATCATGTTATGGTCACTGCTACCCAGGTGTTCCTTTATCTTAACATTAGTAATACGCTCTGCATGGTTTGAGATTACCAGGTCCAACAGAGCATCATTCCTAGTTGGGGCCTCAATAAACTGGACCATAAAATTGTCCTGCAATAGGTTTATAAATGTTTGCCCTTTAACTGTCCCAGCAGTTCCATTACTCCAGTCAATTTCTGGGTAGTTAAAATCCCCCATTATTATCACCGTCCCAGCCCTTGCAGCCCTTTCCATCTGTGCAAGGAGCTGAGTCTCCACCTCCTCATTAACATTGGGTGGTCTATAACAAACTCCAATGATTAACTTTGAACTACGCACATCTGTATGCAGTTCCACCCATAATACTTCAGACTCATCCCACTCTCCATCCACCAGGTCCTCTTTCACACTCGCTTTGAGATCACTTCTCACATAGAGACAGACCCCTCCACCTTTCCTTTTTACCCTGTCTTTCCGAAAGAGTGCATAGCCAGGAATATTAATAGCCCAGTCATGTGAGGAATGAAGCCAAGTTTCAGCAATACCAATTACATCATAGCTCTCCTCATGCACTAGAGATTCCAACTCACCTATTTTGCTTGGCAGACTTCTGGCATTGGTGAACAGACACTTTAATGTATGAGTTGCAGTAGTCGAGGCGAGAGATAACCAGGGAGTGGATTAGAATCTTGCTGGTTTCATTGGCTAAAAAGGGGCGAATTCTAGAGATATTAAGGAGGCTAAGGTGGCATGATTTGGACAGG
Source organism: Rana muscosa (assembly GCA_029206835.1). NCBI lineage: Eukaryota > Metazoa > Chordata > Amphibia > Anura > Ranidae > Rana > Rana muscosa. The sequence continues at coordinate 1,192,807,918 of CM055116.1, read as the reverse complement.
GATTGGATTTTGGTGGCCTGAAAGGACAGTTGAGAGTCTAGGGTTACACCTAGCACGTTGGCATGTGGGGACGGACTGATAGTTGTGCCATTGATCTTGACAGAGAAGTCAGGGGAAGAAGCACATGGGGGAGGAAATATTATGAGCTTGGTTTTAGATCGATTGAGTTTGAGGAAGTGGTGTGACATTCAGGCTGATATGTCTGTTAGTAAATCAGTAAATGTGTGAGGAGACTGATGGGGTGAACTGAGGGGTAGAGAGATAGATTTGGGTGTCATTGGCATATAAATGGTAGCAACCTTGACTTAGTCCCAAGCTAATCAACCCTGCTCACCCAGGTGTGTCTGGGTCTCTCCCTCACAGACAGGTGATGACTGTTTTCTCCTCCTTTTTTGGACTCTGGTGCATCCTGGTTAACCCCTTCAGGACCAAAGTCCCTGTAATCAGGATTTGAAGGTTCTTCCCTCCCATAACTCTTCAAACCTCCAAAAGTCTGTGTCCCTAATATAGACTTAGCAATCCAGAGAGTACTGAAAATCAGTCCTCTCCTTTTCAACTGGACTTCCCCCCCCGAACCCCTTGCCCTGCATGGATGAGAACCCCTAAGTACTCCACAATGTCTTCAAACCATCGCCCTAAAGGCACCACAACCCAAATAGTTGGGAAATATACCTGCTATCCAGAGATAGATAGAGAGATAGATAGGGAGATAGATAGATAGATAGATAGATAGATAGATAGATAGATAGATAGATAGATAGATAGATAGATAGATAGACCCTCCATGTATTTAAAGATTTCAATCATGTCTCCCCTTTCCCTTCTTTCCTTCAGACTGTACAAATTAAGTTCCTGAAGCCTCTCCTGTTATGTTTTATGCCCCAGACCTTTCACCATTTTTGCTGCCTGTCTCTGGACTCATTATATATTGTGTAGCGGGGTATCGTTTTCACCCACAAGACTACAGTTCCCAGCACGCTTTGCGGCACCCAGGGTGCATTTCCCCACACAAGGACTGCTGGGGTGGACTTTAAAAGGGAGAGGAGGGGCCTCGCTCTTTCTCTTGGAACGCCGCCCTCCTTGCAAGAGGATCCCTGCACTCACCTGCTGCGCGTGCAAGGCCTGAAGCCTGGGCCTCGCACTTTGTTCCAGAGAGCCTTCCGTTCCGCCGAGGAGCCTGCGGAAGCATCCGATCCACCTGAGGTGCCACCATCTTCTGGAGGACCGAAGACCCGGTGCATCGTGGGCACTGTGAAGCCACTCACAGTAGCGGAGGAACCGGACAGGAGTCGGTCCGGTCTGGGTGAGAGAGCGCCAGCTCAGAACCACATCTAAGTAACTTTGTTGCCTATTAACTTTGCCTAGGCCCATCATTGACCACAGTTATACTTTGGAGAGACTGTCTCAGGAACTGAGTTTATTAGTCTCTCCAGCTTTACCAAGTTAAAGAATCATCTGCTACCCCTATTGGATTACAGTTTGTTTCTTTATGTGCACCACCGAGAGTTGCTAGCGAAGATTCTTCAACGAACTATACCCCAGGGTTATAGTCAGGCCTGACTGGGTAGTATAGGACATTGCTGGGCGCCATTTTTTGCTCACGAGGGAGGATAGCTGCAGCGGGGTTATTATATTGTCATTGCAGTATTGAATGTTATACTCTTTTAATGCGTGCAGGGATCTGCATGAGATATTGTATGCAAATTACCTTTTATACTTTTACCAATAGTAAAAAGTTATAGTTAAGTAATTTGGTGGTCAGTGTTAGACTTGTGCACAACGGAAAAATTTGTTCCGTTTCGGTTCGTTTCTTTCCGGTCCTGTTGATTCGTAATCATTCGTAATTTTGCTAGACGGGATTTTTCGTGTTCGGACTCATTCGTATTTTTGCAAGCGACATTTTTCGTTGAATTTTTTGTTGCTTTATAATTCGTACTTTCGGTAGAGTACGTTGTTTTTCGTTGATTCTGGACACAACTCCTACTTTCGTAACTTTTTTTGGGTTCGTACTTTCGGTAGAGTACGTTGTTTTTCGTTGATTCTGGACACAACTCCTACTTTCGTAACTTTTTTTGGGTTCGTTGATTCGTAATTTTCCGTGTCTCTCTCACAACGACGCTGCCTATTATGCCTAATGTGCTTCGAATGGATTTGTACTTTTCTAAATACATTGCGGTTATTTGTAACGATTCGAAATCTCGTATTTTACTTTCGTTTTTAACATGCGGCTATAGGCTCCGCCCCTGTACACCATTTTGAGAGGGTTCAGCACGGTGAGGGAGAAGCAGAGAGCAGAGTGAGTGTTATTGTGCTTCGAATGGATTCGAAATCTCGTATTTTACTTTCGTTTTTTACATGCGGCTATAACCTCCGCCCCTGTACACCATTTTGAGAGGGAGTTCAGCACGGTGTGGGAGAAGCAGAGAGCAGAGCAGAGTGAGTGTTATTGTGCTTCGTATGGATTCGTACATTCGTAACTTTTTCATAACGAATTATGCCGAAGACATTCGGGCATTCGCTATTTGCGGTATAATTTATTTCGGATTCGGTCTTATTCGTAATTGCTTTGTTCGGAAATTCGAATGCTTCCGAATGTCCGAAAGTTGCTAAATTCGGACGAATTTCAATTCGTTACGAAACGAATTGCACAAGCCTAGTCAGTGTCAATTACTGTGCTGGGATACGGAAAGGGGGTTGTACCATATAACAAAATAGAGATATTGCAGTTGTGCCATCCACCCCCCTTTCCTAACTGTGTCACGAGAAGTTAGAGACGATTGCCAGGGGTTGATAGCGGTGCATTACAAGGCCCAAAACAAAGAAGCAGCCCTCTTAAACTGAGGGTATCGCTATAATTGTTAATATCTTTTTTTAAGTGAGGTCCCTATAACTGGACACAGTATTCTAAATGAGGTCTCACTAAAGAGCTATATAGAGGAATCAGGACCTCCTTCCTCCTGTTGGTGACCCCTCTAGTGACAACTAAATAAAGGCAGAAGATTTATTTAACTTATTGCATTTTCTGCAGAAAGGTAAAAAAGTCTTCTGCATGCAACTCCCCCTACAGCCACCCTAAATACATACCTGAGCCCAATCAGAAATGTGCACAAGAGCCGAAGCTCTCTCACTCTCTTCCTCCTCATTGGCTCGGATTCAGCAGTGGGACCTATTGGCTCTCGCTGCTGTTGTCAATCACAGCCGGTGATGAGAGAGCGGGGGGGTGAATCACGGGAGCGAGCATGCATGAGTGCCAGTATAGCAAGCGGCTTGCTATGAGGTAACTCTGCACTGTGGGGGACCCGAGAAGAGGAGGATCAGGGCTGCTCTGTGAAAAAACATGTTTGTTATTTTATAGAGGAATCAGGGCCTCCTTCCTCCTGTTAGTGACCTCTATAGTGATAACTAAGGATCTATATAATGGAATTAGGACCTCCTTCCTCCTGTAGGCAATCCGTCTAATGACAACTAAAGATCTATACAGGGGAATCAGGACCTCCTTCTTCCTGCTGGTGACACCTCTAGTGATAACTAAACATCTATACTGGAGAATCAGGACCTCCTTCCTCCTGCTTGTGAACCCTCTAGTGATAACTAAAGATCAATATAGAGGAATCAGGACCACCTTCCTCTTTTTGGCAATCCCTCTGGTAATAACTAAAGATCTAGACATGGGGAATCAGGACTTCCTTCCTCCCGTTGGTGACCCCTCTAGTGAAAACTAAAGATCTCTACAGGGGAAATCAAAACCTCCTTCCTCCTGTCGGTGACCCATTTAGTGATAACTAAAGATCAATTAAGAGAAATCAGGACCTACTTCCTCCTGCTGGTGACCTCTCTACTGATAACTAAGGATCTATATAGAGAAATCAGGACCTTTTTCCTCCTGTTGGTGATCCCCCTAGCGATAACTAAAGATCTATACAGGGGAATGGGGCCCTCTTTCCTTCTGTTGGTGACCCCTCTAGTGATAACTAAAGATCTATTAAGAGGAATTAGGACCTCCTTACTCCTTTTGATGATCCCTCTAATGATAGCTAAAGATCTATATAGAGGCTTTAGGACCTCCTTCCTGCTGCTGGTGACCTCATTAGTGATAACTAAAGATCTTTATAGGGGAATAAGGACCTCCTTCCTCCTGCTGGTGACTCCTCTAGTAATAACTAAAGATCTATAAAGAGGAATCAGGACCTCCTTACTCCTGTTGGTGACCCCTCTAGTGATCACTAAGGATCTACAGTATTAAGAGGAATCAGGACCTGCTTCTTCCTGTTGGTGACCCCCTATAGTGATAGCTAAAAATCTATACAGAGGAATCAAACCTCCTTCCTCCTGTTAGTGACCCCTATAGTGATAGCTAAAGATCTATACAGAGGAATCGGACCTCCTTCCTCCTGCTGATGACCCCCATAGTGATAGCTAAAGATCTATACAGAGGAATCGGACCTCCTTCCTCCTGTTAGTGACCCCTATAGTGATAGCTAAAGATCTATACAGAGGAATCGGACCTCCTTCCATCTGCTGGTGACCCCTCTAGTGATAACTAAAGATCTATACAGAGGAATCAGGACCTTCTTACTCCTGTTGGCAGGGCCATCAGAACAGGACAGGCAAACCAAGCAGCTGCTTGGGGCCCCGAGCTGTCCTGGGGCCCCAGCAGAGGGCAGCACAGCAGAAAGAGGAGCCAGAGGACTCGAGGAGGCAGCACGGGGGGAGGAGGTAAGACATCCCGCCGGCATATCCACCGTAATATTGTGCGATCGGCATCCCCCCTCCCGTCAATGTCCCACGGAACACCCCCCCCCCACCCCCCGCTCAACAACTTTGAAATTTGTTGTCCATTGTGCTCGGGGCCCCCAAATTCCTTCAAACGGCCCTGCCCTCTTGTGATCACAGACAGTCAGTAGATTGCGTAGCTGGTGCTACAAAGCCATGGGCAATTTAGCTTTAATTGGGCCAGAGTAAGCAGCTCTCCTGTGAACTCACAGCAAGTAATCTTAAGTATACAGGACTGCAGAAAAATAAACACAACTTCAATCAAGACTCTGTAAAAGCTGACTTCATTACGTACTGTAAATGAAAGCCATATCCACATGAGAGAGATGATCAGCATCAGGTCCTGGAAACCAACCATCATACACAGCCAGTAATCAAGATAAGAGACCCCGTAAATATATACAGGTTCTGCAAATGCAGAAAACATACGGCATGTTCCCATCGTGTGTTGTGCCAGCTTGGTGGGGGCTGACTGCTGGACGCACCAATTAACTTATGTAATCAACTTTCCCAAACAAAGTCTGGGGACAAACGTGTTTAATTATAACCAAACGCACGTCAAATGGGAGAAGAATGAAGTGTGCGGCCCCTTTGGACCACATTTTGCTTAGAACTGAATGCCTGCCGGGACAATAAAAGGAAAACAGCAATGGTTCTTGTCTATGTTCATAACGTGAAAGCTTTCAGAAATCTTTGTTGTGTTACACGGAGGAACATAGTGGATTATGTGGTTTAGTATATATGCTATTTATTATGTCCAGGACAGTTACTCTATGTTATCTATGTTATCTATTGATGATATGTTTCCTGGCAATCACGCTAATGCCAATACTTTCTGAGTAACTAATGCCCCGTACACACGACCGGTTTTCCTGTCGGAAAAACTGCATTGAGAATCCCGACCGTGTGTATGCCCCTTTTCCAGTCTGAATTTCCGGCCGGACTTAGATAGAGAGCAGGTTCTCTATTTTTCCGTCGGAAATTCCTACGTAGTTTTGCCCGTGGCAAAGTCCGGCCGTGTGTACGCGGCATTAGACTTGCACCATACTCCTCCAGCGGTCTCTCAGGCTTAGCTATGGAGATAAATACTCCAGCGGGGACACAGAGAAGGACTGCATGCCCCAGTGCATTTACACCAACAGTAGGGATGAGCCGAACACCCCCGGGTTCGGCTCGCACCAGAACCCGCGAACAGACTGAAAGTTCGCACGAACGTTAGAACCCTATTAAATACAATGGATGCGAACGTTCGAAATCTAAAGTGCTAATTATAACGACTAATATGCATGTTATTGTCCTAAAAAGGGTTTGGGAACCCGGGTTCTGCACCAGGGGACATGTATCAATGCAAAAAGAAGAAATTTTAAAAACGGCCGTTTTTCGGGAGCAGTCATTTTAACCACTTAACGACCGCTCACTGTATATATACGTCGGCAGAATGGCACCGACAGGCACAATCACGTAGAGCATACGTGATCGCCTTTGTACAGTTGGGGGGTCCGATCGGACCCCCCTTCTATACAGTGAGCGGCCGTTAATCGTTGGGGAGCGTTCGGAGATGAGGGGGCGACCATTCGATTTCGGCCACCCCCTCGCGATCGCTCCCGGCCAATGAAAATGCTTCCTCTGCCATGTGATGTAAACACAGGCAGTAGGAAGTGATGTCATCTCCCTCGCGGCGGTCTTTTCGATTCCGGCGCCGAGGAGAGAGGAAGCAGGTTAGTGCACCAACAGTCCACTGACACGTAGGTACACATAGGCACACATTTCACCCCCCAGTCACCCCCAGATCACCCCCCAGGTCAGCCCCCAGCCCCCAATCACAGTATCACTGATTGCAGTGATCATTTATTTTACTGATCACTGCTTTTAGTGTACTCTGTGATAGTAAAAAGTTGCAGGGCAGTTAGGATTAGGCCCCTTTAGGTCCAGGGTAGCCCCCTAACCCCCCCTAATAAAGGTTTAACCCCTTGATCGCCCCCCAGGTAACCCTTTCACCCCCTAACGCCAGCGTCGTATTTTCGATCGCTGTATTTAGTGCCGGTGGTGCCCTAGATAGCCAGTTAATTATTTTTAGGTTCGCCGCAGGTTTTTATTAGCGTCAGATACCCCCATATATTATTTTAACCCCCTGATTGCCCCTAGAGTTAACCCTTTCACCAGTGATCACCGTATAAGCGTCACTGGTGACACTGGTTACCCAGTTAGTTATTTAGTTATTTAGGTAACCCGTCAGGTTTTTATATAGCGTCGGGTACCCCCATATTTAACCTAATAAAGGTTTTAACCCCCTGATTGCCCCTAGTTAACCCTTTCACCAGTGATCACCATATAAAGGTTACGGGTGACGCTGGTTGGTTAGTTTGCTTTTTATAGCATCAGGGCACCCGCCGTATATAACCCAATAAAGGTTTAACCCCCTGATCGCCCGGCGGGTGAGATCAATTAGGTTTTAGCGCCAGAGAGGGTCTGCGTCGCCCCAGGCAGCGTTAGGTTAGTGCCAGTAACGCTAACACCCACGCGCAAAGCATACACCTCCCTTAGTGGTATAGTATCTGATCAGATCTATACTAGCGTCCCCAGCGGTTTAGGGTTCCCAAAAACGCAGTGTTAGCGGGATCAGCCCAGATACCTGCTAGCACCTGCGTTTAGCCCCTCCGCCCAGCCCAGCCCAGCCCAGCCCACCCAAGTGCAGTATCGATCGATCACTGTCACTTACCAAACACAAAACACATAACTGCAGCGTTCGCAGAGACAGTGCTGATACCTGCGACCGCTAACAGTTTTTTTTGTAGCGTTTGATATATTTGCTGACGACAGTCGGGTGCTTTTTTTTCCTGTGAATCTTACTAGTGTACCCCTAAATTTAGAGCCCAAAATGGCAAGTCGAAGGTACACTAGAAAAGAGGCCTACGAGATTCTGAGCATGACAGATAGTGAAGAGGAGGTCACGTATCTGTCAGATTCAGGCTCAGAATATCTTCCCGTAGAAGACAGTGACGTCAGCGGCCCCACGTCAGATAGCTCTGATGACGAAGTTGAGGTCCCTGCTAAGGTCAGGTGTACCCGATCCCGATGTTCTGAGGTTGTTGAGGAGCAAGAACCGCAGGGCTCTCGTATCATGGAGCAGAGGAGTACTAGCGCCGCTATTCCTTCTGGTGAATTGGCAAGCACCAGTGGCCTAGTACCGCCTGGGCGTACATCCAGCACTGCAGTATCACGTGGTGACGTGGCGAGTCCCATAAGTGCAGTTCAAGCTGGCGAGGTGGCAAGCACAAGTAGTGTCCCGCTGCCACCAATAAGAAGACAAAGGCAGGCCCGTCGTACCCATAGTGCCCTTCCTGCAGAATTCGCCTATCCTGATTGGGTCCCCACCACTTCTGCAGAACCCGTACTTCCCCCATTCACTGCCCAACCCGGTATTCAGGTGGAAACAGCTGATTTTATGCCAATCGATTATTATTCGCTGTTTTTCACGGAAGATCTCTATAGATCTATTGTGGACCAGAGTAATTTATATGCTGGTCAATTCATCGCCGCTAATCCCCAGTTGCCTTCCATTGCCAAAGATTGGAAACCAATTACGGTTTCCGAATTTAAGACCTTTCTGGGCCTTTCCCTCAACATGGGCACACATAAATTCCCGTCATTGCGTGCTTATTGGTCCACGCACCCAATTGACCACATGCCTGTGTTCTCTGCCTCCATGCCCAGGAAACGATACGAGCAGATTTTGCGGTTCATGCACTTCAACGACAATGAACTTTGTCGTCCACGTGGGGACCCTGAATACGACCGGCTCTATAAAATTCGTCCCCTCATAAACCACTTCAACGAACGTTTTGCAGCCTTGTTTATTCCCGATCAAGTTGTCTGCGTTGATGAGTCCCTGATTAAATTTTCTGGCCGCTTGGCTTTCAAGCAGTACCTTCCCAGCAAGCGTGCCAGATACGGGGTCAAGCTCTATAAGTGCTGTGACAGGGCAACAGGCTATGTATGGAGCTTTATGGTTTATGAGGGAAAAGACAGTCAGGTTGAGCCGGTCAACTGCCCGGATTACATAGGGAGCGCTGGCAAGATAGTGTGGAACTTGGTGTCACCCTTATTCGGAAAGGGGTACCACTTGTATGTGGACAATTATTACACGAGCGTGCCACTGTTTAGTCACTTGTTTGATCATCAGATTGGAGCATGTGGCACCGTGCGACCTAATCGCCGGGGCTTTCCCCAGCGGCTTGTTGATGCCCGTCTTAGGCTGGGGGAGAGAGCCTGCGTAAAGTGTAATAACTATGAAGTGGAGGGACAATAAGAATGTTTTCCTTCTTACCTCCCTTCATGCAGACACGACAGTCCAAATTCGTACGGCGACTGGTGTTGTGGAGAAACCCCTCTGTGTCCACGAATATAACAAAAATATGGGAGGGGTGGACCTCAACGACCAGTTGATGGCGCCGTATCTAATTGACCGTAAGGCAAGACGCTGGTACAAAAAAGTGTCTCTATCCTTATTTCAATTGGCTTTGCTGAACGCTCATGTGCTATACAGAGCTTCAGGCGGGACTTTATCTCTTCTAAAATTCCAGAATGAGATAGTCACAGAACTCCTGTATCCAGGCGGTTCTGCACCTCACCATCCCCTACCAAATGCAGTAAGCCGGCTGCATGAGAGGCATTATACGCATCTCCTCCCGAGTACCCCTACCCAACGAACCCCCCAAAAAAGATGTCGTGTCTGTAGCAAGCGCGGATTTAGGCGTGACACCCGTTATTATTGTCCACTCTGTCCTGACAAACCTGGTCTTTGCGTTGGTGAATGTTTTGAACGCTACCACTCAAAAGTGAAGTTTTAGCATAGGGTACAGCATTTCACAGACTAGGACACACTTACACAGGGTCTCCCAAGATGCCATTACATTTTGAGAGACCCGAACCATTACAGTTGTTAAAGTTTAAAAAAAAAGTGTAAAAAAGAAAAAAAAAACGTAAAAAACAAAAACACAAAAAATATCAAATAAAAAAAACAAAAATAGTTGTAGTTTTATTGTTCTCTCTCTCTCTCTCTCTCTCTCTCTCTCTATTTTCTCTCTATTGTTCTGCTCTTTTTTACTGTATTCCATTCTGCAATGTTTTATCATGCTTGCTTTTCAGGTATGTAATTTTTTGTTTTCAGGTGCGCCATTCAACTGCAGCGCGGAATTATTTATCTTGACAGCAACAGCGTTTGCTCCCACGATACATAAAGCCGTGACTCCAGTGCTGTAGGAGGTGATTTCACCACCACAGTTAAAAAAAAAGAGCATATATGCCGAAGCATGGGGGCAGCAGGGGCGGAGGAGCGATTTTGCTCCTAATGCCGCGTATATACGGTCGAAATTCTGACGGAGGCTTGCCCGTGGAAAAGTTCGACCGTGTGTACGCGGCATAACTTTTTTGCGGGAGGATGCCCCCATGCTTCGGCATATATATATTTTAAGCACAGGTTGCGTTAAAAAAATGTTTTATTTTTTACTAGGTTTTGTTTTGGTATTTGCTTTGCAGGTATGGTATGGTAAGGTCTTACTGTTGTACTGTAATGTTACTTTGTTTTAATGTTAACCATCATTTGCTTAGCAGGTACGCCATTCAGTTGCATCGCGGATTTATTTATCTTGACAGCAACAGCGTTTGCTCCCACGATACATAAAGCCGTGACTCCAACGCTGTAGGAGGTGATTTCACCACCACAGTTAAAAAAAGAGCATATATGCCGAAGCATGGGGGCAGCAGGGGCGGAGGAGCGATTTTGCTCCTAATGCCGCGTATATACGGTCGAAATTCCGACGGAGGCTTGCCCGTGGAAAAGTCCGACCGTGTGTACGCGGCATAACTTTTTTGCGGGAGGATGCCCCCATGCTTCGGCATATATGCCCATCATTAGAAGTGGGTGGATGAAGGGAGGTATTCTAATGGTGGGCATACCCACCGATCAATCTCTTTTTTTCGTTCAGCCAACAGGCTGCATGAAAAAAAAGATTACAATACATGTCCAACAAGGACCAGCAACGTACTGGTATGTTGCTGGACTTTGAATGGTTATACCAGATTGATTCCTGCGGGTATCATTCTTTTCAGCCAGCGGCCGGCTTTCATGTAAAAGCAATCCTAGTGGCTAATTAGCCTCTGGACTGCTTTTATAAGCAGTGGGAGGGAATGCCCCCCCCCCCCGGATATAAACAGCGCCATTGGGAAATTGGGAAAGCATTTTATCACACCGATCTTGGTGTGGTCAGATGCTTTGAGGGCAGAGGAAAGATCTAGGGTCTAACCCCCCATTTTTTTTCAAAAAAAGAGTACCTGTCACTACTTATTGCTATCATAGGGGATATTTACATTCCCTGAGATAACAATAAAAATGATAAAAAAAAAAAAATATGGAAGGAACAATTTAAAAATAAAATAAAAAAGCAAAATAAATAATAATAAAAAAATAAAAATAAAAAAAGCACCGCTGTCCCCCCCTGCTCTTGCGCAAAGGCGAACGCAAGCGTCGGTCTAGAGTCATATGTAAATAGCAATTGCATCATGCATGAGAGGTATCACCGCGAAGGTCAGATCGAGGGCAGTAATTTTAGCAGTAGACCTCCTCTGTAAATCCAACGTGGTAACCTGTAAAGGCTTTTAAATGCTTTTAAAAATGAATGTAGTTTCTCGCCGCTGCGCGTTTGTGCGCAATTTTAAAGCATGTCGTGTTTGGTATCCATGTACTCGGCCTAAGATCATCTTTTTTATTTCATCAAACATTTGGGCAATATAGTGTTTTTTAGTGCATTAAAAATAAAAAAGTGTGTTTTTCCCCCCAAAAATGCGTTTGAAAAATCGCTGCGCAAATACTGTGTGGAAAAAAAAATGCAACACCCACTATTTTAATCTGTAGGGCCTTTGCTTTAAAAATATATATAATGTTTGGGGGTTCAACATAATTTTCTTGCAAAAAAAAAAATGTTTTCATGTAATCAAAAAGTGTCAGAAAGGGCTTTGTCTTCAAGTGGTTAGAAGAGTGGATGATGTGTGACATAAGCTTCCTAATGTTGTGCATAAAATGCCAGGACAGTTCAAAACCCCCCCAAATGACCCCATTTTGGAAAGTAGACACCACAAGCTATTTGCTGAGAGGCATGTTGAGCCCATTGAATATTTTTTTTTTTTGTCCCAAGTGATTGAATAATGACAAAAATAAAAAAAAAATAAAAAATTTACAAAAAGTTGTCACTAAATTATATATTGCTCAAACATGCCATGGTTATATGTGGAATTGCACCCCAAAATACATTCTGTTGCTTCTCCTGAGTACGGGGATACCACATGTGTGAGACATTTTGGGAGCCTAGCCGCGTACAGGACCCCGAAAACCAAGCACCGCCTTCAGGATTTCTATGGGTGTAAATTTTTGATTTTACTCCTCACTGCCTATCACAGTTTCGGAGGCCATGGAATGCCCAGATGGCACAAACCCCCCCAAATGACCCCATTTTGGAAAGTAGACACCCCAAGCTATTTGCTGAGAGGTATGTTGAGTATTTTGCAGATCTCGCTTTTTGTCACAAAGTTTTAAAAATTGAAAAAAGAAAAAAAAAATATGTCTTTCTTCATTTTCAAAAACAAATGAGAGCTGTAAAATACTCACCATGCCTCTCGGCAAATAGCTTGGGGTGTCTACTTTCCAAAATGGGGTCATTTGTGGGGGTTTTGGACTATCTTGGCATTTTATGGCCTTCAAAACTGTGATAGGTAGTGAGGAGTGAAATCAAAAATTTGTGCCCTTAGAAATCCTGAAGGCGGTGCTTGGTTTTCGGGGGCCCGTACGCGGCTAGGCTCTCAAAAAGTCCCACACATGTGGTATCCCCGTACTCAGGAGAAGCAACCAAATGTATTTTGGGGTGCAATTCTGCATATAACCATGGCATGTTTGAGCAATATATCATTTAGCGACAACTTTTTGTACATTTTTTTTTTCTTTTTGTCATTATTCAATCACTTGGGACAAAAAAAAAAATATTCAATGGGCTCAACATGCCTCTCAGCAATTTCCTTGGGGTGTCTACTTTCCAAAATGGGGTCATTTTGGGGGGTTTTGTGCTATCTTGGCATTTTATGGCCTTCAAAACTGTGATAGGTAGTGAGGAGTGAAATCAAAAATTTATGTCCTTAGAAACCTTGAAGGCTGTGCTTGGTTTTTGGGGTCCCGTACGCGGCTAGGCTCCCAAAAAGTCCCACACATGTGGTATCCCCGTACTCATGAGAAGCAGCAGAATGTATTTTGGGGTGCAATTCCACATATAACCATGGCATGTGTGAGCAATATATCATTTAGTGACAACTTTGTGCAAAAAAAACGAAGTTTGTCATATTCCCGCAACTTGTGGCAAAATATAAAATATTCCATGGACTGAACATGCCTCTCAGCAAATAGCTTGGGGTGTCTACTTTCCAAAATGGGGTCATTTGGGGGGATTTTGTGCTATTTTGGCATTTTATGGCCTTCGAAACTGTGATAGGTAGTGAGGAGTGAAATCAAAAATTTACGTCCTTAGAAAGCCTGAAGGCGGTGCTTGGTTTTTGGGGCCCCGTACCCGGCTAGGCTCCCAAAAAGTCCCACACATGTGGTATCCCTGTACTCAGGAGAAGCAGCAGAATGTATTTTGGGGTGCAATTCCACATATAACCATGGCATGTGTGAGCAATATATCATTTAGTGACAACTTTTTGTACATTTTTTCTTTTTTTTTCTTTTTGTCATTATTCAATCATTTGGGACAAAAAAAAAAATATTCAATGGGCTCAACATGCCTCTAAGCAAATAGCTTGGGGTGTCTACTTTCCAAAATGGGGTCATTTGGGGGGGTTTTGTGCCATCTTGGCATTTTATGGCCTTCAAAACTGTGATAGGTAGTGATAGGTAGTGAGGAGTGAAATCAAAAATGTATGCCCTTAGAAACCTTGAAGGCGGTGCTTGGTTTTTGGGGTCCCGTACGCGACTAGGCTCCCAAGAAGTCCCACACATGTGGTATCCCCATACTCAGGAGAAGCAGCAGAATGTATTTTGGGGTGTAATTTCACATATGCCCATGGCATGTGTGAGCAATATATCATTTAGTGACAACTTTGTGCAAAAAAAATAAAGTTTGTCATATTCCTGCAACTTGTGGCAAAATATAAAATATTCCATGGACTAATCATGCCTCTCAGTAAATAGCTTGGGGTGTCTACTTTCCAAAATGGGGTCATTTAGGGGGGTTTTGTGCTATTTTGGCATTTAATGGCCTTCGAAACTGTGATAGGTAGTGAGGAGTGAAATCAAAAATTTGCGCCCTTAGAAATCCTGAAGGCGGTGCTTGGTTTTCGGGGGCCCGTATGCGGCTAGTCTCCTAAAAGGTCCCACACATGTGGTATCCCCGTACTCAGGAGAAGCAGCAGAATGTATTTTGGGGTGCAATTCCACATATAACCATGGCATGTGTGAGCAATATATCATTTAGTGACAACTTTTTGTAATTTTTTTTTTTTTTGTCATTATTCAATCACTTGGGACAAAAAAAAAATATTCAATGGGCTCAACATGCCTCTCAGCAATTTCCCTGGGGTGTCTACTTTCCAAAATGGGGTCATTTGGGGGGGTTTTGTACTGCCCTGCCATTTTAGCACCTCAAGAAATGAGATAGGCAGTCATAAATTAAAAGCTGTGTAAATTCCAGAAAATGTACCCTAGTTTGTAGACGCTATAACTTTTGCGCAAACCAATAAATATACGCTTATTGACATTTTTTTTACTAAAGACATGTGGCTGAATACATTTTGGCCTAAATGTATGACTACAATTGAGTTTATTCGATTTTTCTTATAACAAAAAGTAGAAAATATCATTTTTTTTCAAAATTTTCGGTCTTTTTCCGTTTATCTCGCAAAAAATAAAAATTGCAGAGGCAATCAAATACCATTAAAAGAAAGCTCTATTTGTGGGAAGAAAAGGACGCAAATTTCGTTTCAGTACAACATTGCATGTCCGCACAATTTACAGTTAAAGCAGCACAGTGCAAAATTCTGAATTCACCTCTGGTCCTTTAGCTACCAAATGGTCCGGGGCTTAAGTGGTTAAAGATGCATAAAGTGAAAAAAAAAAAGTCAAATATTCCTTTAAATATCGTACCTGGGGGGTGTCTAAAGTATTCCTGTGAAGTGCCATGTGTTTCCCGTGTTTAGAACTGTCCCTGCACAAAATGACATTTCTAAAGGAAAAAAAAGCCATTTAAAACTGCTTGCGGCTTTAATGTAATGTCTGGTCCCGGTAATATGGATGAAAATCTTTGAGAAAAATGGCATAGCTACCCCATCACCCCCCCTCCTACCCCAGCCCATTACCAGCCCCTTTGGGTCTTGTATGGATATTAAGGGGAACCCCGCACACAAAATAAAAAAGGCCCTATATACTCTGAACAGCCGTATACAGGCGGTGCAAACAAGACAAGGACTGTAGGTTTGTTCTTATGTAGAATCTGTTTGTAATTTTGAACAGGTACATTGTTTAAGTGTAGCTCCAGCCAAAAAAATCTATTTTTAAGCTTTTTGGAAAACATAGGGAAGGGTTATCACCCCTGGAACATTTGTTTTGCTGTCTGTGCCCCTGTTCAGAACATTTCAGCTCACTTTCCGTCCCAATGACAAATGTTTTTGAAAAGTGGGGTTTTTATTGAAACAAGGATTGGTGATAAAGCATCAGTAGAGAGGAGACACCTTTTTTCCATATTAACTCTTACAGGAGAGAATTTCCCTTCCTAGGGGTGGATTTCCTCTCACTTCCTGTTGTCTCCTTTCGTTTGCAAGTAAGAGTCGTTTGTAAGTTGGATGTTTGAAAGTAGGGGCCTGCCGTATATACTCTGCTGAAATTTGCCCCTTACATGTTGGTGTTGCCACAACACTGTAAGCCCTCACACTTACTCTTCGTGGGCGCATGAATGGGCCCTGCTGTGAATTATTAGATCAAGAATTGTAATTGCATGCCCCTGTTGAACAGGGGCTGAAAAATTGGGCCTTTGATGGTGGTGTTGACACAACACTGTAAGGCCTCACAGTTACTCTTGGTGGGCGCAGGAATGGGCCCTGCTGTGAATTATTAGATCAAGAATTGTAATTACATGCCCCTGTTAAACAGGGGCAGAAAAATTGGGCCTTAGGCGCTGGTGCCACGACACTGCAACCTCTCCCAGATACTCTAGTTGGAGTGCAGGAATGAGCCCTGCTGCAAAGCATTGCATAAAAATTTGTAATTACATGCCCCTGTTAAACAGGGGCTGAAAAATTGGGCCTTAGCCACTGGTGGCGGCACCCAGAAACAAAAATGTTCTTCCAAGCTATCATAATCAATCGGGTCATTGAGGAGGAGGAGGATAGTCAGTCAACATAACAGGACAGTCACTCAGCATCAGCATCAGTCTTGAAGGGATGTGACATTTGAAAATAAATTAGTCTGTTATATCAGCTTCAGGTGTTTGGTAGCTGGTGGTGATCCAAGACTGGTTCATCTTTATGAAGGTCAGTCGATCAACCGAGTCGGTGGACAGGCGCACCCTGTGATCCGTGACAAATCCTCCAGCAGCACTGAATGTGCGTTCTGAAAGAATGCTGGATGCAGGACAGGCCAGTAGCTCAATTGCATACTGTGCAAGCTCTGGCCAGTGATCCATCCTCAAGACCCAGTAAGCCAGAGGATTTTTGGTGGGGAAGGTGTCCAAGTCTGACCTTGCCCCTAGGTATTCCTGCACCATGTATATCAGACGCTGGCGATGGTTCCTGGAACCGATCATACCTTGGGGCTGCGGACTAAAGAATTGTCTGAACGCATCGGTCAGACGGCCACCTTCCCGACCGCTCCTTCTTTGACTGACCGAAGCCTCAGCAACTCGTTGTCCAGGACCAGGAGTTTGTAACCTCCCAGTCTCTGGGAACGCGTTGCACAGACCTTTCTGCAAGGCCTCCCGGAGTTGTCTCATCCTCTGCTCCCTCTGCGACGGTAAGATAAGGTCCGAAACCTTACCCTTGTACCGTGGATCAAGGAGAGTGGCCAGCCAGTAATGGTCCCTCTCCTTGATCCGAAGAATACAAGGATCCTTCCGCAGACTTTGCAGGATCAGGGAGGCCATGCAGCGTAGGTTAGCTGAGGCATTCGGTCCGGAGTCCTCTGGGTCACTAAGGACGACATGATCCGCAGCCACCTCCTCCCAGCCAACGTACAAGTCCACGGGTTTCTTGGGACTGTAAATCATCCCTAAAAGACTGCTGCTGATGATGCTGAGTGCCAGGCTCCACCTCCATGCTGACACAATCCTCCTCCTCCTCCTCCTCCTCCTCCTCTTCCCGTGCGATGGGTGGGACAGACGGAACACTGTCTGGGTAAAGGGGGCCTTGAGAGGCAAGGAAGTCCTCCTCTTCCTGCCTCTGTTCTGCCTCAAGTGCCCTGTCCATTATTCCACGCAGCGTATGTTCCAACAGGTGGGCAAGAGGTACAGTGTCACTGATGCATGCACTGTCACTGCTCACCATCCTCGTGGCCTCCTCAAATGGTACCAGGACAGTGCATGCATCCCTGATCATTCCGCACTGGCATGGTGAAAAAAACCTGAGCTCCCCTGATCCTGTCCTGGTGCCGTAGTCATTGATGGCCCTCTGCTGCGTGTGCAGCCGCTGCAGCATGGCCAACGTTGAGTTCCACCTGGTGGGCATGTCACATATAAGGCGGTTCTTGGGCAGGTTCAACTCCTTTTGCAGCTCAGCCAGGCGAGCACTGGCATTATAAGACCTGCGGAAATGCACACAGACTTTCCTGGCCTGCCTCAGGACATCCTGTAAGCCCGGGTACCTGCCCAAGAACCGCTACACCACCAGGTTAAAGACGTGAGCCACACAGGGCACATGGGTCAGTTGTCCCTGTCGGAGGGCGGAGAGGAGGTTGGTGCCATTGTCGCAAACCACCATTCCTGGCTTAAGCTGGCGTGGCGTCAACCACCTCTCGGCCTGCCCCTGCAGAGCAGACAGAACCTCTGCCCCAGTGTGGCTCCTGTCCCCCAAACACACCAGCGCAAGCACGGCATGGCATCTTTTTGCCTGCGTACTTGCGTTGCCCCTTGAACGCCTATGGAGCACCGCTGGTTCCGAGGACAAAGCACAGGAAGAGGCCATGGAGGAAGAAGAGGAGGGGGTGGAGGAGAGAGGTGTGTCACAACCAGTAGTAGCATTTTGGAGGCGTGGCGGCGGTACAACCTCCAACACTACTGCACCTTGTCCTGCATCCTTCCCAGCTGCCAAAAGAGTAATCCAATGGGCCGTGAAAGAAAGGTAACGTCCCTGTCCATGCCTGCTGGACCATGAGTCAGCGGTAATATGCACCTTACCGCTGACCGCCCTGTCCAGCGAGGCCAAGACATTGCCTTCCACATGCCGGTAGAGAGCCGGAATCGCCTTCCGTGAGAAAAAGTGGCATTTGGGAACCTGCCACTGAGGAACCGCACATTGCACAAACTCACGGAAGGGGGCCGAGTCTACCAACTGAAAAGGCAGCAGTTGAAGCGCTAGCAATTTAGCCAAGCTAGCATTCAACCGCTGGGCATGTGGATGGCTGGGAGTGAACTTCTTTCGACGGTCCAGCAGCTGGGGCAGGGAAATTTGCCTGCTAGAATCGGACGTCGGTGTACTGCTAGCAGAGTGCCCGCAAGTACTTGGCTGTGACACACCTAATTCTACACCTTCATTCCTCTCAGTGCAGGTTTCAGAGAGGACTGAAGGTATAGTGGGGTTGGAGATCCCAGCTGATGCGGTGCAAGGAGAGGTCCGCTTTGTTCTTTGGTGTGGGTCTTTATGGTAGGCTTGCCAACGAGCTGCATGGCAGGTCAACATATGTCTGGTCAAGCATGTGGTGCCCAAGCGGCTGATGTTTTGGCCACGCGATATACGCTTGAGACATATGTTGCAAACAGCAGCTGTGCGATCTGATGCACTCGACTCAAAAAAGGCCCACACCAAAGAACTTTTTGAATAACGGGCATAGGCAGCGCCCTGCACAGGCGGAGCTCTGCGGTGTGATTCAGTCGGTGTGCTGCCCTTACGCTGGCCCCCCGAGGGAATCCTGCCTCGTTGGAGATGTGCCTCCTCCTCCTCCTCCTCTCTCCTATTAGGCACCCACGTGGAGTCAGTGACCTCTTCATCCCCTCCCTCCTCATCACTGGAGCCAATCTGGCAGTATGCTGCAGCTGCTGGAACATGACTGCCAGATTGGTGTCCTTCTTGAGCATCCCCTCTCTCTGCTCTCACGCTACTGCCTTCCTCTAGCTGGGTATCATCATCAGACCCTTCGAAACGCTGGGCATCCTCCTGGAGCATGTACCCAACACTGTGCTCAAACAGTTCGGGGGACTCCTCAGGAGGACATGGTGGGTCTAGGGAAGGAGTGACTGATGATGACATTGATACCAGGGAAGAGGACGCTTTGGCAGCTGCTTTGCCAGTACCCTGAGCCTGGGTGAGAGAGGATGAGGAGGATGAGGAGGGCTTGGTCATCCACTCTACCAAGTCTTCGGCATGATGCGGCTTAACACGTCCAGCTGCCGAAAAGAAGGACATGTGTGTCCCATGGCCATGTGCTGATGACAACTGCACCGCGTCCACGACCAGCACTGTTGCCCCCAGACACAGAGCCTGCTTGCCCTCTTTTATTGGCTCGGGACTGTCTGCCTCTCTTTGTTGGCCTTCCAGACATAGCAATGGCCTGCAGGGAGATGGGAAAACCAGCAATAAGGGGTAGCTTCAGGTGTATATTTTGCAGGAAGCACACAACGCCCGCTATAAGTGCTGCAGATGACTGCCTGTGTTACACAACAGGAAAAAACAGCAATAAGGGCTAGCTTCAGGTGTTTATTTTGCAGGAAGCACACTCCGGCCACTGTAAGTGCTGCAAATGCCTGTTAGTATAACACAAAAGAAAAAAAGCTCCAGCAATAGGGGCTAGCTTCAGGTGTATAATGTGCAGGAGGCACACTCCGCCCACTGTAAGTGCTGCAAATGCCTGTTAGAGTAACACACCAGGAAAACACAGCAATACGGGCTAGCTTCAGGTGTATATTTAGCAGGAAGCACACTCCGCCCACTGTAAGTGCTGCAAATGCCTGTTAGTGTAACACACCAGGAAAACACAGCAATACAGGCTAGCTTCAAGTGTATATTTAGCAGGAAGCACACTCCGCCCGCTGTAAGTGCTGCAAATGCCTGTTAGTGTAACACACCAGGAAAACACAGCAATACGGGCTAGCTTCAGGTGTATATTTAGCAGGAAGCACACTCCGCCCGCTGTAAGTGCTGCAAATGCCTGTTAGTGTAACACACCAGGAAAACACAGCAATACGGGCTAGCTTCAGGTGTATATTTAGCAGGAGGCACACTCCGCTCGCTGTAAGTGCTGCAAATGCCTGTTAGTGTAACACACCAGGAAAACACAGCAATACAGGCTAGCTTCAGGTGTATATTTAGCAGGAAGCACACTCCGCCCGCTGTAAGTGCTGCAAATGCCTGTTAGTGTAACACACCAGGAAAACACAGCAACACGGGCTAGCTTCAGGTGTATATTTAGCAGGAAGCACACTCCGCCCGCTGTAAGTGCTGCAAATGCCTGTTAGTGTAACACACCAGGAAAACACAGCAATACGGGCTAGCTTCAGGTGTATAATGTGCAGGAGGCACACTCTGCCCGCTGTAAGTGCTGCAAATGCCTGCTAGTGTAACACACCAGGAAAACACAGAAATACGGGCTAGCTTCAGGTGTATAATGTGCAGGAGGCACACTCCGCCCGCTGTAAGTGCTGCAAATGCCTGTTAGTGTAACACACCAGGAAAACACAGCAATACGGGCTAGCTTCAGGTGTATATTTAGCAGGAAGCACACTCCGCCCGCTGTAAGTGCTGCAAATGCCTGTTAGTGTAACACACCAGGAAAACACAGCAATACAGGCTAGCTTCAGGTGTATATTTAGCAGGAAGCACACTCCGCCCGCTGTAAGTGCTGCAAATGCCTGTTAGTGTAACACACCAGGAAAACACAGCAATACGGGCTAGCTTCAGGTGTATATTTAGCAGGAAGCACACTCCGCCCGCTGTAAGTGCTGCAAATGCCTGTTAGTGTAACACACCAGGAAAACACAGCAATACGGGCTAGCTTCAGGTGTATACTGTGCAGGAGGCTTAGCAACAATGACACTGACACTGTCCCCTGCCTATCCTTCTCTCTCCCTGCACACAAGGTTTATCAAAGAATATGACACTGACACTCTCCCTGCCTATCCTTCTCTCTCCCTGCACACAAGGTTTAGCAAAGAATATGACACTGACACTGTCCCCTGCCTATCCTTCTCTCTCCCTGCACACAAGGTTTAGCAAAGAATATGACACTGACACTCTCCCTGCCTATCCTTCTCTCTCCCTACACACAAGAATAGCACAAAGAAAAGCACAATGACACTGTCCCTGCCTATTCTTCTCTTTCCCTGCGCCAGAACACACTACACAAGGCCGCCGCGCTGGCGGCCTTTTATAGTGTGGGGCGTGTGCTAAACCCCCTGAGCTATAATTGGCCACAGGCAACCTGCCTGTGGCCAATTATGGCTTTCCTAGCTGCCGGCGCTGTGATTGGCCAAGCATGTGGGGTCACACTGCATGCTTGGCCAATCACAGCGCCAGGATTGCACTGCAATGGCGCAGTGTATTGTGGGCCGTTCGCGTCACTCGAATTTGGCGCGAACGGCCCAAATAGTTTGATCTTCGTCGAACGATCGAACAGCCGATGTTCGAGTCGAACGTATGTTCGACTCGAACACCGAGCTCATCCCTAACCAACAGCTTTTTCGCTCCCTTCTCTTGCTCCATTGCCTAAATCCATTATCCAATTCTCAGATGTGGTTTCTGCATTTGTTTTCTTTTTTTAAACTCTCTTTTCTTTATTTTCACCTGGTAAGGTGATCCAATCAAGAAGGGTATTCATCTTGCCCTACATGGGTGGTTTTGGGAGTCTTGCAACCAAAGAACAGGAAACACTTGTTTTGTCTATTTGATGCTGTGCTAATCGCTCAGTCCAGCAGTTCAGGCTTGACTGAGAAATGTGCAGATTACTGAGGCTCAGGCTTCCTGTAAAATAAACAATTGACCCCATTCCTTCCCCTCCAAGTTTGACCAGATGACACATACCGTATTTTTCGCACTATAAGACGCACTTTTTTCCCCCAGAAACATGGGGGAAAATGTCCCTGAGTCTTATGGTGCGAATAGATGACAGGCACCGCCTCCCCGCCGCCGCCGACACCGCCCCCCCGCCGCCGCTGGCTAAGCCGCCCGCACCGCCCCATGTCATACACACTCCACATGGAGTACAGTGAGGAGGACCTGTCATACAGACAACATACTATGTACATACTGTGTACGAACTCTGTACAGTGTACACCGGCCAATCTTCTCACATCCCTTCCGGCCGTCCAGACGTCACGCCGCTCTCACGTTCCTGCCCACCATTGGCGGCTCCTCCCCCCTGTCCGCTCTCTCAGCTTCGGGGTGACGTCAGTGGAGGACTGGACGGACGGTGACGCGGGCTGAGGTGAGCGAAGCTCAGTGTGGGCTACCCAGCGTGCAGCGCGGCTTCCGTGGCGGGAAGTTTGTTTAGCAGAACGCGGAGGGCGGCTGTGAGGGGGCACATGGACGAGCTGCTCATACCGACCAGTGCCAGCAATCATCGTGATTGGCCAGCTGCAGAGCCCACACAGGTCTAATGAGCAGAGCCCACACAGGTCTATGTGCAGAGCAGAGCCCACACAGGTCTATGTGCAGAGCAGAGCCCACACAGGTCTATGTGCAGAGCAGAGCCCACACAGCACAGTGGTGGGTGGTGGGATGGGGCCTGTGTGGGCTCTGCTCAGCTGCAGCATCAAAACGCAAGGATAAAAGTTCGCTTTTGGACAGAAAGAGGGGGGAAAAAGTGCATCTTATAGGCCTCAGGGTCAAGGCATATGGCTGGCCATGGGCAATCTAAATCAGATACCATACGACAACTACGGACTGTTAAAGCAGAACTCTGGGCAATTTATTTATAGCATGCAGTATGGCTGTGCCCGCTGGCACCACCGCCGCTGGCACCGCCCCCCGCCACAGCTCGCATCGCCTCCCGCCGCCACCACCACCGGAAGAGAGGCAAGAGAGCGGGGGACAGACTTCCAAACCCCCGTGGGCGCCAGGCAATCTTCCGGCTGGTTCCTGAGACAGAAGAAGGCGGAAGTGATATCAGGTAAGGCTGCGTTTTTAGCAATGGTCACTCTGCATTTTCTATGGGCAATGGTCACTCTGCATTTTCTATGGGCACTGGAAAATATTTGAGTACACCATTTGGTTCAGAATGTTTTTTTCTTGTTTTTCCTCCTCTAAAACCTAGGTGCGTCTTATGGTCAGGTGCGTCTTATGGTGCGAAAAATACGGTATTATTTTTGGAGTCGAAAGGCCATAGCAGCCTTTTACTACAACAATTGAAATACAAATATCAACATAAACAATCATAATGCATATACCGTATATACTCGAGTATAAGCCGAGGCACCTAATTTTACCACAAAAAACTGGGAAACGTATTGACTCGAGTATAAGCCTAGGGTGTCCATCTGCATGCCTCACTGTGCCCATGCCTCACTGTGCCCATGCCTAGACTGACGTTTAACATGGGAGTCTATGGAAGGGGTGCCCGGGTTTGAAAAATCGGTGCTCCCCGGCCGTAGGTTCCCAAGACAACAAACTTTCCATACTTGTAGAGGAGAAATGGGGCTACATGTGTTCCAAGTTCCGGGTCTAGGGGACCTAGGACCGGCCAGTACCGGGTCCCCAAAGTCACTGGAGAAATTACCATTTAACATGGGAGTCTATGGAAGGGGTCCACAAAAACCTGGGAGATCAGGCGCAAAAAGGTGACTCGAGTATAAGCCGAGGGGGGCATTTTCAGCACAAAAAACATGTGCTGAAAAACTCAGCTTATACTCGAGTATATACGGTAATACATTTCATAAATAACGAATAAACCAAAAAAACTCTACCTGGTCTAAGGTCTTTGAAGCGCTATTTTCTCTTGACCAACCGGTTGTATCTGTCACCCCATGAAAGGCCCGCAGCCGCAACTTACACCGGCTCAGGGGCAAATACCAACTTAAAACCATTGTTACCCTTGTATTATTAGGAAGGGAAGGGACACGCATACCTCCAGAAGGGCCCAACCCTCCTAATTCTCCATTATTTTATCCAGCACCACCTTCAAAGACCCCATAGACCTCCGGCTGCTGCTACGACTAGTAAGAAATTAACCCATAACGTGAACGGTCATGGAAAAAACATACCTCACCAAGAACTGCCCACTATTAAAACCATCCCAACCCCGTACTACAAGAAATCTTGCTAGGTAGCCCCCCCAAACCAACAAACAAGGGAGTGTCGGTGGGATAAACCTTCCTGATTCAACGAGAAGCTCCAACTGAGCTCCGACAAGATCCACCACCCCTCTACTCCCTACAGAACACCCAAATCCCTCGGGACCCACCAATCCAGTAAGTGAATTCTTAACTTCCCCCTTCACACCACTATTCTCTTCACCTCAACTGCCCACCCCAGTCATGCTGGCCCTCCTCCAAATTGCACTTTTCTCCAGGCCATATACTAGAAACGAATACACCAAATTATTTCCAGAAATGTATTGATTATGTCCATCCACAATGATGTTTTTCAGGATTTTTAATCCCGGTGTGTGTGCGGCATTCTGGGCTCCCTCCGGATTAATAATATCCTCTCTCTCTCCGGCTGCTAGATGTCACACTCCTCTCCCCGGATCTCCTCCGCCGCCGCTCTCCGGCCCTTATTTCCTTACACACAGTAAAAGGAGCTCAGTGTTACTGGGGGACTAAGTGAATCAACTAGCAGGGAGCACAGTAAAGATTTACATCAACTTTATATGCACCAAGTGCTTTTGCAAACCCAGGTATTAACTTGCAAAAGTTGTGGTGACATCATCACAGTGCTGTACATATCATGTGCAAATAACAGAGCTGTGTGAGCGGACTTTATTACAGGAAGCTCCTGCACAGAGGTAAAGTTTCACACTGGATCACTGCTCTAGATCAGTTGTTCTCAACCTCAGTCCTCAAGTACCCCCAACGGGCCTTGTTTTGGGAACTTCCCTTAGATAAAGATAGCTCTTATCAATACTGTGTCATTGATATTGATTTAAAGCAACTGTGCAAAGTAAAGGTAAAAACATGGTCCGTTGGGGGTACTTAACCACTTCAGCCCCGGACCATTTGGCTGGCCAAAGACCAGGCCACTTTTTGCGGTTCGGCACTGCGTCGCTTTAACTGACAATTGCGCGGTCGTGCAACGTTGCTCCCAAACAAAATTGACGTCCTTATTTTCCCACAAATAGAGCTTTCTTTTGATGGTATTTGATCACCTCTGCGGTTTTTATTTTTTTGCGCTATAAACAAAAATAGAGCGACAATTAAAAAAAAAAAAAAAAACAATATTTTTTACTTTTTGCTACAATAAATTTTCCCAAAAATATATAAAAAAACTTTTTTTTTTTCCTCAGTTTAGGCCGATACGTATTCTTAGAATAGGGGAACAATCAGTGCAAACAGCCTCTAATATAACCTAATAATGCCAGCTGAACACAAAAGGTAATCACAAGCCCAAAGATAATCTGTAAAATAAATGATATGTGCAGCGCAATAGCTAAGATAAAAAAAAATATGACAGTCCAATCAAATAAAACAGATATTCAAATGTCCCATTGGATAATGATAAGACAAATTCCTCATAGAAGAGAGTGAGAAGAAATCTCTGCCGACTGGGATGACGATACAATCCTCCCCCACACATACAATGTGCTTACCAGAATTGGTGGACCTCTCAATTAAGAGAAGGTCATGCGAGCATGTATCCACCCTGGGATAATGGGATGTGGCTGCTGCAGATGAATCCTTCCAATGTCAGGAGTGAGGAAAAGCCGGATATTGTCTCCAATGAGCAAACAAACTTCCACTGTAGGATGCTGAATGGATCTCCGTAAAGTGCAGGTGCCAAGAGAAAGATGAAGGGGACAATCTAAGTGTACTCCGTATGTACTTTATTAAAAATTGGTTCTCATATATAAAATCAGCGCTATCGCGCAATGCATAAAAGGCTGATACTGAACAGCAAGCCGGATCAACTATCCAGCAGAGAGATAGCAGCGGGTGACGTCCGTGCATAAGCTCTTCCCCCCGTATTCTTCTACATATTTTTGGTTAAAAAAAATCACTATAAGCGTTTTTTGATTGGTTTGTGCAAAAGTTATAGCGTCTACAAAATAGGGGATAGTTTTATGGCATTTTTATTAATATTTTTTTTCTACTAGTAATGGCGGCGATCAGCGATTTTTATTGTGACTGCCACATTATGGCGGACACATCGGACACTTTTGACACCATTTTGGGACCAGTCATTTTCACAGCGATCAGTGCTATAAAAATGCACTGATTACTGTAAAAATGACACTGGCAGTGAAGGGGTTAACCTGTAGGGGCGCTGAAGGGGTTAAGTGTGACCTAGGGAGTGCTTCTAACTGTTAGGGGGCATGGCTACGTGTGACACGTCACTGATTGCTGTTCCCAATGACAGGGAACAGACGTTCAGTGACATGTCACTAGGCAGAACGGGGAGATGTTGTGTTTACACTGACATCTCCCCGTTCTTCAGCTCCGTGACAGGATCGCGGGACACCGGTGGACATCGAGTCGACCACACGGCCGTCAAATTAAAGAGGACATATATATATGCCCATTTGCGCAGCCGTGCCATTCTGTCTATGTAAATCCTCGTGCGGCGGTCGGCAAGCGGTTAATGACTGAGGTTGAAGACCACTGCTCTAGATTGTATGTAGTAGGTGTGGCCTGTAAGCTTTGCTCTCTGCACAGGATATCTACAGCACAGTGATGATGTCACTGCTAGTTTACTATCAAGAAGTATATTTCAATGAAAGTTTTTGCGCCTGGCAATGGCATTCAACTTTAACAACGTACAGTATGTGTATGGAATGGAGGAATGTGTAATTCGAATTTGTTGGAAAACTAAGTATAACATACCCGGAACTCCTCTCCAATTTTGGTAAAGTTTCCATAAAAATCGAGCTATCCTAAAATACCGTTTTATTTGGCAATGTGTCCTATACTTAGCCCCAGTCTTACACATGCAGTCCCAACAAATGCTTTTGTGTTTTCCTCTTAATAAACAGGAATGCTGGGAATGTGTTATGCAATTAAGTATAAAGTGCTGCTCGAGGAGCACAAACCGGTCCAGCTTGATGTTAATGTTATGTTTGCCTGAAGGATATTAATAGCGAGCCGTGTAATGAACGTATAATAAAAGTGATTTTCCAGGTGCTCACCTGCTGCAGAGGACATAGCTGCACGTCAAATCTATGCAGGAATGTGGCCTGAGATGGTCTACACTGGGGAGGGAAATAAAACCCTCAATCAAGAATGTACAGTTGTGCTCATAAGTTTACATACCCTGGCAGAATTTATGATTTCTTGGCCATTTTTCAGAGAATATGAATGATAACACACAAACATTTCTTTCATTCATGGTTAGTGTTTGGCTGAAGCCATTTATTATCAATCAACTGTGTTTACTCTTTTTAAATCATAAACAGAAACTACCCAAATGACCCTGATCAAAAGTTTACATACCCTTGTTCTTAATACCGTGTATGCCCCCCTTTACCATCAATGACAGCTTGAAGTCTTTGTGGTATTTGTGGATGAGGCTCTTTATCTTCTCAGATGGTAAAGCCGCCCATTCCTCTTGTAAATTCTTGGGCTGTCTTGCATGAACTGCACGTTTGAGATCTCCCCAGAGTGGCTCAATGATATTGAGGTCAGGACTGGAGACTGAAGCCTCGTACACACGACCGAGAATCTCGTCGCAAAAAAAAAACGTTTTTCTCGACGCGTTTCTTGTCAAGCTTGACGAGATTCTTGTCAAGCTTTCCTTGCATACACACTGTCAATCCAAAATCTCGTCGGTCTAAAGCGCGGTGACGTACAACATGTACGACGGCAGTATAAAGGGAAAGTTCCATTTTCATGGCGCCACCCCTTGGGCTGCTTTTGCTGATCTTGTGTTACCGCGTGTTTAGTAAAAGTTTGGGAAGAGACGATTCACGCTTTTCAGACTTCGTGCTTTCAGTCCGTTACAGCGTGACGAATGTGCTATCTCCATTACAAACGCTAGTTTTAGAAGAAGGTGCGCTCCCGTCTCATACTTGTGTAGCGGGCATGCACTTTCCCAGTGTATTTAAAACTGGCAGAGACACCAGTAATGTGAAGTTCCCTGCAGCCCAGCGGGTGGCGCTGTCGCCTTGGGCTGGGGTCGAACCATTGCTGTGTGCCGTACCCCTTTTTGTCCTCTCTCAGCGGTTATATGGTGGGGCGGGGAACCCGCCGTGCTTGCTGGGAGAGGGTATAGAGGGGCCGGCCATCTTTGTCACGAGGTCGAGTCCCAGGCACCTTCAGCCTGAGGGTGGTGGTTCGTGTCGGGAGTTTAGGCGGCCTAGGCCTAGAAGACATTCGGAGGTCGTGTTCCATCTCAGGCACCTTTAGCCTGGGGTGAGGTACTCGGATGGAGGTCTGGGGCCCAGTGTCCTTCACTGGGTTCCGCGAGGGATGGATTTCCTAGGGGGATCCCGGGAGTGGGCTCCCAGAATCCAGTGGCGTAAGAGACCGGAGGGGGTACTCGCCTGAAGACCTGGTGCAGCATATTGCCAGTGACGGGTGAGCCTCCGGAGACCGCCCGGAGGGATATATCCCTCGCCAAGGGACCGCAATACACTTTTAGAAGGAGAGAAGAAGAGTTCATTGTGTCTGGGCCTACTCGTATCCACACCCCCCCTGTCTGTTCTACTCGTTGAGGGAGTCCAACTGACTGTGTTTTACTCTGATATTGGAAGAATAAAGGAGTGTTGGACTTTAATGGTGTGGGGCTCATTTTCTGGCAGACACTGTGCAAAAGGAGGAGGAGGCTCTGATGCAGAACACCGACCCGAAGGTAAAGAGGATCTTCTCACACCACACACACATCTGCGGTGGGGACTTGGCGTGGTGACCCCGCACTCTCTCAACCAAGGTACCCCTAGACAAAAGCCAGAGACAGATGATGTGATATCAGGGAGAGAGAGTGGAGGCCGCTACACGTGGGGGCTCGGGTCCGGGATGGTGTTCGTGCTATTACGAAATTTGGACGTGTCTGCCCGGAGGAGTTCCGAGTAGGTCGGCCATATCATTGGCCAAAGTGCATCCCTGCTCAAAGTCGTGGACATGACCCAGTGAAGGGAAAGGCCCGCGCAGAAGAGCGAGAAGAGGGGGGAGCCCAGCCGTTTGAGGGACTACATGTGGGGGTTTCTATTTGCACTGCGCCATCAGGCACACCCTCCCTGCTCAGTTCGTGGGCGTGACTCAGGAAAGGAGAAAGCCTGTGAACTAGAGTGCAAGAGGGGAGGAGCCCAATACGTGTGAAGGACTACACGTGGGACTTTGGCGCAAAACTTGCAGTGTGCAATGGATCAGCAGCAAGTCACCAAGTTCGGACATACATCGTGGGTTCCACTTCACCCTTCTACCATGACTTTGACTGCTGCTGCTTCAGTGACTGATACGGGGATTCGGCTAAAGCCCCGGGGACGATTCGCCTTGTATTCGTGCATGGACGTTGAGGCCCTGGGTGTGATTTGTCCCAGGCTGCTCGGGACTGGTGTGTCAGCTAAAGCCGTTCGGGCGATGCGAGGCCTGCGGGGAGTTCTTATTCGGGGTGGATTCGGTCATCGAAAAGCCAAGAACCATCTACCCCGGCCGCACTACAGGCAACACCACTCAAGTTGGAGGAATCACCGCTTTGACAGCCATCCCTGTGCGCACTGCAGCGACCGCGGGGGAGGTCGCGATCACTCAAATACGGGAGAAATCCGAGGATGCTGACTCGGTCACCACGGTCTCACAGCGTCCACCGCCGAAGAGAAAGACCGGCATGGTAGCCCCGTCCAGCGGTTGCAGTGGACCATCCCGCCCGCCTACGCCCGGCCTGGATGGATCCGTTGAGAGAAGTTCCGGACATCCCTTCTCAAGTAAAGGCCGAGGTAAGCCGGGCGGAGGGACTTGGTGTGTGGGCGGAGGTGGCAGCTCAGTCTCTACTGCAGGCTACCTGCCCGCGGAGGAGTGTGATACCTCCGACCTGGAGTCGCTCTCCGATCTGGGAGACGATGTGGCCATAGATGAGCTGTTTACTCAAAAGGGCTGGGACAAAGTACCTCTTGCTTCGTCCCGCAGAACCAGAGACCCACCCATGTCTACAGGGGACAGTACACCCCAGGTGGAGGCACCAGCACCTGAGGAGGGGTCCCGTCCCCAGCCTACTCTCACATCCCCGGTGCCACCTGCAGCCAGTGCCAGGGAGAAGAGACTGTTGTTGCGAGCACCTATGCCCAGATTGGATGTGGCCAAGGTCCCTCGTCACCCAGATGCTATAGTCTTGCCAGGCGAAGGGGACAAAGCCACTATGCCTCCGCTGGCGAGACTACAACGCCTATTTTGCCAGAAGGTTGCTGCTGAGTATGGGTGGCAGTACCCTTATTGTCCAAAGAACTGTTATACGAAGTGGAAGTTTGCCGGGAGCGCTGGTACAATGACTTCGTGTGGACTCACATTCAGATCCCACACGCCCGCAGGTACCTTGCGTGCTCCTCCAAGGCATCTCAGCGTTTCAAAGATTGCAAGGCAGAGTGGATGTTGGGGCGGCATATTCATGCGGACAAAGTGCTGATTCGACGCAAGGAAGGGGAAGATGCCGAATACAAAATAGAGACTCTGGATCAGCATCTGAAACCCCTTGTCCTGCCGCACCCTCGTTTCTATCTGTAGGAGAAAAGAGACTCCGTTCTTGTTGTCTTTACACTGCTGAACTTTCCGGGTTTGTTGTTCTTGTTACCCAGAGGAGTTGAAGGACTGTTCCTGTTTGTTCTTCAATTTTCCAGCAAGCAATCATGGACTCTGGGGTAGATAGGGCCCAAAGAAGAAGGAAAGTTCCACAAGTGCAGTTACCGCGACGCTGTCACCAGGTGGCAGTGTCGTGCATCGACTTTCACTTTTCACACATACACTTTTAGAAGGAGAGGATTTCTCTGCGGAGTTTTTTTCGTTCTCACACAAACATATGTGTCAGGGATTTGTGTGTTTAACCTTTCTTTTCCCTTCTGCAGGAGAGCATCCCATCAAGACCACTGAGAATGGGGTCGGTCTTAGCCAGGATGGGTGGGGAGAAGTGTTGTGTGAAAATGTGATTTTCAGTGTTATGGTTAAGTGTTGTTGTTTCCCTTCCCTCTCCTTTCATGTGAGGCTCAGACACAACTGCTCCAGTTAGTTAGTTCCAAAGGTTTTATTTTTGTAAAATTTATAGTTGGTTTCTGGACTGGGTTATGTCAGCCATTGAGGACATAGTTTATTCCAGAAACTGGGGACCAGTGTCAAACCACCAGGGGGAGAGTGTAGCGGGCATGCACTTTCCCAGTGTATTTAAAACTGGCAGAGACACCAGTAATGTGCAGTTCCCTGCAGCCCAGCGGGTCGCGCTGTCGCCTTGGGCTGGGGTTGAACCATTGCTGTGTGCCGTACCCCTTTTTGTCCTCTCTCTGCGGTTGTATGGTGGGGCGGGGAACCCGCCGTGCTTGCTGGGAGAGGGTATAGAGGGGCCGGCCATCTTTGTCACGGGGTCGAGTCCCAGGCACCTTCAGCCTGAGGGCAGTGGTTCGTGTCGGGAGTCTAGGCGGCCTAGGCCTAGAGGACATTCAGAGGTCGTGTTCCATCCCAGGCACCTTTAGCCTGGGGTGAGGTACTCAGATGGAGGTCTGAGGCCCAGTGTCCCTCACTGGGTTCCGCGAGGGATGTATTTCCTAGGGGGACCCCGGGAGTGGGCTCCCCGAATCCAGTGGCGTAAGAGACCGGAGGGGGTACTCGCCTGAAGACCTGGTGCAGCATATTGCCAGTGACGGGTGAGCCTCCGGAGACCGCCCGGAGGGATACTGTATATCCCTCGCCAAGGGACCGCAATACACTTTTAGAAGGAGAGAAGAAGAGTTCATTGTGTCTGGGCCTACTCGTATCCACACCCCCCCTGTCTGTTCTACTCTTTGAGGGAGTCCAACTGACTGTGTTTTACTCTGATATTGGAAGAATAACGGAGTGTTGGACTTTAATGGTGTGGGGCTCATTTTCTGGCAGACACTGTGCAAAAGGAGAAGGAGGCTCTGATGCAGAACACCGACCCGAAGGTAAAGAGGATCTTCTCACACCACACACACATCTGTGGTGGGAACTTGGCGTGGTGACCCCGCACTCTCTCAACCAAGGTACCCCTAGACAAAAGCCAGAGACAGATGATGTGATATCAGGGAGAGAGAGTGGAGGCCGCTACACTTGATTCTGACCATGCGCGGTTTTTGAAGACTCGGAAAAGCATACACACGAACGTTTTTCTCGTCCAAATACAGTCTGACGAGAATCACGACGAGAAAAATGAGACTCCCGACGAGAAAAAAGAAAGCAGGACTTTTTTTTTTCTCGTCGAGATTCTGGGCAGTTTTCTTGACGAGAAACCTGAAAGCCTCGTACACACGCACAGTTTTCTCGGCAAGAAAGCTCTCCCAACAGTTTTCTTGTCGTTTCTTGCCGAGAAAACCGGTTGTGTGTACGAGGCTTGAGATGGCCACTCCAGAAACGTCACTTTATTCTGCTGTAGCCAATGACAGGTCGACTTGGCATTGTGTTTTGGATCATTGTTATGTTTAAATGTCCAAGTACTTCCCATGCGCAGCTTCCTGGCTGATGAATGCAAATGTTTCTCCAGTATTTTTTAACAACTTAACCACTTAAGCCCCGGACCATTTCGGGCCATTAGGACCAAGCCTGTTTTTGGGATTCGGCACTGCGCTGCTTTAACTGTAAATTGTGCGGACATGCAATGTTGTACCCAAATGAAATTTGCGTCCTTTTCTTCCCACAAATAGAGCTTTCTTTTAATGGTATTTGATTGCCTCTGCGATTTTTATTTTTTGCGATATAAACAGAAAAAGACCGAAAATTTTGAAAAAAAATGATATTTTCTACTTTTTGTTATAAGAAAAATCGAATAAACTCAATTTTAGTCATACATTTAGGCCAAAATGTATTCAGCCACATGTCTTTAGTAAAAAAAATGTCAATAAGCGTATATTTATTGGTTTGCGCAAAAGTTATAGCGTTTACAAACTAGGGTACATTTTCTGAAATTTACACAGCTTTAAATTTATGACTGCCTATCTCATTTCTTGAGGTGCTAAAATGGCAGGGCAGTACAAAACCCCCCCAAATGACCCCATTTTGGAAAGTAGACACCCCAAGGAAATTGCTGAGAGGCATGTTGAGCCCATTGAATATTTTTTTTTTTGTCCCAAGTGATTGAATAATGACAAAAAAAAAAAAAAATTACAAAAACTTGTCACTAAATGATATATTGCTCACACATGCCATGGTTATATGTGGAATTGCACCCCAAAATACATTTTGCTGCTTCTCCTGAGTACGGGGATACCACATGTGTGGGACTTTTTAGGAGCCTAGCCACGTACGGGACCCCGGAAACCAAGCACCGCCTTCAGGATTTCTAAGGGCGCAAATTTTTGATTTCACTCCTCACTACCTATCACAGTTTCGAAGGCCATAAAATGCCAAAATAGCACAAAACCCCCCCAAATTACCCCATTTTGGAAAGTAGACACCCCAAGCTATTTACTGAGAGGCATGTTGAGTCCATGGAATATTTTATATTTTGCCACAGGTTGCGGGAATATGACAAACTGTTTTTTTTTTGCACAAAGTTGTCACTAAATGATATATTGCTCACACATGCCATGGGCATATGTGAAATTACACCCCAAAATACATTCTGCTGCTTCTCCTGAGTACGGGGATACCACATGTGTGGGACTTTTTGGGAGCCTAGCCGCGTACGGGACCCCAAAAACCAAGCACCGCCTTCAAGGTTTCTAAGGGCATAAATTTTTGATTTCACTCCTCACTACCTATCACAGTTTTGAAGGCCATAAAATGCCAAGATGGCACAAACCCCCCCCAAATGACCCCATTTTGGAAAGTAGACACCCCAAGCTATTTGCTGAGAGGCATGTTGAGCCCATTGAATATTTTTTTTTTTGTCCCAAATGATTGAATAATGACAAAAAGAAAAAAAAAATGTACAAAAAGTTGTCACTAAATGATATATTGCTCACACATGCCATGGTTATATGTGAAATTACACCCCAAAATACATTCTGCTGCTTCTCCTGAGTACGGGGATACCACATGTGTGGGACTTTTTGGGAGCCTAGCCGCGTACGGGACCCCAAAAACCAAGCACCGCCTTCAAGGTTTCTAAGGGCATAAATTTTTGATTTCACTCCTCACTACCTATCACAGTTTTGAAGGCCATAAAATGTCAAAATAGCCCAAAACCCCCACAAATGACCCCATTTTGGAAAGTAGACACCCCAAGCTATTTGCTGAGAGGCATGGTGAGTATTTTACAGCTCTCATTTGTTTTTGAAAATTAAGAAAGACATTTTTTTTTCTTTTTTTTTTTCTTTTTTTACATTTTCAAAACTTTGTGACAAAAAGCGAGATCTGCAAAATACTCAACATACCTCTCAGCAAATAGCTTGGGGTGTCTACTTTCCAAAATGGGGTCATTTGGGGGGGTTTTGTGCCATCTGGGCATTCCATGGCCTCCGAAACTGTGATAGGCAGTGAGGAGTGAAATCAAAAATTTACACCCATAGAAATCCTGAAGGCGGTGCTTGGTTTTTGGGGTCCCGTACGCGACTAGGCTCCCAAAAAGTCCCACACATGTGGTATCCCCGTACTCAGGAGAAGCAACAGAATGTATTTTGGGGTGTAATTCCACATATGCCCATGGCATGTTTGAGCAATATATAATTTAGTGACAACTTTTTGTACATTTTTTTTTTTTTTTGGTCATTATTCAATCACTTGGGACAAAAAAAAAAAAATATTCAATGGGCTCAACATGCCTCTCAGCAAATAGCTTGAGGTGTCTACTTTACAAAATGGGGTCATTTGGGGGGGTTTTGAACTGTCCTGGCATTTTATGCACAACATTAGGAAGCTTATGTCACACATCATCCACTCTTCTAACCACTTGAAGACAAAGCCCTTTCTGACACTTTTTGTTTACATGAAAAAAAATTTTTTTTTGCAAGAAAATTATGTTGAACCCCCAAACATTATATATTTTTTTAAAGCAAATGCCCTACAGATTAAAATAGTGGGTGTTGCATTTTTTTTTTCCACACAGTATTTGCGCAGCGATTTTTCAAACGCATTTTTTGGGGGAAAAACACACTTTTTTTATTTTTAATGCACTAAAAAACACTATATTGCCCAAATGTTTGATGAAATAAAAAAGATGATCATAGGCCGAGTACATGGATACCAAACACGACATGCTTTAAAATTGCGCACAAACGCGCAGCGGCGACAAACTACATTCATTTTTAAAAGCATTTAAAAGCCTTTACAGGTTACCACGTTAGATTTACAGAGGAGGTCTACTGCTAAAATGACTGCCCTCGATCTGACCTTCGCGGTGATACCTCACATGCATGATGCAATTGCTGTTTACATATGACGCTAGACCGACGCTTGCGTTCGCCTTTGCGCAATAGCAGGGGGGGACAGCGGTGCTTTTTTTTTTTTTTTTTTTTTTTATTATTTATTTGGCTTTTTTATTTTATTTTTAAACTGTGCCTTCCATATTT
This sequence comes from Rana muscosa, assembly GCA_029206835.1. Taxonomy (NCBI): domain Eukaryota; kingdom Metazoa; phylum Chordata; class Amphibia; order Anura; family Ranidae; genus Rana; species Rana muscosa. The sequence continues at coordinate 1,192,772,163 of CM055116.1, read as the reverse complement.
TATTTTTTTACCATTTTTATCGTTATCTCAGGGAATGTAAATATCCCCTATGATAGCAATAGGTAGTGACAGGTACTCTTTTTTTGAAAAAAATTGGGGGGTTAGACCCTAGATCTTTCCTCTGCCCTCAAAGCATCTGACCACACCAAGATCGGTGTGATAAAATGCTTTCCCAATTTCCCAATGGCGCTTTTTATATCCGGGGGGGGACATTCCCTCCCACTGCTTGTAAAAGCAGTCTAGAGGCTAATTATCTGCTAGAATTGCTTTTACATGAAAGCCGGCTGCTGGCTGAAAAGAATGATACCAAGATGATACCTAAACCCGCAGGCATCATTCTGGTATAAACATTCAAAGTCCAGCAACATACCAGTACGTTGCTGGTCCTTGTTGGACATGTATTGTAATCTTTTTTTTCATACAGCCTATTGGCTGAACGAAAAAAAGAGATTGATTGGTGGGTATGCCCACCATTAGAATACCTCCCTTCATCCACCCACTTCTAATGATGGGCATATATGCCGAAGCATGGGGGCATCCTCCCGCAAAAAAGTTATGCCGCGTACACACGGTCAAGCCTTCGTCGGAATTTCGACCGTATGTACGCGGCATAAAAGGTTATGCCGCGTACACACGGTCGGACTTTTCCACGGATAAGCCTCCGTTGGAATTTCGACCGTATATACGCGGCATTAGGAGCAAAATCGCTCCTCCGCCCCTGCTGCCCCCATGCTTCGGCATATATGCTCTTTTTTTTAACTGTGGTGGTGAAATCACCTCCTACAGCGTTGGAGTCACGGCTTTATGTATCGTGGGAGCAAACGCTGTTGCTGTCAAGATAAATAGATCCGCGCTGCAACTGAATGGCGTACCTGCTAAGCAAATGGTGGTTAACATTAAAACAAAGTAACATTACAGTACAACAGTAAGACCTTACCATGCCATACCTGCAAAGCAAATACCAAAACAAAACCTAGTAAAAAATAAAAAATGTTTTAACGCAACCTGTGCCTAAAATATATATATGCCGAAGCATGGGGGCATCCTCCCGCAAAAAAGTTATGCCGCGTACACACGGTCGGAATTTTCCACGGGCAGGCCTCCGTCGGAATTTCGACCGTATGTACGCGGCATTAGGAGCAAAATCGCTCCTCCGCCCCTGCTGCCCCCATGCTTCGGCATATATGCTCTTTTTTTTAACTGTGGTGGTGAAATCACCTCCTACAGCGTTGGAGTCACGGCTTTATGTATCGTGGGAGCAAACGCTGTTGCTGTCAAGATAAATAGATCCGCGCTGCAACTGAATGGCGTACCTGCTAAGCAAATGGTGGTTAACATTAAAACAAAGTAACATTACAGTACAACAGTAAGACCTTACCATGCCATACCTGCAAAGCAAATACCAAAACAAAACCTAGTAAAAAATAAAAAAATGTTTTAACGCAACCTGTGCCTAAAATATATATATATGCCGAAGCATGGGGGCATCCTCCCGCAAAAAAGTTATGCCGCGTACACACGGTCGGAATTTCGACCGTATGTACGCGGCATTAGGAGCAAAATCGCTCCTCCGCCCCTGCTGCCCCCATGCTTCGGCATATATGCTCTTTTTTTTAACTGTGGTGGTGAAATCACCTCCTACAGCACTGGAGTCACGGCTTTATGTATCGTGGGAGCAAACGCTGTTGCTGTCAAGATAAATAATTCCGCGCTGCAGTTGAATGGCGCACCTGAAAACAAAAAATTACATACCTGAAAAGCAAGCATGATAAAACATTGCAGAATAGAATACAGTAAAAAAGAGCAGAACAATAGAGAGAAAATAGAGAGAGAGAGAACAATAAAACGACAACTATTTTTGGTTTTTTTATTTTATATTTTTTTTGTGTTTTGTTTTTTACGTTTTTTTTTTTCTTTTTTACACTTTTTTTTGTAACTTTACAACTGTAATGGTTCGGGTCTCTCAAAATGTAATGGCATCTTGGGAGACCCTGTGTAAGTGTGTCCTTGTCTGTGAAATGCTGTACCCTACGCTAAAACTTCACTTTTGAGTGGTAGCGTTCAAAACATTCACCTTGGCAAAGACCAGGCTTGTCAGGACAGAGTGGACAAAAACTACGGGTGTCACGCCTAAATCCGCGCTTGCTACAGACACGACATCTTTTTTGGGGGTGGCTTTGGGTAGGGGTACTCGGGAGGACATACGAATAATGCCTCTCATGCAGCCGGCTTACTGCATTTGGTTGGGGATGGTGAGGTGCAGAACCGCCTGGATTCTCATTCTGGAATTTTAGAAGAGATAACGTCCCGCCTGAAGCTCTGTATAGCACATGAGCGTTCAGCAAAGCCAATTGGAATAATGATAGAGACACTTTTTTGTACCAGCGTCTCGCCTTACGGTCAATTCGATACGGCGCCATCAACTGGTCGTTGAGGTCCACCCCTCCCATATTTTGGTTATATTCGTGGACACAGAGGGGTTTCTCCACAACACCAGTCGCCGTACGAATTTGGACTGTCGTGTCTGCATGAAGGGAGGTAAGAAGGAAAACATTCTTATTGTCCCTCCACTTCATAGCGAGCAAGTTATTACACTTCAAGCAGGCTCTCTCCCCCAGCCTAAGACGGGCATCTACAAGCCGCTGGGGAAAGCCCCGGCGATTAGGTCGCACGGTGCCACATGCTCCAATCTTATGATCAAACAAGTGACTAAACAGTGGCACGCTCGTGTAATAATTGTCCACATACAAGTGGTACCCCTTTCCGAATAAGGGTGACACCAAGTTCCACACTATCTTGCCAGCGCTCCCTATGTAATCCGGGCAGTTGACCGACTCAATCTGACTATCTTTTCCCTCATAAACCGTAAAGTTCACTACATAGCCTGTTGCCCTGTCACAGAACTTGTAGAGCTTGACCCCGTATCTGGCACGCTTGCTGGGAAGGTACTGCTTGAAAGACAAGCGGCCAGAAAATTTAATCAGGGACTCATCAACGCAGACAACTTGATCGGGAGTAAACAAGGCTGCAAAACGTTCGTTGAAGTGGTTTATGAGGGGCCGAATTTTATAGAGCCGGTCGTATTCAGGGTCCCCACGTGGACGACAAAGTTCATTGTCGTTGAAGTGCATGAACCGCAAAATCTGCTCGTATCGTGCCCTGGACATGGAGGCAGAGAACACGGGCATGTGGTCAATTGGGTGCGTGGACCAATAAGCACGCAATGACGGAAATTTATGTGTGCCCATGTTGAGGGAAAGGCCCAGAAAGGTCTTAAATTCGGAAACCGTAATTGGTTTCCAATTTCTGGCAATTTTAGGCAACTGGGGGTTAGCGGCGATAAATTGACCAGCATATAAATTACTCTGGTCCACAATAGATCTATAGAGATCTTCCGTGAAAAACAGTGAATAAAAATCAATTGGAATAAAATCAGCTGTTTCCACCTGAATACCGGGTTGGGCAGTGAATGGGGGAAGTACGGGTTCTGCAGAAGTGGTGGGGACCCAATCAGGATAGGCGAATTCTGCAGGAAGGGCAGTATGGGCACGACGGGCCTGCCTTTGTCTTCTTGGTGGCAGCGGGACACTACTTGTGCTTGCCACCTCGCCAGCTTGAACTGCACTTATGGGACTCGCCACGTCACCAAGTGTTACTGCAGTGCTGGATGTACGTCCAGGCTGTACTAGGCCGCTGGTGCTTGCCAGTTCACCAGAAGGAATAGCGGCGCTAGTACTACTCTGCTCCATGATACGAGAGACCTGCGGTTCTTGCTCCTCAACAACCTCAGAAGATCGGGATCGGGTACGCCTGACCTTAGCAGGGACCTCAACTTCGTCGTCAGAGCTATCTGACGTGGGGCCGCTGACGTCACTGTCTTCTACGGGAAGATATTCTGAGCCTGAATCTGACAGATACGTGACCTCCTCTTCACTATCTGTCATGCTCAGAATCTCGTAGGCCTCTTTACTAGTGTACCTTCGTCTTGCCATTTTGGGCTCTAAATTTAGGGGTACACTAGTAAGATTCACAGGAAAAAAAGCACCTGACTGTCGTCAGCAAATATATCAAACGCTACAAAAAAACTGTTAGCGATCGCAGGGATCAGGACTGTCTCTGCGAACGCTGCAGTTATGTGTGTTGTGTTTGGTAAGTGACAGTGATCGATCGATACTGCACTTGGGTGGGCTGGGCTGGGCTGGGCGGAGGGGCTAAACGCAGGCGCTAGCAGGTATCTGGGCTGATCCCGCTAACACTGCGTTTTTGGGAACCCTAAACCGCTGGGGATGCTAGTATAGATCTGATCAGATACTATACCACTAAGGGGGGTGTATGCTTTGCGCGTGGGTGTTAGCGTTACTGGCACTAACCTAACACTGCCTGGGGCGACGCAGACCCTCTCTGGCGCTAAAACCTAATTGATCTCACCCGCCGGGCGATCAGGGGGGTTAAACCTTTATTGGGTTATATACGGCGGGTGCCCTGATGCTATAAAAAGCAAACTAATCAACCAGCGTCACCCGTAACCTTTATATGGTGATCACTGGTGAAAGGGTTAACTAGGGGCAATCAGGGGGTTAAAACCTTTATTAGGTTAAATATGGGGGTACCTGATACTATATAAAAACCTGACGGGTAACCTAAATAACTAAATAACTTACTGGCTAACCAGTGACACCAGTGACGCTTATACGGCGATCACTGGTGAAAGGGTTAACTCTAGGGGCAATCAGGGGGTTAAAATAATATATGGGGTACCTGACACCAATAAAAACCTGCGGCGAACCTAAAAAAAAAATAACTGCCTATCTAAAACACCAGCGACACGAATACAGCGATCGGAAAAACAATCGCTTAGTGACGCTGAAGTTAGGGGGTGAAAGGGTTACCTGGGGGGTGATCAAGGGGTTAAACCTTTATTAGGGGGGGTTAGGGGGCTACCCTGGACCTAAAGGGGCCTAATCCTAACTGCCCTGCAACTTTTTACAATCACAGATGACACTAAATGCAGTGATCAGTAAAATAAATGATCACTGCAATCAGTGACACTGTGATTGGGGGCTTTGGGGTGACCTGGGGGGTGATCTGGGGGTGACTGGGGGGTGATTTGTGTGCCTATGTGTACCTACGTGTCAGTGGACTGTTAGAGCACTAACCTCTGTCTTCACTCCTCGGCGCCGGGAACGAAAAGACCGCGGCGAGGGAGATGACATCACTTCCTCCAGCCTGTGTTTACATCACATGGCGGAGGAAGCAATTTCATTGGCCGGGAGCGATCGCGAGGGGGGGGGCGGAATCGAGCGGCCCCCCCCTCATGCCTGATCGCTCCCGAACACTTAACGGCCGCTCACTGCAGTGAAGGGGGGTCCGGATGGACCCCCCAACTGCACAAAGGCGATCACGTAGATCTACGTGATTCTGCCTGTCCGTGCCATTCTGCCGACGTAAATCGGCGGTGGGCGGTTGTTAAGTGGTTAACGACCGCCCACTGTATATATACGTCGGCACTTTAAAGATGGATATCTTGGTAACGGCAGCAGCTGCTGCCACAACCGAGGTATCCATCTCTTCAGTGGGTGGTTCTGTTTACGATAACGGTGGTCTCTGCGGCGGATTCGCCGTGAGATCACCGTTATCAGCGGCGGGAGAGGCCGCTCTCCCGCACCCTCCGCCGCTTACCGGAGCCTTCGGTAGTGGCGGAGGCGATCGGGTCCTTGCCCCTCTGTGGTATGAATACAAGTGAGGGGAATATGGCCCCCACCCGTCTCCGTATCACTACAGGGCGGAAGCGACGTCAAAACGTCAGCTCCGCCCATGCGTCTTAAAGGGACATTTTTTTGTTGTCATTTTTTCAAATGACATTTTTTTTATTTTTATTATTATTGCATTTTAGTCTAAATTTGAGATCTGAGGTCTTTTTGACCCCAGATCTCATATTTAAGAGGACCTGTCATGCTTTTTTTCTATTACAAGGGATGTTTACATTCCTTGTAATAGGAATTAAAGTGACCCATTTTTTTTTAAACAGTGCAAAAATAAATAAAATCAAGTAAAATAAATAAGAAAACGAAAAAAAAATTTTTTAAAGTGCCCCGTCCCGACCAGAGCTCGCGCGCAGAAGCGAACGCATACGTGAGTAGCGCCCACATATAAAAACGGTGTTCAAACCACACAAGTGAGGTATCGCTGCAATCATTAGAGCGAGACCAATAATTCTAGACCTCCTCTGTAACTCAAAAGATGCAACCTATAGATTTTTTTAAACGTCGCCTATGGTGATTTTTAAGGGTAAAGGTTTGACGCCATTCCACGAGCGGGCGCAAATTTGAAGCGTGACATGTTGGGTATCAATTTACTCGGTGTAACATTATCTTTCACAATATAAAAAAAATTGGGCTAACTTTACTGTTGTCTTATTTTTTTATTAAAAAAAGTGAATTTTTTCCAAAAAAAGTGCGCTTGTAAGACCGCTGTGCAAATACAGTGTGACAAAAAGTATTGCAATGACCGCCATTTTATTCTCTAGGGTATTAGAAAAAAAAACAATATATAATGTTTGGGGGTTCTAAGTAATTTTCTAGCAAAAAAACGTATTTTTAACTTGTAAACACTGATGCCGCGTACACACGACCGTTTTTCCCGTCGAGAAAAATGACATTTTTTCCTTTGGACGAGAAAAACTATCGTCTGTGGGCTTTTTGTCGTTTTTCTCGATGGGAAAAACGGCATTAATCACGACGAGAAAAATTAGAACATGCTCTAATTTTTCTCATCGTGATTCCCGTCGTTTTTTTCCGCGGCAGTTTTCCCATAGGGAAACACTGCCGCGGAGCCCACACACGGTCGTTTTTCTCGACAAAGAGAAAAATGTCGGAAAAAACGGACGTGTGTAGGGAACCAAGCCGTTCCCTCGTTTTTCCCATTGATTTTCTCGACTGTGTTTTCACCGCCGAGAAAATCGATCGTGTGTACGCGGCATGAGTCTGAAAAACAGGCTTGGTCGTTAAGTGGTTATAACTGCATTCACCTTGCCAACAATTTTGACCAAATTTCCTGTGCCTTTGTAGCTCACACATCCCCAAAACATTAGCGATCCACCTCCGTGTTTCACAGTAGGAATGGTGTACCTTTCATCATAGGTCTTGTTGACTCCTCTCCAAATGTAGCGTTGATGTACCAGTCTTCCAGCTTGCATTTATAGAAGAGCTGTTGAGACCTGCCTCACCAGAACCAATATGCTCTATCACAATCTGGTTGATCTATTGATCATTTTAATCTAGCACCTTGTTTCTAATTGTTTCTCTCTTAACATGGTAGCCATGTCACTCAAAAAAAGCATAAACTGAAGTTAGAACTACTAATCTCTTCTGAATCATCAAGACAACCAGGCAACTGGCATTTTCAGAAGGAGGGCAGTAAAGGCAGCCCCATGCTTCTCTTGTGGTTTATCTAAATAGATTATATTATGAGATATACACAGATCTCCCATTGGAAACTGCAGAAATGTTCTCTCAAAGTAAGATCACATAAATATCTGTGAGATGACTTTGCTGAAAAATTCCATCATGGAACACTGAAAATGAGTCATGTGATACAGTAGCTATATCTTGGAATAAAGAAATGATGTTGCTTGTTTTGGTTAAATATGCTGTGTATACAGTGTAAGCGTTACACCATTTTCCAGTACTTCTTCCTCATGCATACAACTGTTTTCTTATATTGGATGCTATATATAATGCGTACACGAGTCCAAGAAAGTTAGGGGTGTATATAAAAAATGTGCCTAGCAAGTCACCCAGTGAAAGTGCATATGCATTTGTCCCGTGAAAATAGAGGTTAAAAATGAATGTTTTTAGGCAATTTCTTATGATGGACAAATGTTTTATTTTAATTTAAAACATGAAATAGCATTTGGCCACTAGATGGTGCTAGGTATCAAAGACATTTCCCATAATACATAGTGCCATCTAGTGGCCACATGCAATATTTTCCATGTTAAATCATTTAAAACTACTGTGTTTGCCCGAAGATAAGACTGGGTCTTATATTAATTGTTTCTTCAAAAAACACACTAGGGCTTATTTTCTGGGATGTCTTTATTTACAGTATATTTATTATATATATATTTATTTACAGTATTATTAACGGGTCATGTGAGCGCCCAGCGGCCCTTTAAATAAGGTATTTTCCACAATAAATTTACACAATTACACAAGGAGAAACACTATTATATAATCTTTTTATAAAATGGATTACATTTTTTTACAAGGACTTCAACTAGGGCTTATTTTTAGGGTAGGGCTTATATTGCAACCATCCCCGAAAATCACGCTAGTTCTTATTTTCGGGAAACAGGATAATTGTCCAGCACAGGAAATAGCCTAATAACAATCTTTTTTATTCTTTTTTTTTTTTTTAGCCCCTTCACACAAAACAAATGTACTTGAACTTTCACCAGGCAAATTGCTATGCCGTTTTCTCTGTAAATACACCCCTATGTGTCACGATTACGCCCGCCTACGGTGACTAGCTAAACGCGATGTGCGTTCCGTGACTGTGGTATATGAGGAACTAAGGGAATAAGGGCGAACTTCTACTGAGCATGTAAGACTGGCTGTGGTCATTTCACAGCCCGCACTACCTTTGGCCACCACTAGAGGGAGACTCCACTACAATCCAGCTACCTGACCACACACAGGCAGATACGAATCTTACATACAATCTGGTGCACTCTAATGCCGCGTACACACGATCGATTTTTTCGACGGTGAAAACACCGTCGAGAAAATCGACGTTAAAAATGAGGAACAGCATGTTCCCCTCACACACGGCCGTTTTAAATGTCATTTTTTTTTTGGTCGAAAAAAACGACCGTGTGTGGGCTCCGCAGCAGTGTTTCCCTATGGGAAACACTGCCGCGGAAAACATGTCGAAAAAAACGACGAGAAAAATTAGAACATGTTCTAATTTTTCTCGTCGTTTTTAATGCCGTTTTTCTCGTTGAAAAAAACGACAGAAAGCCCACAGACTATCGTTTTTCTCGTTGAATGGGAAAAATGTTGTTTTTTTCGACGGGAAAAACGGCCGTGTGTACGCGGCATAAGGGTTGGGGAGCAGTCTAGCAATTACTACACACTTCTAGGGTTCCTCCAGCTATCCTGCAAGCTTGAACCCCGGTGTTAATCACTGTTCCCACTGTCCCCACTCCCACACACCAGATACACAATAAACGATAGCCTGCCACCACCCAACAGTTTGTCCGCAGACTGGTCTGCTGAGCCACCACACACACAGATCTCCGTCTGGCAGATATGTCAGCTTACAATCTGCATGCAATCTGCCAACACGCAGTGCAATTGCATACAGATTGGCACGTAACTTAGACTGAGCACTTAGGCACTAAAATACAACAACCTTTCCAGAGATATGAGTCCTAGCTTAGTACACAGAAGTCACTTATTAATTTTATCATTTAATATCCCAAAAGTGGGCAGCGCATTAAAGATATACAAAGAAAAAGGAGTTACCAAAAAAGATACAAAAAATACAGAAAGACACACAATTGGCAATTTGCTATGAAAATAAAAAGGGATAAAAACAGAAATAAAACTTTACCGAAGTCTATCCGTTAGTAGAAGCATACTGGAACATGTGGGAACTCCCCAGTCTCGAACTGGCTTTGTGGAAGAACCATGTCCATATCTCAGGCTACCCAATTTATTGAAATATGGATGTGGGCTGGACTTTAGCCCTTGGCCAATTAACCCAGGGGGGTGTTCCTGTCTCAGCCCACAAGATGTTTTGTGTTCTGAAATTACCAGAGTCGAATTGGCCCAGAACAGCGCTGATTGCTGTGTCATGGATAGGATTTCCGATACCAGCGCATCAGTCCGAGCGCGACAGTACCAATCACTAGGCTTGTGCAATTCGTTTCGTAACGAATTGAAATTCGTCCGAATTTAGCAACTTTCGGACATTCGGAAGCATTCGAATTTCCGAACAAAGCAATTACGAATAAGACCGAATCCGAAATAAATTATACCGCAAATAGCGAATGCCCGAATGTCTTCGGCATAATTCGTTATGAAAAAGTTACGAATGTACGAATCCATACGAAGCACAATAACACTCACTCTGCTCTGCTCTCTGCTTCTCCCACACCGTGCTGAACTCCCTCTCAAAATGGTGTACAGGGGCGGAGGTTATAGCCGCATGTAAAAAACGAAAGTAAAATACGAGATTTTGAATCCATTCGAAGCACAATAACACTCACTCTGCTCTGCTCTCTGCTTCTCCCTCACCGTGCTGAACCCTCTCAAAATGGTGTACAGGGGCAGAGGCTATAGCCGCATGTAAAAAACGAAAGTAAAATACGAGATTTCGAATCCATTCGAAGCACAATAACACTCTGCTCTGCTCTCTGCTTCTCCCTCACCGTGCTGAACCCTCTCAAAATGGTGTACAGGGGCAGAGGCTATAGCCGCATGTAAAAAACGAAAGTAAAATACGAGATTTCGAATCGTTACAAATAACCGCAATGTATTTAGAAAAGTACAAATCCATTTGAAGCACATTAGGCATAATAGGCAGCGTCGTTGTGAGAGAGACACGGAAAATTACGAATCAACGAACCCAAAAAAAGTTACGAAAGTAGGAGTTGTGTCCAGAATCAACGAAAAACAACGTACTCTACCGAAAGTACGAACCCAAAAAAAGTTACGAAAGTAGGAGTTGTGTCCAGAATCAACGAAAAACAACGTACTCTACCGAAAGTACGAATTATAAAGCAACAAAAAATTCAACGAAAAATGTCGCTTGCAAAAATACGAATGAGTCCGAACACGAAAAATCCCGTCTAGCAAAATTACGAATGATTACGAATCAACAGGACCGGAAAGAAACGAACCGAAACGGAACGAATTTTTCCGTTGTGCACAAGTCTACCAATCACTGCCTGCCTGCCGCAGTCAGGCGCCATATAACGGTTTTGTGTATTTTTCTAGGATTCTACACACGCTACAAATATAGATTGACATGTACCTGTAGCCAAACATGTGTACGATCAAAAGGAATTATTTTCATCTCTCTGCCGCTAATATTTTAGCTTTTATGAGACATAAAATAGGTTCCTCAGATCTGATCGGGGCCTTGTGAATGCCCCCTGTGGATTCTTGTAGCCACACTGGCTAGGACTCCCTTTGAAGGCTTCAGAAAGGTGGCAATCTATGTTTACTCATATGGGAACTTTTATTGGCATCTAGGTGTCAACTCTGGCCTAGAAACTGGTCCTGTCCTTTTCAAATGCTAATGAAAGAACATATGTGCATGGCTGATATTGAATACTATATTTTTAGCAACCCAGAATTAAACTACATCTACAATTACACTACTTCTACAGATCACATCACATCTTGTTAAGGCAAAACTTTCCTTCTCTTACATTTACGTTACACCTGTAGCGGGTGTCAAATTTAGAGGGGGTATCTGGGCTATAGATGGCCCAGATACATAGATTTTTTTGGAATTTATGGACACTTTGGAGTGTGGGAGGTATGAATGGTGTCATGTTCCCTGCGGTCCCTAGGTGGCGCTGTCACCTGGGACTGGGGTTGAACTGCCATTCTAGCGCCATGCCCTTTGTGTCCTCTCGCGGCAGTAGTACGGCGGGGCGGGGAACCCGCTGTGCCTGCTGGGAGAGGATATAAAGGAGCGGACATCTTGCGCACGAGGTCCATTCTCCAGGCACCTTCGGCCTGGGGGCTGCTGCGGCTCGTCTGTGCCCAGGCGCCCTTGGCCTGGGCGCGTGGAGTCGAGTTCCATCCCAGGCACCTTCAGCCTGGGGTGAGGTACTTTACAAGGAGGCCTGGGGCCCAGTACCTTCGACTGGGTCCCGCAAGGGCAAAGCATTCCTAAGGTGCCCCCGATATTGGGTGCCTGAATCCAGGGCGTAAGGGACCGGAGAGGTGACCTCCCCGAAGATCCAGCGCAGCATTGGCTGGTGACGGTGGAGGCCTCTGGGGACCGTCCGGATGGATGTCTTCCCCTGACAGGGGTCATTTGTTCTAAAGGAGGTATTTCATGTTCCCATGGTCTGTGGCAGAGACCCATCTTCATCAGGTCAGTGGCAGGCCTCATCCAAGGCCTGTGGCAGAGGCCTCAACGTTCACCCAGGTCAGTGGCAGGGACCAAATTCACAGTCGGTGGCAGCGACTGTGCGCCAAGCCTGTTTGCACTAAATGGAACAAGAGAGACTTTATTCATTGTGTTGTGCCTGGACCTACTCTTTCCCACACCCTGTCTGTTCTTTTAAAGTTCAACCAGCCTACCCATTGATCAAAGCAAATAAAACAGCGTTGGACTTTTATTGGTGTGGAACTCGTGTTACTGGAAGCTAAGTGTCCCTGTCAGTGACAGTGACAATCATCCTCCATAGGAGAAGCTGAGGCTCCGGCCTAAAACGCAAACCCGAAGGTAAACGGTTAGCTCATATCTCTGCATACTACATCAGAGAGCTGAGATGGTGGTGTGCATCTTTCCCCCCTTCTCCCAGATACCCCTAGACGAGTCATACAGCCATAAAGAGAGGGGAGAAGGTGGGGGAAGACCGCTACACGTGGGGGCTCAAAGTCCGGGATTTGTGTTTATGCAATGGAGCCGAAGCTATCAGAGTTTGAACTTTTCTGCCCAGAAGAGTTCCGAGTAGGTCGGCCATATTGGCCACTGCGCCAGCAGGCACACCCTCCCTGCACAGTTCGTGGGCGTGACATGGAGAAAGCCCGCAAACTGGTGTGCCAGAGGGGAAGAGTCCGGCCATGTGAAGAGGTGCACGTGGGGACTTTGGCGCCAGTTATGCAGTGCGCGATGGAGCAGCAATCAGTCACCATGTTCAGCAATGCCTCGTGGGTTCCAGTCTCTAATACTACGAGGATGACTTCAACTGCTGCTCCGATTACAGATACGGGGATTCGGCTCAAGCCCCGGGGACGATTCGCCTTCTACACCTGCAAGGATGTTGAGGCCCTGGGTATGATTTGTCCCGGATGTTCGGGACTGGTGGTACAGTTAAAGCCATTCGGGCGCTGTGAGGCCTGCGGGGAGTTCACGTTTCAGGTGGAGCAATCCATAGAGAGACCTCGGGTCTTCCACCTCAGCCCTACATCAGGCGCCGCCACTCAACAAGGAGAAGTCAATGCTTGGACAGCCATCCCTCCGCGCACTGTAGAGACCTCCGTGGAGGTCGCGAACAAAAGAATGGAAGATGCAAAATCCGGAGATGCTGCTTCGGTCACCACAGTTTCCCTACTCCCAGCGCCAACAAGGAAGGTCGGTCTTGTGAGAGCTTCCAGCGGCCGAGATGGAGGACAACCCCTGCGCTTGCCGGGCCCGGATGGATCCGGTAGGAAGAGTCCTGGACATCCCTTCACAAGTTTGGGTCGAGGTAAGCCAGGTAACGGGACTTGATGTTGGGACGGAGGTGTCGGGGATTCACGGCCAGAGGCGGCTCTAGGCTTTGTGAGGCCTTAGGCAAAACTTAGACATGAGGCCCCACTCACGCCAATAATGGGAAAAATAATTCAAACAAGAAAAATGGCTGCAGAAAATGCACGGATCTAGCACACAGGTGATCAGCACCACTTCCAGGGCACCCTCCTGACCCATCAGACATATTCAGCCAATGCAAGAGGGGGGAGAGAGGGGGAGGTGAAAAAGAGAGAGGGGTAATAGAGAGATCCGATGATGCTGACATTAGTATTGATCACAGGGAAATTAGGTGGCCACGAGGCCCCTGTGAGTGCGAGGCCTTAGGCGACCGCCTAACTTGCCTAATTAGAGAGCCGCCTCTGTTCACGGCCCCTTGAGCCCGTGGGTGGGAGGGATTCCGTGTCCACTATTAACTATCTGCCCGCGGAGGAGTGTGACACCTCCGACCTGGAGTCGGTCTCCGATGTGGGAGACAACGTCATCATAGACAAACTATTTGCTGAGAAGGGCTGGGACAAGTTGCCTCTCTCCTCATCCCGTAGAACCAGGGATCCACCTATGTCCACAGGGGATAGTACACCCCGGGTGGAGGCACCAGCGCCTGAGGAGGGACCCCGTCCCCTGCCTGCCCTTCAGTCCCCGGTGCCTCCTGCATCTACCACCGGGGACAAGAGACTGTTGCTGCGGGCGCCTATGCCCAAATCAGAGGTGGTCAAGACACCTCGTCATCCAGACTCTATCGTCCTGCTGGGCGAGGGAGACCGCTCTACTATGCCTCCCTTGTCTAGGCTACAGCGTTTGTTCTGCCAGAAGGTCGCCAGTGAATATGGGTGGGAGTACCCATACTTATCTAAGGAACTTGGAAAAAAATATAGAAGAAACTGCGCTTAAAGTGTACGAATCAAGCTAATGGATTGCCTGAAAAAAGAAAATATTTTAGGAGAAGCAGCAACTAGTCTGAAAACAATCATCAGTGGGTACAAATAAGAAAAAAATATGTAGTCGCGCTAACTTATGAATTTGAACATAAGCCCATCACTGGGTAACTGAAAAAATCCAAATATCAACAGTGATAACATATAAAAAGCTAACTGAAAAGCAATATATAATCTATGTGAACAGATAATAAACAGAAAATTAACTGTAAATAAAAAATTGGTTATTGTCCAAAAATACTGTAGAGCGGAAAAACCCCTCAAAGTTCATAATCAAAAATCCATAATGCAAAAAACCATAATGAAAAAAACACCCGTGAGGCGATATCCAAAATTAATAAAGAAATGAAGAAGGAAAGGATTCAGATCTTCTTAGACTTAAATTCGTGACTTTCACCACCACCAGTAGAAGTTACTGCTTACCGAACAGCGATGGTCCCCTATGACGGAGGACCTCAAACAGCCTTAAGTAATACTCAGTTAAGCCTCCAGAGTGTAGCCAGTGGTAAACCTCAGTTGTTTTAATAGCCCGACAGCTCATATAGCATCATACAGGTATTCAACGTGGACCATGAAAAAAAGGGGGGGGACACTAGATAGTGTAAAATCTTTGATGAACATTTAATAAAATAATGAAAACATACTCACAAGAGCAGTTAAAAAGACAGCTTAAAAGTATCACAGCGCCGACCGGTCAATTGGCGCTGGCACACACACGTCCGTGGGAGTCGAGCAATGGAGGGTGACGTCAGCACAAAGCTCTATCCTGTCCTACGCGTTTCGTGAAAAATCACGTCGTCTCGGGGTACGGGCGATGAGCTGCGTCACCCCCTCTAAATAGGGGACACACCGGAAGGAGGATCCGACCCGGAAGAGGACGCGCGCGCGCGCACGCATCAGATCAGGAGTCAATAATGCCTGGCTAATACGGCCGCTGTACCAGCGTAGCCGATCTAGCGGCAGATGCGCACGTACATCTCCCCACGAGGAAACCAAGCCTCGTTCGTGAGGCCGCTCAGTGCACGTCATCACGCTAAGCGGAATGACGAAAGCACTCGGGAAGAGCGTACCTTACGTCTACGTGACCATGACAACAAGGATCACGGCGCGTCATCACGAAAGAACGGAATGACGGAAGCCCTCGGGATGAGCATACCATACGTCTGCGTGACCATGATAGCAAAAATCACAACAGCGTTACGTACGTCCTCTAAGGGGAGGGACCCTCCGGGTGTGTCACAAGAAACAGTAGAACCCGCAACCTCCACCGCAACCAATAGGTGCAGAGGACGCATTGGGACACTAAACTGCTCCAATTGTTAGATATTAATATCACACATAAACAGTAATACATTGATGCTGGAATTTGGGAACATCTAAGTTCATACCAATGTCCAGAACCGTACAAAAAATAAATTTAACAGAAAAACAGAATGACCTCATGTTATTTAAAGTATAAGTAGCGGTGAATCCGCATAAAATTAAACTACAACACACTAGTGGTCGACAGGGTACATGTTACGATAGGTGTCAATGATCGGCCTCAATGGACTCCCATCACAACATCATTGCCAGTTGTTGCTAGGAATTGTTGATAAAGGCATTGACATCGGTGTCAACGTTGAGTCCAAATGGAACATAAGTCCTCAACCTGTACACCCATGCCATTTCTTGCTTGGAGATTTCTCTCACAAGCAAGCTGCCTCTCCAATGTGGTCTATATTTATCAATGGC
This sequence comes from Rana muscosa, assembly GCA_029206835.1. Lineage (NCBI taxonomy): Eukaryota > Metazoa > Chordata > Amphibia > Anura > Ranidae > Rana > Rana muscosa. The sequence continues at coordinate 1,192,756,012 of CM055116.1, read as the reverse complement.
AATGAAAAATGTGCCAGACGGGTCTCTCTTATGGACCTGGTCATAGTGCTTAGATACAGAGTGCTTATCGAAACCTTTACGGATATTTGCTATGTGTTCGTTAAGTCTCACCCTCAATGCCCTTTTGGTCCTCCCCACATACTGAAGACCGCAAGGGCACTGAATCAGGTAGACCACCCCCAAAGATGAGCATGTTATGAAAGGTCCGATTTCATAGGATCGGCCAGTGCTTGTTGACAAAAATTGGCTTCCTATCTCTGCAACTATTCAGGCTACACACTTGGCATTTCTTACATCGGTAGTATCCTGTCAGGTTCTCCAAGAATGTCCTATTAGCCCGTGGGGGGTCCTGGACGCTTGGAGCCACTCTATTGGAAAGTGTCGAAGCCCCTCTAAATACAATAGATGGTCTTTCTGGAAGGGAGGGAGCCAGCACCTGGTCACTGATTAGCACGTGCCAATGCTTACGTATCAAACGTTTGATGGTCTGGTGCTGCATAGAGAAGGTGGTAATAAATGGAAGAGAAAACTTACCATCCCCTGCCACCTTCTCCTTATTAGCCAGAAGTGATCCTCGGTCAATCTCACTAACAGATTGTATCAATTGAGACATATCACTCTGTTGGTAACCTTTATCTACAAATCTTTTAGAGAGAATCTCAGCTTGGCCTTTAAAGGCCACTAGATCTGTGCAGTTACGTCTTAATCTAGTGAGTTGACCATAAGGAACAGCCTTGAGCCAGGGGGCATAATGGCAACTATCAAGCGGGATGTATGAGTTCCTATCAGTTGGTTTAAAATAAGTGGTGGTGACAAACTTATTATCGACAACTAAGATTTCCAAATCCAAATAGTGTACTGATTCCTGGCTTGCCTCAAAGGAGAATCTGATACCTCTATCGTTATCGTTCAGGGACAGCATGTAATCACGCAGAGCGGGTTCACTACCGTCCCACAGGAGGAGGACGTTGTCGATGTACCTTGCCCAGAGTACAACCTCTGGTCTCCGGCAAACATCGACGACGTCCTCCTCCCACTTGGCCATAAAAAGATTGGCCAAGCTGGGGGCATACTTCGCCCCCATCGCCACACCTCGGTCTTGGCGGAAAAATTGATTATCACACCAAAAATAATTATGTCTTGCTGCATATTTCAGCAGAGTCATAATAAAATCAATTTCCCGGGGTGGCAGATCTGATCCTCTCACCAAGTACAACTCCACAGCCTCAAAACCACGCTCGTGTGGAATAATGGTATAAAGTGAGGTCACGTCTGCCATGACCATCCATATACCATTTGTGGGAACGAGGTCTTTGAGTAAGTTAATAACGTACTTGGTGTCTCTTACGTATGAGGGGATCTGCTGAACCAGAGGTTGCAGAAAAAAATCAATATACTTCCCCACCCGGGACGTGATTGAATCTATCCCACTTACAATGGGTCGTCCCGGGGGGGGAGGTGAGGCTTTTGTGGATCTTCGGGAGATAATAGATAACGGGAGTTCGGGGGGCACAAGGTATCAAAAATAATCTGTCCCTATCACTAAGGATACCTACCCGATGTCCCTCATCCACAATACCTTCCAGTTCCTTCTTATACCTAATGACAGGATCCCTACTAAGGGGGGTATAGGTTTCGATGTCATCAACGATCCTGTGCAACTCTTTTAGGTAGTCACACCTATCAAGGATAACTATCCCTCCCCCCTTATCAGCGAGTCTAATAACTAGGGATTTGTTAGAACACAGAGACTCAAGACCACTCTCCAAATTCCTCTGCATCTTAACCTTTTTCACCTTAATCATTTCAAGGTCCTTGAGTACCACATCCCTAAATACTTTAATACTCGGAGCCAGTGAACCAGGGGGGTTGAACAGTGATGCATTGGCTAAGCCAGTATGTTTGTACTCAGGTGGAGAATTCAGTCCAACCGTTATAGGATTAGACAAAAAGTGCCTTTTGATGTTAAGCTTTCTCGCAAACTTGTGAACATCCATAAAGGTTTGGAACTTGCTCAAGCTCCTAGGCGGAGCAAATTTCAAACCCTTATCTAAGAGGCATTGCCCAGATTCTGACAAAGGCTGTTGGCTCAAATTTAAGATGCCCGCACCTATATTCTTTTTCTTTTTGAGCAACTGGGCCCTCCTCCCACCTCTAACCCCTCTCTTCTTTCCGATGGGCCAAATCGACCTTGTTGGCCCATGGGAAAACCCCAACTTGAGTTAGGTCTAAAGTCATATGGACCTGGGGGGTAGGGAGGCCTAGAATAATCATAGCCCCTGTCATATTGACTAGACTGAGAGAACTGGCTATTTCTATCCTGATTGTCAAATCCAAATCGTCTTTCCATAGATCCACGGCCTTGCGGCCCCAATGAATCTGATAAAGGGAAAAAACGATTTTGGGTGGGGATGTTATAGTCCCGCATACCAGTGGTCTCAAAACTGGGTCTCATATATCCTTGGTTATATCCCATATCATATTGGGTGGATCTAGATGAAGGGTACTCCCAATCCCCCAAGGATTCATCCCGAAAGGGTTGAACCTGTACGTCAGATCTATGAGTTTTCGTTTTTTTGTGCGTTTTAGATTAAAGATTACCTTGATTAGGCCCATTCTTGGTCTTAGCCTTATTATTACGTTGAGCTATAACCGGTGTGGGAGGGTTTAAAACCCGACTAGTCCTAGGGGGGTTAACAGCCGAGCCAGGTGGCACTACACCCTGAGGTGCAGTGTCCATTGCAGCCTCGTTTGTCTCCTCTACGGTCATTCCAGAGTAGTGGTGCCTGTTAGGCAGTTGAGGTGGAAGCCCCGAGGCTTTTCCGTAGGTTGCTCGACCTCAAATAGAAATTCCTTACAGTTCTTGCATCGCCTGAATGGCTTTAGATGAACCACCAGTCCCGAGCAGCCGGGACAAATCACTCCGAGGGCCTCCACATCTTTACACACGTAGAGGGCAAATCTTCCCCGGGGCTTGAGCCGAATCCCCGTATCCATTAACGTAGCAGCGAATGAAGTCATCTTCATGGTAGTAGTAGCCGGAACCCATGAGGCATGAGACGCCATGTTATCCATCCGCTGCTCCATTGCACACTGACCTTTTTCGCGCCAAAGTCCCCACGTGCTACTCCACACATGGCCAGACTCCTCCCATCTCCTGCATCGTTCGCGGGCTTTCTGTATAGGCACGCGCATGAACTACACAGTCAGGGTTCTCCTTGTGGCGCAGTTCACAATATGGCCGACCTCCACGGAACTTCGCTGGGGAATAAACTCAAACTTCTGGGGGGGTTTTCAAACTTTCAACCGCAGACACATTCCAGACGAGCCCCCACGTATAGCGCACCCACCCCAGACTTTACCTGATTTTCTTAACTTGGCTCCTCCGCAGGAAAGACTGAGGCACACCACACTACATGCCCGTACCCTCCTGGATGGGGAGGTTGAGCGGTGTTAGTTTTCTTGGGCCTGCCTGCGGCTGGTGTTTGAATCCTCCCGAGCTGATCTCACTTCTGGCTTGGCCAGAAACAAGTCCTTAATTCTCCCCAGTAAAGCCACTGTCCACACCAACTGAAAGTCCAACTTCTGTATTTATTTCACATGAATAATAAATAGTCCCTTTAAGAGCAGACAGGTTGAGACGAGACACAGGTCAGATAAGGTGGGAAAGAGGTCCAGGCACAAACTCAAATCTTGGTTCTCTTACTGTTCTGATATGCACGAACAGGTTTGGCGTGCAATCTTTATCACAGACCTAATGAATATGAAAGTGACTCACTGCCACTGACTTGGTGTAGATGGTCACTGCCAATGACCGGGTGAATAGGGCCTTGCCCTATTTGGTCACTGTCACTGACCTGGTGTGCGTAGAGTCACTGCCACTATGACCTACAGAACATGCACTGCCTTCTTGGAGAACTTGGCCCATGTCAAAGAGAAAAGCATCCCTCCGGAGAGTTACCAGAGGCCCTCACTGTCACCACGACTCTGCGCTGGGTCTTCAGAAAGGGTCACCTCCCTGGCCTCCTCGATCCAAGATACGGGTCCCCTCGCAAGGTGGTACCCTGGGAGCGCTCGGTCCTTAGCGGACCCCAGCCTATTTAGTATCCTCCTATTTAGTACCTCACCCCAGACTGAAGGTGTCTGGGATGGAACAGCAACTTCACCTCTGGGCCTAGGGCACCCAGAGGCAGCACACACCCAGGCCTCCGGGCCTAGGGCACCCAAAGGCGACCACACACACCCAGGCTTAAGGTGCCTGGGTGTCCACCGACCCCCTCTGGAAGATGGCCGCCCCTTTTTATACCCTCTCCCGACAGGCACAGCAGGTTCCTTGCCCCGCCGCACTGCTGTCAAGTGGGGACAAGAAAAGGCACAACCCTGTACTGCGGTTCAACCCGGGCCTATGGCAACAGCGCCACCTATAGACCCCAGGGAACTACACACTAGTACTATCTCCCAGGGACAGAAATGGTCCATGAACCTTAACAATTTGTGTATCTGAGCTTTATTACCACTCAGATACTTCCCTTAAATATAGCACCCCGCTACAAATATATCCCCTATTTTGTGTAAATGTCACTGGCCTAGGGTTAACACTAGGGGGGCGATCAAGGGATTAAATGTGTTATCTGGGGAGTGATTCTAACTGTAGGGGGAGGGGACTCACAAGGGCAGGAGTCCGATAGGTGTTCCTCTGTACTGAGAACACACGATCGGTCTCCTCTCATCTGACAGGACGTGGATCTGTGTGTTGCAGTAAAGGGGGGGATTTTGAGACTTTGAATGAAGCACAATCAAGTGCTTAGACACGTACTGACTCCGGTGTCAGGACTCTGCATCCCTGATACATGGGAGTCAGCGCAGAGAGGGGAGGGTAGAAACTGGTAGGATCAGCCAGCTACAGTATTTCATACACAGCACAAGCACTGAGCTCTATAACAGGCCACACACAGATCCACAGTCCTGCTGTCATGGAGATCCTGCCAGAAACAGGCGCCCCTGACTTCCTGGTCTCCGTTCGCGCGTGCGTTCAGCGGGTGGCGCCAGAGAGACTATTTAAACCTGCCATTTACAGACAGTCCCTGCTGTCTGCTCTACAGCGTAGTACCTGTGTAACCCGATCTGAGAAACCCATCTGCATCTGACCCGGCTTTCCTGTGACCTTCCTGTTATCCGCCTGCACCTGATCTCTGGTTTGTTTCTGACCACCGCTCTGCTTTGTCCTTTTGTACCTCGCTGTCTGCCAGTGTATCCGACCCGGCTTGTTCGACTACCCTGCCTGACCCAGGCTCCGGTCCGGTTCGTTCAGCTGTTCCAGAACCTGCTGTGCTTCCTGGCTTCCTGGTTCCAGAACCTGCTGTGCTTCCTGGTTCCTGTCAACCTGCTGTGCTTCCTGGCTTCCTGGTTCCAGAACCTGCTGCGCTTCCTGGCTTCCTTGTTCCTGTCAACCTGCTGTGCTTCCTGGCTTCCTGGTTCCTGTCAACCTGCTGTGCTTCCTGGCTTCCTGGTTCCTGTCAACCTGCTGTGCTGCCTGGCTTCCTGGTTCCTGTCAACTCGCCTCACCTCGGTGTACCCGGATCCAGCCCGGACCACCCAGCCACTTGCTCTGTGTTGATCCTGCCAGGCACTCGTACCCCTTCTACCTCCGTGCCTCCTGTTTCACTACCAGGGGCCGCTGGTGGGAGCCATAAGGGAGGCCTCCCTCTGCTAAACCGGGCTCGTCACCGTCAGGTACGTGACACCTGCTCTGTTATCGGGCAATCGCGGGTGCCCGGTGGACATCGCGTTCGCCAGGCACGTGCATTGGCTTCTCGAGTGACGCGGCGGGTGCGCGCCCCCTAGACGGCCGGGAAGCCCAGGATGTCATATGACGCCCGCCCAGTATGGGAGGTCCCTCCTGCGGACGTCATTTGACAATGGGCGGGGTATGAAGTGGTTAATGAGAACACAGAAATAAGTATATTTCAGCACTGTAATATGAAAAGGGCACACTTACAAACACTATGGCTATATTTAATTATGGAAAAGGCAATATTGTGGCTTAAAGCTCTTTCAACTGTAATGAACACAGATATTAACCCAATCACAGAAACCTATGTAAACAGGTCAGCAAAAGGGTAGATGTCAGGCTCCTCGATTCTGTCTCCTCAACCCATAGGCCATTAAGACTTGCACAACATGAAGAAAACAATATGCAGACTATTATGTTCAAATTGTCTGGCTCCCTTAAATGAAGTCCAATGAAATTAGAGCAGATGAGGAAAAGGATAACAAAAGGTGGAAGGGTTATTCCTTGAAATCCAGATGTCTTCAGCTAGCCTTGTTGTAATGTAATTAAGGTAATCCTTGATAACAGGGTATAGCAAATTTGACAGAACTTTAGGGTATCCTTATTGTACTTTAACCACTTCAGCCCCGGAAGAATTTACCCCCTTCCTGACGAGAGCACTTTTTGCGATACAGCACTGCGTCGCTTTAACTAACAATTGCACGTTGCACCCAAACAAAATTGACGTCCTTATTTTCCCACAAATAGAGCTATCTTTTGGTGGTATTTGATCACCTCTGCGGTTTTTATTTTTTGCGCTATAAACAAAAAACGAGCGACAATTTTGAAAAAAAAAGCAATATTTTTAACTTTTTGCTATAATAAATATCCCCCAAAAATATATAAAAATATATATTTTTTCTCAGTTTAGGCCGATATGTATTCTTCTACATATTTTTGGTAAAAAAATCGCAATAAGCGTATATTGATTGGTTTACGCGAAAGTTATAGCGCCTACAAAATAGGGGATAGTTTTATGGCATTTTTTATAGAATTTTTTTTTTTAGTAGTAATGGCGGCGATCAGCGATTTTTATCGTGACTGCGACATTATGGCGGACACATCGGACACTTTTGACACTATTTTGGGACCATTGTCATTTATACAGCGATCAGTGTTATAAAAATGCACTGATTACTGTGTAAATGACACTGGCAGGGAAGGGGTTAAACACTAGTGGGCGATGAAGGAGTTAAGTGTGTCCTAGGGAGTGATTCTAAATGTGTGGGGGCTGGGCTACAAGTGACATGACAGTGATCACTGCTCCCGATGACAGGGAGCAGTAGATCACTGTCCTGTCACTAGGCAGAACAGGGAAATGCCTTGTTTACATAGGCATCTCCCTGTTCTGCAGCTCCGTGACACGATCGCGGGACACCGGCGGATATCAAGTCCACGGGTCCCGCGGGCACAGTCACGGAGCTCGCTGCAGGCGCAAGCCGTCGACGGGCCGCGCCCGCACGGCGGCAAATTCAAAGCAACATACAGGTACATTGCTTTGTGTGTGCCATTCTGCCGACGTATATTGGCGACAGCCGATCGGCAAGTGGTTAATCTCCTCTTGTATGATCCTAATGGTGTTATCCAGTGAAACTACAAGAAGCAATAATGTGAACGAGGCATAGATATCTCTATACAGTGTTCGTTATAGCTTAAGAACTGACTTCCAGTGGAACTACAAGTACCACCAAGCTGAACTGTGTAAATGATGTCTGAAAGCAGTGTCTTATAGCAACTAGATGTGCTATGCCCGCGCACCACACTGGAACTCAGATACAGCTGGCAACGATGTAGGTGATGAAGAAGACTCTATCAGGAACTCTCTCTGTATCCTGGCTCTGGGAAATGGCGCCCGCCATGCCACGCTGCGGCCTACTTGGATCTGAAGTGCAGGTGTCCCTGGATAACCTGAAACACCCTCCGGTCTGCTGCAGGGAAGAAGCGATGCTGTCCACAGAGGTCCCTCTGGGTATAGCTGAACGGCTCCCCGCTGTCTAGGCCGAAAATTTGCAGCATCTCACTGTCACACAGACCTCCTGCTGGCAGAGTCAAACGGTGTCCCAATAGAAAGATCTAGGCCAGGCCAGCCCTTTTATATCCTCCCCCCGCAGTCTGTTCTGTCCACCCAGCATTCTGGTAGTTCAGATCAGTCCTGCTGGCATTGAAACTTCGGCATTCTGAACTATATATCCCACAATGCTTTGCTCTGAGTTTTGTCACAAGAAAAGGAAATGACACATAGAGTCCAGCCAACACTAGAGGGAGCCAACCCCATATTAATAACACAGCAAAAATGTCTCTGAATAGCAGGCAGCCATCTCCTGGCTACATATATATATATATATATATTGTGACAGCAGGAAGGTAAAGTCACCTGGTTGCATCCAGGGGGGTAGATATATTTCTCCCAGATTCAGGCTTTATGCCGACTTATACAACTAGGGAGTTGATGAAGCCCAGCTGAGGCTAGTGGGCTCATGAATGACTCATACCTCTAGGGAGAGTGCTGGGCGTCGTGAGGCAGGGAGTTGATGAGACCAGCTGAAGCTTGTCAGCTCATTTAGGCCTCTATAAGAACTCCCAGATTCATTAGGTGTATGCTCATGCCTGGAACCAGACCTGTGTGGACTGTCTAGGGAGAGTGAACCCCTGTGCGGTGAGGCAAAGCCTGTGTGGCTATTTGTTTGGACTTTTACTAAACCAGGGACTTAGGGACTAGGACAGCACCAGGCTGATCCCAGTTGTTAGTTTAGGAAACCTGCATGTTTAGTCAGAGGTCAAACTGACCAGGATTTATTTTGTTTATGTTTCTTTTTGGCTTTGCTGTGTTTTGTCACTGTACATAGAGAAATAAACCGCACCTTTTGATTTTGAAAACCACAACCTCCGTCTGCTGGCCCTGTTTTTGTGTGGGGAGCCCAACCAGGGGGTCACACACACCCGCTACCGAGTTAACCCCCTCACAGTTGGTGGAGAACCAGTGGCAGTTTTTTTTAAGCCAGCATGGAGGAGATACTGAAACAGCTGGCTCTAGCAAATGCCAATCAACATCAGACAAATGCAGGTTTGCAAAGGAGCCTTGCAGCCCAGCAGCAAGCTCATCAACAAGCCCAGCAGCAATCTGAGGCCCGCTTCATAGACCTGTTACAGAAGCAAGAGCAGAGACTACAACAAATGGAAGCAGTAATGCAGCAACGTCCGCAGACCAGTGAGGAAAGCCGTCCCACTAATACCGCGTCCTTTGGGGTGAGTCGTTTATTGACAAAAATGACTGGAGAGGATGATCCAGAGGTATTTTTGACCACATTTGAAAGGACTGCTGAAAGAGAAAAGTGGCCTGAGGAGCAGTGGGCTGGACTGGTGGCTCCTCTGTTAACTGGTGAATCGCAGAAGGCTTACTATGACCTAGAGCCTGACCAAGCAAAAGACTATGTGATGCTAAAAGCTGAAATATTGGCAAGGCTGGGTGTCACCCTGGCTGTCCGGGCTCAGCGTGTGCATAACTGGACTTTCCAGCTTGGAAAACCCCCCAGGTCTCAAATGTATGATCTCATTCACCTGAGCAGGAAGTGGCTACAGCCAGAGACTTTGTCCGCACCAGAGATTGTGGAACGTGTTGTAATGGATCGGTTTTTGAGAGCTCTTCCTACTGCCATCCAAAAGTGGGTAAGCCATGGAGACCCAGAGACGGCCGGTGGTCTTGTGGATCGTGTAGAGAAATACTTGGCTACAGAGAACCTGACGGCCTCTTCCAGAGACTCTCGGACTTTCCACCCTAAGACCAGACCATCCCCAGGGGCGGATAAGAGGATTCCAAGGGGTGAGGGTGGAGAGAGTGAGAGGGTGGGAGCTCTACCCAAAGTTTGGCGAGAACAGCCTGGGAAGTCAGGGGCTCAAGAGGCAGCCAAATGGATTGTTTGCTACCGCTGCCGGCAAGCGGGACATATTGCAGCAAATTGCCCGGTTGTGGAGGAACCCATGCAATGTGACTTTCTGATGGACAGACGTCAGTCGCTGTGTGCGACAGTCGCATGCACTGCCATTCGGGGAACTGAGAAACATTTATGCAAAATGTGTATTAATGGTAGAAATGTTGTGGTATTACAGAGATTCTATTGGCCTGGGGTGATGAAGGACATAGAAAATTATTGTTCCTCCTGCCCTGTGTGTCAGAGATCGGCCCCGATGCCACATTTCCGTAGCCCGCTGGTCCCTCTACCCATCATTGAGGTCCCGTTTGAGAGAATCACAATGGATTTGGTAGGTCCTATAATCAAGTCCGCTAGGGGGCACCAGTACATATTGGTTATAATGGACTATGCCACCCGTTATCCAGAAGCGATCCCTCTCAGAAATACCTCGGCCAAAACCATAGCCAAAGAGCTATCTCTTGTTTTTAGCCGGGTGGGTATTTGTAAAGAACTGCTTACGGACCAAGGTACACCCTTTATGTCCCGGGTTATGAAAGAGCTGTGTAAATTGCTCAAAGTGACGCAATTGCGTACATCTGTGTATCACCCCCAAACCGATGGGCTGGTTGAAAGATTCAACAAAACCCTAAAACAAATGTTGAAGAAAGTGGTGGATAGAGATGGAAAGGATTGGGACTGTCTACTTCCTTATTTGATGTTTGCTATTAGGGAGGTGCCCCAATCCTCTACGGGATTCTCCCCCTTTGAGTTACTGTATGGGAGACAACCAAGAGGGCTGTTGGATATTGCCAAGGAAACTTGGGAAAGTGAGAGTTCTCCCCACAGGAGTGTGATTGAGCATGTCGCCCTGATGCAAGATCGAATTGCACAGGTAATGCCCATCGTGAAGGAACATTTGGCCCAAGCGCAGTTGGCACAGCAGAGAGTGTACAACCGTGGAGCAAAGACCCGTACCTTTTCCCCGGGGGATAGGATATTGGTACTTGTCCCTACGGTTGAAAGTAAATTCCTTGCCAAATGGCAAGGCCCCTACGAGATAATGGAAAAAGTGAGCGAAGTGAATTACAAGGTCAGACAACCAGGAAGGCGAAAGCCCGAACAGATATATCACGTTAATCTGTTGAAAGCCTGGAGGGATAGAGAGTCCCTAGTCGCAGAAACTTGGTCACCAGCTCAAACTGGTTGCGTGATTCCGGAGGTTGGAATAGCAGCCACCTTGTCACAACCCCAACAACAGGAGGTTAAGGAGTTTGTGCTTCGCAACAAGGAGGTGTTCTCTGAGCTGACGGGACAAACATCTGGGGTAGAGCATGATATTATTACCCCGCCCGGTGAAAGGGTGAAGTTAAAACCCTATCGGATCCCAGAGGCCCGACGGGAGGCAATACGGGAGGAAGTACAGAAAATGCTGAACTTAGGGGTGATAGAGGAGTCCCAAAGTGATTGGTCTAGTCCCATTGTGTTGGTGCCTAAACCGGATGGGAGCTGGCGATTTTGTAACGATTTTCGTCAGTTGAACAAAGTTACAAAATTTGACACCTACCCCATGCCACGTATAGATGAGTTGATCGACCGGCTGGGAACAGCCCGATACATGACGACTCTTGACCTCACAAAAGGGTATTGGCAAATTCCCCTGGCCAAGTCGGCCAAAGAGAAAACCGCATTTGTAACCCCAGACGGGGCGTTCCAATATAAGAGAATGCCGTTCGGGTTACAGAATGCGCCGGCCACATTCCAGCGGAAAATGGACCAGATACTGAGGCCCCATCGGAAGTATGCTGCGGCTTACCTGGATGACGTAATTGTCCATAGCACAGATTGGGCCTCACATCTGCCAAAAGTGCAAGCAGTCCTAGACTCTATCCGGGAAGCGGGGTTTACGGCTAACCCCAAGAAGTGTACCATTGGGCAGGAGGAGGCCAAATATCTTGGGTACACCATTGGCAGGGGAGTAATAAAACCCCAACTCAACAAAGTCGAGGCCATCCAGAGTTGGCCACGTCCCAACAGCAAGAAGCAGGTACGAGCCTTTCTGGGAATCGCGGGTTATTATCGGCGCTTCATTCCCCACTTTGCTTCTAAGGCTGTGCCCCTAACCAACCTGACGAAAGGGAAAGGGTCGGTCATGATTAAATGGACCCCCGAGGCGGAGGCAGCATTCCAATTCTTGAAACAAGCCTTATGTAGCCAGCCAGTGTTGTACTCACCCGACTTCTCTAAAGACTTTGTCGTACAAAGTGATGCGTCAGATGTGGGGTTAGGAGCAGTATTGTCCCAGGTCTGGAACGGGGAAGAGCACCCAGTCATTTACCTCAGCAGGAAGTTGAAGTCCCATGAGGTAAATTACGCCACGGTTGAAAAGGAGTGTTTAGCGGTGAAGTGGGCTCTAGATTCCCTTCGGTACTATCTGCTAGGTAGGCACTTTGACATGGTTACGGATCACGCTCCGTTAAAGTGGATGGCTCAAAACAAGGAGACAAATAGAAGAGTGAATAGGTGGTTCCTGGCCCTACAGGAATTCAACTTCACAGTAAAGCATCGCCCTGGCGTTCAAATGGGGAATGTGGATGCTTTGTCTCGAGTACATGAATGCCTGATTGCTGGTGTTCCAACCCCAAGGTTAAAACAAGAGGGGGGGGTATGTGACAGCAGGAAGGTAAAGTCACCTGGTTGCATCCAGGGGGGTAGATATATTTCTCCCAGATTCAGGCTTTATGCCGACTTATACAACTAGGGAGTTGATGAAGCCCAGCTGAGGCTAGTGGGCTCATGAATGACTCATACCTCTAGGGAGAGTGCTGGGCGTCGTGAGGCAGGGAGTTGATGAGACCAGCTGAAGCTTGTCAGCTCATTTAGGCCTCTATAAGAACTCCCAGATTCATTAGGTGTATGCTCATGCCTGGAACCAGACCTGTGTGGACTGTCTAGGGAGAGTGAACCCCTGTGCGGTGAGGCAAAGCCTGTGTGGCTATTTGTTTGGACTTTTACTAAACCAGGGACTTAGGGACTAGGACAGCACCAGGCTGATCCCAGTTGTTAGTTTAGGAAACCTGCATGTTTAGTCAGAGGTCAAACTGACCAGGATTTATTTTGTTTATGTTTCTTTTTGGCTTTGCTGTGTTTTGTCACTGTACATAGAGAAATAAACCGCACCTTTTGATTTTGAAAACCACAACCTCCGTCTGCTGGCCCTGTTTTTGTGTGGGGAGCCCAACCAGGGGGTCACACACACCCGCTACCGAGTTAACCCCCTCACAGTTGGTGGAGAACCAGTGGCAGTTTTTTTTAAGCCAGCATGGAGGAGATACTGAAACAGCTGGCTCTAGCAAATGCCAATCAACATCAGACAAATGCAGGTTTGCAAAGGAGCCTTGCAGCCCAGCAGCAAGCTCATCAACAAGCCCAGCAGCAATCTGAGGCCCGCTTCATAGACCTGTTACAGAAGCAAGAGCAGAGACTACAACAAATGGAAGCAGTAATGCAGCAACGTCCGCAGACCAGTGAGGAAAGCCGTCCCACTAATACCGCGTCCTTTGGGGTGAGTCGTTTATTGACAAAAATGACTGGAGAGGATGATCCAGAGGTATTTTTGACCACATTTGAAAGGACTGCTGAAAGAGAAAAGTGGCCTGAGGAGCAGTGGGCTGGACTGGTGGCTCCTCTGTTAACTGGTGAATCGCAGAAGGCTTACTATGACCTAGAGCCTGACCAAGCAAAAGACTATGTGATGCTAAAAGCTGAAATATTGGCAAGGCTGGGTGTCACCCTGGCTGTCCGGGCTCAGCGTGTGCATAACTGGACTTTCCAGCTTGGAAAACCCCCCAGGTCTCAAATGTATGATCTCATTCACCTGAGCAGGAAGTGGCTACAGCCAGAGACTTTGTCCGCACCAGAGATTGTGGAACGTGTTGTAATGGATCGGTTTTTGAGAGCTCTTCCTACTGCCATCCAAAAGTGGGTAAGCCATGGAGACCCAGAGACGGCCGGTGGTCTTGTGGATCGTGTAGAGAAATACTTGGCTACAGAGAACCTGACGGCCTCTTCCAGAGACTCTCGGACTTTCCACCCTAAGACCAGACCATCCCCAGGGGCGGATAAGAGGATTCCAAGGGGTGAGGGTGGAGAGAGTGAGAGGGTGGGAGCTCTACCCAAAGTTTGGCGAGAACAGCCTGGGAAGTCAGGGGCTCAAGAGGCAGCCAAATGGATTGTTTGCTACCGCTGCCGGCAAGCGGGACATATTGCAGCAAATTGCCCGGTTGTGGAGGAACCCATGCAATGTGACTTTCTGATGGACAGACGTCAGTCGCTGTGTGCGACAGTCGCATGCACTGCCATTCGGGGAACTGAGAAACATTTATGCAAAATGTGTATTAATGGTAGAAATGTTGTGGTATTACAGAGATTCTATTGGCCTGGGGTGATGAAGGACATAGAAAATTATTGTTCCTCCTGCCCTGTGTGTCAGAGGTCGGCCCCGATGCCACATTTCCGTAGCCCGCTGGTCCCTCTACCCATCATTGAGGTCCCGTTTGAGAGAATCACAATGGATTTGGTAGGTCCTATAATCAAGTCCGCTAGGGGGCACCAGTACATATTGGTTATAATGGACTATGTCACCCGTTATCCAGAAGCGATCCCTCTCAGAAATACCTCGGCCAAAACCATAGCCAAAGAGCTATCTCTTGTTTTTAGCCGGGTGGGTATTTGTAAAGAACTGCTTACGGACCAAGGTACACCCTTTATGTCCCGGGTTATGAAAGAGCTGTGTAAATTGCTCAAAGTGACGCAATTGCGTACATCTGTGTATCACCCCCAAACCGATGGGCTGGTTGAAAGATTCAACAAAACCCTAAAACAAATGTTGAAGAAAGTGGTGGATAGAGATGGAAAGGATTGGGACTGTCTACTTCCTTATTTGATGTTTGCTATTAGGGAGGTGCCCCAATCCTCTACGGGATTCTCCCCCTTTGAGTTACTGTATGGGAGACAACCAAGAGGGCTGTTGGATATTGCCAAGGAAACTTGGGAAAGTGAGAGTTCTCCCCACAGGAGTGTGATTGAGCATGTCGCCCTGATGCAAGATCGAATTGCACAGGTAATGCCCATCGTGAAGGAACATTTGGCCCAAGCGCAGTTGGCACAGCAGAGAGTGTACAACCGTGGAGCAAAGACCCGTACCTTTTCCCCGGGGGATAGGATATTGGTACTTGTCCCTACGGTTGAAAGTAAATTCCTTGCCAAATGGCAAGGCCCCTACGAGATAATGGAAAAAGTGAGCGAAGTGAATTACAAGGTCAGACAACCAGGAAGGCGAAAGCCCGAACAGATATATCACGTTAATCTGTTGAAAGCCTGGAGGGATAGAGAGTCCCTAGTCGCAGAAACTTGGTCACCAGCTCAAACTGGTTGCGTGATTCCGGAGGTTGGAATAGCAGCCACCTTGTCACAACCCCAACAACAGGAGGTTAAGGAGTTTGTGCTTCGCAACAAGGAGGTGTTCTCTGAGCTGCCGGGACAAACATCTGGGGTAGAGCATGATATTATTACCCCGCCCGGTGAAAGGGTGAAGTTAAAACCCTATCGGATCCCAGAGGCCCGACGGGAGGCAATACGGGAGGAAGTACAGAAAATGCTGAACTTAGGGGTGATAGAGGAGTCCCAAAGTGATTGGTCTAGTCCCATTGTGTTGGTGCCTAAACCGGATGGGAGCTGGCGATTTTGTAACGATTTTCGTCAGTTGAACAAAGTTACAAAATTTGACACCTACCCCATGCCACGTATAGATGAGTTGATCGACCGGCTGGGAACAGCCCGATACATGACGACTCTTGACCTCACAAAAGGGTATTGGCAAATTCCCCTGGCCAAGTCGGCCAAAGAGAAAACCGCATTTGTAACCCCAGACGGGGCGTTCCAATATAAGAGAATGCCGTTCGGGTTACAGAATGCGCCGGCCACATTCCAGCGGAAAATGGACCAGATACTGAGGCCCCATCGGAAGTATGCTGCGGCTTACCTGGATGACGTAATTGTCCATAGCACAGATTGGGCCTCACATCTGCCAAAAGTGCAAGCAGTCCTAGACTCTATCCGGGAAGCGGGGTTTACGGCTAACCCCAAGAAGTGTACCATTGGGCAGGAGGAGGCCAAATATCTTGGGTACACCATTGGCAGGGGAGTAATAAAACCCCAACTCAACAAAGTCGAGGCCATCCAGAGTTGGCCACGTCCCAACAGCAAGAAGCAGGTACGAGCCTTTCTGGGAATCGCGGGTTATTATCGGCGCTTCATTCCCCACTTTGCTTCTAAGGCTGTGCCCCTAACCAACCTGACGAAAGGGAAAGGGTCGGTCATGATTAAATGGACCCCCGAGGCGGAGGCAGCATTCCAATTCTTGAAACAAGCCTTATGTAGCCAGCCAGTGTTGTACTCACCCGACTTCTCTAAAGACTTTGTCGTACAAAGTGATGCGTCAGATGTGGGGTTAGGAGCAGTATTGTCCCAGGTCTGGAACGGGGAAGAGCACCCAGTCATTTACCTCAGCAGGAAGTTGAAGTCCCATGAGGTAAATTACGCCACGGTTGAAAAGGAGTGTTTAGCGGTGAAGTGGGCTCTAGATTCCCTTCGGTACTATCTGCTAGGTAGGCACTTTGACATGGTTACGGATCACGCTCCGTTAAAGTGGATGGCTCAAAACAAGGAGACAAATAGAAGAGTGAATAGGTGGTTCCTGGCCCTACAGGAATTCAACTTCACAGTAAAGCATCGCCCTGGCGTTCAAATGGGGAATGTGGATGCTTTGTCTCGAGTACATGAATGCCTGATTGCTGGTGTTCCAACCCCAAGGTTAAAACAAGAGGGGGGGGTATGTGACAGCAGGAAGGTAAAGTCACCTGGTTGCATCCAGGGGGGTAGATATATTTCTCCCAGATTCAGGCTTTATGCCGACTTATACAACTAGGGAGTTGATGAAGCCCAGCTGAGGCTAGTGGGCTCATGAATGACTCATACCTCTAGGGAGAGTGCTGGGCGTCGTGAGGCAGGGAGTTGATGAGACCAGCTGAAGCTTGTCAGCTCATTTAGGCCTCTATAAGAACTCCCAGATTCATTAGGTGTATGCTCATGCCTGGAACCAGACCTGTGTGGACTGTCTAGGGAGAGTGAACCCCTGTGCGGTGAGGCAAAGCCTGTGTGGCTATTTGTTTGGACTTTTACTAAACCAGGGACTTAGGGACTAGGACAGCACCAGGCTGATCCCAGTTGTTAGTTTAGGAAACCTGCATGTTTAGTCAGAGGTCAAACTGACCAGGATTTATTTTGTTTATGTTTCTTTTTGGCTTTGCTGTGTTTTGTCACTGTACATAGAGAAATAAACCGCACCTTTTGATTTTGAAAACCACAACCTCCGTCTGCTGGCCCTGTTTTTGTGTGGGGAGCCCAACCAGGGGGTCACACACACCCGCTACCGAGTTAACCCCCTCACAATATATATACACACTTTTTGCCTTTTATTTCTAGTTTAAACAGAATAGATTGTTTTATAATGTGAGGGTTCACATACCGTATACTTTAAAAAAAAAAAAAAAAACACCACTGGCTCCAACTCTTCATCTCCCTATCCAAAAAATAGTTTTGGCTGGCTTTACATAATGAAATGTGGGACAACTAGAATAAAGAGGTATAAACATCTGTCAATATAAAATGTTTTATTAATTCCTTCCTTGGCTCTGGGAGATACAATAATTGCTCATCAGCAGCTCCCTGCCATCCAAGTCCATACTGTACTTATCTTGGGCTTCTCCAGAATCTCTATTATAACAAATGTTCTAATACTTAATTTGTTGTGAGCCTTTAGAATGTAAAACAGTCACTGCAGAGAACACAAATATACCATTGTAGTAAAAGCACTGTAGTGTACTTATGACATTTTTACATAAGTGAACATGTGCTGAACCCACACGGGTTACAGTAAAATATTTATTTAAATTCTATCTCCAGCCTCTGCATACATTATTTTTTCCCTTTACTTCTCTGCTATTCCATTGGTTTATATTTTATTTTGCTGTACAGTCTGGTCTGCATATAAATACAAACAAATGCATGTGGAAATAAGGGATCTGTATACTGAATAATCAAATTACATGCAACAACCATATGCAAATATTTATTGTAATAGTGGTGCTTTCAGCTGGTCCTATGATTTAGTTTAGACAGTTCTTAGATATACAGGCGCAATCAGTCCACCCCTATCTTCACCCAGTCTATGTTATTCCAATATTCCCTCATCCTCACCCAGTCCATGTTCTACCAATATTACCCCATCCTCACCCAATCCATGTTCTACCAATATTCCCTCATCCTCACCCAGTCCATGTTCTACCAATATTACCCCATCCTCACCCAATCCATGTTCTACCAATATTCCCTCATCCTCACCCAGTCCATGTTCTACCAATATTCCCACATCTTCACCCAGTCCATGTTCTACCAATATTATCCCCATCCTCACCCAATCCATGTTCTACCAATATTACCTCATCCTCACCCAGTCCATGTTCTACCAATATTCTCTCATCCTCACCCAGTCCATGTTCTATCAATATTCCCACATCTTCACCCAGTCCATGTTCTACCAATATTACCCCATCCTCACCCAGTCCATGTTCTACCAATATTCCCTCATCCTCACCCAGTCCATGTTCTACCAAAATTACCCCATCCTCAACCAGTTTATGTTTTACCAATACTCCCCAATTCTCACCCAGTCCACATTGTACCAATATTTCCCCATCCTCAACCAGTGCCATGTTCTACCAATATTCCCTCATCCTCACCCAATCTGTGTTCTATCAATATTACCCAATCCTCACCCAGTTTATGTTCTACCAATATTCCCCAATTCTCACCCAGTCCACATTGTACCAATATTTCCCCATCCTCAACCAGTGCCACGTTCTACTAATATTCCCTCATCCTCACCCAATCTGTGTTCTATCAATATTACCCAATCCTCACCCAGTATATGTTCTATCAATATTCCCCAATTCTCACCCAGTCCACGTTGTACCAATATTTCCCCGTCCTCACCCAGTCCCATGTTCTACCAATATTCCCTCATCCTCACCTAATCCGTATTTTACCAATATTACCCCATCCTCACCCAGTTTATGTTCTAACAAAATTCCCCATCTTCACCCAGTTTATGTTCTACCAACATTCCCCTATCCTCACTCATTTCAACGTTCTAACAAAATTCCCCCAACCTCACCCAGTCCATGTCCTACCAACATTTCCCCATCTTCACCCAGTCCATGTCCTACCAATATTCTCCTTTCCTCACTCAGTCCATATTCTACAAATATTGCCCAATCTTTACCCAGTCCTTGTTTTACCAATATCCCCCCATCTTCACTCGATCTACGTTCTACCAATGTTCCCCATCCTCATCCAGTATATGTTCTTCCAATATTCTCCTCTCCTGACCCAGTCCATGTTCCACCAATATTCCCCCATCATTACCCGGTCTTTGTTCTAACATTATTCCCATATCTTTACCCACTCCATGTGTTGCCAATATTACCCATCCTCACACAGTCTACCATTATTCTGCCATCTCCGATGCATCCTGGCACCCTTGTAGTACATGATGACATTACTTCCAAAACCCGCAATGTTAGTCATTTAGCCAAAAGCAGGGAAAGAATGAGGGATCAGTCATCCTCTTATCCTTTGCTGACCTTATACTAATCAGATTGGACTAAAGCAAATCAGACTGGGCAGAGCAGCAAATCAGCAAAAATTTCCAAATAATCATATCAGGAAATCTGGTCTCAGCATGCCTGGTCCTGTATGCATGATAACCATAGTCAGTAAATTATGTGCTTATTGTTCACATTTTCATTTTTATGTTTTTTTCTGATATGATAATTTTGCATAAAAAAATGGTACACATGGATATTTCTTAGCTCTACACTAAGCATGAGTGAACCAAGCAAAGTCTTGTTTGCTGGAAGTCTGCTGAACCTAGCAGGAAATCCGGGAACTCCAAACATAGCACTCAAACATCATTGAGCTATTTGGTAGCCAAATCTGGTCTTTTTTTTCTGCCCTTTTTCCAGGTCAATTAGAAAGCTTATGTAAAAACAAAAAACAAAAACAAAAAAAAAGCAAAGGGGATGGAAGGTAGCTGAGCACTGCAAACAAGTAACAATATTGTTAGAGCCCATTCATACAGGGGCAACTTTGGATCCAACTTCAAGTCGCCCCAGGTCGCCTCAAGTCGCGCTGCATGAGAAAATCAATGTAAGTGAATGGAGCCGTCTTAATGCACACTACTGCAGTCTCTCCGACTTCAAAAAAGGTTCCTGTACTACTTCAATCCGACTTCTAGGCAACTGCTAGGCGACCTGTACCTATTGATTTCAATGAAAGTCGCTCAGAAGTCGGATCCCCCTGTCTTAATAGAAGCAACTTTGAAGGAAGAGAACATACATTTCTCAGGCAAACCTCTCCCTCCCCCTCCCTCCCACAGAGCTGATTCTTGTTTGATTGGCCACTGGAATGTCTCCTTTCCTGACTGACTCCATGGCAGCCTACGTGTGGGTTAACCCCGCCTCCTCTCCAATGCTATAGGACCCCATACCCATAAAAGTAAGCTCACCTCTCAGCACTGTGTTCCTTTTTTGTCCTCCTCCAATGGACCTGAAGCATGCACGTCCGTGCAGATTCCCGGATGGATGAATAGCACACCTTCTGGCGGTGCAGCTCGGAACCCAGCCATGGGCGGGTGGAGAGCTTATAGCAATCATGATCCTGTGGGATGGATTTTGCTGCGGTGTGCCCAAGAACAGAATCGGCTGGCAGGTCTTCATCTTTACCTTCTTCCATGGCAGTCGCATCTGTGTAAATATGTGTTGTTTTTTGTCCCATGCCCCTGCTCTGCGTTCCAGCCTACAAGCGGTGACCCGAATCTCGGGCGCCGCCGCCATTCGCGCATGCGCAGTGTCCGCTTCCAGAGCGAGGCTTGGTTCGCGCATGCGCGGTCTGGCAGGACTCTCGGCGGCCGCGCAGGCGCAGATGGGAGATCCTCCTCCACGCAGGTGCGTTGGATGGACAGCGGTGACGTCACAGGCGGCGGGGAATTTAAATGCTGATGCTCGCCTGTGTCATTTGGGATTCCCCTGACAGGCGAGCAGAGGCTTCTGGAGTTCCCTGCTGTGGTTTTCTTGTCTTCTCACTCAGGTCAGTGCACTCTTGGGTATGTCCAAATATAGTCCATAGCTGTATATGTGCATGCAATGTATTTTTTTTTTACCATGTATTGCTTATCACCATATGCTGCATTTTCTCTTAAAGGGCGAGTTACCTATTTATTTATTTTGTATAAAACTGCAGGTTTTTTTATCGACCTGTCTCTATTGTGACTCTCTGGTCCAGAAGTTATGGACAATTCACCGCTTACATGTGGCCAGCCCTCACGCACAAGGTATGTGCGGGAGAGGGGAGGGCTTGGGGTTCAGTCGCAAGTAATGTTGCTTGACGGCTTGTCTTTCTCCCCCCAATTCCCCTTTTTTCCTTTAGCCCTTCCGCAGATCTTCAATTTGACACAGACCTTGCCACGCCGCAGCATGCATCAACATCAAAATCAAAACACAGACGTGATTCCCCGTCTGCATCTCACCACCATAGGAGAAGTTCCCATCCCTCCTCCAGACACCGCTCCCACCGCCAGGACAGTTATCCTGATCAGAGAGCCTGCTGGGGATGCGGCTCACGAGTCCCAGAGGGCAAATCATTATGCAGCCATTGCTATGCCCATGCGGTTGGGGAAAAAGAGACGGAAGATCAATGGATCGAGTCTCTAGTGAAAAAGGTGGTGCAACGCTCTCTAAAGGAGATGGGTGCTTCCCACGCACAAAGCCAGTCCAGCACTATTCGGTCTGGCTCCCCGGCTGATGTGGTCCATGAAGTTCCAGGTCCTTCCCAGCCCTACGAATCTTCGCCTCTTCCCTCAGAAGGAGAATTGGAGAGTGATGAAGAGAGTGTGGAATTTGATTTCTCTCAAGTTACTCCGCTGATTAAAGCAGTCAAGGAGGCCCTTATGTGGGAAGACCCATCTACTCCCCCAGCCAAACAGAAGAAATTCTTCAAGCGCCTGGGGAAGGAGCGCCCAAGTTTTCCGCTTTTAGCTGAACTGAAGGGCATCTTTGATGAAGAGTGGAGCAAAGTGGACAGGAAGTCCTCGATGACAAATAAAGCCTCTAGAGAATGTTCTAGAAAATCTGGCTTTCTTCCACAGGACAGGCGTCCTCAGAATCGAAGGAAGCCCCAGTTCAGAAGACGCAGTCCGGAGCGCTCAAGAGAAGCACACTCCTATAGACCTGGCCGGGATTTCAGAAGAAACTGGAGTAGAGGCCAAGCGTCCTTTCGTAAGCCAGCAAAGAGCCAAGCGTCCAGTGGTCGCGATCAAACTAAATCCTTTTGAGATTTTGCCCGCCCAGGCGGGTCGGGTAGGGGCACGCCTGCTCCTCTTCCGGCACGTGTGGGTGGCCTCAATCTCAGACTTCTGGGTAGTCAACACAGTATCATCAGGTCACGCATGGTCCTTCTCCAGCGTTCCTCCCCCCAGATTTATCTCAACCCTACTTCCAAGCACGGAAGAACAAAAACAGGCCTTACTGTCCTACATAGACCTGCTGAAAACCCAGGGAGCAGTAGTGCGTGTCCCAGAGGAAGAGCAGTTCCAGGGTGTGTACTCCCCCCTTTTCTTAGTCCAAAAGAAAAACGGTACCTGGCGCCCGGTAATAGATCTGACGTACCTGAACAAGTTCATAAGGCACGGAAAATTCAAAATGGAGACTCTGTCAACAATCCAGCAAGCCATTCAACCAGGCGACTGGATGATTTCGATAGATCTGAAAGATGCCTATTTCCATGTGCCAGTAGCAAAGGACTTTTTAAAGTACCTCTGGTTCCATATCGGGCAGGAACATCTTCAATTCGTCTGCCTACCGTTCGGTTTGACAACGTCTCCTCGAGTTTTCACCAAGGTCCTCTTGGCCGTGGTGGCCCTTATCAGGCTAAAAGGTGTGCGTCTTTACCATTATCTAGACGATCTCCTAGTTCTGTCTCAAAACAGAGAACAGCTCCTGATGCACAGAGAACAAGTGATCTCAACCCTTTCCAGCTTTGGATGGCTTCTAAACTTAGAAAAAAGCCACCTGGATCCAGCCCAACACTTAATTTACTTAGGGGCTCTGTTCAACACAGTGGAGAACACCATCTCCCTACCAGTAGAGAAGATTCCGGTGATCCGGAAGAGGATTTCTCGTGCTCTGGATGCTCCTCATCTGAAAGCATCACAATGCCTAAAAATTATCGGCACGATGGTCTCTACGACCCCCATGGTCAAATGGGCTCTATGGAGGTTACGCCCTTTTCAGTCAGGGTTCCTCCGGCAGTGGAAGTCAGGGGACAAGAGTCAACTCATCCGCATATCTGCAACAATGAGAAACAGCCTCTTCTGGTGGCTCCAACTCAAGAATTTGCAAAATTGTCACTCCATTGCCCCCATCTCCTGGGTCACAATTACGACCGATGCCAGCGGTTCCGGCTGGGGGGCTCTCTCTGGTCAGAACCTAGCTCAGGGCACATCGGACGCTCGTCTTCACAACCCAGGCTCGAATGTCCTAGAGCTCCGGGCAGCTTGGTGCGCCCTCCAATCCTTTTCTCGGTGTCTGAAAGGAGAATCGGTGTTGATCAGGATGGACAACACCACAGCAGTGTCATATGTGAAGCGACAAGGGGGGGCACGGAGTTCCACACTCCTGTTAGAAGTCGAGCCCATCATGACTTGGGCACAGAAAAATCTGGCCAACATATCAGCAGTCTTTATTCCGGGAGTACAGAACTCACAGGCGGATTTCCTCTCCCGAACTCGTATAGACAACAACGAGTGGTCCCTCCATGTTCAGTCCTTCAATTGGATTCTGTCTCTGGGAGTCAATCCCGAAGTGGACCTATTCGCTTCCCCCTACAATCACAAAACAGTGAAGTTCTATTCTCGGGCCGTTGCAGCCAGGCAGTCGGAACGGATGCCCTGACGGACAGGTGGAGGTTCAGGCGGGCATACGCTTTTCACCCGATCCCGATAATCCTCAAGTTCCTGAGGAGACTTCAAGCGGAATCAGCCGAAGTAACAGTAGTGGCGCCTTACTGGCCAAACAGGCCTTGGTTTCCCCTCCTGATCCAACTGAGCTACCGGGACCCGGTACCTCTTCCCCTCAGGCTGGACCTTCTCTCTCAAGGGTCACTCCTACACCCTTGTCCGGCACTGATGAGACTGACGGTCTGGTTCTTGAGAGGGAGAGGCTGGAATCCCTCGGTTGTGCCTCTAGAGTGATGTCTACACTGTTGAGCTCAAGAAGAGCAAGTACCAACAAGGTTTATAGAAGAATCTGGGCCAAATTTGTTGAGTTCTCCTCCGCTTCTGGGAGGTCCTTCAAGAATCCAGGAGTTCAGGACGTGCTCAGTTTCCTGCAAACAGGACTAGACTTACCCTTATCCGTTAGCTCTCTAAAGGTACAAGTTTCGGCCTTGTCAGCCTTCTGTGGAGTCTCATGGGCAGTCCATCCCTTGGTCAGACAATTCTTTCGGGGGGCATCAAGGATTAAGCCCCAAAGAAAACCAAGATTTGCCAAGTGGGATCTTCCACTCGTTCTAGATTCTCTGACTGGATTCAGTATGTCGGGGCCCTCCCCGTCCTCCATTAAGGACTTTTCAGCAAAAGTAGCCTTCTTAGTAGCCATCACCTCGGCTAAGAGGGTCTCTGAGATCGGGTCTCTAGGTCATGAAGAACCTTTTCTAACCTTTTTTCCAGACCGAGTAGTTCTTATACCCATGCTGGGTTCGAATCCAAAAGTGTCTTCGGTATTTCACGAAAATCGAGAAATTGTTCTACCTACATTTAAGACTCCAGATTCCAGTGAAACTCATCCCCTGGATATAGGTGAAATCCTAAAGGAATATCTACAAGTTACCTCTTCCTTCAGACGATCTGATCATCTGTTTGTTCTACATTCTGGTATCAACAGAGGGAAGAAAGCGTCAACCAGAACAATTGCTTCATGGATCGTCCAAACTATCCAGCAAGCATATAGGGCTAAGGGCTTGGCTCCTCCACAGGCGGTGACGGCACAGTCCACCAGAGGGATGGCAGCATCCTGGGCGGCAGCCCAACATGTGGCGCCAGATGTCATCTGTAAAGCGGCCTCGTGGGCCTCTATCAACACGTTTATGACCCATTACTGCATTGAACCAGCAGCATTATCTTCTATTAATTTTGGGTTAAGCATACTGTCTGTTGACAAGACAAATTAAAGCTTTTTCTGTTCAGCATACCCACACGTGTGGTTTGGCTAGTTATTTCCCACACGTAGGCTGCCATGGAGTCAGTCAGGAAAACGGAAAATTTATTACCAAATACTTACCGGAATTTTCCTTTCCTGATAGACTCCATGGCAGACGGAGTTCCCACCCTGAAAGAAAATATTAGTGAAAGTAAGTGTCCAAGAGTCGGCTAGTTACGGAACACAGTGCTGGGAGGTGAGCTTACTTTTATGGGTATGGGGTCCTATAGCATTGGAGAGGAGGCGGGGTTAACCCACACGTAGGCTGCCATGGAGTCTATCAGGAAAGGAAAATTACGGTAAGTATTTGGTAATAAATTTTCCGTTGTCCTGGAGGCAACTTGAAGTTGCCTTGTAAGTAGCTCCAGGTCGCGCTGTGATTCATACTCAAGTCGTGTCCAAGTTGCCTACCAAAGTCGCGCTGGAAGTCGTGTTACCCCTGTGTGAATGGAGCAGCTCTTTTAAAAAGGCCCAAAGGGAAACAATAAAAATACACAAATAATTTAACTAACATTTTTGGGGGATACGGTAAAGGTGTTTGTGAAGTTGTTGATCAGTACAATTTCCTCCTGTCTTTAAAAAATGACAGATCGTTCCCCGGGCCTACTTCTCTTTATGAAAACAACATGAAGTCCCCATCAAAATCCCTACTAGACCCTTATCCATTAGATTAGAATCTGGTGGGGATTTTAAGGGTAATCCAAAAATGTTTTTTGTTCTTAAAGTGCCAAAATGCATTGTGTGCTGTCCTTTTGAGAAACAAAAACAGCACGGGGTCCCCCATATAATCCACACCAGATCCTTATCCAGTTGATAAGGGTGTGGCAATGGTTTTAAAGGGGACTCTGCTGTTTTTTCACACAGAAGCAGGCCAGGGAAGGATCCCTTCCGAACCTTACCAGACCCAACGCCCGTAACATTGGGATGGTACAATGCAAGGCACCTTTTCTCTATGTTGAAAAGACCTTGTCCCTACATGTCTGGCCAAGTAGATGTGGGGGGGGCTTAGTGGAATCTGTAGAATAAGGGGCCCCCAGATATTGGCCCTTTCTCCAATGTGAATGAATGAGACGTCTGAGGCTGGGTACACACCGCAGCACGGATCAGCTCATAGCAAAAGTCTGGTGCATCTCCATTCACCATTTCAGGTCCAATATCAGCCTGAATTTTGGGCTGAATATGGACCTGAAAGAGACCAAAAGACACACAGGACTCCTGTGCAGTTTGCACCGGAGCCGCTGCGGAGATGTGAGAACCGGCTCCATAGAGAGCTAACCACAATCTCCTGACATGCAAATTGGATGTGGGGAAACTAGGGTTGCCACCTCATCCCTTTAAAACTGAACACATATTAATTACACAGGTTCTGTGGCTGATTAAGGTGGTAATTAAACTCACTTGGTGCCTTATCTGCATTAAATTAGCCTCAGAACCCGTGTAATTCATACAGTCATGCTCGAAATTGTTGGCACCCCAGAAATTTTTCCAGAAAATCAAGTATTTCTCACAGAAAAGTATTGCAGTAACACATGTTTTGCTATACACATGTTTATTCCCTCTGTGTGTATTGGAACAAATCAAAAAAAGGGAGGAAAAAAAGCAAATTGGACATAATGTCACACAAAACTTAAAAAATGGGCTGCTCAAAATTCTTGACACCCTTTAAAAATTGTGGATAAATAAGATTGTTTCAAGCATGTGATGCTCCTTTAAACTCACCTGGGGCAAGTAACAGGTGTGGGCAATATAAAAAAAAACACCTGAAAGCAGATAAAAAGGAGAGAAGTTCACTTAGTCTTTGCATTGTGTGTCTGTGTGTGCCACACTAAGCATGCACAACAGAAAGAGAAAAAGAGAACTGTCTGAGGACTTGAGAACCAAAATTGTGAAAAAATATCAACAATCTCAAGGTTACAAGTCCATCTCCAGAGATCTAGATTTGCCTTTGTCCACAGTGCGGAACATTATCAAGAAGTTTGCAACCCATGGCACTGTAGCTAATCTCTCTGGGCGTGGACAGAAGAGAAAAATAGATGAAAGGTTGCAACGCAGGATAGTCCGGATGGTGGATAAGGAGCCCCAAACAAGTTCCAAAGAAGTTCAAACTGTCCTGCAGGCTCAGGGAGCATCAGTGTCAGCTCGAACTATCCGTCGACGTTTAAATGAAATGAAAGGCTATGGCAGGATACCCAGGAGGACCCCACTACTGACCCAGAGACATAAAAAAGCAAGACTACAGTTTGCCAAAATGTAATTGAGTAAGCCTAAATCCTTCTGGGAAAAACGTCTTGTGGACAGATGAGACCAAGATAGAGCTTTTTGGTAAAGCACATCATTCTACTGTTTACCAAAAACGGAATGAGGCCTACAAAGAAAAGAACACAGTACCTACTGAGAAATGTGGTGGAGGTTCATTTAAGTTTTGGGGTTGTTTTGCTGACTCTGGCACTGGGTGCCTTGAATGTGTGCAAGGCATCATGAAATCTGAGGATTAATAAAGGATTTTGGGTCGCACTGTAGAGCCCAGTGTCAGAAAGCTGGGTTTGCGTCCGAGATCTTGGGTCTTCCAGCAGGAAAATGACCCCAAACATATGTCAAAAAGCACCCAGAAATGGATGGCAACAAAGCGATGGAGAGCTCTAAAGTGGCCAGCAATGAGTCCAGATCTAAATCCCATTGAACACCTGTGGAGAGATCTTAAAATTGCTGTTGGGAAAAGGCGCCCTTAAAATAAGAGAGACCTGGAGAAGTTTGCAAAGGAAGAGTGGTCCAAAATTCCAGGTGAGAGGTGTAAGAAGCTTATTGATGGTTATAGGAAGCGACTGATTTCAGTTATTTTTTCCAAAGGGTGTGCAACCAAATATTAAGTTAAGGGTGCCAAGAATTTTGAGCAGCCCATTTTTGAAGTTTTGTGTGACATTATGTCCAATTTGCTTTTTTTCCTCCCTTTTTTTTATTTGTTCCAATACACACAAAGGGAATAAACATGTGTATAGCAAAACATGTGTTACTGCAATAATTTTCTGTGAGAAATACTTGATTTTCTGGAAAAAATTCGGGGGTGCCAACAATTTTGAGCATGACTGTATGTGTTTGGGTTTAAAGGGATGAGGTGGCAACTCTAGGGAAAAGCCGCATCCAATTTGCATAGTGTAAACCCAGCCTCTTCTCCTGCCACTATTCCTGTCACAAATTATAGATTCCCGCCTGGCAGTTGGATGTCAACAAACCGTTGTGGAATCTCAGGTGACGTCATTGTCCAAATATGTTTATGATCATATTTGGTCTGTGATGTCACCAGGGCAGTCTTATCCAGCGGGCACCCCTAGGCACTGCCCAGGAGCCGCAGGTGCACAAGGGGCTGCTGCTGGCAGTGCTGAGGTCAGGTGGCATGTTAACTGTTACTGCACTGCTCACAGAATAAAGCCCTGTACACACGGCCGGTTTTCTCGGCAAGAAAACTGCTCCGAGAGCTTGTTGCCAAGAAAACCGTTCATGTGTATGGTTTCTCGTCGGGAAAACTGCCGGGAATCTCGACGAGAAAAATAGAGAACCTGCTCTCTATTTTACTAGTCGGGATTCTCGTCCGAGAAAACCGTGCGTGTGTACGAAGCTTGTATGCTTACCTGTCCCCAGGTAAGCCCGCGCATGCTCGATGAGACTTTGACGCATGCGCGCGGTAGCTTACAAGGGTAGTGTAGGGTGTAGCAGGATGGCGGCGACGGCATCGAATGTGACGCGTGCATGTCGATGACGTCACCGCGTTCTTGCCATTCAAAAGAACGGCGGTTCTTTTGAAT
This sequence comes from Rana muscosa, assembly GCA_029206835.1. Classification (NCBI taxonomy): domain Eukaryota; kingdom Metazoa; phylum Chordata; class Amphibia; order Anura; family Ranidae; genus Rana; species Rana muscosa. Next base: position 1,192,727,040 of record CM055116.1, on the reverse strand, counting down.
GGCCGTGTGTACACTCGGCGAGCAAGGCAAGCCTGCTGGGAATCTCATCGGGAAAACCGACGTTATTTTTTCCCGACGAGATTCCCGCCCGTGTGTACGAGGCTTAACTCTAAGGCCTCATGCACACGGGGCTTTTTTACAGCTGCTTTTAGCAATGTCAGACATTTTTTTTGCAGCTTAAAAACGCCTCTCCATGTTATTCATGGCATTTTCAAGCTACAAAAAAACCCAGAGCTACTGCTAAACAGCGTTAAGCTGCGGCAAGCGTGTTTTGTTTTTTTTTGACGTGTCAAAATCAATGGTTTCCTATCAGAGACCATTGATTTGAAAATAAGTCACATCCAAGTTGTGCTCTGAGGATCTTGAAGGAAAGCCCCTCGCCAAAATGAAAATAAATAAATAAAAAGGTGTGTTTTTATTAATTTTTTACACTTTTTTGGGTGAATGAGTAGGTGTACTCATTCACATAGGGTGGGGGGCCGGGATCTGGGGGCCCCCTCCCTAAAGGGGGCTTCCAGATTCCGATAAGCCCACTGCCCGCAGACCCCCACAATCACTGCCCAGGGTTGTGGGGAAGAGGCCCCCTGTCCCCATCAACATGGGGACAAGGTGCTTTGGGGTGGGGGTGCAGAGCCCCCCCTGCCCCAAAGCACCCAGCCCCCCATGTTGAGGGCGTGTGGCCTGGTTTGGTCCAGGGGGGCGCTCGCTCGTTCCCCTTTCCTGACCTTCCAGGCTGCATGCTTGGATAAGGGTCTGGATGGATTTTTGGGGGGGGACCCCAGACCATTTCTTTTGGCGGGGGGTTCCCCTCAAAATCCATACTAGACCAAATGGTATGGTCTGAGGGGGAACCCCACGCCGTTATTTTTTCTTTTTTTATTATTATTTCATTTTGGCAAGGGGTTGCCCTTCAAGATCCTCAGAGCACAAGTTGGATTATCATGATCCGACTTGGATGTGACTTCTATTCAAATCAATGGGCTCTCATAGTGAGCCATTCATTTTGAATAGAGGCAGAGAAACGCTGCTAAAAGCTAGCGTGGCTAAACGCGCATTAACATCAATGCAAAAAGACACTAAAAGCACTTTTTACAGCCACTTTTTCCTGACGTTGGTAGTGGCTTTGCAGCTCGTTTTTTATAACCTCCTGTGTGCATGAGGACTAATTTTTGTTAGCAGCGGGGCAAAGCAGGGAGAAAAATCAGCACACATCACACTTGTTAGGCACACAGTTAACCCCTTGATCGTCCTTGATGTTAACCCCTTCCCAGCCAGTGTCATTACTATAGTGACAATGTATAGTTTTACATCTGATCACTAGACATGTGCAGAACGAAAAAACGTGTTTAGTTCAGTTTCGATTCGTTATTTACATAAATTAGTTTCGTTAAATTAGTTTAATCCATTTAATTTGTTTTCAGAATTCATTTAGTTTATTATTTCGATTACAATTTTTGAATTCGGATCGATTCGAAAAGTTTCAAATCAAATTTGAATAGTTTTTGAATTTTTAAAAGTTTTCGAATTCTAAAAGTTTTCCAATTCGAAAAGTTTTCCAATTCGAATAATTTTCAAATTCTAAAAGTTTTCCAATTTCCAAAAGTAAAATAGAATAGAAAATAAAGGAATAGAATATGTAACGGCCTCACCCCGTCCTCTTTAGCTAGGGGTATGTCACGCGACAGAGTGAGGTGCGCTACGGCCCATGTCCTCCCCATAACTGTGGGTGAGGTGAAGGCCAATATCTGATGTTTCCTCGGGCCGGTGTGTCTCGGGCATGTACCGAGTCTGTTGTGCAGAAACCACCAAACCACCCTTTGCTCCCATTAACAGAGTCCATACACCGATCACAGTCCAACTGTTAGGTTTTATTTCGTATCTCCACATACAGGCAATGCGATGGCAGGATACGGTGGGATGAGCAGGTCGAGGCACTATACTGATCTGGGTCCCTACACCCCCTGTGCTATGACCAAGAGTTGCAGGAGTCTTAATTCGAATACCTCCGCTGCGTTGCAGCCCCTATCAGGGGAAGATGTCCTCCAAGAGAGTTACCGGAGGCCCATCCGTCACCGGGTTGACGCTGCACCGGAATCTTCGGACGGGTGACCTCCCCAGCCTCCTCACCTCAGATGCGGGTCCCCTCGCAAGGGGCACCCTGGAATCACTTCACCCTTGCGGGACCCAGTCGGAGTCACTGGGTCCCAGGCCTCCTCAATAGTACCTCATCCCAGGCTGAAGGTGCCTGGGATGGAATCCCAGCTTCATTCCGGCCAGGCCTAGGGTGCCTAGGCTGGAACCTTGAACCGCCCGCACCCAGGCCGAAGGTGCCTGGGTGCGTGACGAGATGATCCCCGAAGACCGAAGACCAAAGACCCCGTGGCGAGGGCGTCTCCCCCTTTTATCTCCTCCCATCAACACCACGGCGGGTTCCCCGCCCCAGCCGTACCATCTCCAGGAAGGGACAAAAAGGGTAGCACTGTGGTGATGATTCTACCTGAAGCCTGTAGGTACTCCGCCACCCACAGGCAAAGGAGAATATTACATCCCCCAATCCTCCACGAATAACAAAAAGGGGTCTAAACCCTGACATAATTACACACCTGGGTCACACTACCCCCAGGTGTATCCCACTAAATCTGAAGACCCCGCTACAAATAGAAAAAAAATATAACAGAAAATAAAAGAATAGAATAGAATAGAGTAAAAAAGAACAAAATCGGATAGAAAATAAAAGAACAGAATAGAATGGAATAGAATAGAAAGGAATAGAATAGAATTAAAAAAAATATAGAATTAAATAGAAAGGTTAACCATCTTCTGAAATTCGAATAGAATAGAAAAGAAATAATATAACTATTTTCCAAAATTCAAATAGAATCAATTTGAATTTGAATAGAAAAAGAATAGAGTGGAATAGAATAGAAAATAACACAATAGTATAGAAAAAAACAGAATAGAAAAGAATAGAATAAATATAACCATCATCCTATTCTAATCTATTATTTTCTATTCTATTCAAATCCAAATGTATTATATTAGAATTTTGGGAAATGGTTATATTCTTTCTATTATATTTTCTTTTTCATTATTTCGGATTTGTTTAAATTCGGTACTATTGTAATTCGGAAATTCGGATACATTCGATTTCCGAAAAAAGAAAGTTTGTTTGAATTTCAATTCGGAACAAAACAAATCGCACATGTCTACTGATCACTATTATTCGTGTCCCTGGCGATGTCAGTGTCAGTTAGTGTACCTCCCTGTAAGGGTCAGTTAGAACCAGATTAAACTGGGGCAGGCTTGTAGGGGTTCCAGTGCATTACTTTGCTCAGGGGCTCATGATACTATATGGATGTCACCTTGGATTGCCAGCCAGGGATAACAATATTTGGTCAATGATGTCACCCGTGATACCCCAGATGGTATAACAAAACACATACTGTTCTGTTCAAATGCCGCTTTACGCATTGGCTTAAACCATAGAGCCAGGCTGTCTGGACAGTATTCACCTGCTGACTTGGCATCGTCCACAGGCAGCTTTACTCTTCAATAAGACAGAGGAGTTGAGTCCAACCCAATTTTTCTTCAACCATCTGCAGCACAGAGGATGTTTTTTTAGTCTTTTGAAGTATAGAAGACATTGACTTTCCTAAGCCCTGCCCTGTCTGTTGCCTGGCTGAAATTCCATCAGTGTGTGGCCATCTTCGCTCGACAGTAGTAGATCGTATAATCAACTTCCATGGAAGGGGCATTTAATCACATTCTGAATATGCAGCTTCTTTATCATTTAATCCTTGCCTATGTTCCAGTTTGAGCCCTGGTTCACACTGACTGCGGAAATGAAAGTCCCGACTTGGGGGGCAATTTCAGAGACATCTGTGCAGGTTTCTGCACAGATGTTAATGGAAAACGCACCCCGAAATCACCAAAAGTAATACAGAAAATAGGATTTTTTGTACTCACCGTAAAATCCTTTTCTCTGTCGTCCATGGACGAATACAGCTTCCATAAATCTTGACTTGTGGTTATGTTCCGTCTAATAGGAGAGGACTAGGCAGACATGTTATACATTAAATACATGTAACTTTAGCAAAGCTGAAACAGCCCCGCCCTGGGGGCGGTCCCTCTGGTCATAACCCTACACCCTGCAGACAGCAGCTCAGTTTGTCAAAAAGCAGTACAAACTTAAAAGGAGGGGTGAGTGCTGTGTCCATCCATGGACGACAGAGAAAAGGATTTTACGGTGAGTACAAAAATCCTGTTTTCTCTTTTCGTCCATGGACGGACACAGCTTCCATAAATCTTAACTTGTGGGACGTCCCCAAGCAGTGTCAAAAAAACGAGGGGTGGGAACAGCATTAAACAAACTTCACCCCAAAACAATTCAGGACTCCTCAACGGAGGAGTTGTAACCTTAAACGGCCGCCTGCAAAACCTTGCGGCCAAAGGAAGCATCCAAAGATGCACTCACATCAACCTTCTAAAATTTTGAGAAGGTGTGAACGGACGACCAAGCCTTACACACTTGTGAGACAGACGCTTGATGTCGTAAACGCCCAAGAGGCACCAATTACCCTGGTCGAATGCGCCGTGACAGGAAAAGGAGGCGCCCGCCACTTAAGGGCATAGGCCTGAATTACGGTCTGTCTGATCCACCGGGAAATGGTGGCCGACGAGGCCCTTCTTTGGACCCGAGACCGACACAAACAGTGAGTCAGACCTCCGGAACGGAGCAGTAGCAGACAAGTACACTCGTAGAGCTTGTACCACGTCCAAGGAATGCAGAGTAGTCTCCTTTGGGTGCGACGGCCGTAAACACAAAGATGGAAGCACAATGTCCTCATTCAAGTGAAAAGCCGAAACCACCTTCGGAAGGAACGAAGGCTGCGGGCGTAGCACCACCTTATCCTTATGGAGGATCAAGTATGGAGACTTGCAAGACAAGGCCGCCAACTCAGAAACCCTTCTGACAGATGTAATGGCAACCAGAAAAGCAACCTTCTGGGAGAGCGTCAAGAGAGGAATTTCCCTGATGTTCTCAAAAGGATGTTCCTGAAGTACAGAGAGTACCAGGTTCAAATCCCATGGAGGAAGCGGCAGCCGAACCGGGGGAGTCACATGTCGGACTCCCTGCACAAACGTACTCACCAGTGAATGAGCCACCAAGGGTCATTGAAAGAAAACCGCCAGGGCTGAAATCTGTCCCTTAATGGTGCTTAAAGCCAGCTTCTGATCCACTCCACGCTGTAAAAATAGCAGGATCCTGGAAACCGAATATACCCGTGGACGCCACTCCATCTCCTCACACATAGAGATGTAAGCCCTCCACGTGCGATGGTAGATCTTCCGAGAAGATGCCTTTCGTGCCCTTAGCATAGTGGAAACAACCGAATCCGACAGGCCTCGGTCCCTTAGTACCTGGCTCTCAATAGCCATGCCGTTAAAGCCAGCGACTGTAAAACAGGATGAAGAATGGGACCTTGCGAGAGAAGGTCCTCCCGCATCGGTAGTCGCCAAGGCGCATTCGCCACCAGGCGCACTAAATCGGCGTACCAGGGGCGCCAATGCCAATCTGGGGCAATTAGGATCACCGGAATCCCCTCGGCCTCCACTCGGTGGAGTAGACGAGAAATACGTTTTAGTGGGGGGAAGGCATAAATTAGCCGATACTGACCCCATGGAGCCACCAACGCGTCTGACGCGTCTGCCCAGGGATCCCTGGATCTAGCCACAAATCTCAAGACTTTCCGATTGAGTCGAGACGCCAGGAAATCCATGTCTGGCGTGCCCCACCTCTAGCAAAGGAGTTGAAACACCTCCAGGTGCAGCGACCATTCCCCTTGGTCCAGCATCTAGCGACTTAGGTAGTCTGTTTGCCAGTTGTCTACGCCCGGAATGTAGACGGCCGACAGAGCCGGGACGCTCCTTTCTGCCCACCTCAGAATGTGGGTGACCTCCGATGCTGCAGCCGTGCTTCTTGCTCCTCCCTGATGATTGACATACGCCACCGCCGTGGCGTTGTCCGACTGTATCCTGACTGGACGAACCTGTAGCCTCTGTGACCATACGGAGAGGCTCAGTCTGATCGCCCGAAGCTTTAGCACATTGATTGGCAGAAGGGATTCTTCCCATGTCCGACGACCTTGTGTCGACTGAACACCCCAGACTCCCCTCCAACCGGTAAGGCTGGCGTCCGTCATGATCACAGTCCAGTGAAAAGGGAGAAACGACTTCCCGGACTGAAGGGCCGGAGATCTCATCCACCAATTCAGGGAAGCCCTGACTAGATGGCTCACCCGGATCTGATAATCCAAGGACAAGGGGGATTTGTTCCACTTGGATAGAATCTCCCTCTGCAAGGCTAGAGTGTGGAATTGAGCATACGGCACTGCCTCGAAGGAGGCTACCATGAGGCCCAAGAATTGCATGCAAAACCTGACCGACGACCATTTGTGGGATGCCAACAGCCTCACCGCGGCACGAAGGGTCTGCAATTTCTCCACAGGGAGAAACACTCTTGCTTCAGAGGAGTCCAGAACCAATCCCAGGTACTCTAGGCGCTGGGTCGGTACTAACACCGACTTCTGGAGGTTCAGCACCCAACCGAATTCAATGGGTTTAGCTTAAAAAAAAACCTGAGGGTTTAAATGGGTTGTAAGCCCTCGTGTTTTTTCACCTTAATGCATCCTAAACAAGGTGAAAAAACTTCTGGCAGTCACCGGCCCCCCAGCCCCCGCGTTTTACTTACCTGAGTCCCATATTTTCCTCAGCGGAGACGTGCTGTCCCTCTCTGCACGGGGTCCCGGTTCTTGATTGGATAGATTGATAGCAGCGCAGCCATTGGCTCCCGCTGCTGTCAATCAAATCCAATGACGCAGGCGCCGGGGGGGCGGGGCCGAGTCCGGCATTCATGTCTATGGGCGCAAATGCTGGACTCGGGAGCGCACCCGCAAGGTAACCCCCCGGGAGAGTGATTCTCCTAGGGGGGTTATCTGATGCAAGGAAGAGCCGCAAGAGCCACGAGGGACCCCAGAAGTGGAGGATCGGGGCCACTCTGTGCAAAACAAGCTGCACAGTGGAAATAAGTATGACATGTTTGTGTAGCGGGCCTCCCATATTTGGGGTCGCTATGCCTGAAATTTAGGGGGTAGCCTGAGCATTAGTTTAGCTAGGGCTGTTTGATTTCCTAAATTGGTCTCTGCTTTATTGTGATGTTGCCTGGTTGTATAGTTCCCTTTGACCTGTGGGTGGCACTGTTGCCCAGGTCTCAGGTTGAACCGCGGGTGCTGTTGCAGCACTATTGGGTATCCTCTCTCGGCAGCTGTGCGGTGGTCTACCTGCTGTGCATGCCGGGAGAGGGTACTTAAGGGGCAGACGCCATGGGCGGGGGGTCTTCATCCTCGGCACGTACCAGACCTTCTGTCGCCCTCATGGCTAGGGGTACATGTGAATGTGTTGGGTCCCGGGCACCTTTAGCCCAAGGCCTCATCGTTCCACGTAGGCCCAGTACCTTTAACTGAGGCCTACAACCAAACCGCGGAATCCCAGGGTGCCCGTGGGACGGTGACCCGCTCTGAAGGAGAGGCAACCAGGGGAGGACCTTTCTGAGGGGTTCGGTGAAGGATGTCACTGTCTCGGGAGATTGAGAAAATATTGATGATCTGGACAGCCGCACTCCAATCCAACGTGGCTTTATTCACAAAGTAAAATGAAAACAGGCACTACATGTCACAGCAACAGAAAAATGGGGACAGCTAACGCGTTTCACACTTAGAAGTGCTTACTCATAGCTGTGACATGTAGTGCCTGTTTTCATTTTACTTTGTGAATAAAGCCACGTTGGATTGGAGTGCGGCTGTCCAGATCATCATTATTTTCTCAATTGCCTAGTGCATTGCCAGCACCCTCGGTTCCTGGAAAGGTGAATTTTATTTTGGGTAAACCTGTTTGGAGCGGCAATCCTTGTTTGTATATATTTTGGACTGTCTCGGGAGAGGCCTGGTTACCTGTCAGAGGGAAGGATTCCGTGATCCGCCAAAAGCCCTTGTAACGTGCCCCATTGGCACCTACGGTCTCTAAAGGTACAAGTGTTGGGGGGTTCAGGACTTAGAAGCTAGAAGATCCTGTGGCAGAGGATCTCCTGAACGTGTCTCCAGGAGAAACAAATCTAAAGTAAATGTTCCGTGCTCCACTCCGGCTGCTAGGACTGTGAGAGGGAACTATCCGGGTGAGCAAAACCCACTCAGGCCTGAGTGGCGACGAGTGGTAATTAAGTGCCGCGTGCCTGAACCTATATTCCTGTTCAACTCTCTCTCGTTCCAACTTTCCTATCGAGTTCCAAGCAGAAGAAAAATAAACTATTTTATTGGGTTTAACATTGTCTGGACATTGGCTTTCCTAAAGAGAGAAATAGACTTTTCCCTACACTCTAGGGATGAGAACCAATTGAAAGAGGTAACTCGCTGCAGGACCCAAAACTATTAACACCGCTCACCCTCTACAAGATGGAGGATACTGGGTATGTGGCATGGTGTGTCCCATTCTGCTTGTGGAGGTAAGCAGGGTAACGGATCTGTGTGCTACACGTGGGGGCTCGAGTCTGGGATTTTGCAGCTGCCCCTGGAAGTTGGACTATTTTTCTCTCATGTCTGTGTGTTCTGTGGAGGTCGGCCATTAATGAAAATTGGACTGCGTCACTTTGTCGAGAGAAATGGAGGTCAACTTTGATTTTTTTCTAACTGCGTAGTCCTAACTGAAGAAAAGCACGCTAGCTGCATGCGGCAAAGGAGAAAAAGGGGGGGAGCCTTCGCCAATTGTGAGTTGCACGAGGTGCACTTGGCGCCAAGGGACAGAAAGAGCTTGGAGCAGTAAGGAGAAGCAACATGTCTGCTATTCCATGGACTTCTATTTCGCAGGGACCTTGGATGTTCCAAGCTACTTCTGCCATGGACATTGCTCCAGTTACTGCTCCTCTGACGGAAACGGGGATTAGTCTCAAGCCTAGGGGCCGCTTCGCACTCTATACGTGCCGAGATGCGGAGGCCCTGGGCGTGCTCTGTCCCAGATGCGGTGGTTTGACTGTACAGATACGGCCTTTCGGAAGGTGTTTGACCTGCGGGGAGTTTTTGTTTGAGGTGGACCAGCCCATAGAGTCACCCCGAGCCTACCAGGTCAATTGTATCACGGGGATTGTTACTTCTGAGGAGGACAACTACGCCCCTACAGCCGAGCCGAGTTCCGGCTACTATGGAGCCAGCGACGGATGCTACAGCGGATGCTGCCTCCTTCACCACAGAGACCTCCATCCCGCCCGCCAAACAGAAGGTGGGATACGTCAAGGCCTCCCACGGCCGCGGTAGAAGCCTGCCCCAGCACCTGCCTGAACCGGATCTTCGAAGCGGAGGGATCTCCGGGAAGTCCACGTCGGGTGACGGTAAGGAGGCTGGGGAAACTGTGACAGCAAGTTTGCCGGGGAAGAAACCTATACCCCATACTACTGGGGATGTGTGGACAGCTAACCCACGGGAACTTTCAAAATTTGGGGACAATGTGTCTGTGTCCACCAGAAGTTACTTGCCGGCAGAGGAGTATGATACTTCTGATCTGGACTCATCATCCGATGTGGGTGATGACGTGGAGATTGATGAGATCTTCACTAAGAAGGGTTGGGACAAAATTCCGGTGACCTCACTCCGCAGCTTTGGAGAGGGATCGCCCATGGACTCTGGGAAAACTACACCCCGATTAAAAGCCCCTGCTTTGAAGGAAGAAGTTATTCCCATGCCCGCATTGCCCGCACCTGCATCGTCTGTACCTGCTACCACAGAGGGACGTTCGCCGTTGCGGCCACCTCTGTCACAGCTGGAACTAGTGCAAATTAAAAGATCTCCAGATGCTATTGTTCTACCTGGAGTAGGAGACCGTGCAACCATACCACCCATAGCCTGGTTGCAACGGCTCCTAAACAAGAGAGTCGCCAAGGAGTACGTTTGGGAATACCCTTACGTTCCCAGGGAACTTCTCTTTGAAATAGAGGCCTACCGTGAGAGGTGGTACTCTGACTTTGTTTGGGATTACCTTGAAGTGCCAAAAAGCCCGCAGGTATTTCATATGTTTGACCGCCATGGCTGATCGCTTTAAAGGCTGCCGCAAAGAGTGGAAATATGGTCGGCACATACATGCGGACCGGGTGGTGATCTGTAACAAGGAGAGAGAGGACGCTATATACTCCATTGAAACATTGGACAGACAGTGGAAGACTCTCATTCTCCCTGATCCTTGTTACTACCTTTGAAACAGGAACTTGTGTTTTCTTATCCTGTTTTTCCTTTTTGCTACGGAACTACCCTGGATTCATTAACTTTACCCTCCACCGGAGGAAGTCTACTCTGTTGAGGAATAGGAAGACTGTTTTTTCCCTCTCCTTCCTCAACTCTTCAAAGAAAGGAAACAGTTTTTTTTCTTGAACTGAACTTTGGGGTAGATTAGCCAGGGCCAAAGCAAGAAGACGTCGTGGTCAAGATGGGGAGTGTTTGTGCAGTAATCTCATTCCCATGCGTAATTATAAAGAATGTTGTGACTTTGTGCTGCCACCAGGTGGCAGTGATTTGCAGAACTTTTATTGCCAAGCAATGCTAGGATTAGCATGTTTGTACTTAAGAAGGAAGTCGTTTTTTTTTTAGAAACGGCTCACTTCTAATTGTTTAGGAAGTAGGATGTTTGTTGTGATATATGCTGTTTTCTTTTTGTTTCTCTCTCCCTCTGCAGTTGTGATCTGCTGTCAACTCTACCGGAGAATGGATGGGGTAGATGGTTTAGGAGGGGGTGGGGATTGTGAGATGTGATATATTGTGTGTTTACTTAAAGTGTGACATTGAGAATGGGATGTCAGCTTGTATAGTACTACATGTTTTCTTTTTCTCCTTCTCCATTTTTATTCCCCAAATATTTGGTTCAGGCACCATTTCAAAATGCTGCATATAGTTGGAGTAAATCGGAACCCACTCAGGATTGAGGGGGTCTTCTGATTTATTCTAGCCACTGGGTCAGTGGTTTATTCAGGAGGGGGTGTGTGTAGCGGGCCTCCCATATTTGGGGTCGCTATGCCTGAAATTTAGGGGGAAACCTGAGCATTAGTTTGGCTCAGGCTGTTTGATTTCTTAAATTGGTCTCTGCTTTATTGTGATGTTGTCTGGTTGTATAGTTCCCTTTGACCTGTGGGTGGCGCTGTTGCCCAGGTCTCAGGTTGAACTGTGGGTGGTGTTGCAGCACTATTGGGTGTCCTCTCTCGGCGACTGTGCGGTGGGCGTGGTCTACCCGCTGTGCATGCCGGGAGAGGGTACTTAAGGGGCAGACGCCATGGGCGAGGGGTCTTCATCCTGAGCACGTACCCCTCCTTCGGTGGCCCTCATGGCCAGGGGTACGTATGAATGTGTTGGGTCCCGGGCACCTTTAGCCCGAGGCCGCATCGTTCCAGGTAGGCCCAGTACCTTTAACTGAGGCCTACAACCAAACCGCGGAATCCCAGGGTGCCCGTGGGAGGGTGACCCGCTCTGAAGGAGAGGCAACCAGGAGAGGACCTTTCTAAGGGGATCGGTGAAGGATGTCACTGTCTCGGGAGAGGCCTGGTTACCTGTCAGAGGGAAGGATTCCGTGATCCGCCAAAAGCCCTTGTAACGTGCCCCATTGGCACCTACTGTCTCTAAAGTTACAAGTGTTGGGGAGTTCAGGACTTATAAGCTAGAAGATCCTGTGGCAGAGGATCTCCTGAACGTGTCTCTAGGAGAAACAAATCTAAAGTAAATGTTCCGTGCTCCACTCCGGCTGCTAGGACTGTGAGAGGGAACTATCCGGGTGAGCAAAACCCACTCAGGCCTGAGTGGTGACGAGTGGTAATTAAGTGCCGCGTACCTGAACCTATATTCCTGTTCAGGAAGAATATGAATAAACTAAGGAATGGACTTTAGGCGGCACATGAGTAAATATTGTAAAAAGCTAAGGATATTTATTTTAGAAAAAGTCATAAGAAAATACACGTAAACATTCAAAAAAATTGACAGTCTATTCGTATTTAGATACAAGGCTTAGGCTAATGTTCAACAGTGCTTCAGAATTATATTTATACAGTGTATATGCACTTCATCCTAAATGAGAATACATAACCAGTAGCCACAGGCTAATGAAACAGTAATCGTATGAAGCAGGTGGTGTTAGCCATATGTCCAATGTATCAGGTGTAATCTTGAATTGCTCTACCAGTTTCGCGAATTAACGCTTCTTCAGGAGCATAATAGTCTGTTGAGCATATATGTAAACAACAAAAAATATATTTAACATCTTTTTAATACATAAAACATAAAACAACATAAGAGGCAAAAAACTTATTATGAAAAAAAATAATAATTAAAAGGTTGCTGGCCCCATATAGCCTTCATACCAAAGAACACACCAACCGTAAGGCAACAACCCAACACGTGAGCTAGCTCCCAGAGGGGCAACTAGAAGATGGTAATAGCGCTGGCAATGATGCCTAGAAGAGGAGAAAGGAAATTAGAGAAGAAAAAGGGGAGTAAAGGTGAGAAGGGAAAGAGACCCAATTGGAACACAGAACTGGAAAAGGGGAAAGTAGATGGTGAAAGCAATTGCAGGGAACCACCTCCCTAAAGTGATCAATAAAGTACATGCTATTTCAAAAAGAAACATACTCACAGGTCGAGTGTGCTGCAAATACAGCAACACATCTTGGTAAAGTTAAATTGGTAATTTGTTTGTAGCAAATGACCAATAATGATAAAAAATCTAAAGGGAGAGGAAAAAATAAAATATATATATAATTATATATATGTAAGGTCGCCTTATTGGCAACCATGGCATGTGTAACACAATAAATAAGGCTGACCAGGTATGGTATGTGGCCAAAAAAGGGGGGGGGAGGGTTTTGCTCACCACAGTAGGCGACGACTGGGTATACTGCTAGGTAAAGGCTACAGATGAGTAGCAACAGGTAATGTCCTCCAGGATTTTGGGAAACTGTAGATACCAGAACATAAAGGAAGAGGCTAGATATGCACCATGGTAGACCCTGGTGCACATTCAAGGCAGAGGGTATCTGACCCCAAAAAAGCCTATGGTAGATGGACAGGCTAGAAAAATAAACATAAAACAAGAGTATCTATTAATTAGACATGTGCACACTGAAATATTTCGTTTCGGAATTTCGTTTTCGTTAGAAAAATAAATTTATTTAGTTACTCCCGAAATTCGTTTTTATTTATTTCGTTTTTCGTTAGAAATTGCATTCGTCCGAAAATCTGAATTAATTAAGGTCGAATCTGTCATTGAAGGCTTATGGTGTCTGTCGAATGTTCAAAGAAGATTCGACGGAGCAGCGAAACTGTACGACGCTGCAATCATACATTTCCGGTCGAATGTTCCGCCTACAAGCTATAGATGAATTCTATTGTATGACTAGTAATAATTATATTTTTTAATTACTATTACTAGTCAACAGGGATGAGCCGAACACCCCCCTGTTCGGTTGCACCAGAACCTGCGAACAGACAAAATGTTTGTGTGAACTTTAGAACCCTATTAAATACAATGGACTCGAACGTTCAAAATCTAAAGTGTTAATTATAAAGGCTAATATGCAAGTTATTGTCCTAAAAAGTGTTTGGGGACCTGGGTCCTGCCCCAGGGGACATGTATCAATGCAAAAAAAAGTTTTAAAAACGGCCGTTTTTTCGGAAGCAGTAATTTTAATAATGCTTAAAATGAAAAAATAAAAGTGAAATATTCCTTTAAATTTCGTACCTGGGGGGTGTGTATGATATACATGTAAAGTGGCGCATGTTTCCCGTGCTTAGAACTGTCCCTGCAAAAAATGACATTTTTGAAAGAAAAAAAGTCATTTAAAACTCACTCGCGGCTATTAATGAATTGTCGGCTCCCGGCAATACATACAAAAGTCATTGATTAAAAAAAGCGTGGGGGTTCCCCAGAATTCAATTACCAGGCCCTTCAGATCTGGCATGGATTTTAAGGGGAACTCCACCCCAAATTTAAAAAAAATGGCGTGGAGTCCCCCCAAAAATCCATACCAGACCCTTATCCGAGCACGCAACCTGGCCGGCCGCAGGGGAAGAGGGGGGGACGAGAGAGCGCCCCCCCCCTCCTGAACCGTACCAGGCCACATGCCCTCAACATGGGGAGGATGTCCCCATGTTGATGGGGACAAGGGCCTTATCCCCACAACCCTTGCTCGGTGGTTGTGGGGGTCTGCGGGTGGGGGGCTTATCGGAATCTGGAAGACCCCTTTAACAAAGGGGACCCCCAGATCCCACCCCCCCTATGTGAATTGGTAAGGGGTACATTGTACCCCTACCATTTCACAAAGAAAGCGTAAAAAAATGTTTGAAAAAACACACAAACACCTTGAAAAAGTCCTTTATTTAAATTTAAAAAAAAAAACATTCCAGCGGTGAAATCCAGTGTCCCGCGGCGATCCCGATGTCCAGCACTGTCCTTCATTGGTTGTGCCTGAGCGGACCTGATGGGGAACTCCCTCTCAGTGTTTTAAATGTATAGACCCGCCCCTTCTAAAGTTCCCCATCAGGTCCGCTCAGCGGACCAGATGCGGAACATGAGAAGGGGCGGGTCTATACATGTATTACCAAAGTGAGAGCAGTTCCCCATCAGGTCCGCCCCCTCGGTATGTCGGACCCGCCTAAGCCATTGGCTTGAGCGGGGAACTTCCTTCACTATGTAAATTTAAATTACACAGTGAAGGAAGTTCCCCGCTCAAGCCAATGACGTAGGCGGGTCCGACATACGAGGGGGCGGACCTGATGGGGAACTGCTCTCACTTTGGTAATACATGTATAGACCAGGCCCTTCTCATGTTCCGCATCTGGTCCGCTGAGCGGACCTGATGGGGAACTTTAGAAGGGGCGGGTCTATACATTTAAAACACTGCGAGGAAGTTCCCCATCAGGTCCGCTCAGGCACAACCAATGAAGGACAGCGCTGGACATCGGGATCGCCGCGGGACACTGGATTTCACCGCTGGAATGTTTTTTTTTTAAATTTAAATAAAGGACTTTTTCAAGGTGTTTGTGTGTTTTTTTTTTTAAAAAAATTACGCTTTCTTCGTGAAATGGTAGGGGTACAATGTACCCCTTACCAATTCACATAGGGGGGGCCGGGATCTGGGGGTCCCCTTTGTTAAAGGGGTCTTCCAGATTCCGATGAGCCCCCCGCCCGCAGACCCCCACAACCACGGGGAAAGGGTTGTGGGGATGAGGCCCTTGTCCCCATCAACATGGGGACATCCTCCCCATGTTGAGGGCATGTGGCCTGGTACGGTTCAGGAGGGAGGGGGGGGGCGCTCTCTCGTCCCCCCCTTTTCCCCTGCGGCCGGCCAGGTTACGTGCTCGGATAAGGGGTCTGGTATGGATTTTTAGGGGGACTCCACGCCATTTTTTTTTAAATTTGGGGTGGAGTTCCCCTTAAAATCCATGCCAGATCTGAAGGGCCTGGAATGGATATTTGGGGGAACCCCACGTCAATTTTTTTTAAAATTTGCGGCGGGGTTCCCCTTAATATCCATTTCAGACCTGAAGGGCCTGGTAATTGAATTCTGGGGAACCCCCACGCTTTTTTTTTTTTTTTTATCAATGACTTTTGTATGTATTGCCGGGAGCCGACAATTCATTAATAGCCGCGAATGAGTTTTAAATGACTTTTTTTCTTTCAAAAATGACATTTTTTGCAGGGACAGTTCTAAGCACGGGAAACATGCGCCACTTTACATGCATATCATACACACCCCCCAGGTACGAAATTTAAAGGAATATTTCACTTTTATTTTTTCATTTTAAGCATTATTAAAATCACTGCTCCCGAAAAAACTGCCGTTTTTAAAACTTCTTTTTGCATTGATACATGTCCCCTGGGGCAGGACCCGGGTCCCCAAACACTTTTTAGGACAATAACTTGCATATAAGCCTTTATAATTAGCACTTTAGATTTCTCCCATAGATTTTTCGAATTTGCCGCGAACACCCCAATTTGTTTGCTGTTCGGCGAACGGGCGAACAGGCAATGTTCGAGTCGAACATGAGTTCGACTCGAACTCGAAGCTCATCCCTACTAGTCAACCAACATTAGAATTCTTCTATAGCCTATGGGCCGAGCATTTGACTGGAAATGTACGATTGCAGCGTCGTACAGTTTATCTGCTCCGTAGAATCTTCTTAGAACTTTCAACAGACACCATAAGCCTTCAATGACAGATTCAACGTTTGTATGTTTTTCAATGCTTCGTTGAATCTTCGTCGTTCATGTCGAATTGTCAAGTTAGTTCTAGCTATTTTACTGCTCCTCCTCTTTGGTTACAATCAGCCAATAACATTCATCATCATCATTTTTTTGTTTTACTTCCCCCACCCAATTCCAGCAAGGATCTTTTCTCTCTATGTCAAATCTTTTCTCTCTATAATGTCGAATCTTTTCTCTCTATAATGTCAAATCTTTTCTCTCTATGTCGAATCTTTTCTCTCCTATGTAGAATAATCTTGGACTAATAGAGTTAAGGTTAGGCACATTCGACCACAGGTTCGATGGACACAGATTATTATTGTCAGCCTCATGTCGAATCTCCTATCTATATCGAACTGTTGTTGCAACGAAAACGAAAATTAAGCATTTGTTTATGTCGGATCTTTCGGTTTTCGGATTCTGCATTTTCGTTTGTTAAAATGATAACGGAAATACCTGAAATTCGGACGAAAATGCATTCGGACGAAAACGAATGCACATGTCTACTATTAATTGCTGTGCAAAGCTTTAGGCTAGATATCGATCGTGCGGATGGTAGCAAAGATCACATACCTGTTGGCCTGCACCTTGAAAAGAGGAGAGCTTCCAAAAGTCCAGAGGAATCCTAGCAGTCAGCCGTGCTAAGCAGGCGGTGTGCACCGCTCTTATATGTCCCCGCAGGATGAGCGTCATCGCTAAAGGAAATGACGCTATAGCAAGAGGGTAAGAGGGCCAGTGCGCATGCGCCAAAGGTGCCACTGACGCAGCGAATTACGGCCAATGGTACAGTGATAAGGGCGGGCCTGTTGCGGTCAGAGTGCTGGGGGTGCCGATGACGCGGCAACCCTCAGCCAATAGGTGGTAGCGTGGGCGGAACTGGGGCCGACACTGCGCCGAGTGTGCCACTGGCGCGGCTGTCCCCAGCCAATGGAGCTGTAATGTGGGTGGACCCCGGCGGCCAGGGGGCGACACCAAAGATAGCCCAAACGACACACCCCCGGCCGTGATAACAAACTAAGTCCCATAGTCTGCAACGAATCAGACCGCCATCATTAGACAGGCAGTAAAGGGAAAGGGAAAAGACGAATGAGAAAGAAAAGAAAAGAAAGAACAGGAGGTGCTTCTTGACGTGGCAGCGATACAGGGGCAGCAATCAAAAACGTCATGTTCCAATCAGCCACCTATAAAAAAGGTGCTCAACCGCACCTATATTTTAAAAAGAGAACAAAATGTAATATACTACCATTATATACATCCAAGAATACTGTTTTAACCTAAACAGATAAGAAAGGAAGAGGGGGGGGGGGAAGGGGAAGGTAAACCAAAGAAAATGACTGGAAAATAAATTGTCTCAATCCTATGTCTGTATATCTTAGTGTATTGGAAGTTATAGAGGTCTTATTCATTTAAACAAACCCTAAACTGGTTCATAATAGCAGACAGTCTACCGCGGTCAAATGGAAACTGCACAATCAAAACCGAGGGCGGTATAAACTCCCAGGGTCGTAGAAACGTCATGTGTGCATGGGGGAAAGGGGGGGGCGGGGGTTTGTGTAATGTGAAAATAGGGAAGTGATTGTGATGACAACAGCAGTGAAGAATATCATTTTAGTTTTACAGTAACTGTAAATAATAAGTGAAAAACTCCTAAAATAGGGAGAGTGAATGGTGAGAAATGAATATTGAAAAAAGAGGGTTATGAGGGGGGAATAGAAAAAGTATTGAGCTTATTCCATGAGACCGCGGGCAGCAAGACAGACACAGGACAGAGGAAAAAGTGCAAAAAAGAAGAAAGAAAGAATAACTATAGCGAATCGCCACAGTGTATCTATTCCAGCAATAATGTAATCAGAGGAATGGCCTGTATGACTGAGTTTCATTAAGACCAGGAGGGCATGTGGCATTGAGTCTTTCGACCCATAGAGTTTCCTTCTGAAGGATGATTTTATCCCATTCACCCCCCCCTGGGGCTTTTGGGGATGACAGCTAAGACAGAGAAAGAGACCAGAGAAGTGTCGAAACGATGGTAGAGATCAAGGTGGCGGCTAACTGGTGTCAGCATTTTGCCGTTGCCTGAATAATAAATGTGGTCATTAATTCTCTGTCTCAGCTGTCTGGCTGTTTTGCCCACATAAAATACCCCGCATTCACAGGTCATAAGGTAAATGACGCCTTCGGTGCGGCAGTTGGCTGAAAATTTGGGTGAAAACGTTTCCCCATTGGGGAGTGTATTAATTTGGCAGGGTTTAACCCATTTGCAGAAGGAGCATTTGCCACATCTAGAAGTGCCGAGCGGTGTTTTGGCATTGATAGTCTTATGTCTAGTGTAATGACTTGCAGTTAATTTATCCCTCAGAGAATTTGCACGTTTGAAAATAATTTCTGGTTGTTCCCCTACATATTTACCAAGTATCGGGTCTTCACGCAGAAGATGTCAGTGTTTTTCAAGCATGTGTCGGATGTCTAGATGATGACTAGAAAATTTGGTAACTAACTTGGTAGTCAGTTGACAAAGGCTCGGTTTGGTTTTATACAAAAGCTCATTGCGAGTTTGACCAATAGATTTATTATAGGCCTGTCGCAGCAATGACTTACTATACCCTCTGGCAAGTAGACGGTTTTTTAGTGCTAGAGCTTGCACTTGAAAGTCAGACCGGCTCGTGCAATTGCGTCGCAGCCTGATATACTGGGCATAGGGGATGCTACGTATCAAAGCTGGAGGGTGCAGACTAGCTGCATGCAGCAAAGTATTGCCTGCCGTGTTTTTACGAAAAAGATCAGTGGCCAAAGAATTATCAGAGTTTCTGAAAATAATTAAATCCAAAAATGAAATGGAGTGTTTGTCACAGCTGAAGGTAAACTTCAAATTGAACTGATTGGTGTTAAGATTATGTACGAATTCATCAAACAACGCTCTAGTGCCAGTCCAGATGATGAACACATCATCAATATAGCGCATCCAGACTAGCACTTTGTCAGTGAACCTACTTAGAGGCTCGCTGGAAAATAGGTCCCTCTCCCACCCCCCCAGGTACAGATTGGCGTAGCCAGGGGCACAACAGGTGCCCATGGCTACGCCCTGGACCTGGAGGTAGTGGGAGTCACAGAAACTGAACCAATTGTGGGTAAGAATAAATTGCAAGAGCTTGATGATGAATTCGTTATATGGCCATCGGTGATGGTCTTCTTCATGGAGGAAGGTACGTATCGTCTCGACTCCCCGCTCGTGGGGGATGCTGGAGTACAATGCCTCCACATCCAAGGTCACGAGCAGGGAGTCAGGAGGAACGACCTTCCCCTCAATTTGTTTGAGAAGGGCTAAAGTGTCCCTGATGTAAGAGGGAAGAGCAGTCACATGGGGCATAAGGACAGAATCTACCAGTCTGCTTGCATTCTCAGTCAGGCAACCGATACCCGAGATGATCGGCCTCCCAGGAGGCGACAGAGGGTCCTTATGCACTTTGGGTAGCGCATAGAATGTCGCCATCCTGGGAGACCGAGCGTTCAGGTAATCGTAAGTATCCTGGTCAATGAGGCCCTTGGTAAAGGCGTCATTGATAATCTCCAGGAACATGGTTCTATAAGAAGCAGTGCGTGTGAGACTGATGGGTCGGTACCATTCAGGATTTAATAGGATCTTGTAACACATGCTCTCATAGAAACTCCTGGTCATGAGAACTATGTTGCCTCCTTTGTCTGCCCCTTTAACTATTACATCGGGGTGGTTCTGTATCTTCAAAAGGCTTCGTTGCTGCACTTTAGTGAGGTTGCTATGTTTGGGCAGAATCTCAAATCGTTTTATGTCACTAATGACACTACGTAGAAAGGCCCATGCTTGTGGGCTAGTGGTCAGATCTGGATTCCTGTTCAACTCTCTCTCTTTCCAACTTTCCTATCGAGGTGCAAGCAGAAGAAAAATAAACTCTTTTATTGGGTTTAACCACTTAAGGACCGGACCAATACAGACCATAATGACCAGAGGTGATTTCACAATTTGGCACTGCGCTGCTTTAACTGGAAATTGTGCGGACATGCAATGTTGTACCCAAACGAAATTTGCGTCCTTTTCTTCCCACAAATAGAGCTTTCTTTTAATGGTATTTGATTGCCTCTGTGATTTTTATTTTTTGCGATACAAACGGAAAAAGACCGAAAATTTTGAAAATAAATTATATTTTCTACTTTTTGTTATAAGAAAAATCAAATATTCAGCCACATGTCTTTAGTAAAAAAAATGTAAAAAAATTTCAATAAGCGTATATTTATTGGTTTCCGCAAAAGTTATAGCGTCTACAAACTAGGGTACATTTTCTGGAATTTACACAGCTTTTAATTTATGACTGCCTATCTAATTTCTTGAGGTGCTAAAATGGCAGGGCAGTACAAAACCCCCCCAAATGACCCCATTTTGGAAAGTAGACACCCCAAGGAAATTACTGAGAGGCATGTTGAGCCCATTGAATATTTTTTTTTTCCCAAGTGATTGAATAATGACAAAAAAAAAAAATTACAAAAAGTTGTCACTAAATGATATATTGCTCACACATGCCATGGTTATATGTGGAATTGCACCCCAAAATACATTCTGCTGCTTCTCCTGAGTACGGGGATACCACATGTGTGGGACTTTTTAGGACCCCGAAAACCAAGCACCGCCTTCAGTATTTCTAAGGGCGCAAATTTTTGATTTCACTCCTCACTACCTATCACATTTTCAAAGGCCATAAAATGCCAAAATAGCACAAACCCCCCCCCCCCCCAAATTACCCCATTTTGGAAAGTAGACACCCCAAGCTATTTGCCTAGAGGCATGGTAAGTATTTTACAGCCCTCATTTGTTTTTGAAAGTTAAGAAAGAAAATATATATTTTTTTTCAATTTTCAAAACTTTGTGACAAAAAGTGAGATCTGCAAAATACTCACAATACCTCTCAGCAAATAGCTTGGGGTGTCTACTTATCAAAATTGGGTCATTTGGGGGGGTTTTGTGCCATCTGGGCATTCCATGGCCTCCGAAACCATGATAGGCAGTCAGGAGTGAAATCCAAAATTTACACCCTTAGAAAGCCTGAAGGCGGTGCTTGGTTTTTGGGGTCCTGTACGCGGCTAGGCTCCCAAAAAGTCTCACATGTGGTATCCCTGTACTCAGGAGAAGCAACAGAATGTATTTTGGGGTGAAATTCCACATATAACAATGGCATGTTTGAGCAATATATCATTTAGTGACAACTTTGTGCAAAAAATAAAAAAATAAAAAAAGAATTGTCTTTTTTCCGGAACTTGTGTCAACATATAAAATATTCCATGGACTCGACATGCCTCTCAGCAAATAGTTTGGGGTGTCTACTTTCCAAAATGGGGTCATTTGGGGGGGTTTTGAACTGTCCTGGCATTTTATACACAACATTAGGAAGCTTACATCCACTCTTCTAACCACTTGAAGACAAAGCCCTTTCTGACACTTTTTGTTAACATGAAAACATTTTTTTTTTTGCAAGAAAATTACGTTGAACCCCCAAACATTATATATTTTTTTAAAGCAAAGGCCCTACAGATTAAAATGGTGGGTGTTGCATTTTTTTTCCACACAGTATTTGCGCAGCGATTTTTCAAACGGATTTTTGGGGGAAAAAATACACTTTTTTAAATTTTAATGCACTAAAACACACTATATTGCCCAAATGTTTGATGAAATAAAAAAGATGATCTTAGGCCGAGTACATAGATACCAAACACGACATGCTTTAAAATTTCGCACAAACGCGCAGTGGCGACAAACTACATACATTTTTAAAAGCCTTTACAGGTTACCACATTAGATTTACAGAGGAGGTCTACTGCTAAAATTACTGCCCTCGATCTGACCTTCATGGTGATACCTCACATGCATGATGCAATTGCTGTTTACATATGACGCCAGACCGATGCTTGCGTTCGCCATTGCGCAAGAGCAGGGCAGGACAGGGGTGCTTTTTTTTTATTATTATTAATTTTCCTTTTTTATTTTATTTTTAAACTGTTACTTCCATATTTTTTTATTTTATTATTTTTTTGTGTTATCTCAGGGAATGTAAATATCCCCTATGATAGCAATAGGTAGTGACAGGTACTCTTTTTTTGAAAAAAATGGGGTCTATTAGACCCTAGATCTTTCCTCTGCCCTCAAAGCATTTGACCACACCAAGATCGGTGTGATAAAATGCTTTCCCAATTTCCCAATGGTGCTTTTTATATCCAGGGGGGGGACATTCCCTCCCACTGCTTGTGAAAGCAGTCCAGAGGCTAATTAGCCGCTAGGATTGCTTTTACATGAAAGCCGGCCGCTGGCTGAAAAGAATGATACCAAGATGATACCTAAACCCGCAGGCATCATTCTGGTATAACCATTCAAAGTCCAGCAACATACCAATACGTTGCTGGTCCTTGTTGGACATGTATTGTAATCTTTTTTTTCATGCAGCCTGTTGGCTGAACGAAAAAAAGAGATTGATCGGTGGGTATGCCCACCATTGGAATACCTCCCTTCATCCACCCACTTCTAATGATGGGCACACATGCACAATTTATATATGCCGAAGCATGGGGGCATTATCCCGCAAAAGTTCTGCCGCGTACACACGGTCTGACTTTTCCATCGGAATTTCGACCGTATGTACGCGGCATTAGGAGCAAAATCGCTCCTCCGCCCCTGCTGCCCCCATGCTTCAGCATATATGCTCTTTATTTTAACTGTGGTAGTGAAATCACCTCCTACAGCACTGGAGTCGCAGGGATCAGGCCTGTCTCTGCGAATGCTGCAGTTATGTGTGTTGTGTTTTGTAAGTTACAGTGATCGATTGATACTGCACTTGGGTGGCCTGGGCTGGACGGAGGGGCAAAACGCAGGTGCTAGCAGGTATCTGGGCTGATCCCGCTAACACTGCGTTTTTGGGAACCCTAAACCGCTGGGGACGCTAGTATAGATCTGATCAGATACTATACCACTAAGGGAGGTGTATGCTTTGAGTGTGGGTGTTAGCGCTACTGGCACTAACCTGACGCTGCCTGGGGTGTGACGCAGACCCTCTCTGACGCTAAAACCTAATTGATATCACCCGCCGGGCGATCAGGGGGTTAAACCTTTTATGGGTTATATACGGTGGGTGCCCTGACACTAAAAAAAGCAAACTAACTAACCAGCGTCACCCGTAACACTTATACGGTGATCACTGGTGAAAGGGTTAACTAGGGGCAATCAGGGGGTTAAAACCTTTATTAGATCATATATGGGGGTACCTGACGTTATAAAAACCTGGCGGCAAACGTAAAAAAATAACTGACTACCTAGCGGCATCACCGACACTAATACAGAGATCAGAAAAACAATTGCTTAGTGACAGTGGTGCTAGATGGTGAAAGGGTTACCTGGGGGGGCGATCAGGGGGTTAAACCTTTATTAGATAATCAGTGACACTGTGACTGGGGGCTGGGGGGTGATCTGGGGGTGACTGGGGGGGGGGGGGGCGATCGTATGCCTATGTGTCCTGGTGTCAGTGTACTGCTTGTGCACTTACTTGATGTCTTCTCTCCACGGCGCTCCGGTATATGTGAGCACCGCAGGAGAGATGACATCACTTCCTTCTGCTTCCTCTCTGTTACATTACACAGGCAGAGGAAGCATTTGATTCGCCGGGAGCGATCGCAAGGGGGTGGCCAGAAACCAATGGCCGCCCCCTCATCACGGATCACTCCCAGAGCGATCCCGACCATCCACTGTACTGGAGGGGGGTCCGATCGGACCCTCCACCCATACGAAGGCAGGTACGTGATTGTGCCTGTCCGTGCCATTTTGCCAACGTATATATACAGTGGGCGGTCGTTAAGTGGTTAACATTGTCTGGACATTGGCTTTCCTAAAGAGAGAAATAGACTTTTCCCTACACTCTTTATTTATGTAAAACCTTTATCACATAAAAAAATGTCTGCTGTCACTGATTAAAAAAGTGTGAGCCAGGGTTTTGGCTTCAGTTTGTAAGAATATTAAAATTTTCTAGTACACATACCACTCCCCCCCCCCCCCCCCCCCCCCAGACTGACAATACTGCTGTA
Source organism: Rana muscosa (assembly GCA_029206835.1). Taxonomy (NCBI): domain Eukaryota; kingdom Metazoa; phylum Chordata; class Amphibia; order Anura; family Ranidae; genus Rana; species Rana muscosa. Next base: position 1,192,702,632 of record CM055116.1, on the reverse strand, counting down.
CCCCCGTGCTCCCTCAGAAGTGTTACTGGCCAATTACCAGGTGAAAACAGAGGGGAAAAAAGCATAAAAAAGGAAAACGAATGCAGCCACCACATCTACTGATTGGTAAGCTGCAATATATTACATTTCTGGTTTAATATCGCTTAAAAAAAAAAATATATATTGCTTTTGGCCAATTTGGAGCTATGAGCTTGTGACTCGCAATTCAGTTTAATTGCAAACTTTAGCTGAGGTATGTTTAGATGGCGTCATCTTCAAGTGTGGATTTGTGTATTCAGTTTACTTATAGGCTGCAAAAGTTTATGGGATGTAATTGAAAACTCTCCGAGTGCTTTAAATCAAGTACTGTACTTTTTAAACAGGAACAAAACCCACTTCAACTTTATAACAAAAGAAAAAAAGGTGATGTGTGTGCAATCTGAGACACACACAGTATGGGATGTAGGAATTGTTGCTGGATTGGTGGGTTATGCAGGCACAGTGCTTTGTTTTATTCTAGAAATCAGACTTTCCATAGAGAGGACTTAAAGTACCGTACTATTAAACCCAAAAATAAAAATATATTAATATGCAGCTTACCATTTCTTAGATGTGGTGGCTGCATCAGTTTTCTTTTTTCCTTTATTTTCACCTGGTGATCCAGCCAGTAAATCTGTTATTTTTCAACTTCCTTTAAAGTGGTTGTAAACCCAACCACACAACTTGCACCTACAAGTAAGCCTAGATTAAGGCTTACCTGTAGGTGCAAGAAATATCTCCTTTACCTACACGGTTAAGAAGATATTTTCAGAAAACCCTGCACCGATGTAGACAACAGCACAGGCACACTGAGCAGTGACGGTTTTCTCAAAGGGAGAATGCCGGCCCCGCACACATGCATGTGATGTCATCGCCGCTCCGGCCAATCACAGCGCCGGAGCGGCGATACACTGACGGCAGTGACGGGACATCGAGGCAAGATGGCGGCAGCGGCGGAGGGGAATGAGGAGCAGTTCGGGGGCTTCGGTCTCAGGTAAGTCATTTATAATTTATAATGCTATGCATACTAGCTCATTATAGCTTTCTTTTGCAGGGTTTTAAAAAAAAAAAAAAAAAAATCCGGGTTTACTTCCTCTTTAACACACCAAGCTGTCCAGGAAAAGCTCGGACACACGATCGGATTTTCCGCAGACCAAGCGTCAGACTTTTGTCCGAAGGCCGTTGGCCATGAACTTGTCTTGCATATGTAGCGGGTATGTACTTTCCCGGGTGTAAATTTGAACTTGACAGAGACATTGGTGATGTGTAATTCCCTGTCGCCCTGGGCTGGGGTTGAATCATTGCTGTGTGCTGCGCCTCCTTTTTGTCCTCCCTCGGCAGCGGTATGGTGGGGCGGGGAACCCGCCGTGCTTGCTGGGAGAGGGTATAAAGGGGCCGGCCATCTTTGTCACGGGGTCGAAGTCCCAAGCACCTTCAGCTTGTGGACGGTGGGTCATGTCGCTCCTCTGGCTGGCCTAGGCCTAGAGGACAACCGGAGGTCGTGTTCCATCCCAGGCACCTTTAGCCTGGGGTGAGGTACTCGGATGGAGGTCTGGAGCTCAGTGCCCAACACTGAGTTCCGCGAGGGAAGGAGATCCTAGGGAACCCCGGGAGTGGGTACCCGAATCCGGAAGGCGCAATGGACCGGAGGGAGCTCCTCACTTGAAGACCCGGTGCAGCATATTGCCGGTGACAGGTGAGCCTCTTGTCGGAGACCGCCTGGAAGGAAATCCCCCCTCGTGCGGAGACCGTAACCCACTTTCAGGAAGGAAAGTGGAAAACCAAATTGTGTCTGGGCCTATTCGCATCCACACCTCCTTTCCTGTTCTGTTAACCAAGGGAGTTCAACTGATTTTGTTCATTCGCAGAAGAATAAAGGAGTGTTGAACTTTAATGGTGTGGGGCTCATTTCCTGACAGACATTGTTCAAGGTGACTCTTGGAGGGAGGATCCAGGTGCACAGCACTGACCCGAAGGTAATACAAGAACGTTGCTTATACCGCACTGACACATGTGGTGGAAGCCAGGCGTGGTGTTCTCGCTCCCTCCCCTCTAAGATACCCCTAGACAAGAGAAAGACGAGACGAGAGAAAGAGGGGAGTGAGGAGGGCGCTACACATACAAACAGCACACAATTGTCGGCCAACAAACACGAACGTAGTGACATACTACGTGAAATTTCAGCTCTTGATTTTTGCAGATTTGCCCTACAGTCACATTTAACATGGTTTCCTATGAAACACGTTCTGTAGTGCAAATCTGCAAAATGCAAAAAGCACTTAAAATGCATAGATGTGAATCAGGCCTCAGTTATAGTTCAGCTTCAATTTGTTAGTCAAGTCCATTTAAATCTGTTAGTACATCTAAAGCCCCGTACACACGATCGGATTTTCCAACGGGAATTGTGTGATGACAGGCTGTTGTCGGAAAATCAGACCGTTTGTATGCTCCATTGTACAATTGTTGTCGGATTTTCCACCAACAAATGTTGGATAGCATGCTTTCAATGCTTTCAAATTTAGAGTGCTCCATTGGTAAATCAGGGTCTTTATTTGCAGACTTGTTCCAGGTGATAAACGAAAGGCCCGTACACACGATCGGATATTCCGGCAACAATTGTCTGTATGCTCCATCGAACAATTGTTGTCGGAATTTTTTATTAATTCTTTATGTAGCGGGTATATACTTTTTAAACTGGTGAAGACACCAGTGATGCATAGTTCCCTGCGGCCCAGCAGGTGGCGCTGTCACTTTGGGCCGGGGTTGAACCATCGCTGCAGTGCCGTACCCTTTGTGACCTCTCGCAGCGGTTGTACGGCGGGGCGGGGAACCCGCCGTGCTTGCTGGGAGAGGGTATAAAGGGGGCGGACATCTTCGCCACGAGGTTCGAGTCCCAGGCACCTTCAGCCTGAGGGCTGCTGTTCGCGGTCGGTGTCCAGGCGGCCTAGGCCTGGGCGCCGGTAGTTCGTGTTCCATCTCAGACACCTTCCGCGAGGGAGGGATTGTCCTAGGGGGCCCCGGGAGTGGGGCTCCCAAATCCAGAGGCGTAAGGGACCGGAGGAGGGACTCATCCGAAGACCTGGTGCAGCAGATTGCCAGTGCCGGGTGAACCTCTGGAGACCTGCTATTAGGCCTGTGGCAGGGGCCTCAACGGTTCATCCGGTCGGTGACAGCGACCAAAACTCACGGTCGGTGGCAGAGACCGTGCGCCAGGCCTATTCGCTAGCAAAGGAATAGGAGAGCTCAGTTGTGCCTGGGCCTACTCGTATCCACACCCCTGTCTGTCTGTTACTGAAAGTTCAACTGATTGTGTTCACCCTGAAAGTAGAGAAATAAAGGAGTGTTGGACTTTCGATTGGTGTGGGGCTCTTTGTTATTGGCAGACACATCTCCATGGGACAGCTGGAGGCTTCGTATGCAGTGAACAGACCCGGAGGTAATTAAAGTAACTCTGCTCAACCCTCAGACACATACGAGGGGAGAGCTTGGCGTAGTGTTCCTGCACTCTCCTCTCCAAGTTACCCCTAGACACAAGCCAATCTCCACGAGAAAACCCGAGAGGGAGAGTGAGGCTCCGCTACACGTGGGGGCTCTGGTCCGGGATGTGTTCGTGCTACAATGGAGCTGAAGTTGTCAGAGTTTGAACGTGTCTGCCCGAAAGAGTTCCGAGTAGGTCGGCCATATTGGCCACTGCGCCACGAGGCACACCCTCCCTGCTCAGTTCGTGGGCGTGACCCAGGGAAGGAGAAAGCCCGCGAACTGGAATGCAAGAGGGGAGGAGTCCAATCGTGTGAAGGACTACACGTGGGGACTTTGGCGCCAACAATGCAGTGCGCAATGGATCAGCAGAGAGTCGCTATGTTCACCAATGCATTGTGGATTCCTATTCATCCTACTACCACAAGTCTGACTACTGCTACTCCGATAACGGATACGGGGATTCAGCTAAAGCCCCGGGGACGATTCGCCCTGTACTCATGCATGGACGTTGAGGCCCTGGGTTTGATTTGTCCCGGCTGTTCGGGACTGGTGTGTCAGCTGAAGCCATTCGGGCGCTGCGAGGCCTGCGGAGAGTTCCTATTTGAGGTGGAACCACCTATTGAGAAACCCAGAACCATTCACCTCAACCACGCAACAGGCCACACCACTCAAGAAGGAGGAATCGCTGCTTTTGCAGCCATCCCTGTGCGCACTGCAGCGACCGCAGGGGAGGTCGCAATCACTGAGGTACGGCAGAAATCCGAGGATGCTGACTCGGTCACCACTGTTTCCCAGCGTCCACCGCCAAAGAGGAAGACCGGCTTGGTTGCCCCGTCCAGCGGTTGCGGTGGATCACCCTGCTCGCCTACGCCCGCCCCGGATGGATCCGGTCAGAGGAGTCCCGGACATCCCTTCTCTACTTTGGGCCGAGGTGAGCCAGGCGGAGGGACTTGGTGTTGGGGCGGAGGTGTCGGGGATTCACGGCCCTGTGTGCCCGCGGGGGGTAGCAATTCAGCCTCTACTACAGGCTACCAGCCCACGGAGAAGTGTGACACCTCCGACCTAGAGTCGCTCTCCGATCCGGAAGACGACATCATCAAAGATGAACTTTTCGCAAAGAAGGGCAGGGACAAGATGCCTCTCTCCTCGTCCCGCAGAGTCAGGGATCCACCCATGTCTACAGGGGATAGTACACCCCAGGTGGAGGCACCAGCGCCTGAGGAGGGATCCCGTCCCCAGTCTGCCCTTCTACCTCCGGTGCCTCCTGCATCTGGCACCGGGGAAAAGAGACTGTTGTTGCGGGCGCCTATGCCCAGGATGGAGGTGATCAAGGCACCTCGTCACCCGGACGCCATTGTCCTACCGGGTAAGGGAGACCGGGCCACTATGCCTCCGTTGGCGAGACTACAGCGCCTCTTCTGCCAAAAAGTTGCTAACGAGTACGGGTGGGAGTACCCGTACTTACCTAAGGAGCTTCTATACGAAGTGGAAGTCTGCCGGGAACGTTGGTACAACGATTTTGTGTGGACGCACCTTCAGGTCCCACATGCCCGCAGGTACCTCGCGTGTTCCCCTAAAGCCTCTCAACGGTTCAAGGACTGCAAGTCAGAATGGATGCTGGGTTGGCACATCCACGCAGACAAGGTGTTAATTCGGCGCAAAGAGGGGGAGGATGTCGAATACCATGTAGAGACAATGGACCAGCACTTGAAACCCCTTGTCTTGCCGCACCCAAAGTTCTATTTGTAGGAGAAAAAAAGGACTCCGTTCTTGCTTTGCCTTGTTGCTGCTGAACTTTCCGGGGTTGTTTCCCGGGAAAACCCAGCGACTGTGCCCGTGTTGATGGGTGTTTGTGCTCTCTGGAGGAATTGAAGGACTGTTGCCGTTGTTTGTTCTTCATTCTTTCATCCCACAAAGTGATTATGGACTTTGGGGGAGTTAGAGCCGCAAGAAAAAAAAAGAGAAGATCTTCAACCAGTGCAGTTACCGCGACACTGTCACCAGGTGGCAGTGTTGCGCACCAATATTCACTGTTCACTCACACACTTATAGAAGGAAAGGGGTTCTCTGCGGAGAGGCTCTTTCGTTCTTACACGAACATATGTGTCAGGGATATGTGTGTTTAACGTTTCATTTTCCCTCTGCAAGAGAACATCTCATCAAGACCACTGAGAATGGGGTGGGTCTTAGTCAGGATGGGTGGGAAGGAATGTTAATGTGAACATGTGTTTCAAATAATGTTGTTATGTGTTGTTTGTTTTCCTTCCCTCCCCTTTCATGTCAGGTTCAGGCACAACTGTTTGGTTAGCTTTCAAAATGTTAGCATTTTTTTTTAAATTGTTAGTCGGTTTCTGGATCAGGCTATGATGGCCCCTTTGGGCATGGGTTGTTCCAGACCAGTGTCAAATAGCCGGGGGGGGGGGAGTGTAGCGGGTATATACTTTTTAAACTGGTGAAGACACCAGTGATGCATAGTTCCCTGCGGCCCAGCAGGTGGCGCTGTCACTTTGGGCCGGGGTTGAACCATCGCTGCAGTGCCGTACCCTTTGTGACCTCTCTCAGCGGTTGTACGGCGGGGCGGGGAACCCGCCATGCTTGCTGGGAGAGGGTATAAAGGGGGCGGACATCTTCGCCATGAGGTTCGAGTCCCAGGCACCTTCAGCCTGAGGGCTGCTGTTCGCGGTCGGTGTCCAGACGGCCTAGGCCTGGGCGCCGGGAGTTCGTGTTCCATCCCAGACACCTTCAGTCTGGGGTGAGGTACTCGGTTGGAGGCCTGGGGCCAGTACCTTCCGCTGGGTCCCGCGAGGGAGGGATTGTCCTAGGGCGCCCCGGGAGTGGGGCACCCGAATCCAGAGGCGTAAGGGACCGGAGGAGGGACTCATCCGAAGACCTGGTGCAGCAGATTGCCAGTGCCGGGTGAACCTCTGGAGACCGCCCGGAGGGATATCTTTCCCGAACAGGGGCCAAGTTCAAACAGGTAGGTGGTTCATGTTCAATGACCGGTGGCAGCGGTCCAACTATTCATCTCAGGTCAGTGGCAGAGGCCTGCTATTAGGCCTGTGGCAGGGGCCTCAACGGTTCATCCGGTCGGTGGCAGCAACCAAAACTCACGGTCGGTGGCAGAGACCGTGCGCCAGGCCTATTCGCTAGCAAAGGAATAGGAGAGCTCAGTTGTGCCTGGGCCTACTCGTATCCACACCCCTGTCTGTCTGTTACTGAAGGTTCAACTGATTGTGTTCACCCTGAAAGTAGAGAAATAAAGGAGTGTTGGACTCTCGATTGGTGTGGGACTCTATTATTGGCAGACACATCTCCATGGGACAGCTGGAGGCTTCGTAGGCAGTGAACAGACCCGGAGGTAATTCAAGTAACTCTGCTCAACCCTCATACACATACGAGGGGAGAGCTTGGCGTAGTGTTCCTGCACTCTCCTCTCCAAGGTACCCCTAGACACAAGCCAATCTCCACGAGAAAACCCGAGAGGGAGAGTGAGGCTCCGCTACATTTATTTTTTTATAGATTTCACATTACAAGTTTTCACGTTTTATACCATCTGCTTATATCAATCAAAAATCAAACACAAAAAAAAAGAGACTACAATCTTGTATTCTCCCACCTCCTTTATGCTTCATTAACAGCAAATGTTTTATAGCATGCTCTCAAATTGTCCGACAACAAATGTGTTCCGTCGGATCATCCGATCGTGTGTACACAAATCCGTCGGACTAAAATCCAAAGTACAACCACGCATGCTCTGAACCAATGCTAACCATCAGACAACATTAGCAGAAGTTGCCCAAAGGGTGGCGCTAAAGAGCAGAAAAAACACATAGTTTCATGAATGTTGGCTGAAAATGTTCTGCCGTCTGTATGCAGAACCTGTTCACGGGCAACGCCCTTCAGACAAAAATCCACGGATTTGTCCGATGAAGGTCCGATCATGTGTACGAGGATTTAGAGTTTCACACGGGCCGGATCAGTTTTTTTTCTCAGCAGGGGATATGTCCGTTGATCCCCCGCTGAGCTGAGCGGAGCGGACGGATGACAGGTCTGTGTCCACTCTGCTCATACTGAGCGGACATAGACGGAGCCCGCTCTGATCTATGGACAGTCGGATGTAAACAAACCGGCTGTTTGTTTATACCTGACTGCCCTCCGATTTGGCCAGACAAGGGGAACGTATCCCCTTCTGTTTCTTTTTGCCAGATCGGATCAGTGGTAGCCGGGTGTTTACATCCAACTGCCCATAGAGGAGAATAGAGGGTCCAATCGTGTCCACCTGAAAAAACGGACAGGCAAACCCAATCGGACCTCCCATATGAAAGGGGTCTTACAGCATACCTCCCAACTTTGTAAAGTCCCTTCGCGGGACATTCTGATGTCCCCTCTCCCCTGCCAACCAGAGTTGTTGAGCGGGGGGGGGTGCGGGACATTGGCAATCGGGGGGGGGCATACTAGTGCGCCGATCGCGGGTGGGGGCTCTTACCTGCTGCTGTTTCCTGCTGTGCTCCTCTTCTTCTCTTCATGTTTCCTGCTGTGCGGGAAACATGATAGTCTAGCGGGAGTGCGGGAAGGAGGAGCCTCTGCGGGTAAAACCCGCACAATCCGTGCCAGTTGGGAGGTATGCTTACAGGGTCACCATGACAGCCAGGCAGCTAGGATCTTCAGAATGAGAACTCAGCAGTGGCCTCTGTGATTATCGCATGGCTCTGTCGCAAACATGGAATAACCTGTCTGCCAAAGATATGGCAGAAATTACCGAAAATATGGATGTCACACTTACACAATGGTTCCTATTTGTCGAGTGTCAATGGAGAGGTGTTCATGATGCTGTTCTGGGGTGACTGCCTGGCCAGTGGCGGCTGGTGGTATATTTCTTGGGGGTGGCAGCAAACAACCCACCCGCCGCTACCCCTCGGTTGGTCGGGTCACAGGCACCCCCCGGGTCGGTCGGCACCCCCAGCCCCGCACTTACCCCATCTAGGCAGCGCTTCCTGGTTTGGGGCGCGGCGGGGGGCCGCCGATCGTGGGGGGGCATACTAGTGCACCGATCGCGGGGGGGGGCTCTTACCTGCTGCTGTTTCCTGCTGTGCTCCTCTTCTTCTCTTCATGTTTCCTGCTGTGCGGGAAACATGATAGTCTCGCGGGAGTGCGGGAAGGAGGAGCCTCTGCGGGTAAAACCTGCACAATCCGTGCCAGTTGGGAGGTATGCTTACAGGGTCACCATGACAGCCAGGCAGCTAGGATCTTCAGAATGAGAACTTAGCAGTGGCCTCTGTGATTATCGCATGGCTCTGTCGCAAACATGGAATAACCTGTCTGCCAAAGATATGGCAGAAATTACCGAAAATATGGATGTCACACTTACACAATGGTTCCTATTTGTCGAGTGTCAATGGAGAGGTGTTCATGATGCTGTTCTGGGGTGACTGCCTGGCCAGTGGCGGCTGGTGGTATATTTCTTGGGGGGGGCAGCAAACAACCCACCCGCCGCCACCCCTCGGTTGGTCGGGTCACAGGCACCCCCCCGGGTTGGTCGGCACCCCCAGCCCCGCACTTACCCCATCTAGGCAGCGCTTCCTGCAGGCGGCGGCTTCACCCTGCGTCTCCTCCTCCTTGGCTTTGGCGGCTTCCCATGTGTCTCCTCCCTCCTTCTCCTCCTCGGAAGCCAATAGGTTCGCTTCTCCTCTTGGCCAGTTGGGTGACGGGTCTCAGGACCCGCTTCCTGATTGGCCGGGAGGAGAATCAGGAAGACAATAGCGAATATTCATTCGCTATTGTCACACAACTGGGTGGGCTCGGGGGGCAGTGCTCTGCTCCCCGAGCCCACCCTTTTTTGAAGACAATTAGAGCCTCAGGCTCTAATCATGTGCTTCTGAAAAAAAACTCCCATTGGAATCCATGCCTCCAGCGCCCTGATTATGGGGGCGTATGGACGGGCCGCCACTGGTCCTGACACGTGTGCTTATCTTTTCCAGACCTCAAACATGAGGGCTATAGGTTCATTCCCAAAGTAGACAGGGTGCACACGTTTAATAGTGCATCTTTTCATACGGCTCTCCTCGGACAACCCCCAATCCAGCTCCTTCTTCTCCCAATTTACAGAGTGAGCGGCTCCCTACCAAAGAGACTTAAAGTCTGGGTCTTACTACCCCAGGAACAAGAGACCTCTGTTCTGGGCCCCAGCCTATTTATACCCCTCTCAGCCCCCTGTTGGTAACTCACTTCACTGACCAGGGATTGGCCAGGTTCTGTGTTCTTTTTTTCACTATATCCCATAGCTCAGTGAGATGCACCTTTTTGGGGGTTAAAGTGTTACTAAACCCAGAACAGTAAAATCAGTCTACAATATTCATTCAATCCACGTGTATGCTCCTGAAGAGTGGATGAATCTGTGGGTATAGAATTAGGTATATGGGATTGTATGATATTATTATTTTATTTTTTTATGGTTGAACTGGATGGACTTGTGTCTTTTTTCAACCTGACTAACTATGTAACTATGTAATCAACGAAATGTATAGAACTACTATATGCCGTGTTTTTGCTCATTACATGTTTTGCATGACCAATTTTACTATATGTATTATGTGATATTTACTGCCAGCAATTATGTGGCAATGTGCCACTATTGTATGTATATCTATTTAAATTAATTGTATTGGATGTTTATACCTATTCATTGCCATCATGTAACATATAACCGATTTCCAATCAATTTGAACTTTTACACCTGCGTGCTTCATCTAAAGTCCCAATTTTCTGTCCCCTTTTTCTCATTTAGACAGGGATGGAGGCATTTGACCTTACCAGGTCACTGTCTCACTTAAAGGCCCAATGTTCTCTTTTTCCTTTTTCATAAATGGATTATTTTTGTTTAGTACATGAATAACACATTGGAAATGTAAAAAACAGGACCTGGGCTTTTCCAAAAGATCCCAATGCAGTCCATAAAGATATGTAGCGGGGGTCCTATATTTAGGGATTGTTATGCTAAATTTAGGGGTGATTCCAGTGGTAGTTGGCTTGAATCTTTCAATAAACTGGACTCTGCCTTGCTACTGTTTCACCTGGTGTGCAGTTCCCCTAAGAAGAACCGGTGGCGCTGTCGCTTCCACTCAGGGTTGAACCACGGGTGATGGAGTAGCGATTGGGTGTCCTCTCTCGGCAGCCGTACAGTGGGTGTGGTCTACCTGCTGTGCATGCCGGGAGAGGGTACAAAATGGCCGGACGCCATTGGAGGGAGAGCAATTCCCGGGGGCCCATGCCCCGAGGGAGAACCTACTGTCCAAGTTCAAGTGCATGGCCCTCCAGGCTATGGGGCCACGTGCGCTTCAGTCACAGGCACCTTTAGTCCTGGGACTGCAACTTCAGCCCTGGGCTCAGCACCTTTAGCTGGAGCCCACTTCGGGAGGAGGAATCCCAGGGTGCCGCCTTGCGAGGGGACCCGTTTCTGGAAGAGGAGACTGGGGGAGGACCATTCCGAAGGACTGGTGAGAGATCACAGTGAAGGAAGGGGCCCAGTAACTCTCTGGAGGGATGTCATCTATCCGAAACAGGGATCTAAACAACGGGACCATTAGGAGGTTCGGGACACTATAGATTCTGTGGCAGAGGATCTCCTGAACGCATCCATTAGGGAATTTGATAGACTGTTCGAGCTACACGCCGGCTGCTAGTGCCCTTGGGTGACTATGGTGGGACTGTATGCCTTTTTCTCCTGTGAGCGAGCCAAAGACAGAGGGGAGAAAGAGGGCCGGTTGCTACACATGGGGGCTCAGAGTCCGGGATTTTGCAGTGTATACCCCCGGGGAAAGTTGGACTTTATTCGCCTGTGAGGCTCCGTGGAGGTCGGCCATGTTTTTTTTGGAATTCAACCTGCACCACAAGTGAGGCAAAGGAAGATTCAGGACTGGCTGTATTTCTGGCTGTGTAGATCGTGGGCGTGTCTCAAGTCTGGAAAAGTCCGCAAAGTAAGTGCAGCGAAGGAAAAAGAAAGGGGAGGAGCCCCGCCAAGTGTGAGCTCCTCGTGGCGCCAAAAGGGACATTATCTGTTGGACTATTGACGAAGCGACATGTCCGCTCCTTCATGGAGACCTGCCTCCCCGGGATCTTGTACTCTTTTGCCCGGTCCAACCATGGATGTGACCCCTATTGCTGCCTCTTTGACTGACACAGGAATCCGGCTGAAGCCCAGAGGCTGTATTGCCCTTTATGCATGTAGAGATGCAGAGGCCTTGGGCATGATCTGTGTAAAGTGTCAGGGACTGATTGTGCACCTTCGGCCTTTCGGGAGATGTACCCGCTGTGGGGAATTCCTGTTCGGGGTAAAGAAGCCAACAGAGAAGCCAAAGGTTTACCGAGTGAATTGGATCGCAGGTGCTGTTACTCCAGAGGAGGAGGTGTGTGCTATCACCGCAATTCCCAAGCGCAGTTCCACAGAGGTGGTGGTTGTAAAGACTGAAGCTCCGGCCATTGAGGAGTTCGAGGCGGAGAACCCAGCGGATGCTGCATCCATCAGTCGCAACGGAGCCCTCCCTTCCACCTGCTAAAAGGAAGGTAGGACTCGTAAAGGCTTCCCGTGGAGGCCCACCCCAGCGCCTGTCTGACTCGGATCGTCCAGCCGGAGGAGTTTCCGAATGATCCATGACGGGTGAAGGTTGAGGTCGGCCGGGGAAAGGAGCAAAGGTCAGTGTCCGTTCTATTAGGGACGCTTGGGTACCTGACCCAAGGGAACTTTTGAAAGCTGAAACTGTGTCCACGCGAGTTTGCCTGCCAGCGGAGATGTGGGACTCTTCGGACGTAGACTCTTCCTCTGATATGGGAGATAATGCGGAGATTGATGAACTGTTTGTCAGTAAGGGATGGGACAAGATTTCGCTAACCTCTCCTCGTAGTGTAAAGGGATCGCCCATGGACTCTGGGGATACTACACCCTGGGTGGAAGCCCCTGTTAGTGCTGGAGAAGTTGTCCCTGTACCCGCGTTACATGCTTCGGTGTCTCCTGTGCCTGCTGTTTTGGAGGCCCGTTCACCATTAAGGCCTCCTATGCCACAGTTGGAGCCTGTGCGTCCTAGGAGATCTCTGGATGCCATCGTCCTGCCAGTAGCTGGAGATCGGGCGACCATGCCGCCTTTAGTCAACTGCAACGGCTCTTGAACCAAAAGGTTGCTGCGGATTATGTATGAGAGTACCCATACGTCCCAAAGAACTTGCTGTTTGAGATCGAAGCCTCTAGGGAACGATGGCACAGTGACTTTATCTGGGATCGTTTGGAGGTAAAGAAAGGCTACAGGTACTATTCATGTTCGGCTGTAATGACTTGAAGATATAAGGGCTGCCGAAAAGATTGGACTCTTGGTCGCCATATACATGCGGATCGAGTCGTGATCTGCAGTAAGAACAAAGATGATGTGACTTATTCAATTGAGACTTTGGATAAGGACTGGAAGTCTCTGACTCTCCCTGAATCACGCTTTTACCTCTGAGGTGGTACTTGTTTTTTTTGTTGCCGCTTTGGGGACAAATGCCTTGAACTGCTGTGCTGACTCTATTCCCGGGGATTTTTACTTTCGAACGACTGTTTTTTTGTTGTTCCCTTCCCTTTTCAAAGAAAAAAAACTTTGGGGTAGAGCTAGTCAGGGCCAAGCTGAAAGCCGCCGAGATCAACATGGGGATCCTTGTGGTGTGGTGCATCAGTGCGCACTTAGGCTGAAAGAGAAATATATGTGTGTTACCACTAGGTGGTAGTGGTCTGCAAAAAACTTTTTAAAGCACTTACACAATACTGCTATTTGAAAATACACTAGGGTTAGTGTGTGCCATTTAGATGAAACAAGTTATCTTTTCTATGGTTTCTATGGAGAGATGGTTTGATTCATGTACATACAGTAGTGATAGAATGTTATTTTGTTTGTGTAATATGTGTTTCTTTCCCATGCAGGAGATCATCAAGCAACTCAACGGAGATTGGGTGGGATCTAGTTGCGATAGGATGGTGGGAGGGAATGTAATTTTTGTGAAAATGTTTCTGTCTTCTCCTCTTTACTCAAATTAACTTCTTTGGTTCAGGCACTCTGGTAGTTTTTTTTTTGTTGTTTTTTTTGTACATAGTTCTGAAGGTAAGTTTGCGCCTGCTCAGGATTGAGTGTGTAAATTTGTCTCCAGACACTGGGGACAGTGTCTCTTTAAGAAAGGGGAGTGTGTAGCGGGGGTCCTAAATTTAGGGATTGTTATGCTAAATTTAGGGGTGATTTGAGTGGTAGTTGGCTCGAATCTTTCAATTTACTGGACTCTGCCTTGCTACTGTTTCACCTGGTGTGCAGTTCCCCTAAGAATTACGGGTGGCGCTGTCGCTTGTACTCGGGGTTGAACCACGGGTGATGGAGTAGCGATTGGGTGTTCTCTCTCGGCAGCCGTACAGTGGGTGTGGTCTACCTGCTGTGCATGCTGGGAGAGGGTACAAAATGGGCGGATGCCATTGGAGGGAGAGCAATTTCCGGGGCCCATGCCCGGAGGGAGAACCTACGGTCCAAGTTCAAGTGCATGGCCTTCCAGGCTATGGGGCCACGTGCGCTTCAGTCACAGGCACCTTTAGTCCTGGGACTGCAACTTCAGCCCTGGGCTCAGCACCTTTAACTGGAGCCCACTTCGGGAGGAGGAATCCCAGGGTGCCACCTTGCGAGGGGACCGGTTTCTGGAAGAGGAGACTGGGGGAGGAGCGTTCTGAAGGACTGGTGAGAGATCACAGTGAAGAAAGGGGCCCAGTAACTCTCTGGAGGGATGTCATTTATCCGAAACAGGGATCTAAACAACGGGACCATTAGGAGGTTCGGGACACTATAGATTCTGTGGCAGAGGATCTCCTGAAAGCATCCATTAGGGAATCTGATAGACTGTGCGAGCTACACGCCGGCTGCTAGTGCCCTTGGGTGACTATCCGGGTGAGCTATACCCACTCGGGATCGAGTGGTGAAGAAGCCAGGAGTGCCTGAATTGATCTGTCTTCCTAACACCTTTTCTCTCTTCTCAACTTTGTGGATGTTCATGCATAAGGAAAAATAAACTCTACGTTGGAGTGGCTACTGGTGTGGACCTTGGAGTTACTTGGGTTATAGAGACTTTGTCCTTACATTCTAGGGACAGAAACCAGCTTTGAGGGGAATCTTGCTGAAAGACCCGTAAGTTAAAACAATTGTGCTTAACCTCTGCAAACCAGGGGGTACGGGCATGGTGGGACTGTGTGCCTTTTTCTCCTGTGAGCGAGCCAAAGACAGAGGGGAGAAAGAGGGTCGGTTGCTACAGATATTTCCTGGTGCCTCCATGGCAGCATACCAATGGTTGATGGCTCCGCCCCCGATCAACCCACAGGACCACGTAACTCTATAAAAGAAAGAGTTACTCCCCCCCTCAGGTATTCTTTTTCCTGTCCTCGTTCCCGCAGGATCACAGATCAGCCCTGCCTCACCGTCATATGGTGTTACCATTGCAGGTTCATGCTCTCCTGCAGTATGGAGTCCCATGACTTGGGCTGCTAAAAGCACCAGTCAAGTGTGGGAGCCCATTTTTTTGTGGATCTTTTTGGGGACAAATTAATCCAGGAGCATACCCTACTCCTCTGTGGCTTTTGGCTGGCCATCTCTAATGGCAATCCGGATCACAGGTTTTCCTCTTACCCGGGATACCATTCGGGAATTGCCCTTATCCCAAGATCAGTCAGCCCCGCCTATGAAGCAAAGAGCGGTAGAGACGCCTAGCCTCCAACCTGATTCAGAAACCAATTCGGAAGATGAATCAAACGCGGCCGAAGAAAGCAAGCCAACATTTGATTTCGGTTTAGTAGAACTTTTATTCTCGCTGTTAAAGACGCGATTCAGTGGGAGGAAGATCCTGAGCCTCCGTACAAAACAAATATTGTCTCTGTCTGCTCTGGCTGTGGGGGGGGGGAGGGGTATTGCTCCAACAGCTCTCCTTGCTGATTGGACAGTTTACCCCACCCTGAATTCCAAAGGGTGGTCCCGAGAGGGATAGCTATTGTGTTCATGTGTGAAAAATAAAGCAGTTTGTTTTGCCACTCTACCCTGAGGTTTGTCTGGTGACTGGGATGGCTGGAGAATCTTGGAGAAGTGCTGGTTCTGAACAGAGGAAGCATTAACGGCGGACCTAGATCTGTTTGAGGACAGAGGGTTCGTCACAGCTTACAATCGATTTCTCAAACTATACCCACTGGCGGAAGCGGATGCCCAGCTCTTTGATGCCATCCCGTCTGTAGATGCATCGATCATGAGATTGGCCAGGAATACAACGCTGCCTTTAGATGACGCAGTCTCATTCAGGGACGTCCTAGACCGCAGGATAGATTTAAATCTTAAAAAAGTGTATCAGGCAACGGGGGGAGCCTGCAAACCAGCAGTGGCTCTATCTTCCATTTCCAGGGCCACCAGAGTTTGGTCGGATAATATTGAGACGGTCCTCAGATGTGGCCTAGGCGTGGATGAGATCATTAAAGCGCTAGATGAACTGAAGCTAGCCTCCGATTTTATGGCAGAAGCAGCCATCGACGTCCTAAGATGTTCCTCCTGGGCCATGCTATACTCTATCACAGCCAGGAGGGCATTATGGCTAAATCCGTGGTCAGCGGATCCGTCTTCAAAACAGTCCTGGTGTCGCATCCCGTATGATGGGAAGGCCCTGTTTGGTGATAAAATGGATACAGCAATCACCAGAGTCACAGGCGGAAAGAGTGGCCTTATTCCCCAAGATAGGAATAGGAGAAGAGGCTGGAAGGGCTCACAGGCCTCCTTTCTCAAGTTGGGAAAACCCAAAGCCTCAACATCGGCGGTTGAGAGCTAGAAGTCCTTTTGACTCCTTACCCACCCAACCCGGTCCAGTCTGGGCAAGACTCAAGTTCTTCGCCCAGGTTTGGGTGGAAAATTGCACGGATCAATGGGCAATCTCCACAGTCCTTCAGGGCCATTTTTGGAAAGTCAAAACCCGCCCTCCACCCTTCTCCTTCCAACCCACCAAGATACCAGTCTCTAGAGAGAAAAAATAAGTCCTCTTTCAATACATTCAGATACTTCTTCGCCAACGGACAGTGCTATCAGTGCCAGAATCGAAGAAACACTCTGGGGTTCTATTCCCCAGTCTTTTTAGTCCCCAAGAAATCAGGAGGCTGGAGGCCCGTATTTGACCTAAAAAGGTTGAACAGGTACATTCAAGTAGAACACTTCAAAATGGAGTCACTAAACACAGTCATTCTGTCAGTACAGCCAGGGGATTGGATGGTCTCTATAGAACTCCAAGATGCATACCTTCACATCCCCATCCACCATCATTTCCAGCATTTTCTTTGGTTCAAGATAGGCAGTCTGCACCTTCAGTTCCAATGCCTTCCCTTTGGAATTTCATCAGCGCCCAGAACCTTTACCAAGGTCTTGGTGGCCATCCTAGCTCCCCTCCGGGAGAAGGGGATACAGGTCCTGCACTTTTTAGACGATGTACTGATCCTGTCTCAGCACAGAGAGACTCTGGAAGCACACTTACAGCTGGTCCTCAACACCTTGGTCCAATTCGGTTGGCTTATCAACTACTCAAAAAGTCAATTAACGCCTACACAAAGGATGACATATCTAAGAGCCTTATTCGACACCCCGAAAAAGTGTCACTTCCACCAGAAAAGATCCCGGTATTAATACAAAAGCTAAAACAAGCAGTGGGAAGCCGTGCCATGCCAGCATCAGACTGTCTGAGCCTCATAGGGTCCCTCTCATCATGTATACCGATGGTGAGGTGGGCCAGATGGCATCTGCGAGATTTCCAATTGGGCTTTCTGGCACAGTGGAGGAAGAAACATCTCAGGCAAGTGATAATCATCACTCTTACAATGAAATCCAGCCTCAAGACAAGACCACCAAACCTTCTAGCTTTCGGTTCCCTCGGCCCCATCTCGTGGACCATTCTCACATCAGACGCAAGTCAGCTGGGATGGGGGGCACACTACCAGAACCAGTTAGTACAAGGGAGATGGCGATTCAGTGCAGAAGGGATGATCTCCAATATCCTAGAGCTAAGAGCAGCATGGATGGCAATCCTACATCTAGCCCCTCTTCTCAGAGGTAAGTCCATACTACTCCAGATGGACAACAGGGCGGCAGTAGCCTATGTCCAAAACCAAGGGGGAACGCACAGCAGGTCACTAGCCAGCGAAGTGGCCCCAATCATATCATGGGCCGAGAAGAATTTGCTCGACCTTCGGGCTGCCTACATTCCAGCCCCCGAGAATCAGCTAGCCGATCGCCTTTCAAGATCTTTCACGACCAACGATTGGTCACTAGACGCACAGGTTTTCGGCTGGATATGCCAACAGTGGGGGACTCCCCAGGTAGATCTCTTTGCTTCCCCGCTCAACGGGAAAACGCCTCTCTTCTTCACGAGATTCCCATCTCCAATGTCAGCAGGGGTGAATGCCCTAGTCCAACCATGGGACTTCCAAATGGGATATGCGTTCCCTCCGATTCCCCTGATACTGAGGTTCCTCCAGCGTCTGACATCGGAGAATGTCACTATACTGGCGATTGTTCCGTACTGGCCAAAGAGACCATGGTTTCCGCTCCTAGTCAAGATGGCCCTTTGCAGCCCATTACCTCTTCCACACACGAGCAACCTACTATCCCAAGGCGACTTCCTCCACCCACATCCAGAGATTCTAGACTTGAAGGCCTGGAAGTTGAGCGGAAGAGGCTGGACGACCTAGGATGCTCTCATGATGTTGTTCAAACATTACTACAGGCGAGAAAGTCATCCACTAACGCCACCTACTACAGGGTATGGAAAAAGTTTACGGATCTGGCAGAGGCTAGCCATTTCAATCCTTTGGATCCTGGAGTTCAGAATGTCCTACTCTTCCTGCAGACTGGTCTGGACTTAGGCTTAGGTCATAGCACACTAAAGGTCCAGATTTCAGCCTTGTCAGCTCTAACAGACACACGCTGGGCACTGAACCCCCTTGTAGACCATTTCCTGAAGGCAGTCTTAAGATTATGTCCTCCCAGGAAAACATTATACCCCAAATGGGACCTGACGGTGGTTCTCAATGTCTTAGCAAGCTCTCCCTTTGCACCCACGGAAGAATGTACATTGGAGGATATCACCTGGAAGATGGCCTTCCTGATCACCATCACCTCAGGACGTAGAGTGTCAGAAATTCAAGCTCTAGGGGCACAGAAACCCTACCTCACCTTTTTCAAGGACAGGGTAGTCCTGCAGCCTATTCATCAGTTTGTTCCCAAGGTACCTTCAGTCTACTATTTCAACCAGGAATGGGTCGTTCCAGCCTTCGGAGAAGATCCAACCTCCTCAAAGTTACATGAATTGGACGTAGCCAGATCTCTGAGGCGCTATTTAGAACTGACACAACAGTTCCGAAAGGATCAACGTCTATTCGTAATTCGTAAAGGTGCAAAAAGAGGAATGGCGGCCTCCAAGACGACATTGGCCAGCTGGATTGTGAAACTAATCCAAAAGGCATATCGGGCTAGTGGTCTTCCAGTTCCAAATGCGGTGAATGCACACTCAACGCGGGGAATTGCTTCATCTTGGGCAGCTTTGGCTCGGGTCTCCCCTGGGACAATTTGTAGGGCGGCTAGTTGGTCATCCTTCAACACCTTCATGTCGCACTATAGCCTAGAAGCGGCGGTCCTTACCTCCCGAGATTTTGGGAAAAGGACTTTGGAGCTACCGGTTCTGTAAACTCATTAAATTTATTATTGCAGTACCCTCCCTGTAAGCGAGTTAATTACCATTGGTATGCTGCCATGGAGGCACCAGGAAAACTGAAAATGTAATACTCACCTTTCCGTAATTTTCCTTTCCTGGTGCCTACCCATGGCAGCATACACCCTCCCAACGCTGTATCCTAGCCTAGGCCAACAAGGCCCAGGCCTAGGGCAGCACTTTGCAGGGGGGCAGCACGGAAAGAGTCCCCGCCGGCTTGCGCTACACTGTTAGTGTAGCGCCAGTCTTATGGGGCGGACTGGGCCGTGAGGCAAATTAGTCTAGCGCCCCCATAAAGCGGCTGCACTGCTTCCGGAATTCCACAACTGTGGGGGGAGGGGGGGTGCTGCTTCTAATTTTGAATGTCCTATCATCTTGGACCACAAACCTTCCTCATCCTCACTGTGCTATATGTTTTCTGCTGCACCATTGGCATGGTTATATTTTCTTAGTCCTCTCCATAAAATTATCAGAAATTTGTGCTTAGAGTAAGGGAGGGTTATAGCCCATGTCAGTTTATTCCAAACAGGAAGTAAGAGTAAATCTATGCAAATTAAGGGAATCCATTCCCCCCCCCCCCAGGCCCTCAGAACTAGTGTCCCCACTCAAAAATCAGGGCAGGTCTTAAACATAAAGGGGCGTGGCCTTGACAGCAAGGGGTGGGTCATATTTAAATTAGGAGGTGCACGAGTTTAGTCAGGCCTAGGGCAGCACAAAACCTAAATACATTACTGCACCCTCCCTTCTATAATCCTTAAAGTTCTGAAGACTAGTTACAAGAATACCTGAGGGGGGGAGTAACTCTTTCTTTTATAGGGTTACGTGGTCTTGTGGGTTGATCGGGGGCGGAGCCATCAACCATTGGTATGCTGCCATGGGTAGGCACCAGGAAAATAAAATTGCGGAAAGGTGAGTATTCAATTTTCAGTTTTTATGCTCTCACCAGAAAATCGGATCCATAAAGAAAGTC
This sequence comes from Rana muscosa, assembly GCA_029206835.1. Taxonomy (NCBI): domain Eukaryota; kingdom Metazoa; phylum Chordata; class Amphibia; order Anura; family Ranidae; genus Rana; species Rana muscosa. Next base: position 1,192,682,390 of record CM055116.1, on the reverse strand, counting down.
TGTTGTGAACTATCATCCACTTTCAAAAAATTCAATAAAGTGCTCATGTTTTCACAGGGAACATGGCTGGTTTGGTACCCGTTTGAGCACTTTATAATGTGAGCAATGAGCATATATAATTTTGGTCTTTTATTGATGTGACCCAGTTAAAAATGGTATCACACTATTGGTATACTGTATATTTTCCTTTTTGGTACCATACCATTGTGGAGTGGGAATCATCTGGACATTGGAAAACCAGGAAGCTTTTCTGAGAGTTGTGATAAATGTGGAAGTCAGTGGCGGCTGGTGCTCAAAATTTTTTGGGGGGCGCAAACAAACAAAAAACAAAAACAAAACATCAATTGCATCCTCACTGTGCCCATCAAACGCAGCTACAGGGCCCATCAATTGCCGCCACTGTGCCCATCAAATGCAGCCACTGTGCCCATCAATTGTCACCACTGTGCCATCAATTGTCGCCACTGTGCCATCAAACGCAGCCACTGTGCCCATCAATTGTCGCCACTATGCCATCAATTGTCGCCACTGTGCCATCAATTGTTGCCACTGTGCCATCAAACGCAGCCACTGTGCCCATCAATTGTCGCCACTGTGCCATCAATTGTCGCCACTGTGCCATCAAACGCAGCCACTGTACCCAATGCATGAATATAAGTATTGTTGACTTGATTGACAGGTGCGGGGGAGAGAGGGGGCGGCGCTCCTGCGCCCACTATGGACGCGCCGCCACTGGTGGAAGTAATACCTGGTAAGGTTAAAGATGAAGTCGAGCTAGCCCAATATGGGTGAAAGTGATGCTCAGTCCCCAATAGTATGCACACAACAAAAATGCCCTTGGGACTTTAAACCGCTTCCCGACCGCCGCACGGACGTATACGTCGACAGAATGGCACGGCAGTGCAAATGGGCGTATATTTACGTCCCCTTTAATTTGGCGGCCGGACTCGATGTCCGCCGGTGTCCTACGATCGGGTCACAGAGCTGAAGAACGGGGATATGTCAGTGTAAACACAACATCTCCCCGTTCTTCCTAGTGACATGTCACTGATCGTCTGTTCCCTGTCATCGGGAACAGCGATCAGTGACGTGTCACGGCAAGCCACGCCCCCTAACAGTTAGAATCATTTCCTAGGTCACACTTAACTCCTTTCAGCGCCCCCTACAGGTTAACGCCTTCACTGCCAGTGTCATTTTTACAGTAATCAGTGCATTTTTATAGCACTGATCGCTGTAAAAATGCCAATGGTCCCAAAATGGTGTCAAAAGTGTCCAATGTGTCTGCCATAATGTCGCAGTCATGATAAAAATCGCTGATCGCCGCCATTACTAGTAAAAAAAAATATTAATAAAAATGCCATAAAACTATCCCCTATTTTGTAGACGCTATAACTTTTGCGCAAACCAATCAATAAACGCGTATTTTTTAACCAAAAATATGCAGAAGAATACGTATCGGCCTAAACTGAGGAAAAAAATGTTTTTTTAAAATATTTTTGGGGATATTTATTATAGCAAAAAGTAAAAAATATAGATTTTTTTTCAAAATTGTCGCTCTATTTTTGTTTGAGGTGATCAAATACCACCAAAAGAAAGCTCTATTTGTGGGAAAAAAAGGACGTCAATTTTGTTTGGGAGCCACGTCGCAGTTAAAGCGACACAGTGCAGAATCGCAAAAAGTGGCCTGGTCTTTGGCCAGCCAAATGGTCCGGGGCTGAAGTGGTTAAAAAGCACACCTCAAATAAAAAATATAAATGATTTATTTAACAAACGTTTAAAAACAACAATTGATACAGAAAATAAACCACATTTTAAATGTCAACACAGGGCAGCTGATAGAAATCATGGGGCCCCGTACAGCCTACCTGACAGGGCCCCCTTAAGCTCCACCCCTGGTCCTGCCCCTGGTCCTTCCTTCAGCCCCACCCCTGGCTCCGCCCCTGGCCCCGTCCCAGACCCCGCCTCGAAACTGTCTCTGCAGCACATTACGGCATTGGCGGCATGGGTGGCACTGTCTCTGCAGGCAGCACATGCGTTATGGGCCATAACGCATGTGCTACCTGCAGACAGTGGCACCCATGCCGCCAATGCCATATTGTGCAGCAGACAGTGCCACCCATGCCGTAATGTGCTGCAAACAGTGCCTCCCATGACGCTAATGCCGTAACGCATGTGCTGCCTGCAGAGACAGTGCCACCCATGCTGCCAATGCCATATTGTGCTGCAGACAGTGCCACCCATAATGACTTTTTCAGCATGGGTGGCACTGTCTCTGCAGGCAGCACATGCGTTATGGCATTAGTGTTATGGGTGGCACTGTCTGCAGTACATTACGGGATTGGTGGCATGGGTGACACTGACTCTGAAGGCAGCATATGCGTTATGGGCCATAACGCATGTGCTACCTGCAGACAGTGGCACCCATGCCACCAATGCCATATTGTGCTGCAGACAGTGCCTCCCATGCCGTAATGTGCGGCAGACAGTGCCACCCATGATGCTAATGCCATAACGCATGTGCTGCCTGCAGAGACAGTGCCACCCATGCCGCCAATGCCATATTGTGCTGCAGACAGTGCCACCCATAATGACATTGGCAGCATGGGTGGCACTGTCTCTGCAGGCAGCACATGCGTTATGGCATTAGCGTCATGGGTGGCACTGTCTGCAGCACATTACGGCATTGGCGGCATGAGTGGCACTGTCTGCAGGCAGCACATACGTTATATCCCATAACGCATGTGCTACCTGCAGACAGTGCCATCCATGCCGCCAATGTCATAATGTATAGATGCTGCTGCAGTAGTAGTAGATCTTGAATCCCCCCTCCCCAAGCAAGCACACACCTGTTAGCCGGGCCCCAGGAGTCACTTTCTTCCTGATCCTGCTGCCTGGACTGGAGTGCGAGTGTCCACAAACTATTTGATTCTGATGCCAGTTGCTTTTTCTTCTCCCGCCGGCGCCGGCGCTCGCCTCACTGCTTCTTCTCTCAGGCCGAGGCAGAGGGTGGGAATCACTCCGCGGCGCCAGGGAAGACACTATAGAGGACACGCTGGCCGGGACTTGCATGCCAGCATGAGGAGCGGGCGCAGAAGAAACATTCTGACATTCTTCCGCGCCCGAAATAGGAGAAATAGTCCCTCCCCCTGCCGCCACCTACATAAACACACTGAGCTATGGTAAAAAAAAAAAAAAACGTCAAAAGTACGGGGGGGGGGGGGGGGATGACGACGATGTTCGGTCATGGTGGCTGGGAGAGTTTTTTGGGTTTTTTTACATTAATTAGTTCTCTGTTAAGATTGTCCGGGCCCCCCTGCTGCTCGGGCCCAGTACAATAGGGCCAGTTGTACTGGCCTATCAGCGGCCCTGCTAGGAGGTGGGGTTGATGATCATGTGACCGCCGTGATTGGCTATCACAGCAGTGACATGATCAGAAAGCTCCTGATCGCAAGAAGAGATCGGGAGCTTTCCGTTAGCAGACAGTAACTGTGCCGGGAGCGTGCAGGGCGCACACGCTAGGCACAGCTGTAGATGCACTAATGCGCGCAAATATGCAGCTGTTTGGCGCCGAGGCCTACCCACCTAGAGGCTGCATATTTGTGTGCGGCTGGTGCTAAGAGGTTAAAGGTCTCAAGGTCAGATGCAGCCCATAAAGAAATTTTATGCTCTCACCAAAAAAACAGACCCTTAATATTACATATGGGCAGGGCTTTTTTTTCTCAAACAATAGGTGCTGGAACTTAACCACGACCCCACAAACCCAACCCCCCCTACACACACCCTCCAAATCACATCAAATAGTGGGTGTGGTCAGTCAAATTTCACGAACAGTAGGAGGGTCTTAAAGGGGTATTAACCACTTGCCGCCCACCCTATAGCGGATTGACGGCGGCAAAGTGGTCTCAAAATCCTGACTGGACGTCATATGACGTCCTCAGGATTTTGAGCCGCTGCGCGCCCCCAGGGGCGCGCATCGCGGCGATCGTTGCTGCGGGGTGTCAGTCTGACACCGATCGGCTGCTCCTCTGACAGGGGGGGTTTGTGCTGATAGATTATCAGTGTAGCCCCCCCGAGGATGCCCACACTGGACCACCAGGGATGCCACCAGACCACCAGGGATGCCAGCACCAGGTATGCCACCCTAGACCACCAGGGATGCCAGTTAGTGCCCCCTAATGGATGCCAATCAGTGCCCACAATGGATGCCAATCAGTGCCCACAATGGGCATCACTGATTGGCAGGCATTATTGTTTGGCACTGATTGTCATCCATTACAGTACATCAGTGCCGCCTATTAGTGCCCACCCGTGCACATCCGTGCCACCTATCAGTGCCCATCCATGCCCATCCGTGCCGCCTATCAGTGCCCATTCGTGCCGCCTATCAGTGCCCATTTGTGCCGCCTATCAGTGCCCATCCATGCCGCCTATCAGTGCCCATCCGTGCCGCCTATCCGCGCCCATCCGTGCCGCCTATACGTGCCCATCCATGTCGCCTATCCGTGCCACTTATCAGTGCCACATATTAGTGCCCATCATCAGTGCCCATCAATGCCATTTCATCAGTGCCACCTCATTGGTGCCACCTCATCGGTGCCCGTCAGTGCAGCCCCATCAGTGAAGGAGAAAACTTACTTATTTAAAAAGTTTTGTAACTGAAACAAAAAAAATACTTTTTTTTTTCAAAATTTTCTGCCTTTTTTTATTGTTTTTAGCAGAAAATAAAAATCCCAGAGATGATCAAATACCACCAAAAGAAAGCTTTATTTGTGGGGAAAAATGATAAAAATTTTGTTTGGGTACAGTGTAGCATGACCGCGCAATTGTCATTCAAAGTGCAACAGCAAAATTGGTCTGGGCAGGAAGGTGTATAAGTGCCCAGTATGGATGTGGTTAAATACCAGGATCGCATTACACACAGAGTGCAGAGCTGTCACTTGTAAACACAGAAACCAGACTTCTGTGTTTACAAGTGATTGTGGTGAGCAGGCACCAAAGGGTCTGAGCCAGAGGTGGTGGAACTGAGTTCCACCAAGTTCCCCCTGAAAAAAAGCCCTGCATATGGGTCAAATAAAGTCTGTTGTGAACCATCATCCAAATCTGTTGTGTGTTTATTTTCTCCAAATCCACTTTCGCATCAGGACATGCATTGTATCCAAGGACCAAATAAAACAAAAAATATAGTGTAGCGCATCCCAATAAAGTTTCTAAATTCAAAAATGTATATTTATTTTCTCCTATTATTTAAATAATGCCATGTGTTTGAAAGAGAAAAAAACCCCCAGTGTTCATCTATGCAGTGACCTAACAACAAAATACCTTACCAGGTATTCACACAACAAAAAACAAAAATGCCCTTGGGACTTTTAAAAAGCACACCTCAAGTAAAAAGTATGAGACCCCATTCACACAGGGGCGACTCGTCAGGCGACTCAGCCGCCTGACAAGTCGCGTCCCATTCTGTACAATGGAACCGTTCTAATCGGAGCGACTGAAGTCACTCCGACTTAGAAAAAGGTTCCTGTACTACTTAAAGACGACTTCAGGGTGACTTCCATTGACTTCAATACAGAAGTCATTTTTGAAGTCACCTTTGAAGTCGTCTTCAGATCGCCTTGCACAGTCGCGGGACAAGTCGTGCCGCCCCTGTGTGAATGGGCTCTAAATGATTTATTTAACAAACATTTAAAAACAACAATTGATACAGAAAAGAAACCACATATTCAATGTCAACATATAAATCAATATTGCATTTTTGTCATAGACCTTTCCATGAGATCTGACTATGTCATGCAGATGACTGTCAGTAGTCTAGGATGACTTTGCTAGGTCTTGACGTATTTAGCAGCCATGGGCGTCCGCTGAACTTTTTCCAGGGGGGGGGGGGCATCATTCTTGAGGATAATTCCGCTTCACTCCATGCCCATATAAATATAGCCTAGAGAATGTACATCTTTCTATATTGCAATATATTGCAATACATCTGTTGTGGCTAGGGATGGGCCCGGTGCTCGATTCGAACCCACGTTCGAATCGAGCACCGGGCGTTCGCTCGCTCGGCGAGCCCAGAACTATTTGGGCCGTTCGCATCACATTCGTGTGATGCGAGCGGCCCCGCAATGCATTGCGGCCGGCGCGGCCGGCGCAGTGCATTGCTGGCTGATGATTGGCCAAGCATGCACTGTGACCCCGCATGCTTGGCCAATCACAGCGGCCGAAACTCGGAGAGCAATAATTGGCTACAGGCAGGACGCCTGTAGCCAATTACAGCTCAGGGGCTTTAGTACACGCCCCACCATTTAAAAGGCCGCCACGCCGTCGGTCCCGGTCACATGAGTTCCGGCTTTAGGAGAGATCAGTCTGCTGATTCTGTCTTTGCTTGATACTGAAAGATTTGCTCTTCTTTGCTAAACCATTGGCTATTTCTTTGCTAAACCATTGCTACCTAAGTCATTGATCGTTCATTGCTGCTGATTGCACAGTTAGTGTGTTATTAGCTGCTGCTGGGGATTAGTCTGGTGCGTGCTTACTGTTAGTACAGTATTGCAGTAGTACCAACCGCAGTGCTGTTAGCACAGCATTGCACCCCAACAGCACCCATAGGACTTCTAGTGTGTTAGTGGCAGCAAACAGAGCTCCTATATTTTCTTCTCAGCAGCACCCATAGGATTTCTAGTGTGTTAGTGGCTTCACACAGAGCTCCTATATTTTCATCTCAGAAGCACCCATAGGACTTCTAGTGTGTTAGTGGCAGCAAACAGAGCTCCTATATTTTCTTCTCAGCAGCACCCATAGGACTTCTAGTGTGTTAGTGGCAGCAAACAGAGCTCCTATATTTTCTTCTCAGCAGCACCCATAGGACTTCTAGTGTGTTAGTGGCAGCAAACAGAGCTCCTATATTTTCATCTCAGAAGCACCCATAGGACTTCTAGTGTGTTAGTGGCATCACACAGAGCTCCTATATTTTCATCTCAGAAGCACCCATAGGACTTCTAGTGTGTTAGTGGCATCACACAGAGCTCCTATATTTTCTTCTCAGCAGCACCCATAGGACTTCTAGTGTGTTAGTGGCAGCAAACAGAGCTCCTATATTTTCTTGTCAGCAGCACACATAGTACCTATAGTGTGTTAGTGTCAGCACCCATAGGACCTACAGTGTGTTGTGAGCACACATAGGAGCTCTATTTTCTATACTATATACACTACCGACTACAATGGCTGGACGACCGCCAAGGAGAGGCAGAGCGTGCCGAGGCAAGAACACAGGGCAGGCAGGCTCTGTTTCTAGAGACAACAGTGCTGGCCGTGGACGTGGTCGTGCATCGTCATCAGCACGTGGCCATGGGACACGCTTGTCTTTGTTTTCGGCAGCTGGACATGTGGAGCCGCATCATGCCGAAGGCTTGGTAGAATGGATGACCAAGCCCTCCTCATCCTCCTCATCCTCTCTCACCCAGGCTCAGGGTACTGGCAGAGCAACTGCCAACGCGTACTCAATGGCATCATCAGCCACCCCTTCCCTAGACCCACCATGTCCTCCTGAGGAGTCCCCCGAACTGTTTGAGCACAGTGTTGGATACATGCTCCAGGAGGATGCCCAACGATTCGAAGGCTCGGATGATGATACCCAGCTTGAGGAAGTCAGTAGTGTGCGCGCAGAGAGAGGGGATGCTGAAGGACAGCAATCTGGCAGTACTGTTCCACCAGCTGCAGCTTACTGCCAGGTTTGCTCTAGTGGTGAAGAGGGAGGGGATGATGAGGTCACTGACTCCACGTGGGTGCCTGAAAGGAGAGAGGAGGAGGAGGAGGAGGAGGAGGAGGATGCGGCGTCACATGTCCAACGAGGCAGGATGCCCCCTGGAGGCCAGCACAGCAACTGTACCACACCGCAGAGCTCCGCCTGTGCAGGGCGCTGCCTCTGCACGTTATCACAAAAGTTCTTTGGTGTGGGCCTTTTTTGAGATGAGTGCATCAGATCGCACCACTGCTATTTGCAATATTTGTCTCAAGCGTATCTCGCGTGGCCAAAACATCAGCCGCTTGGGCACCACAAGCATGAGCAGACATATGTCGACCTGCCATGCAGCTCGTTGGCAAGCACACATAAAAGACCCACACCAAAGAACAAAGCGGACCTCTCCTTGCTCCTCATCAGCTGGGATCTCCATCCCCACTATATCTTCAGTCCTCTCTGAAAGCTGCTCTGAGAGGACTGAAGGTGTAGAATTAGGTGTGTCACAACCAAGTACTTGCAGTACACCGACGTCCGATTGTAGCAGGCAAATTTCCCTGCCCCAGCTGCTGGACCGTCGAAAGAAGTATACTCCCAGCCATCCACATGCCCAGCGGTTGAATGCTAGCTTGGCTAAATTGCTAGCACTTCAACTGCTGCCTTTTCAGTTGGTAGACTTGGCCCCCTTCCGTGAGTTTGTTCAATGTGCGGTTCCTCAGTGGCAGGTTCCCAAACGCCACTTTTTCTCACAGAAGGCGATTCCGTCTCTCTACCGGCATGTGGAAGGCAATGTCCATGCCTCGCTGGACAGGGCGGTCAGCGGTAAGGTGCATATTACCGCTGACTCATGGTCCAGCAGGCATGGACAGGGACGTTATCTTTCTTTCACGGCCCATTGGGTCACTCTATTGGCAGCTGGGAGGGATGCAGGACAAGGTGCAGTAGTGTTGGAGGTTGTTCCGCCACCACGCCTCCAAAATGCTACTACTGGTTGTGACACACCTCTCTCCTCCACCCCCTCCTCTTCTTCTTCCTCCATGTCCTCTTCGAGTGCTCTGTCCTCGGAACCAGCGGTGCTCCGTAGGCGTACAAGGGGCTACGCGAGTACGCAGGCAAAAAGATGCCATGCCGTGCTTGCGCTGGTGTGTTTGGGGGACAGGAGCCACACTGGGCCAGAGGTTCTGGCAGCTCTGCAGGGGCAGGCCGAGAGGTGGTTGACGCCACGCCAGCTTAAGCCAGGAATGGTCGTTTCTGACAATGGCACCAACCTCCTCTCCGCCCTGCGACAGGGGCAGCTCACCCATGTGCCCTGTATGGCTCACCTCCTCAACCTGGTGGTGCAGCGGTTCTTGGGCAGGTTCCCAGGCTTACAGGATGTCCTGAGGCAGGCCAGGAAAGTCTGTGTGCATTTCCGCCGATCTTATAATGCCAGTGCTCGGCTGACTGAGCTGCAAAAGGAGCTGAACCTGCCCAAGAACCGCCTAATATGTGACATGCCCACCAGGTGGAACTCAACGTTGGCTATGCTGCAGCGACTGCACACGCAGCAGAGGGCCATCAATGAGTACCTTTGCGACTACGGCACCAGGACAGGGTCAGGGGAGCTTGGCTTTTTTTCCCCACGCCAGTGGAGCATGATCAGGGATGCATGCACTGTCCTCTCACCATTTGAGGAGGCCACGAGGATGGTGAGCAGTGACAGTGCATGCATCAGTGACACTGTACCTCTTGTCCACCTGTTGGAGCATACGCTGCATGGGATAATGGACAGGGCACTTGAGGCAGAACAGAGGCAGGAAGAGGAGGACTTCCTTGCCTCTCAAGGCCCCCTTTATCCAGACAGTGTTCCTTCTGTCCCACCCATCACACAGGAAGAGGATGAGGATGAGGAGGAGGAGGAGAAGGAGGATTGTGTGAGCATGGAGGTGGAGCCTGGCACTCAGCATCAGCAGCAGCAGTCTTTTAGGGATGATGTACAGTCCCAACAAACCAGTGGACTTGTACGTGGCTGGGAGGAGGTGGCTGGCGATCATGTCATCCTCAGTGACCCAGAAGACTCCGGACCGAATGCCTCAGCTAACCTACGCTGCATGACCTCCCTGATCCTGCAAAGCCTGCGGAAGGATCCTCGTGTTCTTCGGATCAAGGAGAGGGACCATTACTGGCTGGCCACTCTCCTTGATCCACGGTACAAGGGTAAGGTTGCGGACCTTATCTTGCCGTCGCAGAGGGAGCAGAGGATGAGACATCTCAGGGAGGCCTTGCAGAAAGGTCTGTGCAACGCGTTCCCAGACACTGGGAGGTTACAAACTCCTGGTCCTGGACGACGAGTTGCTGAGGCTTCGGTCAGTAGCAGAAGGAGCGGTGGGGAAGGTGGACGTCTGACCGATGCGTTCAGACAATTTTTTAGTCCGCAGCCCCAAGGTATGATCGGTTCCAGCAACCATCGCCAGCGTCTGATATACATGGTGCAGGAATACCTAGGGGCAAGGTCAGACTTGGACACCTTTCCCACCGAAAATCCTCTGGCTTACTGGGTCCTGAGGATGGATCACTGGCCAGAGCTTGCACAGTATGCAATTGAGCTACTGGCCTGTCCTGCATCCAGCGTTCTTTCCGAACGCACATTCAGTGCTGCTGGAGGATTTGTCACCGATCATAGGGTGCGCCTGTCCACCGACTCGGTTGATCGACTGACCTTCATAAAAATGAATCAGTCTTGGATCACCACCAGCTACCAGACACCTGAAGCGGATATAACGGAATAATTTATAATGTCACATCCCTTCAAGACTGCCTATGCTGATGCTGAGTGACTGTCCTGTTATGTTCACTGACTATCCTCTTCCTCCTCCTCAATGATCCATGCCACCACACCAGTGCCTAAGGCACAATTTTTCAGCCCCTGTATAACAGGGGCGTGTAATTACAATTTTTTAAAAAGATGCTTCGCAACAGGTGTGACTGCTGTGCTCCAAGTACAGTATCTGTGAGGGGTTGCAGTGTTGTGGCACCAGCACCAGTGCCTAAGGCACAATTTTTCAGCCCCTGTTGGGGCGTGTAATTACAATTTTTAGGCAATGCTTTGCAACAGGTCTCATTGCTGTGCTCAGAGTACAGTATCTGTGAGGGGTTGCAGTGTTGTGGCACCAGCACCAGTGCCTAAGGCACAATTTTTCAGCCCCTGTATAACAGGGGCGTGTAATTACAATTTTTTAAAAAGATGCTTCGCAACAGGTGTGACTGCTGTGCTCCAAGTACAGTATCTGTGAGGGGTTGCAGTGTTGTGGCACCAGCACCAGTGCCTAAGGCACAATTTTTCAGCCCCTGTTGGGGCGTGTAATTACAATTTTTAGGCAATGCTTTGCAACAGGTCTCATTGCTGTGCTCAGAGTACAGTATCTGTGAGGGGTTGCAGTGTTGTGGCACCAGCACCAGTGCCTAAGGCACGATTTTTCAGCCCCTGTATAACAGGGGCGTGTAATTACAATTTTTTAAAAAGATGCTTCGCAACAGGTGTGACTGCTGTGCTCCAAGTACAGTATCTGTGAGGGGTTGCAGTGTTGTGGCACCAGCACCAATGCCTAAGGCACAATTTTTCTGCCCTGTTCAACAGGTGCATGCAATTACAAATCTTGATCTAATAACTCACAGCAGGGCCCATTCCTGCACCCACCAAGAGTAACTGTGAGGGCTTACAGTCTTGTGGCAACACCGTCCACCACCACCACCACCACCACCACCAAAGGCCCAATTTTTCTGCCCGGTTCAACAGGTGCATGCAAGTACAAATCTTGATCTATTAACTCACAACAGGGCCCATTCCTGTGCCCACCAGTCTTGTGGCTACACCAACATCTAATAGGGCAAATTTCTGCAGAGTATATACGGCAGGCCCCTACTTTCAAACATCCAACTTACAAACGACTCCTACTTGCAAACGGCAAGAGAAAACAGGAAGTGAGAGGAAATCTACCCCTAGGAAGGGAAATTCTATCCTGTTAGATTTAATTTGGGAAAAGGGTATCTCCTCTCTACTGATGCTTTATCACCAATCCTTGTTTCAATTAAAACCCCACTTTTCCAAAAACATTTGTCATTGGGACGGAAAGTGAGGTGACATGTTCTGAACAGATGTGCAAAGACAGCAAATGTTACAGGGGTGATAACCCCTCCCTATGTTCTCCAAAAAGCTTAAAAATAGATTTTTTTGGGATGGAGCTACACTTCATAATGTACCTGTTCAGATTCTACTTAAGAACAAACCTACAGTCCGTGTCTTGTTTGCACCACCTATATACTGCTGTTCAGAGTATATAGGGTTGTAGGTATAGGGTTTTATTTTGGGTGCGGGGTCCCCCTTAATATCCATACAAGACCCAAAGGGGCTGGGGTGGGGGGGGGGGGTGATGGGGTAGCCATGCCATTTTTCTCAAGGATTTTCAGCCATATGGCGGCCAGGACAAGACATGACATTAAAGCCGCAAGTGGTTTTAAATGGCTTCTTTTTTTCCTTTACAAATGTCATTTTGTGCAAGGACAGTTCTAAACACGGGAAACACATGCCACTTCACAGGCATACTTTAGACACCCCCCAGGTACCATATTTAAAGGAAAATTTCACTTTTTTTTTTTTTCACTTTATGCATCATTAAAATGACTGCTCCCGAAAAAACGTTAGTTTTTAAAATTTCTTTTTGCATTGATATATGTCCCCTGGGGCAGGACCCGGGTCCCCAAACCTGTTTTATGACATTAACATGCATATTGGCCGTTGTAATTAGCAATTTTGATTTCGAACGTTCGCGTCCATTATAACGAATAGGGTTCGAAAATTCGCGCGAACTTTCGGTCCGTTCGAAGGTTCTGGTGCGAACCGAACCCGGGGGTGTTCGGCTCATCCCTAGTTGTGGCCATATTTTGATCTTGATGAAAACAGCCTATACTGTATACTAAGGTGACCAGATTTTTAAAATTAAATTCGGGGACATATTTTTATTTTTTTACTAGTAATGGCGGCAATCAGCGACTCTCTGCCCGTTGCCGCCGCCGCCCGCCTCACAGCCGGTCAAGTCTTACTCACCAGGCCCCGGCTACTACTGGGTGGGGAGCGGAGGAAGATCACTTCGACAGGCAGAGGCCGCTCTAGGCTTTGTGAGGCCTTAGGCAAAACTTAGATATGAGGCCCCACTCACGCCAATAATGGGAAAAATAATTCAAACAAGAAAAATGGCTGCAGAAAATGCACGGATCTAGCACACAGGTGATCAGCACCACTTCTTAGGGCACTCTCCTCACCCATCAGACATATTCAGCCAATACAAGAGGGAGAAGAAAGGGGAGGTGAAAAAGAGAGAGGGGTAATAGAGAGATCCGATGATGCCGACATTAGTATTGATCACAGGCAAATTAGGCGGCCGCGAGGCCCCTGTGAGCGTGAGGCCTTAGGCGACCGCCTAACTTGCCTAATTAGAGAGCCGCCTCTGTCGACAGGGAAAGCAAGGAGATAAGCCGGCAGGTGGCTGGCTGAGACTTGAGCCAAGGCAGAAGAACATGCGAGCGGAGCTGAATGGGCATGCACCCGAAACTGAAGAAATATTCCCTCCGCTCCGACCAGTACATGATCATCAGAAATGGGGCACAGATAATGGAAAAAAATACACCCCCTAAGCCAGTAGGTGCGGCGGAGCGGGGGGCGTGTAATTCCAATTTTTTTTTTTATTCTGCACTGACTGTCTTTGAAATTGCCCCAGCCCCTGTTCAAATCCAATCCGGGGACAAAACCGGGGACAGACTTGGTCTGGGGACATTGTCCTCAATCCGGGGACTGTCCCCTGAAACCGGGGATGTCTGGTCACCCTACTGTATACTGTAGCCACAACACAGATGTATTGCAATACATTGCAATACAAAAAGATGTACACAGTGGTGTCGTGGCACAGGCACTGCTGTTACCTGAAGTTCTTCAGCGATAGGGCAGGCACTGGCAGCGTATTCAGTCTCTTGTCTTATCTTGGCTACTGCACGCCATGCACCAGTGGGAGGAGCCAGCGCCGGATCGGCATAGGCACATTTACACAGGTAGAGGCAGGCTGAGGCAGCAGCCAATCACGGAACAGCCAGGTCAGGGTCACGGTGATGTTAAGCAGAGGCCCGAGTGGCAGAGCCAATCCGATGCTTGGGCCGGGGGTGAGGAGGGAGGGACAGATAGTCGGAAAAGACTGAGAGAAGCCCCAGCCCCCAGGCCAGCAGCAGTCTGCAGACTTAGAAACAAAAGTCCACGGCTGCCGCGGAGGTGGCCGCGGCGCCCATTGCAACAAAGGGGGCAAGTGTGTCTTCACTCTGACTTCCAGGGGGGGGGGCAATTGACCCCCCTTGCCCTATGGAGCAGGCGCCCCTGTTATCAGCCTGCCACATACCGGTCACTGTTGGGTTTGTGCGTCTCCCTCACAGGGTGTGGGCTTTCCCAGTTTGGGACATGCGTCTTCCGCTCTGGTTCCGGGTTTCGTGGTTTTCCACTGGTTCCATCTCCCCGCCCTTCCACAGCTCCCGGGGGTGAGATCAGCTTTGTGGCATGGTTGGCAGTGTATGCATTCATCCATTCATTCTTACGGACAGTTTATTCAATTTTTTTTAATCTTTCTTATAAGTATAGGGTATCATACCCATTCATTTATATACTCATTTATACACATTTTTTTGATTTTTAAAAAGAGAGATTCATACCAGCTAGTAGGTCAGGAGCTTTCCATCATCCGCATCTATCTGTGCTTCTCCCAAAGAAGCGAGACTCCTTTTGCGTCGAGACCTAGCACAGTCATCCTAGACTACTGACAGTCATCTGCATGACATAGTCGGATCTCATGTAAGGTCTATGACAAAAATGCAATATTGATTTATATGTTGACACAGGGCCGCTGATAGGCCAGTACAACTGGCCCTATTGTACTGGGCCCGACCAGCAGGGGGGCCCGGACAATCTTAACAGAGAACTAATTAATGTAAAAAAAACAAAAAACTCTCCCAGCCACCATGACCGAACATCGTCGTCTCCCCCCCCCCCCCCCGTACTTTTTACGTTTTTTTTTTTTTTTTTACGATAGCTCAGTGTGTTTATGTAGGTGGCGGCAGGGGGAGGGAATGTTTCTTCTGCGCCCGCTCCTCATGCTGGCATGCAAGTCCCGGCCAGTGTGTCCTCTATAGTGTCTTCCCTGGCGCCGCGGAGTGATTCCCCCCCTCTGCCTCGGCCTGAGAGAAGAAGCAGTGAGGCGAGCGGCGGCGCCGGCGGGAGAAGAAAAAGCAGCTGGCATCAGAATCAAATAGTTTGTGGACACTCGCACTCCAGTCCAGGCAGCAGCAGCAGGATCAGGAAGAAAGTGACTCCTGGGGCCCGGCTAACAGGTGTGTGCTTGCTTGGGGAGGGGGGATTCAAGATCTACTACTACTGCAGCAGCATCTATACATTATGACATTGGCGGCATAGATGGCACTGTCTGCAGGTAGCACATGCGTTATGGGATATAACGTATGTGCTGCCTGCAGACAGTGCCACTCATGCCGCCAATGCCGTAATGTGCTGCAGACAGTGCCACCCATGACGCTAATGCCATAACGCATGTGCTGCCTGCAGAGACAGTGCCACCCATGCTGCCAATGTCATTATGGGTGGCACTGTCTGCAGCACAATATGGCATTGGCGGCATGGGTGGCACTGTCTCTGCAGGCAGCACATGCGTTATGGCATTAGCATCATGGGTGGCACTGTCTGCCGCACATTACGGCATGGGAGGCACTGTCTGCAGCACAATATGGCATTGGTGGCATGGGTGCCACTGTCTGCAGGTAGCACATGCGTTATGGCCCATAACGCATATGCTGCCTTCAGAGTCAGTGTCACCCATGCCACCAATCCAGTAATGTGCTGCAGACAGTGCCACCCATAACGCTAATGCCATAACGCATGTGCTGCCTGCAGAGACAGTGCCACCCATGCTGAAAAAGTCATTATGGGTGGCACTGTCTGCAGCACAATATGGCATTGGCAGCATGGGTGGCACTGTCTCTGCAGGCAGCACATGCGTTATGGCATTAGCGTCATGGGAGGCACTGTTTGCAGCACATTAGGGCATGGGTGGCACTGTCTGCTGCACAATATGGCATTGGCGGCATGGGTGCCACTGTCTGCAGGTAGCACATGCGTTATGGCCCATAACGCATGTGCTGCCTGCAGAGACAGTGCCACCCATGCCGCCAATGCCGTAATGTGCTGCAGAGACAGTTTCGAGGCGGGGTCTGGGACGGGGCCAGGGGCGGAGCCAGGGGTGCGGCTGAAGGAAGGACCAGGGGCGGGACCAGGGGTGGAGCTTAAGGGGGCCCTGTCAGGTAGGCTGTATGGGGCCCCATGATTTCTATCAGCTGCCCTGCCTCCTAGCATCCAAACCCTGGGAGGCGCTGGCTCCAATGGGTTAAGAAAAGCACTGGTCCTGTTTTATATATTTTCATCTGCCTAGGTCAGTGACGGCAAATCTTGGCACCCCAGAAGTTTTGGAACTTTATATTCCATGATGCCTATGCACTCTGCAGTGTAGTTGAGCATCATAGGAACTGTAGTTACAAAACATCTGGGGTACCAAGGTTCCCGTCACTGGCCTAGGGGTACTTCATTTTTTCAGCTGCTGGAACTGTATCGACTTTTTCCTCTGCACTAATATAATTTTTATACATTTTAAAAATGCATAAAATGCACTAAACAAGCATTACAGTAGAAATTCATGTAAAATGTGTGTCAAATGTGAATTAACACAGATATATGTTCAAGGCTAATGTGTGAACCCATACGAACTTCACCCTGTTCAGTGAGTGGGCACACTTTTGCTGGTGATAATACTGTATATGATGGCATATTCAGATTCCTGCACAAGCCCAGTCGTGACTGATTTTCTTCATGTTTCTAATTCATTCTAAAACTGAATTTTTGACATTTTTGTTCCCATTTCTCTTTTTATCGTGACACCTTGTAAGTAAAGGGCATTGTAGTGAAAGATTTGAGTGACGGCCCATATAAACATACAGTTCTCCCTCTGTGGTCTCCTTCTCAGTGTACATTGCAAAATTCCTGGGAGGGAATGTTTGGCTGTACACTAGGTGACAAATACATGTGACACAGATAACATTGTCATAACTTACACTCATTATTAACACATACAAATATGTACCAGAGAGGAAGAATGTTTTGTAAGAGGGAAGGGTGGTACGGGATTTGGTGCTGGCAGACAGTACTACAGAACTCAATGGCATAGAAAGGGAAATGAGGACACGCTGGTTCTTTACTGCGACTGAAAAGAGAATGTGGGAGAGAGAGTGAGAAGAAGAAGAGAGAGAGGGAGAGAGGAAAAGAGAGAGGAGGAGGGAGAGAGAGAGGGAGAGAGGAAAAGAGAGAGGGGGCGGGAGAGAGAGATAGAGGGGGAGAGAGGAGGAAAGGGAGAGCGAGAGGAGGGGGAAAGGGAGAGAGAGGGGGAGGGAGAGAGAAAGAGGAAAAGGGAGAGAGAGGGAGAGCGGGAGAAGGGAGAGAGAGAGGAAAGGGAGAGATAGCGGGGGGAAGGGAGAGAGAGAGAGAGGGGGGGTGGAGAGAGAGAGAGAGGGGGAAGGGGAGAGAGGGGGAGGGAGAGAGGGGGAGGGAGAGAGAAAGGGGAAACAGGAGAGAGAGGGGGAAGGGAGAGAGAGAGATAGAGAGAGGAAAAGGGAGAGAGAGGGGGAAGGGGAGAGAGAGGGGAGGGAGGGAGAGAGGAAAGGGGAGAGAGAGGGGGAGGGCGAGAGAGGAAAAGGTAGAGTGGGGGATGAAGAGAGAGTGGGAGAGAGAGGAGAGGGGGAGGGAGAGAGAGTGGGGGAAGGGAGAGAGCGGGAGAGAAAGAGAGGGGGAGGGAGAGCAAGGAAAAAGAGAGAAAGAAAGAGGAATGAGGGAGAGAGAGAGGGGGAAAGGGGAGAGAGAGCGGGAGAGAGGGGGAGGGGGAGAGAGAGGGGGAGGGAGAGAGGGAGGGGAGAGAGAAGAAGAAAAGGAAGAGAGAGGGGGAGAGAGAAGAAGGGGAGAGAAAGGGGGAGCAGAGAGAAGAAGAGGGAGAAAGAGGGGGAAGAGAGAAAGGGAGAGAGAGGGGGGAGACAGAGAGGGGGAGAGAGAGGAAAAGGGATAGAGAGGGGTGAGAGAGAGGGGGAAGGGAAAGAGAGAGAATAAAGGGAGAGAGAGAGAGGGGGAGGGAGACAGAGAGGGGGAGAGAGAGAGGAAAAGGGGGAGAGAGAGGGGAGAGAGGGGGAAGGGAAAGAGAGAGGGGGAAGGGGGAGAGAGAGAGAGGAAAAGGGAGAGAGAGGGGAGAGAGAGGGGAAGGGAAAGCGAGAGGGGGAAGGGGGAGAGAGAGAGAGGAAAGGGGAGAGAGAGGGGGAGGGAGAGAGGGGGGAGAGGGGGGACAGAAGAGGAAAGAGGGGAGGGAGAGAGAGCGAGAGAGAAAGGGAGAGAGGGGGAGAGAGAAGAAAAGGGAGAGAGATGGGGGGAAGAGAGAGGAGAAGGGTGTGAGAGAGAGAGAGGGGGATAGAGAAAGGGAGAGAGCAAGAGAGAGGGAGGAGATAGAGAGAGAGGGGGAGAGAGAGAAGAAGAAAAGGGAGAGAGAGAAGAGGGAGAGAGAAAGGGAGAGAGAGAAGAAGAGGGAGAGTAAAAGGGAGAGAAGGGGAGAGAGAGAGGAAGATGGAGAGAGAGGAGAGGGAGAGAGGGAAAGGGGGGAGAGAAGAAGAAGAGGGGGAGAGAATGGGATAAAGAGAGAAGAGAGAGAGGGGGAAATTGTGAGGATGGGTGGAGGAAGGGGGGGGGGAGAGAGAGGTATGTGTAAGAAAAAGATAAAGAAAGTTAGAGAAGAAAGAGAGAAAGAAGAGAGAAAGAAAGAGATAGAGAGAGGCGGAAGAGAGAAAGGGAGGGAAATAGAGGGGGAAGCGAGAAATAGATTGAGGGAGAGGAGTAAGAAAGAGATCGAGAGAGGCAAAGGAGGAGAAAGAGAGAGGGATAGGAGAGAGAGAGAGTCAGATGAGGAAGAGGAAGGCCTCGTACACACGACCGATTTTCTCGTCCAAAACAGTCAAGAAAAGTGCCGCGAGAGTTTTTTTGTCTAGAAAAACGTTCGTGTGTATGGTTTTACGACGAGAAACTTGACGAGAATCTCGACGAGAAAATAGAGAACCTGCTCTCTATTTTCTCGTCAGGATTCCAGATTTCCTCGTCGTGTTTCTCGTCGGCCTGTTTTGTGACGAGAAAATGGTTCGTGTGTATGCTTTTACGACTCTTCCAAAAGCGCGCATGCTCACAAGCAACTATGAGACGGGAGCGCATCTTCTGGTAAAACAAGCCTTCATAATGGAGAGAGCACATTCGTCACGCTCATAAATATTTCATAGTTTAAATGTTCTGCATTGAATTCTTCGTTAGAATGTTACATTAATCAAAACGAGTGACCTTCTTTTGCTGCTGATATTCACACAGAGTTCTGCCTTATTTTTAACCTTTTTCATGCTGCTCTTTATAAGATTTATGTGTATTATATCGTGCAAGTTTTTAGGAATAATTTAAATGGTTAGATTTTTCAAAATGATGTTAATTATAATTTCTCAATGTTTTGATAGCGATCTCCCATTTAATTTTCTAATCTATATTTTTAAAATTTCACACCATGTTTTTGAGCTAATCAGATTTAGTTATTCTTTTGGGGGGGTGATATCTGTGCCTTTTATTGTCAGTCAAATGTATCTGCTTACTCCAAAGCTTGTTTTTTTTATTTAAAAATACACATAGTCAAGTATGAACTTAAATAAAAAACACATTTATTCATGTTAATAAATTAAATAAAGAGAAGGCAGCGCTGGAGAAGCTGCTGCCATTTGTGCATCCCAGGGACCCCAGAGCACACAGCAACCCTGTGTGGACACTAAAATTGGGAGCTTGAGAAGGCCCACATTTCAGAACACAATCTGATGCTGGCCTCCCAGAGGTCAGGAACAGCAGCAGGTGAGATATATGTCCCAAGTGTGTGGTACTACAACAGGCTGCCTTCTGTCCGACCACAATGAAGCAAGGCCATCACTTCCTCTTCTTCCTGGCAACCTTCCCTGCAGCCTTTCCTGAAGTCTTTCCTGAAGCCTTTCCTGCAGCCTTTCCTGCAGCCTTCCTTCTTCGTTTGGCTGGAGGCTGGCCCACTGGAGGGGTACTCCTGTCAGGAGGAGGAGGTGGAGGTGTAGCAGAAGGGGGTGGGGCAGAAGAAGAAGGTGGAGGTGTAGCAGAAGGGGGTGGGGCAGAAGAAGAAGGTGGAGGTGTAGCAGAAGGGGGTGGGGCAGAAGGTGGAGGTGTAGCAGAAGGGGGTGGGGCAGAAGGTGGAGGTGTAGCAGAAGAGGGTGGGGCAGAAGGTGGAGGTGTAGCAGAAGGGGGTGGGGCAGAAGGTGGAGGTGTAGCAGAAGGGGGTGGGGCAGAAGGTGGAGGTGTAGCAGAAGGGGGTGGGGCAGAAGGTGGAGGTGTAGCAGAAGGGGGTGGGGCAGAAGAGGAAGGTGGAGGTGGAGGTTGAGGTTGGGTCAGTTGGGCCACCTCACATATGGCGGTATTGGGGGTAATTTGCTCCATCACCCCCTTGTTGAGCAAGGTGATGAGCAGGGGCTCGCATAGGAGGCGTTGCTCCATGCTCATCACCTTGAACTTAGCCTCCACTAGGCCGGCAATGGCCTCTTCAGGGGATGTGGGCTCCTTGAGGGTGGCATGGGCCTCTTTAATAAGGGCCATTGCTGCCTCACTGGTGGTCCTGTCCCTCCTGCCTCTTTTGTGAAGCCTGATGGGAGGCACCTGGGATCTGGTGCTTCTCCTTTGCCCTGCCACCTCCTGTCTGCCACTGGGCCCTGCCACCTCCTGGCTGCCACTGGGCCCTGCCACCTCCTGGCTGCCACTGGGCCCTGCCACCTCCTGGCTGCCACTGGGCCCTGCCACCTCCTGGCTGCCACTGGGCCCTTCCTCCTCCTGCCTGACAGTTTCCAGACCCTCCTCCTGGCTGATTTCATCCTGTGTATGAAAAAGGAACATAGTTTAATATGTTGGTTTAATCTTTGCATCAAACTTTGTAATCCTGATGGAAGCAATTAGAATGTAAATGCATAAATCCTTGCTTTAAATTTACCACTACATCAGCTTGACTATTTACCACACAATTAAGTGCAGAATAATGTCTACAGATCATGATTTCACTTGTGGAATACAAAATAATGTATGTTTCTCATCCTGACATATTTGGGAAACATTAATTTTATCCCACTACATTTTCAGTTAATACTATACCTGACTCCAGATGGCCAAATCAGGATCATCCAGGATGGCTGCCTCCTCTTGCTCCAGAGAAGGCTCAGGTTGGCTGCAGGGAAGTCTGGGGGGAAAAGTGGAGAGTGATGGCCTTGTCTCAATGTGGTCATCCAGGAAGGACATCCTGTTGTAGTACCACAAAATCGGGACATAAACATCATCTGCTGCTGCTCCTGACCCCTGAGAAGCCAGCACCTTAGAGCGTTCAGTCCTGTAGGTACCTCTCAAGCTCCCAATTTTAGTGTCCACTTGTTTTGCTGTGGCTGTGGGCACCTTGGTATGCACAAATGGGAGCAGCTTCTCCAGCGCTGCTTTTCTCACCCCTTTTTTTGTGGATGGGGTTTTTGGTCTCCCACAGAGCCGGCAGCTCCCTTACCCGGTCAATAAATTCCGCCAGGAACTCTTTGTCGCTAATAAAGACATTCATATTGTATCTGCAAGTAAAATAAATTATATTTAAATAATGTGAGGCAAACAGTCTAACCTCCTTCACATCCTAGTCACCATATATATCCTCCACCAATCTCAAGACAGTATAGGCCAACAATTTTTACAAGTCTCACAAAATCACATACCTTCGTTCGCACGTCCGTCACTTGAACTCCTCTCTCCGCACACCGAACGTACTATAGTCACATGTGTGTTTGCTATATACACACCACGCATGCGTCCAAATTCGAACACGTCGCTCCGCACACGTCGCCCGCCCATGACGTTCTAACTAACATCTTTTCCCCGCCCCTTCTCTTTCAGCGCGCAGACAGATATGGCGGAGTTACAGCAGGTGTCTGATAATTCCGCAACTAACGAGGAGGAGACAAGCCCGGAGACCGAGGAAACGTCACGATCAAGGAGGAGATTCAAGGCATCGAATATGTCTTTGGCGGAGATGGTGGACATCTTGGTCAAGGCTGATTATGATGCCAAGCATGGGCCGTATAGCAAACCAAATAGAAGGAAGGCCAAAATCAAGTTGTGAAGAGTCTGAGGGCGAAGTTCGGGGTGAAACGCTCAAATGAGCAGCTCAGAAAGAGGTGGTCAGACCTCAAACTGAGGGAGCCAGACCAGTTGAGGATCATAAAGAGGATGCTCGCTAAAAGTAAGTAAAATGACGACCTTTCTGCTATTAATCTTTTTAGAAACTGACATTTTTTTTTTTTTGATCATATTGGACTCCCTTCCAAAATGTAATATTTTGAACTAGGTTGGGCACAGTAATCGTTCGTTACGTTACCGACACTTTGTTCGGCCACTATCCGCGGTTTTGGCTTATTTAACCACTTAACGACCGCCCACCGCCGATTTACGTCGGCAGAATGGCACGGACAGGCAGAATCACGTAGATCTACGTGATCGCCTTTGTGCAGTTGGGGACCCCCCTTCACTGCAGTGAGCGGCCGTTAAGTGTTCGGGAGCGATCAGGCATGAGGGGGCGGCCGCTCGATTCCGCCCCCCCCCCTCGCGATCGCTCCCGGCCAATGAAAATGCTTCCTCCGCCATGTGATGTAAACAAGGCTGGAGGAAGTGATGTCATCTCCCTCGCCGCGGTCTTTCCGTTCCCGGCGCCGAGCAGAGAAGAATCAGGTTAGTGCACCAACAGTCCACTGACACGTAGGTACACATAGGCACACAAATCACCCCCCAGTCACCCCCAGATCACCCCCCAGGTCACCCCAAAGCCCCCAATCACAGTGTCACTGATTGCAGTGATCATTTATTTTACTGATCACTGCATTTAGTGTCATCTGTGATTGTAAAAAGTTGCAGGGCAGTTAGGATTAGGCCCCTTTAGGTCCAGGGTAGCCCCCTAACCCCCCCTAATAAAGGTTTAACCCCTTGATCACCCCCCCAGGTAACCCTTTCACCCCCTAACTTCAGCGTCACTAAGCGATTGTTTTTCCGATCGCTGTATTCGTGTCGCTGGTGTTTTAGATAGGCAGTTATTTTTTTTTAGGTTCGCCGCAGGTTTTTATTAGTGTCAGGTACCCCCATATATTATTTTAACCCCCTGATTGCCCCTAGAGTTAACCCTTTCACCAGTGATCGCCGTATAAGCGTCACTGGTGTCACTGGTTAGCCAGTAAGTTATTTAGTTATTTAGGTTACCCGTCAGGTTTTTATATAGTGTCAGGTACCCCCATATTTAACCTAATAAAGGTTTTAACCCCCTGATTGCCCCTAGTTAACCCTTTCACCAGTGATCACCATATAAAGTTACGGGTGACGCTGGTTGATTAGTTTGCTTTTTATAGCATCAGGGCACCCGCCGTATATAACCCAATAAAGGTTTAACCCCCCTGATCACCCGGCGGGTGAGATCAATTAGGTTTTAGCGCCAGAGAGGGTCTGCGTCGCCCCAGGCAGTGTTAGGTTAGTGACAGTAACGCTAACACCCACGCGCAAAGCATACACCCCCCTTAGTGGTATAGTATCTGATCAGATCTGATCAGATCTATACTAGCATCCCCAGCGGTTTAGGGTTCCCAAAAACACAGTGTTAGCGGGATCAGCCCAGATACCTGCTAGCGCCTGCGTTTAGCCCCTCCGCCCAGCCCAGCCCAGCCCAGCCCACCCAAGTGCAGTATCGATCGATCACTGTCACTTACCAAACACAACACACATAACTGCAGCGTTCGCAGTGCTTGGGTTTTGGGGCCCTGTACGCGGCTAGGCTCCCAAAAAGTCCCACACATGTGGTATCCCCGTACTCAGGAAAAGCAGCAGAATGTATTTTGGGGTGCAATTCCACATATAACCATGGCATGTGTGAGCAATATATCATTTAGTGACAACTTTTTGTACATTTTTTTTTTCTTTTTGTCATTATTCAATCATTTGGGACAAAAAAAAAAAATATTCAATGGGGTCAACATGCCTCTCAGCAAATAGCTTGGGGTGTCTACTTTCCAAAATGGGGTCATTTGGGGGGGTTTTGTGCCATCTTGGCATTTTATGGCCTTCAAAACTGTGATAGGTAGTGAGGAGTGAAATCAAAAATTTATGCCCTTAGAAACCTTGAAGGCGGTGCTTGGTTTTTGGGGTCCCGTACGCGGCTAGGCTCCCAAAAAGTCCCACACATGTGGTATCCCCGTACTCAGGAGAAGCAGCAGAATGTATTTTGGGGTGTAATTTCACATATGCCCATGGCATGTGTGAGCAATATATCATTTAGTGACAACTTTGTGCAAAAAAAAAAAAGTTTGTCATATTCCCGCAACTTGTGGCAAAATATAAAATATTCCATGGACTGAACATGCCTCTCAGTAAATAGCTTGGGGTGTCTACTTTCCAAAATGGGGTCATTTGGGGGGGTTTTGTGCTATTTTGGCATTTTATGGCCTTTGAAACTGTGATAGGTAGTGAGGAGTGAAATCAAAAATTTGCGCCCTTAGAAATCCTGAAGGCGGTGCTTGGTTTCCGGGGTCCCGTACGTGGCTAGGCTCCTAAAAAGTCCCACACATGTGGTATCCCCGTACTCAGGAGAAGCAGCAGAATGTATTTTGGGGTGCAATTCCACATATAACCATGGCATGTGTGAGCAATATATCATTTAGTGACAACTTTTTGTAATTTTTTTTTTTTTTTGTCATTATTCAATCACTTGGGACAAAAAAAAAAATATTCAATGGGCTCAACATGCCTCTCAGCAATTTCCTTGGGGTGTCTACTTTCCAAAATGGGGTCATTTGGGGGGGTTTTGTACTGCCCTGCCATTTTAGCACCTCAAGAAATGAGATAGGCAGTCATAAATTTAAAGCTGTGTAAATTTCAGATAATGTACCCTAGTTTGTAAACGCTATAACTTTTGCGCAAACCAATAAATATACGCTTATTGACATTTTTTTTACTAAATGTAATGTGGCTGAATACATTTTGGCCTAAATGTATGACTAAAATTGAGTTTATTCGATTTTTCTTATAACAAAAAGTAGAAAATATCTTTTTTTTTCAAAATTTTCGTTCTTTTTCCATTTATATCGCAAAAAATAAAAATCGCAGAGGCAATCAAATACCATTAAAAGAAAGCTCTATTTGTGGGAAGAAAAGGACGCAAATTTCATTTGGGTACAACATTGCATGTCCGCACAATTTACAGTTAAAGCAGCGCAGTGCCGAATCCCAAAAACAGGCTTGGTCCTAATGGTCCGAAATGGTCCGGGGCTTAAGTGGTTAAGAGCCACAAAAGTAATTAGACATCTGCCATTTTTGATCAAGTATTGTGGATAATTTTTAAGTCTAGATGATGTGTTTGTAAGGAGAATGAAATGCAAACTTTAATCAGTGTAAAGGAGAGGACACTCAGCAGCTGCTACCACATCTGTACTTTGGAGCACTATAGTGTGGGCCACCAGACCCGCCTTTTTTGGGTGTCCCACACAGGTGCATCAGAGTTTATCTGTGGTGCCTCCATGTCCAAAAAATTACATCCAAATGTGAATACTAAACATATTTGGGGTCATAAATAATGCATTTTTCTTTAAATTCTGCACAAACACACACTTGTACCCCACTTCCAAACAATTTAGCCTGTTTTTAGTTTAACAATGAGATTTTTACAGTGTGATAAATAGACCTTTGGTTTTATTCTCATAGGGGAGAGAAGACTGGGAGGAGGACACTCCAGGGAGCACATGCACCCCACAACTTCCAAGCAACCCCAAACTCCCAAAGATCCACAACCGAAAGATGTGCAGGAAGTTGAGGTGGAGGAAGGAGAAGTGCAGGAAGGAGAGGTGGATGACGTTGTGGATCTGGTCACCACAACAGGTCAGTATCTGACACCACAGCTTAAGGTAAGCGAGGTAGGCCTGCAGAGTTTTATTAATTTTTTTTATGGTTTTTAGGGGATGGAAATGTTGTGAAGGATAGCACACGGTTCTCTGCTGACAGTGCCCTCCGCCTCATCCAGCAAGTGATGGAATGTAGCACGGAACTGGACCTAATTAAACAAAGAATCCATGTGATGGAACAAACATTTAAAGACATTCTCGATGTTTTGGGGAGAATTCAATAAGCCATCCAAACACATTTGTTTTTACATGTTTGTTTTTATATTTTTTCTAATTTTTTGAGTAACAAAGCAGCCAAAAATTAAATATGCACACAGTGTGTGAACATGTGCTATCTGCCATCAGGGGATATCCATGTACGTCTTTTGTGGGTGCAACCCCTTCCTCGTATCAAAAGTCGGTGAACTGAGGAAGGGGATGCACCCCCAAAACACGTCCATTGATCACCCCTGATGGCAGATAGCACATGTTGACAATAGGAATCAGGATTGTAAACTTCCTATTTGCAAAAAAGTAAAAATGTGTGCATATTGAATTTTTGGCTGGGCAAGGGGTGGCAGGACCCCATATTAGGACGGGCACATAGAGACATAGTTTGTGTAACTGAATGTCTCAGATTGCTCAGAGGTATCCAATGTTGTCATTTTAGAAATGCAAGTGGTATTTTTGTATTTTCATAAGCCAAAATTTGCCGGGTTGTGGCCAGGCCAACCCCAAAGTAAAACAAAAAAAAATGTGCAGAGAGTAAAATATTTGACCACAAACAACGTGTAGCTTCTTTTTATAATACTCTCTAAGCTTATTTGGTTCTTTTGTAAGGTAACATAGTGAAATTGTTTGTTATTTACTAAAGTAAAATACACTTGCCACTACAAATGCACAAAGACAAACTAGGAGACAGGAAAGAACAAATAATTAAAGGTTTAAACAAGATTTTTATTGGGATACTTAGACATAGGCTGGCATAGGAATTGCCCCCCTACCCGTGAAATACTCCATGTATTTGTCCCGAACCACACGGGCATTTTGGGGGGGCAAGCCAAGACGGGCAGATTCCAGGCCCGGAAGGGGATTTGCAGGGGAAAGTCCAGCCTCTGGCAAAACTGAGGCCATATAGGAATTAGATTTTTGGCTCAGAAAGTTGTGTAGCACACAGCAGCATAACACTACATAGTTTATTTTGTAGTCCGCCAAGTGGATGGAAGTCATAAAAAGGCGGAACCGGCTGGCCATTATGCCGAAGGCATTTTCAACGACTCTTCGGGCCCTGGCCAGCCGGTAATTGAACACACTCTTCTCTGGGGTCAGGGTCCTCTGTGGAAATGGCCTCATAAGATGCCGTCCGAGTCCGAAGGCTTCATCAGCCAAGAAAACAAAGGGGAGTCCTTCAATATTCCCTGCATCCGGTGGCAATGCAAGGTCGTCACTCTGGAGACGGAGGGCAAACTCCGTCTGGATGAAGGATCCCCCATCGGACATCCGGCCATTCTTCCCTACATCAACATAGAGGAATTCATACCTTGCTGACACCACCGCCATCAGCACAATGCTATGAAACCCCTTGTAATTGTAGTAGTAGGATCCAGAACGGGGTGGCGGCACGATGCGGACGTGCTTCCCGTCTATGGCACCACCGCAGTTGGGGAAGTCCCACCGTGTGGCAAACTCCGATGCCACAGTCTGCCATTCCTGTGGCGTGGAAGGAAGCTGTGGAGTGAAACAAGATGAAATAATATTAGAAAAACAAAGGCATACATTACAAGGAAATTCTATCCCAAAAAATTAGAGACCAACATCAATCTAATTATACGTTTATTAAGGTGTGTAAAAAAAGTATAATGGAAGGCTCATTTATCATATTCATCACCCCCTCTGATGGGCCATTACTAAATTATTTTGGGGGGGGGGAGATGTGTTTGGCCACAGGATAGCATTGCAGTGGCGGTGCGTCCAGAGTGGGCGCTGGAGCACTGTCCCCTCTCTCCTGTGCCCATCACTCAGAACAATACATAGGTTCATACGTTGCATGAACCTATGTATTGTCTATGCCGCACACTATTCAGGTGGATGGCCTCTTGTAAAGCGACCGACATATGAATAATTGCGGCATTTAGGGGGTTAAAATTGCAGAGCAGAAACAGGTATTAAAAAAGTCTTGCAAATTACAACCTGAGGGATGTAATTGGCTTCCTCAAAGAAAAATCGGGGACGCAAGGAGGGGGGCATTCCTTGTGTAAACACTGACAGGCTGCTCTGCCAATCATGTTCACCAAGTCTGTTTAATGGTAACATGATTGGCTGATGCAACATGAAGGGAAGGAGAAGACATCAAGGACAGAAGAAGGATGGCGCTGACCACAAGAAGGTAAGTGCAGGGCTGGGGGGAAACTGGCTGCATTAGAGGGGACTAAATGGCTGCATTGGAGGGGACAACTGGGGGCGTTTATTAGGCAACAGAGCAAAAAAGGAGGAAGTTTATTTCCGAATTTGGGGTTGGAACCCCCCAACATTTGGAGCAACAGGCGCCCCTGCTGGAAAAGTTAGTGAGGGGAAATATTTAGGGAGGATAAAAAAGGGGCAATCTAAAGCTTCCAACATGCATGGGGACAAAGGGGACATTCTCAGCATATTACAATCATGGTAATTAGGGAAGGATGAAAGAAATACAATACATTAGCATACATGTAATACATAAAATGTGATGTTAAGGGAGAAAACTTACCCTAATATAGTCCTCCTGCAGGACTTGGATGATGGCAGAACAGGTGTCTGGGATTATGAGGCCCAGAGCCTGGGGGGAGATGCCTGTGGTGAACTTCAAGTCCTGAAGACTTCTCCCTGTCGCCAGGTAACGCAACGTGGCGATGAGCCTCTGCTCAGCACTGATGGCTTCCCGCATAACGGTGTCCTTCCTGGTAATATAGGGGGACACCAAAGCCAACAGTTCCTGAAAAACGGGGTCAGACATCCTCAGAAAATTCCTGTAGTCCTCAGGATTATTCTCGACGATCTCCCGCAGCAGAGGCATGTGGCAGAATTGGTCCCGCTGGAGCAACCAATTCTTGGTCCATGAACTCCTCCTCACACCATTCATGGACTGGTCTTGGTCCAAAACAAGCAGACCAACACCAAGCGCACGCACAGCACGAACTCGACGACGAGAACGTCCAGGCGACATGGCTAGGAAACGGTCGTCTAATCAGAACGTACAGAACAGAACGCACTTTAGAACAGCAAGGCCTATGAATAACGAACTGAAATTCAGAAACGAACAGGCAAGAACGCACTGTAAAACAGATACGACCTGCCTAGACGCCCTGAAAGTCAAGATACGAACCCACAAGCACAAACTGAACGGCAGAAAACGATCTGAAAAGTACGAAGACTGAAAAGCGCGAATCGTCTCTTCCCAAACTTTTACTTCACACGCGGTAACACGAGATCAGCAAAAGCAGCCCAAGGGGTGGCGCCAAGAAAAAAGATCTTCCCCTTTATAGTGCCGTCGTACGTGCTGGACGTGAGCGCAGAGAACCACGAGGAAATTGGAAAATGACAGTGTGTACGCATAGAAAGCTTGACGAGAAAATCGACAAGCTTAACAAGAATCTCGTCGAAAAAAACGACGTGTTTTTTACGACGATAAAATCGGTCGTGTGTAAGAGGCCTAAGAGAAAGAGAGGAGGAAGAGTGTGAGAGAGGGAGGGGGTGAATTTAAAAAGGGGGAGAGAAGGAGGAAGAGAGAGAGAGAGCAATATGGAGAGGAAGGAATAAAGAGAGAGCCAGAGGGGGAAAGAGAAAGAAAAGGGGGAGAGGAGGAAGAAAGAGATAGAGAGGAGAGGAGGAAGAGAGAGAGAGAAACGTGAGATATGGAAGACAGAGAGGGGGAGAATGGAAGAAGATAGAAAGAGGGAGATGAAGGACAGCGGAAGGGGAGGAAGTAAGAGAGGGAGAGGTGTACAAGAAAGATAGAGGGAGGGATAGAAGGAGGAGGAAAAGAGAGAGAGGGGGGAAGAGAGAGATAAGGAGAGGGGGAAAAGTGAGAGGTAAAAAGAGGTGGGTGACCAGAGGAGGGCTGGCGGCCTTAGGCTAAGGTGACCAGATTTTTTAAATGAAATCCGGGGACATATTTTTTTTATTAGTAATGGCGGCAATCAGCGACTGTCTGCCCGTCGCCGCCCGCTTCACAGCCTGTCAAGTCTCACTCTCCGGGCCCCACGGCTACTACCGGGTGGGGAGCGGAGGAAGATCACTCCGCCAGGGAAGGCAAGGAGATAAACAGGCAGGCGGATGGCCGGGACTTGAGCCAAGGCAGAAGAACATGCGAGCGGAGCTGAATGGGCATACGCCCGAAACTGAAGAAATATTCCCTCCACTCCGAAAAGCACATGATCATCAGAAAGGGGCACAGATAATGGAAAAAAATACACCCCCCTAAGCTAGTAGGAGCGGCGGAGCGGGGGGTGTAATTCAGATTTTTACATGGGGTGTATGGGGGGGAGATGGGGGGTCAGCTAGGGGTGTCAGGATCTCTCACCTCAGTGATCTCAGCTTAGCAGGTCCTTGCACGCCACGGTTTCCTGGGGGGGGGGTAATGCTCCTGATCCTGGGGTCAAGTTGAAGCCAGCGCCCAGCCCTGCATCCCGACTCCCTGGCATGCCCTGCCTCTGCCTGCTTCCAAGAATCCGGTCCCAGGGAGTTGTAGTTTCCTCTGCGCTGCTGTGTTTTCCACCCACCAGAAGCTTGAGTGCGGACTACAACTCCCAGGATGCAACAGCTAGTGGTTGGCCGCCATGGCCATGCCCCCGGCCCGACTTCCTAGACCAGAATAAAAAATAAAATAGTAGCTGGCAGCGGCTGCTGGCCATTTTGAACATAAGTTAGGGTGGCCTGGGAGGCAATTGCCACCCTGCCCCCTGGCCCAGCCCTCCCCTGTGGGTGACAGAGAGAGGAGGAATAGAGAGAAAGGTGCGGGAAGGAGGAAGTAAGAAATAGATAGCAGGAGAGAGAGGGAAGGGGCGGAGAGAGAGGAAAAGAGAAAAAGAGATGTAGAGGACGAAAGAGAGAGATCTGGAGCCAAAAAGGGTGCAAACTTCTTCAGAGGGCGCATGTAGTGAGGCCTATGGCCTGGAAATAAAGAGGCCACATATTGGGACATTATGGCACACCGCAACTAACTGCAGCTGAGTGGACGCAATTGCTTAAGGGCTGGGGGCAGTTGGGCACAGTAGTAAAGCCCCATGTTGATCTTCTGACACTTGGGTCTGGTCTATACCTGGGGAATCCTGTGAGCAGCCAGTTTGGAGACAGGAGAGAGTGAACAATTACATGTGTCAGTTGGAATCAATGAACAGGTAGGTTCCCCTGGATGGACTGGCTGAAGCCCCTGGGCACCCGTGTCAGCTGTATTCATATGTCTGTTGTATCTGAACCACTGTAGTAAATGAGGACTCTGAGTTAAACTGAAGCACTCATATCTAGGCTGCAAAGAAACCAAAAAAGAGATATCAAATAATATTATTAATTAGTATAATAGGATGTTATATATATATATGTAGTGGACCCCTAAATTTAGGGGGTCGCTATGCCCAAATTTAAGGGACGGCCTGGGCAGTAGTTTGGCTCGGGTCTTCTAATTTGATACTGGACTCTGCTCTGCTGTGGTGTTGTCTGGTGTACAGTTCCCCTTTGAGCCTGTGGGTGGCACTGTTGCCCAGGCCTAGGGTCGAACCTCAGGTGACACAGTGGCGGTATTGGATGTCCTCTCTCGGCTGCTGTACGGTGGGCGGGGCTTCGCCTGCTGTGCATGCTGGGAGTGGGTATATAAGGAGCAGACGCCATGTTTAGGGAGGAGTGCCCAGGGAGAGGAGTACCCGGAGGAGTGTGCCCCCCTGAGGGGTGCGTGGACTGGCCGAGGTGTCTCTGGCACCTTTAGCCCGAGGCTACAACGTTCCAGGTAGGCCCAGTACCTTTAACTGGGTCTACAATCAGCACATTGGAGTCCCAGGGTGCCCAGGTGAGGGTAACCGCCCTGACCGAGAGGAAGCCAGGGGAGGATCGGTCCCACAGAGGAGATGAGTGATAGTAGGTCGCTGTCTCGGGAAAGGCCTGGTGACCTGTCAGAGGGAAGGATTCCTTGCTCAACAAAGTCAACCCTGTGGAGTGCCCATTGGCATCATCTGTTCTCTAAATTCTGCAGAGGTTTAAGTTCTGGATTCAGGAATAACAGGATTCTGCTGCTATGAGAGAATCTCCGGAACCCGTCCCTGGAGGGGACTGTCAGGGTCACCTGTGGCCAGGTGACAGATGCACACCGTAGGGGGACAGGAGTGCACCGCGAGGTAGTGAACCCTATGGCTGGCTTCTGCGGATAGGAAACTGGGTGGTTGTGGAAAGCGGGACCAGAGGAGCACAACCGGGATCCAAACGGAAGCTGGAGCCAAGATTCCCCAGGGCGCGGAGTCTAAGACCCAGCTAGTCTTCTCCAGGGCCTCTAGTGGTGAGGATGTTATGCTGCAGGCTGGGACCAGGTCGCAGCCCCTGGAGTTTCCTAGCTCACGCCCCGTAGGATAAGGGGAAAGGAGGGGAAGCAGCAGCACAAGATAAGAGAGAACCGAATAACAAGCTGAAGGTCAGGGGCCACAAGCAGACAAGTATAACGAAAGGACGAGCCGAAGGTCAAGGGTCACGAGCAGACAGGGATAGTCGGGGACAAGCCAATAACGTAACGGAGAGACAGACGTAGCACACGGCAGGCAGGAACCCAAACACACAATGCCTAACAAACACATTGATCAGCAAAGCAGGCTTGCAGTGCACAGGTTAATATAGTGTTCAGTGATAGGGCCTGGGGTGGAGTCAGGCTGGGAGGAGATTATAAAGGAAGCCAGGTGAAGGAGGTCTGGTCTCTAAGATGAACACATGAGGAGGAAGGTAAGATGGCAGACAGACATTAATGCATATCCATGACAGTACCCTCCCTCTTACGAGGCCTCCCCCTTCCCCGCCTGGGCCCAGGTTTAGAGGGAAACTTCAGATGAAACTCCTTTAACAGACGAGGTGCAAAGACCTCAGATGCAGTGATCCAAGACCTCTCCTCAGGACCAAACCCTTTCCAATGAATGAGGTACTGAAGAACGCCTTTACAGAGTCGGGAGTCCAGAATTTGACTGATCTCGTACTCCTGATTATCCTCAGAGACAGGCGCCACGGTAGGGAGAGGACGAGAGAATTTATTGAGGACTAAAGGCTTTAGAAGAGCAACATGAAAGGAGTTAGTGATTTTAAGGCTCTTAGGAATCTGGAGTTTGAAACAAACCGGATTCAGTTTAGCAGTTACCGTGTATGGACCGATGAATCGTGGAGCAAACTTCAGAGAAGGAACTCGGAGATTGATGTTCCTGGTAGAGAGCCAGACTTTGTCCCCTGGCTGAAGAGAAGGCGGTTTACGCCTGCGGCGGTCGGCAAAGCCTTTGAATTTTTCAGCAGCTGCCCGGAGGGAATCATGAACGTGACCCCAAACAGAATTGAGAGACTCCTGAACCGAAGCCATAGCTGGAATGTCTGGAGAACAGATCATGGGAAGAGGAAGTTGAGGGTGTTTTCCATAAACTGTGAAAAAGGGTGTCTTCTGCGAACTGGTATTCACATGATTGTTATGGGAGAATTCTGCCCACGGGAGTAGAGAGGACCAATCGTCATGGTGAGAAGACACAAAGGTGCGAAGAAAGACCTCTAACTCCTGATTAACCCTCTCAGTCTGTCCATTGGATTGGGGATGGTAAGAAGAAGAAAAATCCAAGACAATATTGAGGGATTTGCAAAAGGATCTCCAAAAACGAGACGTGAATTGGACTCCCCTGTCGGAAACAATATGAGAAGGGACCCCATGTAGGCGGAGAATTTCTCGAATGAAAATGGGAACCAAGGCAGGGGCAGAAGGAAGACCAGGAAGAGGAACAAAATGAGCCATCTTGGAGAATCGATCGATTACCACCCAAATGACTGTATTATTCTCAGACAGTGGGAGATCGGTGATAAAATCCATGGCAATATGGGCCCAGGGTTCCTTAGGAATGGGCAAGGGCATGAGGAGACCAGCAGGAGCTTGTGTGGAGGATTTGGACTGAGCACAGACATGACAAGCTTTAACGTAGTCTTTGACGTCTGAGCGGAGATTAGGCCACCAGTAGTGACGACTGATGAGTAGGAAGGATCGGAGGAATCCAGAATGCCCTGCCACCTTGGAATCATGTCCCCAACGAAGGATCTTAGCTCTTAGCTCAGTGGGGACAAAGGTCTTACCAGGCGGAATTTTTGACTTCAGGTTGGTAGAGTGGGCAACAATGCATGAGGTTGGAATGATCGGCTCAGGTTCAGGGGCGGACTCCTCGTCCAAAGTGTCAAATGACCTAGAGAGCGCATCAGCCCGACCGTTGCAAGAACCAGGTTTGTAGGTAATCGTGAAATTAAAACGGGCAAAGAAGAGACTCCACCTGGCCTGTCTAGGATTCAGACGTTTAGCATTCTGTAGATACTGTAAATTCTTGTGATCGGTAAAGATCGTTATGGAGTGAGGGGAACCCTCCAAGAGATGACGCCACTCCTCTAACGCCAATTTAATTGCGAGAAGTTCCCGATCACCAATGGCATAATTCCTCTCTGCCTGAGAATTTTTTTTGGAGAAGAACGCACATGGTTGGCGTCTCTTCTCAAAGATTTGAAGAAGCACAGCTCCCACCCCCATTGAGGAAGCGTCCACTTCAATAAAAAATGCATTCCCAGGATTTGGTCTCCTCAAGAGGGGGCCAGAAACAAAGGCCTGTTTCAGGTTGTGAAATGCAGAGACAGCTTCGGGAGGCCAGTCTCTGGCATTCACACCCTTCTTGGTCAAAGCGATAATAGGCGCGGCAATGGAAGAGTAATTCCTTATGAACTGCCTATAATAATTAGTGAAGCCAAGAAAGCGCTGTGTGGCCTTGAGGCTAGCAGGAAGAGGCCAGTTGGTGATAGCCAAGACCTTCCCAGGGTCCATACGAAGACCCGAATATGAGACGAAGCACCCCAAAAACAGGACATTCAAAGGAACATTTCTCCAGCTTGGCATAGAGATTGTTCTCTCTAAGACGTTGAAGTACAGTGCGGACATGGTTTCTGTGGACGAGCAGATTTTCAGAAAAGATCAGAATGTCATCCAGATAGATGACAACAAACTGGTACAGCAGATCTCTGAAGATTTCATTGACAAAGTTTTGAAACACGGCTGGAGCATTACACAGACCAAAAGGCATCACCAGATATTCGTAATGCCCGTCTCTAGTGTTAAATGCAGTCTTCCATTCGTCACCCTCCCGTATTCAAATGAGATTGTACGCGCATCTGAGATCCAACTTGGTGAAAATGGAGGCACCCTTCAACCTATCGAATAGCTCAGATATTAAGGGTAAGGGGTATCGATTTTTAATAGTAACCGCATTTAAACCCCGATAATCGATGCAGGGTCTTAAGGTACCATCCTTTTTGGCAACAAAAAAGAACCCTGCCCCTGCAGGCGATGAGGATTTCCGGATGAAACCTCTCTCCAGATTCTCTGCGACATACTCCGACATGGCCTGGGTCTCTGGGATGGACAGAGGGTAGGTACGACCCCTGGGTAGAGTTGCTCCGGGGACAAGATCAATAGCACAGTCAAAAGACCTGTGGGGAGGAAGCACCTCAGCTGATTTCTTACAGAACACATCCCGGTAATCGCTGTATGCAGCAGGAAGATCAGAAGAAACAGAAGTGGCAGCAACCAGAAGACTCTCCTTGGGGGTCACCTTGAGAAGACACGACGAGAAACATGAGGAACCCCAGGCCAGAATCTGCCCAGAGACCCAGTCCACATGTGGAGAGTGGAGCTGTAGCCAAGGGAGGCCCAATACAACTGGGGTAGAGGCCTTGGGTAGAATAAGAAAGGATATCCACTCCTGGTGGAGAATCCCTACCGACATCCTAATGGGTAGCGTCTGGAAGCGAATAGGGCCCCCTGGGAGAACAGTGCCATCAATTGCCGAGACTACCAATGGGGTAGTGAGAGGTGAAAGGGTAAGCTTCATAGAAGAAGCAGTTCTCCAATCCATAAAATTGCCGGCAGCCCCGGAATCCAGGTATGCAAGGGTTGACTGAGGAGAAGTGCCTACATGAAGGAACACCGGCAAGAGCAGGCGAGAAGGTGATGTTTCTGGGTCCAATACTCCACCTTCCAAATGTATTAGACCCGAGCGTTTCCCGGACGAAGCGAGCAGGAGTCACGAAAATGACCCTTGCCCCCACAATAGAGGCACAAGCCCAGAGTTCTGCGCCTAGCACGTTCTTCGGGGGTTAGTCTGGTCCGGCTGCATAGGTTCTTCAGCAGGTAGAGGATGCTCCACGGAATGAAGGGAGGGGAGCTCAGACTGGCTAGGACCCAGAGAGTGCTGGTGTCTTTTTACTAAGGACCTCTCTTGAAAACGAATGTCGATCTGGTTGCATAATGAAGTTACATCGTCCAGACCGACGGGAATGGCTCTTCCCGCTAATTCGTCTTTCACTCGGTCAGAGAGGCCATGTAAAAAGGTAGCGACCAGGGCCTCATTATTCCAGCTCAATTCAGCTGTGTGGATACGGAACTGAAGAGCATATTGCCCCACTGAACTAGATTCTTGGCGAAGACGTAAGACAGCACTAGCCGCTGAAGAAGCCCGAGCCGGCTCTTCGAAGATATTACGAAAGAGCTTCAAGAAATCGGACAGACTGGAAACCACCGGATCGTTCCTCTCCCACAGGGGGGCAGCCCAGGCCAAAGCTTCCCCGGAGAGGAGGGAAATGATATAGGCTACCTTAGCCCGGTCAGACAGGAAGCTTTGAGGCTGAAGCTCAAAATGAATTGTGCATTGGCTGAGAAACCCCCTGCAGGCCTTGGAGTCCCCAGAGAAACGGAACGGAGCTGGCAATCTTAGTGAGTGTGAGGCTGCGACTGGTGCGATAGGTACAGCCGCTGATTGTACTTGGGGTTGCGGATTCGGGGTTCCCAAGGAGACCTGAAGCTGCTCGAATCGAGAAGCCAGATCCTGGAGGAATCGCATCACCTGAGTCTGATTTGATTCCTGGGTTTCAAGTCTGCGAACTATGCCCTGCAATGGATCATCCGCGGGGAGCGGGATGTCAGCCGGGTTCATGGCTGATCAAACTGTCAGGGTCACCTGTGGCCAGGTGACAGATGCACACCGTAGGGGGACAGGAGTGCACCGCAAGGTAGTGAACCCTATGGCTGGCTTCTGCGGATAGGAAACTGGGTGGTTGTGGAAAGCGGGACCAGAGGAGCACAACCGGGATCCAAACGGAAGCTGGAGCCAAGATTCCCCAGGGCGCGGAGTCTAAGACCCAGCTGGTCTTCTCCAGGGCCTCTAGTGGTGAGGATGTTATGCTGCAGGCTGGGACCAGGTCGCGGCCCCTGGAGTTTCCTAGCTCACGCCCAGTAAGATAAGGGGAAAGGAGGGGAAGCAGCAGCACAAGATAAGAGAGAACCGAATAACAAGCTGAAGGTCAGGGGCCACAAGCAGACAAGGATAACGAAAGGACGAGCCGAAGGTCAAGGGTCACGAGCAGACAGGGATAGTCGGGGACAAGCCAATAACGTAACGGAGAGACAGACGTAGCACACGGCAGGCAGGAACCCAAACACACAATGCCTAACAAACACGTTGATCAGCAAAGCAGGCTTGCAGTGCACAGGTTAATATAGTGTTCAGTGATAGGGCCTGGGGTGGAGTCAGGCTGGGAGGAGATTATAAAGGAAGCCAGGTGAAGGAGGTCTGGTCTCTAAGATGAACACATGAGGAGGAAGGTAAGATGGCAGACAGACATTAATGCATATCCATGACAGGGACAAGGTGATAGTACTGTTCAAGCTCCACTCCAGCCGCTAGAACTGTGAGAGGGATCTATCGGGGTGAGCTAAACCCACTCGGGATCGAGTGGCGAGGAGTGAGTCAAGTGTTGTGTGCCTGAATCTACCTTCTAATTTCGCTAGCTTCTTTCTCTCTTCAATTTCCCGTTAACTGAAGCAAAGGAAAATAAACTGTTTGTTGGAGTTAAAGTCGTGTGGACATTGGCCTTCTTGGGAAAGAATATAGACTTTTCTCTACATTCTAGGGACGAGAACCAGTGGAAGGAGGTAACTTGCTGCAGGACCCAAATCTGTGAACACCGCCTGACCTCTGATAGGGAGGACACGGACTTATGGCATGGTGTGTCCTACCCCCGCAGGTGAAGGTAAGTGGGGGCAAAAGGATTTGTGTGCTACATATATGTAGCGCCCTCCTCACTCCCCTCTTTCTCTCGTCTCGTCTTTCTCTTGTCTAGGGGTATCTTAGAGGGGAGGGAGCGGGGACACCACGCCTAGCTTCCACCACATGTGTCAGTGCGGTATAAGCAACGTTCTTGTATTACCTTCGGGTCACTGTTGTGCACCTGGATCCTCCCTCCAAGAGTCACCTTGAACAATGTCTGTTAGGAAATGAGCCCCACACCATTAAAGTTCAACACTCCTTTATTCTTCTCGAATGAACACAATCAGTTGAACTCCCTTGGTAGAAACAGAACAGAAAAGGAGGTGTGGATGCGAATAGGCCCAGACACAATGTAGTTCTCTACTTTCCTTCCTGAAAGTGGGTTACGGTCTCCGCACAAGGGGGAATTTCCTTCCAGGCGGTCTAGGACGAGAGGCTCACCTGTCACCGGCAATATGCTGCACCGGGTCTTCAAGTGAGGAGCTCCCCCCGGTCCATTGCGCCTTCCGGATTCGGGTACCCACTCCCTAGGATCTCCTTCCCTCGCGGAACTCAGTGTTGGGCACTGAGCTCCGGACCTCCATCCGAGTACCTCACCCCAGGCTAAAGGTGCCTGGGATGGAACACAACCTCCGATTGTCCTCTAGGCCTAGGCCACCCAGAGGACCGACACGAACCACCGTCCACAAGCTGAAGGTGCTTGGGACTCCGACCCCGTGACAAAGATGGCCGGCCCCTTTATACCCTTTCCCAGCAAGCACGGCGGGTTCCCCGCCCCACCATACCGCTGCCGAGGGAGGACAAAAATGAGGCACAGCACACAGCAATGATTCAACCCCAGCCCAGGGCGGCAGCGCCACCCACTGGGCTGCAGGGAATTACACATCACTGATGTCTCTGCCAAGTTCAAATTTACACCCGGGAAAGTACATACCCGCTACACTCTCCCCCTGGTCATTTGACACTGGTCCCCAGTGTCTGGAGTAAATCATGCCCTCAACGGCTGACATAATCCAATCCAGAAACCGACTAACAATTGTACAAAAATGTAAAACTTTAGAAAAAACTATCCAACTGAAACATTGTGTCTGAGCCCTGTAAAGAAAAGGGAATAAAGACAAGAGAAAACAACAGCACTGATTCATAACTTTGAATCACATATTCACATATGACTTTTCCCCCCCCATCCTGACTAAGACCCAACCCATACTCAGTGGACTTGATGGGATGTTCTCCTGCAGAGGGGAAAGAAAGGATTAACACATATAACCCTGACACCTGTATTCGTGTAATGGAAAATAAACTTCTCCGAGAAGAAATCCCTTTTCTCCAAAGAGTGAGTGCATGAAAAAAGGGATTTTTATAACAGCTTACCTGTAAAATCCTTTTCTTGGAGTACATCACGGGACACAGAGCGACTTAGTCATTACTAATGGGTTATATAGATTACCTTCAGGTGTTGGCACTGGCCAATTCCAAACCGGAAGTACCCTCCCCTATATAAGCCCCTCCCACCCGGGAGCACCTCAGTTTTGTAGCCAAGCAATAAGTGTCCCAAAAAGAGGGGTGGGAGCTCTGTGTCCCGTGATGTACTCCAAGAAAAGGATTTTACAGGTAAGCTGTTATAAAAATCCCTTTTTCTTTTTCGTACATCACGGGACACAGAGCGACTTAGTCATTACTAATGGGACGTCCCAAAGCAATGCCAAATGAGGGGAGGGATACATAAGCTGGGCGCCATCAGGCATGAGGATCTTTTGCGGCCTGCAACACACTGCGCCCAAAGGCGACATCCTCCTGACTTCTAACGTCTACCTGGTAGAACCTAGTAAACGTGTGTACCGAAGACCATGTTGCGGCCTTACATACTTGAGCCAGGGAGGCCTGGTGATGCACTGCCCATGAAGTTCCAACTGCTCTTGTGGAGTGCGCCCTAACTTTGAACGGAGGCGGTCTCTTTCTCAAGCCATAGGCTTGTATTATGACCTGTCGAATCCACTTGGCTAAAGTAGATTTTGATGCTGCCTGACCCTTTCTGGGGCCTTCCGGCAGAACAAATAAAGAATCCGTTCTGCGAATCTGAGCAGTGGCTTTTAGATAAGCTTTAACTGCTCTTACTACATCCAAAGAATGTAATAACTTTTCCTCTACCGAGCTAGGTTTGGGGAAAAAAGAAGGAAGAACCACATCTTGGTTCAAATGAAACCTCGATACCACCTTAGGAAGAAAGGCTGGATGAGGACGTAATACTACTCTGTCCTTATGGACAACCAGATATGGCTCCTTACAGGACAAGGCGGCTAATTCCGATACTCTTTTAGCCGAACAAACGGCTACTAAGAAAATCAATTTCCTGGTGAGAAGAACCAAGGAAATGTGTTGTAATGGTTCAAACGGTTGTTTCTGTAGAACCGACAGAACCAGGTTTAAGTCCCAAGGACATATGGGAATACTAACCGGAGGGCTAATACGCATCACTGCTTGTATAAAGGCTTTGACTAGTGAATGCGAAGCCAAGGGCCTTTGAAAAAATATTGACAAGGCCGAAATCTGACCCTTGATAGTACTCAAGGCAAGCTTCCTATCTACAGCCCACTGTAGGAAGTCCAAAATCCTCCCTATCACGTACTTACGTGGATGCCATTTCCTGGCCTCACACCACGTAATGTACGCTTTCCAGATCCTATAATAGATCTGCCTGGATACCGGTTTCCTGGCATTGATCATGGTAGATACCACAGAATTAGAGAGCCCTCTCTTTTTCAGAATGTGGGCTTCAATAGCCAGGCCGTCAAACCTAGGGCTGGTAAGGAAGGGTGGTATATCGGTCCCTGCGACAGCAGGTCCGGACGATGTGGGAGGGTCCAAGGACTCCTCACTGACATTTTTACAATCTCCGCGTACCATGCCCTTCGGGGCCACGCTGGAGCCACCAGAATCACTGGTTTCTTTTCTACCCTGATTCTGCGGAGTAATCGTGGTAACAATTGTGGCGGTGGGAATGCATATATCAGCTTGAACTGATCCCAAGGGAACACTAGGGCATCCGAGCCGCAAGCTAGGGGATCCCTTGTGCGAGACACAAATCTGTCCACTTTTGCGTTGAATCTGGATGCTAGCAGATCTACATCCGGTGTTCCCCACCGTTGGCATATTGCCTGGAAAACCTCGGGGTGAAGAGACCATTCCCCCGGGCATAATTGTTGGCGACTTAGAAAGTCCGCTCTCCAATTTTCCACTCCTGGGATGAAAACCGCGGATATGGCTGGGACATATTTTTCTGCCCACTCCAGGATGCAATTTGCTTCCCTCTGGGCTGCACGACTCTTGGTGCCACCCTGGTGATTGATATATGCCACTGCCGTGGCATTGTCTGATTGAATTCTGACAGGGGACCCTTGGAGTTTGGATGTCCATGCTACTAGGGCATACCGGGCTGCTCGTATCTCTAAGAGATTGATGGGCAGGGCCTTTTCTGCTTCTGACCACTTGCCCTGGAGAGACCATTGCTCCAGTACTGCCCCCCATCCTATGAGGCTGGCATCTGTAGTGACCACCTTCCAAGAAACCGGACTGAAGGGTTTCCCTCTTTCCAGATTCTGGGGCACCAACCACCAATGGAGGCTCTTGCGAACGGAAGGGGACAGGGACATTGGTAAGTCTAAAGCCTGAACTTTTTTGTTCCAGGCTGACAGTATGGCCCTTTGCAAATTCCTTGAATGGAATTGACCGTAGGGTACCGCTTCGAATGAAGCCACCATCTTTCCCAGCAGCCTCATGCAGAGGCGTATGGATGGTTTTCTTTTTGTACCCACTAAGTGGGTCAAATCTTTTAAAGACGACACCTTCTCTGGAGGTAAGAAAATCTTTCTCTGATTTGAATCCAGCCTTAGCCCTAAGTATTCCAGACTTTTGACTGGTCTTAGAGCTGACTTGTCCCGGTTGATAATCCAACCGTGATATTCCAGATACTCGATTGTCTTGTGAATAGCTACTTCCAGCTTTTCCACTGAGTGGTCTATTAGTAGCAGGTCGTCTAGATATGCCATTATCGTTACACCCTGTGTTCTTAGATTGGCCAATACTGGGGCCAGAATTTTTGTGAACACTCGTGGTGCTGTGGCCAGACCGAAAGGTAAGGCTCTGAACTGAAAATGGCGCCCTTCTACTGCAAAGCGTAGAAATTTCTGGTGGGCCGGAAAGATGGGAATATGCAGATAAGCATCCTTTATGTCGATCGAGGCTAGCCATTCCTGCCCTTGTAGGGCGGTGGCCACCGATCGGATCGACTCCATCCGAAAAGTCCTGATATTTAGGAACTTGTTTAGCCCTTTTAGATTTAATATGGGCCTCACGTCCCCATTTGGTTTGGGGACTGTGAAAAGGTTCGAGTAAAACCCGAATCCGCTTTCTTCCAGGGGAACCTTCATGATTACACCTTGGAGCAATAGTTGTTCTAGTGCCAGAAGGAGGGATCCTCTCTTTTGGGGATCTCTTGGCACGTTTGACCTCATAAATTGGGCAGGAGGAGTGCCTTTTAACTCCAGCTTGTATCCCAGACTTACTGCGGAGAGCACCCATCTGTCTCTGATGGTGGCCCGCCAGGTCTCTGTGAACAACTGAAGTCTTCCCCCCACCCGATTGAGTGGGGGCAACGCTTCATGCCTTGGGGGGAGGTTTTGTACCTCTCTTGATCCAGGGCTTCTTGTTACCCTGTGATTGTCCCTGATTTGTGCCCCCTGAATTTGACCGCGGAGGCCGTCGGAACTGCTTCACAGCCGATGTGCCCGGGACTGGAGAAGTAGGCCTCTTAAAAGAAGGACTTCTACCCTTGTTCTTAACCGGTAAGAGTGAACTTTTACCGGCAGAAATTTTCTGGATATATTTGTCCAGATCTTCTCCAAATAAGCGTTCTCCATGAAATGGGAAGCTAACCAGCAGTTTTTTACAGGGAGCTTCAGCAGACCAGTTTTTTGAGCCACAGAAGCCTACGCATATGTACTATAGACAGCGTAAAGCGGGAGGCCTGTTGGATTGTATCCTTTATGGCGTCCACCGCAAAACACAAGGCTCTAGGCAGGTCAGCTAGGGCAAGAGCCTGCTGATCTGGTAAGTCCCTTAAGACTTGTTTCAACTGATCTTTCACTGCTTGGCAGACTCCAATCGCTGCTACCGCAGGTTGTGTCACCATACTTGCTGTAGAGAAAGCAGATTTTAGTAAAGACTCCAATTTTTTATCTATTGGGTCTTTGAACATTGGAACATTATCTACTGGACATGTCAGTGATTTGTTAACAGAAGAGATGGCTGCGTCCACTGTAGGGACCCTCCATTTTCTTATGAACTTATCCTCCATGGGATAGATCACCGGAAATCTCTTGGGGGGAGCAAATATTTTATCAGGATGCTCCCAATCCTGGTAAATAAGCCCTTCTAATAAAGGGTGGATTGGGAAGGAACAGACAGCCTGGGGAGCTTTTAGCGACCCCAGCGAGGAAACCGTAGTGGATGGTGGTTCCGCCAGAGGCATTTTAAATGCTGATCGGACCATATTAGTCAGAGACTGAACCCATAA
The DNA here is from genome assembly GCA_029206835.1 of Rana muscosa. Taxonomy (NCBI): domain Eukaryota; kingdom Metazoa; phylum Chordata; class Amphibia; order Anura; family Ranidae; genus Rana; species Rana muscosa. The sequence goes on along the minus strand of CM055116.1, from coordinate 1,192,638,616 downwards.
TCTTTCAGCCTGAGAAGCTGAGAAAGGTTCTTCCACTGTTGATTCCTCCATAACTGAATCAACCTCATCCTGATCCCCTTCAGGTAGGTCGATCTCTGTGTGGGGCTGTTCCTCCACTAACAGGCACTCTGAAGGAGGAGACGGAGATCGGACGCGCTTTTCCTGAGACAGGGAAGCAGCGATCAATGCTGTTAATCTCTCTTCCAATCCTCCCAGAGTTGAGGATAAAACCTCCTCTGTTATATATACAGGAGCAGGTGGACTGGGGACAGCCGCAGCACCAGGCATTCCTGCGGGGTTTCTACGGCTACTGACCTCTGAATTCTCAGGGGAGATTGGTGCAGTACAAGCATGCCCAATATCCTCAGAGCCCGATGGAGACCCCTTTGGCTTCCTGGAAGATCTATTTCCGGAGCGTCTGGACGACATATCCTTTAAGCACAAAGCTGAGGTATTCCCGTCGTCATACACCAATTTTGCTGGTAATAGTCTAACACAGGTGCTGCTATATACCAGCTGGTGTCCACTAAAGTGCCTTTCTATGGGGATGCCTGCATCAACCGCCTCTGTGTGCCACTGTTTGTTGCTAGCTCTGTTTGCATGCAGCTGACACTTGTACTGTGTCTTTTAACCATGCTGGGACGCCCGCACATGCGCAGAAGCGCCGCGGCGCGCATCGAGCGTCATCCACCCGCCCCTTCCCCTTTTTTTCATAGGAGGCGCGTGCACGCGCCCGCGCGCGCGCCCGTGCGCCATTGGCGCCCTTTTCTAAATCAAACAGGGGACTAGGAGCCAGGGCCCTTTTTGCCGGAGGGCCTGTGCGGTGGATGAGCGCAGCAACAGGGCAGAGGAAGTGGATTCCCACAGAGAAACTTACCAGCTGCCTGGATCTTTTGACTTGAGAAAACCAAAGATCCACATGACAAGAAAAATGGACTACAGCGGCCTCTAGTGGTTTAACACAGGTACCGCGGTCCCTGTTTTTTTTTTTTTTTTTCTTGACTACTATTAAAATTTTACATTTTCAGTAGTTATAGGCAAACACAGATATTTAGCGGGAATACCGTTAGGTAACAGACAGAAAGACAAATTAGGCTTGGGGGTCCCCCAATAGAACCAAGTTCCTGGGGGCCCCCACTTACCTGATCCCCGCCGCAGGACTTTGTTTGGTCCACAGAAGTCCAAACTTCACCTATCACGGCAGGCATTGTAATTAAACCTTCAGGGACCGGGTTCCCAAGGATTCCACTCCCCTGGACCTGTATAGCACCCTGCACAGACAACATCTTGGTCGTGGGTATGACCAGAGCTCTGGATCCCAGGGTCCAGCCCTCCTAAGAGAAGCATTACAGGCAAAACCTTGCTCTTGCTGCAAGGCCCGGGTACCGACCGTTTAGCTATGAAGCTTTTTTGGTGGGATCCGGAACAGCTTACTAAGGCCCAAAAGAACCTGTACGCAAGCCCAGTGAAACACATGTTACTCTTTGGCCAACACCTTAGACACTGGCAAAAAACTGAGGTGCTCCCGGGTGGGAGGGGCTTATATAGGGGAGGGTACTTCCGGTTTGGAATTGGCCAGTGCCAACACCTGAAGGTAATCTATATAACCCATTAGTAATGACTAAGTCGCTCTGTGTCCCGTGATGTACGAAAAAGAAAGTGTCTTAACGTTGCGCAACACTGCCACCTGGTGACAGCACCGCGGTAACTGCACTCGTGGAACTTTCCTCTTTTCCTTTGGCCCTATCTACCCCAGAGTCCATAATCTCTTGCAGGAAAGTGAAGAAAAAACAGGAACAGTTCTTCATTCCTCTGGGCACAAAAGCAACGGGCCCCAGAAAGTTCAGCAGCATGATAAGAACGGAGTCTCTTTTCTCCTACAGGTAAAAGCGGGGATGCGGCAGAACAAGTGGTTTCAAGTGCTGATCCATGGTCTCCAGATGATACTCCACATCTTCTCCTTCTTTGCGCCAGATCAACACTTTATCTGCATGGATGTGTCGTCCCAACATCCATTCTGCCTTGCAGTCTTTAAAACGTTGAGAGGCCTTTGGAGAGCATGCCAGGTACCTGCGGGCGTGGGGAACCTGAAGGTGGGTCCACACAAAGTCATTGTACCAGCGCTCCCGGCACACTTCCACCTCATACAGCAGTTCCTTCGACAAGTACGGATACTCCCATCCGTAGTCTGCAGCAACCTTCTGGCCAAATAGCCATTGCAATCTCGCCAAAGGAGGCATGGTAGCTCTGTCCCCTTCGCCAGGCAAAACTACAGAGTCCGGGTGGCGAGGGACCTTGATCACATCTGATCTGGGCATAGGCGCCCGCAGCAACAGTCTCTTTTCCCCGGCCTTCGGTACAGATGGCACCGGGGATGTAGAAGCAGGCTGGGGAAAGGACCTCTCTTCAGGCGCTGGTGCCTCCACCCGGGGTGTACTTTCCCCTGTTGACATGGGTGGATCTCTGATCCTCCGAGATGAAGCGAGAGGTATTTTGTCCCAGCCCTTCCCGGCAAACAAATCGTCTATAGCAACGTCGTCTCCCATGTCCGAGAGCGACTCCAGGTCAGAGGTGTCACACTCCTCCGCGGGTATGTAGCCGGTTGTAGAAACGGAGCCACCACCTCCCGCGGATTCGCTAGGCCATGACTTCCCGACACCTCCGCCCACACACCAAATCACTCCGCCTGGCTTACCTCGGCCTTTACTTGAAGCGGGACGTCCGGAACTCTTGTCGACGGATCCATCCAGGCCGGGCGTAAGCGGGCGAGACGGTCCACCACAACCGCTGGTCGGGGCTACCATGCCGGGCTTTCTCTTCGGTGGTGGACGCTGCGAGACAGTGGTGACCGAGTCAGCATCCTCGGATTTCTCCCGTTGGGGTTTTACGACCTCCTCCGCGGTCGCTGCAGTGTGCGTAGGGATGGCTCTCACAGCAGTGATTCCTCCTCTCTGAGTGGTGTTGCCCGCAGCACGGCCGGGGTAAATGGTTCTCGGCCTCTCAACCGCCTGGTCCACTTCGAACAGGAACTCCCACAGGCCTCACATCGCCCGAATGGCTTCAGCTGGCACACCAGTCCCGAACAGCCGGGACAAATCACACCCAGGGCCGCAACGTCCATGCATGAGTACAGGGCGAATCGACCCCTTGGCTTTAGCCGGATCCCCGTATCTGTTTCCGGAGCAGCAGCAGTCAATGTCGTGGTGGAAGGGTGAACTGGAATCCACGATGTATGTCCGAACATGACGACCTGTTGCTGATCCATCGCACACTGCAAAGTTTTTGCGCCAATGTCCAACGTGTAGTCCTTCACACGTATTGGACTCCTCCCCTTTGCTCCAGTTCGCGGGCTTTTCTTCTTTTCTGTTTCTGAGTCACGCCCACGAACTAAGCGATGGGGGTGTGCCTGGTGGCGCAGTGCAATAGAAGCCCCCACGTGTAGTACTTCACACGGCTGAATTCCCCCTCTTTCCACTTTTCTGCGCGGGCCTTTCCCTTCACTGGGTCATGTCCACGACTTCGAGCAGGGATGCACTTCGGCCAATAAAGGCCTGCCTATTCACTTAACTCTTCCAACAGACACGTTCAATACTGTGGTGCACAAACAATATACCGGACCCGAGCCCCCACGTGTAGCGCCCTCCTCACTCCCCTCTTTCTCTCGTCTCGTCTTTCTCTTGTCTAGGGGTATCTTAGAGGGGAGGGAGCGGGGACACCACGCCTGGCTTCCACCACATGTGTCAGTGCGGTATAAGCAACGTTCTTGTATTACCTTCGGGTCAGTGCTGTGCACCTGGATCCTCCCTCCAAGAGTCACCTTGAACAATGTCTGTTAGGAAATGAGCCCCACACCATTAAAGTTCAACACTCCTTTATTATTCTCGAATGAACACAATCAGTTGAACTCCCTTGGTAGAAACAGAACAGAAAAGGAGGTGTGGATGCGAATAGGCCCAGACACAATGTAGTTCTCCACTTTCCTTCCTGAAAGTGGGTTACGGTCTCCGCACGAGGGGGAATTTCCTTCCAAGCGGTCTCCGATGAGAGGCTCACCTGTCACCGGCAATATGCTGCACCGGGTTATCAAGTGAGGAGCTCCCCCCGGTCCATTGCGCCTTCCGGATTCGGGTACCCACTCCCGGGGTTCCCTAGGATCTCCTTCCCTCGCGGAACTCAGTGTTGGGCACTGAGCTCGGGACCTCCATCCGAGTACCTCACCCCAGGCTAAAGGTGCCTGGGATGGAACACGACCTCCGATTGTCCTCTAGGCCACCCAGAGGACCGACACGAACCACCGTCCACAAGCTGAAGGTGCTTGGGACTCCGAACCCGTGACAAAGATGGCCGGCCCCTTTATACCCTTTCCCAGCAAGCACGGCGGGTTCCCCCACCATACCGCTGCCAAGGGAGGACAAAAAGGAGGCACAGCACACAGCAATGATTCAACCCCAGCCCAGGGCGGCAGCGCCACCCACTGGGCTGCAGGGAATTACACATCACTGATGTCTCTGCCAAGTTCAAATTTACACCCGGGAAAGTACATACCCGCTACATATATATTGTGAGGGGGTTAGCTCGGCAGCGGGTGTGTGTGACCCCCGGGATGGGCTCCCCACACAAAAACAGGCCCAGCAAACGGAGGTTGTGGTTTTCAAAATCAAAAAGGTGCGGTTTATTTTCTATTTACAGTGACAAAACACAGCAAAGCAAAAGAAACATAAATAAAATAAATCCTGGTCAACTTGACCTCTGACTAAACATACAGGTTTCCTAACTAACAACTGGGATCAGCCTAGTGCTGTCCTAGTCCCTAAGTCCCTGGTTTTAAATGTCCAAGCAAATAGCCACACAGGCTTTGTCTCACCGCACAGGGGTTCACTCTCCCTAGACAGTCCACACAGGTCTGGTTCCAGGCATGAGCTAACACCTAATGAATCTGGGAGTTTTTATAGAGGCCTTAAACGAGCTGACAAGCTTCAGCTGGTCTCATCAACTCCCTGCCTCACGACGCCCAGCACTCTCCCTAGAGGTATGAGTCATTCATGAGCCCACTAGCCTCAGCTGGGCTTCATCAACTCCCTAGTTGTATAAGTCGGCGTAAAGCCTGAATCTGGGCGAAATATATCTACCCCCCTGGATGCAACCAGGTGACTTTACCTTCCTGCTGTCACATACCCCCCCCCCCTCTTGTTTTAACCTCGGGGTTGGAACACCAGCAATCAGGCATTCATGTACTCGAGACAAAGCATCCACATTCCCCATTTGAACGCCAGGGCGATGCTTTACTGTGAAGTTGAATTCCTGGAGGGCCAGGAACCACCTATTCACTCTTCTATTTGTTTCCTTGTTTTGAGCCATCCACTTTAACGGAGCGTGATCCGTAACCATGTCAAAGTGCCTACCTAGCAGGTAGTACCGAAGGGAATCTAGAGCCCACTTCACCGCTAAACACTCCTTTTCAACGGTGGCGTAATTTACCTCATGGGACTTCAACTTCCTGCTGAGGTAAATGACTGGGTGCTCTTCCCCGTTCCAGACCTGGGACAATACTGCTCCTAACCCCACATCTGACGCATCACTTTGTACGACAAAGTCTTTAGAGAAGTCGGGTGAGTACAACACTGGCTGGCTACATAAGGCTTGTTTCAAGAATTGGAATGCTGCCTCAGCCTCGGGGGTCCATTTAATCATGACCGACCCTTTCCCCTTCGTCAGGTTGGTTAGGGGCACAGCCTTAGAAGCAAAGTGGGGAATGAATCGCCGATAATACCCAGCGATTCCCAGAAAGGCTCGTACCTGCTTCTTGCTGTTGGGACGTGGCCAACTCTGGATGGCCTCGACTTTGTTGAGTTGGGGTTTTATTACTCCCCTCCCAATGGTGTACCCAAGATATTTGGCCTCCTCCTGCCCAATGGTACACTTCTTGGGGTTAGCCGTAAACCCCGCTTCCCGAACAAAGTCCAGGACTGCTTGCACTTTTGGCAGATGTGAGGCCCAATCTGTGCTATGGACAATTACGTCATCCAGGTAAGCCGCAGCATACTTCCGATGGGGCCTCAGCATCTGGTCCATTTTCCGCTGGAATGTGGCCGGCGCATTCTGTAACCCGAACGGCATTCTTTTATATTGGAACGCCCCGTCTGGGGTTACAAATGCGGTTTTCTCTTTGGCCGACTTGGCCAGGGGGATTTGCCAATACCCTTTTGTGAGGTCAAGAGTCGTCATGTATCGGGCTGTTCCCAGCCGGTCGATCAACTCATCTATACGTGGCATGGGGTAGGTGTCAAATTTTGTAACTTTGTTCAACTGACGAAAATCGTTACAAAATCGCCAGCTCCCATCCGGTTTAGGCACCAACACAATGGGACTAGACCAATCACTTTGGGACTCCTCTATCACCCCTAAGTTCAGCATTTGTTTTAGGGTTTTGTTGAATCTTTCAACCAGCCCATCGGTTTGGGGGTGATACACAGATGTACGTAATTGCGTCACTTTGAACAATTTACACAGCTCCTTCATAACCCGGGACATAAAGGGTGTACCTTGGTCCGTAAGCAGTTCTTTACAAATACCCACCCGGCTAAACACAAGAGATAGCTCTTTGGCTATGGTTTTGGCCGAGGTATTTCGGAGAGGGATCGCTTCTGGATAACGGGTGGCATAGTCCATTATAACTAATATGTACTGGTGCCCCCTAGCGGACTTGATTATAGGCCCTACCAAATCCATGGCGATCCTCTCAAACGGGACCTCAATGATGGGTAGAGGGACCAGCGGGCTACGGAAATGTGGCATCGGGGCCGACCTCTGACACACAGGGCAGGAGGAACAATAATTTTCTATGTCCTTCATCACCCCCGGCCAATAGAATCTCTGTAATACCCTCTCTCGGGTTTTCTCTGTCCCCAGATGACCTCCAAGAATGTGCCCATGGGCCAACTCCAACACCAACTTCCTGTAAGGTTTGGGCACCACAAGCTGCTCAACGGTTTCTTCTGCCCTTTTTGCCACCCGATACAGTAGGTCCTTCTCTACGCTGAAGTATGGGTAAGTGCAGGTATTATCTGGGTTCACTAACTCGCCATCTATTTTCACTACGTTTTCCCGTGCCTTTATTAGGGCGGGGTCTTTCAACTGTTCTGTGGCAAAGTTTTCCCTGTGAACCTCAAGATCAGAAAACTCCACAGACGGTAGGTTTTCGTCTGAGGAGGTGGGCTCCTCTCCAGTTTCTTGAGTCTCCCCTGCCAATACTGTTAAGGGAAATTCCGGAGAGTCCTCACCACTCTCAGGGGAGTTCTGGCTATCACATTCCTGGTACATAGGGGCACCAGTGGGGGGCTCAGGATCATCCCACAGTTCCCAGAACTTCGGAAAATCCCTTCCCACAATGGCGTCATGCGGTAACTGAGATACTAAGCCCACTGGATGAGAGAGGGTACCTTTGGGGGTCTCGAAACACACTGTAGTCACTGGATACTCTCGGGTGTCCCCATGCACACAAATAACAGCTACCTTGCTATTCCCAAAGACCTCTGTTTTAACTAACTCAGCCTTTATCAGGGTCACAAGGCTACCTGAATCCAGCAATACCACAACATTTCTACCATTAACACACATTTTGCATAAATGTTTCTCAGTTCCTCGAATGGCAGTGCATGCGACTATCGCACACAGCGACTGACGTCTGCCCGTCAGAAAGTCACACTGCATGGGTTCCTCCACAACCGGGCAATTGGCTGCAATATGTCCCGCTTGCCGGCAGCGGTAGCAAACGATCCTTCTTGCCGCCTCTTGAGCCGCTGATTTCCCAGGCTGTTCTCGCCAAACTTGGGGTAGAGCTCCCACCCTCTCACTCTCTCCACCCTCACCCCTTGGAATCCTCTTATCCGCCCCTGGGGATGGTCTGGTCTTAGGGTGGAAAGTCCGAGTGTCTCTGGAAGAGGCCGTCAGGTTCTCTGTAGCCAAGTATTTCTCCACACGATCCACAAGACCATCGGCCATCTCTGGGTCTCCATGGCTTACCCACTTTTGGATGGCAGTAGGAAGAGCTCTCAAAAACCGATCCATTACAACACGTTCCACAATCTTTGGTGCGGACAAAGTCTCTGGCTGTAGCCACTTTCTGCTCAGGTGAATGAGATCATACATTTGAGACCTGGGGGGTTTTCCAAGCTGGAAAGTCCAGTTATGCACACGCTGAGCCCGGACAGCCTGGGTGACACCCAGCCTTGCCAAAATTTCAGCTTTTAGCACCACATAGTCTTTTGCTTGGTTAGGCTCTAGGTCATAGTAAGCTTTCTGCGATTCACCAGTTAACAGAGGAGCCACCAGTCCAGCCCACTGCTCCTCAGGCCACTTTTCTCTTTCAGCGGTCCTTTCAAATGTGGTCAAAAATACCTCTGGATCATCCTCTCCAGTCATTTTTGTCAATAAACGACTCACCCCAAAGGACGCGGTATTAGTGGGACGGCTTTCCTCACTGGTCTGCGGACGTTGCTGCATTACTGCTTCCATTTGTTGTAGTCTCTGCTCTTGCTTCTGTAACAGGTCTATGAAGCGGGCCTCAGATTGCTGCTGGGCTTGTTGCTGAGCTTCCAGACTCTGTTGGTGAGCTTGCTGCTGGGCTGCAAGGCTCTGTTGATGAGCTTGCTGCTGGGCTGCAAGGCTCCTTTGCAAACCTGCATTTGTCTGCTGTTGATTGGCATTTGCTAGAGCCAGCTGTTTCAGTATCTCCTCCATGCTGGCTTAAAAAAAACTGCCACTGGTTCTCCACCAACTGTGAGGGGGTTAGCTCGGCAGCGGGTGTGTGTGACCCCCGGGATGGGCTCCCCACACAAAAACAGGCCCAGCAAACGGAGGTTGTGGTTTTCAAAATCCAAAAGGTGCGGTTTATTTTCTATTTACAGTGACAAAACACAGCAAAGCAAAAGAAACATAAATAAAATAAATCCTGGTCAACTTGACCTCTGACTAAACATACAGGTTTCCTAACTAACAACTGGGATCAGCCTAGTGCTGTCCTAGTCCCTAAGTCCCTGGTTTTAAATGTCCAAGCAAATAGCCACACAGGCTTTGTCTCACCGCACAGGGGTTCACTCTCCCTAGACAGTCCACACAGGTCTGGTTCCAGGCATGAGCTAACACCTAATGAATCTGGGAGTTTTTATAGAGGCCTTAAACGAGCTGACAAGCTTCAGCTGGTCTCATCAACTCCCTGCCTCACGACGCCCAGCACTCTCCCTAGAGGTATGAGTCATTCATGAGCCCACTAGCCTCAGCTGGGCTTCATCAACTCCCTAGTTGTATAAGTCGGCGTAAAGCCTGAATCTGGGCGAAATATATCTACCCCCCTGGATGCAACCAGGTGACTTTACCTTCCTGCTGTCACAATATATATATATATATATATATACATACATACATACTTGTGCTAAAATAGTGCCAAAGATTGTGGCACACTGCAACAACCTGAAGAGTTTAATAGCATTGCACACACTGTCTTATAAATCTTTAAAAATACGGAGATAACAGTAAGGATGGAAGAAATGTCCCTGCATTGGTGGTGTCACTGGAAAGAAAAAATAACCCTGTATGAGTGGTGTCACTGAAAGGAAAAATAGCCCATTTCTATACAGTCTGACTCCATTAGTCTTATCTGCCTTTCCAAACCGAATTCTAGACAGCCTACCTACAGCATTACCACTATGTAGGCTTCCAGGATGGTAGTTAGTGGGCTGGCCATCTCTTTTTTCTATAGGGATAGATGGCAGTTTTCTCTCTTGCCCAAGTTCCAATGCTTCATCAGTGAAAGGGGCAGGCTGGGGGTGTTGCAGTGCAGCATGGCTGTGTAGTACTGTACTGAGAAGGAGGTGTGTTCTCAGTGGATACCCTCCTTTGTTCTGCCCACAGCAGGCTGCTATTGGAGGGAGGAGAGAGCAGAATCCTCCCTCCAGCAGCTATCGAGGCACCTGCTCCTTCTGGTGGCATGTCACTCCTGTCAGCGAGGCAGCTGGAGAATGAATTGGCTGCAACTTCCTGTGCATCCTTCCCCTCTACATAACAACATTGCACCCAGGGCACTTGTCCCTTCTGCCCTCCCCCTTGTCCCAACCCTGATTATAGACATGAGACAGATAGAGGGAGAGGAGAAGACCAGAAGCCATTGAGGGATACAGGGAGAGAGGTTGGAATTTGGGAAAAGGAGGAATACATGAAAGAGTGAAGGAAAGAAAGAGTGGTAGGGCAGAAAGAGAGAGTATGGGAGGATAAGGGAGAGAAAATAAGAAAAAAATGTCCAATAAACCAAAGAGATAAAAAGGAGAAAGAGTAATGAGGTGGAGAGATGGTTTGTATAAAAGAGAGAGAGGGATGGGAATGCATCTCCATACAAGGAGAAAATGGAACTGAAAGTACTAAAGAACGGAAGAAAATAGGAAAAAAGATATAAGGTTCAAAAGACAGAGTAGGAGTGCGGGACTTTTTAGGTGCATAATCATATGGCACACGAAAATTCATAAAAATCTTGGTGCGGATCCACTGATGTTTGTTGCGTCTGGCCCATGTGGGTAGACTCCCTTCCTCTTTGAATCTGTTTTCAGCTCTACTACCTGGAACAAATTTTGGAGGTAGGGAGTCCTTTGGGGAAACTGATGTCAGTCTGGGTGCAGCTTAGTTTGTTTGTTTATTATTTAAATTTTTTCATCATTTGTTTAGTGTCTCATTCATGTTATAAAATGCTTTGGTTTATTACTGATTTTGGTTTTTGCTTCATTAGTGAATCCAGCTTTTCTTTGAAGAATCCAGAAACATGTCAGCAACACAAGCGTGATGCTATTCAAATGCTATTTGTATCTGAGCAATGATACCCAAGTTTGTACAAATGTTTTTAGCATAATTATGTTTAAATAGAATTGTGTTTATGAATTTTCATGTACCATGTGATTATGCATCTAAAATGTGCTTTGTCTTTTGAACCTTCCAAAATGGGATGTTGGTGCTATGAACAATATTAACCTGGTCATGTCCACATAATCCATCGATACTTTTAGGAAAAAAGAAATGCAATATATATGTAAGGTTTTTAAACCTCAACATTTTTGAGTACTGTCCGTGATTTTTTTTTATTTGTTCTAATGCCACGTACACACGATCAGAATTTCCGACAACAAAACCGTGTTTTTTTTTTTCCAATAGATGTTGGCTCAAACTTGTCTTGCATATACACGGTCGCACAAATGTTGCTCGGAAATTCAGATGGTCAAGAACGCGGAGACGTACAACACTACGACGAGCCGAGAAAAATTATGTACAATGATTCCGAGCATGCGTCTAATTGATTCCGAGCATGCGCAGCACTTTTGTGCGTCGGAAATGACTACAAACGGTCGGAATTTCCAACAAGAACTTTTGTTGTCTGAAAAATTGAGAACCTGCTCTCAAACATTTGTTGTCAGAAATTCCGACAGCAAATGTCAGATGGAGCCTACACACGGTCGGAATATCCGACCAAAAGCTCACATCGAACATTTGTTGTCGGAAATTCCGATCGTGTGTACGCGGCATAAGAGTTAACTTTTCAGGTAAGGCTTTGGGATGTATCCCCTTCTTCTTGGCCCAAGCAGTACTGATATGCAAAATGAGAACAATCTCTTGAGAAAAAAGACACACACATACACACAGTAATACAAGTAGAAGTTTAGATAAGGGGAAGAGTGGGCTTTGGAATGGGAGGGGGGAGGAAAAGTCACAGAGGTGAAAATTGTTATAAAAAGTTTTGATAGTGGCTTAGAAAACTGAAGTCCACCTTCAGCACATTATCTCTTGTGTCAAACAAAATTATCATTCATAGTTCAAAGGTTTTCCTTTCCTAAGCATTCTTAAAATACCCCTTAAGAACCAAAACATTCATGAGTTCAACTATGTTGTTGAAGTGCACTAATATGGTTTCAATCACCTTAAAGCGGAACTCAAGGAATTATCTTTAATGTCAAAGTACATTGATCCAATTTGGCATGATGTAAGTACCCATAGCTTATTTCTGGAGGGCCATTGAGGATGCTACCACTACCACTGTAGTAGCCCATATTACATACAGTGATAACTACGATCTTCCGAGTCCTGTTCAAGTTAGGGTGACCAGACATCCCCAGTTTCAGGGGACAGTCCCCGGATTGAGGACACTGTCCCTGGACCAAATCTGTCCCAGGTTTTGTCCCCGGATTAGATTTGAACAGGGGATGGGGCAATTTCAACGACAGTCAGTGCAGAATTAAATCTGAATTACACACCCCCGGTCTGCCGCTCCTACTAGCTTAGGGGGTTGTATTTTTTTCCATTATCTGTGCCCCTTTCTGATGATCATGTGCTGGTCGGAGCGGAGGGAATATTTCTTAGGTTTCAGGCGCATGCCCATTCAGCTCCACTCGCATGTTCTTTTGCCTTGGCTCAAGTCCCGGCCAGCCGCCTGCCTGCTTATCTCCTTGACTTCCCTGGTGGAGTGATCTTCCTCCTCTCCCCACCCAGTAGTAGCCGGGGCCCAGAGAGTAAGACTTGACAGGCTGTGAGGCGGGCGGCGGCGACGGGCAGAGAGTCGCTGAAAGCTGCCATTACTAGTAAAAAAAAAAATATGTCCCCGGATTTCATTTTAAAAATCTGGTCACCTTAGTTCAAGTGGCTTCCCCTCTGCACACTGAACAGAGAAGGTCACTTGCTGGGCACCAAAGCAATTCCTATAAGGTATTGTATTTTTTTTAAATGAGTACAAGGTATTCTGTTATTGGACGAGGTATAGAGGAGGGGTGGAAGACAGCATGATCTACCCTTGTCCAATAAAGATAATTCCTGGAGATCTACTCTAAACACATCTCAGTATTGAATCTTCGTGCTTTTCTTTGTATTTGTGTGTGGAGGTTTATGGTTCCTTCTTCAATGTCCACCTGGTGGCTTCCATAAGTGTAATTGGCTTATTCTTGGTGACCCCAAGAATCTGCTGGCTGACCAGGTTGACATCTAAAGTGACCAAACAGTATTTAGAGCATGTGTTTGAATCTCTTAGGGCCATTTTGTCTGTGTAACACAGAGACGAGTAGGATCAAGTAGTTGGGACTAGAACAACTGCCAGTGCTTGCTCAGGGCATTGGTGGTAAAAACACTGAGCGAAGTCTGGTCACTCATTTGGACCAAACCTGGCTGAAGAGTATGTAGCAGTATGTAGCAGTATGTAGCAGCACCCTCTACCTAAGTAGGTGCTAGAGTTAGGGTTTTTGTAGTGCAGGTAAATTTAGGCAGGCCTAGCAAGAAGCTAGGCCTGTTTGTTTTGATATGTGTGGGCTGGGTGTGGCTCAGAGTAGGCTGGTGATTCACAGGGAGCATCATCTTTTGGTTACCTCCCTGGTTTCTAGAGGATTCTAGAAGAGAGAGAGAAGGTGAAGAAAGGTGGAGCAAATGTATTTTATTGGGATTTTATGTGATGTATCAACACAAAGTGTCACATAATTGTGAAGTGGAAGGAAAATGATATGTAGCACTACCCCCGTAGGAGCTGCTGGTTATTTTTGGTCTTGCCGTTACCCCACACTTCACCGTCCCAGAACTTTGAGTCTAAATTGGCCAATGTGCCCACAGATGCATGCACCAGTCACTTAGTCTTTTTCAAATGCTTTTTTATTAAACACAACTTGCAGTAGTAGAGGGTTAGGGGAATTCAGATACCTTGTGTAGATCACTGAGGAACTTGAGATCCTGGAGACAAGTACACTTGCTGTCAATAGATCTTGCTCACCCGGATAGGCCTCTCTCACCGGCCTAGCAGCCGGAATGATGCACAGACAAAAGTCTCTGCCACAGACTCAATGATAGTAATAAACTGTTGAACAATACTCTGCCACAGGATTTGGTAATCAGTAATTGACTGAGCGAACACAGTTACACAGTACCAAAGTCCTTTAACTACTTCCCACCCGGCCACTGTATATATACGGCCGGGTGGGTGCTCTCTCCTTCTGAGTGGACGTTCAGGAACGTCCCTCAGAAGGAGGGGGATCGCGCGGGCGCGTTCCCGCGCAGCGGCGCGATCCCGATACACGCGTGTCACCCGGACACGGCGCATCTCGATTCGGCAGGAGGGCTCTGTGATTGGCCCTCCTGATCACATGACGGCCGTGTCCAATCACAGCCGTCATGTGATGTAAACAGAGAGCCGGTTGCTAGGCAATCAGCTCTCCTCTCCTCACACAGAAGTCGTCGGTGAGGAGAGGAGAGCGGATCGCTGCAGCTGGCTGGTGATCATGAGCTGTTTTTTTCAGCTTTTTACTCACTGATCACCAGCCTAGTGTCCCCACACATACAAGTAAATAAACATGTCCACACACACACACATGTCCCCACACACACATGTCCCCACATAGTAAAAACACCTGTCCCCCACATATGTGACAGTAAAATCATATGTCCCAATGATCATTTGCACACATATGTCCGTGATCACCTGCGCACATCTGTACATGATCATTTGCGTACATATGTCTGTGATCACACGAACCAATTATTATACACTTAACTGATTTTTTTTTACCAAAAACATGTAGTAGAATACATTTGGCTTAAATTTATGACAAAATTCGATTTTATTTGATTTTTTTTAAATAGAAAGACAAAAATATATATTTTTTTCCAAATTTCCACTCTTTTTTCGCTTATATCGCAAAAAATAAAAAAAGTAGTCGTGAATAAATACCACCAAAAGAAAGCTCTATTTGTGTGAACAAAATGATAAAAATTTCATTTGAGTACAGTGTAGCATGACCGCGCAATTGTCATTGAAAATGCGAGAGCATTGAAAGCTGAAAATTGGTCTGGGAAGGAAGGGGGCTAAAGTGCCCAGTATTGATGTGGTTAAGCCATCCGGCAGTACTGTGAGGTAGATTTGTTAGGATGCATCCTCCAATTTAGTCACCAGGCTCTTCTTGAGCCTGGTGACTAAATTGGAGGAATGGAGCCTTCTGCTCGGTCCTCTCCAAGAAGAGTCCTCCCCTGGATCTTCCAATTGCTCGGCTTCTTCCCGCAGGCAAGACAGCACAGGACCATCCCCGGACCAGTAGGCCCCAGACAACTTCCGGACCTACCTGCAGAAGAGGAGTTGTCGCATAACATAAATATATGTTAAAAAAAGTGTGCGTTTTCTAGGCATTGTGGTGCGGCTGAGGTGCGAATTCAGGCCCATCATCTTCTATAGGCACGCATCTGATTTGCAGATGTGTTCAGTTCTCAACAGGATTTCTCTCCTTCTCCTCACTACACTTCCCCCCTCCCCCTCCTCTCTCCCAGGTCACCAAATTCGCAGCTAGAACAGAGATGATCTGCTGAACAGCTCTCTTATCTCTTTGCAGAGATAAGAGAGCTGGAATTCGCACCGCACAAGTGTGAACCCAGCCTGAAACTTCTCCACAACCTAATCCCTGACCTGTCTGGTGTGTTCCTTGGCCTTCGTGATGCTGTTTGATCACTAAGGTTCTCTAACAAACCTCTGAGGGCTTCACAGAACAGCTGTATTTATACTGAGATTAAATTACACACAGGTGGACTATATTTACTTAGTAGATGACTTCTGAAGGCACACTGATTTAAAGGGGTTGTAAAGGTTCATTTTTCATTTTCTAAATAGGTTCCTTTAAGCTAGTGCATTGTTGGTTCACTTACCCTTTCCTTCGATTTCCCTTCTAAATGTTTTTTTTCTTTGTCTGAATTTCTCACTTCCTGTTTCTCCTCAGTAAACTTCACACCATCATCCGAGTGGTGTTTAGTCAGCCAGAACAGCTTACTGAACAGCTTACTGAGGAGGAACAGGAAGTGAGAAATTCAGACAAAGAAAACAAACAAAAAAAACATTTAGAAGGGAAATCGAAGGAAAAGGTAAGTGAACCAACAATGCACTAGCTTAAAGGAACCTATTTAGAAAATAAAAAACGAACCTTTACAACCCCTTTAACTAAAAGATGGACTTTTAACGGCACATAAATAAGTAATGTAAAAAATCTAGGGGGTTTTTTTTGTAGAAAAATTGTAAAAATACATTAATACATTTGAGAAAATGTCACTATAATAAACATTAATATAGGACTCAGAATAATGCTTTTAATCACACTTCCCAGAGCATTATTGACATAATTTTTGTCAATTGTCAATTTTCTTATGTATATCCTATGCTTATGTATATGTCTGACAGACTACTATGCTCCTGAAGAAGCGTCACGATACGCAAAACATGTAGAGCAAAGCAAGACTACGTCACCGAATACTTGGATCCATGACTAAGGCTATCCACTTCCTACGCACACTGTTCAACCCGTTTCTGTGTTTGTTGAATATGTATCTCTTTTATAATTTGAGTTTACCTATGCTACTGTAGCTGTGGGAAGTGTGATTAAGAGCATTATTCTGGGTCCTATATTAATGTTTATTATAATGACATTTTCTCAAATGTATTAATGTACTTTTACAATTTTTCTACAAATAAAAACCCCTAGATTTTTTACATTACTTACTTATGTGCCATTAAAAGTCCATCTTTTAGTTAAATCAGTGTGTCACGTACCTGATGGTTGTGAGCCCGAATTGCAGGGGATGGCCTCCCTTACGGCTCCCACTCCCGGTCCCCTGGTAAGGTGACAGTTGGCACAAGAGTAAGAAGTGGCACGGTGCCTGGCAGGATCAACAGAGGTGATGGTAGTCCAATGCCCAGGGTATCTCTGCAGGAACTGGGAGACAGGAGCTGGAGCAACTAGGAGACTGGACTGGAACCAGGAACAACAGGAAGCTCAGCAGACTGGAATGGTTCAGCAAACTGGACTGGAACTAGGAACCACAGGAAGCTTCAGCAGACTGGAAGGTTTCAGCAAACTGGACTGGAACTAGGAACCACAGGAAGCTTCAGCAGACTGGAAGGTTTCAGCAAACTGGACTGGAACTAGGAACAACAGGAAGCTTCAGCAGACTGGAAGGGTTCAGCAAACTGGGCTGGAACTAGGAACCACAGGGATAATCAGACAGGCCGGATCAGTTAACAGGCTGGCAGCAAGGTACAGGGGGGACAGGCAAAGGAATCGTCACAACAGGTCAGAGGTCAGGTGCAGGCAGAAGGCTGGAGTGGTCACAGGCAAGCCGGGTCTATCACAGGTACAAGTCACGGATCGGGTTTCTGATACACAACGCTGTAGAGAAGACAGCAGGGACTGTCTGTGAGTGTCAGGCTTAAGTAGCCCGCCTGGCGGCAACCGCGGCCCGCTCGCGCATGGGCGGTCGCGCCCGCGATCGGGAACCAGGGAGTCTGAGGCGCCAGTTTCTGGCAGGATCTTCATGACACAGTGTTCCTCCATTATTATCGGACGTTGGCACATTTATACCAGTGCATCCACAGTGTCACCCTGTGAGGATGCACATTTAAGCATTTTTTCAAAATCGACTTCTGAAGGCAATTGGTTCCACTAGATTTTAGTTAGGGGTATCAGAGTAGATACGCACCTGAACGACCGCAACATACAGGGATATACAATACTGACATATAATCACACACATAGGTTGGACTTGTGTCTTTTTTCAACCTCACCTACTATGTAACTAAGTGGGGCTGAATACAAATGCACATCACGCTTTTCACATATTTCTTTGTAAAACATTTTGAAAACCATTTATCATTTTCCTTTCACTTCACAATTATGTGCCACTTTGTGTTGGTCTATCACATAAAATCCCAATAAAATACATTTAAGTTTTTGGTTGTAACATGACAAAATGTGGAAAATTTCAAGGGGTGTGAATACTTTTTCAAGGCACTGTAAACTGATGATAAAATGTTTTCCTAGTGGAGTTGGGTTCATTTTGTTTGAAGTCACCCAATTTGGAACATAAATACAGAGAAACGGTGGATTTTCTGGATATGGGGACCAGCAGCGAGATTTACTGACTGCCCAGATCAAATGACATTATGTCTGTATGTCCTATTTATTGCCTGTTTTATATGCACTCAGTTCTGTAATAACGTAAGTCATACACAAAACATAAAATACATGTAAGCTGTCCAAACACGCTGTCCAGGCTTAGATTTGGGGATTTTTCATTTTCCGCCTTCTTCTGCTACCACAATAAACACTATCCGCAGCAGCTTTTGTCTGAACTTGGCAGGGAGTTTGCTGTCTAGAACAAGACTCCGTTTGTCTAATGTAAACAGGAGTTTTTGCCAGCATGGGGAGCACGTACAAATCGCGCTTTAGCGAGCGAAACTGTAACTGTTTCATTGCATGCAGAATGAGATTACTGGCCTGAGTTACTAATGTCAGACTCGGGTTCTCCCTCCCTGGCAGAAGATTCTCACTTATGCCTGAAAAATAAGGATAAGGAGAACTGACCCCCTCTGAAGTTGCACCACATCTCTCTGTTCTCTCCTCCTCTCAGTGTTAGATGAACAGCACTGCGCAATGCAGAAGATTCTAATTGGCTGACGTGGCTACCCCTTCCACAATCAGTCTGACTGCTGCTGTGCTCTGGATTAGAGTAGACAGGTGTTTCCGTCAGCACTGGGTAAAAATACGATGAATCAAATTTTTAATGAATCCATTATTTGACCTCCGGAAGATTTACCCCCTATATGATCACGCCAATTTTTTGCGATACGGCACTGCGTTAATTTACCTGACAATTGCACGGTCATGCAACGCTGTACCCAAAGAACATGTATGTGCTTTTGTTCCCACAGATAGCGCTTTCTTTTGATGGTATTTGATCACCTCTGCGGATTTTATGTTTTGCGCTATAAACAAAAAAAAAACAATATGTTTTACTTTCTGCTATAAAACATATCCAAAAAAAATGTTAAAAATCGAATTTCTTCATCAATTTAGGCCAATATATATTTCTTTCTCGTACATCACGGGACACAGAGGGACTTAGTCATTACTAATGGGTTATATAGATTACCTTCAGGTGTTGGCACTGGCCAATTCCAAACCGGAAGTACCCTCCCCTATATAAGCCCCTCCCATCCGGGAGCACCTCAGTTTTTTGCCAGTGTCTAAGGTGTTGGCCAAAGAGTAACATGTGTTTTCACTGGGCTTGCGTACAGGTTCTTTTGGGCCTTAGTAAGCTGTTCCGGATCCCACCAAAAAAGCTTCATAGCTAAACGGTCGGTACCCGGGCCTTGCAGCAGAAGAGCAAGGTTTTGCCTGTAATGCCTCTCTTAGGAGGGCTGGACCCTGGGATCCAGAGCTCTGGTCATACCCACGACCAAGATGTTGTCTGTGCAGGGTGCTATACAGGTCCAGGGGAGTGGAATCCTTGGGAACCCGGTCCCTGAAGGTTTAATTACAATGCCTGCCGTGATAGGTGAAGTTTGGACTTCTGTGGACCAAACAAAGTCCTGCGGCGGGGATCAGGTAAGTGGGGGCTCCCAGGAACTTGGTTCTATTGGGGGACCCCCAAGCCTAATTTGTCTTTCTGTCTGTTACCTAACGGTATTCCCGCTAATATCTGTGTATGCCTGTAACTACTGAAAATGTAAAATTTTAATAGTAGTCAAGAAAAAAAAAAAAAAAGTGTTAAACCACTAGAGGCCGCTGTAGTCCATTTTTCTTGTCATGTGGATCTTTGGGTTTCTCAAGTCAAAAGATCCAGGCAGTTGGTAAGTTTCTCTGTGGGAATCCACTTCCTCTGCCCTGTTGCTGCGCTCATCCACCGCACGGGCCCTCCGGCAAAAAGGGCCCTGGCTCCTAGTCCCTGTTTGATTTCGAAAAGGGCGCCAATGGCGCACGGGCGCGTGCGCGGGCGCGTGCACGCGCCTCCTATGAAAAAAAAGGGGCGGGGCGGGTGGATGACGCTCGATGCGCGCCTCGGCGCTTCTGCGCATGTGCAGGCGTCCCAGCATGGTTAAAAGACACAGTACAAGTGTCAGCTGGATGCAAACAGAGCTAGCAACAAACAGTGGCACACAGAGGCGGTTGATGCAGGCATCCCCATAGAAAGGCACTTTAGTGGACACCAGCTGGTATATAGCAGCAACTGTGTTAGACTATTACCAGCAAAAATTGGTGTATGACGACGGGAATACCTCAGCTTTGTGCTTAAAGGATATGTCGTCCAGACGCTCCGGAAATAGGTCTTCCAGGAAGCCAAAGGGGTCTCCATCGGGCTCTGAGGATATTGGGCATGCTTGTACTGCACCAATCTCCCCTGAGAATTCAGAGGTCAGTAGCCATAGAAACCCCGCAGGAATGCCTGGTGCTGCGGCTGTCCCCAGTCCACCTGCTCCTGTATATATAACAGAGGAGGTTTTATCCTCAACTCTGGGAGGATTGGAAGAGAGATTAACAGCATTGATCGCTGCTTCCCTGTCACAGGAAAAGTGCGTCCGATCTCCGTCTCCTCCTTCAGAGTGCCTGTTAGTGGAGGAACAGCCCCACACAGAGATCGACCTACATGAAGGGGATCAGGATGAGGTTGATTCAGTTATGGAGGAATCAACAGTGGAAGAACCTTTCTCAGCATCTCAGGCTGAAAGATTATGGGTTCAGTCTCTGACTAATATGGTCCGATCAGCATTTAAAATGCCTCTGGCGGAACCACCATCCACTACGGTTTCCTCGCTGGGGTCGCTAAAAGCTCCCCAGGCTGTCTGTTCCTTCCCAATCCACCCTTTATTAGAAGGGCTTATTTACCAGGATTGGGAGCATCCTGATAAAATATTTGCTCCCCCCAAGAGATTTCCGGTGATCTATCCCATGGAGGATAAGTTCATAAAAAAATGGAGGGTCCCTACAGTGGACGCAGCCATCTCTTCTGTGAACAAATCACTGACATGTCCAGTAGATAATGTTCCAATGTTCAAAGACCCAATAGATAAAAAATTGGAGTCTTTACTAAAATCTGCTTTCTCTACAGCAAGCATGGTGACACAACCTGCGGTAGCAGCGATTGGAGTCTGCCAAGCAGTGAAAGATCAGTTGAAACAAGTCTTAAGGGACTTACCAGATCAGCAGGCTCTTGCCCTAGCTGACCTGCCTAGAGCCTTGTGTTTTGCGGTGGACGCCATAAAGGATACAATCCAACAGGCCTCCCGCTTTACGCTGTCTATAGTACATATGCGTAGGCTTCTGTGGCTCAAAAACTGGTCTGCTGAAGCTCCCTGTAAAAAACTGCTGGTTAGCTTCCCATTTCATGGAGAACGCTTATTTGGAGAAGATCTGGACAAATATATCCAGAAAATTTCTGCCGGTAAAAGTTCACTCTTACCGGTTAAGAACAAGGGTAGAAGTCCTTCTTTTAAGAGGCCTACTTCTCCAGTCCCTGGCACATCGGCTGTGAAACAGTTCCGACGGCCTCCGCGGTCAAATCCAGGGGGCAGAAATCAGGGACAATCACAGGGTAACAAGAAACCCTGGGTCAAGAGAGGTACAAAACCTCCCCCTAAGTCATGAAGGGTTGCCCCCACTCAGTCGGGTGAGGGGAAGACTTCAGTTGTTCACAGAGACCTGGCGGGACACCATCAGAGATGGGTGATCTCCGCAGTAAGTCTGGGATACAGGCTGGAGTTAAAAGACATTCCTCCTGCCCATTTTATAAGGTCAAACGTGCCAAGCGATCCCCAGAAGAGTGGATCCCTCCTTCTGGCACTAGAGCAACTAATGCCCCAAGGGTAATCATGAAGGTTCCCTTGAAAGAAAACGGGTTCGGGTTTTACTCGAACCTTGTCACAGTCCCCAAACCAAATGGGGACATGAGGCCCATATTAAATATAAAAGGGCTAAACAAGTTCCTACATATCAGGACTTTTTCGGATGGAGTCGATCCGATCGGTGGCCACCGCCCTACAAGGGCAGGAATGGTTAGCCTCGATCGACATAAGGGACGCTTATTTGCATATGCCCATCTGTCCGGCCCACCAGAAATTTCTACGCCTTGCAGTAGAAGGGCGCCATTTTCAGTTCAGAGCCTTACCTTTCGGTCTGGCCACGGCACCACGAGTGTTCACAAAAATTCTGGCCCTACGATTGGCCAGACGAGGAACACAAGGTGTAACGATAATGGCATATCTAGACGACTTGTTGCTGATAGACCACTCAGTGAAAAAAACTAGAAGTGGTCGTTCACAAGATAATCAAGTATCTGGAATCTCACGGTTGCATTATCAACCGAGACAAGTCAGCCCTAAAACCAGTCAAAAGCCTGGAATACTTGGGGGCTAAGACTGGATTCAAATCAGAGAAAGATTTTCTTACCTCCAGAGAAGGTGTCGTCTTTGAAAGATTTGACCCACTTAGTGGGTACAAAAAAGAAAAACCATCCATACGCCTGTGTATAAGGCTGCTGGGAAAAATGGTGGCTTCATTCGAAGCGGTACCCTACGGTCAATTCCATTCAAGGAACTTGCAGAGGGCCATACTGTCAGCCTGGAACAAAGAAGTTCAGGCTTTAGACTTACCAATGTCCCTGTCCCCTTCCGTTCGCAAGAGCCTCCATTGGTGGTTGGTGCCCCAGAATCTGGGAAGGGAAACCCTTCAGTCCGGTTTCTTGGAAGGTGGTCACTACAGTTGCCAGCCTCATAGGCTGGGGGGCAGTACTGGAGCAATGGTCTCTCCAGGGCAAGTGGTCAGAAGCAGAGAAGGCCCTGCCCACCAATCTCTTAGAGATACGAGCAGCCCGGTATGCCCTAGTAGCATGGACATCCAAACTCCAAGGGTCCCCTGTCAGAATTCAATCAGACAATGCCACAGCAGTGGCATATATCAATCACCAGGGTGGCACCAGGAGTCGTGCAGCCCAGAGGGAAGCGAATTGCATCCGGGAATGGGCAGAAAGTTATGTCACAGCCATATCCGCGGTTTTCATCCCAGGAGTGGAAAATTGGAGAGCGGACTTTTTAAGTCGCCAGCAATTATGCCCGGGGGAATGGTCTCTTCACCCCGAGGTTTTCCAGGTAATATGCCAGCGGTGGGGAACACCGGATGTAGATCTGCTAGCATCCAGATTCAACGCAAAGGTGGACAGATTTGTGTCTCGCACAAAGGATCCCCTAGCTTGCGGTTCGGATGCCCTAGTGTTCCCTTGGGATCAGTTCAAGCTGATGTATGCATTCCCACCGCGATTAATCCGCAGAATCAGGGTAGAAAAGAAACCAGTGATTCTGGTGGCTCCAGCGTGGCCCCGAAGGGCATGGTACGCGGAGATTGTAAAAATGTCAGTGGGAAGTCCTTGGACCCTCCCACATCGTCCGGACCTGCTTTCGCAAGGACCGATATACTACCCTTCCTTACCAGCCCTAGGTTTGACGGCCTGGCTATAGAAGCCCACATTCTAAAAAAGAGAGGGCTCTCTAATCCTGTGGTATCTACCATGATCAATGCCAGGAAGCCGGTATCCAGGCAGATCTATTATAGGATCTAGAAGGCGTACATCACGTGGGGTGAGGCCAGGAAATGGCATCCACGTAAGTACGTAATAGGTAGGATTCTGGACTTCCTACAGTGGGATGTACATAGGAAGCTTGCCTTGAGTACTATCAAGGGTCAGACGGCCTTGTCAATATTTTTTTCAAAGGCCCTTGGCTTTGCATTCATTAGTCAAAGCTTTCATACAAGGAGTGATGCGTATTAGCCCTCCGGTTAGTATTCCCATATGTCCATGGGACTTAAACCTGGTTCTGTCGGTTCTACAGAAACAACCATTTGAACCATTGCGGCACATTTTCTTGGTTCTTTTCACCAGGAAATTGATTTTCTTAGTAGCCATTTGTTCGGCTAAAAGAGTATCGGAATTAGCCGCCTTGTCCTGTAAGGAGCCATATCTGGTTATCCATAAGGACAGAGTAGTGTTACGTCCTCATCCAGCCTTTCTTCCTAAGGTGGTATCGAGGTTCCATTTGAACCAAGATGTGGTTCTTCCTTCCTTTTTCCCCAAACCTAGTTCGGTAGAGGAAAAGTTATTACATTCTTTGGATGTAGTAAGAGCAGTTAAAGCTTATCTTAAAGCCACTGCTCAGATTCGTAGAACGGATACTTTGTTTGTTCTGCCGGAAGGCCCCAGAAAGGGTCAGGCAGCATCAAAAATCTACTTTAGCCAAGTGGATTCGACAGGTCATAATACAAGCCTATGGCTTGAAAAGGAGACCGCCTCCGTTCAAAGTTAGGGCGCACTCCACAAGAGCAGTTGGAACTTCATGGGCAGTGCATCACCAAGCCTCCCTGGCTCAAGTCTGTAAGGCCACAACATGGTCCTTAGTACACACGTTTACTAGATTCTACCAGGTAGACGTCAGAAGTCAGGAGGATGTCGCCTTTGGGCGCAGTGTGTTGCAGGCCGCAAAAGAGCCTCATGCCTGATGGCGCCCAGCTTATGTATCCCTCCCCTCATTTGGCATTGCTTTGGGACGTCCCATTAGTAATGACTAAGTCGCTCTGTGTCCCGTGATGTACGAAAAAGAAAAAGGGATTTTTATAACAGCTTACCTGTAAAATCCTTTTCTTGGAGTACATCACGGGACACAGAGCTCCCACCCCTCTTTTTGGGACACTTATTGCTTGGCTATAAAACTGAGGTGCTCCCGGATGGGAGGGGCTTATATAGGGGAGGGTACTTCCGGTTTGGAATTGGCCAGTGCCAACACCTGAAGGTAATCTATATAACCCATTAGTAATGACTAAGTCGCTCTGTGTCCCGTGATGTACTCCAAGAAAAGGATTTTACAGGTAAGCTGTTATAAAAAATCCTATTATTGCTACATATTTTTGTTAAAAAAAAATCCCGATAAGTGCATATGGTTTGATTTGCGCAAAAGTTATAGCATCTACAAACCATAGGATATACAGAACATTGTAAAAAAATAAAAATTATACAGTGAAACCTCGGATTGCGAGTAACGCGGTTAACGAGCGTTTCGCAATACGAGCACTGTATTTTCAAAAATTGTCACTCGGTTTGCGAGTGTTGTCTCGCAAAACGAGCAAGATTCAGGCCAAAGCGGTGTGCAGTACCGCTTTTGGCCTGATGTGGCGGGGCGCTGGAGCTGAGCAGAGCCAAACATTGCCGATCCCAGCTGATCGGCGCCGTTCGGAAATGCACAAAAAGGCCTGAGGACAGTACAGCTGACCTCGGCAAATCTCGGCTAGGAAGTCTTTCCGAGGTTTACCGAGGTCAGCCGAAGTGTCCTCGGGCCTTTTCGCCCGTTTCCGAGGCTCTCTAGCGCCCCCCCCTCGCCTCTGGCCGCATGCAGTATTGCATCCTATTGAAGTCAATGCGGAACAAATTATTTTTGTTTACATTGACTTCAATGGGGAAACTCGCTTTGATATGCGAGTACTTTGGAATACAAGCATTCTCCTGGAACGGATTATGCTCGTAATCCGAGGTTCCACTGTACTAGTAATGGCGACGATTAGCGACTTATAGCAGGACTGCAAAATTGCAGCAGACAGTCTAACACTAACTGACACTTTTGACCCTTTGTGGGAACCAGTGACACTAATAAAGTGATCAGTGCCAAAAATATGCCCTGTCACTGTACTAATGACACTTGTTGGGGGGGGTTAAAACATATAGGGCAATCAAAGGGTTAAATGTGTGCTTAACCAGTGTTTTTGTGTACTATGTGTGCTGTTTTTACTAAGGGACGTGATGGATTTTCTTTCCCTGCTTTGCAGGGTAGGAAATACTATCAGATTATCGCTGACAGAACAGAGCTCTGCCTTGTTTACATAGGCAGAACTCTGTTCTGTGGCTCTTTTTGCCGATCAGCAGGTGCCAGTGGGCATTCATTGGCCAGCACCCACACATTGGCTTGTGCTGTGTCTAATCACAGCACAGCCGCGGCGCATGCCCCTAACCTGGATGTGCCGGATCACGTACTAGGTACGTAATTCAGCACAAGAGAGCCGCCTTGCCGCCGTACATCTAAGTGATGTGGTCGGCAAGCTGTTGAATGGAACCAGAACTGTGCAAATGGATCCTATATGTTCACATCTATCATGCTAATAGCATATCTAAACACAAAACCTAAAAATGTATAAACTGTAGCTTAACAGTCAATAAAGCATAAATTTTAGAAATTAAAAAAAAAAATCTACCCTTGCAATGGGGTACCCCGCACCATCTAGCATAGCAACTGGTTCTCTCCAGCCTCCTCTCTAAGGTGCTCCGGCTTGCACTCACTTGCTTGCCCCCAC
This sequence comes from Rana muscosa, assembly GCA_029206835.1. Classification (NCBI taxonomy): domain Eukaryota; kingdom Metazoa; phylum Chordata; class Amphibia; order Anura; family Ranidae; genus Rana; species Rana muscosa. The sequence continues at coordinate 1,192,612,415 of CM055116.1, read as the reverse complement.
CATGTACAATATAGGGTTAATAGCCCTGCATTGTACTTAAGGGAAACAACAAGTACCTCCCGGTTTAGTGGGACTTTAAAGGCAACTCATCTTCTTGGGGGTTGGGGGGGGGGGTATGTAGGAACTCTTTGGCTCGGGCGCAGGAATTGTCATTTATGTTTTTACCTGAGATGACCGCTGTGTTGACTGCTTTGCTGGTATGAAACCATCCTTTTCTGTCATTATCTGCATTACAAATATACCATGTTCCTTCTTCATGTTCTAATGTGTGCTATATTCTGTTATAGAGTACTATACATCTTTATGCCCTGGTCTATCTAAATGCCCCTGAAGAAAGGATTGAGATTTTTTCCTGAAACGCATCAGGAACAAGAGAATATACTGCCACTAGAGCACTGATTATTGTATCAACAGTCATCCTACTATGTCATGTCGTATTTTAAAGTGGTGATGTATACACCAATGTTTTATCTATGTACTGAATAAAATGTCGTATTTGCTATAATGTTGGTTTATTAGATGAGTTGTCTTAAAGGGGTTGTAAAGGTACACGTTTTTTCACCTTAATGCATTCTATGCATTAAGGTGAAAAAACATCCGAGCATTAGCGGGTCCCCCAAGCCCCCGTTTACTTACCTGACCCCTCTAAAGTCCCGCGCCGTGAACGTGCAGGCTTCTCGGTCGGCTTCTCGGCTCATTCATTGGTTGATTGAAAGCAGCGCAGCCATTGGCTCGCGCTGCTGTCAATCATATCCAATGACGCGGCGCACCGGGGGGTGGTGCCGAGTGATACAGTGAGCGGCTATAGCCGCCGGCTGTATTACAGGAGCGCGCCTGCAAGAACTTTCCACCATGCGAGCTCGCATGAAGGTGGAAAGTTCTTGTGGGGGGGGCCGAGACAGCCGCCGAGGGACCCCAGAAGACCAGGTTCGGGGCCACTCTGTGCAAAACTAACTGCACAGTGGAGGTAAGTGTTCCTTTAACTACTTACAGACCGGAAGATTTGCCCCCTTAATGACTGGGCCGTTTTTTGCCATACGGCACTGCGTCACTTTAACTGACAATTGCGCAGTCATGCGGCACTGTACCCAAACAAAATTTACATTATTTTTTTCCTAGAAATAGAGCTTTCACCTCTGCGTTTTTTTTTTTTGTGGTATTAACAAAATTTGAAAAAAAAAAAAAATATTTTTTACGTTTTGCTATAAAAAATATCCCCCCCAAAAAATGTAAAAAAACGAATTTCTTCATCAGTTTAGGCCAATATGTATTCTTCTACATATTTTTGGTAAAAAAAAAAAAAAAAATCGCAATTAGCGTATATTGATTGGTTTGCGCAAAAGTTATAGCATCTACAAACTATGGGATAGATTTATGGCATTTTTATTATTATATTTATTTTTTTACTAGTAATGGCGGAGATCTGCGATTTTTAGCGGGACTTCAACATTGTGGCGGACAGATCAGATACTTTTTTGAGCCCCTTGACATTTATACAGCGATCAGAGCTAAAAATAGCCACTGATTACTCTATAAATGACACTGGTAGGGAAGGGGTTAACACTTGGGGGCGATCAATGTTCCCTAAGGAGGTGTTTCTAACTGAGGGGGGATGGGACTGACAGGGAGTAGAGAGAGATCGCTGTTCCTGATTACTAGGGACAGCAGATCTCTCTCTACTATCCTGACAGAACGGGGATCTGTTTGTTTACATTGACAGATCCCCGTTCTGTCTCTCTCAGGAGCGATTACGAGTGACCGGCAGACATCACGGCGCATTTGCTTCGACGTCATGCAGCGGGTCCTATACCCCTTAAAGCAGCCGCCGTACAGCTACAGCAATTTGCGCTGGGGAGCCAACCTGCCGCCGTATAATGATGGCAGCTGGTCATCAAGTAGTTAAAGTCCCACCAGGGAGAACCTTGTTGTTTATCTTCAAATTACTAGGGAAGTTGGCAACCACCTTTGGCTCTAGTGGTTGAATCTATCTATTGCATTGTACTTAAAAGAGGAAGTAAACCCTGATGGGTTTTACTTCCTCTTTGTAAAATGGAAAAAGCCCCCTAATGGGGTTTTTAAGCAGCAAAGTTTGAGCAAGAAGATGGAATATAAGTTAAAAGAAATTTATTGAATATGTACATAGAAATATAATCAAATTGAAGCTCTGATAAAAGAATTACATGAGTACACACACAGAATGTAAAAACACAGCATGTACAAACACAGCATTATTTTACAGTTATAAATGTCAATGCATCTGTATATGTCTCTGACGCGTTTCGATCACAAGGGATCTTCTTCAGAGGATATATGGTTGCTGCAAAGAATTATATAATAAGTATCAATTCATTACCTGGGTATGTACCCAATCATAAGAGATATAGCGTGTGTAACTTAGTTACCAGTTAGCTGTGTGTTAAAAACATGGCTTCCAATTGGAGCTCCACAAAAACAGATGCTTCAAGGGATCCAACAGCTTCCCAGCCACCCGACATCCCAGGGCACGGCGACACCAAGTGACAAATGCGACCTACAGGGAGTCATGTCGAAGGGAGGAGGTCCCACGCGGGGCGTGCACGAGCAGACAGTCGGCACCTGTGATGGACACCAAGGGCATTAATATGGGATACATTGTTAATGCTTCCATAAATGTTATAGTTTCTTGTTATATAGGCAGGTCAGAAGTGCGTGATGGTGTGCCCTTTCATTAGTGTGTACTTGAATAGTAATATTGTTAGGATAAATATACGTCGGTAAAATCTATTGATTTGATGTAATCTGCGGTGAAATGGGGGAGGCATGTGTGTGGAATGATGAATGGGTGCCGTGGAGTGATAAATGGAAGGTGTGTGTGAAGGAGCATGTGAGAGTAAGGTGAAAAGAAACAAAATCAAACAAAAATGGGTTGATTAGTAAAAATGTATTAAATGTGTAAGTACAAAGGCCAAAAGGAAAGTGTGAAGCTGATGAGCGTGAGGTGTGATGAAAAGGTGTGTGTTGTAGCAAAACGGGTTGTGATGTGATGCGTGTAGATGTTGTTTCCCTGCAAAGGTAAAGCATAATGAGCTACTATGGGCATAATTGCCCATTATGTGTCACTTACCTGAAACCGATGCCTGCGATGTCCCCGATTACCTCGCTGGCTGGAAGCGTCCATTTTTCACCCCTTTTCCTTTCCGGGGGCCGCGAACTCCGGCTCTGTGACTGGCCGGAGTCGCGTGACGTCACTCCTGCGCATGCGCGCGGGAGCCGCCAGTCACGGCATGACCCCATCTAGAAACGGCACAGCGTGCCCTTTCTAGAGTGCGCATGCTCCGAATACACCGGCGAATGCGCGGGAGACATCACTGTACAAGGTAATTGTAAATATCTCCTAAACCGTGTAGGTTTAGGAGATATTTCAAGCACCTACAGGTAAGCCTTAAAGAGGAAGTAAAGCCAACTGAAAAAAAAAAACCCTGCAAGACAAAGGCATAATAAGCTAGTATGCAAAGCAGGGCAAAGCATACTATTTCACTATGTATTGCTTACCTCAGATCGAAGCCCCCGCAACGGTCCTCGTACCCCCCTCCGGCCGCCGAAATGTCGCTCGGGGCTTGCTTCCGGGTATTGCAGCTCCGGCGCTGTGATTGGCCCGAGCCGCGATGACGTCACTCCCGCGCATGCCCGCCGGTAATGGCACATAGACTGAAGCAACAGCACATAGTTCAGTTTGCCCCAGTGCACATGTGCCGATTACATCGGCACATGCAGGGGACAGGGGATATCTCCTAAACCAGGGGTGCCCAACCAGTGGCCCGTGGAGCCCTTTGATGTGGCCCGCGACCCCCTGCTCTGGGATGTAATAGAATAGAATACTGTTATTAAAGGTAAGTAAATTACTAAAATCACAGTGTATATTTGGGCATATCTGTTCTGCAGTGGTTACTGGGCTGCTTTCAACTGATCCGCAGGTGCAGAGCAGTGCACCTAAGGGTTACCTGCACTGAGCCATAGACTTCTATTACCTGCGAGTTTGGTGAGATTTCTGAAAGTGCACCACACTTAAGCCGTGTACACACGATCGGATATCCTATGGATTCTAATCCGATGGTTTTTTCCATCGGAAATCCGATTAAGCTGACTTCCATCAGTCTTGCCTACACACCATCAGTCAAAAAACCGACCGTTCCAAACGCGGTGACGTAAAACACTCCGATGAGCCGAGAAAAATTAAGTTCAATGCTTCTGAGCATGCGTCGACTTGATTCTGAGCATGCGTGGGTTTTTTATCCGATGGACTTGCCCATAGACGATCGGAATTTGCTATCGGTTTTTGATCCATCGGAAAAATTTAAAACATGTTCTATTTTTTAAAACCGATGGAAAAAAGACTGATGGGTCCCATACACGATCGGTTTGTCCGATGAAAAAAGTCCATCGGACGGTTTTCATCGGTAAAACCGATCGTGTGTACAGGGCTTTACAGGTTTAATAGTAGAAGTCTATGGCAAAGTGCAGCTAACCTGCAGGAAAGCCACAGGTGAACAGTGCTGCACCCGTGATGCGGGTAAACAACAGTGCATCAGAGTGAAAGCAGCCTAATGCCGCGTACACACGACCGTTTTAATGTCATTTTAAAAAACAACGTTTTTCTCGATGTGATTTTTCTTGTTTCCTCTCAAGCCTGTCTTGCATACACACGTTCATTAAAAAAAACGCTCAAGCAAAGCGCAGTGACATACAACACGTACGACGGCACTATAAAGGGGAAGTTCCCTTCAGATGGCGCCACCCTTCATGTTAGTAAAGTTTGTTGAGCGACGATTCGCGCTTTTCAGTCCGTTACAGCGTGCCGAATGTGCTATCTCCATTACGAACGCTAGTTTTACCAGAACGAGCGCTCCCGTCTCATACTTGATTCTGAGCATGCGCGGTTTTTTTCCCCTCGTAAAAGCATACACACTACCGTTTTTCACGACGTTAAAAAAAACAACATGAAAAACGACGTGAAAAAATAGAGCATGTTCGAAATTTTAAATGGGCGTTTTTCACGTCGTTAAAAATGCTCTGGAGCATACACACGATCGGTTTTAATGCCCAATTTAAAAAATTGCATTTTTAACGGCATGAAAAATGGTCGTGTGTACGCGGCATTAGGCCCCTTTCACACAGTCAGTCCAACCCAATCTGACCCTCCATTCACCTCTAAGGAGTGGCAGATGTAAATGGACTTGTGCTGATAGCGTGAGGAGTAAAAAAAGCCGATCACCGGCTTGTGTGCAAGGGACATCGGTCCCGAAGAGGAAGAGGCAACTCTGCCTCATCTGTGCCCACAAATACCGCCTGCCAGTGCCATTGCTCATGAGTGCCACCTATCAATGCCCATGAGTGCCACCTATCAATGCCCACAAGTGCCACCTATCAATGCCCACCAGTGGTGCCAATCAGTGCCTCATCATTGCCACCTAGCAATGCTACCTATCAGTTTAACATACCAGTGCCAATCAGTGCCCATTATTGCCACCCATCAGTGCCCATCACTGCCACCCATCAGTGCCCATCACTGCCACCTATCAGTGCCCATCACTGCCAGCTATCAGTGCCACCTATCAATGCCACCTATAAGTGCCACTTCTCAGTGCCCACCAGTGACACCTATTAATGCCCTTCATTGCCACCTCTCAGTGCCCACCAGTGCCGCCTATCAGTGCCCACCAGTCCTGCCTTATCGGTGCCCATCAATGCAGCCCATCATGCCCATCAGTGCAGCCCATCGGTGCCCATCAGTGCAGCCCATCTGTGCCCATCAGTGCAGCCTCATCAGCGTACATCAATGAAGGAGAAAAATTACCTGTTTGCAAAATTTTATAACAAAATATAAAAAAATATATATTTTTTAAAAAATCTGTATTTTTAATTTTTTTTTAACAAAAAATAAAAACCGCAGATGTAATCAAATACCACCAAAAGAAAGCTCTATTTGTGGGAAAAAAAATGATAAAAATTTAATTTGGGTACAGTGTTGTATGACCGCGCAATTGTCATTCAAAGTGCATCAGCGCTGAAAGCTGAAAATTGGTCTGAGCAGGAGGGGGGTTTAAGTGCCCAGTAACCAAGTGGTTAAATGTGGTGGCCACATTTGTTTTGTTTTTTCCCTGTATTTTCACCTGGTAATCCTGCTGATAACAAGCTTCCTATCCCTTCGTGGCTATGCCTATTTATTTCTCCACTGTATCTAAGAAGGGGGCCTTGGATGTCTTGTCACTCTTCACTTAAATTTGCACAGAACCTTCAACTGTGTGCACTGTGATCCAAAATGCCTTGTTAGCTACAGGGTAAAAAAAGGACATTTTTGTTTGGATATGCACCGTTGACACACCCCCATAACTACACCTCCCAAGAGCCTGGTGCCTCCCAGGAACCTGCCACAACAACATTATATCACATGGTGGTTTTATTCCCCTGTCCTCTCTCATTTTTTTTTTTGGGGGGGGGGGGGGGAGAATCTTATGCCGCGTACACACAACCGTTTTTAATGTCATGGAAAAAAAAAAAAAGTTTTTCTCGACGTGATTCTTCTCAAGCCTGCCTTGCATACACTCTATTGTGACGAACAACACGTACGACGGCACTATAAAGGGGAAGTTCCATTCGGATGGTGCCACCCTTTGGGCTGCTTTTGCTGATTTCGTGTTACCACGTGTTAGTAGAAGTTTGGTGTTAGCCGATTTGCCCTTTTCAGTCTCTGTGCTTTTCAGTCCGTTACAGCATGACGAATGTGCTATCTCCATTACGAACGCTAGTTTTACCAGAACGAGCGCTCCCGTCTTATAACTTGCTTCTGAGCATGTGCGTTTTTTTCCCGTCATTAAAGCGTATACACGGCCGTTTTTCACGACTTGAAAAGCGACGGTGTGAAGAACGACGAGAAAAAATAGAGCAGGTTCTAAATTTTTAATGCCCATTTTTCTCATCGAGAAAAGTGCTCTGGAGCCCACACACAACCGTTTTTGATGACCAATTTAAAAAATGGCATGTTTCCCGTCATAAAAAACGGTCGTGTGTACGCGGCATTAGAGCCATATGTTTTTTAGGGGGTGTCTGTGTTTGTATTGTTATGTGGGATATGAACTCTAGGAGTAATATATATTTATATGGTTATATGGAATATAAATTCTAGGAGTAACTTATTTATATGGTATTTTTATACGATGAAGATGTTGGTATGTAGGGATGAGCTTCGTGTTCGAGTCGAACATACGTTCGACTCGAACATCGGCTGTTCGATCGTTCGACGAAGATCGAACGATTTGGGCCGTTCGCGCCAAATTCGAGTGACGCGAACGGCCCACAATGCACTACGCCATCGCAGTGTCATCCAGGCGCTGTGATTGGCCAAGCATGCACTGTGACCCCGCATGCTTGGCCAATCACAGCGCCGGCAGCGAGGAGAGCAATGATTGGCCACAGGCAGGATGCCTGTGGCCAATTATTGCTGAGGGTGTTTAGTACACGCCCCACACTATAAAAGGCCGCCAGCACGGCGGCCTAGTGTAGTGTGTTCCCGGAGCAGGGAAAGAGAAACATAGGCAGGGACAGTGACATTTATTTTTTTCTTGCTTAACCTGGATTCCTTTAGTTTAGGGAAAGAGAAGGATAGGTAGGGAGAGTGTCAGTGTGTTTTACTGTGCGAATCCTTGTTTCTAGGGACAGGGAAGGACAGTAAGGGAATTCTCCTTGTGCTATAGTGTGCTTTAAAAAAACATTTTTTCTAGGGACAGAAAACTATAGGTAGGGAGAGTGTCAGTGTGTTTTACTGTGCGAATCCTTGTTTCTAGGGACAGGGAAGGACAGTGAGGGAATTCTCCTTATGCTATAGTGTGCTTTAAAAAAACATTTTTTCTAGGGACAGAAAACTATAGGTAGGGAGAGTGTCAGTTTCTTTCACTGTGATAATCCTTGTTTCTAGGGACAAAGAAGGAAAGTGAGTGAAATTCTCCTTGTGCTATAGTGTGCTTTAAAAAAACATTTTTTCTAGTGTGACAGCAGGAAGGTAAAGTCACCTGGTTGCATCCAGGGGGGTAGATATATTTCTCCCAGATTCAGGCTTTATGCTGACTTATACAACTAGGGTGGAGAGTTGTATAAGCCCAGCTGAGGCTAGTAGGCTCATGGATGACTCATACCTCTAGGGAGAGTGTGGGGCGTCGTACAGACAGGGAGTTGATGAGGCCAGCTGAAGCTTGTCAGCTCATTTAGGCCTCTATAAGAACTCCCAGATTCATTAGGTGTTAGCTCATGCCTGGAACCAGACCTGTGTGGACTGTCTAGGGAGAGTGAACCCCTGTGCGGTGAGAAAAAGCCTGTGTGGCTATTTGCTTGGACATTTAAAACCAGGGACTTAGGGACTAGGACAGCACTAGGCTGATCCCAGTTGTTAGTTAGGAAACCTGTATGTTTAGTCAGAGGTCAAGTTGACCAGGATTTAATTTGTTTATGTTTCTTTTGGCTTTGCTGTGTTTTGTCACTGTAAATAGAAAATAAACCGCACCTTTTTTTTGATTTTGAAAACCACAACCTCCGTTTGCTGGGCCTGTTTTGTGTGGGGAGCCCATCCCGGGGGTCACACACACCCGCTGCCGAGCTAACCCCCTCACAGTTGGTGGAGAACCAGTGGCAGTTTTTTTTAAGCCAGCATGGAGGAGATACTGAAGCAGCTGGCTCTAGCAAATGCCAATCAACAGCAGACAAATGCAGGTTTGCAAAAGAGCCTTGCAGCTCAACAACAGAACTTCGCAGCCCAGCAGCAAGCTCATCAACAGAGCCTTGCAGCCCAGCAACAAGCCCAGCAGCAATCTGAGGCCCGCTTCATAGACCTGTTACAGAAGCAAGAGCAGAGACTACAACAAATGGAAGCAGTAATGCAGCAACGTCCGCAGACCAGTGAGGAAAGCCGTCCCACTAATACCGCGTCCTTTGGGGTGAGTCGTTTATTGACAAAAATGACTGGAGAGGATGATCCAGAGGTATTTTTGACCACATTTGAAAGGACTGCTGAAAGAGAAAAGTGGCCTGAGGAGCAGTGGGCTGGACTGGTGGCTCCTCTGTTAACTGGTGAATCGCAGAAGGCTTACTATGACCTAGAGCCTGACCAAGCAAAAGACTATGTGATGCTAAAAGCTGAGATATTGGCAAGGCTGGGTGTCACCCAGGCTGTCCGGGCTCAGCGTGTGCATAACTGGACTTTCCAGCTTGGAAAACCCCCCAGGTCTCAAATGTATGATCTCATTCACCTGAGCAGAAAGTGGCTACAGCCAGAGACTTTGTCCGCACCAAAGATTGTGGAACGTGTTGTAATGGATCGGTTTTTGAGAGCTCTTCCTACTGCCATCCAAAACTGGGTAAGCCATGGAGACCCAGAGACGGCCGATGGTCTTGTGGATCGTGTGGAGAAATACTTGGCTACAGAGAACCTGACGGCCTCTTCCAGAGACACTCGGACTTTCCACCCTAAGACCAGACCATCCCCAGGGGCGGATAAGAGGATTCCAAGGGGTAAGGGTGGAGAGAGTGAGAGGGTGGGAGCTCTACCCCAAGTTTGGCGAGAACAGCCTGGGAAATCAGCGGCTCAAGAGGCGGCAAGAAGGATCGTTTGCTACCGCTGCCGGCAAGCGGGACATATTGCAGCCAATTGCCCGGTTGTGGAGGAACCCATGCAGTGTGACTTTCTGATGGGCAGACGTCAGTCGCTGTGTGCGACAGTCGCATGCACTGCCATTCGAGGAACTGAGAAACATTTATGCAAAATGTGTGTTAATGGTAGAAATGTTGTGGTATTGCTGGATTCAGGTAGCCTTGTGACCCTGATAAAGGCTGAGTTAGTTAAAACAGAGGTCTCTGGGAATAGCAAGGTAGCTGTTATTTGTGTGCATGGGGACACCCGAGAGTATCCAGTGACTACAGTGTGTTTCGAGACCCCCAAAGGTACCCTCTCTCATCCAGTGGGCTTAGTATCTCAGTTACCGTATGACGCCATTGTGGGAAGGGATTTTCCGAAGTTCTGGGAACTGTGGGATGATCCTGAGCCCCCCACTGGTGCCCCTATGTACCAGGAATGTGATAGCCAGAACTCCCCTGAGAGTGGTGAGGACTCTCCGGAATTTCCCTTATCAGTATTGGCAGGGGAGACTCAAGAAACTGGAGAGGAGCCCACCTCCTCAGACGAAAACCTACCGTCTGTGGAGTTTTCTGATCTTGAGGTTCACAGGGAAAACTTTGCCACAGAACAGTTGAAAGACCCCGCCCTAATAAATGCACGGGAAAACGTAGTGAAAATAGATGGCGAGTTAGTGAACCCAGATAATACCTGCACTTACCCATACTTCAGCGTAGAGAAGGACCTACTGTATCGGGTGGCAAAAAGGGCAGAAGAAACCGTTGAGCAGCTTGTGGTGCCCAAACCTTACAGGAAGTTGGTGTTGGAGTTGGCCCATGGGCACATTCTTGGAGGTCATCTGGGGACAGAGAAAACCCGAGAGAGGGTATTACAGAGATTCTATTGGCCGGGGGTGATAAAGGACATAGAAAATTATTGTTCCTCCTGCCCTGTGTGTCAGAGGTCGGCCCCGATGCCACATTTCCGTAGCCCGCTGGTCCCTCTACCCATCATTGAGGTCCCGTTTGAGAGGATCGCCATGGATTTGGTAGGTCCTATAATCAAGTCCGCTAGGGGGCACCAGTACATATTAGTTATAATGGACTATGCCACCCGGTATCCAGAAGCGATCCCTCTCCGAAATACCTCGGCCAAAACCATAGCCAAAGAGCTATCTCTTGTGTTTAGCCGGGTGGGTATTTGTAGAGAACTGCTTACGGACCAAGGTACACCCTTTATGTCCCGGGTTATGAAGGAGCTGTGTAAATTGTTCAAAGTGACGCAATTACGTACATCTGTGTATCACCCCCAAACCGATGGGCTGGTTGAAAGATTCAACAAAACCCTAAAGCAAATGTTGAAGAAAGTGGTGGATAGAGATGGAAAGGATTGGGACTGTCTACTTCCTTATCTGATGTTTGCTATTAGGGAGGTGCCCCAATCCTCTACGGGATTCTCCCCCTTTGAGTTACTGTATGGGAGACACCCAAGAGGGCTGTTGGATATTGCCAAGGAAACTTGGGAAAGTGAGAGTTCTCCCCACAGGAGTGTGATTGAGCATGTCGCCCTGATGCAAGACCGAATTGCACAGGTAATGCCCATCGTGAAGGAACATTTGGCCCAAGCGCAGTTAGCACAGCAGAGAGTGTACAACCGTGGAGCCAAGACCCGTACCTTTTCCCCGGGGGATAGGATACTGGTACTTGTCCCTACGGTTGAAAGTAAATTCCTTGCCAAATGGCAAGGCCCCTACGAGATAATGGAAAAAGTGAGCGAAGTGAATTACAAGGTCAGACAACCAGGAAGGCGAAAGCCCGAACAGATCTATCACGTTAATCTGTTGAAAGCCTGGAGGGATAGAGAGTCCCTAGTCGCAGACACTTGGTCACCAGCTCAAACTGGTTGCGTGATTCCTGAGGTTGGAATAGCAGCCACCTTGTCACAACCCCAACAACAGGAGGTTAAGGAGTTTGTGCTTCGCAACAAGGAGGTATTCTCTGAGCTGCCGGGACAAACATCTGGGGTAGAGCATGACATCATTACCCCGTCCGGTGAAAGGGTGAAGTTAAAACCCTATCGGATCCCAGAGGCCCGACGGGAGGCAATACGGGAGGAAGTACAGAAAATGCTGAACTTAGGGGTGATAGAGGAGTCCCAAAGTGATTGGTCTAGTCCCATTGTGTTGGTGCCTAAACCGGATGGGAGCTGGCGATTTTGTAACGATTTTCGTCAGTTGAACAAAGTTACAAAATTTGACACCTACCCCATGCCACGTATAGATGAGTTGATCGACCGGCTGGGAACAGCCCGATACATGACGACTCTTGACCTCACAAAAGGGTATTGGCAAATCCCCCTGGCCAAATTGGCCAAAGAGAAAACCGCATTTGTAACCCCAGACGGGGCGTTCCAATATAAAAGAATGCCGTTCGGGTTACAGAATGCGCCGGCCACGTTCCAGCGGAAAATGGACCAGATGCTGAGGCCCCATCGGAAGTATGCTGCGGCTTACCTGGATGACGTAATTGTCCATAGCACAGATTGGGCCTCACATCTGCCAAAAGTGCAAGCAGTCCTGGAATCTGTTCGGGAAGCGGGGTTTACGGCTAACCCCAAGAAGTGTACCATTGGGCAGGAGGAGGCCAAATATCTTGGGTACACCATTGGGAGGGGAGTAATAAAACCCCAACTCAACAAAGTCGAGGCCATCCAGAGTTGGCCACGTCCCAACAGCAAGAAGCAGGTACGAGCCTTTCTGGGAATCGCTGGGTATTATCGGCGATTCATTCCCCACTTTGCCTCTAAGGCTGTGCCCCTAACCAACCTAACGAAGGGGAAAGGGTCGGTCATGATTAAATGGACCCCCGAGGCTGAGGCAGCATTCCAATTCTTGAAACAAGCCTTATGTAGCCAGCCAGTGTTGTACTCACCCGACTTCTCTAAAGACTTTGTCGTACAAAGTGATGCGTCAGATGTGGGGTTAGGAGCAGTATTGTCCCAGGTCTGGAACGGGGAAGAGCACCCAGTCATTTACCTCAGCAGGAAGTTGAAGTCCCATGAGGTAAATTACGCCACCGTTGAAAAGGAGTGTTTAGCGGTGAAGTGGGCTCTAGATTCCCTTCGGTACTACCTGCTAGGTAGGCACTTTGACATGGTTACGGATCACGCTCCGTTAAAGTGGATGGCTCAAAACAAGGAAACAAATAGAAGAGTGAATAGGTGGTTCCTGGCCCTCCAGGAATTCAACTTCACAGTAAAGCATCGCCCTGGCGTTCAAATGGGGAATGTGGATGCTTTGTCTCGAGTACATGAATGCCTGATTGCTGGTGTTCCAACCCCGAGGTTAAAACAAGAGGGGGGGGTATGTGACAGCAGGAAGGTAAAGTCACCTGGTTGCATCCAGGGGGGTAGATATATTTCTCCCAGATTCAGGCTTTATGCTGACTTATACAACTAGGGTGGAGAGTTGTATAAGCCCAGCTGAGGCTAGTAGGCTCATGGATGACTCATACCTCTAGGGAGAGTGTGGGGCGTCGTACAGACAGGGAGTTGATGAGGCCAGCTGAAGCTTGTCAGCTCATTTAGGCCTCTATAAGAACTCCCAGATTCATTAGGTGTTAGCTCATGCCTGGAACCAGACCTGTGTGGACTGTCTAGGGAGAGTGAACCCCTGTGCGGTGAGAAAAAGCCTGTGTGGCTATTTGCTTGGACATTTAAAACCAGGGACTTAGGGACTAGGACAGCACTAGGCTGATCCCAGTTGTTAGTTAGGAAACCTGTATGTTTAGTCAGAGGTCAAGTTGACCAGGATTTAATTTGTTTATGTTTCTTTTGGCTTTGCTGTGTTTTGTCACTGTAAATAGAAAATAAACCGCACCTTTTTTTTGATTTTGAAAACCACAACCTCCGTTTGCTGGGCCTGTTTTGTGTGGGGAGCCCATCCCGGGGGTCACACACACCCGCTGCCGAGCTAACCCCCTCACACTAGGGACAGAAAACTATAGGTAGGGAGAGTGTCAGTGTCTTTTACTGTGCGAATCCTTGTTTCTAGGGACAGGGAAGGACAGTGAGGGAATTCTCCTTGTGCTATAGTGCGCTTTAAAAAAAAAAATTTCTAGGGACAGAAAACTATAGGTAGGGAGAGTGTCAGTGTCTTTTACTGTGCGAATCCTTGTTTCTAGGGACAGGGAAGGACAGTGAGGGAATTCTCCTTGTGCTATAGTGTGCTTTAAAAAAACATTTTTTCTAGGGACAGAAAACTATAGGTAGGGAGAGTGTCAGTGTCTTTTACTGTGCGAATCCTTGTTTCTAGGGACAGGGAAGGACAGTGAGGGAATTCTCCTTGTGCTATAGTGTGCTTTAAAAAAACATTTTTTCTAGGGACAGAAAACTATAGGTAGGGAGAGTGTCACTGTGTTTTACTGTGCGAATCCTTGTTTCTAGGGACAGGGAAGGACAGTGAGGGAATTCTCCTTGTGCTATAGTGTGCTTTCAAAAAACATTTTTTTCTAGGGACAGAAAACTATAGGAAGGAAGAGTGTCAGTTTCTTTCACTGTGATAATCCTTGTTTCTAGGGACAAAGAAGGAAAGTGAGTGAAATTCTCCTTGTGCTATAGTGTGCTTTAAAAAAACATTTTTTCTAGGGACAGAAAACTATAGGTAGGGAGAGTGTCAGTGTCTTTTACTGTGCGAATCCTTGTTTCTAGGGACAGGGAAGGACAGTGAGGGAATTCTCCTTGTGCTATAGTGTGCTTTAAAAAAACATTTTTTCTAGGGACAGAAAACTATAGGTAGGGAGAGTGTCAGTGTCTTTTACTGTGCGAATCCTTGTTTCTAGGGACAGGGAAGGACAGTGAGGGAATTCTCCTTGTGCTATAGTGTGCTTTAAAAACATTTTTTCTAGGGACAGAAAACTATAGGTAGGGAGAGTGTCAGTGTCTTTTACTGTGCGAATCCTTGTTTCTAGGGACAGGGAAGGACAGTGAGGGAATTCTCCTTGTGCTATAGTGTGCTTTAAAAAAACATTTTTTCTAGGGACAGAAAACTATAGGTAGGGAGAGTGCCAGTGTGTTTTACTGTGCGAATCCTTGTTTCTAGGGACAGGGAAGGACAGTGAGGGAATTCTCCTTGTGCTATAGTGTGCTAAAGCATTCCTCATCAACCATCTTTGAAATCCTTGTTTTTTTGCACAGTCAGGGAAATTGTCGTTGTGCTATTCTGTGCAAAAGCAATCATCCTCAACCATATTTAGAAATCCTTAAGTAAAGGGACAGAGAAGGACACCTGAAGGTAGCCCTTATTGCTTTTTTCCCATCTCCCTGCAGGCCATCTATTAGAATGTCTGGAAGGCAAACAAGGAGAGGCAGACAGTCAGGAGGCAATAAAAGAGGGCAAGCAGGCTCTGTGTCTGGGGGCAACAGTGCTGGTCGTGGACGCGGTGCATTGTCATCAGCACATGGCCATGGGACACGCTTGTCCTTCTTTTCGGCAGCTGGACATGTTGAGCCACATCATGCCGAAGACTTGGTAGAGTGGATGACCAAGCCCTCCTCCTCCTCCTCATCCTCTCTCACCCAGGCTCAGGGTACTGGAAAAGCAGCTGCCAAAGCGTCCTCTTCCCTGGTATCAATGTCAGACTCATCATCAGTCACTCCTTCCCTAGACCCACCATGTCCTCCTCCTGAGGAGTCCCCCGAACTGTTTGAGCACAGTGTTGGGTACATGCTCCAGGAGGATGCCCAGCGTTTCGAAGGGTCTGATGATGAAACCCAGCTAGAGGAAGGCAGTAGCGTGAGAGCAGACAGAGGGGATGCTCAAGAAGGACACCAATCTGGCAGTCATGTTCCAGCAGCTGCAGCATACTGCCAGATTGGCTCCAGTGATGAGGAGGGAGGGGATGATGAGGTCACTGACTCCACGTGGGCGCCTAATAGGAGAGAGGAGGAGGAGGAGGATGAGGAGGAGGCACATCTCCAACGAGGCAGGATGCCCTTTGGTGGCCAGCGTAAGGGCAGTACACCGACGGAATCACACCGCAGAGCTCCGCCTGTGCAGGGCGCTGCCTCTGCCCGTCATTCAAAAAGTTCTTTGGTGTGGGCCTTTTTTGAGGCTAGTGCATCAGATCGCACAGCTGCTGTTTGCAACATATGTCTCAAGCGTATATCGCGTGGCCAAAACATCAGCCGCTTGGGTACCACATGCCTGACCAGACATATGTTGACCTGCCATGCAGCTCGTTGGCAAGCCTACCTCAAAGACCCACACCAAAGAACAAAGCGGACCTCTCCTTGCACCGCATCAGCTGGGATCTCCAACCCCACTATAACTTCAGTCCTCTCTGAAACATGCACTGAGAGGAATGAAGGTGTAGAATTAGGTGTGTCACAGCCAAGTACTTGCGGCCACTCTGCTAGCAGTACACCGACGTCCGATTCTAGCAGGCAAATTTCCCTGCCCCAGCTGCTGGACCGTCGAAAGAAGTTCACTCCCAGCCATCCACATGCCCAGCGGTTGAATGCTAGCTTGGCTAAATTGCTAGCGCTTCAACTGCTGCCTTTTCAGTTGGTAGACTCGGCCCCCTTCCGTGAGTTTGTGCAATGTGCGGTTCCTCAGTGGCAGGTTCCCAAACGCCACTTTTTCTCACGGAAGGCTATTCCGGCTCTCTACCGGCATGTGGAAGGCAATGTCTTGGCCTCGCTGGACAGGGCGGTCAGCGGTAAGGTGCATATTACCGCTGACTCATGGTCCAGCAGGCATGGACAGGAACGTTACCTTTCTTTCACGGCCCATTGGGTCACTCTTTTGGCAGCTGGGAAGGATGCAGGACAAGGTGCAGTAGTGTTGGAGGTTGTTCCACCGCCACGCCTCCAAAATGCTACTACTGGTTGTGACACACCTCTCTCCTCCACCCCCTCCTCTTCTTCTTCCTCCATGGCCTCTTCCTGTGGTTTGTCCTCGGAACCAGCGGTGCTCCGTAGGCGTTCAAGGGGCTACGCAAGTACGCAGGCAAAAAGATGCCATGCCGTGCTTGCGCTGGTGTGTTTGGGGGACAGAAGCCACACTGGGGCAGAGGTCCTGTCTGCTCTGCAGGGCCAGGCCGAGAGGTGGTTGACGCCACGCCAGCTTAAGCCAGGAATGGTGGTTTGCGACAATGGCACCAACCTCCTCTCCGCCCTCCGACAGGGACAACTGACCCATGTGCCCTGTGTGGCTCACGTCCTTAACCTGGTGGTGCAGCGGTTCTTGGGCAGGTACCCGGGCTTACAGGATGTCCTGAGGCAGGCCAGGAAAGTCTGTGTGCATTTCCGCAGATCTTATAATGCCAGTGCTCGCCTGGCTGAGCTGCAAAAGGAGTTGAACCTGCCCAAGAACCGCCTTATATGTGACATGCCCACCAGGTGGAACTCAACGTTGGCCATGCTGCAGCGGCTGCACACGCAGCAGAGGGCCATCAATGAGTACCTGTGCGACTACGGCACCAGGACAGGGTCAGGGGAGCTTGTTTTTTTTTCTCCACGCCAGTGGGGCATGATCAGGGATGCATGCACTGTCCTGGCACCATTTGAGGAGGCCACGAGGATGGTGAGCAGTGACAGTGCATGCATCAGTGACACTGTACCTCTTGTCCACCTGTTGGAGCACACGCTGCGTGGAATAATGGACAGGGCACTTGAGGCAGAACAGAGGCAGGAAGAGGAGGACTTCCTTGCCTCTCAAGGCCCCCTTTACCCAGACAGTGTTCCTTCTGTCCCACCCATCGCACAGGAAGAGGACGAGGAGGAGGAGGAGGAGGAGGATTGTGTCAGCATGGAGGTGGAGGCTGGCACTCAGCATCATCAGCAGCAGTCTTTTAGGGATGATTTACAGTCCCAAGAAACCAGTGGACTTGTACGTGGCTGGGAGGAGGTGGCTGCGGATCATGTCGTCCTTAGTGACCCAGAGGACTCCGGAGCGAATGCCTCAGCAAACCTACGCTGCATGGCCTCCCTGATCCTGCAAAGTCTGCGGAAGGATCCTCGTATTCTTCGGATCAAGGAGAGGGACCATTACTGGCTGGCCACTCTCCTTGATCCACGGTACAAGGGTTGCGGACCTTATGTTACCGTCGCAGAGGGAGCAGAGGATGAGACAACTCCGGGAGGCCTTGCAGAAAGGTCTGTGCAACGCGTTCCCAGAGACTGGGAGGTTACAAACTCCTGGTCCTGGACAACGAGTTGCTGAGGCTTCGGCCAGTCAAAGAAGGAGCGGTGGGGAAGGTGGCCGTCTGACCGATGCGTTCAGACAATTCTTTAGTCCGCAGCCCCAAAGTATGATCGGTTCCAGCAACCATCGCCAGCGTCTGATAAACATGGTGCAGGAATATCTAGGGGCAAGGTCAGACTTGGACACCTTCCCCACCGAAAATCCTCTGGCTTACTGGGTCTTGAGGATGGATCACTGGCCAGAGCTTGCACAGTATGCAATTGAGCTACTGGCCTGTCCTGCATCCAGCGTTCTTTCGGAACGCACATTCAGTGCTGCTGGAGGATTTGTCACGGATCACAGGGTGCGCCTGTCCACCGACTCGGTTGATCGACTGACTTTCATCAAGATGAACCAGTCTTGGATCACCACCAGCTACCACACACCTGATGCTGATATAACAGACTAATTGATTTTAACATGTCACATCCCTTCAAGACTGATGCTGATGCTGAGTGCCTGTGCTGTTATGTTGACTGGCTATCCTCCTCCTCCGAGTCCTCAATGATACGATTGATGATGATAGCTTGGAAGATCATTTTTGTTTATGGGTGCCGCCACCAGTGGCTAAGGCCCAATTTTTCAGCCCCTGTTTTACAGGGGCGTGTAATTACAATTTTTTTAGCAATAATTTGCCATAGGGCTCATTGCTGTGCTCCAAGTACAGTATCTGTGAGGGGTTGGAGTGTTGTGGCACCAGTGCCTAAGGCCCAATTTTTCAGCCCCTGTTTAACAGGGGCGTGTCATTACAATTTTTGAAGCAATACTTTGCAACAGGGCTCATTGCTGTGCTCCAAGTACAGTATCTGTGAGGGGTTGT
Organism: Rana muscosa; assembly: GCA_029206835.1. Classification (NCBI taxonomy): domain Eukaryota; kingdom Metazoa; phylum Chordata; class Amphibia; order Anura; family Ranidae; genus Rana; species Rana muscosa. Next base: position 1,192,593,716 of record CM055116.1, on the reverse strand, counting down.
AGTGTTGTGCCACCAGTGCCTAAGGCCCAATTTTTCAGCCCCTGTTCAACAGGGGCATGCAATTACAATTCTTGATCTAATAATTCACAGCAGGGCCCATTGCTGCACCCACCAAGAGTAACTCTGAGGGCTTACAGTGTTGTGGCAACACCACCACCACCACCACGAAAGGCCCAATTTTTCAGCCCCTGTTCAACAGGGGCATGCAATTACAATTCTTGATCTAATAATTCACAGCAGGGCCCATTGCTGCACCCACCAAGAGTAACTCTGAGGGCTTACAGTGTTGTGGCAACGCCACCACCACCACCACCATGAAAGGCCCAATTTTTCAGCCCCTGTTCAAAAGGGGCATGTAATTACAATTCTTGATCTAATAATTCACAGCAGGGCCCATTGCTGCACCCACCAAGAGTAACTGTCAGGGCTTACAGTGTTGTGTCACCAGCACCACCATCAAAGGCCCAATTTTTACTACCACTGTTCAACAATTATATGTAATTAAAATTCCTGATATAATAGTTGACAGCAGGGCGTTCCAGCACCAACCAAGAGTAACTGTGAGTGCTTACAGTGTTGTGCCAACACCAACAACTAAGGGGCCTATTTCTGCAGAGTATATACGGCAGGTCCCTACTTTCAAACATCCAACTTACAAACGACTCCTACTTGCAAACGCAAGAAGACAACAGGAAGTGAGAGGAAATCTACCACTAGGAAGGAAAATTCTCTCCTGTAAGAATAAATATGGGAGAAAGGTGTCTCCTCTGTACTGATGCTTTATCACCAATCCTTGTTTCAAGAAAAACACCACATTTCAAAAACAGTTGTCATTGGGACGGAAAGTGAGGTGAAATGTTCTGAACAGGGGCACAGACAGCAAAACAAATGTTACAGGGGTGATAACCCTTACCTATGTTTTCCAAAAAGTTTAAAAATAGATTTTTGGGCTGGAGCTACACTTCAACAATGTACCTGTTCAAAATTACAAACAGATTCTACATAAGAACAAACCTACAGTCCCTGTCTTGTATGCACCGCCTGTATACGGCTGTTCAGAGTATATAGGGCCTTTTTTATTTTATGTGCGGGGTTCCCCTTAATATCCATACAAGACCCAAAGGGGCTGGTAATGGGCTGGGGTAGGGGGGGGGGGGGGTCATGGGGTAGCTATGCCATTTTTCTTAAAGATTTTTATCCATATTACCGGGACCAGACATTACCGGGACCAGACAAGCCGCAAGCAGTTTTAAATGGCTTTTTTTCCTTTAGAAATGTAATTTTGTGCAGGGACAGTTCTAAACACGGGAAACACGTGGCACTTCACAGGCATACTTTAGACACCCCCCAGGTACGATATTTAAAGGAATATTTGACTTTTTTTTTTTCACTTTATGCATCATTAAAATGACTGCTCCCGAAAACGACCGTTTTTAAAACTTCTTTTTGCATTGATACATGTCCCCTGGTGCAGAACCCGGGTTCCCAAACCCTTTTTAGGACAATAACATGCATAATAGTTGTTATAATTAGCACTTTAGAATTCGAACGTTCGCATCCATTGTATTTAATAGGGTTCTAATGTTCGTACGAACTTTCGGTCCGTTCGCGGGTTCTGGTGCGAACCGAACCCGGGGGTGTTCGGCTCATCACTATTGGTATGTCCTGATGTATTTTATCTGTGAAGACCCCCTTCTTGGATGTTTCATCACTCTTCGCTTGAATTTGCACAGAACCGTCACAACTGTGTGCACTGTGATCCAAAATGCCTTGTTAGCTACAGGGTAAGAAAAAAAAGGACATTTTTGCCTGGACATGCACCGTTGACGTAGACACACCCCCATAACTACACCTCCCAAGAGCCTGGTTTCTCCTAAGAACCTGTCACAACAACATTATATCACATGGTGGTTATATACCCCCCCCCCTCTCTCTTTTGTTTTATATTTTTTATTTATTTTATTTTTTGGGGGGAGGGGGAGAATCTTAGAACCATATGTTTATTGGGGGGGTGTCTGTGTTTGTATTGTTATATGGATATGAACTCTAGGAGTAATATATATTTATATGGTTATATGGGATATAAATTCTAGGAGAAATTTATTTACAGGGGGTCCCCGACTTACGAACGCCGACTTACGAACTCCTCCTACTTACAAACCGGGCGCTGTGGGTACCCTCTGCCGTTCTTCGCGGTCCATCTGCTGTTCTGCGCATGCGCAGCCAGACGAAGCCTCGGAAAATGTCGGAAATGTCCGTAATTGGGCGCGCATGCGCAGAACGGCATTCGACGGAACATCGGAAATGTCCGTAATTGTCGTTCTGCGCATGCGCGGCCGACTTACAAACATTTCCGATTTACAAACAGGAGGTAAGTCCCTAACGGGTTTGTAACCCGGGGACCCCCTGTATATGGTATTTTCGTATGATGAAGATGTTGGTATGTCCTGTTGTATTGTTTCTGAGTATGTTGTGTATGTTTTTTTTTTTTATTCTCATTGGTAAAATCAACAAAAACAATAAAAATAAGGGACTTTTGGCCCCCATGTCATGTAAATAACGTTTTAGTGAAAAAACGGGTAAGAAAAAAACTCCAAAATATGTAGAGCCCTGCCCACACATAGTTACATAGTTAGTCAGGTTGAAAAAAGACACAAGTTCATCCAGTTCAACCCATAAAAAGAAAAAATACAATCCCATATACACAATTCTACACCCACCGTTGATCCAGAGGAAGGCAAAAAACTCCAGCAAAGCATGATCCATTTTGCTACAGCAGGGGGAAAAATTCCTTCCTGATCTGTTTTGAAAGACGAGCAACTTTTTTTTTTTAAATGCTGACTCGGTTTACGAGTGTTGTCTCACAAAACGAGCAGGATTCAAGCCTCTGAAGTGGGCAATACCGCATTTGGCCAGAGGTGCGGGGGCGCCGGTGACACTCGGAACGGTTCGGAGCCATTTGGAAATACTCTAAAAAACTCAGTTCCCAAGTGTTTTCGAGCTATTCAGAGTTCGGCCGAGCTGTCTCCGAGTATTTCCGAGTCTATCCCCCTAACTCTGGCCACATGCAGTATTGCATGCAATAGAAGTCAATGCGGAACACATTATATTAATTTCCATTGACTTCTATGGGGAAACTCGATTTGATATGCGAGTGCTTTGGATTACAAGCATTCTCCTGGAACGGATTATGCTCGTAATCCAAGGTTCCACTGTATATCAGCGGGGGGCAGGGCCGGACTTACCATTAGGCTTGACTGGGCTCAAGCCCATGGGCCCCGCCCAATAGGGCGCCCCTGCCTGTTAAAGTCTCCTTACTTTTTTTTTCGTCCTGCAATCAGTGGCGGAACTACCGCCATAGCGACCCACGCAGGCGCTATGGGGCCCGCAGCTGAGTGGGGCCCCAAGAGGATGAGGATGCATTCTTGCCAACTTTTTTCTTCTTTCTTGCTGCCGCTAGAGGTCTGCGGCACTGGTCATTTCTGTATCCGCTGCCATTTTACAGAAGACCAGTTAAGGAAGAACCAAGAGGCGGAGCTCCATTTCTATTGGCCGCTTTCTTGCCACCCAGGCTCCCCCTCTTGGTTCTGTAAATGGCGCGGAGACAAGCACAGTGAGCATCCTGAGCGGCGTCGAGGCCCGATGGAATCCTGGGTCCCGGCGCCGCGCTGTGCTGTGCTGTCTCACTTTCACTGGCTGCCAGTGCCTCCTATCACATCATGCCACCCGGAGAGTCAGTGACAGTCTGAGCAAGTAACTCTCCAGGCGGTTCCAGGTGCATGAATGGGGGGGGGTGAATTGTCCTGGGGGGGGTCTGTACTCCTGATGGGGGAGTTGAATTGTCCTGGGGGGGTCTGTACTCCTGATGGGGGAGTTGAATTGTCCTGGGGGGGTCTGTACTCCTGATGGGGGGGTGAATTGCCCTGGGAGGGTCTGTACTGCTAATGGAGGTTAATTTCCAGGGGGGTTTGTACTCCTGGGGGGGTTAATTGTCATGGGGGGTGAATTGTCCTGGGGGGGTCTGTATGCCTGATGGGGGTTAATTTCCAGGGGGGGTTTGTACTCCTGGGGGGTTAATTGTCATGGGGGGTGAATTGTCCTGGGGGGGGTATGTACGCCTGATGGGGGTTAATTTCCAGAGGGGGTTTGTACTCCTGGGGGGGTGAATTGTCCTGGGCGGGTCTGTACTCCTGGGGGAAGTGAATTGTCCTTTGGGGGGGGTCTGTACAGATGGAGGGGGTTGAGTTGTCCTGGGGGGGTCTGTGCAGGTGGGGCTGGTTTGTCCAGGGGGTCTGTACTGATGGAGGAGGGGGTGGTTTATCCTGAGGGGGGTCTATACTGATGGAGGAGGGTCTGTACTGAGGGAGGACTATGGAAGGAGGGGGTAACGCCATGTTTTTCCGCACCGGGTGACACCAACCCTAGTGACGCCACTGGGGACAGCTGATGTAAGGAGGGACTGTACTGGGAATGCCTGATGTAAGGATGGACTTTGCTGGGGACACCTGATGGCATCTGGTGGCAGGCGACGTGGCAAGTGACAGGCTTGGGGCTCCCATTGATTCTGCATTATGGTGCGTTGAACTATTTCATTTTATATTACAATGTAATATAAGAAATAATGCGCTTTAATCATCCTGACACCATAACAACCATGGTGTCAGCGCCAACACCAGGTGTTTGGAGTATCTTTATCTGCTGATTGCTAAACTTTCTGGAATACACATATTTCTATTGTGGTGTAGGATCTGGGTGTGCTGTCCCTCCATCTCTCTTTCTTTCTTTCTTCCTCCATCCCTCATTCATCTCAGACTCTAACCACACCCCTTCCAAGCCACGCCCATTTGCGCCACGCCCACTATTTTGCGTGAACCACGCCCATTTTTCTTAATGTGTAGAAGGTAGGGCCCGAAAGTGACTCAAGCCCAGGGGCCCCCACCACCCTAAGTCCTGCCCTGGCGGGGGGTACATCAAAATGCAGCTTGCGCACAGCAGAGTAAGCGCAAACATTTTAGGCTCATTATCCATAGTTAACTCTTTTAAAGCATCGCCCATAGAAACTCTAGGGTATTCAATTTGAAGGCTTGAGATGTTGGATATCTATTTACTTGGCACAACCTCATCTTTAATATTTTACCAAATATTTGCTTTCAAAGAGTGTGTTTATGTGGCCTAAATTTAACTTGATTTATTTTTTACAGAAAATTTGCGCTTGATAAACCATTGATTTAATATTGCGTGGCATAGAAAAATAGATGTACATAATATATACAGTATAATATATACATATATATTAATATATAATCTTTGGAGGTTTTAAACAATCTTCAGGCCTAAAATGATTTTTTTTCCTTTGGATTATCTCTAATGCCGCGTACACAAGATCGTTTTTTCATGACGAGAAAAATGCCATTTTTTAATTTGGTCATTAAAAACGATTGTGTGTGGGCTCCAGAGCATTTTTCACGACGTGAAAAATGACCATTAAAAAATTGGAACATGCTCTAATTATTCTCGTCGTTTTTCACGTCGTTTTTTTTTCTGAAAAGCACGAGGCTGAAAAGCGCGAATCGTCTCTCATCAAACTTTACTAACACGAGGATCAGCAAAAGCAGCCCAAAGGGTGGCGCCATCCGAATGGAACTTCCCCTTTATAGTGCCGTCGTACATTTCGTACGTCACCGCGCTTTGCTCGAGCATTTTTTTTCATGATAGTGTGTAGGCAAGGCAGGCTTGAGAAGAATCACGTCGAGAAAAACGTTGTTTTTTTCAATGACATTAAAAACGGTTGTGTGTACGCGGTATTAGGTCACACTCACACCCAGAAAACTCAGTATTGTTCTGTTCCCATCTGCCACTTTACTGCAGCACATCCAGTCCTGTGCTGCCATCTCCCTCCTTTAAATCATTGGAAAGACGGCTGTCTCTTTCTGGTTCTTGCAGCCGGTCACCTCACGTGACACAGTGTGTCATCAGGGGGCTAGCTGCAAGAACTGGTAGGACTGCCCCTTGTAGAATGCCCCTGGAATGTGTGATGTCAGTATCCCAGGAGGCTGTAGGCAGTTGGTGGTAAGTCACAAGGTGACAATTATGAAAGTGACGGCATGTTTACCTAAGAAAGGTAAACATGCAAAAAAAAAAACATACTTAAGGCCCCATTTACATTGGCGATTTGGAATCATGGGCGGAATCACTGCAAAATTGTATTTGAAAAAACTGCCGCGCAAATACATAAAAAAGCTGCAAAACCCACCAATTTATTCTCTAGGGTCTCTGGTTTAAAAAATATATACCGTATGTAGCGGGTACTTACTTTCCCGGGGTAATCTTTGAATTTTTCAGTGACACCAGTGGTGTGTTCCCGGCGGCCCACCGGGTGGCGCTGTCACCATGGGCTGACGGACGGACATCGCTGTGTGCTGAGCCTCCTTTCTGTCCTCTCTCGGCAGCGGTATGGTGGGGCGGGGAACCCGCCATGCTTGCTGGGAGGGGGTATAAAGGGGCCGGCCATCTTGGTCACGGGGTCGGAGTCCCAGGCACCTTCAGCCTGCGGACAGTGGTTCGTGTCCGTCCTCTAGGCGGCCTAGGCCTAGAGGACCACCGGAGATCGTGTTCCACCTCAGGCACCTTTAGTCCTGGGGTGAGGTACTTGGATGGAGGTCCGGAGCTCAGTGCCCAACACTGAGTTCCGCGAGGGAAGGATCCTAAGGTACTCCGGGGATGGATGCCTGAATCCGAGGTGGGCGTAATGGACCGGGAAGAGCTCCTCATCTGAAGACCCGGTGCAGCATACTGCCGGTGACGGGTGAGTCTCTTGTCGGAGACCGTCCGGAAGGAGAATTTCCCTCGTGCGGAGACCATAGCCCACTCTCAGGGAGGAGAGTGGAGGATCGAATTTGTGTCTGGGCCTATTCGCACCCACACCTCCTTTTCCGTTCTATAGCCAAGGGAGTCCATGTTATGTTCTACAATAAAAGTGTGTTGGACGTTAATGGTGTGGGGCTCAATTTCTGGCAGACGAGGTTCGTGAAAACTCTTGGAGGGAGGATCCAGGTGCACAGCACAGACCCGAAGGTAAAAACAACAGAGACATTGCTGATACCACATCACTCCTGTGGTAGAAGCCTGGCGTAGCTCACCCTCTCCCTCCCCTATCATACCCCTAGACCAGAGACAGTGCAAGTTGAACTTTAATAGAGGGGACTGGGAGAGGGGTCCGCTACACGTGGGGGCTCGTCCGGGATTGTGTTGTGCGTCGCTGTGTGGAGCGTGTCTGCTGGAAGAGTTGGACGAATAGGCCAAAGTGCAGCCCTGCTCGAAGTCGTAGACATGACCCCAAGAAGGGAAAGGCCTGCGCAGGAAGAGCGGTGAACGGGGGGAAGCTCAGCCGTGTGAAGCAGTACACGTGGGGGCTTCTAATTGCACTGTGCCACCAGACAAACCCCCGCCGCTTGGTTCGTGGGCATAGCTCAACCAAGGAAAGTGAAGAAAGCCCGCGAACTGGAGCAAAGGGGAGGAGTCCAATACGTGTGAAGGGACTACACGTGGGACATTGGCGCGAAAACTCTGCGGTGTGCGATGGATCAGCAACAGGTCGCCATGTTTGGACATACCTCATGGATTCCGGTTCATCCTTCCACCACGACATTGACTGCTGCTGCTCCGATAACAGATACGGGGATCCGACTGAAGCCAAGGGGTCGATTCGCCCTATACTCGTGTATGGACGTTGAGGCCCTGGGTATGATTTGTCCCGGGTGTTCGGGACTGGTGTGCCTGTTGAAGCCGTTCGGACGTTGTAAGGCCTGTGGGGAGTTCACTTTTGAGGTGGATCCGGCAGTTGAGAGGCCGAGAACCATCTACCCAGGCCGGGCTTCAGGTACCACCACTCAGAGAGGAGAGATCACCGCTGTGAGAGTCACCCCTGCGCACACTGCAGCGACCGCGGAGGAGGTCGTTAAAACTCTACAGGAGAAATCCGAGGATGCTAACTCGGTCGCTACTGTCTCGCAGCGTCCGCCACCGAAGAAAAGAACCAGCGTGGTAGCCCCGACCAGCGGTGGTGGTGGACCGTCTCGCACGCTTACGACAGGCCCGGATGGATCCGTTGACGAGGGTTCCGGACGTCCCGCTTCAAGGAAAGGCCAAGGTAAGCCAGGCAAAGAGACTTGGTGTGTGGGATAAGGTGTTGGGAAGGCATGGCCTAGCAAGTCCGCGGAGTGTGGAGGCTCCGGTTCCACAAAGGGCTACATACCCGCGGAGGAGTGTGACACCTCCGACCTGGAATCGCTCTCGGATTTGGGAGATGATGCCATCATAGATGATCTGTTTGCCAAGAAAGGCTGGGACAAGGTACCACTTGCTTCATTCCGCAGACCTCGGAATTTATCCATGTCAACAGGGGAAAGTACACCCCGGGTGGAGGCGTCAGTGCCTGAAGAAGGGTCCCGTCCCCACCTTGTCCCTGGATCCCCGGCGCAACCTGCATCTGATGCTGGGGTACAGAGACTGTTGCTGTGGGCACCGATGCCCAGATTGGAGGTGGTTAGGGCGCCTCGTCATCCAGAAGCAATAGCTTTGCCTGGTGAAGGAGACAGAGCTACCATGCCTCCTTTGGCGAGACTACAACGCTTATTTGGCCAAAAGGTTGCAGAGGAGTACGGATGGGAGTATCCCTACTTATCGAAGGACTTTCTTTATGAGGTGGAGGTGTACAGGGAGCGCTGGTACAATGACTTTGTGTGGACCCATATTAAGGTTCCGCACACCCGCAGGTACCTGGCATGCTCTTCCACTGCTTCACAACGTTTCAAAGATTGCAAGGCCGAATGGATGTTAGGACGACACATCCATGCAGATAAAGTGTTGATCAGACGCAAAGAAGGCGAAGATGTGGAGTATTATCTGGAGACCGTGGATCAGCACTTGAAGCCACTGATTCTGCCGCATCCCCGCTTTTACTTATAGGAGAGAAAGACTCCGTTCTTATCATGTTGCTGAACTTTTTGGGGCAGTTGTTTTGTGTGTGCCCAAAGGAATGAGGAACTATTCCTGTTGTTTTTTTTTCATCTTCCTGCAAAGAGATCACAGACTCTGGGGTAGATAGGGCCAAAGAAGAAGAAGCTCCACGAGTGCAGTACCGCGAGGCTGTCACCAGGTGGCAGTCTTGCACAACGTTTTTTACACTTTTCATGCACTCACTCTTTGGAGAAAAGGAATTTATTTTCGGAGAAGTTTATTTCCTTCACTACACGAATACATGTGTCAGGGTTTGTGTGTTGGTTTTTTTTTTTTCCCTATGCAGGAGAGCATCCCGGCAAGATTATGGAACCTGGGGGTTGGTTCTTAGTCAGGATGGGAGGGAAAAGTATAATGTTGAATGTGTTGTTTTTCACTCCTCTTTTGTTACAGGGGCTCAGACACAACTTCTTTGTTAGGATAGTTTTCCTAAAAAATTTTGTTTTTCAATTTGTTAGTTGGTTTCTGGACTGGATTATGTCAGCCGGAGAGGGCATGATTCACTCCAGACACTGGGGACCAGTGTCAAATGACAGGGGGGAGAGTGTAGCGGGTACTTACTTTCCCGGGGTAATCTTTGAATTTTTCAGTGACACCAGTGGTGTGTTCCCGGCGGCCCACCGGGTGGCGCTGTCACCATGGGCTGACGGATGGACATCGCTGTGTGCTGAGCCTCCTTTCTGTCCTCTCTCGGCAGCGGTATGGTGGGGCGGGGAACCCGCTATGCTTGCTGGGAGGGTGTATAAAGGGGCCGGCCATCTTGGTCACGGGGTCGGAGTCCCAGGCACCTTCAGCCTGCGGACGGTGGTTCGTGTCCGTCCTCTAGGCAGCCTAGGCCTAGAGGACCACCGGAGATCGTGTTCCACCTCAGGCACCTTTAGTCCTGGGGTGAGGTACTTGGATGGAGGTCCGGAGCTCAGTGCCCAACACTGAGTTCCGCGAGGGAAGGATCCTAAGGTACTCCGGGGATGGATGCCTGAATCCGAGGTGGGCGTAATGGACCGGGAAGAGCTCCTCATCTGAAGACCCGGTGCAGCATACTGCCGGTGACGGGTGAGTCTCTTGTCGGAGACCGTCCGGAAGGAGAATTTCCCTCGTGCGGAGACCATAACCCACTCTTTGGAGGAGAGTGGAGGATCGAATTTGTGTCTGGGCCTATTCGCACCCACACCTCCTTTTCCGTTCTATAGCCAAGGGAGGCCATGTTATGTCCTACAATAAAAGTGTGTTGGACGTTAATGGTGTGTGGCTCAATTTCTGGCAGACGAGGTTCGTGGAGACTCTTGGAGGGAGGATCCAGGTGCACAGCACAGACCCGAAGGTAAAAACAACAGAGACATTGCTGATACCACATCACCCCTGTGGTAGAAGCCTGGCGTAGCTCACCCTCTCCCTCCCCTATCATACCCCTAGACCAGAGACAGTGCGAGTTGAACTTTAATAGAGGGGACTGGGAGAGGGTGAGCTACACCAGGCTTCTACCACAGGGGTGATGTGGTATTTTTTTTGATGCATTTTTGGTGCATTTTTGATGAAGTCAAGTGCATTTTTCCCCCCCTTTTTCTTAACCTTAAAGCGATGTTCCAATCGATTTTTTTTTTAAAGTCAGCAGCTACAAACACTGCAGCTGCTGACTTTTAATAGGGACACTTACCTGTCCAGGGAGCTTGCAATGTCGGCCCCCCGAGGCCGATCCGTCCCTCAGATCGTGTGCCGGCGCCACCATCCTAACTAAGGGAAACAGGCAGTGGAGCCTTGCGGCTTCACTGCCCGTTTCCTACTGTGCATGCGCGAGTGGCGCAGAGCTTTGTGAATGGCCGGCTGTCTTCTGGGGGACACACACAGGTCCCAGAAGACAGCGCGTCCCATTACCCAGAAGACAACGCGAGGGAGGAAGAAAAAGAAGAGCTCCACGGTATAGGAAGTGGCAGATTAGGAAGACTGCCTAGCAACACGCGTTTTTGGTAGGTAAAAAAAAAATAATTCAAATGTTTTTTCTTTCTCGTACATCACGGGACACAGAGCGACATAGTCATTACTAATGGGTTATATAGATACCGTCAGGTGCTGGCACTGGCAACTTCCAAAACCGGAAGTACCCTCCCCTATATAAGCCCCTCCCATCCAGGAGCACCTCAGTTTTTTGCCAGTGTCTAAGGTGTTGGCCAAGAAGAAACATGTGTTTTTCACTGAGCTTGCGTACAGGTTCTTTTGGGCCTCAGTAAGCTATTCCGGATCCGACCAAAAAAGCTTCATAGCTAAACGGTCGGTACCCGGGCCTTGCAGAGAAGAGCAAGGTTTTGCCTGTAATGCTTCTCTTAGGAGAGCTGGAGCCTGGGATCCAGAGCTCTGGTCATACCCACGACCAAGATGTTTTCTGTGCAGGGTGCTATACAGGTCCAGGGGAGTGGAATCCTTGGGAACCCGGTCCCTGAAGGTTTGATTACAATGCCTGCCGTGATAGGTGAAGTTTGGGCTTTTGTGGACCAAACAAAGTCCTGCGGCGGGGAACAGGTAAGTGGGGGCCCCCAGGAACTTGGTTCTATTGGGGGACCCCCAAGCCTAATTTGTCTTTCTGTCTGTTACCTAACGGTATTCCCGCTAATATTCTGTGTATGCCTGTTACTACTGAGAAAATGTAAAAAATTTTAATAGTAGGCAAGAAAAAAAAAAAAAAATGTAAGACCGCGGTACCTGTGTTAGACACTAGAGGCCGCTATGGTTCTTTTTCTTGTAATGTGGATTTTTTTCTTCCAGAATCAAATCCAGGCAGTTGGTATGTTCTCTGCTGGGAAGCTGTCTCCTCTGCCCTGTTGCTGCGCTCATCCATCCCCGGGCCCTGCGGCAAAGGGACCCTGGCTCCCATCTAGCTCCTTGTTGTTTTCAAAAAAGGCGCCGAAGGCGCACGTGCCCGCGCGCGTGCGCGTGCACGCGCCTCTATTCATAGAGGCGATCTGGAAAAAGGGGCAGAGCGGGTGGATGACGCTCAGGTGTGAGCCGCGGCGCTACTGCGCATGTGCGGGCGTCCAGCGTGTTCTGAAGCACATTATAGCTGGCTGTTGAAGTGCACAGACAGAGCTAGCAACAATATAAAGGCACATAGAGGCGGTTGATGCAGGCATCCCCTAGAAAGGCACTTTAGTAGACACCAGCTGTGATATAGCAGCAATTGTGCTAGACTATTCTCAGTAAAAGTGGTGTATTACGGCTGGAATACCTCAGCTTTAGGCTTAGGAATATGCCGTCCAGAAGCTCCGGAACTGAATCTTCCAGGAAGCGAAGGGGATCTCATCGGGCTCTGAGGATCTTGGGCATACTTCTGCTGCACCAGTCTCCCCTGAAGTTCAGAGGTAAGTGACCGTAGAGACCCCGCAGGGGTACTTGGTACTGTGGCTGTCCTCAGTTCACCTGCTCCGGTGTATGTAACAGAGGAGGTTTTTTCCTCAGCTCTGGGAGGATTAGAGAGAGATTGTCAACATTGATCGTTGCCTCCCTGTCAGGGAAAGCACGCCGATCTCCATCTCCTCCTTCAAAGTGCCTGTTAGCAGAGCAACAGTCCCATACAGGGATCGACCTGCCTGAAGGGGATCAGGATAAGGTTGATTCTGTTATAGAGGAATCAACAGTGGGGGAACCTTTTCTCAGCATCTCAAGCTGAAAGATTATGGGTTCAGTCTCTGACTAACATGGTCCGATCAGCATTTAAAAATGCACCTTGCGGAACCACTACTGTATCCTCGTTGGGGTCGCTAGAAGCCCCCAGACTGTCTGTTCTTTTCCACTTCACCCTTTACTGAAAGGGCTTATTTACCAGGATTGGGAACGTCCTGAGAAAATATTTATTCCCCCAAGAGATTTCCGGTGGTCTATCCCATGGAGGATAAATTCATCAAAAAAAAATAAAAAAAAATGGAAGGTCCCTACAGTGGACGCAGCCATCTCTTGTATGTATAAATCACTGACATGTCCAGTGGATAATGTCCAAATGTTCAAGAACCCAATAGATAAAAGATTGGAGTCCTTATGAAAGTCTGCTTCTTTCTACAGCAAGCTTGGTGACACAACCAGCAGTAGCAGCTATTGGGGTCTGCTAAGCAGTGAAGGATCAGTTGAAACAGGTCTTGAGGGACTTGACAGATCAGCAGGCTTTGCCCTAGCTGATCTACCTAGAGCCTTAGGCTTTGCGGTTGACGCCATAAGGATTCAGTCCATCAGGCCTCCCGCCTTACGCTGTCTATAGTACATATGCGTAGGCTTCTATGGCTCAAAAACTGGTCTGCTGAAGCTCCCTGTAAAGAATGGCTGGTTAGTGTCCCATTTCATGGTGAACGCTTATTCAGGGAAAACCTGGACAAATATATCCAGAAAATTTCCAGCGGTAAAAATACGCTCTTGCCGGTTAAAAACAGAGTTAGAGGTCCCTCTTTAAGAGGCCTGCTTCTCCAGTCCCTGGGGCATCGGCTGTGTAACAGTTCCGACGGCCTCCTCGGTCAATTCCCGGGGGTAAAAAACAGGGACAATAGCAGGGTAATGAGAAACCCTGGGTCAGGGGAGGTACAAAACCTCCCCCAAAGTTAAATTCATTGAAGGGTTGCCCCCACTCAGTCGGGTGGGGGGAGGACTCCAGTTGTTCGCAAGAGACCTGGCGGGACACGATCAAGACAGATAGGTGCTCTCCGCAGTATGTTTGGGATACAGTTTGGAGTTAAAAGACTCTCCTCCTTCCCATTTTTGAGGTCAAACGTGCCAAGGGATCCCCGGAAGATAGAGTCCCTCTTGTTGGCACTAGAACAACTATTGCTCCAAGGAGTAATTATGGAGGTTCCCCTGTAAGAATGAGGGTTTGGGTTTTACTCAAACCTCTTTACAGTCCCGAAGCAAACGCGGACGGGAGGCCCATATTAATTCTAAAAAGGGCTATACAAATTCCTGTATATCAGGACTTTCCGATGGAGTCGATCCGATCGGTGGCCACTGCCCTACAAGGGGAGGATTGGTTAGCCGCGATCGACATCAAAGATGCTTATTTGCACATTCCCATCTTTCCAGTCCACCAAAAATGTCTACGCTTTGCAGTAGAAGGGCGCCATTTTCAGTTCAGAGCCTTACCCTTCGGTTTGGCCACAGCACCACGAGTGTTTACAAAAATTCTGGCCCTTTATTGGCCAATCTAAGAACACAAGGTGTAATGATAATGGCATATCTAGATGACTTGTTGCTGATAGACCACTCAGTGAAAAAACTAGACGTGGTCGTTCACAAGACAATCAAGTATCTGGAATCTCACGGTTGGATTATCAACCGAGACAAGTTAGCCCTAAAAACCAGTCAAAAGTCTGGAATACTTGGGGCTAAGGTTGGATTCAGGCCAGAGAAAAATATTCTTGCCTCGAGGAAAGGTGTTGTCTTTGAAAGATTTGATCCACTTAGTGGGTACAAAAAAGACAGCCGTCCATACGCCTGTGCATAAGGCTGCTGGGAAAAATGGTAGCATCATTCGAAGCAGTACCCTACGGTCAATTCCATTCAAGGAATTTGCAGGGGGCCATACTGTCAGCCTGGAACAAAAAAGTTCAGGCCCTAGACTTACAATGTCCTTGTCCCCTTCCGTTCGCAAGAGCCTCCGTTAGTGGTTGGTTCCCCAGAATCTGGAAAAAGGGAAATCCTTCAGTCTGATTCTTGGAAGGTGGTCACTACAGATGCCAGCCTTATAGGCTGGGGAGCAGTACTGGAGCAATAGTCTCTCCAGGGCAGATGGTCGGATGCAGAAAAGGCCCTGCCCATCAATCTCTTAGAGATACGAGCAGCCCGGTATGCCCTAGTAGCATGGACATCCAAACTCCAAGGGTCCCCTGTCAGAATTCAATCATCAGGGAGGCACCAGGAGTCGTGCAGCCCAGAGGGAAGTAAATTACATCCTGAAATGGGCAGAAAAATATGTCCCAGCCATATCTGCGGTATTCATTCCAGGAGTGGAGAATTGGAAGGCGGACTTTCTGAGTCGCCAACAATTATGCCCAGGGGAATGGTCCCTTCATCCCGAGGTTTTCCGGACAATATGTCAGCGGTGGGGAACACCGGATGTAGATCTGCTAGCATCCAGATTCAATACAAAAGTGGACAGGTTTGTCTCTTGGACAAGGGATCCCCTAGCTTGCGGCTTGGATGCCCTAGTGTTCCCTTGGGATCAGTTCAAGCTGATATATGCATTCCCACCGCCACAATTGTTACCTCGATTACTCCGCAGAATCAGGGTAGAAAAGAAACCAGTGATTCTGGTGGCTCCAGCGTGGCCCCGAAGAGCATGGTACGTGGAGATTGTAAAGATGTCTGTGGGGAGTCCTTGGACCCTCCCACATCGTCCGGACCTGCTTTCGCAAGGACCGATATACCACCCTTCCTTACCAGCCCTAGGTTTGACGGCCTGGCTATTGAAGCCCACATTCTAAAAAAGAGAGGGCTCTCTAATGCTGTGGTATCTACTAGTGATGAGCCGAACACCCCCGGGTTCGGTTCGCACCAGAACCCGCGAACGGACCGAAAGTTCGAACGAACATTAGAACCCTATTAAATACAATGGATGCGAACGTTCGAATTCTAAAGTGCTAATTATAACAACTATTATGCATGTTATTGTCCTAAAAAGGGTTTGGGAACCCGGGTTCTGCACCAGGGGACATGTATCAATGCAAAAATAAGTTTTAAAAACGGTCGTTTTCCGGGAGCAGTCATTTTAATGATGCATAAAGTGAAAAAAAAAAAGTCAAATATTCCTTTAAATATCGTACCTGGGGGGTGTCTAAAGTATGCCTGTGAAGTGCCACGTGTTTCCCGTGTTTAGAACTGTCCCTGCACAAAATGACACTTCTAAAGGAAAAAAAAGCCATTTAAAACTGCTTGCGGCTTTAATGTAATGTCTGGTCCCGGTAATATGGATGAAAATCTTTAAGAAAAATGGCATAGCTACCCCATGACCCCCCCCCTACCCCAGCCCATTACCAGCCCCTTTGGGTCTTGTATGGATATTAAGGGGAACCCCGCACATAAAATAAAAAAGGCCCTATATACTCTGAACAGCCGTATACAGGCGGTGCATACAAGACAGGGACTGTAGGT
The DNA here is from genome assembly GCA_029206835.1 of Rana muscosa. Taxonomy (NCBI): domain Eukaryota; kingdom Metazoa; phylum Chordata; class Amphibia; order Anura; family Ranidae; genus Rana; species Rana muscosa. The sequence continues at coordinate 1,192,577,582 of CM055116.1, read as the reverse complement.
TTGTTCTTATGTAGAATCTGTTTGTAATTTTGAACAGGTACATTGTTGAAGTGTAGCTCCAGACCAAAAATCTATTTTTAAACTTTTTGGAAAACATAGGTAAGGGTTATCACCCCTGTAACATTTGTTTTGCTGTCTGTGCCCCTGTTCAGAACATTTCACCTCACTTTCCGTCCTAATGACAACTGTTTTTGAAATGTGGTGTTTTTCTTGAAACAAGGATTGCTGATAAAGCATCAGTACAGAGGAGACACCTTTCTCCCATATTTATTCTTACAGGAGAGAATTTTCCTTCCTAGTGGTAGATTTCCTCTCACTTCCTGTTGTCTTCTTGCGTTTGCAAGTAGGAGTCGTTTGTAAGTTGGATGTTTGAAAGTAGGGACCTGCCGTATATACTCTGCAGAAATAGGCCCCTTAGTTGTTGGTGTTGGCACAACACTGTAAGCACTCACAGTTACTCTTGGTTGGTGCTGGAACGCCCTGCTGTCAACTATTATATCAGGAATTTTAATTACATATAATTGTTGAACAGTGGTAGTAAAAATTGGGCCTTTGATGGTGGTGCTGGTGCCACAACACTGTAAGCCCTGACAGTTACTCTTGGTGGGTGCAGCAATGGGCCCTGCTGTGAATTATTAGATCAAGAATTGTAATTACATGCCCCTGTTGAACAGGGGCTGAAAAATTGGGCCTTAGGCACTGGTGGCACAACACTGCAACCCTTCACAGATACTGTACTTGGAGCACAGCAATGAGCCCTGTTGCAAAGTATTGCTTCAAAAATTGTAATTACACGCCACTGTTAAACAGGGGCTGAAAAATTGGGCGTTAGGCACTGGTGGCGGCACCCATAAACAAAAATGATCTTCCAAGCTATCATCATCAATCGTATCATTGAGGACTCGGAGGAGGAGGATAGGCAGTCAACATAACAGCACAGGCACTCAGCATCAGCATCAGTCTTGAAGGGATGTGACATTTTAAAATCAATTAGTCTGTTATATCAGCATCAGGTGTGTGGTAGCTGGTGGTGATCCAAGACTGGTTCATCTTGATGAAAGTCAGTCGATCAACCGAGTCGGTGGACAGGCGCACCCTGTGATCCGTGACAAATCCTCCAGCAGCACTGAATGTGCGTTCCGAAAGAACGCTGGATGCAGGACAGGCCAGTAGCTCAATTGCATACTGTGCAAGCTCTGGCCAGTGATCCATCCTCAAGACCCAGTAAGCCAGAGGATTTTCGGTGGGGAAGGTGTCCAAGTCTGACCTTGCCCCTAGATATTCCTGCACCATGTTTATCAGACGCTGGCGATGGTTGCTGGAACCGATCATACTTTGGGGCTGCGGACTAAAGAATTGTCTGAACGCATCGGTCAGACGGCCACCTTCCCCACCGCTCCTTCTTTGACTGGCCGAAGCCTCAGCAACTCGTTGTCCAGGACCAGGAGTTTGCAACCTCCCAGTCTCTGGGAACGCGTTGCACAGACCTTTCTGCAAGGCCTCCCGGAGTTGTCTCATCCTCTGCTCCCTCTGCGACGGTAACATAAGGTCCGCAACCTTACCCTTGTACCGTGGATCAAGGAGAGTGGCCAGCCAGTAATGGTCCCTCTCCTTGATCCGAAGAATACGAGGATCCTTCCGCAGACTTTGCAGGATCAGGGAGGCCATGCAGCGTAGGTTTGCTGAGGCATTCGCTCCGGAGTCCTCTGGGTCACTAAGGACGACATGATCCGCAGCCACCTCCTCCCAGCCACGTACAAGTCCACTGGTTTCTTGGGACTGTAAATCATCCCTAAAAGACTGCTGCTGATGATGCTGAGTGCCAGCCTCCACCTCCATGCTGACACAATCCTCCTCCTCCTCCTCCTCCTCCTCCTCTTCCTGTGCGATGGGTGGGACAGAAGGAACACTGTCTGGGTAAAGGGGGCCTTGAGAGGCAAGGAAGTCCTCCTCTTCCTGCCTCTGTTCTGCCTCAAGTGCCCTGTCCATTATTCCACGCAGCGTGTGCTCCAACAGGTGGACAAGAGGTACAGTGTCACTGATGCATGCACTGTCACTGCTCACCATCCTCGTGGCCTCCTCAAATGGTGCCAGGACAGTGCATGCATCCCTGATCATGCCCCACTGGCGTGGAGAAAAAAAACCAAGCTCCCCTGACCCTGTCCTGGTGCCGTAGTCGCACAGGTACTCATTGATGGCCCTCTGCTGCGTGTGCAGCCGCTGCAGCATGGCCAACGTTGAGTTCCACCTGGTGGGCATGTCACATATAAGGCGGTTCTTGGGCAGGTTCAACTCCTTTTGCAGCTCAGCCAGGCGAGCACTGGCATTATAAGATCTGCGGAAATGCACACAGACTTTCCTGGCCTGCCTCAGGACATCCTGTAAGCCCGGGTACCTGCCCAAGAACCGCTGCACCACCAGGTTAAGGACGTGAGCCACACAGGGCACATGGGTCAGTTGTCCCTGTCGGAGGGCGGAGAGGAGGTTGGTGCCATTGTCGCAAACCACCATTCCTGGCTTAAGCTGGCGTGGCGTCAACCACCTCTCGGCCTGGCCCTGCAGAGCAGACAGGACCTCTGCCCCAGTGTGGCTTCTGTCCCCCAAACACACCAGCGCAAGCACGGCATGGCATCTTTTTGCCTGCGTACTTGCGTAGCCCCGTGAACGGCTACGGAGCACCGCTGGTTCATAGGACAAACCACAGGAAGAGGCCATGGAGGAAGAAGAAGAGGAGGGGGTGGAGGAGAGAGGTGTGTCACAACCAGTAGTAGCATTTTGGAGGCGTGGCGGTGGGACAACCTCCAACACTACTGCACCTTGTCCTGAATCCTTCCCAGCTGCCAAAAGAGTGACCCAATGGGCCGTGAAAGAAAGGTAACGTCCCTGTCCATGCCTGCTGGACCATGAGTCAGCGGTAATATGCACCTTACCGCTGACCGCCCTGTCCAGCGAGGCCAAGACATTGCCTTCCACATGCCGGTAGAGAGCCGGAATAGCCTTCCGTGAGAAAAAGTGGCGTTTGGGAACCTGCCACTGAGGAACCGCACATTGCACAAACTCACGGAAGGGGGCCGAGTCTACCAACTGAAAAGGCAGCAGTTGAAGCGCTAGCAATTTAGCCAAGCTAGCATTCAACCGCTGGGCATGTGGATGGCTGGGAGTGAACTTCTTTCGACGGTCCAGCAGCTGGGGCAGGGAAATTTGCCTGCTAGAATCGGACGTCGGTGTACTGCTAGCAGAGTGGGCGCAAGTACTTGGCTGTGACACACCTAATTCTACACCTTCATTCCTCTCAGTGCATGTTTCAGAGAGGACTGAAGTTATAGTGGGGTTGGAGATCCCAGCTGATGCGGTGCAAGGAGAGGTCCGCTTTGTTCTTTGGTGTGGGTCTTTGAGGTAGGCTTGCCAACGAGCTGCATGGCAGGTCAACATATGTCTGGTCAGGCATGTGGTACCCAAGCGGCTGATGTTTTGGCCACGCGATATACGCTTGAGACATATGTTGCAAACAGCAGCTGTGCGATCTGATGCACTAGCCTCAAAAAAGGCCCACACCAAAGAACTTTTTGAATGACGGGCAGAGGCAGCGCCCTGCACAGGCGGAGCTCTGCGGTGTGATTCCGTCGGTGTACTGCCCTTACGCTGGCCACCAAAGGGCATCCTGCCTCGTTGGAGATGTGCCTCCTCCTCATCCTCCTCCTCCTCCTCTCTCCTATTAGGCACCCACGTGGAGTCATTGACCTCATCATCCCCTCCCTCCTCATCACTGGAGCCAATCTGGCAGTATGCTGCAGCTGCTGGAACATGACTGCCAGATTGGTGTCCTTCTTGAGCATCCCCTCTGTCTGCTCTCACGCTACTGCCTTCCTCTAGCTGGGTTTCATCATCAGACCCTTCGAAACGCTGGGCATCCTCCTGGAGCATGTACCCAACACTGTGCTGAAACAGTTCGGGGGACTCCTCAGGAGGAGGACATGGTGGGTCTAGGGAAGGAGTGACTGATGATTTGTCTGACATTGATACCAGGGAAGACGACGCTTTGGCAGCTGCTTTTCCAGTACCCTGAGCCTGGGTGAGAGAGGATGAGGAGGAGGAGGAGGGCTTGGTCATCCACTCTACCAAGTCTTCGGCATGATGTGGCTCAACATGTCCAGCTGCCGAAAAGAAGGACAAGCGTGTCCCATGGCCATGTGCTGATGACAATGCACCGCGTCCACGACCAGCACTGTTGCCCCCAGACACAGAGCCTGCTTGCCCTCTTTTATTGCCTCCTGACTGTCTGCCTCTCCTTGTTTGCCTTCCAGACATTCTAATAGATGGCCTGCAGGGAGATGGGAAAAAAGCAATAAGGGCTACCTTCAGGTGTCCTTCTCTGTCCCTTGAAACAAGGACTTTCACAGTGAAAGAAACTGACACTGTCCCTACCTAGAGTTTTCTATCCCTAGAATAAATGTTTTTTTTAATCACAATATAGCACAAGGACAATTCACTCAATGTCTCTCCAGGTCCCTGGAAACAAGGACTTGCAGAGTGAAAGAAACTGACACTGTCCCTACCTAGAGTTTTCTGTCCCTAGAATAAATGTTTTTTTTAAGCACAATATAGCACAAGGAAAATTAACTCACTGTCCTTACAGGTCCCTGGAAACAAGGACTTGCAGAGTGAAAGAAACTGACACTGTCCCTACCTAGAGTTTTCTGTCCCTAGAATAAATGTTTTTTTTAAGCACAATATAGCACAAGGACAATTAACTCACTGTCCTTACAGGTCCCTGGAAACAAGGACTTGCAGAGTGAAAAAAAAAAAACACTCTCCCTACCTAGAGTTTTCTGTCCCTAGAAAAAATGTTTTTTTTAAGCACAATATAGCACAAGGACAATTAACTCACTGTCCTTACAGGTCCCTGGAAACAAGGACTTGCAGAGTGAAAGAAAAAAAACACTCTCCCTACCTACAGTTTTCTGTCCCTAGAAAAAATGTTTTTTTTAATCACAATATAGCACAAGGAAAATTAACTCACTGTCCTTACAGGTCCCTGGAAACAAGGACTTGCAGAGTGAAAGAAAAAAAACACTCTCCCTACCTACAGTTTTCTGTCCCTAGAAAAAATGTTTTTTTTAATCACAATATAGCACAAGGAAAATTAACTCACTGTCCTTACAGGTCCCTGGAAACAAGGACTTGCAGAGTGAAAGAAACTGACACTGTCCCTACCTAGAGTTTTCTGTCCCTAGAATAAATGTTTTTTTTAATCACAATATAGCACAAGGAAAATTAACTCACTGTCCTTACAGGTCCCTGGAAACAAGGACTTGCAGAGTGAAAGAAACTGACACTGTCCCTACCTAGAGTTTTCTGTCCCTAGAATAAATGTTTTTTTTAAGCACAATATAGCACAAGGACAATTAACTCACTGTCCTTACAGGTCCCTGGAAACAAGGACTTGCAGAGTGAAAGAAAAAAAACACTCTCCCTACCTACAGTTTTCTGTCCCTAGAAAAAATGTTTTTTTTAATCACAATATAGCACAAGGAAAATTAACTCACTGTCCTTACAGGTCCCTGGAAACAAGGACTTGCAGAGTGAAAGAAACTGACACTGTCCCTACCTAGAGTTTTCTGTCCCTAGAATAAATGTTTTTTTTAATCACAATATAGCACAAGGAAAATTAACTCACTGTCCTTACAGGTCCCTGGAAACAAGGACTTGCAGAGTGAAAGAAACTGACACTGTCCCTACCTAGAGTTTTCTGTCCCTAGAATAAATGTTTTTTTTAAGCACAATATAGCACAAGGACAATTAACTCACTGTCCTTACAGGTCCCTGGAAACAAGGACTTGCAGAGTGAAAGAAACTGACACTGTCCCTACCTAGAGTTTTCTGTCCCTAGAATAAATGTTTTTTTTAATCACAATATAGCACAAGGAAAATTAACTCACTGTCCTTACAGGTCCCTGGAAACAAGGACTTGCAGAGTGAAAGAAACTGACACTGTCCCTACCTAGAGTTTTCTGTCCCTAGAATAAATGTTTTTTTTAATCACAATAGAGCACAAGGACAATTAACTCACTGTCCTTACAGGTCCCTGGAAACAAGGACTTGCAGAGTGAAAGAAAAAAAACACTCTCCCTACCTACAGTTTTCTGTCCCTAGAAAAAATGTTTTTTTTAATCACAATATAGCACAAGGAAAATTAACTCACTGTCCTTACAGGTCCCTGGAAACAAGGACTTGCAGAGTGAAAGAAACTGACACTGTCCCTACCTAGAGTTTTCTGTCCCTAGAATAAATGTTTTTTTTAATCACAATATAGCACAAGGACAATTCACTCAATGTCTCTCCAGGTCCCTGGAAACAAGGACTTGCAGAGTGAAAGAAACTGACACTGTCCCTACCTAGAGTTTTCTGTCCCTAGAATAAATGTTTTTTTTAAGCACAATATAGCACAAGGAAAATTAACTCACTGTCCTTACAGGTCCCTGGAAACAAGGACTTGCAGAGTGAAAGAAACTGACACTGTCCCTACCTAGAGTTTTCTGTCCCTAGAATAAATGTTTTTTTTAAGCACAATATAGCACAAGGACAATTAACTCACTGTCCTTACAGGTCCCTGGAAACAAGGACTTGCAGAGTGAAAGAAAAAAAACACTCTCCCTACCTACAGTTTTCTGTCCCTAGAAAAAATGTTTTTTTTAATCACAATATAGCACAAGGAAAATTAACTCACTGTCCTTACAGGTCCCTGGAAACAAGGACTTGCAGAGTGAAAGAAACTGACACTGTCCCTACCTAGAGTTTTCTGTCCCTAGAATAAATGTTTTTTTTAATCACAATATAGCACAAGGAAAATTAACTCACTGTCCTTACAGGTCCCTGGAAACAAGGACTTGCAGAGTGAAAGAAACTGACACTGTCCCTACCTAGAGTTTTCTGTCCCTAGAATAAATGTTTTTTTTAAGCACAATATAGCACAAGGACAATTAACTCACTGTCCTTACAGGTCCCTGGAAACAAGGACTTGCAGAGTGAAAGAAACTGACACTGTCCCTACCTAGAGTTTTCTGTCCCTAGAATAAATGTTTTTTTTAATCACAATATAGCACAAGGAAAATTAACTCACTGTCCTTACAGGTCCCTGGAAACAAGGACTTGCAGAGTGAAAGAAACTGACACTGTCCCTACCTAGAGTTTTCTGTCCCTAGAATAAATGTTTTTTTTAATCACAATATAGCACAAGGACAATTAACTCACTGTCCTTACAGGTCCCTGGAAACAAGGACTTGCAGAGTGAAAGAAACTGACACTGTCCCTACCTAGAGTTTTCTGTCCCTAGAATAAATGTTTTTTTTAAGCACAATATAGCACAAGGACAATTAACTCACTGTCCTTACAGGTCCCTGGAAACAAGGACTTGCAGAGTGAAAGAAACTGACACTGTCCCTACCTAGAGTTTTCTGTCCCTAGAATAAATGTTTTTTTTAATCACAATATAGCACAAGGAAAATTAACTCACTGTCCTTACAGGTCCCTGGAAACAAGGACTTGCAGAGTGAAAGAAACTGACACTGTCCCTACCTAGAGTTTTCTGTCCCTAGAATAAATGTTTTTTTTAATCACAATATAGCACAAGGACAATTAACTCACTGTCCTTACAGGTCCCTGGAAACAAGGACTTGCAGAGTGAAAGAAACTGACACTGTCCCTACCTAGAGTTTTCTGTCCCTAGAATAAATGTTTTTTTTAAGCACAATATAGCACAAGGACAATTAACTCACTGTCCTTACAGGTCCCTGGAAACAAGGACTTGCAGAGTGAAAGAAACTGACACTGTCCCTACCTAGAGTTTTCTGTCCCTAGAATAAATGTTTTTTTTAAGCACACTATAGCAGAAGCACAAAACACACTGACACTCTCCCTACCTATCCTTCTCTTTCCCTAAACTAAAGGAATCCAGGTTAAGCAAGAAAGAAATAACAGTCACTGTCCCTGCCTATGCTACTCTATCCCTGCTCCGGAACACACTACACTAGGCCGCCGTGCTGGCGGCCTTTTATAGTGTGGGGCGTGTACTAAACACCCTCAGCAATAATTGGCCACAGGCATCCTGCCTGTGGCCAATCATTGCTCTCCTCGCTGCCGGCGCTGTGATTGGCCAAGCATGCGGGGTCACAGTGCATGCTTGGCCAATCACAGCGCCTGGATGACACTGCGATGGCGTAGTGCATTGTGGGCCGTTCGCGTCACTCGAATTTGGCGCGAACGGCCCAAATCGTTCGATCTTCGTCGAACGATCGAACAGCCAATGTTCGAGTCGAACGTATGTTCGACTCGAACACGAAGCTCATCCCTAGTATCTACCATGATCAATGCCAGGAAGCCGGTATCCAGGCAGATCTACTATAGAATCTGGAAGGCGTACATCGCCTGGTGTGAGGCCAAGAAATGGCATCCACGTAAATACGTAATAGGTAGGATTCTGGACTTCCTACAATGGGCTGTAGATAGGAAGCTTGCCTTGAGTACTATCAAGGGTCAGATTTCGGCCTTGTCAATATTTTTTCAAAGGCCCTTGGCTTCGCATTCACTAGTCAAAGCCTTTATACAAGGAGTGATGCGTATTAGTCCTCCGGTTAATATTCCCATATGTCCATGGGATCTAAACTTGGTTCTGTCGGTTCTACAGAAACAACCATTTGAACCATTACAGCATATTTCCCTGGTTCTTCTTACCAGGAAATTGATTTTTCTAGTAGCCATTTGTTCGGCTAAAAGAGTGTCGGAATTAGCAGCTATGTCCTGTAAGGAGCCGTATCTGGTTATCCATAAGGATAGAGTAGTGTTACGCCCTCATCCAGCCTTTCTTCCTAAGGTGGTATCGAGGTTTCATTTGAACCAAGATGTGGTTCTTCCTTCTTTTTTCCCCAAACCTACTTCGGTAGAGGAAAAGTTATTGCATTCTTTGGATGTAGTAAGAGCAGTTAAAGCTTATCTAAAAGCCACTGCTCAGATTCGCAGAACGGATACTTTGTTTATTCTGCCGGAAGGCCCCAGAAAGGGTCAGGCAGCGTCGAAATCTACTTTAGCCAAGTGGATTCGACAGGTCATAATACAAGCCTATGGCTTGAGAAGGAGACCGCCTCCGTTCAAAGTTAGAGCGCACTCCACGAGAGCAGTTGGAACTTCATGGGCAGTGCATCACCAGGCCTCCCTGGCTCAAATCTGTAAGGCCGCAACATGGTCTTCAGTTCACACGTTTACTAGGTTCTACCAGGTGGACGTTAGAAGTCAGGAGGATGTCGCCTTTGGGCGCAGTGTGTTGCAGGCCGCAAAAGATCCTCATGTCTGATAGCGCTCAGCTTATATATGGTGTATCCCCCCCCTCATTGGGCATTGCTTTAGGACATCCCATTAGTAATGACTATGTCGCTCTGTGTCCCGTGATGTACGAGAAAGAAAAATAGGATTTTTGTAACAGCTTACCTGTAAAATCCTTTTCTTGGAGTACATCACGGGACACAGAGCGACATAGTCATTACTAATGGGTTATATAGATACCGTCAGGTGCTGGCACTGGCAACTTCCAAAACCGGAAGTACCCTCCCCTATATAAGCCCCTCCCATCCGGGAGCACCTCAGTTTTGTAGCAAAGCAATAAGTGTCCCTAAAGAGGGGTGGGAGCTCTGTGTCCCGTGATGTACTCCAAGAAAAGGATTTTACAGGTAAGCTGTTACAAAAATCCTATTTTCTTTCTCGTACATCACGGGACACAGAGCGACATAGTCATTACTAATGGGATGTCCTAAAGCAATGCCAAATGAGGGGGGGGGGATACACCATATATAAGCTGAGCGCTATCAGACATGAGGATCTTTTGCGGCCTGCAACACACTGCGCCCAAAGGCGACATCCTCCTGACTTCTAACGTCCACCTGGTAGGACCTAGTAAACGTGTGTACCGAAGACCATGTTGCGGCCTTACAGATCTGAGCCAGGGAGGCCTGGTGATGCACTGCCCATGAAGTTCCAACTGCTCTCGTGGAGGGCGCTCTAACTTTGAACGGAGGCGGTCTCCTTCTCAAGCCATAAGCTTGCATAATGACCTGTCGAATCCACTTGGCTAAAGTAGATTTTGACGCTGCCTGACCCTTTCTGGGGCCTTCCGGCAGAATAAACAAAGTATCCGTTCTGCGAATCTGAGCAGTGGCTTTTAGATAAGCTTTAACTGCTCTTACTACATCCAAAGAATGCAATAACTTTTCCTCTACCGAAGTAGGTTTGGGGAAAAAAGAAGGAAGAACCACATCTTGGTTCAAATGAAACCTCGATACCACCTTAGGAAGAAAGGCTGGATGAGGACGTAACACTACTCTGTCCTTATGGATAACCAGATATGGCTCCTTACAGGACATAGCTGCTAATTCCGATACTCTTTTAGCCGAACAAATGGCTACTAGAAAAATCAATTTCCTGGTGAGAAGCACCAAGGAAATATGCTGTAATGGTTCAAATGGTTGTTTCTGTAGAACCGACAGAACCAAGTTTAGATCCCATGGACATATGGGAATATTAACCGGAGGACTAATACGCATCACTCCTTGCATAAAGGCTTTGACTAGTGAATGCGAAGCCAAGGGCCTTTGAAAAAATATTGACAAGGCCGAAATCTGACCCTTGATAGTACTCAAGGCAAGCTTCCTATCTACAGCCCACTGTAGGAAGTCCAGAATCCTACCTATTACGTACTTATGTGGATGCCATTTCTTGGCCTCACACCACGCGATGTACGCCTTCCAGATTCTATAGTAGATCTGCCTGGATACCGGCTTCCTGGCATTGATCATGGTAGATACCACCGCATTAGAGAGCCCTCTCTTTTTTAGAATGTGGGCTTCAATAGCCAGGCCGTCAAACCTAGGGCTGGTAAGGAAGGGTGGTATATCGGTCCTTGCGAAAGCCGGACGACGTGGGAGAGTCCAAGGACTCCCCACTGAAATTTTACAATCTCCGCGTACCACGCTCTTCGGGGCCACGCTGGAGCCACCGGAATCACTGGTTTCTTTTCTACCCTGATTCTGCGGAGTAATCGAGGTAACCATTGTGGCGGTGTGAATGCATATATCAGCTTGAACTGATCCCAAGGGAACACTAGGGCATCCGAGCCGCAAGCTAGGGGATCCCTTGTCCGAGAGACAAACCTGTCCCCCTTTGCGTTGAATCTGGATGCTAGAAGATCTACATCCGATGTTCCCCACCGCTGACATATTGTCCAGAAAACCTCGGGGTGAAGGGACCCTTCCTCTGGGCCTAATTGCTGGTGACTTAGAAAGTCCGCCTTCCAATTCTCCACTCCTGGAATGAATACCGCAGATATGGCTGGGACATATTTTTCTGCCCATTTCAGGATGTAATTTACTTCCCTCTGGGCTGCACGACTCCTGGTGCCCCCCTGATGATTGATATATGCCACTGCTGTGGCATTGTCTGATTGCATTCTGACAGGGGACCCTTGGAGTTTGGATGTCCATGCTACTAGGGCATACCGGGCTGCTCGTATCTCTAAGAGATTGATGGGCAGGGCCTTTTCTGCATCCGACCATCTGCCCTGGAGAGACTATTGCTCCAGTACTGCTCCCCAGCCTATAAGGCTGGCATCTGTAGTGACCACCTTCCAAGAAATCGGACTGAAGGATTTCCTTTTTTCCAGATTCTGGGGAACCAACCACCAACGGAGGCTCTTGCGAACGGAAGGGGACAAGGACATTGTAAGTCTAGGGCCTGAACTTTTTTGTTCCAGGCTGACAGTATGGCCCCTTGCAAATTCCTTGAATGGAATTGACCGTAGGGTACTGCTTCGAATGATGCCACCATTTTTCCCAGCAGCCTCATATACAGGCGTATGGACGGCTGTCTTTTTTGTACCCACTAAGTGGATCAAATCTTTCAAAGACAACACCTTTCCTCGAGGCAAGAATATTTTTCTCTGGCCTGAATCCAACCTTAGCCCCAAGTATTCCAGACTTTTGACTGGTTTTTAGGGCTGACTTGTCTCGGTTGATAATCCAACCGTGAGATTCCAGATACTTGATCGTCTTGTGAACGACCACGTCTAGTTTTTTCACTGAGTGGTCTATCAGCAACAAGTCATCCAGATATGCCATTATCATTACACCTTGTGTTCTTAGATTGGCCAATAAAGGGCCAGAATTTTTGTAAACACTCGTGGTGCTGTGGCCAAACCGAAGGGTAAGGCTCTGAACTGAAAATGGCGCCCTTCTACTGCAAAGCGTAGAAATTTTTGGTGGACTGGAAAGATGGGAATGTGCAAATAAGCATCTTTGATGTCGATCGTGGCTAACCAATCCTCCCCTTGTAGGGCAGTGGCCACCGATCGGATCGACTCCATCGGAAAGTCCTGATATACAGGAATTTGTATAGCCCTTTTAGAATTAATATGGGCCTCCCGTCCGCGTTTGCTTCGGGACTGTAAAGAGGTTTGAGTAAAACCCGAACCCTCATTCTTCCAGGGGAACCTCCATAATTACTCCTTGGAGCAATAGTTGTTCTAGTGCCAACAGGAGGGACTCTCTCTTCCGGGGATCCCTTGGCACGTTTGACCTCAAAAATGGGAAGGAGGAGAGTCTTTTAACTCCAAACTGTATCCCAAACCTACTGCGGAGAGCACCTATCTGTCTTGATCGTGTCCCGCCAGGTCTCTTGCGAACAACTGGAGTCCTCCCCCCACCCGACTGAGTGGGGGCTTCATGAATTTAACTTTGGGGGAGGTTTTGTACCTCCCCTGACCCAGGGTTTCTCATTACCCTGCTACTGTCCCTGTTTTTTACCCCCGGGATTTGACCGAGGAGGCCGTCGGAACTGTTACACAGCCGATGCCCCAGGGACTGGAGAAGCAGGCCTCTTAAAGAGGGACCTCTAACTCTGCTTTTAACCGGCAAGAGCATATTTTTACCGCTGGAAATTTTCTGGATATATTTGTCCAGGTTTTCCCTGAATAAGCGTTCACCATGAAATGGGACGCTAACCAGCCATTCTTTACAGGGAGCTTCAGCAGACCAGTTTTTGAGCCATAGGAGCCTACGCATATGTACTATAGACAGCGTAAGGCGGGAGGCCTGATGGACTGAATCCTCTATGGCGTCAACCGCAAAGCCTAAGGCTCTAGGTAGATCAGCTAGGGCAAAGCCTGCTGATCTGTCAAGTCCCTCAAGACCTGTTTCAACTGATCCTTCACTGCTTAGCAGACCCCAATAGCTGCTACTGCTGGTTGTATCACCAAGCAGATTTTCATAAGGACTCCAATCTTTTATCTATTGGGTTCTTGAACATTTGGACATTATCCACTGGACATGTCAGTGATTTATACATACAAGAGATGGCTGCGTCCATTGTAGGGACCTTCCATTTTTTTTTGATGAACTTATCCTCCATGGGATAGACCACCGGAAATCTCTTGGGGGAATAAATATTTTCTCAGGACGTTCCCAATCCTGGTAAATGAGCCCTTTCAGTAAAGGGTGAAGTGGAAAAGAACAAACAGTCTGGGGGCTTCTAGCGACCCCAACGAGGATACAGTAGTGGTTGATGGTTCCGCAAGGTGCATTTTTAAATGCTGATCGGACCATGTTAGTCAGAGACTGAACCCATAATCTTTCATCTTGAGATGCTGAGAAAAGGTTCCCCCACTGTTGATTCCTCTATAACAGAATCAACCTTATCCTGATCCCCTTCAGGCAGGTCGATCCCTGTATGGGACTGTTGCTCTGCTAACAGGCACTCTGAAGGAGGAGACGGAGATCGGGCGTGCTTTCCCTGACAGGGATGCAGCGATAAATGTTGACAATCTCTCTCTAATCCTCCCAGAGCTGAGGAAAAAACCTCCTCTGTTACATACACAGGAGCAGGTGACTGAGGACAGCCACAGTACCAAGTACCCCTGCGGGGTCTCTACGGTCACTTACCTCTGAACTTCAGGGGAGACTGGTGCAGCAGAAGCATGCCCAAGATCCTCAGAGCCCGATGAGACCCCCTTCGCTTCCTGGAAGATTCAGTTCCGGAGCTTCTGGACGGCATATTCCTAAGCCTAAAGCTGAGGTATTCCAGCCGTAATACACCACTTTTACTGAGAATAGTCTAGCACAATTGCTGCTATATCACAGTTGGTGTCTACTAATGTGCCTTTCTAGGGGATGCCTGTATCAACCGCTTGCTGTATGCCTTTAAATGTTGCCAGCTCTGTCTCTGTACTTCATAGCCAGCTCACTACAATATTGTGGTTTTTTTTTAAAACTGCTGGGACGCCCGCACATGCGCAGAAGCGCTGCGGCGCGCACAGAGCGTCATCCCCCAGGCTCCGCCCCCTTTCCCGGCTCACCTCTATATATAGAGGCGCGTGCACGCGCACGCGCGCGGGCACGTGCGCCTTCGGCGCTAATTTTAAATATGGTAACAAGGGACAGGAGCCAGGGCCCCTCTTTGCCGCAGGCCGGGGGATGGACGAGCACTGCAACATGGCAGAGGAAGCAGTTTCCTATAAGAGAACTCACCATCTGCCTGGACTTTGCTCTGCTGAGAAGAAGCTAGTCCACATGACAAGAAAACATTCCACAGCGGCCTCTAGTGGACAAACACAGGTACCGCAGTCTAATATATTAAATATATATAAAAAAAATTTTTTTTTTTTTTTTTTTTTTTCTTGACCACCATTAAAAATTATTACATTTTTTTAGTAGTTACAGGCATGCACAGAATTTTGCGGGAATACCATTAGGTAACAGACAGAAAGACAAATTAGGCTTGGGGGTCCCCCAATAGAACCAAGTTCCTGGGGGCCCCCACTTACCTGTTCCCCGCCGCAGGACTTTGTTTGGTCCACAAAAGCCCAAACTTCACCTATCACGGCAGGCATTGTAATCAAACCTTCAGGGACCGGGTTCCCAAGGATTCCACTCCCCTGGACCTGTATAGCACCCTGCACAGAAGACATCTTGGTCGTGGGTATGACCAGAGCTCTGGATCCCAGGGTCCAGCTCTCCTAAGAGAAGCATTACAGGCAAAACCTTGCTCTTCTCTGCAAGGCCCGGGTACCGACCGTTTAGCTATGAAGCTTTTTTGGTCGGATCCGGAATAGCTTACTGAGGCCCAAAAGAACCTGTACGCAAGCTCAGTGAAAAACACATGTTTCTTCTTGGCCAACACCTTAGACACTGGCAAAAAACTGAGGTGCTCCCGGATGGGAGGGGCTTATATAGGGGAGGGTACTTCCGGTTTTGGAAGTTGCCAGTGCCAGCACCTGACGGTATCTATATAACCCATTAGTAATGACTATGTCGCTCTGTGTCCCGTGATGTACGAGAAAGAAATAGGATTTTTATAACAGCTTACCTGTAAAATCCTTTTCTTGGAGTACATCACGGGACACAGAGCTCCCGCCCCTCTTTGGGGACACTTATTGCTTTGCTACAAAACTGAGGTGCTCCTGGATGGGAGGGGCTTATATAGGGGAGGGTACTTCCGGTTTTGGAAGTTGCCAGTGCCAGCACCTGACGGTATCTATATAACCCATTAGTAATGACTATGTCGCTCTGTGTCCCGTGATGTACTCCAAGAAAAGGATTTTACAGGTAAGCTGTTATAAAAATCCTATTTTTATATATTTTTTTGGAGAATGTTAATGTAATTTTTTATTTTAGGGTGGATTTCCGCTTTAAGGCTACTTTCTCACTGGGGCTGCCCGAGCTTTAGCGCTGTTTAAGTGTCGCTTTTCGACCGCTAGCGCTTTTAATCCTTGCAAGTGGCCAAAGAAGGGGGTGAAATCGCTTTTCGGGTGTTTCGGAAGCGCTGCCCATTCATTTCAACGGGCAGGGGGTTTTGGGAGCGGTGTATACATCGCTCCCAAACTGCACCAAAGTTGCTGCTTGCAGGACTTTTTCTTACGTCCCACAAGCGCAATGCCCCACTCGTGCTTTCACACTTGGGCAGCAGTTTTCAGGTGCTTTACATGCGCTATTTATAACGCTAAAATGCCTAAAAACTGCCTCAGTGTGAAAGGGATCTAATGCCGCGTACACACGATCATTATTCACGGCGGTTAAAAAACCGCCGTAAATAATGACATTAAAAACGAGGGAACGGCTTGTTCCCCACACACGGTCGTTTTTCACGTAATTTTTTCTCTTGTCGAGAAAAACGACCGTCTGTGGGCTACGCGGCAGTGTTTCCCTATGGGAAAACAGCCGCGGAAAAAATGACGGGAAAAATGACAAAAAGACCACACACGGTCGTTTTTCTTGTTGAAATTTTTTTATTTTTCACGACGTGAAAAATGATCGTGTGTGTACGCGGCATAAGACCTGGGTCCCACCTATGCATTTTATGGTGCGCTTTCAGTTTTGCAGAAACACACTACAGTCCATATAACATGGTTTCCTATGGATCTAGTTCACATCTGTGCATTTTATGGAAAGGGCCAGGGTTCTGGTCTTTGATTCCATAGACTTCAATGGATCAAATGCGTATATTGAAAAATGCACCTGCAATATGCGAACTGCAAGCTGCATAGGTGGGAATCAGGCCTAAATAAGGACATGTGTGTTCCAGTGCATTTTTTGATGCATTTAAAGCGGAGGTCCGCCTAAAAAAAAAATATTTAAAGCCAGCAGCTACAAATACTGCAGGTGCTGACTTTTAATAAATGGACACTTACCTGTCCAGGGTGCCAGCGATGTCGGCAGCCAAAGCCGATCAATCGCTCGGCTCTCGGCTGCCCCCGCCGCCCGCCTTGCGGCTTCACTTCCCGGTTCCCTACTGCGCATGCGCAAGTCGCGCTGCGCGATACCACTGGTCCCTGCTGTCTTCTGGGACCTGTGTGTTTCCCAGAAGACAGCGGGGGGGCGGGGGGAGGACAGTGTAGGCGCCGGACATGACGTAGGTCACCGCAGTGATCTATGCCCAGAAGTGGGTGCAAATACCTGGATTACACATGTATCTGCTCCCACCTCCCCCCTGAAAGTTGCCAAATGTGACATCGGAGGGGGGGAGGATTCCAAAAAGTGGAAGTTCCATTTTTGGGTGGAACTCTGCTTTAAGTGTGTTCCAGTACAGGACAATGCAGGAAAAATACAGCTTTTTTTTTTCTGGAACGGCAAGCACTGGTGTGACCTATGCCATTGAAAACCATATGACTGACTTTCCATGCGTTTTTGATGCAGGAAAATTAACGCACAGGACTGAATGTGGTAAGAACTGGCCCTATAAACATGCAATTATTAGTGTTATCTTTATTATTATTAATATGCCACACTTGTTATACACATAAACGTATTATTATAATACACTTAGTCCTCTTTGACACGATCGGCCCACTCGAAGCCACCTGTCCATTTTTCAGGCGGATCTGAGTGGGCCACCCATTGACTCCAGTGCCGGGGGGGGGGTCAGTAGGGAAGGGTCGGATCCAGTGCCGGGGGGGGGTCAGTAGGGAAGGGTCGGATCCAGTGCCGGGGGGGGTCAGTAGGGAAGGGTCGGATCCAGTGCCGGGGGGGGTCAGTAGGGAAGGGTCGGATCCAGTGCCGGGGGGGTCAGTAGGGAAGGGTCGGATCCAGTGCCGGGGGGGGTCAGTAGGGAAGGGTCGGATCCAGTGCCGGGGGGGGTCAGTAGGGAAGGGTCGGATCCAGTGCCGGGGGGTCAGTAGGGAAGGGTCAGATCCAGTGCCGGGGGAGGGGGGGTCAGTAGGGAAGGGTCGGATCCAGTGCCAGGGGGGTCAGTAGGGAAGGGTCGGATCCAGTGCCGGGGGGGGTCAGTAGGGGAGGGTCGGATCCAGTGCCGGGGGGGGGTCAGTAGGGAAGGGTCGGATCCAGTGCCGGGGGGGGTCAGTAGGGAAGGGTCGGATCCAGTGCCGGGGGGGTCAGTAGGGAAGGGTCGGATCCAGTGCCGGGGGGGTCAGTAGGGAAGGGTCGGATCCAGTGCCGGGGGGGTCAGTAGGGAAGGGTCGGATCCAGTGCCGGGGGGGGGGTCAGTAGGGAAGGGTCGGATCCAGTGCCGGGGGGGTCAGTAGGGAAGGGTCGGATCCAGTGCCGGGGGGGGGGTCAGTAGGGAAGGGTCGGATCCAGTGCCGGGGGGGTCAGTAGGGAAGGGTTGGATCCAGTGCCGGGGGGGAGTCAGTAGGGAAGGGTCGGATCCAGTGCCGGGGGGGTCAGTAGGGAAGGGTCGGATCCAGTGACGGGGGGGTCAGTAGGGAAGGGTCAGATCCAGTGCCGGGGGAGGGGTCAGTAGGTAAGGGTCGGATCCAGTGCCGGGGGGGGTCAGGGGGGTCAGTAGGGAAGGGTCGGATCTAGTGCGGGGGGGGGGTCAGTAGGGAAGGGTCGGATCCAGTGCCGGGGGGGGGGTCAGTAGGGAAGGGTCGGATCCAGTGCCAGGGGGGGTCAGTAGGGAAGGGTCGGATCCAGTGCCGGGTAGGGGTCAGTAGGGAAGGGTCGGATCCAGTGCCGGGGGGGGGTCAGTAGGGAAGGGTCGGATCCAGTGCCTGGGGGGGGTCAGTAGGGAAGGGTCGGATCCAGTGCCGGGAGGTGGGGTCAGTAGGGAAGGGTCGGAGCCAGTGCCGGGGGGGGGGTCAGTAGGGAAGGGTCGGATCCAGTGCCGGGGGGGGTCAGTAGGGAAGGGTCGGATCCAGTGCCGGGGGGTCAGTGGGGAAGGGTCGGATCCAGTGCCGGGAGGGGGGGTCAGTAGGGAAGGGTCAGATCCAGTGCCGGGGGGGGTCAGTAGGGAAGGGTCGGATCCAGTGCCGGGGGGGTCATCGGGGAAGGGTCGGATCCAGTGGGGGGGGGTCAGTAGGGAAAGGTCGGATCCAGTGAGGGGGGGTCAGTAGGGAAAGGTCGGATCCAGTGAGGGGGAAAGGTCGGATCCAGTGAGGGGGGGTCAGTAGGGAAGGGTCGGATCCAGTGAGGGGGATCAGTGGGGAAGGGTCGGATCCAGTGAGGGGGGGTCAGTAGGGAAGGGTCGGATCCAGTGAGGGGGGGTCAGTAGGGAAAGGTCGGATCCAGTGGGGGGGGTCAGTAGGGAAGGGTCGGATCCAGTGAGGGGGGTCAGTGGGGAAGGGTCGGATCCAGTGAGGGGGGGGTCAGTAGGGAAGGGTCGGATCAAGTGGGGGGGTCAGTAGGGAAGGGTCGGATCCAGTGAGGGGGGGTCAGTAGGGAAAGGTCGGATCCAGTGAGGGGGGGTCAGTAGGGAAAGGTCGGATCCAGCGAGGGGGGGTCAGTAGGGAAGGGTCGGATCCAGTGGGGGGGGTCAGTAGGAAAGGGTTAGATCCAGTGAGGGGGGTCAGTGGGGAAGGGTCGGATCCAGTGAGGGGGGGTCAGTAGGGAAGGGTCGGATCCAGTGAGGGGGGGGTCAGTGGGGAAGGGTCGGATCCAGTGAGGGGGGGGGGTCAGTAGGGAAGGGTCGGATCCAGTGAGGGGGGGTCAGTAGGGAAGGGTCGGATCCAGTGGGGGGGGGTCGGTGGGGAAGGGTCGGATCCAGTGGGGGGGATCAGTAGGGAAGGGTCGGATCCAGTGCCGGGGGGGGGGTCAGGGGGGTCAGTAGGGAAGGGTCGGATCCAGTGCCGGGGGGGTCAGTAGGGAAGGGTCGGATCCAGTGCCGGGGGGGTCAGTAGGGAAGGGTCGGATCCAGTGCCGGGGGGGTCAGTAGGGAAGGGTCGGATCCAGTGCTGGGGGGGGTCAGTGGGGAAGGGTCGGATCCAGTGCCGGGGGGGGGTCAGTAGGGAAGGGTCGGATCCAGTGCCGGGGGGTCAGTAGGGAAGGGTCGGATCCAGTGCCGGGGGGGTCAGTGGGGAAGGGTCGGATCCAGTGGGGGGGGTCAGTAGGGAAAGGTCGGATCCAGTGAGGGGGGTCAGTAGGGAAAGGTCGGATCCAGTGAGGGGGGGTCAGTAGGGAAGGGTCGGATCCAGTGAGGGGGGTCAGTAGGGAAGGGTCGGATCCAGTGAGGGGGGGTCAGTAGGGAAAGGTCGGATCCAGTGAGGGGGGGTCAGTAGGGAAAGGTCGGATCCAGTGAGGGAGGGTCAGTAGGGAAGGGTCGGATCCAGTGGGGGGGGTCAGTAGGGAAGGGTTAGATCCAGTGAGGGGGGTCAGTGGGGAAGGGTCGGATCCAGTGAGGGGGGGTCAGTAGGGAAGGGTCGGATCCAGTGAGGGGGGGGGTCAGTGGGGAAGGGTCGGATCCAGTGAGGGGGGGGTCAGTAGGGAAGGGTCGGATCCAGTGAGGGGGGGTCAGTAGGGAAGGGTCGGATCCAGTGAGGGGGGGTCAGTGGGGAAGGGTCGGATCCAGTGGGGGGATCAGTAGGGAAGGGTCGGATCCAGTGCCGGGGTGGGGTCAGGGGGGTCAGTAGGGAAGGGTCGGATCCAGTGCCGGGGGGGTCAGTAGGGAAGGGTCGGATCCAGTGCCGGGGGGGGTCAGTAGGGAAGGGTCGGATCCAGTGCCGGGGGGGGGTCAGTAGGGAAGGGTCGGATCCAGTGCCGGGGGGGTCAGTAGGGAAGGGTCGGATCCAGTGCCGGGGGGGGTCAGTGGGGAAGGGTCGGATCCAGTGCCGGGGGGGGGGTCAGTAGGGAAGGGTCGGATCCAGTGCCGGGGGGGTCAGTAGGGAAGGGTCGGATCCAGTGCCGGGGGGGTCAGTGGGGAAGGGTCGGATCCAGTGGGGGGGGTCAGTAGGGAAAGGTCGGATCCAGTGAGGGGGGGTCAGTAGGGAAAGGTCGGAACCAGTGAGGGGGGGTCAGTAGGGACGGGTCGGATCCAGTGAGGGGGGTCAGTGGGGAAGGGTCGGATCCAGTGAGGGGGGGGGCAGTAGGGAAGGGTCGGATCCAGTGAGGGGGGGTCAGTAGGGAAAGGTTGGATCCAGTGAGGGGGGGTCAGTAGGGAAGAGTCGGATCCAGTGAGGGGGGGCAGTAGGGAAGGGTCGGATCCAGTGAGGGGGGTCAGTAGGGAAGGGTCGGATCCAGTGAGGGGGGGTCAGTGGGGAAGAGTCGGATCCAGTGAGGGGGGGCAGTAGGGAAGGGTCGGATCCAGTGAGGGGGGTCAGTAGGGAAGGGTCGGATCCAGTGAGGGGGGGTCAGTAGGGAAGGGTCGGATCCAGTGAGGGGGGGGTCAGTAGGGAAGGGTCGGATC
This sequence comes from Rana muscosa, assembly GCA_029206835.1. NCBI lineage: Eukaryota > Metazoa > Chordata > Amphibia > Anura > Ranidae > Rana > Rana muscosa. The sequence continues at coordinate 1,192,556,417 of CM055116.1, read as the reverse complement.
CAGTGAGGGGGGGGTCAGTAAGGAAGGGTCGGATCCAGTGAGGGGGGGGGGTCAGTAGGGAAGGGTCGGATCCAGTGAGGGGGGGTCAGTAGGGAAGGGTCGGATCCAGTGAGGGGGGGTCAGTAGGGAAGGGTCGGATCCAGTGAGGGGGTGTCAGTGGGGAAGGGTCGGATCCAGTGAGGGGGTGTCAGTGGGGAAGGGTCGGATCCAGTGAGGGGGTGTCAGTGGGGAAGGGTCGGATCCAGTGAGGGGGGGGTCAGTAGGGAAGGGTCGGATCCAGTGAGGGGGGGGTCAGTAGGGAAGGGTCGGATCCAGTGAGGGGGGGGTCAGTAGGGAAGGGTCGGATCCAGTGAGGGGGGGGGGTCAGTAGGGAAGGGTCGGATCCAGTGAGGGGGGGTCAGTAGGGAAGGGTCGGATCCAGTGAGGGGGGGGTCAGTGGGGAAGGGTCGGATCCAGTGAGGGGGGGGGTCAGTAGGGAAGGGTCGGATCCAGTGAGGGGGGGTCAGTGGGGAAGGGTCGGATCCAGTGAGGGGGGGTCAGTAGGGAAGGGTCGGATCCAGTGAGGGGGGGTCAGTGGGGAAGGGTCGGATCCAGTGAGGGGGGGTCAGTAGGGAAGGGTCGGATCCAGTGAGGGGGGGGGTCAGTAGGGAAGGGTCGGATCCAGTGAGGGGGCAGTAGGGAAGGGTCGGATCCAGTGAGGGGGGGTCAGTAGGGAAGGGTCGGATCCAGTGAGGGGGGGGGTCAGTGGGGAAGGGTCGGATCCAGTGAGGGGGGGGCAGTAGGGAAGGGTCGGATCCAGTGAGGGGGGGGTCAGTGGGGAAGGGTCGGATCCAGTGAGGGGGTGTCAGTGGGGAAGGGTCGGATCCAGTGAGGGGGGGTGTCAGTAGGGAAGGGTCGGATCCAGTGAGGGGGGGCAGTAGGGAAGGGTCGGATCCAGTGAGGGGGTGTCAGTGGGGAAGGGTCGGATCCAGTGAGGGGGTGTCAGTGGGGAAGGGTCGGATCCAGTGAGGGGGGGTGTCAGTAGGGAAGGGTCGGATCCAGTGAGGGGGGGGGGGGGCAGTAGGGAAGGGTCGGATCCAGTGAGGGGGGGGTCAGTGGGGAAGGGTCGGATCCAGTGAGGGGGGGTCAGTAGGGAAGGGTCGGATCCAGTGAGGGGGGGGGCAGTAGGGAAGGATCGGATCCAGTGAGGGGGGGGGTCAGTGGGGAAGGGTCGGATCCAGTGAGGGGGGGTCAGTAGGGAAGGGTCGGATCCAGTGAGGGGGGGGCAGTAGGGAAGGGTCGGATCCAGTGAGGGGGGGTCAGTAGGGAAGGGTCGGATCCAGTGAGGGGGGTCAGTGGGGAAGGGTCGGATCCAGTGAGGGGGGGGCAGTAGGGAAGGGTCGGATCCAGTGAGGGGGGGTCAGTAGGGAAGGGTCGGATCCAGTGAGGGGGGGCAGTAGGGAAGGGTCGGATCCAGTGAGGGGGTGTCAGTGGGGAAGGGTCGGATCCAGTGAGGGGGTGTCAGTGGGGAAGGGTCGGATCCAGTGAGGGGGTGTCAGTGGGGAAGGGTCGGATCCAGTGAGGGGGGGGTCAGTAGGGAAGGGTCGGATCCAGTGAGGGGGGGGGTCAGTAGGGAAGGGTCGGATCCAGTGAGGGGGGGTCAGTAGGGAAGGGTCGGATCCAGTGAGGGGGGGTCAGTAGGGTAGGGTCGGATCCAGTGAGGGGGGGTCAGTAGGGAAGGGTCGGATCCAGTGAGGGGGGGGTCAGTAGGGAAGGGTCGGATCCAGTGAGGGGGGGCAGTAGGGAAGGATCGGATCCAGTGAGGGGGGGGGTCAGTGGGGAAGGGTCGGATCCAGTGAGGGGGGGGGTCAGTAGGGAAGGGTCGGATCCAGTGAGGGGGGGGCAGTAGGGAAGGGTCGGATCCAGTGAGGGGGGGTCAGTAGGGAAGGGTCGGATCCAGTGAGGGGGGGTCAGTGGGGAAGGGTCGGATCCAGTGAGGGGGGGGCAGTAGGGAAGGGTCGGATCCAGTGAGGGGGGGTCAGTAGGGAAGGGTCGGATCCAGTGAGGGGGGGCAGTAGGGAAGGGTCGGATCCAGTGAGGGGGTGTCAGTGGGGAAGGGTCGGATCCAGTGAGGGGGTGTCAGTGGGGAAGGGTCGGATCCAGTGAGGGGGTGTCAGTGGGGAAGGGTCGGATCCAGTGAGGGGGGGTCAGTAGGGAAGGGTCGGATCCAGTGAGGGGGGGGTCAGTAGGGAAGGGTCGGATCCAGTGAGGGGGGGTCAGTAGGGAAGGGTCGGATCCAGTGAGGGGGGGTCAGTAGGGTAGGGTCGGATTCAGTGAGGGGGGGTCAGTAGGGAAGGGTCGGATCCAGTGAGGGGGGGTCAGTAGGGAAGGGTCGGATCCAGTGAGGGGGGGGGGTCAGTAGGGAAGGGTCGGATCCAGTGAGGGGGGGTCAGTAGGGAAGGGTCGGATCCAGTGAGGGGGGGTCAGTGGGGAAGGGTCGGATCCAGTGAGGGGGGGGGGTCAGTAGGGAAGGGTCGGATCCAGTGAGGGGGGGTCAGTAGGGAAGTGTCGGATCCAGTGAGGGGGGGGTCAGTAGGGAAGGGTCGGATCCAGTGAGGGGGGGGGTCAGTAGGGAAGGGTCGGATCCAGTGAGGGGGGTCAGTAGGGAAGGGTCGGATCCAGTGAGGGGGGGGTCAGTAGGGAAGGGTCGGATCCAGTGAGGGGGGGGGGTCAGTAGGGAAGGGTCGGATCCAGTGAGGGGGGGTCAGTAGGGAAGGGTCGAATCCAGTGAGGGGGGGGTCAGTAGGGAAGGGTCGGATCCAGTGAGGGGGGGTCAGTAGGGAAGGGTCGGATCCAGTGAGGGGGGGGTCAGTAGGGAAGGGTCGGATCCAGTGAGGGGGGGGGTCAGTAGGGAAGGGTCGGATCCAGTGAGGGGGGGTCAGTAGGGAAGGGTCGGATCCAGTGAGGGGGGGGGTGTCAGTAGGGAAGGGTCGGATCCAGTGAGGGGGTGTCAGTGGGGAAGGGTGGGATCCAGTGAGGGGGGGTGTCAGTAGGGAAGGGTCGGATCCAGTGAGGGGGGGGGTCAGTAGGGAAGGGTCGGATCTAGTGAGGGGGTGTCAGTGGGGAAGGGTCGGATCCAGTGAGGGGGGGGTGTCAGTAGGGAAGGGTCGGATCCAGTGAGGGGGGGGTCAGTAGGGAAGGGTCGGATCCAGTGAGGGGGGGGGTGTCAGTAGGGAAGGGTCGGATCTAGTGAGGGGGTGTCAGTGGGGAAGGGTCGGATCCAGTGAGGGGGGGTGTCAGTAGGGAAGGGTCGGATCCAGTGAGGGGGGGGTGTCAGTAGAGAAGGGTCGGATCCAGTGAGGGGGTGTCAGTGGGGAAGGGTCGGATCCAGTGAGGGGGGGGGGTGTCAGTAGGGAAGGGTCGGATCCAGTGAGGGGGGGGTCAGTAGGAAAGGGTCGGATCCAGTGAGGGGGGGTCAGTAGGGAAGGGTCGGATCCAGTGAGGGGGGGTCAGTAGGGAAGGGTCGGATCCAGTGAGGGGGGGTCAGTAGGAAAGGGTCGGATCCAGTGAGGGGGGGGGTGTCAGTAGGAAAGGGTCGGATCCAGTGAGGGGGGGTGTCAGTAGGAAAGGGTCGGATCCAGTGAGGGGGGGTCAGTAGGAAAGGGTCGGATCCAGTGAGGGGGGGTCAGTAGGGAAGGGTCAGATCCAGTGAGGGGGGGGTCAGTAGGGAAGGGTCGGATGCAGTGAGGGGGGGGTGTCAGTAGGGAAGGGTCGGATCTAGTGAGGGGGTGTCAGTGGGGAAGGGTCGGATCCAGTGAGGGGGGGTGTCAGTAGGGAAGGGTCGGATCCAGTGAGGTGGGGGGGTGTCAGTAGAGAAGGGTCGGATCCAGTGAGGGGGGGGTTCAGTAGGGAAGGGTCGGATCTAGTGAGGGGGTGTCAGTGGGGAAGGGTCGGATCCAGTGAGGGGGGGGTGTCAGTAGGGAAGGGCCGGATCCAGTGAGGGGGGGTCAGTAGGAAAGGGTCGGATCCAGTGAGGGGGGGTCAGTAGGGAAGGGTCGGATCCAGTGAGGGGGGGTCAGTAGGAAAGGGTCGGATCCAGTGAGGGGGGGGGTGTCAGTAGGAAAGGGTCGGATCCAGTGAGGGGGGGTGTCAGTAGGAAAGGGTCGGATCCAGTGAGGGGGGGTCAGTAGGAAAGGGTCGGATCCAGTGAGGGGGGGTCAGTAGGAAAGGGTCGGATCCAGTGAGGGGGGGTGTCAGTAGGGAAGGGTCGGATCCAGTGAGGGGGGGGGTGTCAGTAGGAAAGGGTCGGATCCAGTGAGGGGGGGTCAGTAGGGAAGGGTCGGATCCAGTGAGGGGGGGTCAGTAGGAAAGGGTCGGATCCAGTGAGGGGGGGGGGTGTCAGTAGGAAAGGGTCGGATCCAGTGAGGGGGGGGGGTGTCAGTAGGAAAGGGTCGGATCCAGTGAGGGGGGGTCAGTAGGGAAGGGTCGGATCCAGTGAGGGGGGGTCAGTAGGAAAGGGTCGGATCCAGTGAGAGGGGGTCAGTAGGGAAGGGTCGGATCCAGTGAGGGGGGGTCAGTAGGGAAGGGTCGGATCCAGTGAGGGGGGGTCAGTACGAAAGGGTCGGATCCAGTGAGAGGGGGTCAGTAGGGAAGGGTCGGATCCAGTGAGGGGGGGTCAGTAGGAAAGGGTCGGATCCAGTGAGAGGGGGTCAGTAGGGAAGGGTCGGATCCAGTGAGGGGGGGTCAGTAGGGAAGGGTCGGATCCAGTGAGGGGGGGTCAGTAGGAAGGAAAGGGTCGGATCCAGTGAGAGGGGGTCAGTAGGGAAGGGTCGGATCCAGTGAGAGGGGGTCAGTAGGGAAGGGTCGGATCCAGTGAGGGGGGGTCAGTAGGAAAGGGTCGGATCTAGTGCCGGGGGGGGGGGACACCTTCGCTGTCGCTGGCCACTCCTCGCCGGGTGACAGTGGTAGTACCGCCGGGCGGACGCTGGGTGGCGCCCCGGAGCCTCTCCTCCGCTGACTTTCAAACTGCAAACAAAAGAGGAGAGAAAAGTCCAAAGATCAGAGAGGAGAGTTATGAGAGGAGAGAGGAGCCGGCCGGGAGAGGAGTGAGATCCGGGCACTGGGACAGTGACATGTGCCGGGGGAGAGGAGGTGAGCGCCCAGCCCGGTGAGTGCCAGGGATGGGGGGGACGGGAGGACAATGTGACCGGGGGGTGGAGGGAACATATGGTGGGGGGAAGGACGGTGCCGGGACCGGTGATGTCTGGAAGTTCCGGGCACCCCAAGCTGACCAATCCCGGGGAGAATACCCGGAGCTGTGTACTGGGGGGGGTCACTATTTGTATTCTCATTGGATGATCCCACATGTTCTGTATATTCATAACCATGTATGACGGGAGGTGTCACCCTTCATCAGTGTGTACAATCATAGAGAGCAATCCTCCGGGGTCACTTCATCTCTGTATACCATCCTCATCACCACCATCATCATCATCCTGCGGTACATGGAGCCCAGGGATCAGAGCAGTGTGTTGGGGCACTGTGCCCAGGAGAGAGAGATTCTCAGGTCCTCCTCACCCCAAATATCCCCAAACTGCACCTAACCCCCCAACCCTGCACCTAACCCCCCAACCCTGCACCTAACCCCCCAACCCTGCACCTAGCCCTCCAACCCTGCACCTAACCCCCCAACCCTGCACCTAACCCCCCAACCCTGCACCTAACCCCCCAACCCTGCACCTAACCCCCCAACCCTGCACCTAACCCCCCAACCCTGCACCTAACCCCCCAACCCTGCACCTAACCCCCAACCCTGCACCTAACCCTCCAACCCTGCACCTAACCCCCCAACCCTGCACCTAACCCTCCAACCCTGCACCTAACCCCCCAACCCTGCACCTAACCCCCCAACCCTGCACCTAACCCCCCAACCCTGCACCTAACCCCCCAACCCTGCACCTAACCCCCCAACCCTGCACCTAACCCCCCAACCCTGCACCTAACCCCCCAACCCTGCACCTAACCCCCCAACCCTGCACCTAACCCTCCAACCCTGCACCTAACCCCCCAACCCTGCACCTAACCCCCCAACCCTGCACCTAACCCCCCAACCCTGCACCTAACCCCCCAACCCTGCACCTAACCCCCCAACCCTGCACCTAACCCCCCAACCCTGCACCTAACCCCCCAACCCTGCACCTAACCCCCCAACCCTGCACCTAACCCCCCAACCCTGCACCTAACCCCCCAACCCTGCACCTAACCCCCCAACCCTGCACCTAACCCCCCAACCCTGCACCTAACCCTCCAACCCTGCACCTAACCCCCCAACCCTGCACCTAACCCTCCAACCCTGCACCTAACCCCCCAACCCTGCACCTAACCCTCCAACCCTGCACCTAACCCTCCAACCCTGCACCTAACCCTCCAACCCTGCACCTAACCCTCCAACCCTGCACGTAACCCTCCAACCCTGCACCTAACCCTCCAACCCTGCACCTAACCCTCCAACCCTGCACGTAACCCTCCAACCCTGCACGTAACCCTCCAACCCTGCACGTAACCCTCCAACCCTGCACGTAACCCTCCAACCCTGCACGTAACCCTCCAACCCTGCACGTAACCCTCCAACCCTGCACGTAACCCTCCAACCCTGCACGTAACCCTCCAACCCTGCACGTAACCCTCCAACCCTGCACGTAACCCTCCAACCCTGCACGTAACCCTCCAACCCTGCACGTAACCCTCCAACCCTGCACGTAACCCTCCAACCCTGCACGTAACCCCCCAACCCTGCACGTAACCCCCCAACCCTGCACGTAACCCCCCAACCCTGCACGTAACCCCCAACCCTGCACCTAACCCCCCAACCCTGCACCTAATCCCCCAACCCTGCACCTAACCCCCCAACCCTGCACCTAACCCCCCAACCCTGCACCTAACCCCCCCAACCCTACACCTAACCCCCCCAACTCTACACCTAACCCCCCCAACTCTACACCTAACCCCCCCAACTCTACACCTAACCCCCCCAACTCTACACCTAACCCTCCAACTCTACACCTAACCCTCCAACTCTACACCTAACCCCCCCAACTCTACACCTAACCCCCCCAACTCTACACCTAACCCCCCCAACTCTACACCTAACCCCCCCAACTCTACACCTAACCCCCCCAACTCTACACCTAACCCCCCCAACTCTACACCTAACCCCCCCAACTCTACACCTAACCCCTCCAACTCTACACCTAACCCCTCCAACTCTACACCTAACCCCTCCAACTCTACACCTAACCCCTCCAACTCTACACCTAACCCCTCCAACTCTACACCTAACCCCTCCAACTCTACACCTAACCCCTCCAACTCTACACCTAACCCTCACAGAGCCTCACCCTTGCTCAACCCTACACCTAACTCTCTCTTAACCACACACAACCCTACACCTAACCCTCACTGAACCTATTTCTTAATTATTCCTTCACCTAGTCCCTATCCAACTCAACTCTCATGTTTGCACCTAACACTTACTGATCCCTGTGCCCAACCTTCTCCTAACCTCCCCAACCCAACACCTAACTCTTACCAAACCTAACTCACAATTAAACCTGCACCTTACTCTCTCCCTAAACCCTTTAGCCCTATACTTGTTTGTGCACTCATGTTGGGGCCATCCCCAAACTGTTTCCACAAAGTTGGGAGAATGAAATTGTCCAAAATGTCTTGGTATGCTGACGCCTTCAGAGTTCCCATCACTGGAACTAAGGGGCCGAACCCAACCCCTGAAAAACAACCCCACACCATAATCCCCCCTCCACCAAATGATTTGGACCAGTACACAAAGCAAGGTCCATAAAGACCTGGATGAGCCAGTTTGGGGTGGAGGAACTTGACTGTCCTGCAAAAAATTACTTAGAACCCCCAAACATGGCGGTCGTTGCAATACTTTCTGTCACACCGTATTTGCACAGCGGTCTTACAAGTGCATTTTTTGTGGAAAAAATACACTTTTATTTTTAAATTAAAAAAAAAAAAAAAAGACGACAGTAAAGTTAGCCCATTTTTTTTTTTTTTTTTTTTTTTTTTTTATATTGTGAAAGATGATGTTATGTTGAGTAAATTGATACCCAACATGTCACGCTTCAAAATTGTGCCCGCTCGTGGAATGGCAACAAACATTGACCCTTAAAAATCTCCATAGGCGTTGTTTACAAATTTCTACAGGTTACCAGTTTTGAGTTACAGAGGAGGTCTAGGGCTAGAATTATTGCTCTCGCTGTAACGATCGCACTGATACCTCACATGTGTGGTTTGAATACTACTTTCATATGCGGGCGCGACTTGCGTATGTGTTCGCTTCTGCACGCGAGCTCGGTGGGATGGGAGCTTTTTTTTTGTGGTATTTGATCACCTCTGCGGTTTATATTTTTTGTAGTATAAACAAAAAAATAGCAAAAATTTTTGGGAAAAAAATTCCAATATATTTTACTTTTTGCTATAATAAATATCCAGGGAACCTCCGCTTTAATAAAATGAATGTGTTGTATACTTTGGGGAGGACGACCCTTCTTTTATAAAGGTCATGGCTCACTTGGCTATACAGAGAGCACCAACCTATGAATACAATGCCTTGGATCTAAGGCCCCTTTCACACTAGCGGACCGTATGTCCGCTCTTTCATCCATCAGTTTACGGATGAAAAAGGGACATGCATTGGTCCCTATGAGATCGCGGGTGTCAGCGGATGAACATCTCCTCCGTGTCCGCAATCCCCCGATTCTGCAGACGGAGGAAAGTCCTATTTTTCTATCCGTCTGCAGAGCGGATCGGATGAACATGGACAGACGGTCCGTATTCATCCGATTCCCCCCCCCCCCCATAGGGAAGAGCGGAGATCTGACAGGTTGGTCCCTGCACAGTGTGCGGGGACCACCCTGTCATCCGCCAGCTCAGTGGGGATTAGCGGAGCGATCCCCGCTGACCAAGCGGAGGTTCACGGATCCGTCCCGTGTGAAAGGGGCCTTACAGTCTGATGGAGTCATTCACACCACCGGTGACCTGCACAGACACAATGTGGTTGATTAAGACCCCTTTTACACTGGGGCCGCGGCTGCGTTGGCACTAAAGCGCCGTTTGTTTTTTCGGCCGCTAATGGGGCACTTTTAACCATGAAAAAGGTGTTAACTCCTGTTTTGCAGCTCTTTTAAGGCACTTTAAACGCACTGCCCGTTCATTCAAATGGACAGGGACATTTTGGGAGCATTGTATACCGCGCTCCCAACCTGCCCCAAAGATGCTGCTTGCAGGACTTTTTCCCATCCCGCAAGCGCACCGCCCCAGTATGAAAAGTCACACTGCAATGAATGAGAGGCGATTTTCAGGCACTTAGCAGAGGCTAGTTCTAGCGCTAAAGCGCCTGAAAACCTCCCCAGTGTGAAAGGGGTCTTAATAAAGGCAAATAGACTGTACACTTTGCAAGTGCTCCAGAGCTTAGTAAATGAGGGGAAGCTCTGCTGACTTCCATCATCCAATCATGTGCAAGCAAAAATGCTGTTTTTTTATTTTGCCTGCACATGATTGGATGATGGAAGTCAGCAGAGCTTCCCCTCATTTACTAAGCTCTGGAGCGCTTGTTAAAGTGCACAGTCTATTTGCCTTTAGTAAATCTACCCCAGAGAGTCCATACAGACTCCATGCAGATTGTGTGTCTGATCAGAATTGCAATGGCTCCGTATAGATTCAGAATGGCGTTCCTAAAGCTGTACAGCAATGGCCTGAATAATTCATTACCAAAACACTCGGCTGCACCCACCTGTATGACACCCAAGCCCTTGGAATTTCTACAGGTGTCACACTTCTCCGTGCTGCGGGAAGAGAAGGGGGCTGGTAAAGTGAACCTGTCCTGTAAGGTTAGGTCTGCTATGATCACACACAGAGCAATGAAGGAGAAGGCTAGGGGGTTTGAACCTTTCCTGACACCTGTATAAACCAGGTGTCACCCTACTCAAGGCCTGGCAAGCATTTCAGATCAGGTGACCCACAGCCTACCACCCCAGTGCCCGCTTGTGCCATTAAAGTGTTATCATTTCCATATAATACCATAATGAAGCAGCACAGTGTGTCAGTGGTCTGTGTTTCTGCCTTGTAGGATTGGGGGTCTCCGGTCTGGCCTGGGGGGCCTGCACCTTTTTTTTGAGCTTCGAGCTTTGCATGATTTAATGGCAAACCGTGGTGTGTGACAAGTGCAAAATTTGGCAATTTTGTGCGCTACACAAGTGTGAGTGCGGCACTGATATACAATATACACACCGGACACTTTATTAGGTACGCCTTGCTAGTCCCGGGTTGGACCCCCTTTTTCCTTCAGAATTGCCTTAATTCTTCATGGCATAGATTCAACAAGGTGTTGGAAACATTCCTCAGAGGTTTTGGTCCATATTGACATGATAGCATCACACAGTTGCTGCAGATTTGTCAGCTGCACATCCATGATGCAAATCTCCCGTTCCACCACATCCCAAAGGTGATCTACAGTATTGGATGAGATCTGGTGAGTGTGGAGGCCATTGGAGTACAGTGACCTCATTGTCATGTTCAAGAAACCAGTGGTGAGATGATTGGAGCTTTGTGACATGGTGCATTATCCTGCTGGAAGGAGCCATCAGAAGATGGGGACACTGTAGTCATAAAGGGATGGACATGGTCAGCAACAATACTCAGGTAGGTCATGGCGTATAAACGATGCTCAGTTGGTACTAAGGGACCCAAAGTGTGCCAAGGAAATATCCCCCCCCCCACACACACCATTACACCACCAGCCTGAACCGGTGACAAGGCAGGATGGATCCATACTTTCATGGTGTTTACACCAAATTCTGACCCTTCCATCTGAATGTCACAGCTGAAATGGAGACTCATCAGACCAGGCAACGTTTTTCCAATCTTCTATTGTCCAATTTAGGTGATCCTGTGAGAATTGTAGCCTCAGTTTCCTGTTCTTAGCTGACAGAAGTGGCACTCTGTGTGGTCTTCTGCTGCTGTAGCCCATCTGCTTCAAGGTTCGATGTGTTGTGCATTTAGAGATGGTATTCTGCATACCTTGGGTGTAATGAGAGGTTATTTGAGTTACTGTTGCCTTTTTATCATCTCAAACCAGTCTGCCCATTCTCCTCTGACATCAAAAAGGCAGTTTAGTCCACACAACTGCCGCTCACTGGATATTTTCTCTTTTTCAGACCATTCTCTGTAAACCCGAGAGATGGTTGTGTGTGAAAATCCCAGTAGATCAGCAATTTTTGAAACGCTCAAACCAGCTTGTCTGATACCAACACCCATGCCACGTTCGATCCCATTTCTTTCTCATTCTGATTCTTGGTTTGAACTTCAGCAAGTCGCCTTCACCAGGTCTAGATGCCTAAATGCATTGAGTTGCTGCCATGTGATTGTCTGATTAGCAATTTGTGTTGCCAAGCAATTGAACAGGTGAACCTAATGAAGTGGCTGGTGAGTGTATGTAAAGTGCCCTTTCCATTGTAGGCACTATAGAAATACCCGTGATCAATAATAATGAATTAAAATGCCACATCACATATCGGCACACTTACCTCTAAACTCCTATTGGTTGAGCACTAGTGATGTGTGTGTATGTGTGTGTGTGTGTGTGTGTGTGTGTGTGTATATATATATATATATATATATATATATATATATATATATATATATATATATATATATATATATATATATATATATATATATATATAATTTTTATTCGATTTTTACCATTACTTCCTTTTTTGCCATGGCTTCCTCTTGTAAGTTGACAACTGTCTCCCATTTGTGCTCCTTGGTTGTCGCGTGGGCCCCTAGATATTTCACAGATACACTTCACTCAGGAGGCCCACCCTGAGCACCCATATGCAGCCAATGTTCCAGCCAGACTTAAAAAAAGATAACTTTAAAAAACCCATAAATGAGCCCTAAAGCAATTCTATGGTACACTCTCCTTAAAGGGACACTAAAGCTTCCCTTTTTTTTGCTTAAAAATAACAAACAGTTTATACTTACCTCCACTGTGCAGCTCGTTTTGCACACAGTGGCCCCGAACCTGGTCTTCTGGGGTCCATCGGCGGCTGTCTCGGCTCCTCCCCGCAAGGACTCCACACCATAATGCGAGCGAGCTCGCATGGTGTGGAGTTATTGCGGGCGCGCTCCCGTGATACAGCGGCGGCCATAGCCGCCGACTGTATCACTCGGCCCCGCCCCCCGGCGCGCCGCGTCATTGGATGTGATTGACAGCAGCGCCAGCCAATGGCTGCGCTGCTTTCAATCCATCCAGTGTAGCCAATCGGCGGCCAGGCTGAGAACCGAAGAGGATGACGGGGACAAGCGCGGGACTTTCGAGGGGCCAGGTAAGTAAAACGGGGGCTCGGGGGGGCGGTATTGTCGGATGTTTTTTCACCTTAATGCATAGGATGCATTAAGGTGAATAAACATGTACCTTTACTACTCCTTTAAGCTGGCCATACACCATTAAATTATCTGCAGATTTTCTATGGTTAGATGGAAAAAGTGCAACAGATTTCTCCATATATATTACCTGTGTGGATGGAGGAATCTCCCACTTTTTCCATCTAACCATAGAAAATCTGCAGATAATCTAATGGTGTATGGCCAGCTTTAAGGGCCTGTTCACACCATAGAAACGCAATCCGGATGCGTTCCAGGTGCTTTTTTGCATGTGCGTTTTTGATGCTTTCCAGTGCGTTTTTGGTACACGTTTGATGCAGTCCTCTTTTTTCTTAACCTTAAATGACAATTGTGTTCAGTGCGTTTTTGATGCGTTTTACAGCGTTCCAGTGCAGGTAAAATGCAGCATGTTCTACTTTTTTTTTTTTTTGGAACTGAAAGCACTGGTGTGAACTATGCCATTGAAAACCATATAACCGACTTTCCATGCGTTTTTGATGCAGAAAAAAAAACGCACTGGACTGCATGTGGTGTGAACTGGCTCTAAGATTAGCCAACAAATATCGAGTGTAAGATCTACCTGACCTTCAACTGATTCCCTGTGAAGCCCTAGAATCCTAGGCTCGGGTGGTATATAGGGTCTTGTTTCCTGTCCAAGTCAGAATTAAGCCCTGCCCCACTGCTGGCCAAACTGTTGGTGCTATATAAATCCTGTATTATAATAATTCAACTGTCAAATGGCAGAACTTAGTTGGAGCAGCAGAGGTGTGATGTTTACCAGTTAGGCCCCTTCCATATGGGCACCTTCCATTCCACCTGAGCATGGAATCAGATTACCGTATATACTCGAGTATAAGCCGACCCGTATATAAGCCGAGGCACCTAATTTTACCGCAAAAACTGGGAAAACGTATTGACTCGAGTATAAGCCTAGGGTGTCCATCTGCATGCCTCATTGTGCCCATGCCTCATTGTGCCCATGCCTCATTGTGCCTATGCCTCATTGTGCCCATGCCTCACTGTGCCCAATCTCCCTACCTGATCTCCGGTGCTGTGTAACTATACTGACGTTTAACATAGGAGTCTATGGAAGGGGTGCCTGGCTTTGAAAAATCAGTGCTCCCCGGCCGTAGGTCCTCTGGACAACAAACTTTGCACACATGTGGATGTAGAGTGGGGTTACATGTGTGCCGCCAAGTTTGGGGTCCAGGGGACCTAGGGCCGGCTGGTACCGGGTCCCCAAAATCACAGGAGAAATTACCATTCAACATTGGAGTCTATGGAAGGGGTGCCCGAATTTGAAAAATCGGTGCTCCCTGGCCATAGGTCCCCCGGACAACAAACTTTTCACACTTGTAGAGGAAGAGTGGGGCTACATGTGTGCCAAGTTTGGCCAGGATCAGGCGCATAAACTTGAAGATGGACACAGACTCGAGTATAAGCCGAGGGGGGCATTTTCAGCACAAAAAATGTGCTGAAAAACTCGGCTTATACTCGAGTATATATGGTAGTCCCCTTTTGGGTCGGCGCAGAACAGAAACAGATATCATATCCGTGTCCGGTACATTTTCCTCAGTCTTGTGTTGGAGACAAAACAGACCCATGTAACCCTCATGGGTGGCTGGATGTAAATGGATTTCCTTCCCCCTGTGTCCCCCCCATATCTAGTCAAATCTGCAAAAGTAGACCTGAAGATGTAGTCCGTTTTTTTTTCTTCCATCTAATCGCAGGTCAAAAACGGACTGACAGAACAACGCTCATGTAAAATGGGTCTAAATAAAAGTGGGGTGTCAACTTGCAGAGAGCAGGGCTTAAAACAACTCTGTGGCCACCAAAAAAAAATGAAAAAATGAAAACAAGCCGTGTAGCAAAAGAAGATGCATACCAACCGGTTGATGGGCAGTGACTCCGAACTTTGTTCCCTTGAAGACCTATGGCAGCTGAAGATTTTTTTTGCTTTTGAAACACTTTGAAGAGTATTGGATGCCTGTTCTCCATTACAAACGTTCTACTCCGCAGACCCTAATTTACTACTGTGTACTGTAGTGACATTGTGGCAAGCAGGTGGGACTTAGGCCCCTTTCACACTGAGGCGTTAAGATTTTACCGCGACACGGTAAAAACGCGCCAAAACTGCATAGGTGTTAGCGCTATTTTAAAAAATACGGCTAACGCTTATGCATTTTTACTGCATTTTTACTACAGTACTCATTCATTTCAATGGGGATAGGCGTTTTTACAGCGCTATTTTATGCGCCCCAAAGATGCTCCAAAAAAGCTGTTTGCAGGATTTTTTCCAACGCACAGCCAGCACTCAGGGCTTTCACATTGGGAATGCTGGGGCAGGATTATTTCAGGCCTTTTTACAGCGCTATTTTTAGCGCTAAAACGCCTCAGTGTGAAAGGGGCCTAAAGCACCCGGTGAGGGACAAGCCATGGAACACCCTCTAGAAGTGTGTCAGACATAGGAAACCCTTTGGCCACCATGGCTCTGAAAACTCTGCTGCTCCTGGACTCGTCTGCAGGGTTTTTTCTTTCTTCTTTGTCCTATGTGTTCATGGACATGTAGGCTAAAGCCTCGTACACACGATCGGATTTTCATCGGACAAAGCGTAGGATATTTGGGCGAAGGGCGTTGGCCGTGAACTTGTATTGCATACAAACAGCAAAGAATTGTCGGCCAACAAACACAAAACTATGTGGTTTTTCAGCCATTAAGCGCCACCCTTTGGGCAACTTCTGCTAATGTTGTGTTATGGTGAGCATTGCTTTTGAGCATGCGTGTTTGTACTTTGGAGTTTTGTCCGACGGACTCGTGTACACCCGATCGGATAATCCGACAACACACATTTGTTGGCGGACAATTTTAAAGCATGCTATCCCATATTTGTCCGCGGAAAATCCGACAACAATTGTCCGATGGAGCGTAGAAACGGTCGGATTTTCCGACAACAGCCTGTCATCACATAATTCCCGTCTGATAATCCGATGGTGTGTACGAGGCTTTACATTCAGGGGTGTTTAGCGGCAGGAAAAATAAAAACTCCAGATGCCCCAAAGAGCAGCATTAAAAACGTCCAGTGTGCTTGAGGCCTTAGGAACCTGCAGTTACCACAAGAGTACTTCAGTGCTGTAGTTACCTTATGCCAGCCATACATGGATTGAAATTTGGCAGGCTTGGCAAGGACCGGACAAATTTTCGATCCATGTATGGGCTAGCTGCTTGTCCACAGCCGATCTATCGATTGACTTTGTGTGCAACTTGCCTGTAGGGTTTTTCCCAAATGATCTGTGCCACTGATTATTGTGTTCTCATGGCGAGGAAGTCCTGCTGTCAGAACCACAGCGGGAAGGATTTCCCCCATCTATCCCAAGTGGATGGGGAAACCTTTAATGCCAGATTAGGTTTACTTTATGGAGTGGGCCAAGAAGGGCCAATGGAAACCTAAGTTGTAGACATTTTTCTATACCTGAGGGGAGTACAAAAATGTCCATGCTTATGGGTGGCAGCAGCCATTTTTTTTATTTATTTTTGTTGAAAATTATTTTATTGAAATTTATTTTGCTGTTGCAGTACAAAACAGGGCCATTGGGGCATACCCCGGCCTGTCAGCAGCCATTTATTGAGAATTTTTATATCAACTGGGTGTAGAACTTCTCACGAGAGATCACTGGAACATTGGAATAGATAAACCTCAGACAAAGAGCATCCTGATACTTTTGAGCAACGTGTAGAGTTGAGAGGCTTCCTAAAGCCCCCATACACATGGTCAGACTTTTTGACAACAAACTTCAAAATGAGCAAGTTTTTTCAAAAAAATCCTACCGTGTGTACGCTCCATCGGATAAACTTTTTTTGGGTTTTCAAAGGACAAAAGTTCTCTCTGCAAACGGACAAACTTTTCGGCAACAAAAGTCCTACGGTGCAATGTCCTGCCGTGTGTACAGAAATCCATCGGACTTTAGAACAAAGTACAAACGCGCATGCCCAGAACCAATGTTAAAATTAACCAACAATAGCTGAAGTTGACCAAAGGGTGGCGGTAAGGCTTCATGCCCACTGACGGTTTTACAGCTGCGTTTTTTTACAGCTTAAAGCGGAGCTCCGCCGGGAAAAAAAATATTAAAAGCCAGCAGCTACAGCAGCTTCTGGCTTTTAATATTTGGACACTTACCTGTCCTGGAGTCCAGCGACATCCGCAGCAGAGGACGAGCGATCGCTCGTCACTCTGCTGCTCCCTCCGCCATCCTCGCTGAGGGAACCAGGAAGTGAAGCCCTGCGGCTTCATGCCCGGTTCCCTGTCGCGCTGCGCCGTTCTGATTGGTGCTCCTGTGTTCTGGGAGCCGAGTGTCTCCCAGAACACTACGGGAAGTCTGGGGGAAGTGACGTCACTCCCGCAGATTCCCGGAGAGAGGACTCCCGGATGTGGGTGAAAATACCTGTCTTAGACAGGTATCTTCACCCCCCCTCCCCCCTGAAAGGTGTCAATTGTGACACCAGAGGGGCGGAGGGTTCCGATGAGAGGAACTTGTAATTTAGGGTGGAGCTCCACTTTAAAAACGCCTGTCCATGTTATTGTAAAAAAAAAATTTTTTTTTTTGAAAAAAAAAAAATGTCGGAGCTAAAAAACGCGACCGCGCGTTTTTTGACGCTCGCGTTTTTTTCTGCCTAACTCTGACGCTGAGGAACGCACTGGTCCTGGGTTTTTTTTACAGCTTAAAAACGTCTATGCTGTTTGCAGCTCAAAAACGTCTAGGTGGGCATGAAGCTATAGACTAACATGGACAGGCGTTTTTAAGCTGTAAAAAACGCTCAAAAACGCGGCTGTAAAAACGTCCGTGGGCATGAGGCCTTAAGAGCAGAAAAACTACGTGATGTTGGGAAAGTTTGTAGAAAAAGTCCTGCCGTGTGTATGCTATGGGTGTTCCCGGCCAACACCCTTCAAACAAAAATCCACGGAAAAGTTTGTTTGAAGTCCGATCGTGTGTATGAGGCTTTAGAAGTTGAACCTTTTTCTAGAAAGGCACTTGGACCAGACATTTGATTTTCTAAACTTGTAATCCTGCTCTGTGGTAGAATACTAAAGAAAAATCATCAGTATGTTGTATAATGGTCGATATTAAAGAGGAGGTCCGCCGAAAAAATAAAAATATTAAAAGCCAGCAGCTACAAGTACTGCAGCTGCTGACTTTTAATATATGGACACTTACCTGTCCTGGAGTCCAGCAACGTCGGCAGCAGAAGATGAGCAATCGCTCGTCACTCTGCTGCCCCCACCGCCATCCTCGGTGAGGGAACCAGGAAGTGAAGCCTTGCGGCTTCATGCCGGTTCCCTACGGCGCATGCGCGAGTCGCGCTGCGCCGTTCTCACTGGTCCCTGTTGTGTTCTGAGAGCCGAGTGTCTCCCAGAACACAACGGGTATTCTGCGGGAAGTGACGTACTACCCGTAGAATACCCGCAGAGAGGACTCCCGGAAGTGGGTGCAAATACCTGTTTTAGACAGGTATCTGCACCCCCCTCCCCCCTGAAAGGTGTCAAATATGACACCGGAGGGGGGGAGGGTTCCGATGAACGGAAGTTCCACTTTAGGGTAGAGCTCCGCTTTAAGACATGAAAAAGATCATGGACCTACCCCTTGGGGGGGGGGGGGGGGGTCATATTCATAATGTTAAATTTTGATTAGATTTTATACAAAGGCTTTATTAGATAAATACTTTGAGTTCATAGAGGACTTCCTCAGCACACATTTTGAAATAATTTTACAAGGCTGAGTTATTTTTAATTTTTTTTTTTTTTCATACCTTGAACTGCTGATTGTAGAGTCACGTGGAATCTTTTTTATAGAACACCTGTTCACAAACCGGTGTTGACTCTGTGTGACATTGGATAACATATTGATTCTTTGTGTTCAATGCACCAAGTGTTGTCAGTCTGTACACCTCTCTAAAGCCTCGTACACACGATCGGACTTTCCGACGGGAATTGTGTGATGGCAGGATGTTGTCAGATAATCCGACTGTTTTGGATGCTCTCCATCGGACAATTGTTGTCGGATTTTCTGACAACAAATGTTGGATAGCATGCTTTCAAATTTTCCGACAACAAATGTTGGATAGCATGTGATGTCGGATTATCCGATCGTGTGTACACAAGTCCGTCGGGAAAAAATCCAAAGTACAAACACGCTTGGTCAGAAGCAATGCTAACCATAACACAGCAACGTAGTTTCGTGTTTGTTGTAGGGGTGGGAAAAAAAATGATTTTAATCTTAAATCGAGTTTTGAGTTCAAATAGATTCAGATTTGAAGAAAGGCGATTTTTTTTTTTCCTTCAGTTTCCGTAGCAGGGGGCGTATCCGGAATGGCACTGGGCGGCGTTAACCCAATTACATCTACTCGCTGCAGCCGCCGCGAGTAGATGTAATGTAACACTAACTAACCGCAAGCCGCCGTCTGCCTACCTGATCAGCGTCTCATGCAGACAGACGGCGGCCATTGCAGTGTTCAAAAGCCGCGCCTCCCGAGTCCTCGTTGTCTGTGATAGGCGGAACACTCAATTTCACAGCAGGCAGTGTTCAGCCTATCACAGACATCCTCTCATCCTCGTCTGTGTTATGAGGATGAACGGATGTCCAGGATAGGCGGAACACTGAATGCTGGGAAATTGAGTGTTCCGCCTATCACAGACGAGGAGGAGGTGCAGCTTTTGTATACTGGAATGGCCGCCGGTGTAGCAGTAAAATCCGTAACCCACGGAAATCTGCATCAGGTACGGACACAGTGAGGCACGGGCACAGTGAGGCACGGGCACAGTTCAATTCAACTAAGAGTAACCTCAGGATTTTTTGTTGTTTTATTAGCTAAATCCAAATACAGTATTAATAATTTGGATGTTTAACAATCTTTGTTGCACACGGCACACTGACTTTGCAGTTAGAGAAAGGGTTTGCCTCTGCAATTTTGTTTGGTGATGCATTTTAATATAATTAAAAAAAATCGAATCGAAGCGTAAATCGAGTTTTTTAATAAAAAAAAATCGCAGATTTTTTTTTGGGGGGGGGGAAAAAAATCGCCCAGCCCTAGTTTGTTGGCCAACAATTCTTTGCCGTTTTGTATGCAAGACAAGTTCACGGCCATCGCCCTTCGGACAAAAGTCCTACGCTTTGTCCGCAGAAAATCCGATCGTGTGTACGAGGCTTTACACCTGGCAGACGAAAGGAGCCATATGATCCCACTTTATGGATAAGATCATATGAGGACCTGAACCATAGGACATGCCCTTTTCCATTTGTTTGGTGACTCTGTAGACGTGCATATACAAAGACTGAGATTGTGTTCAACACTAACGCAATACGCTCTTGGATGCTCATACCCTCCATGTGTTTTTTTTTTTTTTTTTAAAAGGTCCCTGCAAAGTTGAGACATGCTGCAGTTAAATCCAGTGGCTAAATGCACCTTTTTATTAAATGCTTACTATGATATATGGGGGGAGCCTTGGTCCATGACAGCATGACCGGCGTTTGTGTGGCTCTGACGGATCATTTACTCTTCACTTTTTAAGTTATTTTCTACTGGTCGGTGGAATTTTTACACTTGGGATTTAAGTCACAGCTCTGGAAAGCTTCAAGCCCGTTTAATCCCGGAAGAAAATCTACACCATGTGTTTTTGAAACGCGTTGGATGCTCTGTCGGTTGACGGCTCTCTGGTTTTTCTTTCAGCTGGTTTTACATCAGTCCCCAACTATATGTGTTTTTTTTTTTTTTTTTTTTTTTTTTTTTTATATCATCGTCAATTTACGTCATTTACTTTGTGTTAGATAGATAGATAGATATCTATCATTTTCTATAATCACTGCTTGTGGTCAATTTAAAATCCCAATTTGAGGAATAATTTCTTTACTATACGTATCCGGGATGGGATCCACAAGCAGCACAGTCAACTAGCTGGGGCAAACCCTTTGTATATTAAGTGTTGTCAGTCTATATCTACTTGCCAAAATGTGATGTTCTTGAAGAGTGCCAGCAGAGTGTGAAGGATAAGGATTGGTAATGGTGAAGTACAGCAGTTCTATCAATGCTGCACCTTGGCCAATGGCCTTGAAATGCATTATAATTGCTTGGGGTTGTTCTTTAGGCCTCATGCCCACAGACGGTTTAAAAAACGGGCTGTAAAGCTAGTACAGACGCCAGAAAAAAAGCAGCGTTTTTAATGCGATTTTTTTACCGTGTTTTGCATTGAATTCAATGCACGTTTCCCCGCGCTAGCTTTCAGCCGCGTTTTTCTTTCTCTATTCCAAATCAATGGTTCCCTATGGGAGCCCATTGATTTGAATAGAGGTCGCACCAGAAGTCGGCTCAAGATGATCCGACTTGTGGGGCGACTCGTAAGCGGAGAATCTTGAAGGGGGAACCCCGCGAAAATTTAAAACCACACCAAAAAACCACACCAAAAAAAAAATGGCGTGGGGGTTCCCCCCAGGATCCATACCAGACCCTTATCCGAGCACGCAGCCCAGCCGGTCAGGAAGGGGGGGGCGAGCGAGCGCCCCCTCCTGAACCGTACCAGGCCGCATGCCCTCAACATGAGGGGTGGGTGCTTTGAGGCAGGGGGCGCCCTGCGGGCCCCCCACCCCAAAGCACCTGGTCCCCATGTTGATGGGGACAAGGGCCTCTTCCCGACAACCCTGGCCGTTGGTTGTCGGGAACTGCGGGCGGGGGGCTTATCGGAATCTGGGAGCCCCTTTTAATAAGGGCCCCCCCCCCCACCCTATGTGAATGAGTATGGGGTACATCGTACCCCTACCCATTCCCCTGGGGGGAAAAAGTTTTCAATAAAAACACACTAGACAGCTTTTTAAAGTAATTTATTAGGCGACTTCGGGGTTCTTCTTCCGACTTCGGGGGTCTTCTTCCGACTTCGGGGGTCTTCTTCCGACTTCGGGGGTCTTCTTCCGACTTCGGGGGTCTTCTTCCGACTTCGGGGGTCTTCTTCCGACTTCTCCGGTTCTTCTTCCGACTTCTCCGGTGCTTTCTGCTGGGCACCTCCGCTATATTCTGCCAGCTCTTTTGCTAGCGGGGGGCCCGGTCTTCATCGTCGTCTTCTTCCCTCTTCTCTTCTTGAGATGTTGATACGACGAGGTCTGCCGCTGTAATGCCCGCCGCGCAACCACTTTATATAGGCATGGGGCGTGGTCACCGGGTGATGTCACCCAGTGACCCCGCCCCCTTATGACTTTGCAGTCCCATCATGCTCCAGGACTGCAACGTCATAAGGGGCGGGGTCACATCACCCGGAGAGAACCTGTCCTTAGCTCATGAGGTGCAGTCAGGTGCAGGTGGTTATACTCCAGAGTACCTATGCAGATTCTAGAAAATGGGAGAGTGGACATGTGCCCTGACAGGGGTGCTTACAATAGTCAGCTTTTATTTATGTGAAACCTTTATCCCAAAAGACAAAAAAAATAGTAGTGCCCTGAAATGAAAATTCCACTGCCGAAGCCAGAAATTTAGGATACACTTGGCCGAAAAACAAAACCGACATTTAAAAAAATGTTTTACATTTAAGTGTTACTAAACACACAACAGTAAAATCAGTCTGTATATGCAGTAAAGCATGCTTGTTATACTCGCTGTGGAACCCAAGGGGTTAATCCTCTGCATTGTGTAAAAGGGCTGTTTGATCCTGTCTTCTCTGATCCTACCCTTCTTCCACTATCCCCAATCCATCTCTTGATAGTACAGAGCCTTGGGGGCACTCTGCACATGCTCAGTTTGGTGTGTATTGCTGGAGAGGTTTTTTTTGTTTTTGTTTTTTGAGAGGGTGCATGTGATCAGCACAGGGCCAATCGGCACTGTCCAGACAGAGGGTCAGTGGTCCTGCAGCCTCATAGGACAGTCAGAGGAGAATGAAAACTCCTCCTACAAGCTAAAACGATTGCTTTTCCATGTTCTGTGTATTGTGGGAGACCAGATATAGTGAATTCTGGGTTTAGTAACACTTTAATGTGCTGGGTGTGTTTGCATTGAAGTCAGTGGGATGCGATTTTTGCATTGCAGTTAATAGGGGGCGTTTTTGCAATGAACTCAACGGGACACAACATGCCATTATCGGCACTTGTTGTTTTTTTTTTTTTTTTTATATTGGCAAAATGCCGATAACTAGGGCCGAAACAACTAATCGATTAATCGACAACTAATCGATTATTAAATTAATCGATTACCATTTTCATAATCGATTAATCGGCCAGTAAAATAATGGGGTTAAAAAATAACTAAAATTACCGTATATACTCGAGTATAAGCCGACTCGAGTATAAGCCGAGGTACCTAATGTTGCCCAAAAAAACTGGGAAACCTTACTCGAGTATAAGCTGATGCCCCGCTGTTCCCTGTAAATAGAAATTTTTACATTGTAAATATTACCTGTAAAGAAGTTGCAGCTGCGGCGTCCATCGTTCGTTCGAATTCCGCGGCGTCCATCGTTCAAATTCCGCGGTCTCTTCCTGTTCCTTACTTGATAGGCGATTCTCAGCAGACACTCTCCGCCTATCACGATCATTCTCTCATCCTCAGTTTTCCCAGCAGACACTGTGTTGGGTGTTCCGCCAATCACAGACGTCTGCTGGAAAACTGAGGATGAGAGAACGTTCGTGATAGGCGGAGAGTGTCTGCTGAGACTCGCCTATCAAGTAAGGAACAGGAAGAGACCGCGGAATTTTGAACGATGGACGCCACGGAATTCGAACGATGGACGCCGCAGCCGCAACTTCTTTACAGGTAATATTTACAATGTAAAAATGTCTATGACTCGAGTATAAGCCGAGGGGGGGGGGGGGGGGACTTTCAGCCCCAAAAAAAGGGCTGAAAATCTCGGCTTATACTCGAGTATATACGGTAGCTCTTTATAGTACAAAAAGAGCAAATTGCTACTGTAAATATTACTTTCACTGTCCCACAGTAAAAAATGAACCCCTAATGTCGCGTACACACGATCGAGATTCACAGCGGTGAAAACACCGCCGTGAATCCCGACGGGAAAAACGAGGAACGGCTTGTTCCTACACACTCCCGTTTTTCCCGTCATTTTTTTCTCTTAGTTGAGAAAAACGACCATGTGTAGGCTCCCTGGCAGTGTTTCCCTATGGGAAAACTGCTGCGGAAAAAAATGCTGTGAATCACGACGAGAAAAATTAAGGCATGTTCTAATTTTTCTCGTCGTGATTAATGCCGTTTTTTTCTCATCGGGGAAAAATAACCAAAAGCCCACACACGGGCGTTTTTCTCGTCAAAGAGAAAAAATTTCATTTTTCCCGACAAGAAAAATGGTCGTGTGTGTACGCGGCATCACAGTAGATTATTTGCTCTTTTTGTACTAATTTTAGTTTTTTTAACCCCATTATGTTACTAAACATCTCAGGCCTGGGTCACACCTCTGTGTTTTTTGGTGCGTTTTGCAGAAACACACTACACTTCATTTACATGGTTTCCTATGGGACACGTTGTTCACATCCATGATTTTTTTTCAGCTGCTGCATATTTGGAAAGGGCAAGGACTTTTTTTTTTTTTTTTTTTTTTTTTTTTTTAGCAGAAAACAATGCCATTTTGTTTTTTGGGTTCAATATACTTTAATGAAGAAGCTGCAGAAAAGCATGTAATGCGTTTTTGTGGCAATTTGTGTTTTTTAACCACTTCCCGCCCCGTCAATAGCAGATTGACGTCCGGGAAGTGGTTCAGTTATCCACACTGGACGTCATATGATGTCCTGCGGGATAACAGCCGGGCATCGCGGCGATCGGTGGAGCGGTGGGTCAGTCTGACCCACCGCTACACTGATCTCGGTAAAAAGCCTCCGTCGGAGGCTTTTTACCACGTGATCAGCCGTGTCGAATCACGGCTGATCACAATGTAAACAGGAAGAGCCGTTGATCGGCTCTTCCTCACTCGCGTCTGACAGACGCGAGTAGAGGAGAGCCGATCGGCGGCTCTCCTGACAGGGGGGGTTCGCGCTGATTGTTTATTAGCGCAGCCCCCCCTCGGATACCCACACTAGACCACCAGGGAAGCCCCCCAGGACCACCAGGGAAGCCCCAATCATGTGGATGGCCCCCATGGCCATCCACATGTAGTAAAAAAATAAAAATAAAAACATTAAAAAAAATATGCCAATCAGTGCCCACAAATGGGCACTGACTGGCACTTTCACAATGTGTGGTGGCTGGCATTGCTGGGCACCAGTGCCACCAATGCCACCTACTAGTGTCCATCAGTGCCACCTATCCGTGCCAATCTGTGCCCACCTATCAGTGCCGCCTCATCGGTGCCCATCAGTGTCGCCTTATCAGTGCCCGTCATTGAAGTAGAAAAGGTACTTATTTACAAAAAAAATTAACAGAAACAAAGAAAAACATAGTTTTTTTAAAAATTTTCGCTCTTCTTTTTTTATTTGTTGTGCAAAAAATAAAAATCGCAGAGGCGATCAAATACCACCGAAAGAAAGCTCTATTTGTGGGAACAAAATGATAAAAAATTTGTTTGGGTACAGTGTAGCATGACCGCGCAATTGTCATTCAAATTGCGACAGCGCTGAAAGCTCAAAATTGGCTTGGGCAGGAAGCTGTATAAGTGCAAGGTATTGAAGTGGTTAATCTGCCCAACAACAAATTGGGCCAAAAAATTGCATATGTGCAAATCGCAGCAAAATTACTTTTTTTTTTTTTTTTTTTTTTAAGGTTATTAACCAAATAATAGATTAATCTACACAATAATCGGCCAACTAATCGATTATGAAAATAATCGTTAGTTGCAGCCCTACCGATAACCCTATTTTCGTCCGATTATTTTTGGTGGCCCATATATCGCTGCATCCCTTAAAAAATAAATAAAAAAAGCTTAAATAATGTTAGTTGGAGTTCAAGGGGTTGTAAAGCTTTGGTGTGTGTGTGTGTGTTTTCTTTTTAATCGAACATGTCATACT
Organism: Rana muscosa; assembly: GCA_029206835.1. Classification (NCBI taxonomy): domain Eukaryota; kingdom Metazoa; phylum Chordata; class Amphibia; order Anura; family Ranidae; genus Rana; species Rana muscosa. The sequence continues at coordinate 1,192,530,992 of CM055116.1, read as the reverse complement.
TGCCTCCACTGTGCAGTTTGTTTTGCACAGAGTGGCCCCGAACACCGACTTCTGGGGTCCCTCGGCTCCCCCCCACATCAGATAACCCCCTAGTAGAAGCGCTCTCCCGGGGGGTTACCTTGCGGGCGCGCTCCCGAGTCATTCATTCAGCGTCCATAGCTGCCGAATGTATGACTCGGCCCCGGCGCCCCTGTCTCCCCCGTCATTGGATTTGATTGACAGCAGCGGGAGCCAATGGCTGCGCTGCTATCAATCTATCCAATCAAGAGCCGGGACCATGTGGAGTGAGGGACAGCGCGTCCTCGCCGAGGCAAGTTCGGGGTTCAGGTAAGTAAAACGGGGGGGGGGGGGGGCTGGGGGGCCGGTGACTGCCAGGTGTTTTCTCAACACGTAGGTTTTCAGCTTTCAGCTTAAATTTTTTTAGTCACTACATAAAATCCTTCTAAATCTACTAGACCATCCAACATTGCCTTCCAAGGGTGGCTAAGTTGCTGCTCCAAAGATACAGTGGAGAAGTGAGTGTAGCCTTCCTGAGATAGGAACTGGCTGAATTACATAGAAAAAAATAAAAATTAAGCCGCCACATCTAAAGAATGGTAAATTGCAATATATTACATTTTAATTTTTTACGTTTAGATACACGTAAACCTGTTCCTGCTGGCGATATAGCCGGAAGAGGGCTACCGTGCGGGCTTACAATGCCGCCTACCAGTACCACCTCTCAGTGCCATTCAGTACTGCCTATCAGTGCTCATAAGTGAAGGAGAAAAATTACCTGTTTGCAAAACTGTGACATTATTTTTTTTTTTTTTTTATTTACAGTCTTTTTTTGTTTACTTGGCAGAAAATAAAACCCCCAGAGGTGATTAAATACAGTGAGGGGGAAAAAGTATTTGATCCCCTGCTGACTTTGTACATTTGCTCACTGACAAATGATCAGTCTATAATTTTAATGGTCAGTTTATTTTAACAGCGAGAGACAGAATAACAACACAAATATCCAGAAAAACGCATTTCAAAAAAGTTATAAATTGATTTGCATTTTGATGAGTGAAATAAGTATTTGATCCCTTCGCAAAACATGACTTGTTGGCAATCACAGAGGTCAGACTTTTTGTAGTTGGCCACCAGGTTTACACACATCTCAAGGGGGATTGTGTCCCACTCCTCTTTGCAGATCCTCTATAAGTCATTACGTTTTCGAGGCTGACGTTTGGTAACTTGAACCTTCAGCTCTCTCTACATATTTTCTATGGGATTAAGGTCTGGAGACTGGCTAGGCCACTACAGGTCCCTATTGTGCTTCTTCTTGAGCCACTCCTTTGTTGCCTTGGCCGTGCGTTTTGGGTTATTTTCATGCTGGAATACCCATTCAGGAACCATTCTCAATGTCCTGGCTGAGGGAAGGAGGTTCTCACTCAGGATTTGACGGTAAATGGCCCCGTCCATCGTCCCTTTGATGCAGTGAAGTTGTCCTGTCCCCTTAGCATAAAAACACCCCAAAGCATAATGTTTCCACCTCCATGTATGACGGTGAGGTTGGTGTTCTTGGGGTCATAGGCAGCATTCCTCCTCCTCCAAACACGGCGAATTGAGTTGATGCCAAAGAGCTCGATTTTGGTCTCGTCTGACCACAGCACTTTCATCCAATTTTCCTCTGAATCATTCAGATGTTCATTAGCACACTTCAGATGGGCCTGTACATGTGTTTTCTTCAGCAGGGGGACCTCAGGGGCGCTGCAGGATTTCAGTCCTTCATGGCTGCCTTTGAGATCATTGACAAGATTCTCCTGTGTAGTTCTGGGCTGTTTCCTCGCTGTTCTCATGATTATTGAAACTCCATGAGGTGAGATCTTATATGGAGCCCCAGACTGAGGGACATTGACAGTTATTTTGTGTTTTCTTCCATTTGCGAATAATCACACCAACTGTTGTCACCCTCTCACCAAGCTGCTTGGCGATGGTCTTGTAACCCATTCCAGTCTTGTGTAGGTCTACAATCTTGTCCCGGACATCCTTGGACAGCTCTTTGGTCTTGACCATGGTGGAGAGATTGGAATCCGATTTGTTTCTGTGGACAGGAGTCTTTTATACAGGTAACCAGCTGAGATTAGGAGAACTCCCTTTTAAGAGGGAATGCTCCTAATCTCAGCTCATTACCTGTATAGAAGACACCTGGGAGCCTTGAAGTCTTTCTGATTGATAGAGGATCAAATACTTATTTCACTCATTAAAATGCAAATCAATTTATAATTTTTTTTTTTTTTTTTTTAATGCGTTTTTCTGGATATTTTGTGTTATTCTGTCTCACTGGTAAAATAAACCTACCATTAAAATTATAGACTGATCATTTCTTTGTCAGTGGGCAAACCTACACAATCAGCAGGGGATCAAATACTTTTTTTTCCCTCCCTGTACCACCAAAAGAAAGCTCTATTTGTGTGAAAAAATGATAAAAATTTCATTTGGGTACAGTGTTGTATGACCGTGCAATTGTCATTCAACGTGCGACAGCGCTGAAAGCTGAAAATTGGCCAGAAAGGGGGTAAAGGTGCCCAATAGACAAGTGGGTAACGACCATCCGGGGGCAGGAAGGGGGGACTTTAGCAATCATTCTATCATTCAGTCACTTTATATTTTCTCAGCAGTTGTAAAAAATGGAAAAAAAAAACGAATCGAACATCTCAGGGGTAGGGTGACCACGTGTCCCGGATTGCCCGGGACAGTCCCGCATTTTGCAGGTCTGTCCCAGGCACCTTCATTCCAGGACAATACAGTGTCCTGGAATGAAACTGACACAGCCACCCCCCCCCCCCCCGGGCCAATCTGATGCCCCCAAAAATGGCCGCCACATCACCTCTTTACTCACTGACAGTACTTGTTGCCTGGAGGAGCACAATCCCCGCCCCCTGCTTGTGATTGGAGAAATCATAAATCCCGCCTCTTGTGTCCAATCACTGTGCTGTGATTCGTTAGGCCACCCTACTCAGGGGGAGAATGGGAGGCATTGCATGGTAGGGAAAGGATTAATATGTATGTAGGTGACTGGTCCTCTTTGCAATTAAAACCAATCTGCAGACATGAATATTAGGACTTCCTGAGCGCTGATGGTTTGTTAGTCTGTGTTGTGAGGCAACATGCCGGTGGGAGTGCCTGCTGTGCCATCACTGCCCCGGGGGTCATGGTATTGGGGTGTGAGATTTATAACCAAACAGGGCTGTGATTGTTATTACTCTCAGATGTCATACTGATAGTATATCCACACATCACAGGGAGGGAGACTCATCAACAACTTTACAGCCACCTTGGAAGGCCTTTTTGCTGTTTATATAACTCTAAATTGGGCCATAAAAAGGAAATTTGCTGTGGTAAAAGGGAGAGTCGGCTAAAGGTTTCCATTGACTTTCACAGAGACACACAATTCTCTGAGAGATTTGCACAAAGAAAGCTATACAAGTGTTAGATTTCATACTTAGAAGATCAGACCGTCCACCAAAAACTGGCATTTCCATTAGAAGTGGATGCCAGTGGGACTAATGTAAAAAAAAAAACTGTAAGCACTGGCTGGAGTGATTTGGGACTTGCATGTTGGTGGTGACCAATTTGTATTGCTTAACGGCTTCCCATCCGGGCCAATTCTGACACTTCGCTCCTACATGTAAAAATCCAAATTTTCTTGCTAGAAAATTACTCAGAACCCCCAAACACTATATATATATATATATATATATATATATATATATATATATATGTTTTTTTAGCAGACACCCTAGGAAATAAAATGGCGGTCATTGCAACTTTTTATCTCGCACGATATTTGCGCAATAATTTTTCAAACGCATTTTTTGGGGGAAAAAAAACGGTTTCATGAACTAAAAAATATTAAAACATTAAAGTTAGCCCAATTTTTTTGCATAATGTGAAAGATGAAGTTAGGCCGAGTAAATAGATACCTAACATGTCACCCTTCAAAATTGCACACGCTCGTGGAATGGCGCCAAACTTCGGTACTTAAAAATCCTCATGGGCGACGCTTTAATTTTTTTTACTGGTTACATGTTTTGAGTTAGAGGAGGTCTAGGGCTAGAATTATTTCTCTTGTCTAACATTCGCTGCGATACCTCACATGTGTGTTCTGAACATCGTTTTCATATGTGGGCGGGACTTGCGTATGCATTCGCTTCTGCGTACGAGCTACCAGGGACAGGGGCACTTTAAAAAAAAAATCTTTTTTTATTGTTAATTTTACTTTTTAAACTTCTTACTTTGACACTTTAAAAAAAATAATAATAATTTGATCACTTTTATTCCTATTACAAGGAATGTAAGACCCCACATCTCTCCTCCAGGCAGGACAGGCTGAGATGGGGGGGGGGGGGAGTTTTTGGCTTTCCAGCCAAGTACATGGCAGTATTTACAGCTGCCAGGCTGGACTTGATGTCATAACGTCGCGCCCGGGCCTCCGAAGATCATAGAGACTGCCGGGGACCATCTGGTTGCCGGAAATCTCTATGGCAAACTTCCGGCGCCAACAGATTCCTTCTCCGGCTCGCCGATCGTATGGCGGGAGGGAAGGGGACTTCCCATCCCGCCGCCTGTAGGAACGATCAATCGGCTGAACTGCCGCTATAATTGTTCTTGCGGTGCAGGAAATCCCCGGCTGAAAAAGATGATATCCGAATGATGCTTGTAAATGCAGCCATCATTCAGATATCCCCACTCAAAGACCAGGACGTCCTATTACGTCCTTGGGCATGAAGTGGTTAAAGATCACACCTGCACATTAAAAAGCTGTGGGTAGGGGGGCGCAGGAAGCTGTTACCTGTTCTGGCTAAACCTCTGCGGCTGGGGCATTCCTCGCCCTGCAGACGCAAGTATATAAGGTGCATGTATACCTGCAGCTGTGGTGCAAGGAATGCCCTTGAACACAGATGATTGGCTAGTACAGGTGACAGCTTCCATTAATACAGGGCTTGACAAATTTTGCTTGGAATCTAGGAGCCAGTTAAAAAAGTTAGGAGCCAGGAATGCGCCCTGTCCCGCCGAGCTCGCGCGCAGAAGCGAACGCATACCTGAGTAGCGCCCGCATATGAAAGCGGTGTTCAAACCACACATGTGAGGTATCGCCGCGATCGGTAGAGCGAGAGCAATAATTCTAGCCCTAGACCTCCTCTGTAACTCAAAACATGCAACCTGTAGAATTTTTTAAACGTCGCCTATGGAGATTTTAAAGGGTAAAAGTTAGTCGCCATTCCACGAGCGGACGCAATTTTGAAGCGTGACATGTTGGGTATCAATTTACTCAGCGTAACATTATCTTTCACAATATAAAAAAAAATTGGGCTAACTTTACTGTTGTCTTATTTTTTTATTTAAAAAAAAAGTGTATTTTTTCCCAAAAAAGTGCGCTTGTAAGACCGCTGCGCAAATACGGTGTGACAAAGTATTGCAATGACCGCCATTTTATTCTCTAGGGTATTAGAATAAAAAAATATATAATAATGTTTGGGGGTTCTAATTAGAGGGAAGGAGATGGCAGGGAAAACAGACAGGGAAACTCCATTAGCATTGCTGGTTGTCATACCAACTGCCACCACAAGATGGCGCTAGTTCACAGAAGCATAGGCCTGCAGAAGGCCGCAAAGCCGCGGCCTCAATTACCGGCCGGCGCGGCCCGACGCAATCCCGCGGAGGGGGGGGGGCACGGAGACGCAGGATACCCCAGCTGTGCTGCCCCAGGCGCCAGGTCGCTAATTCTAGTCGCAATGGCGACCTGGCGCCCGGGGTTTGTCGAGCCCTGCATTAATAGGTTCAGATCCTAATCCAAACATGGCCAAACTCATCACTGTTCCCTAGTCCACCTTGGGACTGAGCAAGGGAGGCTACGTTCCTATATACAGCGGGACCATTGGGAAAGAACGTAGCCATTCTCTAACAGGAAGTCGGATCACAGCAAGCGACAGCTTCCTGGTCAACTTGCATATGTAGATTCGGAGCCTAGGCCGAGCATGCCAAGCTCATCACGGGTCTCTAGTCCAACTCGGGACAAAGCAAGAGAGGGTGGCTACAATTCTGCTTACAGTGGTACCTTTGAGAAGGAATGTAGCCACCCCCTAACAGGAAGTTGGATCACAGCAAGTGATAGCTTCTTGGTGAGCTTGCATATGTAGGTTCATATCCTAGTGCAAACATGCCCAAACTTGTTACGGGTCTCTAGTCCAACTCGGGACCAAGCAAGAGAGGGTGGCTACAATCCTGCTTACAGTGGTACCATTGAGAAGGAACGTAGCCACCCTTTCACCATGGAGTAGGTTGGGAGCAATAGAAGAGTTGTTTCTAAATAAAAATAAATATTTGAATTTTTTTTTTTTTTTTTTTTACACCAGAGTTTTTGCCTTGATCCTGGAATTTGTGCACCTATATTTATGACGAATGACGGTGCACTGAATGATGACCTTCAAAATAGATTACTCCTATTATTACCCAATAGCCAACAGTGTTCCCATTAATTCTTATTTGTTCCTTTCAACCCCCTTTACTTCTCCAGCTGCCAGCGTAGCTCCTCATAATCCCGACCTTTCCAGCTCCGACTCTTGTTAATCATTGATTCGCTACGACAGGCGGCTTGACATGAAGTTGGAATTCAGGTTGTGACAATGTAATTCCATCTCTCATGGCTGCACGCAATAATGCACAAGAAGTGTTACTTTGCCGTCAGATGGCGGACAATACATGCGTGTTCAAATATTTGGGTTGATACATTTAGTGACCTCATTAAAATAAATTTGGATTATCCAGACCTCTTATCTGCCTGCTGAGCTTTTATATTGGGCCTTTGTAATTCCATCTGGCTGGCCGGTGATTATCTCCCACCCGAGGACTGAGAATATGGCTCTGGGGGGGGGGGGGGGGGGGGAGACGCAGAGAAGGTTCAGGGACATCTATGGAGGAAGGAAATCGCTTTCCAATAACTGAAGGTGAGTAGTAAAGATAAAAATATTTGGAGGAAAGAATAGGGACTAAATTAGGACAAGACAATAGTTGTCAGGAGTATGTTGGTGTTTTTGACCCTGATAACCCAATGAATGGCTTTCAAGGCCGGTTCACACCGCATGCAGTTTAGTGCAATTTTTTGGCATCAAAAATGCATGATCGGTAGGTTACATACATTCCAATGGCAACGTTTACACCATTGCAGTGCGTTCCAGTACAGTCAATGAAAGTAGAACATGCTGCATTTTTTCTGCCACGAACTGTACTAGAACGCAGCAAAACGCATTAAAAAAAGTATCAAAACGGAACGCATTACATTTAAAAACAGAGAGAAAATTAACCGTTTTCTGCCCGTACTATAGCCGAAAGACGGCTACTGAGCAGCCCTCTATTTCTGGGAGGACTTCCATGGATATCCTTCAATGCACACACATAACCTTTGAACACAGCTGATCACAGATCGCGGTAAAAGGCCAATCACAGCGGCCCTTTACCATGTGATCAGCTGTGTCCAATCACAGCTGATTACATGTAAACAGACTGGTCGGTTATCAGCATTCCTTTCCTCACGCTGTCTCTGTGTGAGGAAAGAAAAGCCTATAACCAGCAGGTTTGAGGCTCCTTTCATACTGGTGGATGACAGGTCCATGTCTGCCCTGCTGGTGCAGAGCGGACAGGGGCACAGCCCGCTGTTCTCTATGGGGCTGTGTAATGGAAACGGACCGCCTGCACGTTTCCATCCGACTGTCATCTGATCTGATCCGCTGTTTATTTTGGACAGGATTGTATCGCATGCCAGCAGGTGTCAGTGGACCTGACTGGAATACTCCCAGGAAGTGAGGCCTAGTCATTACTGATGACCTCCACCATCACAGGAGTGAGCTCTTTCTCTGATTCAAACCCCCTCACATACTCTTTCTCTCCCCTGATGCAGTAGCTCTGAGCTCAGCATTTGAGAGCTCCTTAATGTGATGGCGGAAGTGAGCAGTGATGACTAGGCCTCCCTTAGCGAATATACTGGTAGTATTCCAGTCAGGATTTGGAAGGAATGTAAATGGCCTACACCTATAGCAAAAACTTTATTCAACTTTATTGCGAGCTGCACAGTTTTTTTTTTTGTTTACAGACACCTTATCTGCATAGGCAATTTTTTGTAAAGGTAAAATAACCCTTTAACCACTTAAGCCCCGGACCAATATGCAGCATAAAGACTATTTTCGAATCGGCACTGCGTCGCTTTAACTGACAATTGCGCGGTCTTGCGACGTGGCTCCCAAATAAAATTGACGTCCTTTTTTCCCCACAAATAGAGCTTTCTTTTGGTGGTATTTGATCACCTCTGGTTTTTATTTTTTGCGCTATAAACAAAAATAGAGCGACAATTTTGAAAAAAATGCAATATTTTTTACTTTTTGCTACAATAAATATCCCCTATATATATATATATATATATATATATATATATATATATATAAAAACATATTTTTTCCTCAGTTTAGGCCGATACGTATTCTTCTACATATTTAAAAAAAAAAATGCAATCAGTGTTTGATTGGTTTGCGCAAAAGTTATAGCGTTTACAAAATAGGGGGTAGTTTTATGGCATTTTTATTATTTTTTTTTTTTTTTTACTAGTAATGGTGGTGATCAGTGATTTTTTTTTTTTTCATGACTGCGACATTATGGCGGACACTTTTGACACCATTTTGGGACCATTGTAATTTTTACGGCGATCAGTGCTATAAAAATGCACTGATTACTGTAAAAATTACACTGGCAGTGAAGGTGTTAACCTGTAGGGGGCGCTGAAGGGGTTAAGTGTGACCTAGGGAGTGATTCTAACTGTTGGGGGGCATGGCTTGCCGTGACACGTCACTGATCGCTGTTCCCGATGACTGCGACATTATGGCGGACACATTGGACACTTGACACATTTTTGGGACCATTGTAATTTTTACAGCGATCAGTGCAATAAAATGGCAGTGAAGGGGTTAACCACTAGGGGCGCTGAAGGGGTTAAGTATGCCTAAGGGAATGATTCTCACTGTTAGGGGGCGTGGCTACGAGTGACACGTCACCGATCTCCGCTCTGATTGCACAGAGCGGAGGTCGGTGACAGTGTCAGTAGGTGTTTGACACTAACATCTCCCCGCTTCATCCCTCCGTGAGACGATCACGGGGATCCCCGCGGTGATCGAGTCCGCGGGACCCGCGGTCCGACTCACGGGGATGACTGCAGGGTCGCGAGCGCGACCACACGGCAGGCAGTTAAAGGGGACGTACAGGTACGGGATTGTGCCTGTACGAGCCATTCTGCCGACGTATATATGCCGTGAGCGGTCGTTAAGGGGTTAACCACTTCCTGTCCAGCGACGTACCTGTGCATCGCCGGACTTTCGGTAGCTATACCGGGATGATGCCTGGCGGTCGGCTCTCTTGTCTTGCTATTACAAGTAGCCAGAGAGGTCACCCCCCCTAACGTGGCTCTCCCATCCTACCTGGAGACCCGAGCGACCAGCCAACACGGTAGGACGAACAGCTGAACAAAGCCAGGATGAGCTTTGATTAGCTGTTCATATATATATATATATATAACCCAGAAGCGATGACATGATATCGCTTCCGGTTTACTTGGAAAGTATCGGCGCCATTTTTTGAACATCAAAAGCATTCAGAAACATGGATCTTGGCGTTTTGAATGCTTTTAAGTGCAGAGATCTTATAGACCCCAGATCTCTCCATAAAGAGGACCTGTCACAAGGATGTTTACACAAAGATGTAATGACGTGTGCGCAATTTTAAAGCATGGCATGTTTTGCTTTCTTTTTACTCGGTGTAACTTCATCTTTTATATTTCACAAAAAAATTGGGGTATATATTGTTTTTTTTTTTTTTTTGTTTTTCTTTTGTTTTTTGCATTAAAATTTGTAAAAAAAAAAAAAAAGAAATTCGCCAAAAATTGCATTTCAAAAACCACTGCACAAAAATACAGTGTATTAATTGCAAAACCCATCAATTTATTCTCTAAAAAATATATATAATTGGGGGTTCTAAGAAATTTTGAGCAAAAAATACTGATTGCTACATGTCAACAAAAAGTGTTGGAAAGGCCCGGACTGGAAGTAGTCAAAGTGGTTGTATACCCCATTTTGTAATTTTTACCTGTAGGTAAAAAGAATATCTCCTAAACCTGTACGGTTTAGGAGATATTCCCCCCGCAATGAGCCGCTGACTGCAGCGGCGCATGTGCAGCGTGGATTCTCGGCTAAAGCCCGGCAGCCGCCGGACCTTGCCGACGCGCGGGAGTGACGACATCACCGCTCCAGCCACTCGCAGCGCTGGAGAGGCGATACCCGGAAGACACGCCGAGGCAAGATGACATCTCCCTCGGCGTGGAAAAGGTAAGTATTTCATAATGAGCTAGTATGCTCATTATGCCTTTTTTGCCTTTCAGGTATGGGGAAAAAAAAAAAAGTAGGAGCGGGTATACAACAGCTTTAAGGGGCAGCAGTTGGGGGGGATAAAACATGACCAACCGTGTGTTTTTACTGCCCCCTCCCAATGGCAAGTGTGAACAAGGCCTAACTTTAGTCCGTTAATCTTTTAGGTAACATAAAGCACAGGCAAAATCTGGGTTGTAGAGCAGCAGGGATTGTTCCCATCACAGATGGACGGAGTTCAGTATGGTGGGGCTGTTATTGAAGGAGCAGACCATTTCCAGCCAAGGCCTCTGATTGATCCATGAAGACCTATCAGAAGCGATCACATTGTGATGGTGTCATCAGACTGAACAGTTTGCTCTGGGCCCTTGGCCCCCGTAGGGCCACACTCCTGATTGTAAATGAAGGAATACGTGTACAGGCTTTGTACAGGAAGCATTTGAAAACCGCAGCACCAACCAAAGCAATGTGCAGTTCTTATTCTAGAAAGGCAACACCCTAAAGGGATTTCAAACACACAAATTTGTGATTCAGCTGGAGGCGAGTGTGCGGAGTGCAGGACGTGACTCAAATCCCCGGATTATAGGTTAATTGTATAATTTGCCAGGACTTTTGTTAAGGCAATTAGAGATCAGCGCTAACTGATAGCTTGGCTTGTACAACCAGCCACTCCCCAGATGGTGGGAAGAACTCAACTGTTTATCTACGCCAAGGAAGTAGGAAAATATACTATAATAATGTAAATTGTACGATATCATTTTCTGGTATAGTTTACTTTTAAAGCAAAACTTTACCCATAACAGCTTGAAGAAAAATTTCTTTAGCAAGCAACATACATTCCACATTAATAATTATTAGGGATCGACCGATATCGTTTTTTCGGTACCGATACGACACTGATATTTTCCTGCCGATAGCTGATATTTTTTGCCAATATTTTGTACATTATTTTTTTACATTTTTTTTTTTTTACACTGTCATTTTACTTTTTTTTTGTTTTGTATCACTGTTATTGCTGTTACAAGGAATGTAAACATCCCTTGTGACAGTAATAGGCATGTGACAGGTCCTCTTTATGGCCAGATCAGGAATCTCTAAGACCCCAAACCCCTCCTCAGCACTTCAAAGTATTCAAAACGCCAAGATCAACGTTTTTAAATACTTTATTTTTTAAAACTGGCACCTTTTAAGATGCCAGTAATCCAGAAATTGATGTCATGACTTCGCTTCCCGGATTACTAGATCCGAGACCGGAACGAAGCATCGGCTTTGTTCGGGTCTTCGGCCAGCCGGCGGACGTGCCAGCTGGTTGCTCGGGCCTCCTGGTGGGACAGGAGAGCCCGGGCGAGCGGCGGAAGGCAGTGGGAGGGTGGGAACGTCCCCTTCCGTTGCTTGTAATAACAGCTGAGCAGCTGCTGAGCCACATCGGTTGTTATTACAATAAAGCTGACTGTCCGCTCTAAAAAACGGTACTGAGGTGATGCATGCAACTGCATGCATCACCCCGGGAAAACCCTTTGAAGCAATATCGGTCAGTTTTTTGACAGATACTTCTAAAAAAGTGAATATCGGCCACCAATAATCGGTCGATCCCTAATAATTAGGCTACCATAATTAGTGTGTGCTTTAAATTGCCTCCAGCATTGTTCCTGTCGTCTCTTTTTGCCGGAGGCTGCAATATTGTTGAAGACCAGAACCCCTGAGCAACAGTAAATCTTTAGGCCATCAGCAGATCGGCCTCTAGTGGCTCTGGTTTTCAACAAAGTGCCAAAAAATGGAGATTAATTGAGCATGTTCAGAGCAGGGTGAGAGAATGTATTACTTTTATGCTTTACATAGCTATACCTGAAAAAGGGGCCAGACTGAAGTGAAGTATGGGAATCTGTTTTTTTTTTTTTTTTTTGTTATCTAGCTGGATGCAGCATCGGTCTGATGCTGCATCCAGGGCTATTTGAAGGAATTTGGGGGCCCCAAGCAAAATGGACATGGAAACCCCAAGCACTCACGCAAAGCCTACAGGAACCACAGCATAGCGATACAGTTTAAGCTCACCCACACTTTTTATATAAATAAAAAAGGTTTACAGTGCAAATACTGCTGTTTTTGCCTATAATCCAACATACTTAAAACACATACACGCTCACTTTAACATTAAGATGCTGTTTAGGACTGTTTATGGACCGTGGGATGGGCAGGGGGACCGTGGGCTGGACAGGGGGACTCCGCACTGTAATATCCACATTATCTCCCCCCCTGTAATGTCCACATCTCCTCCTCCTCCTCCCCCCCCCTGTAATGTCCACATCCCCCCCGTAGTGTCCACATCTCCCCTCCCCTCCACCCCCCCCCGTAGTGTCCACATCTCCCCCCCCCCCCCCCTGTAGTGTCCACATCTCCTCACTCACCTCGGCCGCTGCCGCCGGGTGTACCAAGATGGCCACCCCTCTGGAGCTAGGCCGAAGCCGCAGCCTTTCCTATGGCTGCAATCCACGGATCAGGGCAGAAATCCAGGACATGCAGCAGGCAGGCACCCTAGGCTGGGGCACCAGGCCAGCTCGGGACCCCAAGCAATTGCTTGTTTTGCCTGTCCTGTTCCGACGGCCCTGGCTGCATCTGTCCCCCACCAGCTCTAACATGGAGAACTGAGTGATCAAACACCACCGATCGCTCTGTTCTTTGGGCTCCCTGAGCAGAAAGTTGGTGACCATCAGTCACAGCTCCCTGCTCTGATACCCCCCCCCCCTTGTTCACTGGAGCGCTGGGCTCTGCGGGCGGGAGTGGCTGGCTCAGGCTCTTAGAGGCTCGCTGAGAGGGTGCCGGTCCAGGCATGGTCACCATCTTGCCTCAGCATGGACCGGCTCTGTGTTACATCAGCAGACAGCGTACTTCAACCCCCTGTCTGCTGAAAATGGGTCAGAGGAGTGCAGAATGAACTGCACCCCTGTAATCCGAGCTTTGTCTGTACTTCTCCTTTAATTTTCAGACTAAAGTTCCACTTTAAGGCTTGCACCGCATCCAATTTGCCAAACATTTTTTGGGTCTGGTTCACATATGTGCGTTGCATCCGCATTCCGCATTGCACAAAATTTGTGTGCGTTTTCTAGGCAGTGCAGTGCGAATTGCAGGCACATAATCTTCAATGGGAACCCATCTGATTTGCAGATGGTTTCCGTTCTGAACAGAAATGTTCTCCCCCTCTCCCTGGTCAGCTGATCCGCAGCTACAACGAAGAGGAACTGCTGAATTAATCAATTTTCTCTTCGCAAGGAAAACGGAGCTGCAATTCGCAACGGACTAGTGTGAACCCAGCCTAAAGTGGTTGTAAATAAAAAATGAACAAAACATATACTTCTATAGTGTGTATGTGTTTCAAGACAAAGCAGCCGGTGTGATTTCTGTCTGCTGCCTCCTTCCTCTATCTATCTGCATGAGTAAGTTTTGACATGTTATGCCAACTCCAAGCAATCACCCTGGAGAGAACATGGGCTTCTGCACATAACCTGTGATTGACAGCCTCACCTGTGCATGTTTCCCTATGAGACGGTGTAGAATGGGGGGGGGGGGGTGTCCTTTCCTTCTACTCTCGTCTCAGATTACACTCAGCCCTCTGCTCTTTGCTGTGTAAACTATACACTTTGGCTCTGGAGAACCAGGTGCTGCAGAGAAACTGGTACAACTTACTGTAAGTAGGATGATTTGTTTAATTTCTGTGTATCCCCTGAAGCTAGTCACTTCCCTTGGTGTATGTAAGGGTTTACAACCAGTTTACTTGATATAGTCTGTGATATTGGGCATCAGCAGGTTTCGGTGTATAAGAAGCTGATGCCCATAGCTGCCATGTGGATTCCAATTTTAATTTTCTTGGGACCTTTTAGGATTCGAAGGGTCATTCCATTCAAAATTGATATTTCAGTTATGAATGTACAACGGTGCGCTAAATCCACTGACTCGCAGGCTCCACTCACACGATTTGAATCCTGGGCATAATCGCCGCGACTCTGCCCACGATTCCAGAATCGCAGCAAAATGCAGGACAGGTTTGCAATGTCATTATTCCTCAATGGCACCCTAAAATGCTTTGCAATTTTGCCGCGATTGTCGTGCAACAAATCGCACTGCAATTGCACAAACACAATTATGCGGCGTGCGATTTTTAAATCGCCCTCTTTTCATCTCTCTTGATCCATTCACAAAACGCATTGTATTCTTTTTACTGAATACAAGATGTTCTTTAATTGGACAAGAGGAGCTCTGGCTGTTCGTCTGCCTCTCCTCTTCTTTTGTCCATTCACAGAATGGAAGCTCTGCTGTGAGACCCATTGTGGCGGTTACAGCTTGCCAGACCTAAAATACAGCGGGTGCTACTACAGTAATATTTCTTTACAATTATCATGGTGTGGAAAAGAGTACTTCTGTCAGGTTTTTATTGTGGAGTTCCAATGGAGATCATATCTTCTGTACCTGTGACCTCACAGGAAGTTAGGATAAATCTCCCCAAGGGGGACACGCATATTAGTCAGCCCCTGTTCTGATTCTAGGGTGCACAACTCAGGAGGAAAGGAGAAGTGGAATCAATAATACTTTCTTCAGTATGCTGAAATATCTTTGCATGAGAAATCCTGGATCGTCGCTAATGGAGTGGATCCCAAAAGAGGATACGGTCATATTTTATTACCCATCATATTTGGTGACAATTCTGATCCTAAGGCCCCTTTCACACTTATACGACTTGTCCCACGACTTGTGATGGCAAAGTAGCACGACAAGTCGTTTCCCATGATTTCCAATGACAACCATTAATATTAGTACGACTTCAAGTCGTTTCGACTTCAAAGTAGTCCCTGCACTACTTTGGTCCGATTTTGATGCCACGTACACAGGCATTCCATGCGATCGCGGTAAAATCGCGCGACTTTGAAGTCGCAGTAGTGTGAAAGGGGCCTAAGAATGAATTGTCTCGCAAATTACCGTATATACTCGAGTATAAGCCACCTAATTTTACCACAAAAAAATGGTAAAATGTATTGACTCGAGTATAAGCCTAGGGTGTCCATCTGCATGCCTCACTGTGCCCATGCCTCACTGTGCCTCGCTGTGTCCACGTGCATGCCTCTCTGTGCCCATGCCTCTCTGTGCCCATGCCTCTCTGTGCCCATGACTAGACTGACGTTTAACATGGGAGTCTATGGAAGGGGTGCCCAGCTTTGAAAAATCGGTGCTCCCCGGCCGTAGCTCCTCCAGACAAAATACTTTGTACACTTATAAAGGAGAAATGGGGCTATATGTGTGCTAAGTTTCGTGTCAGGGGGACCTACGACCGGCCGGTACTGGGTCCCCAAAAGCACCGGAGAAATTACCATTTAACATTGGAGTCTATGGAAGGGGTGCCCGGCTTTGAAAAATCGGTGCTCCCTGGCCTTAGGTCTCCCGGATAACAAACTTTGCACACTTGTAGAGGAAGAGTGTGGCTACATGTGTGCAAAGTTTGGGTTCCAGGAGACCTATGGACGACTGGTACCAGGTCCCCAAAGTCTGGGAGATCAGGCGCAAAAAGGTGACTCGACTATAAGCCGAGGGGGACATTTTCAGCACAAAAAAATGTGCTGAAAATCTCGGCTTATATAAACGATCCTTTTAGCCTTGCAAGATCAGGAAAGTGCATCTTCCAGCTCGTTAGCTACTCATCCAAAATAAATGTGTGTTTTAGAAATTCATTACCAACCTTGACGTCCATGTGTCAGACTAAATTACAAGAAGGCCCACCCAGATCCAGAGAGAAGGTGCTTCCCGCATAACGTTCTGTCTGTAGACAAGGATGGCCTGGGGCAGATTGTTCAGCTTGTCGTCTCGGGGTGAGTACGTTCCTTGTCAGGAGTACAGGGTGGAAATCAAGTCTAGAAAAGACAGATATCATTTAGCTTCCATGTATTCCATATCCAAAGATGTTCGTAAAAATTACTGCAACAGCCATGGCCAAAGGTTTTGAGAATTAGGCAAATATAAATTTTCACAAAGGCTGCTGCTTCAGTTTTTATGATGGCAAATTGGATTTACTCCAGAATGCTATGAAGAGTGATCAGATGAATTGGAATTAATTGCAAAGTCCTTTTTTGGCATGAAAATTAACTTGATCCCCAAAATCACATTTAGGCCCCGTTCACACCTATGTGAATTGGTTGCTGCTTACACCGCATCCAATTCACATAACATTATAAAATACATTGATTGTAATGAGGCTGGTTCACATATGTGCGATGCATTCGCACTGCGCATTGCCCAAAAAACGTGTGCGTTTTCTAGGCATTGCGGTGCGGCTCAGGTGCGAATTCAGGCCCATTATCTTCTATGGGCACGCATCTGATTCACCTATGCATTGCGTTCTGAACAGGCATTTTTTCCCTCTCTTCACTACACCTCCCCCCTCTCCCTGCTCATCTAATTCGCACCTACAATGCAGAGGAATGCGCTGAACAGCTGCTTCTTCTCTTCGCACAGAGAACGGAGCTGGAATTCGCACTGGACTGGTGTGAATCCAGCCTAAAGCCCAGTACACACGGTCTGACTTTTGGCCAACAAACTTCATTTTGAGCAAGTTGGACCAACAATCCGACCGTGTGTACGCTCCATCGAACAAACTTTTTTTTTTTGTTTTTTTTTCTTTTTTTTCATCGGACAAAAGTTGGGTCTACAAACGGACAAACTTTTGCCCAACAAAAGTCCGATGGAGCAAAGTCCGACCGTGTGTACAGAAATTCATCGGAATTTTGTCCGATGGACAAAACAAATAATGTTAAAATCAACCAACAATAGCAGAAGTTGACCAAAGGGTGGCGGTAAAAAGCAGAAAAGAGCAGAAAAACCACGTGATGTTGCAAAAAGTTTTGGGAAAGTTTGCAGAAACGTCAGAGTGTGTGTGTGTATGCTATGGGTGTTCCCGACCAACTCCGTTCGGACAAAAAACCACGGAAAAGTCCGATTAGAAGTCCGACCGTGTGTACGAGGCTTTACACTGCATTTCAGCCCTGCCACAAAAGGACCAGCTGACATCATGTCAGTGATTCTCTCGTAAACTCAGGTGTCAGTGTTGACTAGGGTTGCCACCTCATCCCTTTAAACCCGAACACATATGAATTACACGGGTTCTGAGGCTAATAAAATGCAGATAAGGCGCCAAGTGAGTTTAACCACTAGTCCGCCGTCATATGACGGTGGGACGATGAGCCTCTCGTTCTGGGCGGACGTCATATGACGTTGCGCCTTCCCGAGCCACTAGGGGGCCGCGCGTGCATGCCAGCCGTGTCACTGGGAACCCGATGCGTGTGTCTGGCGGCCGCGATTGCCCAGTAACTGAGCAGAACCGTGGATTTGTGTGTGTGTAAACAAATCAACGTCCTGTTAGGGAGAGTAGACCGATGGTGTGTCCCTTGTACATAGGGACAACGATCGGTCACCTCCCTTAGTCAGTCCCCTCCCCCTACAGTAAGAATCAGTCCCTAGGGAACACATTAACTCCTTGATTGCCCCCTAGTGTGAACCCCTTACCTGACAGTCATATTTATACAGTAATCAATGCATTTTTATAGCACGGATCGCTGTATAAATGTGAATGGTCCCAAAAATGTGTCAAAAGTGTCCGATGCGTCCGCCGCAATATCGCAGTCACGATAAACATCGATGATCGCCACCATTACTAGTAAAAAAATAAAAATGCTATAAATCTATCCCCTATTTTGTAGACGCTATAACTTTTGCGCAAACCAATCAATATACGCTTATTGCGATATTTATTTTCTATTTTTTTTACCAAAATTATGTAGAAGAATACATAATGGCCTAACCTGAGGAAAAAAATGTTTAAAAAAAAATTGGATATTTATTATAGCAAAAAGTGTGTATGTGTGTATATATATATATATATATATATATATATATATATATAGTGAGGGGGTTAGCTCGGCAGCGGGTGTGTGTGACCCCCGGGATGGGCTCCCCACACAAAAACAGGCCCAGCAAACGGAGGTTGTGGTTTTCAAAATCAAAAAGGTGCGGTTTATTTTCTATTTACAGTGACAAAACACAGCAAAGCAAAAGAAACATAAACAAAATAAATCCTGGTCAACTTGACCTCTGACTAAACATACAGGTTTCCTAACTAACAACTGGGATCAGCCTAGTGCTGTCCTAGTCCCTAAGTCCCTGGTTTTAAATGTCCAAGCAAATAGCCACACAGGCTTTGTCTCACCGCACAGGGGTTCACTCTCCCTAGACAGTCCACACAGGTCTGGTTCCAGGCATGAGCAAACACCTAATGAATCTGGGAGTTCTTATAGAGGCCTAAATGAGCTGACAAGCTTCAGCTGGTCTCATCAACTCCCTGTCTGCCCGACGCCCCACACTCTCCCTAGAGGTATGAGTCATCCATGAGCCCACTAGCCTCAGCTGGGCTTATACAACTCTCCACCTAGTTGTATAAGTCGGCGTAAAGCCTGAATCTGGGCGAAATATATCTACCCCCCTGGATGCAACCAGGTGACTTTACCTTCCTGCTGTCACATACCCCCCCCTCTTGTTTTAACCTCGGGGTTGGAACACCAGCAATCAGGCATTCATGTACTCGAGACAAAGCATCCACATTCCCCATTTGAACGCCAGGGCGATGCTTTACTGTGAAGTTGAATTCCTGGAGGGCCAGGAACCACCTATTCACTCTTCTATTTGTTTCCTTGTTTTGAGCCATCCACTTTAACGGAGCGTGATCCGTAACCATGTCAAAGTGCCTACCTAGCAGGTAGTACCGAAGGGAATCTAGAGCCCACTTCACCGCTAAACACTCCTTTTCAACGGTGGCGTAATTTACCTCATGGGACTTCAACTTCCTGCTGAGGTAAATGACTGGGTGCTCTTCCCCGTTCCAGACCTGGGACAATACTGCTCCTAACCCCACATCTGACGCATCACTTTGTACGACAAAGTCTTTAGAGAAGTCGGGTGAGTACAACACTGGCTGGCTACATAAGGCTTGTTTCAAGAATTGGAATGCTGCCTCAGCCTCGGGGGTCCATTTAATCATGACCGACCCTTTCCCCTTCGTCAGGTTGGTTAGGGGCACAGCCTTAGAAGCAAAGTGGGGAATGAATCGCCGATAATACCCAGCGATTCCCAGAAAGGCTCGTACCTGCTTCTTGCTGTTGGGACGTGGCCAACTCTGGATGGCCTCGACTTTGTTGAGTTGGGGTTTTATTACTCCCCTCCCAATGGTGTACCCAAGATATTTGGCCTCCTCCTGCCCAATGGTACACTTCTTGGGGTTAGCCGTAAACCCCGCTTCCCGAACAGAGTCCAGGACTGCTTGCACTTTTGGCAGATGTGAGGCCCAATCTGTGCTATGGACAATTACGTCATCCAGGTAAGCCGCAGCATACTTCCGATGGGGCCTCAGCATCTGGTCCATTTTCCGCTGGAATGTGGCCGGCGCATTCTGTAACCCGAACGGCATTCTTTTATATTGGAACGCCCCGTCTGGGGTTACAAATGCGGTTTTCTCTTTGGCCGACTTGGCCAGGGGGATTTGCCAATACCCTTTTGTGAGGTCAAGAGTCGTCATGTATCGGGCTGTTCCCAGCCGGTCGATCAACTCATCAATACGTGGCATGGGGTAGGTGTCAAATTTTGTAACTTTGTTCAACTGACGAAAACGTTACAAAATCGCCAGCTCCCATCCGGTTTAGGCACCAACACAATGGGACTAGACCAATCACTTTGGGACTCCTCTATCACCCCTAAGTTCAGCATTTTCTGTACTTCCTCCCGTATTGCCTCCCGTCGGGCCTCTGGGATCCGATAGGGTTTTAACTTCACCCTTTCACCGGGTGGGGTAATGATGTCATGCTCTACCCCAGATGTTTGTCCCGGCAGCTCAGAGAATACCTCCTTGTTGCGAAGCACAAACTCCTTAACCTCCTGTTGTTGGGGTTGTGACAAGGTGGCTGCTATTCCAACCTCAGGAATCCCGCAACCAGTTTGAGCTGGTGACCAAGTGTCTGCGACTAGGGACTCTCTATCCCTCCAGGCTTTCAACAGATTAACGTGATAGATCTGTTCGGGCTTTCGCCTTCCTGGTTGTCTGACCTTGTAATTCACTTCGCTCACTTTTTCCATTATCTCATAGGGGCCTTGCCATTTGGCAAGGAATTTACTTTCAACCGTAGGGACAAGTACCAGTATCCTATCCCCCGGGGAAAAGGTACGGGTCTTGGCTCCACGGTTGTACACTCTCTGCTGTGCTAACTGCGCTTGGGCCAAATGTTCCTTCACGATGGGCATTACCTGTGCAATTCGGTCTTGCATCAGGGCGACATGCTCAATCACACTTCTGTGGGGAGAACTCTCACTTTCCCAAGTTTCCTTGGCAATATCCAACAGCCCTCTTGGGTGTCTCCCATACAGTAACTCAAAGGGGGAGAATCCCGTAGAGGATTGGGGCACCTCCCTAATAGCAAACATCAGATAAGGAAGTAGACGGTCCCAATCCTTTCCATCTCTATCCACCACTTTCTTCAACATTTGTTTTAGGGTTTTGTTGAATCTTTCAACCAGCCCATCGGTTTGGGGGTGATACACAGATGTACGTAATTGCGTCACTTTGAACAATTTACACAGCTCCTTCATAACCCGGGACATAAAGGGTGTACCTTGGTCCGTAAGCAGTTCTTTACAGATACCCACCCGGCTAAACACAAGAGATAGCTCTTTGGCTATGGTTTTGGCCGAGGTATTTCGGAGAGGGATCGCTTCTGGATAACGGGTGGCATAGTCCATTATAACTAATATGTACTGGTGCCCCCTAGCGGACTTGATTATAGGACCTACCAAATCCATGGCGATCCTCTCAAACGGGACCTCAATGATGGGTAGAGGGACCAGCGGGCTACGGAAATGTGGCATCGGGGCCAACCTCTGACACACAGGGCAGGAGGAACAATAATTTTCTATGTCCTTCATCACCCCCGGCCAATAGAATCTCTGTAATACCCTCTCTCGGGTTTTCTCTGTCCCCAGATGACCTCCAAGAATGTGCCCATGGGCCAACTCCAACACCAACTTCCTGTAAGGTTTGGGCACCACAAGCTGCTCAACGGTTTCTTCTGCCCTTTTTGCCACCCGATACAGTAGGTCCTTCTCTACGCTGAAGTATGGGTAAGTGCAGGTATTATCTGGGTTCACTAACTCGCCATCTATTTTCACTACGTTTTCCCGTGCCTTTATTAGGGCGGGGTCTCTCAACTGTTCTGTGGCAAAGTTTTCCCTGTGAATCTCAAGATCAGAAAACTCCACAGACGGTAGGTTTTCGTCTGAGGAGGTGGGCTCCTCTCCAGTTTCTTGAGTCTCCCCTGCCAATACTGATAAGGGAAATTCCGGAGAGTCCTCACCACTCTCAGGGGAGTTCTGGCTATCACATTCCTGGTACATAGGGGCACCAGTGGGGGGCTCAGGATCATCCCACAGTTCCCAGAACTTCGGAAAATCCCTTCCCACAATGGCGTCATGCGGTAACTGAGATACTAAGCCCACTGGATGAGAGAGGGTACCTTTGGGGGTCTCGAAACACACTGTAGTCACTGGATACTCTCGGGTGTCCCCATGCACACAAATAACAGCTACCTTGCTATTCCCAGAGACCTCTGTTTTAACTAACTCCGCCTTTATCAGGGTCACAAGGCTACCTGAATCCAGCAATACCACAACATTTCTACCATTAACACACATTTTGCATAAATGTTTCTCAGTTCCTCGAATGGCAGTGCATGCGACTGTCGCACACAGCGACTGACGTCTGCCCGTCAGAAAGTCACACTGCATGGGTTCCTCCACAACCGGGCAATTGGCTGCAATATGTCCCGCTTGCCGGCAGCGGTAGCAAACGATCCTTCTTGCCGCCTCTTGAGCCGCTGATTTCCCAGGCTGTTCTCGCCAAACTTGGGGTAGAGCTCCCACCCTCTCACTCTCTCCACCCTCACCCCTTGGAATCCTCTTATCCGCCCCTGGGGATGGTCTGGTCTTAGGGTGGAAAGTCCGAGAGTCTCTGGAAGAGGCCGTCAGGTTCTCTGTAGCCAAGTATTTCTCCACACGATCCACAAGACCATCGGCCGTCTCTGGGTCTCCATGGCTTACCCACTTTTGGATGGCAGTAGGAAGAGCTCTCAAAAACCGATCCATTACAACACGTTCCACAATCTTTGGTGCGGACAAAGTCTCTGGCTGTAGCCACTTTCTGCTCAGGTGAATGAGATCATACATTTGAGACCTGGGGGGTTTTCCAAGCTGGAAAGTCCAGTTATGCACACGCTGAGCCCGGACAGCCTGGGTGACACCCAGCCTTGCCAATATTTCAGCTTTTAGCATCACATAGTCTTTTGCTTGGTTAGGCTCTAGGTCATAGTAAGCTTTCTGCGATTCACCAGTTAACAGAGGAGCCACCAGTCCAGCCCACTGCTCCTCAGGCCACTTTTCTCTTTCAGCGGTCCTTTCAAATGTGGTCAAAAATACCTCTGGATCATCCTCTCCAGTCATTTTTGTCAATAAACCACTCACCCCAAAGGACGCGGTATTAGTGGGACGGCTTTCCTCACTGGTCTGCGGACGTTGCTGCATTACTGCTTCCATCTGTTGTTGTAGTCTCTGCTCTTGCTTCTGCAACAGGTCTATGAAGCGGGCCTCAGATTGCTGCTGGGCTTGTTGCTGAGCCTCCAGACTCTGTTGCAAAGTTGCGTTTGTCTGCTGCTGGGCTGCAAGGCTCTGTTGATGAGCTTGCTGCTGGGCTGCGAAGTTCTGTTGTTGAGCTGCAAGGCTCTGTTGATGAGCTTGCTGCTGGGCTGCGAAGCTCTGTTGATGAGCTGCAAGGCTCTTTTGTAAACCTGCATTTGTCTGCTGTTGATTGGCATTTGCTAGAGCCAGCTGCTTCAGTATCTCCTCCATGCTGGCTTAAAAAAAAACTGCCACTGGTTCTCCACCAACTGTGAGGGGGTTAGCTCGGCAGCGGGTGTGTGTGACCCCCGGGATGGGCTCCCCACACAAAAACAGGCCCAGCAAACGGGGGTTGTGGTTTTCAAAATCAAAAAGGTGCGGTTTATTTTCTATTTACAGTGACAAAACACAGCAAAGCAAAAGAAACATAAACAAAATAAATCCTGGTCAACTTGACCTCTGACTAAACATACAGGTTTCCTAACTAACAACTGGGATCAGCCTAGTGCTGTCCTAGTCCCTAAGTCCCTGGTTTTAAATGTCCAAGCAAATAGCCACACAGGCTTTGTCTCACCGCACAGGGGTTCACTCTCCCTAGACAGTCCACACAGGTCTGGTTCCAGGCATGAGCAAACACCTAATGAATCTGGGAGTTCTTATAGAGGCCTAAATGAGCTGACAAGCTTCAGCTGGTCTCATCAACTCCCTGTCTGCACGACGCCCCACACTCTCCCTAGAGGTATGAGTCATCCATGAGCCTACTAGCCTCAGCTGGGCTTATACAACTCTCCACCTAGTTGTATAAGTCGGCGTAAAGCCTGAATCTGGGCGAAATATATCTACCCCCCTGGATGCAACCAGGTGACTTTACCTTCCTGCTGTCACAATATATATATATATATATATATATATATATATATATATATATATATATATATATATATATATATATATAATTTTTCTTTTCAAACTTCTCTCTTCTTTTGTTTATAATTAAAAACCGCATAGGTGATCAAATGCCACCAAAAGAAACTCTCTTTTTGGGGGAAAAAATTATAAAAATTTCATTTGGGTACAGTGTAGCATGACCGCGCAATTGTCATTCAAAGTGTGACAGCGCTGAAAGCTGAAAAATTGGCCTGGGCAGGAAGGGAGTGAAAGTGCCCGGTATTGAGGTGGTTAATTACCGCCTTAATCAGCCACGTTACCGCGTGTAAGTAAAAGTTTGGGGAGAGACGATTCGCGCTTTTCAGCCTCGTGCTTTTCAGTCCGTTACAGCATGACGAATGTGCTATCTCCATTACGAACGCTAGTTTTACCAGAAGGAGTGCTCCCGTCTCATACTTGATTCTGAGCATGCGCAATTTTTTAAGACTCGGAAAAGCATACACACGACCGTTTTTTTTCGTCCGGAAACAGGCAAACGAGAATCCCTCTCGACGAGAAACCATGCACATGAACGGTTTACTCGGCAAGAAAGCTCTCCCAACAGGTTTCTTGTCGTTTCTTGCTGAGAAAACCGGTCGTGTGTACGAGGCCGAAGACTTTTGGAGGATGGCCTGGTGTCAAGAAGGGCAGCAAAGAAGCCACTTCTCTCCAGGAAAAACATCAGGGACAGACTGATATTCTGCAAAAGGTACAGGGAATGTACGGCTGAGGACTGGGGTAAAGTAATTTTCTCTGATGAACCCCCTTACGGATTGTTAGGGGCATCTGGAAAAAACCTTGTCTGGAGAAGAAAAGGTGAGCGCTACCATCAGTCCTGTGTCATGCCAACAGTAAAGCATCCTGAGACCATTCATGTGTGGTTTTGCTTCTCAGACAAAATTGTGAGTGGGCCCACTCCCTTGGCTAAGAACACAGCCATGAATAAAGAATGGTACAAAAACATGACACCTTGCCATAAGGAAAAAGTGATAACTAAGTGGCTTGGGGAACAAAACGTCAACATTTTTGGGCCCGTGGCCAGGAAACTGGAGGCGGGCTTCATAGTGACTGATCACTGTGATAGTGAATCGGAGGCTACCACAGCGATCAGGTGACCCGGAATCGGGAGTTCTGGGTCCCAATTGTTAGTACAAGGCCCGGGGCTCTCAGTGAGATCTGTGCTGGGAGCAGGCTGTGCGGTGTGCTCCCAGCACAGGGTCAGATATGCAAATATGCGGCCCCACGGAAAAAAGCCCTGCCCAGTAGGCCCGCATATTTGTGTACGCTCGGCGCCAAGGGTTTTTTTTTTGCACTACCATTTAGCAGAGGTTTTTATTGGCAGAAAACCACTCTCAAAAAAGCAAAACAGACGTTTTTTTTGTTTTGTTTTTTTCTGCCTCTAATGCTGAGCTTAAAGGATATGTAAAAACGCTTGTGGTGTTTTGTTTTTTTTTTAACCGCTTAACGACCGTTAAATATACGTCGGCAGAATGGCACGGCTGGGCAGATCAACGTGTGTATATATACGTTGGCCCTTTAAGAGCGGCATTGTGGGCACGCAAGCTCCGTGAGTCCGACCGCGGGTCCCGCGGATTTGATGTCCGCGGGGATACCCGCGATCGTCTCACGGTGAGGAAGAACGGGGAAATGCTGATGTAAACAAGCCTTTCCCCAGTCTTCCTAGTGACAGGAAACTGATCACAGCTCCCTGTAATTGGGAGCAGTGATCAGTGTCGTGTCACACACAGCCCATCCCCCCTACAGTTAGAAGCACTCCCTAGGACACACTTAACCCCTTCAGCGCCCCTAGTGGTTAACCCCTTCACTGACAGTGTCATTTTCACAGTAATCGGTGCATTTTTATAGCACTGATCGCTGTATAAATGACAATGCTGTCAAAAGTGTCCGATGTGTACGCCATAAAGTCGCAGTCACGATAAAAATGGCAGATCGCCTCCATTACTAGTAAAAAAAAAAAAAAAAATGCCATAAAATTATCCCCCATTTTGTAGACGCTATAACTTTTGCGCAAACCAATCGATAAACGCTTATTGCAATTTTTTATTTATTTTTTTGTTTTTGTATTTTTTACCAAAAATATGTAGAAGAATACGTAGCGGCCTAAACTGAGGGAAAAAAAAAATTTTTTTATATATTTTTGGGGGATATTTATTATAGCAAAAAGTAAAAAAATTTTTTTTTTAAATTGTCGCTCCTCCTATTTTTTGTTTATAGCGCAAAGAATAAAAACCAGAGGTGATCAAACACCACCAAAAGATAGCTCTATTTGTGGGAAAAAAGGACGTCAACTTTGTTTGGGAGCCACGTCGCACGACCGTGCAATTGTCAGTTAAAGCGACACAGTGCCGAATCGCAAAAAGTGGCCTGGTCTTTGGCCAGCCAAATGGTCCAGGGAAAACATGTCATACTTGCCTCCTCTGTGCAGCTGATTTTGCACAGAGTGGCCCGATCCCCCATCAACTGGGGTCCCTAAGCGGCGCCCCTGGCTCCTCCTCTTCTCGAGTGCCCCGTCGGAGAAGAGCTCTCCCTCGGGGCACACGTGCAGGCGCGCTCCCGTGTCCTGCTGCTACGTCCATTGACAGAGGCAGAAGGACTCGGCTCTGGCTCCTGGGTCATTGGATTTGATGGATAGCAGCGGAAGCCAATGGCTGTGCTGCTATCAATCTATCCAATCAGGACACGAGACACCGACCTGGAGCTGGTGTGCTCGTCCACAGAGTAGGAACGATCGGGCTCAGGTAAGTAAAAGGAGGGCTCTGGGGGGCTGGTTTATAGGTGAGGTGCATAGAATGGATTGAGGTGAAAAACCGCAAGGGTTTACAACCCCTTTAAAATATGCCTCTAAAAACTTCCTAATGTGCATGGACACATAGGATAACATTAGTCGCTTCTACAGGCAAAATACTAAACTCCTCTAGGAACATAGGGGGTTATTTACAAAAGGCAAATCCACTTTGAACTACAAGTGCAACGTGCACTTGAAATTGCACTGAAAGTGAACTTGGAAGTGCAGTCGCTGTAAATCTGAGGGGTAGATCTGAAATGAGGGGAAGCTCTGCTGATTTTATCCAATCATGTGCAAGCTAAAATGCTGTTTTATATTTTCCTTGCATGTCCCCCTCGGATCTACAGCGACTGCACTTCCAAGTGCACTCTCAGTTCAATTTCAAGTGGACTTTGCACTTGTAGTTTGCACTTTTGTAGTGCAAAGTGGATTTGCCTTTCGTAAATAACCCCACAGTGTTTTTAAGCCAGTGTGCATTGATCCTGAGCCCTGATACACACCAGGGCAGCTTTGAAATTGCTCTATTTCAGCGATTTTGGATCTCAGATTTTCATTGCATCTTGCGACTTCATTTAACAGAAGTCAATTCAAGTCGCGATGAAATCACAAAAACTATTTCAGGAACCTTTTTCAAAGTCGCTGTGACTTGAGTTGCAACGATTTGATCGGTTCCATTGCCGTAAATAGGATGCGACCTGTCATGCGATATTGAACTGTCAAATCGCATGACAAATCGCATTGGTGTAAACGAGGCTTAAAGAAATTTACATACGAGATCAGCTGCAAATAGCAACTGTAACATGCTGTATATCTGTTGCCAAAACATTTTTTTATCGTTGGGGAAACGAACAGCAATGAAAACATGACAGTGGTTTTTCCCGTTCTACATTCTATCCAAAACCAAATAAAAATAAAAATAAATGATTTACTTTTATTTAAGGCTAAATATCAGTGTTGGGTGGACTGACCCTTTAAGTATGTGTGGTCAGAGCAGTATTAATAATGATTTTGCACACGTCAGGAGGACTTGCCTCCAGGAAGGGATCAGATTTGGTGTGTCACGCTGTGAGTAGATGACTCAGATGACTGGAACATTTTCTTGTGGCTCGCAGTACTACCGTATATACTCGAGTATAAGCTGACCCGAATATATGCAGAGGCACCTAATTTTACCACAAAAAAATGGGAAAACGTATTGACTCGAGTATAAGCCTAGGGTGTCCATCTGCATGCCTCACTGGGCCCATGCCTCACTGTGCCCATGACTAGACTGACGTTTAACATGGGAGTCTATGGAAGGGGTGCCCGGGTTTGAAAAATCGATGCTCCCCGGCCATAGGTCCCCTGGACAAACAACTTTGCACACTTATAGAGAAGAAATGGGGCTACATGTGTGCCAAGTTTTGAGTCCAGAGAACCTACGACCGGCTGGTACCGGGTCCCCAAAGTCACAGGAGAAATTACCGGGAGATCAGGCGCAAAAAGGTGACTCGAGTATAAGCCAAGGGGGGCATTTTCAGCACAAAAAAAATGTGCTGAAAAAATCGGCTTATACGCGAGTATATACGGTATATACGGTAGTTGGTTAGTTTATTTATAAATAGCCTTTTTTTTTCAAACTTTACATATTAACTAAATTACACACCACACTTTTTTTTAAGGTTATAAACCGATTATTCAAAACAATAAATCGGCCAACTAATTGATTATGAAAATCGAGTATATACGGTAATCTTATTTTTATTTAATTTATGGAAAGGAATGAAACTAAGGCCTCGTACACACGGCCGAGATTCTCGTCGAAAAAAAACATGTCGTTTTTTTCGACGAGATTCTTGGACAAGAAAATTGTCCCGGCCGAGTGTACACACGCTCAATTCAAAGAACCCGCGGTTCTTTGAATGGAGCGTACGCGGTGACGTCGTAAATCTGAGGGGTAGATCTGAAATGAGGGGAAGCTCTGCTGATTTTATCCAATCATTATCCAATCGATGGCGTCGCCGCCATCTTGGTATACCCTACCTATGCCTAGGAAGCTACCGCGCATGCGTCGAATTCATTTCGAACATGCGCGGGCTTCCCGGAGGACAGGTAAGTGTACACACACTCACTTTTCTCGTCGAGAAACATGCCAACGAGAATCTCGACGAGAAAATAGAGAGCAGGTTCTCTATTTTCTCGTCGAGGTTACTTGTCTGTTTTCTCGACGAGAAACCATACACACAAACGAGTTTCTCGGCAAGACATCTCTGCCAGCAAGTTTCTTGCTGGTTCTTGCCGAGAAACTCGGTCGTGTGTACGAGGCCTAACATCACCTCCATTTGTACAATGTAATCATTTTATTTCCGATCCGTAGGAACCAAACTTGACATATTAATAGTTGTCGCTTATTAGGAATGTATCTATTTGTTAATTTTTTTTTTGTTCTATATGACTGTTGGGTATCGTTCAGATGGGAGACAGCCCTTGCCGCACCTCTGAAAAGTGATCAGCCGCGGATCACTTTTGAGTGGTGGTTGTTAGGGCTGGGAAAAAATCGATTTTAATCTTGAATCGAGTTTTGAGCTCAAATCGATTCAGATTTGAAGAACATCGATTTAAAAAAAAAAAAAAAAAAAAATTTAATTTTTTTTTCTTTTTTTCCTTCAAAGTTTCCGTAGCAGGGCTGAATGGGGCGTATCCGGAATGGCACTGGGCGGCGTTACCCCAATTACATCTACTCGCCGCAGCTGCCACGAGTAGATGTAATGTAACACTAACTAACCACAAGCCGCCGTCTGCCTATCTGATCAGCGTGTCATGCAGACAGACGGCGGCCATTGCAGTGTTCAAAAGCCGCGCCTCCCGAGTCCTCGTCTGTGATAGGCGGAACACTCAATTTCACAGCAGGCAGTGTTCAGCCTATCACGGACATCCTCTCATCCTCGTCTGTGTTATGAGGATGAGCGGATGACCATGATAGGCGGAACACTGAATGCTGGAAAATTGAGTGTTCCGCCTATCAGAGACGAGGAGGAGGCGCGGCTTTTGAATACTGGAATGGCCGCCGGTGTAGCAGTAAAATCCGTATCCCATGAAAATCTGCATCCGGTACGGGCACAGTGATTGAAGCATGGGCACAGTGAAGCACGGGCACAGTGAGACACGGGCACAGTTCAATTCAACTAAGAGTAACCTCAAGAGCTTTTGTTGTTTTATTAGCTAAATCCAAATACAGTCAATAATTTGGATGTTTAACAATCTTTGTTGCACACTGACTTTGCAGTTAGAGAAAGGGTTTGCCTTTGCAATTTTGTTTGTTGATGCACTTCAATTAATATAATAAAAAACAAAAACGAATCGTAAATCAAGTTTTTTTCTAAAAAAATCGCAGATATTTTTTTTTTGGGGAAAATCGCCCAGCCCTAGTGGTTGTAGAGCTGCACGATTAATCGTTAGGAATCAAGATCGTAATTCTTCCCCCCCTCGCGATCTTAACAAAGCATTTTCTCGCTTCTATGCAGAGTTTTCTGCTCGAGCCGACAGCTGTCAAAAAACAAAACAAAAAAACGGGCTGTTTGCCAAGTTTCACAACATTCCTCACGACTAGTAAAAAAAAAAGATGATAATTAAAATGGCATAAATCTATTCCCTATTTTGTAGATGTGATAACTTTTGCGCAAACCAATCAATAAACGCTTATTGGGATTTTTTTAACCAAAAATATGTAGAAGAATACGTATCGGCCTAAACTGATTGAATAAATTTGTTTTTGTTTTTTTTACATTTTTTTTTTTTTTTTTTTTTTTTGGAAATGTTTTTTAGCAGAAAGTAAAGTTGTTTTTTTTTGTTTTTTTGTTTTTTTTTTTACCTTCAAAATTGTCGCTCTTTTGTTTTATAGTGCAAAAAATAAAAAACGCAGGTGATCAAATACCACCAAAAGAAAGAACCTATTTGTGGGGAAAAAAATACATCTATTTTGTTTAGGTACAGCGTCGAACGACTGCGCAATTGTCAGTTGAAGCAACGCAGTGCCGGTCAAGAAGAGGGTAAATCCTCCTGGGGCTGAAGTGATTAAGGTGACGGAGATTTTTTTTTTTTCTAAAATAAAAAAAGATGTTATACTTCCCTACTCTGTGCAATAATCTTGCACATAGCAACCACTTACCTCCTGTTCTGGGGTCCCTCGCCAGCGCTTTGCACTCCTTCTTCCTCTGGGTGGCCCCTTAGCAAGCCCTGTGCTGAGGGGGCTCCTGTGCAGGCGCTCTCTTGAGTTGGGCTGTGTGCATACATAGACACACAGAGCGTGGATCACCGTATAGGAGATATTTACTGTAGATGCTGACGTCGCCAGCGCATGCGCTCTGAAGGAACGGCATACCTGTGCCATTCCTTCGGAGTCCTGTGCCGTAAAAGGCAGAGTGACGTCATACCGGCTCTGGCCACTAACATAGCCTGAGTCCGCAAACCCGGCAGGAAGACCGAGTGAAGGCTTTGTTCTAAGGTACTGTATTTATTGGCGTATAACACTCACTTTTTTACCCTGAAAATAGAGGGTCAACTGTGCCTGCGTGTTATACGCAGGGGGCTGTGGAAAAAAAAAATGCAAGTGGTTTACTACTGCTTTAATGCATGTGTGCAATTGTGTAACGCGTTATAATGCATGTTACGAACCACAAGTATAACGCTGCTGAATCGCAGACACACATGTGTGACTGAGCCCAACAAAATAAAGGGAGACAGTACAGTTAGGCCCCTTTCACACTGGGGCGGGCATGTGCGGTGGCGGTACAGCGGCGCAATTTTCAGTGCCGCTATACCGTCGTATTTACTGCGATATTCGGCAGCTAGCGGTGCAGTTTTAACCCCCGCTAGTGGCCGAAAAGGGGTTAATACTGCCCACAAACCGCGGCTACAGCCGCGGTTTGTGGGGGGTATTACCGCGGTCTCCCATTGATTTCAATGGGAAGGAGCGGTATACACACCGCTCCAAAGATGCGGCTTGCAGGAGATTTTTTTTCCTCCTGCCAGCGCATCGCCTCAGTGTGAAAGCCCTCGGGCTTTCACATTGAGAATGCTGGGGCAGGAGTATTTCAGGCGTTTTTTATGCTCTGTTTTTAGCGCTAAAACGCCTGAAATACGCCTCAGTGGGAAAGGAGTCTTATAATTCCATTCAAGACAAGAGTGTTAAGAGGTCCCTGCTTATGGGAGCTTACATTCTAAAAGGTAGGGTCAAGTGATACAAAAGATAATACCTATGGAGAAGGTAAAAGGTTCAAGGGGTTGTAAAGGTTCGTGTTTTTTCACCTTCATGCATCCTATGCATGAAGGTGAAAAAAACACCTGGCTGTCCCAGCCCCCCGTTTTACTAACCTGAGCCCGTTCACCTGCTGTGCGCGTCCCCCAGCGCCCTCTTCTCCACGGAGTCTGGCCGTTGATTGGATAGCAGCGCAGCCATTGGCTCGCGCTGCTGTCAATCACATCCAATGACGCGGCTGCCGGGGGGTGGGACTGAGTCATACACTCTGTGTCTATGGACTCGGCGTGTATGACAGGGGACGCGCCCGCAAGCTACCCCCCTCGGGATAGAGCTTCCCAGAGGGGGTTAGCTATTGCGGGGAGGAGCCCAGACAGCCGCCGAGGAACCCCAAAACAGGAGGACCGGGGCCACTCTGTGCAAAACAAACTGCACAGTGGAGGAAAGTCTGACATGTTTGTTATTTAAAAAAACAAAAAATGTAACCTTTACAACCCCTTTCAGTTGTTGAGTAGATGTAAGATGGGCTTCCCTCAAGAGATGAGTTTTCAGGGATCACCTCGAAGCGGACCGGGTTGACATAGGGAGTTCCAGAGGGTGGGTCTGGAGGAGAGACTCTGGAGAAGTCCTAGGGGTGAACATGGGAGAAGAGGGCAAGGGAACTAAAGAGTAGGTGGAGAGGATGATTTGGGTGGTATTTTGGGATGCGGTTGGTGTTGTACCTCAGGGAAGAGTTGTGGATGGCTTTGTGGGGGTTATTTATGAAAGGCAAGTGCACTTGTAAGTGCAGTCACTGTAGATCTGAGGGGAAGCTCTGAAATTAGGAGAAGCTCTGCTGATTTTATCATCCAATCATGTGCAAGCAAAAATGCTGTTTTTTATTTCCCTTGCATGTCCCCCTCAGATCTACAGCCACTGCACTTGAAAGTGCACTTGTAGTGCAAAGTGGATTTGCCTTTCGTAAATAACCCCCTGTATGTCGTTATTAGTATTTAGAATTTTATTCATTGGGTAAGCGGAAGCCAGTAGAGCAGTGGTTCTGCAATACTGCAATCACTGAGCAGCAAATGATATCACCTGTGATGCATTTCAGTTATCTTGCAAACCTGGCCTGTTGGTGGGCCCTGAGGACTGGAGTTGAGAACCACTGCAGTAGAGAGATTGGCAGAGAGGGGTGGTGGACACTGAGTGCGGTGGACGAGTATTCATCATAGACCGAAGGGGAGATGTAAAGGTAGGTCAACGAGAGGATCATATCGATCTGTTGCTAACACTAATGTCTAGTACGGTACACACAAAGAGAAAATAGGACAAAAAATACCGCTTTCGGTGCGATCGTACGATAATCTGATCATAAGTGCACAGCTTTCGAGGTGGAAGGGACACGCACAAACTTTTTTCTTGTACAATAACAGGGTTTAATCAGTACAGTATTCATCTGAAAAAAATCAAGTGACCAAGACCGTGCATGCTCGGAAACGAAAGAATACATTGCAAAACGTCACTTCCGAAGTTGTATGAGAATTTTCGGAACTTTAGTGACCTCTTCATTTTCGATATAAGACCAGGATGCAAAAAAATAAAACAAAAAAAACTAACGATCATTCGTTCGATATTTTCATTGTGTGTACCAGATGCAGGAGAAATCAGATGGTTGTTGCTTGATTTCACCATATAGTCGGGGGGGGGGGGAATTGCAAGTAAGGCCCCATGCACACGAGACGCAGGTGCAAACTCTGCTGAACACACGTTTTTAAACGCTGAAACCGGCGTTTATAAGCGCACGTTTTGCCGCGTTTGCGGCCGCGTTTAGCGGCGTTTAACCGCGTTTGCGTTTATAAGCGTTTCATCATAGACCCTCCCTAAGCTCAAAAAATAGTACATTTTAACCATTTCAGCCAGTTTGTGAGACCAGAGTGAGTAGCAGCTGAGAGAGCAGCAGTGTACTTGTATTTAGTGTATCACTTGCCACATCATCTGCCACAAGTTGTGGATTGTCCACTTGCCACGTCACCTGGCCACATCACCTGGCCACGTCACCTGGCCACGTCACCTGCCACAAGTTGTGGATTGTCCACTTGCCACGCCACCTGGCCACATCACGTGCCACGTCACCTGCCACAAGTTGTGGATTGTCCACTTGCCACGTTACCTGGCCACGTCACCTGGCCATGTTACCTGCCACGTCACCTGGCCACGTTACCTGCCACGTCAGCTGGCCACGTCACCTGCCACAAGTTGTGGATTGTCCACTTGCCACGTCACCTGGCCACGTCACCTGGCCATGTTACCTGCCACGTCACCTGGCCACGTCACCTGCCACAAGTTGTGGATTGTCCACTTGCCACGTCACCTGGCCACATCACCTGACACAAGTTGCTGATTGTCCACTTGCCACTTTACCTGCCACAAGTTGTGGATTGTCCACAATGCGATGCAAGCAATTACAGTTTTCTTTTATATTTTTTAATAGTTTTTCATCATTTGCCATCATTTTTGAGATTTCTAATGTTAAAAAATAGGTCACCTTTAAAAACGCTTATAAACGCAAACGCGGCAAAACGCCGGTACCGCGTTTAGCAGCGTTTAGCGTCTGAAACGTGAAAACTTTTGCGTCTGAACCCATTTTTTTGCTTCTGGAAAAACGAGGTTAAACGCAACTGCTTGTAAACGCCAAAAAACGAGTGTGTGCATGGACACATAGGATAACATTGAATGGGTTCAGGAGCAGTTGAAAAAAGCGTCCAACTGCCTCTGAACGCGCGTTCAACAGCAAATAACAGCGTCTCGTGTGCATGGGGCCTAAGCCTATATAACATTGATTTCTATACACTGGGATCACCTTATAAGAAGTACCTGTACTAAAGGTTATACATTACATACCGGCAGATGTGTCCGATATGTGATTGCCTTGTGTGCCGTATCTGGTAGCATCCTCCTAGAAGCCGGCAGATTTCCGGATTGTTTGTGGAATCTTACCACAAAGTAGATGCAGATAAATTGCTGCAAATTTTTATGGATTTGTATATTTATTCCAGATTGTCGTGTTTCCTGGGATTCTCTTTTAAGCCGGTATATCTGCTCCACAGCTGGTCCTGAAGTGGTTTTAACTTTTATTACAGTAACTCCGCTGGTGTTTAGAGTATTGAATAATTGGAAGGACGGCCTTTGTTTTCTTCATCACATATGCTGTTTAGTGGAAAAATAAACTTGTGGCTTGCTGCTGGGAGATCATAGGATTTACTGTATATATGGGCAATCCATGGCATCCGCTTGATTTGTTTAGGATAGCAGAAAACATGGCAGATATTGGCCACGTGGTTCAAAGAAACATATTGTTGGCATGAGAGTCCATGGCATCTGATAGTATTTAGATTGCCCATAGACTACATCACATTAGAAGACCGCTCACCCTCTATGGGCTCCTCTCTTCAGTGCAGAACGTTATTTCAATAGTAAGTCCAGAGAGCTATTACTCAATATAGAGATATTATTCTTAAGTGCCACCAGTCAAAATCCATCTTGTATTGGGCTGATATAAGATCCAGAACGGTGCCATATGATAGGATCCAGAACGGTGCCATATAGGGCTGCAACTAATGATTATTTTCATAATCAATTAGTTGGCCGATTTATTGTTTCGAATAATCGGTTAATAACCTTAAAAAAAAGTGTGGTGTATAATTTAGTTAATATGTAAAGTTTGAAAAAAAAAGCTATTTATAAATAAATAACTAACCAACTACCGTATATACTCGAGTATAAGCCCAGTTTTTCAGCACATTTTTTTGTGCTGAAAATGCCCCCCCCTCGGCTTATACTCAAGTCACCTTTTTGCGCCTGATCTCCTGGACTTTGGGGACCGGGTACCGACCGGTCATAGGTCCCCTGGACTCCAAATATGGCACACAAGTAGCCCCACTCTTCCTCTACAAGTGTGCAAAGTTTGTTGCCTGGTGGACGAGGAGCACCGATTTTTCAAACCGGGCACCCCTTCCATAGACTCCCATGTTAAACGTCAGCCTAGTCATGGGCACAGTGAGGCATGGACACAGTGAGGCATGGACACAGTGAGGCAGCACAGTGACAGTGAGGCATGGACACAGTGACAGTGAGGCATGGACAAAGTGAGGCACAGTGAGGCATGCAGATGGACACCCTAGGCTTATACTCGAGTCAATACGTTTTCCCAGTTTTTTGTGGTAAAATTAGGTGCCTCGGCTTATATTCGGGTCGGCTTATACTCGAGTATATATGGTATATGGTTAGGGAGCAAAATCTCTAATCCTCTCAGAGAATAACTGACAGAAGAGATATACTGTATATACTATTAGAGGGTGAATCTGGTAAAGATCAGACTCGGAGATCAAATTTTTTTTATTTAAAGAAAAAAAAAAAGTTAGACTGTTTTTTGCAAATTTTCAAACAGAACTGTAATCTATTATATGCTGACCATACAACAATGTCTTCCTTCAAAAAAAAAATATATATATTTTAAGAACGATTGTTCGATTTTCTAATCGTCAGAGGGGTCAAATCGATGTTCTTTTTCAACCACAGTGATGGTAAAATTTAGAAATAGAAATTTTTAGATGGTGTATGTGGTTTTTGTTCAGAAATTACATTCATTTAAAACTGAATGTTAAAAGCAAGTGAAAATTTCAAACAACTTTCTTTCTTTGAATGTACAAAGATTTTTCGCATTAATATAATAATAACAACAGCGAGTATTTGCTCTTTTTGTACTATAAAGGGCTAATTTTAGTTTTTTTAACCCCATTATGTTACTGACCGATTACTCGATTATGAAAATAGTAATCGATTATGAAATTAATCGATTAGTTGTTTCGGCCCTAGTGCCATGCGACAGGATCCAGAAGGGTGCCATGCGACAGGATCCAGAAGGGTGCCATGCTATAAGATCCAGAAGGGTGCCATGCTATAAGATCCAGATCCAGAGGCAGGTCATTGTTCTTAACACCCAAATTTGGAACTTCCGCTTAATCCACTCCTCGCCCCCTTACATGCCACATTTGACATGTCATTTTTTGGGGGGGGAGTGGGGGCTTCAGTAGGAGTGGGACTTCCTGTCCCACTTCCTCCTTCCGCCCTGTGGCCGCCTAGGCGATTTGTCATATTGCCTTTTGGCGGCCCCTCCCTGTAGGCGATCACCTGGGACGTGACAGGTCCCAGGCGATCGCCTGTCCATTCAGAGAGCGCTGCGCCGTTCGGATTCACGGCCGGGTGCCCACACTATGAATGGAGGCGTCGGCGGAGAAGGGGGGGAGAGGAGAGGAGAGGAGAGAAGCTCCATTCGGCCGCGTCGCTGGACAGTGGAGCAGGTAAGTGTATGTTTATTAAAAGCCAGCAGCTACACTTTTTGTAGCTGCTGACTTTTAATAAACATAAAAAAAGGCTGGAACTCCCCTTTAAAGTGTATCTAAAGTCAAAAACAACAATGTAATATATTGCAGCTAACCAGTTCTTGGATGTGGTGGCTGCATTGGTTTTCTTTTTTCAGGCTTTCTTCCCTGTATTTTCACCTGGTGATCCTGCCAGTAACACGCCTCCAGTCTTGGCATGACCACACTCATCCATTGTACTGTGTCAGGACAACAGGAATAAGATACTCTGGAATCCCCACCCCTCTCCTGAGTGTAGTTCTGTGGTCCTTAGCATTCATGTAATTAACAAGATAATTCCTACATAAAAGATAATTGGCCATTGCACAGGCAGAGAGCACAGGAAGCTATCGGCTCACAATATTTCTGGCAGGATCAACAGGTATTTTTTGATCTTGTTGAACAGATAAACCACAACACTATCATTGACATATTTAATAGACTAAATATTAAATTTTTGTTATTGGGTTTAGATCTGCTGTAATGGTAATCCAATGTTCTAAAGTTATTACAACCTGTGATCCTTCCATAGCGCTTGTGGTATTATTTTTTAGGATCTTTGTGTAGAAATGTCGGTGGGGAGATGATGCCTGGCGGTGATGACGCGGCCTGCCCTTTTATGCTAAGCACACAGTTTACAAATGCTAAGGGCTGGGAGTGAAGCGATGACTCCAGCCAAGAGAATCTGTAACTCTATCTGCGTGCTACGAGTGACCTTACCACCGCCGAAAGCACGGCTTCATGAAAAATACATCTGCGCTGTGGAACTGTAGATGGAGAAAACAGCTTGTATGAGACAAAAAGCAAAGGCTTTATGATGATGGAACAGCCAGCTCCTCTCCAGCATGGAGGCTACAAAGAATATTCAGTGTACTGCTGAAGTGGTTCATCTTCGACCCCTCAGCGCCTGGATCCAGCGACAGTTTGCATGGAATTTATATGTTCTCCATGTGTTTGTTCCTACAGTCCAAAAACATTCCCAAAGTAGAACTAAAGGCAAAACTTTCTTTCATTTTGGGTGGAGGAAAAGAGGGCTGTAACCCGTGTGAGGGTTTTTCTTTCTCGTACATCACGGGACACAGAGCGACATAGTCATTACTATGTGGGTTATATAGATACCTTTAGGTGCTGGCACTGGCAACTTCCAAAACCGGAAGTACCCTCCCCTATATAAGCCCCTCCCATCCGGGAGCACCTCAGTTTTTTGCCA
Source organism: Rana muscosa (assembly GCA_029206835.1). Lineage (NCBI taxonomy): Eukaryota > Metazoa > Chordata > Amphibia > Anura > Ranidae > Rana > Rana muscosa. Next base: position 1,192,492,234 of record CM055116.1, on the reverse strand, counting down.
GTGTCTAAGGTGTTGGCCAAGAAGAAACATGTGTTTTTCACTGGGCTTGCGTACAGGTTCTTTTGGGCCTCAGTAAGCTATTCCGGATCTGACCAAAAAAGCTTCATAGCTAAACGGTCGGTACCCGGGCCTTGCAACAGAAGAGTAAGGTTTTGCCTGTAATGCCTCTCTTAGGAGGGCTGGACCCTGGGATCCAGAGCTCTGGTCATACCCACGACCAAGATGTTTTCTGTGCAGGGTGCTATACAGGTCCAGGGGAGTGGAATCCTTGGGAACCCGGTCCCTGAAGGTTTAATTACAATGCCTGCCGTGATAGGTGAAGTTTGGGCTTTTGTGGACCAAACAGAGTCCTGCGGCGAGGAAAAGGTAAGTGGGGGCCCTCAGGAACTTGGTTCTATTGGGGGACCCCCAAGCCTATTTTGTCTTTCTGCCTGTTACCTAAGGTATTCCCGCTAATATTCTGTGCATGCCTGTTACTACTGAGAAAATGTAAAAATTTTAATAGTAGGCAAGAAAAAAAAAAAAAAATGTAAGACCGCGGTACCTGTGTTAAACACTAGAGGCCGCTATGGTTCTTTTTCTTGTAAAAGTGGATTTTTTTCTTCCGAAGTCAATCCAGGCAGTTGGTAAGTTCTCTTTGGGAAGCTGTCTCCTCTGCCCTGTTGCTGCGCTCATCCATCCCCGGGCCCTGCGGCAGGGACCCTGGCTCCCATCTAGCTCCTTATTTTTTCAAAAAAGGCGCACGTGCCTCTCTATATAGAGGCGATCTGGAAAAAGGAGCGGAGCGGGTGGATGACGCTCGGTGTGCGCCGTGGCGCTACTGCGCATGTGCGGGCGTCCAGCATGTTTAAAGGCAATCACAGCTGGCTATTGAAGTGCACAGACAGAGCTAGCAACAGTAAAAAGGCACACAGAGGCGGTTGATGCAGGCATCCCCTAGAAAGGCACTTTAGTAGACACCAACTGTTATATAGCAGCAATTGTGCTAGACTATTCTCAGTAAAAGTGGTGTATTATGGCTGGAATACCTCAGCTTTGGGCTTAGGAATATGCCGTCCAGAAGCTCCGGAACTAAATCTTCCAGGAAGCGAAAGGGGTCTCCATCGGGCTCTGAGGATCTTGGGCATGCTTCTGCTGCACCAGTCTCCCCTGAAAATTCAGAGGTTAGTGACCATAGAGACCCCGCAGGAGTACCTGGTACTGTGGCTGTCCTCAGTTCACCTGCTCCTGTGTATGTAACAGAGGAGGTTTTTCCCTCAGCTCTGGGAGGATTAGAAGAGAGTTTGTCAACATTAATCGCTGCCTCCCTGTCACAGGGAAAGCACGCCCGTTCTCCGTCTCCTCCTTCAGAGTACCTGTTAGCGGAGCAACAGTCCCATACAGGGATCGACCTGCCTGAAGGGGATCAGGAGGAGGTTGATTCTGTTATAGAGGAATCAACTGTGGAGGAACCTTTCTCAGCATCTCAAGCTGAAAGATTATGGGTTCAGTCTTTGACTAACATGGTCCGATCAGCATTTAAAATGCACCTTGCGGAACCATCAACCACTACTGTCTCCTCGCTGGGGTCGCTAAAAGCTCCCCAGACTCTCTGTTCCTTTCCACTTCACCCTTTATTGGAAGGGCTCATGTACCAGGATTGGGAACATCCTGATAAAATATTTACTCCCCCCAAGAGATTTCCGGTGGTCTATCCCATGGAGGATAAGTTCATCAAAAAATGGAGGGTCCCTACAGTGGACGCAGCCATCTCTTGTGTGAATAAATCACTGACATGTCCAGTGGATAATGTCCAAATGTTCAAGGACCCAATAGATAAAAAATTGGAGTCCTTATTAAAATCTGCTTTTTCTACAGCAGGCTTGGTGACACAACCAGCAGTGGCAGCTATTGGGGTCTGCCAAGCAGTGAAGGATCAGTTGAAACAGGTCTTAAGGGACTTGCCAGATCAGCAGGCCCTTGCCCTAGCTGATCTACCTAGAGCCTTATGCTTTGCGGTTGACGCCATAAAGGATTCAATCCATCAGGCCTCCCGCCTTACGCTGTCTGTAGTACATATGCGCAGGCTTCTATGGCTCAAAAACTGGTCTGCTGAAGCTCCCTGTAAAAAATTGCTGGTTAGCTTCCCATTTCATGGTGAACGCTTATTCGGGGAAGACCTGGACAAATATATCCAGAAAATTTCCAACGGTAAAAGTACACTCTTGCCGGTTAAAAACAGAGTTAGAGGTCCCTCTTTTAAGAGGCCTGCTTCTCCAGTCCCTGGGGCATCGGCTGTTAAACAGTTCCGACCGCCTCCTCGGTCAAATCCCGGGGGTAAAAATCAGGGACAATCGCAGGGTAATAAAAAACCCTGGGTCAGGAGAGGTACAAAACCTCCCCCAAAGTCAAATGCATGAAGGGTTGCCCCCACTCAATCGGGTGGGGGGAAGACTCCAGTTGTTCGCAGAGACCTGGCGGGACACGATCAGAGACAGATGGGTGCTCTCCGCAGTAAGTCTGGGATACAGATTGGAATTAAAAGACTCTCCTCCTTCCCATTTTATGAGGTCAAACGTGCCAAGGGATCCCCGGAAGAGAGAGTCCCTCCAGTTGGCACTAGAACAACTATTGCTCCAAGGAGTAATTATGGAGGTTCCCCTGGAAGAATGGGGGTTCGGGTTTTACTCAAACCTCTTTACAGTCCCGAAGCCAAACGGGGACGTGAGGCCCATATTAAATCTAAAAGGGCTAAACAAATTCCTGCATATCAGGACTTTCCGGATGGAGTCGATCCGATCGGTGGCCACTGTCCTACAAGGGGAGGAATGGTTAGCCTCGATCGACATCAAAGATGCTTATTTGCACATTCCCATCTTTCCAGTCCACCAAAAATTTCTACGCTTTGCAGTAGAAGGGCGCCATTTTCAATTCAGAGCTTTACCCTTCGGTCTGGCCACAGCACCACGAGTGTTCACAAAAATTCTGGCCCCATTATTGGCCAATAATCTAAGAACGCAAGGTGTAACGATAATGGCATATCTAGACGACTTGTTGCTGATAGACCACTCAGTGAAAAAACTAGAAGTGGTCGTTCACAAGACAATCAAGTATCTGGAATCTCACGGTTGGATTATCAACCGAGACAAGTCAGCCCTAAAACCAGTCAAAAGTCTGGAATACTTGGGGCTAAGGCTGGATTCAGGCCAGAGGAAAATATTCTTGCCTCGAAAAAAGGTGTTGTCTTTGAGAGATTTGATCCACTTAGTGGGTACAAAAAGACAGCCGTCCATACGCCTGTGCATGAGGCTGCTGGGAAAAATGGTGGCATTATTCGAAGCAGTACCCTACGGTCAATTCCATTCAAGGAATTTGCAAAGGGCCATACTGTCAGCCTGGAACAAGAAAGTTCAGGCCCTAGACTTACCAATGTCCTTGTCCCCTTCCGTTCGCAAGAGCCTCCGTTGGTGGTTGGTTCCCCAGAATCTGGAAAAAGGGAAATCCTTCAGTCCGATTTCTTGGAAGGTGGTCACTACAGATGCCAGCCTTATAGGCTGGGGAGCAGTACTGGAGCAATGGTCTCTCCAGGGCAGATGGTCTGATGCGGAAAAGGCCCTGCCCATCAATCTCTTAGAGATACGAGCAGCCCGGTATGCCCTAGTAGCATGGACATCCAAACTCCAAGGGTCCCCTGTCAGAATTCAATCAGACAATGCCACGGCAGTGGCATATATCAATCATCAGGGTGGCACCAGGAGTCGTGCAGCCCAGAGGGAAGTAAATTGCATCCTGAAATGGGCAGAAAGATATGTCCCAGCCATATCTGCGGTATTCATTCCAGGAGTGGAGAATTGGAAGGCGGACTTTCTAAGTCGCCAACAATTATGCCCAGGGGAATGGTCCCTTCACCCCGAGGTTTTTCGGACAATATGTCAGCGGTGGGGAACACCGGATGTAGATCTGCTAGCATCCAGATTCAACGCAAAGGTGGACAGGTTTGTCTCTTGGACAAGGGATCCCCTAGCTTGCGGCTTGGATGCCCTAGTGTTCCCTTGGGATCAGTTCAAGCTGATATATGCATTCCCACCGCCACAATTGTTACCTCGATTACTCCGCAGAATCAGGGTAGAAAAGAAACCAGTGATTCTGGTGGCTCCAGCGTGGTCCCGAAGAGCATGGTACGCGGAGATTGTAAAAATGTCAGTGGGGAGTCCTTGGACTCTCCCACATCGTCCGGACCTGCTTTCACAAGGACCGATATACCACCCTTCCTTACCAGCCCTAGGTTTGACGGCCTGGCTATTGAAGCCCACATTCTAAAAAAAGAGAGGTCTCTCTAATCCTGTCATATCTACCATGATCAATGCCAGGAAGCCGGTATCCAGGCAGATCTACTATAGAATCTGGAAGGCGTACATCGCCTGGTGTGAGGCCAAGAAATGGCATCCACGAAAGTACGTAATAGGTAGGATTCTGGACTTCCTACAGTGGGCTGTAGATAGGAAGCTTGCCTTGAGTACTATCAAGGGTCAGATTTCGGCCTTGTCAATATTTTTTCAGAGGCCCTTGGCTTCGCATTCACTAGTCAAAGCCTTTATACAAGGAGTGATGCGTATTAGCCCTCCGGTTAATATTCCCATATGTCCATGGGACTTAAACCTGGTTCTGTCGGTTCTACAGAAACAACCATTTTAACCATTACAGCATATTTCCTTGGTTCTTCTCACCAGGAAATTGATTTTTCTAGTAGCCATTTGTTCGGCTAAAAGAGTGTCGGAATTAGCCGCTATGTCCTGTAGGGAGCCATATCTGGTTACTCATAAGGACAGAGTAGTGTTACGTCCTCATCCAGCCTTTCTTCCTAAGGTGGTATCGAGGTTTCATTTGAACCAAGATGTGGTTCTTCCTTCTTTTTTCCCCAAACCTAGTTCAGTAGATGAAAAATTATTACATTCTTTGGATGTAGTAAGAGCAGTTAAAGCTTATCTAAAAGCCACTGCTCAGATTCGCAGAACGGATACTTTGTTTATTCTGCCGAAAGGCCCCAGAAGGGGTCAGGCAGCGTCAAAATCTACTTTAGCCAAGTGGATTCGACAGGTCATAATGCAAGCCTATGGCTTGAGAAGGAGACCGCCTCCGTTCAAAGTTAGGGCGCACTCCACGAGAGCAGTTGGAACTTCATGGGCAGTGCATCACCAGGCCTCCCTGGCTCAAGTCTGTAAGGCCACAACATGGTCCTTAGTACACACGTTTACTAGATTCTACCAGGTGGACGTTAGAAGTCAGGAGGATGTCGCCTTTGGGCGCAGTGTGTTGCAGACCGCAAAAGATCCTCATGTCTGATAGCGCTCAGCTTATGTATGGTGTATCCCCCCCCTCATTGGGCATTGCTTTAGGACATCCCACATAGTAATGACTATGTCGCTCTGTGTCCCGTGATGTACGAGAAAGAAAATAGGATTTTTATAACAGCTTACCTGTAAAATCCTTTTCTTGGAGTACATCACGGGACACAGAGCTCCCAACCCTCTTTGGGGACACTTATTGCTTTGCTACAAAACTGAGGTACTCCCGGATGGGAGGGGCTTATATAGGGGAGGGTACTTCCGGTTTTGGAAGTTGCCAGTGCCAGCACCTGAAGGTATCTATATAACCCACATAGTAATGACTATGTCGCTCTGTGTCCCGTGATGTACTCCAAGAAAAGGATTTTACAGGTAAGCTGTTATAAAAATCCTATTTTTTTTTTTGCCACTTTTGTGCCATCGGGGAGATTTCCCTTCACTTCCTGTTCTATAGCTACAGCAGGAAGTCAGAGGAAATTCCTCCAAACAGAGTGAATCTCTCGTTGCCACCAGAATTGGTGTCCCCATTGCCCCCTAGTCCTGTTCTGGTGGCAACTCAAAAGGGCCCAGCAGGTGTTCTAATTACTCTCCATTCAAAAATAATAAATAAAAAAATAAAGTTTTGACTCTAGTTGTACTTTAAAAACCACTTCAGCCCCAGCAGAAGGATTTGCCCCCTTAAAGCAGAGTTCCACCCAAAAGTGGAACTTCCGCTCATTTGTCTCCTCTCCCCCTTTCAGAGGGGGACGACGACAGGATATCCTGTTCCCACTTCCTGGAGTCCGTGCCGTGGCCCATGACATTATGAGATCTGTCTGTTTTACATTGACCGACCTCCGTTCTGTCTCTCTCGGGAGCGATCGCGGGTGCCAGGCAGACATTGCGGTAGAGAACCACGTCCTGTCAGGGGATAGGAGAACTGATGGTATGTTCCTTGTGTATATAGGCACACCAATCGGTCTCCTCCCCTCATCAGTCCCTTCCCCTCAGTTAGAATCACTCCCTAGGACACACATTTAACCCCTTCAGAGCCCCCTAGTGTTGACCCCTTCCCTGCCAGTCACATACAGTAATCTATGCATTTTTAAAGCACGGATCGCTTTATAAATGTGAATGTCCCAAAATAGTGTCAAAAGTGTCCGATCTGTCCGCCTCAATGTACCAGTCACGATAAAAATCACAGATCGCCGCCATTAGTAGTAAAAAAAATAATAATAATAAAAATGACATCTATCCCCTATTTTGTAGACGCTATAACTTTTGCGCAAACCAATCAATATACGTTTATTGCGATATGTTTTTATTTTATTTTTTTACCAAAAATATGTAGAAGAATACACATCGGCGTAAACTGAGGAAATGTTTTTTTTTTTTTTTTTTTAAATTTGGGATATTTATTATAGCAAAAAGTAATGAATATTGTGTTTGTTTTTTTTGTTTTTTCAAAATTGTCGGTCTTTTTTTGTTTATAGCGCAAAAAATAAACGCAGAGGGGATCAAATACCACCAAAAGAAAGCTCAATTTGTGGGGAAAAAAAATTATCAAAATTTAATTTGGGTACAGCGTTGCATGACCGTGCAATTGTCATTCAAAGTGTGACAGCGCTGAAAGCTGAAAATTTGGCCTGGGCAGGAAGGGGGTGAAAATGCCCGGTATTGAAGTGGTTAAGGAGGAACTCTGTGTCATAGGTTTTGCACACATGTAGCTCATCATTGAGTTAGGAGACCGGCTTAATGTTTGATTTTTTTGACATGACCATGGCTCCTGCCTGGTCTCTGGGCATTGGGGGGGGGGCACTTTCTCGGGCAAAGTGTTACCCTGTACAAGGATAAGTGATCCCGTTCAATGCCTGGCATAGTCCCAAAGAACCCACCCCAAGGGGGAACCTTTCATGTGACCCTTGCTTGGCAAGAGAGAGGGATGCATGGAGGACATGACAAAACCCCCTTCACACATATGCCTGAGGTCTGTATGGCCCACTTCTCCCCCTTTTTCCCAATTGACACCTCAATAAAGACAAAAAAGCTTTATGGCACTAATTTATTGGGGAACCCAGATTTATTAACAATCTCACATTTTAAAAACACTAGATAACCCTACTGCAGATGAATGCCCATTGATGACTGAGGCTGCCCTCAGTTAAGTCCTCTCAGACTTCACCAAGGCCTGTATGCACTCAGCTCTAGTGCCCCCCCAAATCAATCTGCGATTTATTCATTTCCCTCGCTCACTCTACTCCCTGGAGCAGCACTCCCTGCTTCTTCCCCCTCAGGCCCATAGCTGCCATGGGAATGGTGCCCCCAGCCTTACCAGGCCTCACCCCATGGCCATGACTGGCACTCAGCCAACCATTAATGAAATGGCAGAACACAAATTCACATTGTGTATTGCAGTATCCCTTTAAGGCAACTGAAAAGTGAAACTTCCTATTGTCCTCTGAATGGCTGATAGATAACTTTTGGAAACTCGTTGTTCTTTATTACACAATGTCTGGAGTAGTTTCTGCGGCTTCGGTGTAATGTGAACCAGCCATTGCCTGCTTCTCATTTGTGGGTGTTGTAAAAACGCTTGCTTGCTTGTTATCTGCTGGTTTTACAGCACTGATTGTCCAAACACAGACAAGGAGGTCATATATTTTATTGCAGATTGCTCAGATTATCAGACAATGGCACAAATTCTGTCATTCTGTCAGTTGTTGGAAGGTGGATCACATGGATTTTAGGTGCCCATATTGAGCTGCCCGAAATTTCCATTTCTGCAGGGTACATCATAATAGGCACCTACCTCCCAACTTTCTGAGATGGGAAGGGATGCCTTCCAGGCTCACTCACACTACAATGTTGTTGTAAAGCACGCATTGTCACGCAGTGCGTTAGAGAGCCTATTTCAAATGAATGGGGTGAAACAGGACACTGACGCAGTGGGGGAGATTTACTAAAACTGGAGAGTGCAAAATCTGGCGCCGCTCTGCAATGAAACCAATCGGCTTCCAGATTTTATTGTCAAAGCTTAATTGAACAAGCTGAAGTTAGAAGCTGATTGGCTACCACCAGATTCTGAGTGCTCCAGTTTTAGTAAATCCAAGCAATGCGTTGTAGTGAACATACATTTTTGGCCCCAATAGTCTTCATTAGGAGCACCTGCAAAACAATCACGATGTGCGTCGTCTTGCAATTTCACACCTAACAATCTCCAACATCTTCTCTTCCTAGTACTGTAACTACCTTTCCAATGGCTAAAACAACAACACTAAAGCCTGGAAAACATGCAAAGAAATTGTCCAGTGTGTCATCACTGTGGTTTGTACTGGCGTAGGGCCAGCGAGCTGAACCACAGAACATGGAGGGGGACGAGGAATTTGTTGCTCTCCCAGAAGTGTTCCACCAGTATCCACACCAGTATCCATTGATAATCCAGTTGACAAGACTCAAAGGGCAAAGTTTCTTGCTAGTGCACCCCCTGACCCATTTATGCTAACCTTCTTTGCGCTCCTCTGCTTCTTCATTTCTTCGGGAATCAAATCCTGAGTGAGCTCAATGTTGGAACCTAAACAGGGATAAACTCCATGTTGGAATTTACACACGATTAATGATATCCTCCAAAAAGAGTGGCTATACAGTTGGTCCAAGCACTGTCTTACAGGAGTAGGTCACATGCTCCCCCATTCATAGTTTTTACAGAGTGGTGGAGAAGCCTCTTTTAAATGTACCTTCACCCTTGTCAGTCAATTTCCATAATTATCCCCCCACCCCTTCTGTTGCACAATTGGACATATACTTACCGCATTTGCCGGCGTATAAGGCGACTGGGCGTATAAGGTGACCCCCTAGTTTTTCAGCTAAAATTTGGGTTTTGAGATATACTTGCCGTGTAAGACAACCTCCTTCCTGTGCTTCAGGTGGAGGGTCAGGTGCCAGGTGGAGGGTCAGGTGCCAGGTGGAGGGTCCGGTGCTTCAAACCAAAGCTCTGGTGGTGGATGGCGAGGTGACCGTGGAAGGAAGAGGAGCCAAGGGGTAGCCGCATTTGGTAACATTAATATATACAGTATACTGCGCTGAGCCAATCACAGCAAACAATGTATTCTATTAATGATTACAAAGCCTGCTCAGATTGGCTTTGAGATTCAGAGAGGCGCGGGCTGATGATATTACATCCTCTGCCAATCCGAGCAGGCTTTGTATTGATTAATAGAATACATTGCTTGCCGTGATTGGCAGAGGTTGGAACATCATCAGCCCACGCCTCTCTGAATCTCAAAACCAATCCGAACAGGCTTTGTATTCATTAATAAAATACATCGCTCGCCGGAAAATACGGTATACATACGGTAAAGTCGAAGGTCGTCTTATACGCCGGAAAATACGGTATACATTTGTTAGAAATATTTTTTTCATCACCTGACCCTAAACTTCTAGCTTTTCCGCCTAGTAGGTAATGGTGTCAGCCAACTGCTCGCAGACTTTTTGGGATACTTCAAGCATCCAAAGGGGGTTTGTGGCAACCTATAACGCATGTGCCATGGTGCGTCATTTTGGGGACAACTATCTTTTCCTGGTTCCTGCAGCTGGCTCCCTAATGACGACCCACAGAGCATCAGGGGGCCAGCTCCAAGAACCAGGAAGAGATAGCCGGTCCCCTGATGATGTAAGAGAGGAAGATGGTAGAGCGGGACTGTAAGAGAAGCAGTAAAATGGTACTGCAGGGTAACGCTGGATTTGAAGTCTGTGTGAGTATGATAATAAAGAACAATCCAGCGAAAAAAGGTTAGAGGAGTTTGTGGTGAAAAAATTAAGAGTGAAGTTCTTCTTTTACACTCATTTTTGAGAACAGCCCACTGAATTTCCCATGCTTACTGGAGTTCCTAGTAGTCACTGCGTAGCGCCTGTATTGGCTGAACAAGGTCTTGGTCACATATGAATTCCAGCTTACTATACCAAACGCTCTGTGGCCTCAGGACTCATTTCCCGTGATTGTCACTTGATGATTTATTCTTCACAAACCAAAAGCAGTCCTTAGAGATTGATTTATGGCCTGAGCTGACTGATAGACATCTTTTACTTCTACTCTCCATGTATGGTAAAGTCAGATTAGACGGCATGTCATTGACAAAGTGCCTGCAAATTCTCAACATTCAGCCCGCTTAACACAAACATGGCTATCAAGTTCAACATCAATTTAGCACCCAGGGGACCCTCTTCAACTTTGTATGTGACCGCAGAAAATGATTCTGAGCTCTTTCACTGTTATTTTTGGATTTGTGACCCGACTTAAATTTAGACCACTAAAAGTCATTAGGAGACGTCTTTACTAACGGATGTCTTGGCTTTGTGCCAGGAGTCACAGTAGGTTCAAAAGACTAACACTGTTTTCTAATGAAAAATTATGTGTGTGCTGGGGAGGAAGGGGGTCGCCAATAAAGTATGGTTGTATTGTAGAGTGAGTGAGTGAGTGAATAACTTGTATAGCGCTACAAATGCAAACTAAATTGCCTCAAGGCGCTTTACATCCAATGACGTCATGATCCTTCAGAAGAGGTGGGTCTTAAGTTTTTTTCCTGAGGGCCCGATGGTTTTCTTCCATACGGATGTCCGTGGGTAGAGCGTTCCATAGCCGTGGTCCTTGGACTGCAAATCTTCGTACTCCCTTTGTTCTTCGTCCTCCCTTGTAGACCTCAGTACTGAATCACAGATCTATCAATGTTGATAATTGTTAGTGGTTGGTAGCTATTGAACCAGATGCTGATTCCTGAACCTCGTAGGATGTACACCCCAGATAGAGAATTGCTATCTTCATACACCTTGCAGACAATTAGGGGCAGTCGGACATGCAAGCACAATCTGCTCACCTTCAGGAAACAGGATTGGGAAGCAGACACACAAACATGACAACGCAGATACGTTTATTGATCCAAAAAGGGCGAAGAGTTGAAGATAAGGGCTGCCAACTGACTTCTCAGAACAAAGACTGTAAAATTCGAAACAAGGTTGACAATTCCCATCCATGAAGGTTATATATGTGTAAAGACAGGTCATTGTGAACAGCGGGTTTTGTCTAACACAGCTTTTCCTAACCAGGGTTCTTTGAAGCCCTGTACACACGATCGGATTTCCTATGGATTCAAATCTGATGGATTTTTCCATCGGAAATTCCGATGAAGCTGACTTCCATCAGTCTTGCCTACACACCATCAGTCAAAAATCCAACCGTCCCAAACGCCGTTACGTAAAACACTCCGATGAGCCGAGAAAAATGAAGTTCAATGCTTCTGAGCATGCGTCGACTTGATTCTGAGCATGCGTGGGTTTTTTTCTCCGATGGAGTTCCACACAGACGATCGTAATTTGCTAAAGTTTTTTTTTTCCATTGGATAAATTTAAAACATGTTCTATTTTTTTCTCACCGATGGAAAAAAGACCGATGGGGCCCACACACGATCGGTTTGTCCGATGAAAAAAGTCCATCGGACTGTTTTCATCGGTAAAACCGATCGTGTGTACAGGGCATTAGAGATTGCTAGAAGTTTCTTAAGTATTGGCAGATCTTTCTTCTGATGGTGGCGGCATACTCTGGTCCCAGGGCTGGCATCATTTGGCAGAGCCAGCAATGTAATTCTAGTGGTGCCTCTGCTATTGACTCTTAAATAAGTAACCATTAACAGTAATCTTTGTCACTATTTGTAAGGAGGTGGGAAATCACTCCTTGACCCCCAATGTAGTGTGTTTTCTTCCCAGTGACCCCCAATCAGGATTGCCAACCACCTATAAATTTACAGGCAGTTTGCGAAAAAATTTCAAACTGTCCGTAAATGTCTGTTACAGACATTGGCTGCCCGTAAAAATTATGGTTGCAGATTGGCTTCGGAACTGCGCATGTCATGTCTTGTCATTAAAAAAAGTCGCAGGAGGTTGGTAACCCTGCCCCCAATGTGGTACCCCCATTCCACTAGTAGCCAAAGTAAAGGGAGAATTTTGTGACTGGTGGTTAATGTGAGGTAGTTTCTGGTCACTGACCACAAATGCATGGGAACCTTCTGCCACTGACCACCAATGTAGGGGGGGGGCCCTTCTGTACTGAACACCAACGTAAGAGGTCACCTAGCACGCTGATCACACTAATATACTGGAAGTTTTAGATATAATTGTAAGCAAGAATTCCCAGAGGCCTGAAAATTATTGCCAGGTTTCCTCTGGGAATAAAAGGTTGAGAAATGGTTATCCAGCATATCCATAGGGGCATTGGCTGCTGGATACAGTGAATGAACAAACAATTGTCGGATGCACAAAAAGATGAGCTAATTCCTTTGGGTTTCTTAAAATGTAAGTAAATCGAAAACTTTTTTTTTTTTTCACTCCTTCAGTTTTGGATAGAATAGGAAACGACATGCACCTACTCTGCCCACCCTTGGGTGATCCCTGAAAACTCATCTATTCAGGAAAGACTTTTCTTCCTTTAGCTAATAAGCAATTCTTCTATTTCTCCCATCAGTTCATCCCTCACAGTTATTACCTTTTTTGTTCCACCTGCCCCTCCCAATTAGATTGTAAGCTCTCAGGAGCAGGACCCTCCTAAAGCCGGGTACACACTACAGTTTTTTTTTTTTCGTGCAACCCTGAAAAAAACTGACAGCTCTGGTCGGGAGCCGCTGTACTAACCATGCAAGGTTAGTCCTCCGCTGATGTGTTGTGTTCTGACAGGGGGATGCCCCCCACCAGAACACTCCGATCATCGCTCTTTGCCATTGGTTGAAAGCGCTGATCGGGAGTCGGTTGGCTGCTGGTTTTCCAGCACACACGCTCCCAACAGACACGCGGGCAGAATTACGGACGGTATTTTTTGTACTTGCAAATGTCCCCCGACATTCTGCCTGTGTGTAGGGTGCTTAACCCTCTTGTATTGAATTGTAGTGTTGCTGTATTGTCTTCCTATATATTGTAAAGCACTGCGCAAACTGTTGGCACTATATAAATCCTGTATTATAATAATAATGCGCCAACAACACTCCTTAGACTCCATTCACACAGGGGCAACACGACTTCCAACGCAACTTTGGGAGGCAACTTGGACACAACTTTAGTATGAATCACAGCACGACTTGAGGCGACTTACAACGACTTGAAGTTGCCTCCAGGACAGGGGACTTTGCCAGTGGCCAATCAAAGAGTAATCAGCTCTGTGGGAGGGAGGAGGGAGGGGTTTGCCGAGAAAACTATTTTCATTTCTTGTAAAGTTGCATCAGTTCAGACAGGGGATCCGACTTGGAGGCGACTTCCATTGATATCAATGGGTACAAGTCGCCTAGAAGTCGGATTGAAGTGTGCATTAAGACAGATCCATTGACTTGCATTGATTTTTTCATGTAGCGCGACTTGAAGTCGGATCCAAAGTTGCCCCTGTGTGAATGGGCTCTTAGGATTTTGGTGCAGCTGAGGCAGCGTTGTCGGCTTTCTACAGGAAAGTTGGGAGTTTGATGGATGTCTGGCAGATCAACAAGTATTTTTTATCCTTGCAGTGTTCTTAAAGCGGAGGTTCACCGGAAAAATATTTTTTATAAGCCAGCAGCTACAAATACTGCAGCTGCTGACTTTTAAAAAATGGACACTTACCTGTCCAGGTCGCCCGCGACGTCGGCAGCCGAAGCCGAGCTACCGCTCGGCTCTCGGCTTCCCCCGCCGCCATCCCCGGTGAGGGAATCTGGAAGTGAAGCAATGCGGCTTCACTGCCTGGTTCCCTACTGCGCATGCGCGAGTCGCGCTGCGCCATCCTCACTAGTCCCCGCTGTGTTCTGGGAGCCGTGTGTTTCGGGGGGGGGGGGGGTGACGCGAAGGGGCGGGAGTCTATACCCGGAAGTGGTGCAAATACCTGTTTTATACAGGTATCTTCACCCCCTTCCCCCCTCAAAGGTGCCATATGTGACACCGGAGGGGGGGGGGGTTCTGAAAAGCGGAGGTTCACTTTTGGGTGAACCTCCGCTTTAAAGGGATAAAAATGAAGGCTGTATGTTAGAAATGCACAGAATTTTTTTTTGTTTTTTGCCCATATACACACTTAAACCACTTTTGGACCGCCCACTGTATAGACACACGTCATGACTTTGACGTTATATACTGTGGTTATGGCAGTAGATAGCTGCCATAACCCCAGTATTTTTTTAACACAGTGGGTGATCCTCTTTCAGATAAAAGTGGTCCCGGTGACGGATTCGCCACGGGATCACTTTTATGGGCGGCAGGAGAGGTGCCCCGCTGCTTTCTCCCCCCCCCCCCCCCCCGCTTACTGGAGATGGCGGTAGCGGCGAAAACAATCTGATGTGCTGGAGGGATGGGCAGCAAGTCAAGTGAGGGCAAGATGGTCCCCACTTGAATCTATGCCCTTGGAGACTGGAGTGACTTTAAACGTCACTTCCGTCCTCCAGCCTTAAAGGACGCAAATTGATAAAAAAATGTTCTTTAACACGGACCATAGAATCCACATTAATAATCGTGCTACCAAAATTAGTGTGTGATGTAAATTGCCTCCAGTATTGCTCGTTTCTTCTTGCTGGAGGCTGCCATTTTGCTGAAACCCAGAGCCCCAGAACAGCAGTAAGTCTTTAGGCTGTCAGTAGATCTAGTGACTCTGATTTTTGGCACACTGCCAGAAATGGAGAACAACTGAGCATGTGCAGAGAAGGGTGAGACAGAGTATTACTGGATTTAAAACCGTATAGACACTTCTTTTTAATGTTTTACATTGCTATACATGCAAAAGGGGCCAACCTGAAGTGTTGTAGTATGATTTACTTTTGTGACTAATGTTCCACTGCGGCAAGAAGGCCGCTCTGTGCCAGATCACGTACCTAGTGTGACCTACTCCCACTGTGATTGGACACAGCGGGAGCCAATCAGCGGGACCCGCTGATCATTCGAGAGACAGGCAGAAACAACGCAGACCGCCGTTCTGTGAGAGGGGAATGTACTGATCTTGTGTTTCTACTAAGCAGGAACACGGATCTCTACCTTCCCACAGTCAAAGCATCCCCACAGTGATCAAGCACCCCCTAGGAACACATTTAACCCTTTGAGCGCCCCTGATGTTAACCCCTTCCCAGCCAGTGTCATTAGTACAGTGACCGTGCATATTTTTTTAGCACTGATCATTGTTTGTGTCGCTGGTCCCCAGAAAGTGTCAATTAGGGTTCCGATTTGTCCGCCGCAATATCACAGTCCTGCTTTTAAGTCGCTAATCACCGCCATTACTAGTAAAAAAAAAAAAAAAAAAATGTTTTTGGCGTAAATCAATATACGCTTTGAGATTTTTTTTACCAAAAATAAGTAGCAGAATACATATTGGCCTGAATTGTTAAAGAAATTCGATTTTTTTTTTTTTTTTTTTATTGGGATTTTTTTTTTTTTCAAAACTGTCGTTTTTTGGTTTTTGTTTATAGCGCAAAAAATAAAAACCGCAGAGGTGATCAAATCCCACCAAAATAACGCTCTATTTGTGGGAAAAGGACAAAAAAATTTTGGGGTACAGCGTCACACGACGCAAAAAATGGCCTGGTTATGAAGTGAAGCTGAATTAAAAAAAAAAAAAATCTATTTATGGTTAGGCTTTCATTGCTATGTTTTAGTTTTTTTATATGATGAGGTGTACTGGTCATTGAAAGCATGCTGTATGTTCCTGTAATATGTGCAGAATGATTCCCCCCCCCCCGATGGCTTTGTTTCTAAATTCCATGGAAGTCGTTTGCATAGTCTGAGAGGTAACCTAATCTTACTTCTATATTGGGACTTATGTATATTGATGTATTTAAAATTCCTCTGCCATTAGTCACTGCCATGAAACTGTATGTCACTCCTCTGATCCTGCAAATTCAGCCCCGTCTGCTGGATTTTATGTCCAAGCGCACCTTCTATAAAAAAAGTCATTTATTTCCAGTGATGTTTTAATAGGTGCTTAAAAAGCCACTTTCACTGTTAAAATGTTCCAGCATTTTAGATGATTAAATGAAAATTTCTGATTAAAGTAGAACTCCAAGCTGCATGTTTTGTAACAATTTTCAGAGTAGGGAAGGGTTAGAACACCTGTCAGGTTTTTATTGTTATCCTTGTGCCCCTCAGGAGATTTCCTTTAGGCTGGGTTCACACTACTGCGAATAGGATTCCCTGCATCCAATTCGCATTACAGGGGAGTGTCCCCGGCTCCAGGGTGGAAAAAAATCTGTCTTTTTTTTAAATCAAAGAAAATCAGATTTTTGGAATTTTAAATCAGATTTTTTTGATTTAAACCAATTTATTTTTATTTTTAACCACTTCAGACCATTTTGCTGGCCAAAGACCGGGCCACTTTTTGCGATTCGGCACTGCGTCACTTTAACTGACAATTGGCTTCCAAACAAAATTGACGTCCTTTTTTTCCCACAAATAGAGCTTTCTTTTGGTGGTATTTGATCACCTCTGCGGTTTTTTATTTTTTGCACTATAAACAAAAATGGGGCGACAATTTTGAAAAAAATTCAATATTTTTTACTTTTTGCTATAATAAATACCCCCAAAAATATATTTAAAAAAAAAATGTTTTCCCTAAGTTTTTAGACCGATACGTATTCTTCTACATATTTTTGGTAAAAAAATTGCAATAAGTGTTTATTGATTTGTAGACGCTATAACTAGTCTAGTTTTTATGGCATTTTTATTTTTTTTATTTTTTTACTAGTAATGGTTGCGATTAGCGTTTTTTTTTATTTTTATCGTAACTGCGACATTATGGCGGACACATCAGACACTTTTGACATCATTTTGGGACCATTGTCATTTTTACAGCGATCAGTGCTATAAAAATGCACTGATACTGTAAAAATTACACTAGCAGTGAAGGGGTTAACCTGTAGGGGGCGCTGAAGCGGTTAAGTGTGACCTGGGGAGTGCTTCTGTTAGGGGGCGTGGCTTGCCGTGACACGTCACTGATCGCTGTTCCCGATGACGAGGAACAAACGTTCAGTGACATGTCACTAGGCAGAACGAGGAGATGTTGTGTTTACACTGACATCTCCCCGTTCTTCAGCTCTGTGACCCGATGGCGGGAAACCGGCGGACATCGAGTCCGCGGGTCCCACGGGCACGGTCACAGAGCTTGCGACAGGGTCGCGAGCGCGCCGTCTTGCAAATTAAAGGGGACGTGTATATATACGCCCATTTGCACAGCTGTGCCATTCTGACGATTTATATCCTCGTGCGGCGGTCGGGAAGTGGTTAAATCAAATTTATTTTAATAAAATGCTTTTGGAGTAAAAATCTATCTAAAGCAGGCCGTACACGGTCGAATTTTGAACAAATTTTCTTTTCAAAATCAGAATTTTTTTTTTTTTTTTGTGATCCACCATTGATTTTCGAAATTCGGCCGGGAATATTCGTTTCTCTCCGGGAATATTCTTTTCTTGCGCATTTTTTTTTCTATTACATTTCTCGCACGATTCTCGCCATCATTGATGAGAAAATCGTTTGTTTTTCAAAAAATTTCCAACATGTCGGATTCCTCAAATTTGATTGCCGCACGAAAATCGTCTGTTGCTGCAGCCCACTAACGGTGCGAAATTCGTACGAAAATTCTTTGATACGATTTTCAAAAGAAAATTCTTTCGAAATTCGAACCGTGTATGGCCGCCTTTAAGATAGTGTTTTTTTTTTTGTTTGTTTTTTAGGATACATTAATAATTTAGTTTGTTCAGCACGAAATGGAGCTTAGTTATGTAGCATGAGGCTGTAGATTCTGCAATAATTACATTTGTGGTAAAATCATTCAATGAATCCAAGCTCTGCAAGCTGAGATAACATGCACTGCATTGATGCATTCACACAATTTCACAGTAACCATGAGCTAAAACAAAGTTCAGGAATATTCCTTTATCCCATTGTTTTGCAAATCTATGTACAGTACAAACTGTGTGATTGAATTGGTTCTGATATTGCTGTTTTACTAACCTGACAGCTTATTATTCTAGATGGGAAACCTTCATTTTGTTTGCAAATATTAAAGATTCTAACTACCACAAGAATAAGTGCTTAGATTGAAAGAGCACCTGTCATTTCAGATCCATCATGGCAGCGCCTGTTAGCGGGCATCCACTCACCTGCTGCTGCCACGTCCCTCACCTTGTTGTGTCACTGCCGCATCACCAGCCGTCCCATTAAAGTGAATGGGACTGTCGGTGAGTCAACAGCAGGTCAGAGGAGGAGCCACTGCATGACAGAGATGACAGTTACTCTTTAAAAATCATGATTTAAATCAAGCCTTTTTACTAGTGATTTAAATCAAATCCACCCTGTCTGGCTCTCAATGGAGCCGGTTCACACGCCTCCGGGGCGGCTGCGGAGCGGATTACACAAGAGTCCTTTGCGTCTTTGGCTCCATTTCAGGTCCAAATTCAGCCCAACGATTCAGGCCTAAATCATCCCTAAAACGGAGAACAGGGACGCACCGGACCCCCTGCTGTGAGCTGCGGCCGCACTAAGTGTGAACCCAACCTTAACCTTCTGTCCTACAGACATGACCGGATCTAAAACTTCACAAAGAAATGGAAAATCTCAACTTTGAAAGCTTTTATTAGTGTAGGAGTTCCCACTGGAAGATTTCCCCTCTGTTACTATTCCAGTGACGATGAACAATTTCTGCCCCAGTAAAAATGGTCACCGTGACAAATACTAAGCGTGGATCTCTCTATCGGGGACACAGGTAACTATAAAAACTAGCATAGGTTCCCACTCGGCTCCTCTAAAGCTGGCCATTTCTCTGTGTAAATTTCGTTAGAATTTTTTAATTTTAAGAACATCCCTTCAATTTTCTAATCATTAGTGGGAGTAAATTGATCGTTTTCAACCGCAATGGCAAACGTATTTTGAAGGAGCAGGATGGATTTCTTGAATTTTTAATTAAGCATCATATTTGGTTGCTAAGTGGTTAGCACTTCCGATTGGCAGCACTGGGGTCGCCGGGATGCCCCGGGAGGTCCGGTACTTACTATGCGGTGGGCTGCGTCATGTCCTCCTCTCCTCTCCTGCTGTGTCCTCCTCTCTTCTCCACCTGTGTACTCAGGCAGTGGCAGCATCAGGTCTGGCTCCAGCATGTCTCTTCTTCCACAGCGCTAGGCATCAAATAGTATCCCCTGGCGCTTTGGCCAATTGGGAAACAGGTCTCCCTGACCTGCCTCCTGATTGGCGGGGAGTAACTGTAGTGTGAAAATAGCGAAAATTTATTTGCTATGGCCACACAATTGTGTGGGATCGGGGCGCACTCTGCACCCCGAACCCTCCCTTTTTTGAAGCCTATCGGAGCCACTGGCTCTAATCAGGTGCTTCAAAAAACACACCCCAGCCATAGGAATTATGTGCCCGGTGTCCTGAACTGGGCCGGGCACATGGATAGGGAGGGCGGCGGAGGTGTTGGAGGGGGGGTGGGGTGGTGCCCGTGCGCCCGCAATGTACAGGCTGCCACTGATCTAAGGAGGGAGCATGGGCGTCACCCAGCCTGAATTTCAAAATTCTCTGCAATAATCAAAAGAAATGCAGAATTTTCTACAACACTTTACCTTTATTGATTCCTTATGTAACAGACATCACATACAGTGCGGGGTTCAGTAAAAGTTGACATGTTTGGCACTGCGGTTATCGCGTACTCATAACGCCATGAGGTAATTACTGACAACAAAGATCTGTAAGGAGCGCTAACCACAGCGTGAAACGCGTCGTCTTTTACTGTCCCCCGCACTGCCTGTGAGGTCTTTTACATAAAGCATCAATAAAGGTGGAGAGTTCTGGATTTCTTCAGACGAGCTGTGCTAGCACCTTCACCTGACTTATGCAGTGGATGGGTGGCTGATGATTCCCCTGGAGCCGCTTTCCTTCTGAGGTTGTTGTTCAAACTTGTCTGCCTTTGTTCATCTCCTGTCCGTCTCACAGGAAGTAATACCGCATTTCTGGTAGGATCAACTGGTATCTTCTATACTTGTTGAAAATATATTCTTAGCCTGAGAAAAGAAAACGAATGCAGCCACCACCTCTAAAGACTAGCAAGCTGCAATATATTACATTTTAGGTCTTGGGTTTAAGCATTCCATGGGCATAATTGGCTTAACTATACATATTTGTTTTTAAAACAAGCAAGCAATGGGCCAAAAGCACACCAGAAATACTGAAGAGGAATGGGTACCACTCTCACAGAAATGTAAATATGATTTGTTAATTCTTTAAAAAAAAAATTGCCAAACACACAAATGCCCCTTCGTTGTCCTCAGTTCAACTCCAGATGTTTCGCTGTCTGCAAGGCTTTAATACAGAGCAGAATATTTATGGATCTACAAGTCTCTGAAAATGTAACGTGCAAGGAAATCGTTTCCTTGTGACTGAATCCTACTGACATATCTTCCATTACTAACTATCCCTCTGTATTAGAGTTACTTTAAAATAAAGAGCTGTTTGAATCACAAAATACAGCCAAATTATAATTTTCACCTGCATTCCTTGTGATGGTAGAGCAGTAAAAAGTTGTCTGGTACCCACTTTCACCTCTAACCCTATGTCCTGATTCCTGTTATACCCTGCATTAGAACACAGTGTAAATGGGCCCTAAACTTGCTACATGAAATAATATTGGAAGTGCTTAGGCAGAGAAAAATTAACATAGGCAGATGCAGAGTTGAAGCTCCTAGAACAGTGATGGCGAACCTTGGCACCCCAGATGTTTTGGAACTACATTTCCCATGATGCTCAGTTACACTGCAGAGTACATAAGCATCATGGGAAATGTAGTTCCAAAACATCTGGGGTGCCAAGGTTCGCCATCACTGTCCTAGAATCTAGAACCGCCTTCCTCAACCTGAGTTCCAATGAGCTGTAGGGTTCTTCCTGAGATTGCTTCAGGTTCCTTGAGCAATTTCTTTCTTTCTCTCTCTCAAGCCTCGTACACACGACCGGTTTTCCCGGCAGGAAAACTGCCAGGAGAGTTTTTGGCCTGGGAATCCCGACCATGTGTATGCTCCATCGCAGTTTTCCCGACAGGAAAACTGCCCGGGAAATATAGAGAACCTGCTCTCTATTTTCCCGTCGGGATTCCCGGCAGAGTGTTTCCTGACGAGAAAACAGGTCGTCTGTATGCTTACTTGCAGGGGAGAAAAACCGTGCATGCTCTAACACTTCGACACATGCGCGGTAGCATACAATGTTAGTGTGGGGTGTAGCAAGATGGCGGCGACGGAACGTCACTTCACATGGGGAGCCGAATGTGACGAGACGCCGGCTCATTGTAGTCGTTGACATCACCGCATTCTTGCCATTCAAAAGAACGGCGGGTCTTTTGAATGGCTGTGTGTGTATACACGGTTTGTAAGGCAAGCTTGCCAGGAATCCCGTCAGGAAAACCAACGGTTTTCTAATAGAGGGGATTCCCGATCGTGTGTACAGGGCAGCAGATTAGTTCCCACTGACACCAAAGATGTTAGCTAGGGGTTCCACAACTAGGGGGAAAGGGTTCCCTAAAACCTGAAAGTTATTTCAAGGTTTCTTTTATGTTATAAAGACCCCTGTCGCATTGAGCCGCCAATAGCGTCGGCGGTAAAACGCCGCCATTTTTACCGCCGACGCTGTAGGCGGATTTGCGGCGCATTTCGGCCGCTAGCGGGCGCATTTAAACCCGCCCGCAATGCACTGCTTAGGCAGCGCATTGCGGGCGGTATAGCTGCGATGTCCCATTGATTTCAATGGGCAGGAGCGGTGGAGGATTAAACTCACCGCTCCAAAGATGCGGCTAGCAGGACTTTTTTTTACCGTCCTGCTAGCGCAACGCTCCAGTGTGAATGCCCTCGGGCTTTCACACTGGAGTAAATGTAACAGCTTTTTAAGGGCGGATTGCAGGCGCTATTTTTAATGCTATTTTTAATGCTCTAGCGCCTGCAATACGCTCCAGTGTGAAAGGGGTCAAAAGGTTGACAAAGGTTGCCCTAGAGTCTAGAACAGCCTTTTTCAACCAGGTTTCTGTGGAACCATAGGGTTCCTCCAGCAGTTGCTAGTAGTTCCATGAGCAATGTCTGCCTAAAATAAGTAATCACTGACACCAAAAATCTTTTTAGCTATGGGTTCTACAGCTAGGAGCAGAGGTTCCCTAAAACCTGAAGGTTATTGCAAGGTTTCCTCCATGTTACAATGGTTGCCCTAGATCAGTGGTTCTCAACCTTCTAGTGACCCCTTGATAAAATTACCCAAGTTGTGGGGACCCCTAACCGTAAAATTATTTTCGTAGCATGGGTTGTCAGCACCCAAGGCAAGACAAGTAATTTGCACCCCTAACTCACAGACATCTAGCGTCCTTTCCACTCGTACAGTAATAAAACCCCTTATGGTACATTTTAGGATGTACCACTCTTTCTCTTTGTTCTCCTTTCTTTCCCTTTTATCTCTCTTTATCCTAATTTCTTTCCCCCCCCATCCCTCTCTAGCCGTCTTTCTTGTTCTTTCTCTCCTTTTTCTTTTTTCCTCCCCCTCTTTTCCTCTCCCTTCCATGTATTCTCTATTTTCATTCCTTCTCTTACTCCTTGCTGGGGGGGAGTTGGGATGCGTGGCAGTGCTGGGGGGGAGTTGGGATGCGTGGCAGTGCTGGGGGGGAGTTGGGATGCGTGGCAGTGCTGGGGGGGAGTTGGGATGCGTGGCAGTGCTGGGGCGGAGTTGGGATGAGTGGCAGTGCTGGGGGGAGTTCTGATCAGCCAACTTAGGTGCTCTTGATCAAGGTCATCTGCTGATCTGAGAACTGTAGTGGGGACTTTTAATTGGCAACTATTATCACAGGTAGTGTTTTTCATTGTGTCTCCGACTTTGTGGTGTCTCGTAGCAGTGACACCTATGCCGAAATCGGGAGACAGGGTCTCCCTTCAGCCCCTCCCACTTCACATTCCTCACCAGTCAGCTGACCTCTAGTATCTGCCCCCCAGCCATGCAGTGAACTGGATGGGCATCTGCGAAGAGGAGGAGTGGGCGGCCGCGGGCTCCAGGAACAGCCCTGCTGGGTGGCCTCAAAAAGGCTGGGAGAGCAGTGCGGGCTTCAGGAACAGCCCAGGATTCAGTGACCCCTGGCGAATCATCATTCGACCCCCGAGGGGGTCCCGACCCCCAGGTTGAGAGCCACTGCCCTAAAGTCTAGAACAGACTTTTTCAACCGGATTTCTGTGGAACTAGGGGTTCTTTGAGCAATGAGCAATTTCTACCCCTTAAGTAATCACTGACACCAAAGATCTTTTTTTATCTAAGGTTTCCACAGCTAAGGGCAGGGGGGTTCCTGGTTCCTGAAAGTTATTTCAGGGCTTCCTTCATGTTAAAAAGTTTGAGAAAGGTTGTTCTTCAGTCTAGAACAGCCTTTTTCAACCAGGTTTCTGTGGAACCATAGGGTTCCTCCAGCGGATAGACAATGAGCAATTTCTGCCGCCCAGACAAGTCATCACTGACACCAAACATCTTTTTAGCTATCTGTAAGGGGGGCTTTCTTCCCTATTTCCACCAATAAGAGAAGCATTCTTTCCACTGACTACCAGGCTAATGTACTCTGAGTTGTAGATATAGTCATTTTTAGTAGGGGGTTCCCTGAGACCTAAAAGTTATTGCATGGGTTCCTTCATGTTAAAATGATTAAGAAAGGTTGTCCTAGAGCAGGGGAGCCCTCTGATGTGGCCCGGGGAGCCCTCTGATGTGGCCCGGGGAGCCCTCTGATGTGGCCCGGGGAGCCCTCTGATGTGGCCCGGGGAGCCCTCTGATGTGGCCCGCGGAGCCCTCTGATGTGGCCCGCGGAGCCCTCTGATGTGGCCCGCGGCCTCCTGCTCTGGGATGGCGGATTGCAGCCCAGATTGCTGGTCACTGCCCCCCTATTCCAGAGCATCAGTTTTGTGACTGAAGCCAGTGGTAGAGGAAGCAAGCAGTTGCAGAGCAGAGCTGCATAAGTCGATGCTTCCTGCATAGCGCTGGCTCCTGTCATAGGCGGAGTGATACCAAATGCACTCTGCCTGGGACTGCAACAGCCGGCGATATCTGAATAGAATACTGTTATTAAAGCTAAGTTTATTTCTAAAATCACAGTGTATATTTGGGCATATCTGTTCTGCAGTGGTTACTGGGCTGCTTTCAAACTGACCCGCAGATGCAGAGCAGTGCACCTGCGGGTTACCTTCATTGAATCATAGACTTCTACTTCTGTTATTACCTGCGGATTTGGTGCACTTTCAGAAAGTGCACCACACTTGCAGGATATAATGACATCTATGGCAAAGCGCAGCTAACCCGCAGGAAAGCCACAGGTGCACTGTGCTGCATCCGGGTGTGGGTAAACCACAGCACATCAGTGTGTAAGCAGCCTTAGGCCCCTTTCACTCAGTTGGTCTGACACATGCGGACCCTCCATTCACCTCTATCGAGCTGCAGATATAAACGGACTTGTGTCTGATTACACAGTCCTACCTCCAATCCGATCTGCTAAAAAAACAGAAGGGGATCCGTCCCATTCCATCTGGGAGGTTCGTGGCCCCATAGAATAGAGTGGGCTGTCTGCTCTGCATATGCAGAGTGGACACGGACCTGTCATCTGCCCGCTCCACTCATTGTGGCCCGTGACCCATTACCAAGTCGCTTAAGCGACCCCCGGTCTTCAAAAGGTTGGGCACCCCTGTCCTAGAGTCTAGATCGGCCTTTTTCAGCCAGGGTCCTGTGGAATCATAGGGTTCCTCCAGTGGATGCCAGGGATTCTTTGAGCAAAGAGCAATTTCTGCCTCTCAGATAGGTAATCGCTAACACCAAAGATCTTTTTAGCTTTCGGGCTTTCTTCCCAATGACCACTAATGCAAGGAGCATTCTTCCCAATGACCACTAATGCAAGGAGCATTCTTCCCACCGACCACTAATGCAAGGAGCATTCTTCCCACCGACCACTAATGCAAGGAGCATTCTTCCCACCGACCACTAATGCAAGGAGCATTCTTCCCACCGACCACTAATGCAAGGAGCATTCTTCCCACCGACCACTAATGCAAGGAGCATTCTTCCCACCGACCACTAATGCAAGGAGCATTCTTCCCACCGACCACTAATGCAAGGAGCATTCTTCCCACCGACCACTAATGCAAGGAGCATTCTTCCCACCGACCACTAATGCAAGGAGCATTCTTCCCACCGACCACTAATGCAAGGAGCATTCTTCCCACCGACCACTAATGCAAGGAGCATTCTTCCCACCGACCACTAATGCAAGGAGCATTCTTCCCACCGACCACTAATGCAAGGAGCATTCTTCCCACCGACCACTAATGCAAGGAGCATTCTTCCCACCGACCACTAATGCAAGGAGCATTCTTCCCACCGACCACTAATGCAAGGAGCATTCTTCCCACCGACCACTAATGCAAGGAGCATTCTTTTTCACCGACCACTAATGCAAGGAGCATTCTTTTTCACCGACCACTAATGCAAGGAGCATTCTTTTTCACCGACCACTAATGCAAGGAGCATTCTTTTTCACCGACCACTAATGCAAGGAGCATTCTTTTTCACCGACCACTAATGCAAGGAGCATTCTTTTTCACCGACCACTAATGCAAGGAGCATTCTTTGCACCGACCACTAATGCAAGGAGCATTCTTTGCACCGACCACTAATGCAAGGAGCATTCTTCCCACTGACCACCAGGCTAATGTACTGTGAGCTGTAGATGTAATCATTTTTGGAAGGGGTACCCTGAGACCTGAAAGTTATTTCAAGTGTTCCTTGTTATTAAAAAGGCTGTCCTGGAGTGTAGAACAGCCCTTCTCAAACAGGGTTCCGTGGAGCCATAGCTTTCCTCCAGAGGATGCTATGGGATACCTGAGAATTGAGCAACTTTTTGCCTCTCAGATTAGTAACCACTGACAACAATGATCTTTTTAGCCATGTATAAGCGGAGATTCTTCCTAACGACCAACAGTGGCAGGAGCATTCTATCCAGTACCCATCAAACTAATGCACTGTGAGCTGTAGCTAGAGGAAGTATTAGCAAGGGTTCCCTGAGCCTGGAAGGCTATTCCAAGGGTTCCTCCTTGTTAAAGTGGTTGTAATGCCTTACACACCACTTTTACCTACATGTAAGCCTATAATAAGGCTTACCTGTAGGTACTGTGAATATCTCCTAAACTTGCACCATTTAGGACAGGGTTATGCAATTAGCGGACCTCCAGCTGTTGCAAAACTACAAGTCCCATCATGCCTCTGCCTCTGGGAGTCATGCTTGTGGCTGTCCGTGTCTTGCTATGCCTCATGGGACTTGTATTTCTGCAACAGCTGGAGGTCCGCTAATTGCATATCCCTGCTTTAGGAGATATTCACTGTATCAGCATGTGCCGTCATCATCGGCACATGTACACTGACGAAACGGCTCGCTCGTGCCATTTCTTCAGCTGCTGTGCCGTTACCAGCGGCTCCCGCGCGCATGTGGGGGAGTGACGTCATCGCGGCTCCGGCCAATCACAGCGCCGGATCCCGCGATACATGTCCGGGAGACATGTCGCCAGCCACAGCGGTGTACGGGGACTGCTGCACCAGCTTTGATCTAAGGTAAGTATTTCATAATGAGCTAGTATGCTATGCACACTAGCTCATTATGCCTTTGTCTTGCAGGTTTTTTTTGTCATGGGTTTATAACCACTTTTAAAAGGCTGAAAACGTCTCGTAGAAATATCTTTTTTTTAAATTTTTTTATTATTTATTTATTTTTTGTGGGTTTACAGCCACTTTAAAAGGCTAAAAAAAAGTCTAGAAGTTTCAACTCTGCTTCCTGACAGTGCTCTTAATTCTGTATGTTCATATTCCTCTGCCTATGTACCTCACCAATATTATTTAATGTAGCATGTTTGAGGACCCATTTCCATTACTAAATTTTAATGCACACGCACCAGGGCATCAAAACGCATGTGTCATAGTTCCCCATTAAAGGGTAAGTGTCTGTTCCCATCTTTGCTTTTTAAAAATACGATATGTCAAGTGTGTTGAGAGGCCCATAGAAGTCAATGGCAACACATCAAAACACATATAATGTGCATTTTGATGCCCTGGCAACATGTATTATCAAAGCCTGCTTAATGGCTGTTAACCCATTGCAGCACTATGCAGTGCGGAAAGTTGAATGAAAACAAAAAGAAGAAAGTAGACAGTGTGATACGTTGTAGCTACGCGTTTCACCACTACATACACCAGCCCGCATGTGCTATGCTCTGAATAATGCTGGTAAGTCAGCCCAATGACCAACTATGGCTATCCTCGGCTAGATAATTGTTACAAACTAGAATGTTTTTAAAACTTTACGCTTTTTAGGCCTCATGCCCACTGGCGTTTTTACAGCTGCGTTTTTGAGCGTTTTTTACAGCTTAAAAACGCCTGTCCATGTTATTGTAAATATTTTTTTTTTTTTTTTTTTGAAAAAAAAAAAAAAAAAAAAAAAAAAAAAAACGTCGGAGCTAAAAACGCGACCGCGCGTTAGTGCGCGTTAGTGCGCGTTTTTGCGCGTTTTTTGACGCTCGCGTTTTTTCCTTCCTAGTTCTGACGCTGAGGAACGCACTGGCCCTGGGTTTTTTTTACAGCTTACAAACGCCTATGCTCTTTACAGCTCAAAAACGCCTAGGTGGGCATGAAGCTATAGACTAACATGGACAGGCGTTTTTAAGCTGTAAAAAACGCTCAAAAACGCGGCTGAAAAAACGCCCGTGGGCATGAGGCCTAAAAATAAATGCTTTTTATCCAAAATACTGTATATCTGAAATGACATTACATGGGCTTTGTTTTCTCTTTAATATTAACCACTTGACGACCGCCCACTGTGTATGTGTATGTATGTATATATGTGTGTGTGTGTGTGTGTGTGTGTGTGTGTGTGTGTGTATATGTATGTGTGTGTGTGTATATATATATATATATATATATATATATATATATATATATATATATATATATATGTGTGTGTGTGTGTGTGTGTGTGTATACACACACACTGCATTTTAAAGATGGATATCTGCTGCTGCCACAACCGAAGTATCCATCTTTTCAGTGGGCGGTCTGGTTTACGATAATGGTGGTCTCTGCGGCAGATTCGCCGCAAGATCACTGTTATCGGCGGCGGGAGAGGGCCCCTCTTCCATGCCCATTGCCGCTTACCGGACCTGTAATATAAAAAAAATACAATTTTAAGCTCCCCGTCCCGACGAGCTCACACGCAGAGGCAAACGCATACGTGAGCAGCGCCCGCATATGAAAACAGTGTTCAAACCACACATGTGAGATATCGCCACGATTGTTGGAGCGAGAATAATAATTCTAGCCCTAGACCTCCTCTGTAAGTCAAAACATGCAACCTGTATAATTTTTTTAAACGTTGCCTATGGAGGGTAAAAGTTTGATGCCATTCCACGAGCCGGCGCAATTTTGAAGCGTGACGTTTTTTGTATCAATTTTCTCGGCTTAACATTATCTTTCACAATATATAAAAAAAGAAAATGGGCTAACTTTATTGTTTTATTTTTTAATTAAAAAAGGTTAATATTTTTCCAAAAAAAAGTGCGCTTGTAAGACTGCTGCGCAAATACGGTGTGACAAAGAATTGCAATGACCGCCTATTTAGTCTCTAGGGTGTTAGAAAAAAAATGTATAAGGTTTGGGGGTTCTAAGTAATTTTCTAGCAAAAAAACTTGTAAACACAGAGTCTGAAAAACAGGCTTGGTCCTTAACTGGTTAATTTATTAATATAAAATATTTTAAATTTTCCTAAATTGTGGTTGTTGTATAATATTTCTAAGGCCAGCTTTCTTGATAACAGCGGTGGATCATGCACCTGTGTAACTTGTGGTGTCCATTAGAAGAACGTGTGATAGGGTGACAACACCCTGTAAATTGGTAGATAGGGACAAAGCGTTGTCACCCTATAACAGGAGGTGTCTGAACTTGGGCCATCATATCAGGTATTATTTTAATGAAAGCTGCAGATTTAGAGCGAAAATTTATTTTGAAATGACATGAATATGGTAAAGTTCTATGTGATCTGGTTAACATACGCTTTAATGCAAAAAGTAGAAATCTCCCCATTGTTCAGTCTGCTCTGCCACTGCACATGATAGATTCATTATAGCACACAGCGTGTGGAGCGATGAATGGAAATCTTCCCCCTACACCATGTAGACGTGAAATATTTGTGTGCAGCTGCATCTGAAGAATGTGTGCAAGGTTACAGCCTGTGCTGCCTCCATTGTTCCTGGGCTGATGCAGTGTAAAGGCTTCAATAAGGCCAGGCCTCCGGAGATGTCTGGACGGATGATGTCTTTGGCTGAAGCATTGCCTCTTCTGGTTTGCTTTAGAAAAGGAAGCCATTCTTCCCACAGCTCCTCTCAAGACATTCCACATTCCTCTTCTGTCCTCCAAGTATGTGTAGACACAAGACGAGGGAACATTTCCATCTCAATGGAAGGGAAGGCAAGCCGAGCTCAGGACCATAGAAAGAAAAAAGTTTAGATTATTTCATTGTGGACCTTCCAGTTAGAGTAGATGTAAATCCTAACTTAAATCTGAATTTGCTACTGCACTGTGCATAGTAAACAATTCCCATTTTTGTTCACATTTCAGTGTTGTTGATCTCCTCTAGCCTCTTTGTAGCAGCTTCTTGTCTAAATGCAGCGGCTGAACATCATTACTTTGGACCAGCTTTCTGATGCACATCATTTCATACCAGCAATGTAATGTGCGTACATTATAAGTGTCAGTACGGTCTTCTATAGCAGCCTTCCTCAGCCTTTTTACCCCAGAGAAGCCAGTAAAATAATTTTCAGGTCTCAGGGAACCCTTTACTGAAATTTTATTTATCGGAGTCAATGGGGGGAAAAATACCTCTTGCATTGCTGGTCACTAGGAAGAATAAAACCCTTAAATTGGTGGTCACTAGGAAGAATGAAACCCTTAAATTGGTGGTCACTAGGAAGAATGAACCCCTTAAATTGGTGGTCACTAGGAAGAATGAACCCCTTAAATTGGTGGTCACTAGGAAGAATGAACCCCTTAAATTGGTGGTCACTAGGAAGAATAAAACCCTTAAATTGGTGACCACTAGGAAGAATGAACCCCTTAAATTGGTGGTCACTAGGAAGAATGAACCCCTTAAATTGGTGGTCACTAGGAAGAATGAACCCCTTAAATTGGTGGTCACTAGGAAGAATGAACCCCTTATATTGGTGGTCACTAGGAAGAATAAAACCCTTAAATTGGTAGTCACTAGGAAGAATGAACCCCTTAAATTGGTGGCCACTAGGAAGAATGAACCCCTTAAATTGGTGGTCACTAGGAAGAATAAAACCCTTAAATTGGTGACCACTAGGAAGAATGAACCCCTTAAATTGGTGGTCACTATGAAGAAGGAAACCCTTAAATTGATGGTCAATAAGAAGAATAGACCCCTTACATTGGTGGTTAGTAGGGAAACCTAAAAACCTTAAATTGGTGATCATTAGGATGAATGCAATCTTACACTGGTGGTCAGTAGGAGAACGTAAACCCTTACAATAGTGGTCAGTAGAAAGAATGAAACCCTAACATTACAGGTAGTTGGGAAGGATGAAACTCTTACAGTGGTGGTTTGTAGGAAGACTGAACTCCTGACATTACGGGTCATTAGGAAGAATAAAACCCTTATGCCCCGTACACGCGACCGGATTTTCCGACGGGAAAACTGCGATGAGAGCTTTTGGGCCGGAATCCCGGCGGTGTATATGCTCCCTCGCAGTTTTTCCGACGGGAAAACTGCCAAACCCGCGGGCAAAAACAAAAAAAGAGAACCAGCTCTCTTTTTTCCCGTCGGGATTACCGACTGACTTTTTTCCGTCGGAAATCCCGAGCGTGTGTACGGGGCATAACATTGGTGGCCAGTAGGTAGAATGAAACCCTTACATTGGTGGTCATTAGGAAAAATTAAACCCTTATATTGGTGGTCATTAGGAAGAATGAAACCTTTACATTGGTAGTCATTAGAATGAAACCTTTACATTTGTGGTCATTAGAAAGAATGAAACCTTTACATTGGTGGTCATCAGGAAGAATGAAACCCCTTATATTGGTGGTCATTAGGAAAAATTAAACCCTTATATTGGTGGTCATTAGGAAGAATGAAACCTTTACATTGGTAGTCATTAGAAAGAATGAAACCTTTACATTGGTGGTCATTAGAAAGAATGAAACCTTTACATTGGTGGTCATCAGGAAGAATGAAACCCCTTATATTGGTGGTCAGTAAGAAGAATGAAACCCTTAGGTCCATGATAAGGTGTCTCCATCTTGTGGTGTTAATGGGGAAGGGGGATACAAAGTGTTATGAGGTAGGAAATTGATGAGATATTTCATCAGCACACCAACCAGCTTGTTTTTAAAGTGAAAAGCTTTATTGCACGATCACATAGGCAATATGATAAAAACACCCCCAGCGTGCCACGCGCTGCTTTGTAAGGAGATAAGTGGCATGCCACATGCTCCCCAATACCTGGGATTTTTACAAAGTGGTGTTAGAGATATGAGCAGCAAAGGGAGCCTATGGAACTCTATGAGAGTACCAACATTAGAACATACAGTATATAGCATAGACATTGCCACAACAACGGCCATGCAGAGACAGTTGGTGAATTTCTAGCTTCAGTTTCACCTAAAGCATACAGTGGGGCAAAAAAGTATTTAGTCAGCCACCAATTGTGCAAGTTCTCCCACTTAAAAAGATGAGAGAGGCCTGTAATTGTCATCATAGGTAAACCTCAACTATGAGAGACAAAATGTGGAAACAAATCACATTGTCTGATTTGGAAAGAATTTATTTGCAAATTATGGTGGAAAATAAGCATTTGGTCACCTACAAACAAGCAAGATTTCTGGCTCTCACAGACCTGTATCTTCTTCTTTAAGAGGCTACTCTGTCCTCCACTCATTACCTGTATTAATGGCACCTGTTTGAACTTGTTATCAGTATAAAAGACACCTGTCCACAACCTCAAACAGTCACACTCCAAACTCCACTATGGTGAAGACCATGGTGTGAAGAAACCAACTGTGGGAGCAATAATTAGAAAATGGAAGACAAACAAGACCACTGATAATCTCCCTCGATCTGTGGCTCCACGCAAGATCTCACCCTGTGGGGTCAAAATGATCACAAGAACAGTGAGCAAAAATCCCAGAACCACACGAGGGGACCTAGTGAATGACCTGCAGAGAGCTGGGACCAACGTAACAAAGGCTACCATCAGTAACACACTACGCCGCCAGGGACTCAGATCCTGCAGTGCCAGACGTGTCCCCCTGCTTAAGCCAGTACATGTCCGGGCCCATCTGAGGTTTGCTAGAGAGCATTTGGATGATCCAGAAGAGGATTGGGAGAATATCATATGGTCAGATGAAACCAAAGTAGAACTGTTTTGGTAGAAACACGTGTTTGGAGGAGAGAGAATGCCGAGTTGCAACCAAAGAACACCATACCTACTGTGAAGCATGGGGGTGGCAACATCCTGCTTTGGGGCTGTTTCTCTGCAATGGGAACAGGGTGACTGATCTGTGTACATGAAAGAATGAATGGGGCCATGTATTGTGAGATTTTGAGTGCAAACCTCCTCCCATCAGCAGGGGCATTGAAGATGAAACGTGGCTGGGTCTTTCAGCATGACAATGATCCCAAACACACTGCCCGGGCAATGAAGGAGTGGCTTCGTAAGAAGCATTTCAAGGTCCTGGAGAGGCCTAGACAGTCTCCAGATCTCAACCCCATAGAAAACCTTTGGAGGGAGTTGAAAGTCTGTGTTGACCAGCAAAAGCCCCAAAACATCACTGCTCTAGAGGAGATCTGCATGGAGGAATGGGCCAACATACCAGAAACAGTGTGTGACAACCTGGTGAAGACTTACAGAAAACGTTTGACCTCTGTCATTGCCAACAAAGGATATATAACAAAGTATTGAGATGAACTTTTGATATTCACCAAATACTTATTTTCCACCATAATTTGAAAATAAATTCTTTCCAATTCAGACAATGTGATTGTCTGGATTTGTTTCCACATTTTGTCTCTCATAGTTGAGGTTTACCTATGATGACAATTACAGGCCTCTCTCATCTTTTTAAGTGGGAAAACTTGCACAATTGGTGGCTGACTAAATACTTTTTTGACCCACTGTATCTAAACGCAAAACTTTAGTTTCGGATAGAGTGGAGGTGGATTAGAACATCTGTCAAGGTTTCATTGCTGTCTGTGCCTCCATTAGAGAGATTCACCCTCTCTCTATTTGTCCTGTTTGTCCCAAATTTTGGGTTGGCCCTAGAAAAGGAATAGAGGGGAAATCTTTGGAGACACTAGACCTGATGACAACAAGGGATTCCCTCACTATGTAGGGATTTTCTCTTATTTCCTGCTTTGTCTATAGGACAGGAAGTAAAGGGAAAACTCCCCAATGGGGAAAAAAAAGACTGACAGGGGTTATAGCCCTCCATTACTCTATCCAATAGGATAGAGGGATAGTCGATTTCGGTCTTCAAACTAAATCATAATTTCCAGATTATTAGCAAGGTTACAGTCATGGCTTCTGCTATTACAGCTATTACAGCAGTATTATCTGTCTGTACAAGTATTCAGCTGCCTAATTGCATTGTAAACTAGAAAAGCTACAATTTCTGGGGAAATTGTGTGAAGTGTTCTTGCCTCCACCAGTAGTCTACAACTGGAGTGGGCGGAGTAACTGGGTGGAGTGGCTTGAGTAACTGTGGAAAATGTGTAAATCCGTAAGAAAACGTTGAAGTGAGAATAGTTGGAAAAGTAGGAATGGATTTAATGGTTTTATTTATTTATTTATTTTTTTCTATTTATTTTTTATGATTTTTTATTTTTTTCAAAATGTATTTATTTTTTAATTATTTTTTTCCCCCCAAAAATGTTTTCAAAAAATGATTTTCTCTCCAAAACTTATTTTTTTATTTCAATTTTTTTTTTTTTTTCAAATATGATTTTATTTAATTTTTTTTTAAAAAAGATATTTTTTTTCAAATATGAGCTGTGTGAGAGGAGCAATAATGCTATAATTCCCATCAGAGCTTTGTGGGAGGAGCTATAATTCCCCCAGCGTTGTGTGGGAGGAGCTATAATTCCCCTCAGAGCTGTGTGGGAGGAGCTATAATTCCCCTCGGCGTTACCAGGAAACCAATGCCCTGTTTATGCAGGCTCTAAGCACAGGTCAGAGTATTTTGCCTCTCCTGAATACTTGTCATTCTTCAAACGATCGTATTTTAAAAACCTACAGCGAAAAGCTTTTATATTGTGAGAATCACAAGACCCAGACCTACATTTTGATGCATAGTATGTCTCTGAAAACTATCAGGACTATGGCTTAGCTGTGGACATGTGTAGTGGCAGAAAGGGATAGCTAAACGTTTTGATATAAGATTTGTGTAGGTGGGCTTGAAAATGAGGGAGTGGTGGCAGTTTAGAAATCATGTCCTGATTTTTCAGATTTTGTCAGCTCCCACTCTAGTTTCGTAATTCATTCCTATGGGACAAATTTCACCGCAAAAACGACAATATTTCGTGAACGATTCGGCGAAACGTTCCATAAAGTAATAGCTTACCGATCTGGAACAATCCGCACGTTTCGGTATATTACTTGTCTATGTAGTGCAAAAGCTGTGGGAGGAGTTAGGGTGGTAAATTTGGCTAGAATAAGAATAATATATATGTGAGATAACAATAAGTGCTCTTGCTATGCAAGAACACTTAATTTCTTATTGTGTACATGTATTTGAAGTGGTTGGTCCCTTCCCATTCGTTTGAAATACATTAGGAACTCCCTGCTTTTTATGGTGTCCTATAAATCAACCTGTTTCCACAAGGAGACTCTTAGCGTAAAGAGTCTCTGGTTTTGGGCCATTGCATTGTCTGGAATTTAAAGCAGGTTTTCTTATTATGTTGGCCTTACACCTTGTAGAATTGTGTTCAAATGTTTGGCTGAGAAAGTATAAAAATCATTGGTTATGGGGCCTTCATGGACTCAACCAATTTTTCAATGACTTTGTTTGAGTACCATGTCAATGTCTTGATTTTCATAGAACAAATGTTCTACTTCTTGATTTAAGAGAGGTATGGACTCCAGAGAGAGAGATATCATTTTGCCCCTGTACAAATCATTAGTAAGACCTCATCTGGAATATGCAGTTCAGTTTTGGGCCCCAGTTCTCAAAAAGGATATCGGGGAACTGGAGAAAGTGCAGAGAAGGGCAACCAAACTGATAAGAGGCATGGAGGAGCTCAACTATGAGGAAAGATTAGAGGAACTAAATTTATTCACTCTTGAGAAGAGGAGATTAAGGGGGGATATGATCAACATGTACAAATATATAAGGGGTCCATATAGTGAACTTGGTGTTGAATTATTCACTTTACGGTAAATACAAAGGACAAGGGGGCACTCTTTACGTCTAGAGGAAAAGAGATTTCACCTCCAAATACGGAAAGGTTTCTTCACAGTAAGAGCTGTGAAACTGTGGAATAGACTCCCTGCAGAGGTGGTTCTGGTCAGCTCAGTAGATTGCTTTAAGAAGGCCCTGGATTCTTTCCTAAATGTACATAATATAACTGGGTACTAGCATTTATAGGTAAAGTTGATCCGGGGAATATCCGATTGCCTCTGGGGGGATCAGGAAGGAATTTTTTCCCCTGCTGTAGCAAATTGGATCATGCTCTGCTGGGTTTTTGTCTTCCTCTGGATCAACTGTGGATATAGAATTGGGTATATGGGATTGTACGATATATTTTATTTTGTTTAGTTATTTTTTTATGGTTGAACTGGATGGATTTGTGTCTTCTTTCAACCTGACTAACTATGTAACTATGTAACTTTGACAAGGCATACACATTAATATTATCATTTTTATTATTATTATTATTATTTATTAACCACTTGCTTACTGGGCACAGTAACTGACAATTGCACGGTCGTGCGACGTAGCTCCCAAACAAAATTGACGTCCTTTTTTTCCCCACAAATAGAGCTTTCTTTTGGTGGTATTTGATCACCTCTGCGGTTTTTATTTTTTGCGCTATAAACAAAAAAAAGCGACAATTTTGGAAAAAAAAAACACTTTTTTTTTTTTTTTTTTCATAGTTTAGGCCGATATATATTCTACATATTTTTTGGTAAATAAAAATTGCAATAAGCTTATAGTGATTGGTTCGCACAAAAGTTTTATAGCGCCTACAAAATAGGGGATAGAATTATGACTTTTTTTTTTTTTCTTTTTACTAGTAATGTCGGCGATCTGCGATTTTTTTTTTTTTATTGGGACTGCGACATTATGGCGGACAGATCGGACACCTTTGACACATTTTTGGGACCATTCACATTTATACAGCGATTAGAGCTATAAATATGCACTGATTACTGTATAAATGTGACTGGCAGGGAAGGGGTTAACACTAGGGGGCGGGAAGGGGTTAAATGTGTTCCCTGGGAGTGATTCTTACTGTGGGGGGAGGGGACTGACTGGGGGAGGTGACCGATGGTTGTCCCTATGTACAAGAGACACAGCATCGGTCTCCTCTCCCTGACGGGACGTTTATCTCTATGTTTACACACAGAGATCCATGTATTGGG
This sequence comes from Rana muscosa, assembly GCA_029206835.1. NCBI lineage: Eukaryota > Metazoa > Chordata > Amphibia > Anura > Ranidae > Rana > Rana muscosa. The sequence goes on along the minus strand of CM055116.1, from coordinate 1,192,455,234 downwards.
CTGTGTAACAGCCGATCACGGGTACCTGGCGGACATCGCGGCCACCAGGCACGTGCATCGGCATCTCAGTGACGTTGGTTTTAGCAGTTAGTAGGTCATTGGTGAGTTTTAGTAGGTCTGTTTCAGTGGAATGTTGTGGGCAGAAGCTTGACTGTAGGGGATCTGAGCCCATAAGACTAGTCACCATTTTTCTTTGCCGGGAATTAGAAAAATTATTTGATAAAAAAGGTTTTTGTAGAGTTTCTTGGAGCGTTTTTCCAGCAGAAATCTACTAAAATGCTACTAACAGTTTTTTTTTTTTTTTTTTTCCATGTACTGCAAAAATGCTTATAAAATGCTAATGCTTCTAAATGTTACTAGAAGCAGTCTGAACCTAACCCAAGGGGGGGTCCTGGTAGTAGTGATAACATTTCTATTCAGAACGAAGGGACATACATAGGATTTGTCAGGTTACAGCATAAACATAAAAGAACTTTACATTAAAAAAATCAGCAATCCTATATTTCAAATGAATCTTCGCACACCACAGCTGCTTGGGACAAGGTCAGCGCCATGCATGCTTCATTCACACTTCATGATTTGGCGATTCCTGCGCAACGTGTGTTTCAGTGCAATTATCCCTTCATGGCACCCCAAACGCGATGCGATTCTGCCTACGATTGTTACGCGACAGGATCACAGCAATTGCGCCAAATCGATCCTTTCAAAATTGCATAAAGCTTGTTTCTCAAAGGATCAGGAACTTCTTTTCGGCCGACAAAGGCGCATAGGGCAGCCCATTCTATGCAACAAGCAAAATCGTGTGCAAATCACTCCACAAAATTGCGTAGCGGGAATGGATGTGAACGGGGCCTTTTAGTAAAGCTCTGCATATCCTTGCATCTACTTAGGCCCCGTTCACACCTGAGCGATTTTCTGCTCCAAGCTCTAAAACGCCCAACAAGCCAAATCCCATTTATTTCATTGGCCCTTGTTCACATCTGAATGTTCTTTTGCCTGAAGCTGAACGCCTGTCGCTCAAAAAAGTACATGAGCTTCTTTTTGGCAGATTTCACGCATTTGTAGCCCCATAACCTTCCATAGAAATGTCTGACTTAAAGCGGAGCTCCACCCTAAAGTGGAACTTCCGCTGATCAGAAACCTCCCCCCCTCCGGTGTCACAATTGACACCTTTCAGGGGGGAGGGGGGTGCAGATACCTGTCTAAGACCGGTATTTGCACCCACTTCCGGGAGTCCTCTCTTCGGGAAATCTGCGGGAAGGATATCACTTCCTGCAGAGTACCTGTTGTTGTGTTCTGGGAGACACTCAGCTCCCAGAACACAGGGAACCATTCAGAACGGCGCAGCGCGACTCGCGCATGCGCCGTAGGGAACCGGGCATGAAGCTGGAAGGCGGTGGGGGCAGCAGAGTGACAAGTGATTGCTCATCCTCTGCTGCGGACATCGCTGGACTCCAGGACAGGTAAGTGTCCATATATTAAAAGTCAGCGGCTGCTGTATTTGCAGCTGCTGGCTTTTTTTATATTTTATTTTATTTTTATTTTTTTTCCGCCGCACCTCAACTTTAAGCGTTTTACGAGCATTTTATGAGTGTTTTCTGCACAAATAGCAGCTCTTCCCCCCCCCCCCCCCTGATTTCCTCTCCCTCTCCTCCCCCAGTGGCTATCAAAAAGCTGTAAAACGCTTGTAATACTCTTCTAAAATGCTTTAACCACTTCAGCCCTGGAAGGATTTACCCCCTTCCTGACCAGGCCATTTTTTGCGATACGGCACTGCGTCGCTTTAACTGACAATTGCGCGGTCGTGCGACGCTGTACCCAAACAAAATTGACGTTCTTTTTTTTTCCCCACAAATAGAGCTTTCTTGTGGTGGTATTTGATCATCTCTGCGTTTTTTTTATTTTTTTTGCATTGTAAACAAAAAAGTGTGACAATTTTGAAAAAAAACAATTTTACTTTTTGTTTTATAATAAATATCATCCAAAAAACAAAAAAACTAATTTCTTCATCAGTATAGGCCAATATTTATTCTTCTACATATTTTTGGTAAAACAAATCGCAATAAGTGTATGTTGATTGGTTTGTGCAAAAGTTATAGAGTCTACAAAATGGGGAATGGATTTATTGGATTTTTTTTTTTTTTTTTTTTTTTTTACTAGCAATGATGGTGATCTGCGATTTTTAGCGGGACTGCGGCGGACAGATCGGACACTTTTTTGACACTTTCTTTGGGACCATTGTCATTTTATACAGAGATCAGAGCTAAAAATAGCCACTGATTACTGTATAAATGTCACTAGCGGGGAAGGGGTTAACACTATGGGGCGATCAACTGGTTAAGTGTTCCCTAGGGAGGTGTTTCTAGCTGTGGGGGGAGTGGACTGACTGGGAGCAGAGAGAGATCACTGTTCCTGATCACTAGGAACAGCAGATCTCTCACTACTCTCCTGTCAGAACAGGGATCTGTCTGTTTGCATTGACAGATCACCGTTCTGGCTCTCTAAAGAGCGATTGCGGGTCGTTGGCGGACATCGCGGCCTCCAGCCACGCGCATTGGCTCCAGCGACGTGCCGTGGGCGTGCGCCCCCCCTATAGCCGGCAAGGTGTTAAAAAGCTTTAAAAAAAAAAAAACGGCAGTAAAACAATTTGCTCAGGTGTGAATGGAGCCTAAAGCCCCATACACACAATTGGATTTTCCGACGGGAATTGTGTGATGACAATCCGACCGTTTGTACGCTCCATCAGACAATGGTTGTTGGATTTTCCGCGGATAAATGTTGGATGGCAGGTTTATAAATTTTCCGCAGTCAACGGTCAGCTTTTCCGATCGTGTGTACAGTCCGTCAGACAAAAGTCCAAAGAACAAACACGCATGCTCGGAATTAATGCTCACCAAACACAACATTAGCAGAAGGTGCCCAAAGGGTGGCGCTCAAGAGCTGAAATTTCACGTAGTGCGTCACTACGTTCGTATTTGTTGGCCGACAACTGTTTGCCGTTTGTACGCAAGACAAGTTCATTGCCAACGCCCTTCGGACAAATATTTGACGCTTTGTCTGCAGAAAATCCGATCGCGTGTACCAGGCTTTAGAGTATACAGGTGCATTTTTTTCATTTGGTGATAAAGGATATCTTCAGATTTTTCTCATTTTCAAATGAATTTTGGCTTTCTGATCAATTAATCACGGCGATTGCCCATTCAGGTGATCACGTTATCAGAAGTCCATCCTACCGACTTCTGAGAACTGGTCGGGGGCGCACGATTAAGCTTGCTCTTGACACCTAGTGGCACACATATATGCGGCAGCACAGAATAAGGACTACTCCGTTCTGCGATATACATACGCATATGCCCGGCGGGAAGGTGCTAAAACCTGAAAGGGGTTTTAACCACTTCAGCCCCGGACCATTTGGCTGGCCAAAGACCAGAGCACGTTTTGCGATTCAGCACTGCGTCGCTTTAACTGACAATTGCGCGGTCGTGCGATGTGGCTCCCAAACAAAATTGACGTCCTTTTTTTCCCACAAATAGAGCTTTCTTTTGGTGGTATTTGATCACTGCGGTTTTTATTTTTCGCTATAAACCAAAAAAGAGCGTAAATTTGGGGGAAAAAAAGCAAAATTTTTTACTTTTTGCTATAATATCGCCAAAAAATATATAGAATTTTTTTTTTCCTCAGTTTAGGCCGATATGTATTCTTCTACATATTTTTGGTAAAAAAAAATCGCAATAAGCCTCAATTGATTGGTTTGCGCAAAAATTATAGCGTCTACAAAATAGGGGATAGTTTTATGGCATTTTTATTAATGATACAAATATCGGCACCTGATATCGGCTATCGGCCTGAAAGGTAGCTGCTGAATTTTAATTTTGTGTCCCATGGGTGAAGAACTGCTGCAAGTAGAAGGTGTTTATGGGTTATTTTTGGAGACTAATGATCTACTGTAGTTTAGTGTCACTTTAAGGCTTACCAAAACAAGAAGTTCTGGCTTTACATAGACTTTAACCAAACCAAGTCCATAGGCTGAGGCCTACAGATATGTTCAACTTGTAGATAAAAAGCGGTTCATATTAACATTGATGCATATTGCTAATGTGCTCTCTCCTCTGATTTTGCAGATTTTGAAGGACACTAAGCTGTGAAGACTTGAATGGGATAAACATGAAGAGTTTAAAGGCAAAGTTCCGAAAAAGCGATGTAAGTACCGCCCCCGAGGGCCCGCAAATGTGCAGCTTTGGTAATCGCCGGCTCTTCAGTCAGCAGTGGTATCTCTCTTTATAAAAAGCAGGTTGTGTGTGTGAGATGGTGGTCCTGCCTTCTGTTGATGGGTCCCTCAAATATGTCGTAGCTGGAGGGTGTCCTGTGCTCACAATGATGGATATGGAGAATATGGCTTAACCCAGTGGTTGTCAAGGGCCTCAAATGCGGCCCCTAATGTCTACAAAGGGCCATAATATTTATTACATGTAATGCTACAGAAAACTGTCACAAACTGAAGACTTACTAGAGGAAATAATCAGATTGTTCTACTAGAGTGATTGAAGACTGAAGTCATGCTATAGGAGACCATCAGAGACTAGGGACATGTTGCATGAGACCACCAGACTTTACTACAATAAAAGGGGTTGTAAAGGCTCGTGTTTTTTCACCTTAATGCATCCTATGCATTAAAGCGGAGTTCCGCCCAAAAAAAAAATATTTAAAAGTCAGCAGCTACAAATACTGCAGCTGCTGACTTTTAATATTAGGACACTTACCTGTCCAGGGCGCCCGCGATGTCCTCACCCGAAGCCGTTTTGTCCCTCGGCTCTCGGGTGCTGCCGCCGCCATCTTCGGTAAGGGAATCAGAAAGTGAAGCCTTGCGGCTTCACTTCCTGCTTCCCCACTGTGCCTGCGTGACTCGCGCTGAGCGATCCCACTGGTCCCTGCTGCCTTCTCAGACCTGTGTATCCCCCAGAAGATAGCGGGGGGGGGGGTGCGACGGAGTAGGCTCCGTACATGACGTAGGTCACCGCAGTGATCTATGCCCGGAAGTGGGAGCAAATACCTGGATTACACATCTGCTCCCTCCTCCCCCCTGAAAGGTGCCAACTGTGACACCGGAGGGTGGAAGGAATTCCAAAAAGCGGAAGTTCCATTTTTGGGTGGAACTCCGCTTTATGGTGAAAAAACACCTTACAGTGTCTGGCCCTTCAGTACAACCAGCCTGCCCATCGACGGATCGAAATTCGTCCGGCTCCTCCTAAACCCGCTAAATTTCGCTCTGTCTACGGCCGGCCTTACATTATAGAATGGTTTCTCTTGTAATAATTGGCTATAGAATATATGCTTAGTGCATCCTCCGTACATGGGTCAATTATTCCTAATTAGTAGTGCTTAATTGAGAATGTAATTGTGTTTTGTGCCATGGCTGATGAAGAGTTGGATGATTAAATGTAATTTCTCCAGATAAGTGAATTATGGCGAGCACAGGTACACTTCCCTCATTATCCTATGTAATACGGAAATAGAACTTCCTCTGCTCCTCAGACGCATGCCGTTTATTCATTCAGACAGTTAAGTTAATAAAAAAATATAAATAAAATAGGCAGATTTGATGGAATACTGTCTTTTTTTTTTTTTCTGCGTCACTTTTCTATGATTCTATTCCACTCAATCATTCTGCTATGTTGTAACAGAGACTTGACCAGGGCTTTATAAGTTTGCTTTGAATCTAGGAGCCAGATAAAAAAAAAGTTAGATATTTTTTTTTATTTTTTTATAACCAACAAAAGCTTCCGGGTAGAACATGTAACATGTTCCCGAAGGTGAACTTATCCTTTATTCCTTTCGCTGCCACGTTTTAAAAAAAAAAATTTTTAGGCCGGAAGATTGCATAAAACCCCCTAAACAATATATATTTATTGAAAGCAGACACCCTAGAGAGGGAAATAGTGGGAGTTCCAATTTTTTTATGTCACATGATATTACCGCAAAGGTCTAGGAAATGCAAAATTTCAGTAAAAAGTTGATTTTAGGGGCACAAAAACACAATAAATGACCCAATTTTTCTGTAAAATTTAAAAGAAGAGGTTGCACCGAGTAAATGGATACCCAACATTTCACACCTTAAGTTTGCGTGTGCCCCTGAAATGGCGACAAACTTCAGTACCCTATATTTTCTATAGGCGATGCTTTAGAAGCCCCCTATAGGTCATCAGTTTAGCGTTACGGAGGAAGTCTGGTGTAGAATTATTGCTCTCATTCCGGTGTGCGTGGTGGTATAGAACGTGTGAATCGCAATTGACACCTTCAGTAGTAGCCGCTCCGATGTGTACGTTTTTTTTTTGTACCTGCGTATATATGTGCGGCTGGGTGGTCAATTTTTTTTTGTGGGGGGGGGGACATTTTATGTACTTGGGTGTAATTAAAAAAATTACAATAAAAAAAAGTTTTTTTTTTTACTTTTTAGCTTTTTTTTTTTCATCACATAGTGGATTTTTGTCCCCTATGTGCTGCAACACCTATTGCATTGCGCCGCAACACATGTTCATCGGAGGGTTGCCATTCAAAATTATTGGCCCCTCTTTGCACCAGCACACTTGGCGTTTGCTGCTGTCATTGTGATAAAACACCTTTATAGTTTTTTTCTTAGAAAGCAACCACAGAAATTCCTGTCCCCTACCATCAAAGCATTATATGAAGGACATATCGTTGGCATCACCTTTTTAGATGTGCATGCTTCCTGGGTGGTATAGACTTTGGATATTCAATCTGCTGGCCAGTTGTTTGATTGCGAATCAAGCAAACTGATCAGCAGATTGCATAGCTAAATTCTGTAGCTCTCAGCAAGTAGCATGCATGTCTAAAGGGATGCCGGGAATGTGTTCTTTTTTTTATAATGCTATTTAGGGCCAAAACAACTAATCGATTATGAAATTAATCGATTACTATTTTCATAATCGATTAATCGGCCAGTAACATAATGAGGTTAAAAAAAAACTAAAGTTAGCCCTTTATAGTACAAAAAGAGCAAATAATCGCTACTGTAAATATTACTTTCACTGTTCCACAGTAAACAACCCCTTACAGTAGCGATTATTTGCTCTTTGTACTATGAAGGGCTAATTTTTTTTTTTTTTAACCCCATTATGTTACTAAACGTCTTGGGCCTGGTTCACACCTCTGTGTTTTTTGCAGAAACGCTCTACAGTTCATTTTTATGGTTTCCTATGGGACACGTTCACATCTATGCTTTTTTTTTTTTTAGCTGCTGCGTTATTTGGAAAGGGTCAAGGAATGTGTTCAACGCAGAATGGTGCTTTTTTTGGTTCAATATACTTCAACGCAGAAGCTGCAGAAAAGCATGCAATGCGTTTTTGCAGCAATTTGTGTTTTTTAATCTGCTCAAAAACAAATTGGCCCAAAAAAAAAAAGCATAAAAAAATGCAAACGCGCAAATCGCAGCAAAATCCTGTGCGCAAAAATCAAAACGCACAGCAAAACACACTATAGAAACAGATGAAAAGCAAACTGCATAGGTGTGTACTGAGCCTTATGCTGGCCGGATGGATGAATTTTCAGAGGAGAATATTAATACAAAAAATCTTTGTACATTCGCTGAATGAAAGAAAGTTGTTTGAAATTTTCATTTGCTTTTAACATTCAGTTTTAAAATGAATGTAATTTCTGAACGAAAACCACATATTCTGTCTGAGAATTCCTTTCACTAAGAAGTTTTTTATTATTTATAATAATGATATCTGATATTTACCAGATTCCCCCTCTAATAGTATATACAGTATATCTAATCAGTCTGTTATTCTCAGAGCGGATTAGAGATTTTGCTCCCTAGCCATATAGTTGGTTATTTATATTTACCACTTCCTAGAGATATTTAAGAATAAATTGCCCTTTTTTTATACTTTACTATACTTTGTATATTTGATGCATTTAGATGCTCTCTGGTGTATTTTTAATGCGTTTAGATGCACCCTGGTGTATTTTTGCTGCGTACTTAAAGTAACACTATAGGTTCACGTTTAAGAAAAAAAAAAGTATGTAGTTCGTTTTGCACAGAGTGGCCCCGAACCTCCTCTTCTGGGGTCCCACGACGGCTCTTGCGGCTCCTCCCCGCAATAGATAACCCCCTCTGGGAAGATCTCTCCCAAGGGGGTTACTTTGCGGGCGCGCTCCTGTATCATACACTCGGCGTACATACTTTATCTTGTATGACTCGGCCCCGCCCCCCCGGCAAGCCGCCTCATTGGATTTGATTGACATCAGCGGGAGCCAATGGCTGCACTGCTATCAATCTATCCAATGAAGAGCCGAGAAGCCGTGGGGAGAACGATGCGGGATCACGCCCACGGAAGTTCGGGGCTCAGGTAAGTAAAACAGGGGGGGTGGGGCAGTGCAAGGTGTTTTTTCACCTTTTAATATGTCACTTTTATTTATTTCCCCCCCCCCCCCCCCCCCATGATTCCACTTCAAAGACCTAAAGCTGAAATATCTGTTCTGGGTGGAGTGACCCTTTAACATGAATTAGTACCAGAAGGGTTATGATTTGGGGAACATTTTTCCTGTGGATTTGGAGAAATGATTTAATTTGCAGTCATTCCCCAACCTTCTTGATGGGTTTGGATTAATTTAATAATGCCGATTATTTGGATGGCGGCTCCATTCCCGCTTGTGATTTGTCATGCGACTTTGGACATCAAAAGTGGGATGACAATTTGCACCCCATTCTTTTCAATGGCACTCCTTTTAAATCGCTTTGACGTAAAGTCGCAGCGACTTTGAAAAGGTGCCTGCACTATTTGGTGGGACTTTTGATGTACCCATAGAACGTAAAGTCGGATCAAAATCAGGCCAAAAGTCGCATCAAAGTTGCGCTCCAAAGCTGCACTGGAAATGGTGCGACTTTTGAGACACGATAATGTGACCCTGAAGGTCTCCGATAGGCCGGGGGTCAGCCACACTTTCTAATTGGCGAATGCCTTCTTGTCGGATAGCCGCAGCGTTCTGCAGAAATGTGTTTTTTCATCATCAGCTCTTTAATCTCACAAGAAGGGAATATGGAAATTCCAGATGTTACAGGAAGATTATTATTAAACCAGGACAAGGCCGGCTACTTTCTTTAAAGAACGCCATCAGGCGAGGAATATAAACGATGGCTGAGGTGCTAATGCAATCCAGCAAACATTGTAATGGTGCTGAAGTCAGCAGATCCACTCAGTCTACCTGAGATCTGAATGATGCTTTTTCAGATGGATTCAGCAGGATTTTCAGAGTGTCTGAGTAGCCTCTGATAGCGTGCTGTACAGCACAGGATTGTTCTCTAGTGTCAGGCAATAGATTATGCAATTGGATCCTGCTGCTGTCAAGCACAGCCAATGGGTCAATGAGGAGAGAGAGGGGGTGGGACCGAGCTGTGGCTCTGTGTGGGGATGGTCATGCAGCTCAGCGGCTCGGGAGCGATCCTGCTTGGGTGCCCCTATAGCAAACTGCTTGCTGTGGGGGCACTCAGAAGTAGGGAGGGGCCAGGAAACCCGAGAAGAGGCGGATCGGGGCTGAAATTACTAGGGATGAAGTGCCGGATCTACTGAGGACAACCAAGCTACACCCCACTATACGATATATAAAATATGCAAAGTGGTTGGAGGGAAGCTTCAGAATGGCAAAGATGGTATTTATTACAAATTATGTGAGCAGACTGCAGTTCTTCTTTAAGATAAAAAACCTTCTGACTAAACTGATGAGTTTCCACTGCTGTCGACTCGGCAATGACAGCACTGAATTTACAATGTCTGGCCTGTCTGCGTTGCTTCAGTCTGTGATCTTACATCCCATGTTTCACATTCACTTTAACACGCACATAGTTATTATCGTTGGGGGGTCGGCTGGTATTAGGTAAGGTGGTCTTAGACGGGGTCCTGTGTGGGGGCATAGACGGGGTCCTGTGTGGGGGCATAGACGGGGTCCTGTGTGGGGGCATAGACGGGGTCCTGTGTGGGGGCATAGACGGGGTCCTGTGTGGGGGCATAGACGGGGTCCTGTGTGGGGGCATAGACGGGGTCCTGTGTGGGGGCATAGACGGGGTCCTGTGTGGGGGCATAGACGGGGTCCTGTGTGGGGGCATAGACGGGGTCCTGTGTGGGGGCATAGACGGGGTCCTGTGTGGGGGCATAGACGGGATCCTGTGTGGGGGCATAGACGGGGTCCTGTGTGGGGGCATAGACGGAGTCCTGTGTGGGGGCATAGACGGAGTCCTGTGTGGGGGCATAGACGGGGTCCTGTGTGGGGGCATAGACGGGGTCCTGTGTGGGGGCATAGACGGGTCCTCTTGGGGGCTCTTGGGGGCCAGACGGGTCCTCTGGGGCTTCCCATGCAGAGGGAAGTTTCTTAGTAACTGGTGCTTTGTTGTGTGAGCGGGAGAGCGGTGCCTGGAATAGAATGGGCTTTGTGTGCGGAGAGGAACAGACGTGTTTATAAATAACAGCGGTGAGTCAGTTGTGCTTCTGTGTGACCACATGACACGCCAGACACTGACAGGCCACTTTCCCTGCCCGTCATCCTCCATCCACGCTGGACCTAAAGGATTCTGGATGTTTAGTTAAAGGATTAGCGCCCTTTGTGATAGAAATTCAAGTAAAACGCTATGCTGTGCCGCACACCCAGGAGGCAGAAAATAATCATCCCTATCAGCACATGACTGCAGTGCAGTGTCACATAACAGGCGTCCAGGAAAGGGATTAGAGTGCAGAATAGAGGGAACACAACGCATCAAAGAGTCGTCTCTCTAGTTGAGCCCATCCCAGCTGATGGTCAGGTGGCCTCGGAAGCGTGGAATCTTGGGATGCCACTTTTCATAAAAAGTATTCACACCCCTTGAAATGTTCCATATTTTGTCATGTTACAACCAAAAATGTAAATGTATTTTATTGGGATTTTATGTGATAGACCAACGCAAAGTGGCACATAATTGTGAAGTGTGTGGAGTTCATTTGTATTCAGCCCCCTTTTACTCTGATACCCCTAACTAAAATCTATTGGAACTAATTGCCTTCAGAAGTCACCTAAGTCCACCTGTGTGTAATTTAATCTCAGTATAAATACAGCTGTTCTGTGAAGCCCTCAACAGATTGTTAGAGAACCTTCGTGGACCTTCATGATGCTGTTTGTTCACTAACACACCAGGCAGGTCAGGGATAAAGTTGTGGAGAAGTTTAAAGCAGGGTTAGGTTATAAAAACTATTCCAAGCTTTGAACATCTCACAGAGCACTGTTCAATCCATCATCAGAAAATGGAAAGAATATGGTACAACTGCAAACCTACCAAGACATGGCCGTCCACCTAAACTGACAGGCCGGGCAAGGAGAGCATTAATCAGAGAAGCAGCCAGGAGGCCCATGGTAACTCTGGAGGATCTGCAGAGATCCACAGCTCAGGTGGGAGAATCTGTCGACAGGACAACTATTATGGCGCGTACACACGGTCGGAATTTCCGTCAGAAAAAGTCAGATGGGAGCTTTTCGTCGGATATTCCGACTGTGTGTATGCCCCATCTGACTTTTTCTGTCGGCATTTCCGACGGACTTAGATAGAGAGCAGGTTCTTTATTTTTCCGTCGGAAATTCCGACGGAGGTTTGCCCATTGAAAAGTCCGACCGTGTGTACGTGGCATCTGGCCTTTATGGAAGAGTGACAAGAAGAAAGCCAGTGTTGAAAGAAAGCCATAAGAAGTCCTGTTTTCAGTTTGGGAGAAGCCATGTGGGGGACACAGCAAACATGTGGAAGAAGGTGCTCTGGTCAGATGAAACCAAAATTTAACTTTTTGGCATAAAAGCAAAACGCTATGTGTGGCGGAAACTAACACTGCACATCACCCTGAACACACCATCCCCACCGTGAAACATGGTGGTGGAAGCATCATCTTGTGGGAATGCTTTTCTTCAGCAGGGACATGGAAGATGGTCAGAGTTGAGGGGAAGATGGATGGAGCCAAATACAGAAGATCTTAGAAGAAAACCTGTTAGTCTGCAAAAAAATTGGAAAACCATTTATCATTTTCCTTACACTTGGTTGTAACATGACAAAATGTAGAACATTTCAAGGGGTAGGAATACTTTTTCAGGGCACTGTATATTCATCCCCTTCACAATGGACTGCCATTGGGATGCATGCTTGCAAACCCAACAGTGTGTACACTGGCAACGTTTGTGATTTATTTACAGTGATTACAAAGTACAGAGCCAGTCTAATTGGCTCTGTACAAAGCTGTGCCTGTGGTCTGAGCTGTTCAGTAACAGTTCTGACCACATCCATTCATAGGTTGCACTGTCTGCCTGTGTGTGTGTTTTTGTAGTATTTGTTTAAAAACAATGCTCCCGTAAACAGTGTCTACCCTGCCCATGTTTTTATTTATTTATTTATTTTACAATATGACAGTATTGAGGTAGTTAACCTCTTGACCTCTGGAAGATTTTACCTCCTTCATGACCAGGGAATTTTTTGCTATTAGCACTGTGCTACTTTAAAGTGGTTGTAAACCCTTATAAAAAATTTTTTTTTAAACTACCTGTAAGAGAAAGGCATAATGAGCTAATATGACTAGCATAATAGCTCATTATGCATCACTTACCTTAGATCGGGGCCCCCGAAGCTGTCCTCGTCTCCCACTTCAGCCGCAGCCATCTCTGCGGCGATAGCCGGAAGGTTACTTCCGGGTATCGCCGCTCCGGCGCTGTGATTGGCCGGAGCGGCGGAGACGTCACTCTGCGCATGCGCGCGGGAGCCGTCACATTCGGCTACGCCCAGCGATTGCTGGGAAGTAGCCAAATTTTTGAATGGGATTAACCCCATGAATGCGCCGTTGTCTACGGCGCGCATGCGCCGTAGACAGTGGCGCCTGTCATTTAACTAAATATCTCCTAAACTGTGTAGGTTTAGGAGATATTTCTTGCACCTACAGGTAAGCCTTAATCTAGGCTTACCTGTAGGTGCAAGTTGAAAAAGTGGGTTTACAACCACTTTAACTTACCATTGCGCAGTCATGCAACGCTGTACCCAAACAAAATTTACATAATTTTTTTCCACACAAATGGAGCTTTGTTTTGGTGGCATTTGATTGGGTTTTTTACTTTTTGCAATATAAATTTAAAAAAAACGAACATTTGGAAATATTTTTTATATTTTTTACCTTCTGCTATGAAATATTCAATAAAAAAAATGTAAATATTATTTTTTTCATACATTTGGCCAAAATGTATTCAGCCACGATGACGTCACTCCCCTGCGCATGTGCGGGAGTCCTCCCTTCCGACAAGGAGCTCAATCCATACCAGGCACTTTGCATCTGGTATGGATTTTAAAGGGAGCCCCACACCAAAATACAATAAAAACGGCAAGGGGTCCCCCTCAAAATCCATACCAGACCCCCCTAACCATACCAGGCCACATGCCCCTCAACATTAGCGGGGGTGTTTGGTGGCCAAAGCACCTTGTCCCCATGTTGATGGTGACAAGGGCCTCTTCCCCACCACCCTGGGCGGTGGTTGTGGGGGTCTGCGGGCAGGGGGCTTATTGGAATCTGGAAGCCTCCTTTATCAAGGGGAGGGGCCCAGATCCTGAAGCAGCTGCTGCCGTTACCGAGATATCCCTCTTCAAAAAGAGGCCGTATATACCCCTACTCATTCACCAAAAAAAAGTGTCAAAAAGAAATAAACACACACACACACACACATTTTTTGACAATTCTTTTATTAACTACTTCCCACCCGGCCACTGCACATATACAGCCGGGTGGGTGCTTCCTCCTTCTGAGTGGACGTTCAGGAGAAGGGTCACCCGGACACGGCGCATCTCCGATCGGCAGGAGGGCTCTATGAGTGGCCCTCCTGATCACATGATGGCTGTGTCCAATCACAGCCATCATGTGACGTAAATAGAGAGCCGGTTACTAGGCGATCGGCTCTCCTCTCCTCACACGGAAGTTGTCAGTGAGGAGAGCGGATCGCTACAGCCGGCTGGTGATCAGTGAGAATGAGCTGGGGTTTTTTTACAGCTTTTTACAACACTGATCACCGGCCCAGTGTCCTCACACAATGTAAACACACAATGTCCCCAAAATAGTGTCCCCAAAACACATGTCCCCAAACAGTAAAAACACCTGTCCCCCACATATGTAACAGTAAAATCACATGTCCCAATGATCATCTGCGCACATCTGTACATGATCATCTGCGTTCATCTGTCTGTGATCACACAAACCAATTATTATACACTTAGCAGGATTTTTTTTTTACCAGCGACATGTAGCAGAATACATTTTGGCTTAAATTTATGACAATTCGATTTTGTTGGATTTCTTTTAACCACTTGCCGACCGCCGCACGCCGATGTATGTCGGCAGAATAGCACGGGCAGGCAGATTGGCGTACAGGTACGTCCCTTTTAAATCTGCCGCCCAGCGGGCGTGTGGGCCGCCGCGTGCCTCACTAGTGTGGTCGCGGGTCCCGGGAACTCGATGTTCCTGGGAGTCCCAGGATTGCGGTCGGCAAGGGCAGAACAGGGGAATGCCTTTGTAAACAAGGCATTCCCCTATTCTGCCTAGTGACCCCTTCATTGATGACCATTCCCCGTGATCGGGAACGGTCATCAGTGATGTGTCACGTGTAGCCACGCCCTCTAACAGTTGGAAGCACTCCCTAGGTCACACTTAACCCCTTCGGCGCCCCCTCCAGGTTAACCCCTTCACTGCCAGTGTCATTTTCACAGTAATCGGTGCATTTTTATAGCACTGATCGCTGTAAAAATAACAATGGTCCCAAAATGGTGTCAAAGGTGTCCGATGTGTCCGCCATAATGTCGCAGTCATGATAAAAATCGCTGATCGCCGCTATAAACTAGTAAAAAAAAAAAAATTAATAAAAATGCCATAAAACTATCCCCTATTTTGTAGAAGCTATAACTTTTGCGCAAACCAATCAATAAACGCTTATTGCAATTTTTTTACCAAAAATATGTAGAAGAATACGTATCGGCCTAAACTGTGGAAAAAAATATATATATATATATATTTTTGGGGGTAATTTATAGAAAAAAGTAAAAAATATTACATTTTTTTTCAAAATTGTCGCTCTATTTTTGTTTATAGCGCAAAAAATAAAAACCGCAGATGTGATCAAATGCCACAAAAAGAAAGCTCTATTTGTGGGAAAAAAAGGATGTAAATTTTGTTTGGCAACCACGTCGCACGACCGCGCAATTGTCAGTTAAAGCGACGCAGTGCCGAATCGCAAAAAGTGGCCTGGTCATTGACCACCAAAATGGCTCGAGGCTTAAGCGGTTAAAATAAAAGAAGAAAATATTGGTGTTTTTTTTTTCCCCCAAGTTTCCGCTATTTTCGCTTACATCGCAAAAAATTTGAATAAATACCGAAAGCTGAAAATTGGCCTGGGAAGGAACGGGGCGAAAGTGCCTGGTATTGAAGTGGTTAAAAATAAAAAAACAATGTCCCCAGATGTACGTCCATCGTTGATCACGACGCCCACCGGACCCAGAAAGGAAAAAAAAAAAGCTCCGACTGCCTGCTCTGCCGCCTGCCGGTTCTTAGGTAAGGGGTAGAGCCACCTGCCAATGTTACCTGGTGGCACTGACCCCTTGTGACATCACCGACCGGTGCATGCTGGGACATGCTGACAGATCGAATTGGTGTGGACGAGGACTAATACCGCTTTAAAGCAGAGAGTTGGCTGTAAAAATCAATGCCAGCCTCATGGGTGCAGAAGCAGCCATCAGCTTATTTTACCCAGTTCCCAACGACGTGGCGCGTTATATGTGGCCTTATTGTGGGCACACATCATGCACACTCCCAGCACAGTCACAGGTGGGTATCGGAAAGCTCCCGATGCATACTTGCGATCGGGAGCTTTCCGATCATGTGACCGAGGTGGCAGCCAATCACAGTGACCCAAATTCCCGCCTCCGCCTCCCAGCATGTAGAAGCTCCTAAAGGGCTGGGAGATGACATCGGAAGGGGTTAACCTCTTGTGTACCAAGGTACCTTCATAAACCTCCTGGTACACAAGGGGTTAAATTGTATCTAGTGTGACTGAGCCCCTGCATAGCTCTAGCCACACGCGTGTAGATTTTTGATGGCTACGCTGCGGTTACTTTATTCCATGAGGCCGCATCCTGCTGGCGATCCTTCCCCCTTCTATAGAGAAAAGGGAACGATCGATCATTGGGAAGACATTGGAACATACAATAGAATAATAACAAAGAGAAGATGAGATCGGATTCCGGGTAGGTCACCAAATATTGACATTTCTTCCTGCGCCCCGCCAGCCTTGTTTAGCAGATTGTGATTGAATAAAATGTGATATTTTTCGCGGTTTTGCGCTGGAAATTCGCCCAGACCTAAAAATACCCTGAAATGAGGAAAGCTGCCACGTTACGCGGCCCCGACTTCCCAGCTCTAATATCTCCTAATAAATGATAGCTGTGGACAAATAAGGGAAAAAACGTCCGGCAGACGGTGAGCTCTCCGAAGACCACGGGGAGAGCTGCGAATTCCTGAGCGGCGGAGCAGGACAAAGACGTGAACAGGATTTCCTGACCAACAATCCAATGATGACCTGGAGGCCAGTGCGGGGATTTCCACACAGGCCACCGTATGCCGAGCCCATGTACATGGAACCTCTTCTCCTTCCTTTTACATCGGAATAGGATCAGATGGAAGGATCACTAAACCCACAACACAATGTAATATATTGCAGCTTACCACTTCTTAGATGTGGTGGCTGCATTCCTTTTACTTTTTCAGGCTTTTCTAAACCATTCTTTTGATCCTGCCAGAAATGCAGCGTCCTTGTCACTTCTTGTGATCTGAACTGACACTCAATGTCATCTCCTTTCTGTAAACTACTAATCCCATCAACCCCCATGTAATGGAGAAGAACAAAGGCAGACGTGTGTGAAATGCAGTCTGGGTGACAACCATGGATCCTTACAAAAATACAGGCATTTCAGGCTAACTACATTAGCCAATTCTGACACTTCGCTCCTACATGTAAAAATCCTAATTTTTTTGCTAGAAAATTACTTAGAACCCCCAAACATTATACATTTTTTTTTTTAACACCCTAGAGAATAAAATGGCGGTCATTACAATACTTTTTGACACACCGTATTTGCGCAGCGGTCTTACAAGCGCACTTTTTTTTATAAAAAAATAAGACAACAGTAAAGTTAGCCCAATTTTTTTTTATATTGTGAAAGATGATGTTACGCCGAGTAAATTGATACCCAACATGTCACGCTTTAAAATTGCGCCCGCTCGTGGAATGGCGTCAAACTTTTAGCCTTAAAAATCTGCATAGGCGACATTTAAAAAATTCTACAGGTTGCATGTTTTGTGTTACAGAGGAGGTCTAGGGCTAGAATTATTGCTCTCGCTCTAACGATCGTGACGAAACCTCACATGTGGTTTTAACACCGTTTTCATATGTGGGCTGGACTTACGTATGCGTTCGCTTCTGTGTGCAAGCTCGTCGGGACGGGGCACTTTACATTTTTTTTTTTTTAATTATTATTTATTTTACTTGATTTTATTTATTTTTATACAGTTTAAAAAAATAAAATAATTTGGATCACTTTTATTCCTATTACAAGGAATGTAAACATCCCTTGTAAAATAAAAAAGCATGACAGGTCCTCTTATATATGAGATCTGGGGTCAAAAAGACCTCAGATCTCATATTTACACTAAAATACAATAAAAATAAAAAATTGTCATTTGAAAAAATTACAAAAATAAATGGTCTCTTAAGACGTATGGGCGGAAGTGACGTTTTGACGCCGCTTCCGCCCTGCTATGTTATGGAGACGGGTGGGGGCCATCTTGCCCTCACTCGTATCCATGACAAGCCACGGACAGGACCTGATCGCCTCCGCCGCTGCCGACGGCTCCGGTAAGCAGCGGAGGGTGCGGGAGAGCGGCGGGAGGGGGGCCCTCTCCCGCCGCCAACGGTGATCTCGCGGCGAATCCGCCGCGGAGACCACCATTATTGTTTACAGAACCGCCGCCTGAAGCAGCTGCTGCCGTTACCGAGATATCCCTCTTCAAAAAGAGGCCTTATATAGTCGTACGGCGGGTCTGAAGTAGTTAAGGTTTGGCTCACACTTGTGTTATGTGGGTACCCTGTGAAACCACTGCGGGTTCCCGAATCGCACCCGACTCACACAGCAGTCTACACTGCCATATGCGAACTGCAGGGAGTGTCAATACAATGTTAATGACGCCCCCATTTCAGCTTGCATATCGCACTGCAAACTGACAGTTCGGACATGAATCGGATCGCCCCCACTCTGGATGAAGGAGCATAGGGGGCACAGCAAACTATTGGTCACCTGCAATATATTACAGTTTTGGAATTGGGTATAATATTTCTTAAAGAAACACTGCACCGTTAGATTTTACACTGCAGCTTTAAAATAATGCTAAGATGACCCTCAGTGTAGTAAACCTAAGGATATGCTGGGGATGCCGTCCGTATGTCACACATGGGGCTTCCTGTAGCTTGATCTCTATGCAGATCTCCTGTAAGAGAAAAGAGCCAAGTACAGGAGCAGGGAGGGTCATGAGCAATATTCATTCTTGGTCAGTTATATAAAACAATGACTAGCTGCAGATACAATTAGGTGATCTTTTGATACTGTTAAATGTCAAAATGATTGTACTAATTATAGTATATTATCAAAGACAACTCCACTTTTGTTAATATCTGTTATTCTTCTAAATCACAGGGTTGCTGAGTTATAAAAGCCAAATCGGAGCTTATGGCCATTAAGTCAGTTTAGGAGAAGCTTGTCTGTTTATGAGGAAGGAGGAGATGGAAAAACTGCTACATCAAAGCACTCGGAGCTCTATAAAAGGCCTGGATTTAGGATCAGTCATCTTAAAGCTGAACTCCGGGCACAAAAAAGTTCATGTAAATACATTCCTCAATAGCCACAGTGGATATAATCATCCTTGTGTGCACCAAATGCCTTTCCGAACCCAGATATTACCATGTAAAAGTAGCTGTGACATCATCACTGTGCTGTGCAGAGCTGTGGGAGGGGCCCAGGATGCTCCACCCACTACTGGCCAGCTATAGAAAGCTACAGGAGGGGGCGGAGACGAGACCAGTTACCCTGCACAAGGAGAGAGAGCAGCACTGAGTGGTCTTTATTACAGGAAGCTCCTGCACAGAGGGAAAGTCTCACACTGCTTTATTTCGCAGATCTGGAAGAAATACACAAAGCACGCCAAGATTACAGGAAGAATATGCATGACTCTTGTATTTGGACAATATTTGCTTTTCCCAGGGTTCAGTTTTAAAACCTCATTCACATGAGCCTTGTGCACCTGCCCCTGGGGGCACAGATTTCTGTGTTTTGAGAATGCACCATGTGAATTATACCTTTTTAAAATCATGATATGCAGTTAGAAATGTCCTATAAATGGATATAAATTTAGATAATCACATGCCATGTGAATGAGGCCTAACAGGTCAGTCTTTAGTAGATGTCTGATACGCCCAGCAGATGGTTTATATGGCAGGGGACCACCATTTATCTGCCGGCCTCAGTTTAAACCCTCAATTTTATTAATTTTTTTAATAAAAATAACAAACACGCCTATACTTGCCTGCTCTGTGCAATTGTTTTGCACAGAGCAGCCCCAATCCTCTTCTTCCGGGGTCCCCGCTGGGGCTCCAAGCCCCTCCTCTTCATCGGTCGCCCCCATGGAAAGCCGCTCCAGTGTCAGTTAATGGCTCCTGCTGCTATCAATCTGTCCAATTAGAAGAGAAACGGCCCCTGCGCTTGTGCACATCGCTGGATCGGATCGATCTCTGGTAAGAAAAAGGGGGGGGGTTCTAGGGAGAGCTGCAACTGCAGGTTTTTCACCTTAATGCATAGAATGCATTAAAGTGATTGTAAAGGTAATTTAAAAAAAATGACAAACATCTCTATACTTAAAGTATCTCTCAAAAGTGAGTACACCCCTCACATGCATGTAAATATTTTATTCTATCTTTTCATGTGACAACACTGAAGAAATGACACTTTGCTGAAATGTAAAGTAGTGAGTGTACAGCTTGTATAACTGTAAATTTGCTGTCCTCTAAAAATAACTCAACACACAGCCATTACTGTCTAAACCGCTGGAAACAAAAGTGAGTACACCCTTAAGTGAAAATGTCCAAATTGGGCCCAATTGGCCATTTTGCCTCCCCAGTGTCATGTGACTCATTCGTGTTACAAGGTCTCAGGTGTAAATGGGAAGCAGGTGTGTTAAATTTGGTTTTATTGATCTCACTTCGTCCTCCTGGTCACTGAAAAAAAGAATTGTTGCTCTACATAAAGATGGCCTAGGCTATAAAAAGATGAGCTGCAGCACGGTGGCCAAGACCATACAGCAGTTTAACAGGACAAGTTCCGCTCAGAACAGGCCTCGCCATGGTCGACCAAAGAAGTTGAGTGCACATGCTCAGCGTCATATCCAGGGGTTGTCTTTGGGAAATAGACGTATGAGTGCTGCCAGCATTGCTGCAGAGGTTGAAGGGGTGGGGGGTCAGCCTGTTGGTGCTCAGACCATACGCCGCACACTGCATCAAATTGGTCTGCATGGCTGTCGTCCCAGAAGGAAGCCTCTTCTAAAGATGATGAACAAGAAAGCCCACAAACAGTTTGCTGAAGAAAAACAGACTAAGGATATGGATTACATCCTGCGGTCTGAGACCAAGATGAACATATTTGGTTCAGATGGTGTCAAGCGTGTGTGGAGGCAACCAGGTGAGGAGTACAAAGACAAGTGTGTCTTGCCTACACTCAAGCATTGTGGTAGGAGTGTCATGGTCTGGGGCTGCATGAGTGCTGCCGGCACTGGAGGGCTACAGTTCATTGAGAGAACCATGAATGCCAATATTTATTGTGACATACTGAAGCAGAGCATGATCCCCTCCCTTCAGAGACTGGGCCGCAGGGCAGTATTCTAACATAACGACGCCAAACACACCTCCAAGACCAGCACTGCCTTGCTAAAGAAGCTGAAGGTAAAGGTGATGGACTGGCCAAGCATGTCTCCAGACCTAAACCCTATTGAGCATCTCTGGGACATCTTCAAACAGAAGGTGGAGGAGCGCAAGGTCTCTAACATCCACCAGCTCTGTGATGTCGTCATGGAGAAGTGGAAGAGAACTCCAGTGGCAACCTGTGAAGCTCTGGTGACCTCCATGCCCAAGAGGGTTAAGGCAGTGCTGGAAAATAATGGCGGCCACATAAAATATTGACACTTTGGGCCCAATTTGGACATTTTCACTTAGGGGTGTACTCACTTTTGTTGCCAGCGGTTTAGACATTAATGGCTGTGTGTTGAGTTATTTTGAGGGGACAACAAATTTACACTGTTATAAAAGCTTAACACTCACTACTTTACATTGTAGCAAAGTGTCATTTCTTCAGTGTTGTCACATGAAAAGATGTAATAAAATATTTACATAAATGTGAGGGGTGTATTTACTTTTGTCAGATACTGTACCTACTCTGTGCAATGGAATTACACAAAGCGGCCGCGAATCTCCTCTTTTTGGATCCCCCGCTGGTGCTCCTGACCCCTCCCTTCTGTCCAGTGCCCCCACTGGAAGCTGCTGCTCGCAACCCGAGCCTCGTAGCGGGACTCGGCCCCGCCCCCTCGTCACTGACTTTGATTGACAGCACTGGGAGCCAATGGCTCCCGATGCCCCAGTAAAGCCAACGAGACTCGGAAGTGTGGGTTTAGGTTTGTGTATATGGGATTGTATTATTTTTATTTTTGGTTGAACTAGATGGACTTTTGTCTTTTTTCAACCTGACTAACTATGTAAGTGAGGGGAGAGAAGAGCTGCAGACATGCACAGCGCTGGATCAAAGGAGGGCAAAGGTAGGTAAAAGTGGGGTGAGGGGGGATGCTGATGAAAAAAAAATATTTTTTACCTCCATGCAAGGAACCACTTTAAGCTACAACACTGTCCATACATTAGTAGATTTTCAAACATTCATACGAACATTCTCAGAGCACATTCAAATGTTGTTCAAAAGTTCAACTTTGGAATGAATGTAATTTTCCCAAAAAACACATTGACTGTTCAATTGATCCAAACTTTTCCAACCTGGTCTTACGAATTTTCTTATCACTTCAGTCAAAAGTTTACATCAATTTGACCCCCCACTAATGATTCGAGAATCAAACGAATGGTCCTGAAACAGAAGTTTCCAAACAAAATTCTTCTGGTCTATGGTCAGCTTTAGATGAAAAGTCTTAAATGTACTCCAAGGGCTAATTTTACCAATGCTCCAGAAGCAGGTTTACTACTATTTGTACTTTGTAATTAGGGCTGTACTTGGCTTGATCTCTTAATGGCAGGCTTTACTAAATTGCGTGGCTGATGTTTTTTTTTTAAGCTTTGATGTTTTTAAAAAAAAATTAACTAAAATAAAAAAATTAAATCCCATAAAATAGAATATTGGACCTGGAATTGGATGGATGGAGATGGATACGGTAGATAGAATTTGGAACATAAAGTCTTTGGAAAATTCATACAAGAATTTTACGAACATTTGAAAGTTGTTCAAAAGATTTTGTTTGCTTTTAACATTTGATTTTTGAATGAATGGAATGGAAACCACATACACTGTTAGAAATTTGTTTGTCCTAAAGAAAATGAACGTCGATTTTGACCCCACTAATGATTAGAAAAAAGAACTACCGTATATACTTGAGTATAAGCCGACCCGAATATAAACTTAGGCGCCTAATTTTACCACAAAAAAATGGGAAAACGTATTGACTCGAGTATAAGCCTAGGGTGTCCATCTGCATGCCTCACTATGCCCATGCCTCACTGTGCCCATGACTAGACTAACGTTTAACATGGGAGTCTATGGAATTGGTGCCCTGGTTTGAAAAATCGGTGCTCCCCGGCTGTAGGTCCCCCAGACAACAAACTTTGCACACTTGTAGAGGAGAAATGAAGCTACATGTGTGCCAAGATTCGGGTCCAGGGGACCTACGACCGGCCGGTACAGGGTCCCCAAAGTCACCGGAGAAATGACCGTTTAACATGGGAGTCTATGGAAGGGGTGCCCGGCTTTGAAAAATCGGTGCTCCCCGGCCGTAGGTTCCCTGGACAACAAACTTGTGGAGGAACAGTGGGGCTACATGTGTGCCACATTTGGGGTCCATGGGACCTACAGCCGGCACCGGGTCCCCAAAGTCCGGGAGATCAGGCGCTAAAAGGTGACTCGAGTATAAGCCAAGGGGGGGCATTTTCAGCACAAAAAATGTGCTGAAAACTCGGCTTATACTCGAGTATATACATTACCTTTCTTAGAACATTCTTTTTCTAATAATTTTCATTCAAAATGCTTTAGAGGTACATGTAAAAAAGCAGCTTTATGGCCATACCACATGGCTGAATTTGAATCCATGTATGAGCAGGCTGATTGTACCCAAGTCAATCCATTGATCAACTTGAGTACAACCAGCCTGATTTTTTTTACATGCGATTACTGCGGGAGACTATAGCCATTAGCAGTAATCATTATGTCCCCCGGTCAGGAAGGCTCCCTGCACCCCCCTCCACCCACTGGCAGAACACAATATCACTGTGAGTGGGTTTCCTCGACAGGCTGGTTGTACTAAAGTGGATTGATGCATCAACTTCAGTACAATCAGCCCTCCCATAGACAGATCGAAATTCGGCTGGTAATCTGTAGGTAATCTATGTCTGGCTTAGGTCTGTAAGTTGTATCCTGAGGTCTATGAGAAGCCATTCTCATAAGTAGCCATAGAAAGATTGAAATTTGACTGGTTCAGCAGGAACAGGGCGAATTTCGATCTGTCTGTGGGTAGGCTGGTTGTACTGAAGTCGATCCAACACTTGACTTCAATACAACCAACCTTTTGGGTTTTTTCTTCTGCTGGTGGCTAAAGCCACCAGCAGTGATCATTGTATTCTGCTGGTGGGGAAGGCTCTGTGCCGGATGAGCACAATACCGCTGGGGGAAGGATTCCACCATCAACACTGACTGCGTGTTGATGGGGGAATCAAAAAAATTTCTTTCAACCCTTGGTTGAGAGAAAAAAAATCGCATAAGGTAAAGGGCCTGCCTAAAGCCTCGTACACACGGTCGGACTTCAAACAAACTTTTCTGTGGTTTTAGTCTTATGCCGCGTACACACGATCATTTTTCGCGTCGGGAAAAATAATTTTTTTTTTTTAACAAGAAAAACGACCGTGTGTGGGCTTTTTGTAATTTTTCCCGACGGGAAAAACGCCATTAATCACGACGAGAAAAATTAGAACATGCTCTAATTTTTCTCGTCGTGATTCCCGTCATTTTTTTCCGCTGCAGTTTTCCCATAGGGAAGCACTGCCACGGAGCCCACACACGGTCGTTTTTCTCGACCAAGAAAAAAAATGTCGGGAAAAATGGCCGTGTGTAGGGAACCAAGCCGTTCCCTCATTTTTCCCGTCGATTTTCTCTACGGTGTTTTCACCGTTGAGAAAATCGATGGTGTGTACGCGGCATTAGTCTTGGGACTAAAATGACATTTTAGTTTTAGTCCCATTTTAGTCTTCTGCAATTGTTTTAGTTTTAGTCGTATTTAGTCGACTAAATCTCCAGTACATTTTAGTCGACTAAAACTCATTTTAGTCGCCTAAAATCTAATGAGTGTAATTAAATTGTAATGCATTAGTGAACATTTCTCTACAATTTCCAAACTCATTATATGCTGCTGGAATGAAAAATCCAATATCTTATTATTTATCTTATTGAGGTATGAATATGCACTATAGACCAGTGTTCATTTTGAAGTCAAATTTCAATTTAGTTTTAGTCTTAGTCTTAGGACTAAAATGGCATTTTAGTTTTAGTCCCATTTTTAGTCTTTTGACTAAAATGCAGTTTTAGTCGTATTTTAGTCATCTCAATTGTTTTAGCTTTAGTCGACTAAAATAGTATTCATTTAGTCGACTAAAATGTTTTAGTAATTTTAGTCACACTGCCGGGCACACCCATAGCATACACACGGCAGGACTTTTCTGCAAACTTTCCCAAAACTTTCCCAACATCACGTGGTTTTTCTGCTCTTTACCGCCACCGTTTGGTCAACTTCTGCTATTGTTCCTTGATTTTACCATTGGTTCTGGGCATGCTTATTTGTACTTCGGACAAAAGTCCGATGGATTTCTGTACACACGGTCGGACTTTGCACCATCGGACTTTTGTTGCCGAAAAGTTTGTCCGTTTTGAAAAGCGAACTTTTGTCCGATGAAAACCGAAAAAGTTTGTCCGATGGAGCGTACACGCGGTCAGATTTTTTGGAAAACTTGCTCATTTTGAAAAGACCGTGTGTACGGGCCTTAAGGCTGGGTTCACACTGATACTACACGACATTCATCCGACTTTCATCCTTCTTTGCTCTGCGACATCAGTCCTACATTGATCCTACATTGGTCCGACATCCATCCGACTTTCATGAACAGAATACTACTTTGATCCGACATTGTGCTAGTCTGACTTGTCCTTTGACCAATCAAAACAATCCCAGGATGAGATAAATTCCTTTTACTGCTGCTGTAATCACCATGTCGGATGTCAAATGTCGGATGGTTAGGACAAGGATCCTACTTTGATCCGACTTCAATGATATTCAATGGGCTGAAGTAGGATCAAAGTCGGACAGAAGTAGTACAGGGAGCATTTTCAAAGTCGGACCGACATGTGTCGGACCAGTTAAGACGGCTCTCATAGGGAAACATTGATTTTCACACGTCATGCGACATGAGCTCCCAATGTCGGAGCGTTTGTCGGACAAGTGTGAACCAGGCCTCAGAGTGACAGAGAAGAGCAGGAATGATGGATTGGAATAAAGAAATCTGTAAGCACCGACCTGCATTCCCAACAGATTGGGTCTAACGTGTCCTCTGACATTCGTGTTTAGACTGCATTTCTTTCGAACGTCTTAAAAGAGCAGCCCCCTGGAGGTGTCTTATGATAAGTGATTTGGTTTCCCGGAGCTGATTATGTCATTTGAACATCTGCTCAGCTGTAAATAATTTTGATGCTTGGCATTAGGTTTCCTCCTTATAAGTCCTCCTCGTGAGGAGTGGAGCTTGCTAAGGCCACGTTCAGCAGGTGTGGACATGTATGTCTGTTGGATGATGGTGTCACACCGCTGCCGACAGACAGAGACTCCGGAGTGTACAGTCAACGTGGGGTTGGGACTCATTGTCCTTTGAAGAATGGCTTGGGACCTTGTAGTACGAAAGCCTGCAATAAAATACCAACAATATACAAGAAAAGTCCATGCACAAATCTATTCATTTGATATTCCCTTTATATCATGCCTAGTTGTCTTGTGTAATCTCTCTAATGTATAATACATTGGCCTTCTCCTCTATATCTCCAACTTCCTGCGGTGAGAACAGGAAGGGACAGCTTTCATCTCCAAAATATTTCAGGCCAATTCCCATTATTGCGTAGCTACAGTATAGCGCAGGTTCTACCATATAATAAAACAATAAGAATGAGAAAAATAAACCCCAGTACACCTTGGTAGTGCAGCACAATGCACTTATGATGTCCACACGCTAAAATGGTCTATACATGCGTTGTGGTGTGCCGCATTGGGAAAAAATGCTGCATGTCCAGTTGCAATGGATCCTTACGGTGCCTTGAAAAAGTATTCATACCCCCTTGAAATTTTCCACATTTTGTCATTTTACAACCAAAACTGTAAATGTATTTTATTGATAGACCAACACAAAGTGGCACATAATTGTGAAGTGGAAGGGAAATAATAAATGTTTTTTCCAAACTTTTTACAAATAAATATGTGAAAAGTGTGGGGTACATTTGTATTCAGCCCCCCTGAGTCAATACAATACTTTGTAGAACCAACTTTCACTGCAATTACAGCTGCAAGTCTTTTTGGGGATGTCTCTACCAGCTTTACACATAGTAGAGAGTGAAATATTTGCCCATTCTTCTTTGCAAAATAGCTCAAGTTCTGTCAGATTGGATAGAGAGCGTCTGTGAACAGCAATTTTCAAGTCTTGCCACAGGTTGGATTTAGGTCTGGACTGTGGCCATTCTAACACATGAATATGCTTTGATCTAAACCAGGGATATGCAATTAGCGGACCTCCAGCTGTTACAAAACTACAAGTCCCATCATGCCTCTGGGTGTCATGCTTGTGGCTGTCAGAGTTTTGCTATGCCTCGTGGGACTCGTAGTTCTGCAACAGCTGGAGGTCCGCTAATTGCATATCCCTGATCTAAACCATTCCATTGTATCTCTGGCTGTATGTTTAGGGTCGTTGTCCTGCTGGAAGGTGAATCTCCGCCCCAGTCTCAAATCTTTTACAGACTCTAACAGGTTTTTCTTCTAAGATTGCCCTGTATTTGGCTCCATCTATCTTCCCATCAACTCTGACCAGCTTCCCTGTCGCTGCGGAAGAAAAGCATCCCCACAACATGATGCTGCCACCACCATGTTTCACCGTGCGGATGGTGTGTTCAGGGTCATGTGAAGTGTTAGTTTTCCGCCACACATAGCATTTTTCTTTTAGGCCAAAAAGTTAAATTGTGGTCTCATCTGACCAGAGCACCTTCTTCCACATGTTTGCTGTGTCCCCCACATGGCTTCTCACAAAAAGGATTTCTTATGGCTTTTTTTCAACAATGGCTCTCTTCTTGCCACTCTTCTATAACGTGGATTTGTGAAGTGCACGACGACTAATGGGCGGGGGGGGGGGGGGAATTAAAGATAGGAGGTTGAGGAGTGTAAACATGTTTTATGTTGCACCCTAGAGTTCCTCCAGAGATTTTTAGTGGTTCCTTGAGCTGTGGCTGATTGACCTTTTATTTGATGGTGCCTGCAAAGTTTTGGGGCCACCTGGTAGAGTCCGCGGCATTACATCAGTGATCCTTTTAGCCAAATTTAAGGGGGAACACCAACCTAAATTATTCTTTGTTCCTCCCAAGACCTCCTGTTCTGTAGCTCCCTCATCACCGCTTCCCATGTTCACCTCCAGGATTTTTCCCGAGCCTCTCCCATCCTATGGAACACTCTACCCCAATTTGTCTGACCATCTCCTACTCTGTTTGCCTTTAGACGATCCCTGAAAACTCTCCTCTTCAGAGAAGCCTATCCTGCCTCCACCTAACAACTGTACTTTTATTCTCTCCATCAGCTCATTCCCCACAGTTGTTACCTTATGTATCACTTGACCCTCCCTTCTAGATTATAAGCTCTAGCAAGCAGGGCCCTCTGATTCCTCCTGTATTAAATTGTATTGTAACTGTACTGTCTAGTGTATTGGGAAACTGGTCACGCTGTAAAAAAAGTAATAGAAAAAAATGTGTACACCTCAAAAAAAAATCTTAAAATAATCCTGAGCCAGTGACAAATCCTAAGGTAAAGGTTCAAGAAAAGTGAAGAATTGCAACAGTATCCGTGCTCAAATAACAGTCCAACTTGCGTGGTGACCGTGAATATGAACAATACAGGCAACAGGTGAATCACTGCAGTGCTCCTCCACCATATAATCAAAGTGGCTGCTTACCAGAGAGACTGGACTCTAAATTATAAGAATCACAAGCGTAGTGTAATAAGGTATCCCTCAAAATAAAGGTCCTTAGTTCATGGCTTCCTATTTGGTGAAGATACTCATATGGAATAATGATCAATCAATCCAACATAGTATGGGTGGAAAATAGAGATATTCCCATAGTGTAATACTTTTATATAAAATGCATTGAAGATAAAAAATACACCATCTACTCGCATTAGGAAAGTTGTAAACAGGCATATATGCGATAACACTCCCAGGAATCGATCTGACAGCCTCGTGGGGTCGGCAGTCGTGATGATGTCACGAACGTGGACTCTGCCCTATGTGTTTCGTCAGAGTTGACGTCATCAGGTACCAACTGTACTGTCTAACCTCATGTTGTAAAGCGCTGCCCAAACTGTTGGAGCTATATAACTCCTGTATAATATTAATAATAATAAATGCTAACTACTGCCAATCAATGTAATAGACATTTTTCCCACTGACCACTGAATTTGTTTTAGCAGAGGTTCTCTAAGATCTGAAAATTATTTTAGGGGTTCCTCAGAGGTACAAAGGTTGAGAATGGTTGTTAGATCAGGGTTCTCCAAACTTTCTAAACAAAAGGCCAGTTTATTGTCCTTCAGACTCCCTGGGGCTGGAATGTGGCCAGTGTGAGTAGAAAATGCTTAGGTGTCAATGGGAGTAAACAATGCTTCATCATTGGTATTAGTTGGAGGAATAGTGCAAATTGTTAGGATCAGGGGAAGGATTAGTTCCCTTTGATTGGTGTCAGAGCTAGGAATGGTGCTCCATTGTTGTCAGTCTGAGGAATAGTCCCTTGCATTAGGAGGAATAGTGCAAATCAATGATATCAGGAGAAGGAATAGTGCAACATCATTGATGTCAGTGGAAGGAATGGTGCCGGAGCAAAGGCAAGCAAAGGGCGACATCTGGCCCCCAGGCCGCAGTTTGGACACCACTGAGTTAGACAAAGGGAGCTGTAAAGATTGCTTCTTCTGCTGTGCTGTATTGTTAGCTAGCTCATAGTTCTTTGGGAATCCTTTTGCCACGTATTAAATGTTAATTCATAAAACAATGATTGTGTTTTTATATAATACAAAACCGATTAGAAAGCAAACTTGTACAAACACGTACACCTTAATGTAACGGCAACAAAAAAACTCATATAAACGTATCATAGTTTTCCTTTTACCAACCCTGACTGAACTTTGCTGAACTTCAACAATTGTATTCTTAGAACAAGGAGTCATTTCTGAACTGCTACAATATCCGCGGGTGGTAAAATATTTCTGGTGTGGGTCTGTGAGTCAGGGAAGCCCAATTATTGTGCCAAAAATCCCACTGTGCTGAGTTACAAGGTTATAGGAACCAGGAGGATCCCGCTATAGAGTGATGAATGGTGCAGAGGAGAGAGTCCATGCCTCACCATCACCATGCGGATTGTGCACACATCTGAAAGCCATTCATCATTTCTAATGTATATACTGTTCTAAATCCTGGCTGATTAAATGTAACAAGAAAGCAAGAATGTGATTCTGCCATATGGAGTGATCACACTGACCCCATTTAGAAATCAATCACTTTTTTTTGCTAGAGGCCTCATGTCTGGCTAACCACAGCAGTTGTCTCAGACAGGAAGTGGCCTAGTCAATGACCTTGTCTGTATGGAGTTTAAAGACTTCTCTTAAAGGGAAACAGGAGAGACGGCGCTAAATTCAGACCAAACAGCCTGCGTGCCTCAACTGAACGCAGAGAGTGCTATAAGAATGATATCCACCTATTTGGGGTTGATTTACTAAAGTCAAATCCACGTTGCACTACAAGTGCACTGTAATTGCACTTGGAAGTGCAGTTGCTTTAGATCTATGGGGAAGCTCTGCTGATTTTATCATCCAATCATGTACAAGCAAGAATGCCTTTTCTTCTTTTCCTTGGATGTCCCCATCAGATCTACAGTGACTGCACTTCCAAGTGCACTTGTAGTGCAAAGTGGATTTGCCTTTAGTAAATAAACCCCCTTTGTGTTGTTCAGGTAGATTAGGAACAAGATAGAGGAAGTCTTGATGTACCCTTATATAGAAACAGGCCCATAGTTAGTCAGTGACATTATGGGGTTTATTTACTAAAGGCAAATAGAATGTGCACTTTGCAAAGTGCAGTTGCTCCAGAGCTTAGTAAATGAGGTAAAGCTTCACTTTGCAAAGAATACCCAATCGCATGCAAGGAAAATGAAAAAAAAAAAAGTTTTGCTTGCACATGATTGGATGATGGAAGTCAGCAGAGCTTCTGCTCATTTACTAGGATCTGGAGCAACTGCACTTTGCAAGGTGCACAGCCTGTTTGCCTTTAACCACTTAACGACCGCTCACTGTATATATACGTCGGCAGAATGGCACCGACAGGCACAATCACGTAGAGTGTACGTGATCGCCTTTGTACAGTTGGGGGGTCCGATCGGACCCCCCTCCTATACAGTGAGCGGCCGTTAATCGTTGGGGAGCGATCAGAGATGAGGGGGTGACCATTCGATTTCGGCCACCCCCTCGCGATCGCTCCCGGCCAATGAAAATGCTTCCTCCGCCATGTGATGTAAACACAGGCAGGAGGAAGTGATGTCATCTCCCTCGCGGCGGTCTTTTCGATTCCGGCGCCGAGGAGAGAGGAAGCAGGTTAGTGCACCAACAGTCCACTGACACGTAGGTACACATAGGCACACATTTCACCCCTCAGTTACCCCCAGATCACCCCCCAGGTCACCCCCCAGCCCCCAATCACAGTGTCACTGATTGCAGTGATCATTTATTTTACTGATCACTGCTTTTAGTGTCATCTGTGATAGTAAAAAGTTGCAGGGCAGTTAGGTTTAGGCCCCTTTAGGTCCAGGGTAGCCCCCTAACCCCCCCTAATAAAGGTTTAACCCCTTGATCGCCCCCCAGGTAACCCTTTCACCCCCTAACGCCAGCGTCACTAAGCGATCGTATTTTCGATCGCTGTATTTAGTGCCGGTGGTGCCCTAGATAGCCAGTTATTTATTTTTAGTTTTGCCGCAGGTTTTTAGAGCGTCAGGTACCCCCATATATTATTTTAACCCCCTGATTGCCCCTAGAGTTAACCCTTTCACTAGTGATCACCGTATAAGCGTCACTGGTGACACTGGTTACCCAGTTAATTATTTAGTTATTTAGGTAACCCGTCAGGTTTTTATATAGCGTCGGGTACCCCCATATTTAACCTAATAAAGGTTTTAACCCCCTGATTGCCCCTAGTTAACCCTTTCACCAGTGATCACCATATAAAGGTTACGGGTGACACTGGTTGGTTAGTTTGCTTTTTATAGCATCAGGGCACCCGCTGTATATAACCCAATAAAGGTTTAACCCCCTGATCGCCCGGCGGGTGAGATCAATTAGGTTTTAGCGCCAGAGAGGGTCTGCGTCGCCCCAGGCAGCGTTAGGTTAGTGACAGTAACGCTAACACCCACGCGCAAAGCATACACCTCCCTTAGTGGTATAGTATCTGATCAGATCTATACTAGCGTCCCCAGCGGTTTAGGGTTCCCAAAAACGCAGTGATAGCGTAATCAGCCCAGATACCTGCTAGCACCTGCGTTTAGCCCCTCCGCCCAGCCCAGCCCAGCCCACCCAAGTGCAGTATCGATCGATCCCTGTCACTTACCAAACACAAAACACATAACTGCAGCGTTCGCAGAGACAGTCCTGATCCCTGCGACCGCTAAGTTTTTTTTGTAGCGTTTGATATATTTGCTGACGACAGTCGGGTGCTTTTTTTTCCTGTGAATCTTACTAGTGTACCCCTAAATTTAGAGCCCAAAATGGCAAGTCGAAGGTACACTAGTAAAGAGGCCTACGAGATTCTAAACATGACAGATAGTGAAGAGGAGGTCACGTATCTGTCAGATTCAGGCTCAGAATATCTTCCTGTAGAAGACAGTGACGTCAGCGGCCCCACGTCAGATAGCTCTGACGACGAAGTTGAGGTCCCTGCTAAGGTCAGGCGTACCCGATCCCGATCTTCTGAGGTTGTTGAGGAGCAAGAACCGCAGGTCTCTCGTATCATGGAGCAGAGTAGTACTAGCGCCGCTATTCCTTCTGGTGAACTGGCAAGCACCAGCGGCCTAGTACAGCCTGGGCGTACATCCAGCACTGCAGTATCACATGGTGACGTGGCGAGTCCCATAAGTGCAGTTCAAGCTGGCGAGGTGGCAAGCACAAGTAGTGTCCCGCTGCCACCAATAAGAAGACAAAGGCAGGCCCGTCGTACCCATAGTGCTCTTCCTGCAGAATTCGCCTATCCTGATTGGGTCCCCACCACTTCTGCAGAACCCGTACTTCCCCCATTCACTGCCCAACCTGGTATTCAGGTGGAAACAGCGGATTTTATGCCAATCGATTATTATTCGCTGTTTTTCACGGAAGATCTCTATAGATCTATTGTGGACCAGAGTAATTTATATGCTGGTCAATTCATCGCCGCTAATCCCCAGTTGCCTTCCATTGCCAAAGATTGGAAACCAATTACGGTTTCCGAATTTAAGACCTTTCTGGGCCTTTCCCTCAACATGGGCACACATAAATTCCCGTCATTGCGTGCTTATTGGTCCACGCACCCAATTGACCACATGCCCGTGTTCTCTGCCTCCATGTCCAGGGCACGATACGAGCAGATTTTGCGGTTCATGCACTTCAACGACAATGAACTTTGTCGTCCACGTGGGGACCCTGAATACGACCGGCTCTATAAAATTCGGCCCCTCATAAACCACTTCAACAAACGTTTTGCAGCCTTGTTTATTCCCGATCAAGCTGTCTGCGTTGATGAGTCCCTGATTAAATTTTCTGGCCGCTTGGCTTTCAAGCAGTACCTTCCCAGCAAGCGTGCCAGATACGGGGTCAAGCTCTATAAGTGCTGTGACAGGGCAACAGGCTATGTAGTGAACTTTATGGTTTATGAGGGAAAAGATAGTCAGGTTGAGTCAGTCAACTGCCCGGATTACATAGGGAGCGCTGGCAAGATAGTGTGGAACTTGGTGTCACCCTTATTCGGAAAGGGGTACCACTTGTATGTGGACAATTATTACACGAGCGTGCCACTGTTTAGTTACTTGTTTGATCATCAGATTGGAGCATGTGGCACCGTGCGACCTAATCGCCGGGGCTTTCCCCAGCGGCTTGTAGATGCCCGTCTCAGGCTGGGGGAGAGAGCCTGCTTGAAGTGTAATAACTTGCTCGCTATGAAGTGGAGGGACAATAAGAATGTTTTCCTTCTTACCTCCCTTCATGCAGACACGACAGTCCAAATTCGTACGGCGACTGGTGTTGTGGAGAAACCCCTCTGTGTCCACGAATATAACCAAAATATGGGAGGGGTGGACCTCAACGACCAGTTGATGGCGCCGTATCTAATTGACCGTAAGGCGAGACGCTGGTACAAAAAGTGTCTCTATCCTTATTCCAATTGGCTTTGCTGAACGCTCATGTGCTATACAGAGCTTCAGGCGGGACGTTATCTCTTCTAAAATTCCAGAATGAGATAGTCACAGAACTCCTGTATCCAGGCGGTTCTGCACCTCACCATCCCCAACCAAATGCAGTAAGCCGGCTGCATGAGAGGCATTATACGCATCTCCTCCCGAGTACCCCTACCCAACGAACCCCCCAAAAAAGATGTCGTGTCTGTAGCAAGCTCGGATTTAGGCGTGACACCCGTTATTATTGTCCACTCTGTCCTGACAAACCTGGTCTTTGCCTTGGTGAATGTTTTGAACGCTACCACTCAAAAGTGAAGTTTTAGCGTAGGGTACAGCATTTCACAGACTAGGACACACTTACACAGGGTCTCCCAAGATGCCATTACATTTTGAGAGACCCGAACCATTACAGTTGTTAAAGTTTAAAAAAAAAGTGTAAAAAAGAAAAAAAAAACGTAAAAAAGAAAACACAAAAAAAATATAAAATAAAAAAAACAAAAATAGTTGTCGTTTTTATTGTTCTCTCTCTCTCTCTCTCTCTCTCTATTTTCTCTCTATTGTTCTGCTCTTTTTTACTGTATTCCATTCTGCAATGTTTTATCATGCTTGCTTTTAAGGCCTCATGCCCACTGGCGTTTTTACAGCTGCGTTTTTTGCAGCTTAAAAACGCCTGTCCATGTTATTGTAAATATTTTTTTTTTTTTTTTTGAAAAAAAAAAAAAACGTCGGAGCTAAAAACGCGGCCGCGCGTTAGTGCACGTTTTTTGCGCGTTAGCGCGCATTTTTGCGCGTTTTTTGACGCTCGCGTTTTTTCCTGCCTAATTCTGAAGCTGAGGAACGCACTGGTCCTGGTTTTTTTTTTACAGCTCAAAAACGTCTAGGTGGGCATGAAGCTATAGACTAACATGGACAGGCGGTTTTAAGCTGTAAAAAACGCTCAAAAACGCGGCTGTAAAAACGTCCGTGGGCATGAGGCCTCAGGTATGTAATTTTTTGTTTTCAGGTGCGCCATTCAACTGCAGCGCGGAATTATTTATCTTGACAGCAACAGCGTTTGCTCCCACGATACATAAAGCCGTGACTCCAGTGCTGTAGGAGGTGATTTCACCACCACAGTTAAAAAAAAGAGCATATATGCCGAAGCATTGGGGCAGCAGGGGCGGAGGAGCGATTTTGCTCCTAATGCCGCGTATATACGGTCGAAATTCCGACGGAGGCCTGCCCGTGGAAAAGTCCGACCGTGTGTACGCGGCATAACTTTTTTGCGGGAGGATGCCCCCATGCTTCGGCATATATATATTTTAGGCACAGGTTGCGTTAAAACATTTTTTTATTTTTTACTAGGTTTTGTTTTGGTATTTGCTTTGCAGGTATGGCATGGTAAGGTCTTACTGTTGTACTGTAATGTTACTTTGTTTTAATGTTAACCATCATTTGCTTAGCAGGTACGCCATTCAGTTGCATCGCGGATTTATTTATCTTGACAGCAACAGCGTTTGCTCCCACGATCCATAAAGCCGTGACTCCAGTACTGTAGGAGGTGATTTCACCACCACAGTTAAAAAAAGAGCATATATGCCGAAGCATGGGGGCAGCAGGGGCGGAGGAGCGATTTTGCTCCTAATGCCGCGTATATACGGTCGAAATTCCGACGGAGGCTTGCCCGTGGAAAAGTCCGACCGTGTGTACGCGGCATAACTTTTTTGCGGGAGGATGCCCCCATGCTTCGGCATATATGCCCATCATTAGAAGTGGGTGGATGAAGGGAGGTATTCTAATGGTGGGCATACCCACCGATCAATCTCTTTTTTTCGTTCAGCCAACAGGCTGCATGAAAAAAAAGATTACAATACATGTCCAACAAGGACCAGCAACGTACTGGTATGTTGCTGGACTTTGAATGTTTATACCAGAATGATGCCTGCGGGTTTAGGTATCATCTTGGTATCATTCTTTTCAGCCAGCGGCCGGCTTTCATGTAAAAGCAATTCTAGCAGATAATTAGCCTCTAGACTGCTTTTACAAGAAGTGGGAGGGAATGCCCCCCCCCGGATATAAACAGTGCCATTGGGAAATTGGGAAAGCATTTTATCACACCGATCTTGGTGTGGTCAGATGCTTTGAGGGCAGAGGAAAGATCTAGGGTCTAACCCCCCATTTTTTTTTTTCAAAAAAAGAGTACCTGTCACTACTTATTGCTATCATAGGGGATATTTACATTCCCTGAAATAACAATAAAAATGATAAAAAAAAAAAAAAAAAAAATATGGAAGGAACAGTTTAAAAATAAAATAAAAAAGCAAAATAAATAATAAAAAAAAAAAAAAAGCACCGCTGTCCCCCCCTGCTCTTGCGCAAAGGCGAACGCAAGCGTCGGTCTAGCGTCATATGTAAACAGCAATTGCATCATGCATGTGAAGTATCACCGCGAAGGTCAGATCGAGGGCAGTCATTTTAGCAGTAGACCTCCTCTGTAAATCTAACGTGGTAACCTGTAAAGGCTTTTAAATGCTTTTAAAAATGAATGTAGTTTCTCGCCGCTGCGCGTTTGTGCGCAATTTTAAAGCATATCGTGTTTGGTATCCATGTACTCGGCCTAAGATCATCTTTTTTATTTCATCAAACATTTGGGCAATATAGTGTTTTTTAGTGCATTAAAAATAAAAAAAGTGTGTTTTTCCCCCAAAAATCGCTGCGCAAATACTGTGTGGAAAAAAAAAATGCAACACCCACTATTTTAATCTGTAGGGCCTTTGCTTTAAAAAAATATATAATGTTTGGGGGTTCAACATAATTTTCTTGCAAAAAAAAAAAATGTTTTCATGTAAACAAAAAGTGTCAGAAAGGGCTTTGTCTTCAAGTGGTTAGAAGAGTGGATGATGTGTGACATAAGCTTCCTAATGTTGTGCATAAAATGCCAGGACAGTTCAAAACCCCCCCAAATGACCCCATTTTGGAAAGTAGACACCTCAAGCTATTTGCTGAGAGGCATGTTGAGCCCATTGAATATTTTTTTTTTTTTTTGTCCCAAGTGATTGAATAATGACAAAAAGAAAAAAAAAAAAATGTACAAAAAGTTGTCACTAAATTATATATTGCTCAAACATGCCATGGTTATATGTGGAATTACACCCCAAAATACATTCTGTTGCTTCTCCTGAGTACGGGGATACCACATGTGTGAGATATTTTGGGAGCCTAGCCGCGTACAGGACCCCGAAAACCAAGCACCGCCTTCAGGATTTCTATGGGTGTAAATTTTTGATTTCACTCCTCACTGCCTATCACAGTTTCGGAGGCCATGGAATGCCCAGATGGCACAAACCCCCCCCCAAATGACCCCATTTTGGAAAGTAGACACCCCAAGCTATTTGCTGAGAGGTATGTTGAGTATTTTGCAGATCTCGCTTTTTGTCACAATGTTTTAAAAATTGAAAAAAAAAATAAAAAAAAATATGTCTTTCTTCATTTTCAAAAACAAATGAGAGCTGTAAAATACTCACCATGCCTCTCGGCAAATAGCTTGGGGTGTCTACTTTCCAAAATGGGGTCATTTGTGGGGGTTTTGGGCTATCTTGGCATTTTATGGCCTTCAAAACTGTGATAGGTAGTGAGGAGTGAAATCAAAAATTTGCGCCCTTAGAAATCCTGAAGGCGGTGATTGGTTTCCGGGGTCCCGTACGCGGCTAGGCTCTCAAAAAGTCCCACACATGTGGTATCCCCGTACTCAGGAGAAGCAGCCAAATGTATTTTGGGGTGCAACTCCGCATATAACCATGGCATGTTTGAGCAGTATATCATTTAGTGACAACTTTTTGTACATTTTTTTTTTTTTTTTTCTTTTTGTCGTTATTCAATCACTTGGGACAAAAAAAAAAATATTCAATGGGCGCAACATGCCTCTCAGCAATTTCCTTGGGGTGTCCACGTTCCAAAATGGGGTCATTTTGGGGGGTTTTGTGCTATCTTGGCATTTTATGGCCTTCAAAACTGTGATAGGTAGTGAGGAGTGAAATCAAAAATTTATGCCCTTAGAAACCTTGAAGGCGGTGCTTGATTTTTGGGGTCCCGTACGCGGCTAGGCTCCCAAAAAGTCCCACACATGTGGTATCCCCGTACTCAGGAGAAGCAGCAGAATGTATTTTGGGGTGTAATTTCACATATGCCCATGGCATGTGTGAGCAATATATCATTTAGTGACAACTTTTTGTAATTTATTTTATTTTTATTTTTTTTTGTCATTATTCAATCACTTGGGACAAAAAAAAAAAAAATATTCAATGGGCTCAACATGCCTCTCAGCAATTTCCTTGGGGTGTCTACTTTCCAAAATGGGGTCATTTGGGGGGGTTTTGTACTGCCCTGCCATTTTAGCACCTCAAGAAATGAGATAGGCAGTCATAAATTAAAAGCTGTGTAAATTCCAGAAAATGTACCCTAGTTTGTAGACGCTATAACTTTTGCGCAAACCAATAAATATACACTTATTGACATTTTTTTTACTAAAGACATGTGGCTGAATACATTTTGGCCTAAATGTATGACTACAATTGAGTTTATTCGATTTTTCTTATAACAAAAAGTAGAAAATATCATTTTTTTTCAAAATTTTCGGTCTTTTTCCGTTTATATCGCAAAAAATAAAAATTGCAGAGGCAATCAAATACCATTAAAAGAAAGCTCTATTTGTGGGAAGAAAAGGACGCAAATTTCGTTTTTGTACAACATTGCATGTCCGCACAATTTACAGTTAAAGCAGCGCAGTGCAAAATTCTGAATTCACCTCTGGTCCTTTAGCTACCAAATGGTCCGGGGCTTAAGTGGTTAATAAATCAACCCCTATATGTGTCCATACAGTATAAGGGTGCTGATATCATGGGGATGACCCAGCATGCACTGATTGGACTAGAAATTAGAGCTGAGTGGAAGTTCGGATATAGATGAGTTTGGAGGACACTCCTCTCCCCTAACCACTAAGCCATTGTGCTGCCTGCGTTTAAAGTGGTTGTACAGGCACAAGGTTTTGCATGGAGGTAAAATACCTGTGTGCAGCAGCGTGCCCAGCCCCCCTAAAACTTACCTGAGCACAATCTCGATCCAGCGACCCTCGGCTCTCCTGGGTCTCTCCCTCCTTATTGGCTGAGACAGCAGCGGTAGCCATTGGCTCCTGCTACTGCCAATCACAGCCAGTGAGCAAATGAGGAAAGAGCACACAGAGGGGGCCCAGGAGCGGGCCTGCTCGGGTGCCCCCATAGCAAGCTGCTTGCTATGGAGGACTAGGCAGGAGGGAGGGGCCTGGAGCGCCGGCAGGCAACCCAAGAAGAGGAGGAGCGAGGCTGCTCTGTGCAAAACCATTGCACAGAGCAGGTAAGTATGACGTTTGTTATTTAAAGAAAAAAAAAAACTTTAAATACTTTTAAAGTCTTTTTTATCCCGTCATTAAGAGACATCTTACATGTCCCCCTCTTCCCAATATGTATGAGGGCTATACTAAGAGTAATGCAAAAGTGGGTATAACTTTTTGTATTAACGTACATAGATCATAAATTTTTTTTACATGTTGGTAGAGTAACTTTTCCCCTATAGTGATTCTTCTTTTTCATTGCAGGTAAATAAGGGATTCTAAGCAGAAGCAATGTGCTGTCATTGAGTTCTTGATGAAGGAGGGGTGCAGGTTGTCCAACATTGATGGTCTCCCATCAACCATCATCATTTGTCTTCAGTACTGGTTTCCTCTTCTTTATAATTCTTCTGTGCATGTCGCTCATTTCAACGTGTCCTCTCAATAAACATTCTGTAGCCTTCTATGGATGAGGGACAGCCTGCACTCCTCCTTCATCAAGAACTTCATTAAATCATATTGCTTCTGCTTGGAATCCATTATTTACCTGCGATGAAAAAGAGGAGTTAATCTACAAATGTAAAATTTGAACGACCTATGTTGGTTTATAGCAGATTGACGTCCGGGAAGTGGTTCTGTTATCCTGACTGGACGTCATATGACGTCCAGCAGGATAACAGCCGCTGCGCACCCGTGGGGGGCGCGCATCGCGGTGATTGGTGGTGCGGTGTGTCAGTCTGACACACCTCTACACCGATCTCAGTAAAGAGCCTCCGACGGAGGCTCTTTACCACGTGATCAGCCATGTCCAATCACGGCGGATCACAATGTAAACAGGAAGAGCTGTTGATCGGCTTTTCCTCACTCGCGTCTGACAGACGAGAGTAGAGGAGAGCCGATCGTGTGCTCTCCTGACGGGGGGGGGGGGGGTCTGTGCTGATAGTTTATCAGCGCAGCCCCCCCCCCTCGGATCCCCGCCCAGAACCACCAGTATGCCGCCCAGGACCACCAGGGATGGGCATCCACACTGGACCACCAGGTATGCCTCCTAGACCACCAGGGAATCCCAATCTGTGCCAAGGCAGCTGCCAATCAATGCCCAGGCAGCTACCAACCAGTGCCCACTCAAAATCCCTACCAGTGCCACCAGGGATATGCATCAGTGCCACATGTCAGTGCCCATCAGTGCCATGTATCAATGCCCAACAGTGCCGCCTATCAATGCCACCCATAAGTACCCATCATTGCAGCCTTTGAGTGCCCATCAGTGCCGCCTATCAATGCCCATCAGTGCTGCATATCAGTGCCACCCATCAGTGCCCATAAGTGCCACCTCATTGGCGCTGCCTCATTGGTGCCGCCTTATCAGTGCCCGTCAGTGGTGACTTATCAGTGAAGGAGAAAACCTACTTATTTACAAAATGTTATAACAGAAAAAAAGAAAAACTTTTATTTTTTTCAAAATGTTCTGTCTTTTTTTGTATTTGTATAGCAAAAAATAAAAACCGCAATGGTGATCAAATACCACCAAAAGAAAACTCTATCTTGGCAACAAAATTATAAAAATTCTGTTTGGGTACAATGTAGCAGGACTGCGCAATTGTCATTTAAACAGCGACAGCGCAGAAAGCTGAAAATTGGCTTGGGCAGGAAGGGGGTGTAAGTGCCTGGTATTGAGTAGAACTATAGGCAAATCTTTTTTTTTTATTATTTTGGATAGACCAAGGGAGGGTTATAACCCCTGTCAGATTTTGTTCGCCATCTGTGTCCATTGGAGAGATTTCCCTTCACTTCCTGCCCCATAGCCAAACAGGATGTGAGAGGAAATCCCTGCTAATTAAGAGAATTTCTTGGGGACCCCCAGCTCACCAGAACTAGTGTCCCCACTGAAAGATAATTCCCCACTATTCTGGGGATTTTCTTTTACTTTCACTTTTATTGATGGAGACAAATAGAGAAGGTGAATTTCCTTAAAGCGGATAAATAAACAAAAACTAAAACTCGCGCTTATGGAGACATACAAAAATAAATGACAAGTGAAAAGAAATTATTATATGCACAGCTGCTACAGCATAAGGCACTAACACCTTGAGAGATAAAAAATTATAAAATGCAGCGCTAGCGAATATAAATGTGCTCAATACAAACGTATGTGTGAATGTCAACCATCTAAACCTTTCGGGATGATGGTACACACTGTTAGTGAAAAGATTATGCACCAATGATTGGTGTCACCAGAAATGCAGTAGGTGTAATACTAAATGTTACCACTAAAAAGTGATCAACTAAGTAAAACCAGAAAATATACTGTGCAAAACATTAAATGAACTGAACAACCAGGCAAATAGCTCTAGGAGTAATTCACAGTACTACAGATGGTTTTCAACATCAAAGAAATAATGTCCCATTTGCAACAGTGGTTGTAATATAGAAGGAAGGGAAAAAAATGCTTTAAAATAAAATAAAATAAAAGTCACCCAACATCCAACTTCTAGGACCAATAATGTTCGGTGAAATTCAACAGTTGGCTCAATAGTAGCAGAGATCAGAGGACCATGTGGGGAATAAAAAGAAAAAGCAACTTGTGAAGTACCGCTTAGGAACAGCTTAACAATACGCTGTTATTGGGAAAACTCACAAGCCTTCAATGATAACCGAGCGTCAGTGTGTTCCGGGTTCACAACGGCGTGCGTTCCACAAGAACCGGAAGCAGCGTCACTGGTTCTTAGTGTTGACCGGAAATTTGTCAATGCGTTTCGCCCCTCCTCCAGGGCATCATCAAGGACCTTAAAGCGGAGTTCCACCCACAAAATTAACTTTACATTAATCAACTGGAAAAAGCATCAGAAAAAACATTTATACATTTTTTATTTCTTTTTTACATGTTCAGGGCTGTTGCTATGGGGTCTCTTGTAATCTACCCCCTTCCTCTCCACGGCTCCTGACGTCACTTCCCTCGGCGCCTGTGTTCGCTGGTGCTCCTGGGAGATGTGTGTCATCATTTCCCAGGAGTCACTGGGCAGCAGCGAGGGCTAGAATAAAGGTATTTCATAGGCTTCTCATGGTTGCCATCACAATGGGGCTGGCACTTCTGACGACGCTGCCCGTTGTGATGGCAACGTTGGAAGTGTACGGCGCTGCGAGCCGTACATACTGCGCATGCGCGAGAACGGGCGGTGCATGCTGGTCGCTCAGCTGCACTGAAACCCGGAAGATAGTGCTTGTGGGCTTCACATGCCCAGAAGCAAAATGGAACATGCCAGGGATAGAAGAATATAATATATCCGATGATCGGAAATCGTCAAACGAGCGGCGATCGAACCACAATACGTGAGTGTTTTAAAAGTATTCTAAAAACAATATTTATCCCCAAAAACAATATTTTTATTTAGTAGGAACTCCGCTTTAACAGGGGCACAGACAGCAATAGAGCCTGACAAGTGTTCTAATCCATCACCACTCGATCCAAAACAAAACAAAAAAGTTTTGCCCTTAGTTTTACTTTAATAAAAAAGTTATGCCCACTTTTTCTGCACAGCCCTTGTATAAATATCTGAGAGCATGTCTTACACTGGGAGAACTTACAGAGCCAGCAATACCTACCAACCATGGAGTGCACAGCATGCTGGGAGTTGTAGTTCCAACTAAAGAGGTGCAGGTTGCCCCTTACCTAGTATTAGAAAAAAAAAACTGTTTGACTGGTGGTTAACATGAAAAAAGATTTTTATGTATTTCTTATGGTAAAATAAAAAATATATATTGGACACCAATTTAGAGTGGCATTTGCCCTGGTCACGTTCTGTCTTGTATTTCCACATTGAAATATTATTTATGAAGCCATGTTCCAAACTGTGCTTCAGAAATATCCTTAAATAGTTACACCAGACATTACCCAATAGTATTTTTTTTTTCTTCTAATTTTAGCAGTGTGGACACTTTGTAATTTTTTTCATGTTGCGTTTTTTTTTTTTTTTTCTCCTGATTTGCCGCTACAACTTTTCATATGTTGTATC
This sequence comes from Rana muscosa, assembly GCA_029206835.1. NCBI lineage: Eukaryota > Metazoa > Chordata > Amphibia > Anura > Ranidae > Rana > Rana muscosa. The sequence goes on along the minus strand of CM055116.1, from coordinate 1,192,411,733 downwards.
TTTACAGAAATGTAGATATCAGGTTTGCATTGGTTCATAGGTTGCTGTTGTATGTCTGCACTCATAGACATGCACAGATTGTCCCCAACATCAGTGCACACCATACATTAGACCTATATGAAATCCCCCCCCCCCCCCCCCCCCCCATCTCCATTCTAATAGTAAATGGACAAAACAGCCATGTAATACCTCTACCTGTCCTGTGCTTTCTAATGACTGTTCACCCGATCTAAGCTGTAAGGGCTAGACCCCCATACACACTATACAACTTTTGTTGTCTGATTTCCTTTAGATTTACCAAAACCATGTAGTGCAAGGGCCTGCCTGATTGCATACAAATTGAAACTCTTATGGTTTAATCTCATATATTATATGGTTTTGGTAAATCTGAAGGAAAAAATCTAAAGAAAATGGTATGGTGTGTATCCAGCTTTAAAGTGTTACTAAACCCAGGACTCTGCATTCCCTATTTCTGATCTCCCACAGTACACAGAACATGGAAATGCAATTATTTTAGTAAATATAAACTGCTAAATATCTTTTTCTAATTAGCAGTCTTGTGACTTCTATTAGTGTCTGGCTAAAATGAGGCTGCAGAACCCCTGACCTTCTGTCTGGACAGGGCTGCTTGGCCCTGTGCTGATCACATGCGCCCTCCCAGGAAAAAGCAATACACACCAAACTGAGCATGTGCAGAGTGACTCCAAAGGCTCTGTACTACCAGGAGATGGACTGGAGACAGTGAAAGAAGGGAAGGATCAGAGAAGACAGGATCAAACAGCCTTTTTAAACAATGCAGATGATTAACTCCTTCGGTTCCACAGTGAGTATAACAAGTATGCTTTCCTGCATATAAAGACTGATTTTACAGTTGTGGGTTTAGTAACACTTTAAGAAACATAGCCAGCCAATGTAGGTGCAATCATGAGCATTTGACAGGTAGTAAGGAGGCATTATATCACCTTCGCACTGGCTGCTTTAACCCCTTGGACCCCTCAATTGCGTACCACAACCAAGGGCATGGCCCTTGGTTGCAGAGGGGATGCAGAACAGCTGCAGCTAAAGGGAGTGTGGTTGAGGGGACAGTAAAACCACAGATCAACCGCAGGGTTTTACCGCCACCAACCACTAGTGTGAACGAGCCCCTACTGTATTTTAAATATATTGTACAATATATTTGCTGCACAGTGTGTTCCTTTATATTTATTTACCTTCACTCCTTGCAATTGATCTTAATCTTGCTGTGAATGTCTGGTAACATGTTTTGGATATAAGGATATATATATATATATATATATATATATATATATATATATATATATATATATATATATATATATACATACATATATATATATATATATATATATATATATATATATATATATATATATATATATAAAATGTAGTGTGTGTGTGTGTGTGCAAATATAGTGATTTTTTTTTTTTTTTTGTAAAGGGCCTGTGAATACTTTATATTTTTTTAAACAATCATTTTAATATATATTTTCAAAAGAAGTTTCAGGTACCTCACTTCCGACCCACGCAGGTAGGGGCAGCCTCCAACAGACGCCTCATATGCACACAAGGAATCTCATGGACAGCCAAGGGCCAACATAGCGAGATTGTCCTCCGTCTTCATTCCAACCTCCATTGGACATTGCTGAGGCTCCTGGATCCTTTTTTTAAATATTTGGCTGGAGTAATTGGTTTGTACATCTGACATACTGGCATACCCCTGAGGAAGATAAAAATTGAAACGCATTGGAATACCCTGGCTAAAGGGCATATATTGAAGTAATAATGCAACGCCTGAAAATTTGTGCAGAAGCCCTAAGCAGCTACTGGTTATTGCTGTATGACAGTATTGTTTTCTGTCAGGATGCATGCTATAACAGCCATTGATTTTTTTTTTAATTGATATATATTTTACGATGTAACAAGTAAAGAACACTATGATCTATAATCTTGAAATGTCATATACTGTTGCCTATAAAGTCATGTGGTAGCTATATACACACATGCATACTGTTGGATGTTTGCCTGGAGTTCAGCACTTGGATATTAGATCAGCCTTTCTCAACCTTTTTATCACAGAGGAACCCTTGAACTTTCCCGTCTCAGGGAACCCCTGCTAAAAATTCCTATATCTACAACTCGGGATACATTAGTATGATGGTCAGTTGGAAGAATGTTCCTTACACTTGTAGTCTTTGGGAAGAATTACCCCATTACAGATGGCTAAAAGGCTCAGGGGTGTAATTGGGAACTTATCTGAGAGGCAGAAATTGCTCATTGCACAAGGAACCCCTAGCAACCTCTGGAGGAACTTTGGGGTTCTATGGAATCCTGGTTAAGAAATACTGTTTTAGACCCACAACAAAGCTGATGTATGAGGAATCCCCCGTTCCTTCTTTGTAGGATTTGCTATCCAGAAACTCACCGACCCTATACTGGGTGTACCTGGAGGTTATACCGGTAGTTAGGCAAATAATGTTCTTCATCTCAAAGGTCCTCTGTTCTCAGTAGTATCTACATTTGGATATGGCAGATGGATATCTTTGCATAAACTTTGTTTCCCCTTTTAGCATTTCTGCACTTTAAAAGTGATATATAAAAAAAAAACGGAACTCCCTAAGGAGGAAGGACACACGTGTTATTCATTTGTGTCTGTTTTTTATTTGATATGGTGGCTTCTATCAAAGTGTTTCCTTGCAGCTAGACAGGAATCATTTCAATTGTGGTTTCTCTAATAAATTCACTGTATTCTCCAAAGAGACAGATGCGGAAAAAGGAGACGTAAGAATATCCCGGACTGCTTAAATCAAACCTTACGTGCAGAAAGGAGATTCTAGCAGAATCATGTGCGTTGCTCCTTCAGCTGGGTTGAAGTGAAATGTGTAAAATACATGATCCGTGTTGTTGGTGATAGGTTCTCGGCATGCAGAGGATGAGCCCACGTTGTCATGTTGCTGACTGCAACCAGCAAAGATTTATGCCAATCTGAAGAGACGGCCAGAGCTCCTTAACTCTGTCATACATGCGCTTATTGGATTTTTGGCTTAGATCAAGTGTAGTATTGGTGCCCAGTAGGGGTGCTCCGACATCATTCTGTCCTTTGATTGGAATAGCTGGCTGTATAGTATCCCTCCCTGGTATGCAGAGTGTCCTGAGTGCCCTTTTCATGTGAAAGAAACCAAATTAAGCGACCACTAGGTAAGGTGGGCATTGGGATTATTTCCATGGGTTGGTGGGTTCCGAAGGGCTCAGTGCCTCTTGGTTCGCACTGTTACCTTGTCTGGCTGAGGGCTGGGAAGACAGAGGGCCCACAGTGTCAAGCGCCCCCTGGAAGTAACATTATGGGTTTGGGACCCCACTGTGTGAAACATTGGCCACGGCACCAAACGCTTTTCTCTGCACTATGCTTCTTTGGTTAGGCCTTTTGGCCGAGACCAGGGAAGTTTTTGTTACCAACTGTATGAAAAAGTGACTACCTCCTCAACCTATAACTAGCCTTTGCAGTAAGGTGCACTTGAAAGTGCAACGCATATCATAAGCCAGGATTCGACAAACCCCAGGCGCCAGGTCACCATTGCGACTAGAATTAGCGACCTGGGGCAGCACAGCTGGGGTATCCTGTGTCTCCGTGCGCCCCCCCCCACCGCGCGATAGCGTCGGGCCGCGCCTGCCAGTCATTGAGGCCGCGGCCTTCTGCAGGCCTATGCTACCTTCTGTGATCTGGCGCCATCTTGCGGTGGCCGTTGGTATGACAAGACAACCAGCAATGCTAATGGAGCTTCCCCTGTCTGTTTTCACTGCCATCTCCTTCCCTCTAATTAGAACCCCCAAACATTATATATATTTTTTATTCTAACACCCTAGAGAATAAAATGGCGGTCGTTGCAATACTTTCTGTCACACCGTATTTGCGCAGCAGTCTTACAGGCGCACTTTTTTGGGAAGAAATACACTTTTTTTTTAATTAAAATTTAAAATAACAGTAAAGTTAGCCCATTTTTTTTTTATAATGTGAAAGATTGTTACGCCGAGTAAATTGATACCCAACATGTCACGCTTCAAAATTGGAATGGCGACAAACTTTTACCCTTTAAAATCTCCATTGGCGACGTTTAAAAAAATTCTACAGGTTGCATGTTTTGAGTTACAGAGGGAGTCTAGGGCTAGAATTATTGCTCTTGCTCTACTGATCACGGCGATACCTCACATGTGGGGGTTTGAATGCCGCTTTCATATACGGGCGCTACTCACGTATGCGTTCGCTTTTGCGCGCAAGCTTGGCGGGACGGGAAGCGTTCCTGGCTCCTAACTTTTTTAGCTGGCTCCTAGATTCCAAGCAAATTTGTCAAGCCCTGTCATAAGCAACCAAACATTTCCCAGCACACTTGCCAGCTAGCCTGCAAACAACCAAATTGACCCTGTCTAGCAAGTCACATTAAAAACAGAGGGTTTTGTTTGCACGAATTTGCAAATATATGTGTAAACTGCAGTTCCCACAACAAGGCTCTTCTGTATACTAAACAAAACCAAAGAAAATTCCCAGCTGAGGACAGTAGGTGCAGAGGTGAGCTTTGGACTGGGGGTGCAGAGATGAGCTGCGGACAGTGGGTGCAAAGGTAAGAGGAAGTGTAGAGATGAGCTGTGAATGGGGAGGCAGGGGTGAGCTTTGGACTGGGAGCGCAAGAGGTGAGCTTTGGACTGGGGGCGCAAGAGGTGAGCTTTGAACTGGGGGCACAGAGGTGAGCTGCAGACAGTGGGTGCAGAGGTGAGAGGAAGTGTAGAGATGAGCTGTGGATGAGAAGGCAGGGGTGAGCCGTGGATGGTGGGATGCAGAGGTGAGCCGTGGATGGTGGGGTGCAGAGATGAGCTTTGGACGGTGGGGTGCAGAGGTGAGCTTTGGTCGGTGGGGAGCAGAGGTGAGCTTTGGTCGGTGGGGAGCAGAGGTGAGCTTTGGTCGGTGGGGAGCAGAGGTGAGCTTTGGTCGGTGGGGAGCAGAGGTGAGCTTTGGACAGTGGGGAGCAGAGGTGAGCTTCAAATGGGGGTGCAGAGGAGAACTTTGGTATGGGGGTTTGGTTGCAAGCTATGGACAGGAGGGGGGGTGCAGTAGTGAGAGGAAATGTAGAGATGAACTGTGGATGGGGAGGCAGGGGTGAGCTGTGGATCGTGGAGTGCAGAGGTGAACTTTGGACTGGGGGTGTAATGGTGAGCTGTGAACGGGGGGTGCAGAGGTAAGCTGTGGACAGAAAGTATACAGATGAGCTGTGGATGGTGGGGTGCAGAGGTGAGCTTTGAACAGGAGTTCAGAAGTGAGCCTTGTGAGTTTTGGATGGTGGGGTGCAGAGGTGAGCTTTGAAGAATGGGAAAAGATAGGTTGTGGACAGTGGGATGCATGGGTCAGCTGCGGATAGGAGGTGCAGAGGTGATCTGGGGTCAAGGGATGCAAAGGTGAATGATGGGTGTTGCTTGTTTAGGGGAGGGAAAGATTTCACTGAGGAAGATTTTTACTAGGTGGGAAGAGACGGCGTAACATGCAGGGTTCATTTGTCAAAAGTATTTTACGCAGCCCAACAATTTTTTAGCAGGGGAGAGGGGGGGGGGGGGGGGGGAGCTCTGTACTGGTCGAAGGGGAGTTTGTTGAAATTGTGGAAGGAGGTCATTTTTGGTTGTAAAATGGCTTGTTTTGAGAGATGCACTCCTGAACCCTGCACTCTGTGCATAGCGCACTTCTTAACCCTGCATTCTATGTGTTATGCAATGCTGGTTTTATTTAACAATGCCCTACCGTCCCCTGTGGTGGTGGGGGAGTGTTGGGGTTGAGAGTGTTAGTGTTGGGGAGAGTTCCTGCACTTGTTCTCTGACAAAAAAAGCCCTGCTTGTGAATACTGGAATAGGATATTTTATGTATCGGTGTCTGGGAAACACAGCAAAATATTGGTTTGACGTAACAGTATGAGACCTCTTAACCAATAGTCACCAGTCACCATCTTTGTTTAATATCCATCCCCTTTTTTCCTGTTTACACTGAATGAATTTCTCATTTATCTCCGGAAGGCGCAGTTCTTGAAAATGTCCGCACTGTAAACACAGAGCCTTGGAGGACACTGATAAGAGGAGAGGCTTTTCCTGACAGGAAGTAGATGACCGGGTGGATGGAATGAACGTATTCTCAGTGAAGGCCGATGACATTTGCATAAACAAAGTTTAGTCCTCTCAATGGAAATGTCAGATGTTCATACAAGTACATCACACCCTGTATGTCAGGCAGCCATCTTTAGGGCCCTGTTCACATTTCTCTATTTCTGCTGTCATGCATTTTGTAGGCGCTGAATATTGCGTATATCAGTGCGTTTTTCATACGTTTTGCATTTTTGTTGTTCACCAGTGTGGATGCTTGTCCTGTAGTGACACCATGAGGGAAAGTTCTTCCTGGTTTTCAGTGTATGGAGGAAACAATACACTGTTGCAGCAATTGTCGCATTCTTCATTGTGGCAGGTATCCAGGGAAGGTGCTTGTAACTATGGAGTGAGGAGCTGCCCTGTGCTCACTGGAAAATGCATGAAACTGCACAACATGTACATTTTCACATACTTCCAACACTTCAACGGGCCAAGAAGCGCAGATAATTGTATGTAAAATTGCACATGACTCATTTATTACAATGTAGCACGCAGATTTGAACAGTCTCCGTGAACTCCAATGTATGTAAGAAATACACAAGGCCTAAAAATATGTCCACCCAAAACTTGTGTTTCTAGTTTTAGGGAGAGTGAGGATCCTAGAAAGTGAGGGAATCCCTGGATGTCATCAGAACTAGTGTCCCCATTGGAAGATTTCCCCTCTATTCTAAATATTGGGATTTTCTTTCACTGATAACAGTAAACAAATAAAGAGGGTGAATCTCCCTCACGGGGACATAGAAGGCGATAAAAACTGACGGAGGTTCTAATCCCTCACCATGCTATCAAAAACCAAAAAAAATTAAAGTTGCCTTTAGTTGCATGGTCTATTATAGGTTTGACATGCTGCTAACCACTTGCCAACCACCGCCTGTATATTTACGTCGGCAGAATGGCATGGCTGCGCAAAGGGACGTACCTGTACGTCCCTTTGAATTTGCAGCCGTGCCGTGCCTGTGGGACTCGCGGACTCAATGTCCGCCGGTGTCCCGCGATCGTGTCAGAGAGGCAGAACGGGGAGATGCCAGTGTAAACAAGGCATTTCCCTGTTCTGCCTAGTGACAGGACAGAGATCTACTGTTCCCTGTGATCGGGAGCAGTGATCAATGTCCTGTCACTCGTAGCCCAGCCCCCTTACAGTTAGAATCACTCCCTAGGACACACTTAACCCCTTCCTAGTGTTAAACCCCTTCCCTGCCAGTGTCATTTACACAGTAATCGGTGCATTTTTATAGCACTAATCGCTGTTTAATGACGATGGTTGCAAAATGGTGTCTGATGTGTCTGCCATAATGTTGCAGTCATGATAAAAATTGCAGATCGCCGCCATTACTAATAAAAATGCCATAAATCTATCCCCTATTTTGTAGACGCTATATCTTTTGCGCAAACCAATCAATATGCGCCTATTGCAGTATTTATTTTTATTTTTTTACCAAAAATATGTAGAAGAATACGCATCGGCCTAAACTGAGAAAAGAATGTGTTTTTTTATTTTTTTATATATTTTTGGGGATATTTATTATAGCAAAAAGTAAAAAATATTGCTTTTTTTTCAAAATTGTCACTTTTTTTTGTTTATAGCACAAAAAATAAACTGCAGAGATGATCAAATACCAGCAAAAGAAAGCTCTATTTCTGGGGGAAAAAGGACGTCAATTTTGTTTGGGTGCCACATCGCACGACCGCACAATTGTCAGTTAAAGCGACGCAGTGTCGAATTGCAAAAAGTGGCCTGGTCATTGGGCAGCCAAATCCTCCAGGGCTGAAGTGGCTATCTAATCTATTGCAAAATCCATGTACTGGGAGATTTATCGGTGTGCAGGCAATGCTTTGATCCTCAGCATAATCGCCCATGTTTATCAGAAATATTATGGTGACCATACATGCAATCAGGGCTTCTTTTCTCACAGAATAGGTGCAGGAACTCCACCCTTCCGAGTCCTCTCTGGTCTCTGCGGGAAAACTCCTGGTAAAACCGTCCCTTGATTCAACCCCCTACCCACCTCCCAGGACTGCCCCAAGTATCATTTTGTGGTGCTAAATAATTTGTATGGAATTTGTTCTTGTCTAATTACAAGAAAAGCAGTCAAATGGGTCCCTGGGAGCCAGCAACAATAGATTCCATCAGCAACAATAGATACCTCACACAACAGTACACTCCCACCAGCAACAATAGCTTCCATCAGCAACAATAACAATAGATCCCTCACACAATAGTACACTCCCCCAGCAACAATGGACCCCACCCCAGCAACAATAGGTCCCTGCAGCAACAATAGACCTCATCCCAACAACAGACCCCACCCCAGCAACAATAGTTCCACTGTCCTTACAAAATATTCAACTCGGCAGAAAATCGAACAACGTCACTTCCGGTTTCTTTAAACCCACAGTAATTGGACATTTGGATGAATTTGTGTTTGGACATAGCAGTGGCAACTGACTACAGTCCGGTAAAGCAACATTTCAGTGTTTTCACAGCACAGTGGCTAACGGGGGACAAAGTTGTTGACGCTTCGGAGGCGGCCATTTTGTTAGTGTTGGAGCGGAGTAACTATCTCCGCTCATAATGGCGTGCACCGGTCTGCATTCGGTTGCCGCTCTTGTGTCCAAACACCTATTCCTAAAAATGGGAATTTACTGCCTAAAAATCTGCAATTAATGGTTTAAAGAAACCGGAAGTGGCGTCGTTTGAGATTCTGCCAAGTTGCGTATTTTGTCCGAGCACCCCCACACAATAATAGACCCCCCTCAGCAACAGTGGACCCCACCCCAGCAACAATAGTTTACAATAATAGATCCCCCCACACAATAATAGACCCACCAGCAACAGTAGTCCCCCCCACACACAATAATAGACCCCATAGAAACAATAGACCCCACCCCAGCAATAATAGTTCCCCCACACACAATAATCCCCCAGCAACAATAGACCCCACCCCAGCAACAATAGTTGCCCCACACAATAATAGACCCCCCAAGCAACAATGGATCCCACCCCAGCAATAATAGGTCCCCCCCAGCAACAATAAATCCCCTGTAGCAACAATAGCCCCCACCCCAGCAATAATAGTTCCCCCACACAACAATAGACCCCCACATAGCAACAATGGACCAACCCCAGCAACAAAAGATCCACCCCAGCAACATTAGACCCCCCTCAACAACAACAGATGTCCAAGCAACCAGCATCAATAGACCCTCCAACAGCAACAACAGTTCTCCAAACAGCCAGCAACAATAGACCTCCCCCGAACTGTAGATCCTTACCAGGAACATAAGACCCTCCAGCAACAATAGATCCCCCGCCAGCAACAATAGACCCTCACACAAAAAAAGATCCCCACCAGTGACAATAGATCCCCCAGCAGCCATCACCAATAGACCCTGCAGCACACTCCACACCCCTTCTATTACTATTACTATTATATACATTCAGTGCTGGAGGTGCCAGAACTGTGCCCCTCCCCCGCTGAAACAAAAGTGCTGCATGTAATGATCTGGTCATATGATACTTCACAAAATGAATCTATGAATTATTGAAAAGACACTTCTGCTAAGGTTAGATGTGCGGGCATTAAAACGAATGGGTGAGCTGCGTGTTTAACCCCCACCATCCCCTTTAGGGCCTCATGCACACTGGATGTTTTTTTGCATTCGCGTTTTGCAGCACTTGTGTTTTTTTTTCTTTTTTTTTAGCTCCCACACAAGCTAGACGGTCAAAAATGCTCAAACGCCGGACAGCCATGTTTTAATGCATTTTTTACTGCATTGTTTAGCATTAGAGAAGTTTTATTGCTGAAGAACACTTTCAAACGCACTAGTTCTGTTTTTTTTTTTTTCCAGCCTAAAAACGCCCCTGCCAAAAACCTTTGATAAAAGCCTATGTGCGCATGGATAACATGCCGCGGAGTTTACTGGCTGTAGAAAAAAAACGCCTGACGCCAAAAGCAGCAGCTGTAAAAACGCCTAGTGTGCGTGAGGCTTGGTTCACACTGCCGCGACCTGAAAGTAGACTTAAGTTCGACTTCAGGGAATGCCTGTGTAGTCTTCCAGTAATGTCAGATCCAAATCACATCAATTAGGATGAGGATCCGACTTGGAGGAAACTTCCATTAACCACTTCATTACCAGGCACTTATGCACCTTCCCGCCCAGACCAATTTTCAGCTTTCAGCACTCTCACACTTTGAATGACAATTACTCAGTCATGCTACACGGTATCCAAACAAAATTGTTATCATTTTCTTCTCACAAATAGAGCTTTCTTTTGGTGGTATTTAATCGCCACTGGATTTTTTATTTTTTGCGAAATAAGCAAAAAGAAAAACTCACTTTTTTAGCTTCTGTTGTAAAATTTTGCAAATAAGTCATTTTTCTTCATAAATTTGTGCCAAAATGTATACTGCTACATATCTTTGGTAAAATGAACCCAAATTAGTGTATATTATTTGGTCTTTGTGAAAGTTATAGAGTCTACAAACTATGGTGCCAATCACTGAAAATTGATTACACCTGATGTACTGACGGCCTATCTCATTTCTTGAGACACTAAGGCCTGGTTCACTGTGGGGCGACAAACGCTCCGACATTGGGAGCTCATGTCGCATGACGTGTGAAAATCAATGTTTCCCTATGGGAGCCGTCTTAACTGGTCCGACACATGTCGGTCCGACTTTGAGAATGCTCCCTGTACTACTTTGGTCCGACTTTGATCCGACTTCAGCCCATTGACTATCATTGAAGTCGGACCTCAGTCTTGCATGATCCGACTTTGGCATGCGACTTGTGCTGTACTGCTCTTGAGGGGGAACTCCAGGCCAAATTTTAAATAAAAAACCGGCATGGGTTCCCCCTCCAGGAGCATACCAGGCCCTTGGGTCTGGTCTGGATTTGAACGGGCACCCCTACGCCGAAAAAACGGCGTGGGGGGTCCCCCCAAAATCCAAACCAGACCCTTATCCGAGCACACAACCTGGCAGGCCGCAGGGGAAGAGGGGGGGACGAGAGAGCGGCCCCCCTCCCTCCTGAACCATACCAGGCCGCATGCCCTCAACATGGGGGGTTTGGTGCTCTGGGGCAGGGGGGTGACCTGCGGCCCCCCCACCCCAGAGCACCCTGCCCCCATGTTGATGAGGACAGGGCCTCTTCCCGACAACCCTGGCCGTTGGTTGTCTGGGTCTGCGGGCGGGGGGCTTATCGGAATCCGGGAGCCCCCTTCAATAAGTGGGCCCCCGGATCCCGGCCCCCCCACCCTATGTGAATGAGTATGGGGTACATTGTACCCCTACCCATTCACCTGGTGGAAAAAAATTGCAATAAAAAAACACTACACAGGTTTTTAAAGTAATTTATTACACAGCTCCGGCGCTCTTCTTCCGACTCCGGCGCTCTTCTTCCGACTTCCGGGGGTCTTTTCCGACTTCGGGGGTCTCCGGTGTCGTCTCCGCGCTCTCCGGTTCTTTCTTCCGCCGGGCCTCCGCTAACTTCTTTTTAGCTCTTTTGCTAACGGAGGCCCGGTCTTCCCGTTGTCTCGTCCGGCTCTCCGTTGTCCTTCTGCCGGCCCCTCCACTAACTTCTTGGTAGCTCTTTCGCTAGTGGAGGGGCCGGTCTTCCTGTCGTCGCCGTCGGCTTCTTCTTCCCTCTTCTCCTCCTCGATGTTGACGCGTCGCTTCCTCCCGCTGTAATACTGGCTCTCCGCTCCGCATTAATATAGGCTTCTCATGACGTCACAGTCACATGTTCCGGGTCACATGGCCCCGGAGCATGTGACTGTGACGTCATGGGAACATGTGACTGTGACGTCATAAAAAGCCTATATTAATGCGGAGCGGAGAGCCAGTATTACAGCGGGAGGAAGCGACGCGTCAACATCGAGAAGGAGAAGAGGGAAGAAGACGCCGACGGGAAGACCGACCCCTCCACTAGCGAAAGAGCTACCAAGAAGTTAGTGGAAGGGCCGGCTGGACAACGGAGAGCCGGACGAGACAACGGGAAGACCGGGCCTCCGTTAGCAAAAGAGCTAAAAAGAAGTTAGCGGAGGCCCGGCAGAAGAAAGAACCGGAGAGCGCGGAGACGACACTGGAGACCCCCGAAGTCGGAAAAGAGCCCCAGAAGTCGGAAAAGAGCCCCGGAAGTCGGAAGAAGACCCCCGGAGTCGGAAGAAGACCCCCGGAGCTGTGTAATAAATTACTTTAAAAACCTGTGTAGTGTTTTTTTGTTGCAATTTTTTTCCACCAGGTGAATGGGTAGGGGTACGATGTACCCCATACTCATTCACATAGGGTGGGGGGGCCGGGATCTGGGGGCGCCCTTATTGAAGGGGGCTCCCGGATTCCGATAAGCCCCCCGCCCGCAGACCCCGACAACCAACGGCCAGGGTTGTCGGGAAGAGGCCCTGTCCTCATCAACATGGGGGCAGGGTGCTCTGGGGTGGGGGGGCCGCAGGTCGCCCCCCTGCCCCAGAGCACCAAACCCCCCATGTTGAGGGCATGCGGCCTGGTATGGTTCAGGAGGGAGGGGGGCCGCTCTCTCGTCCCCCCCTCTTCCCCTGCGGCCTGCCAGGTTGTGTGCTCGGATAAGGGTCTGGTTTGGATTTTGGGGGGACCCCACGCCGTTTTTTCGGCATAGGGGCGCCCCTTCAAATCCAGACCAGATCAAAGGGTCTGGTATGCTCCTGGAGGGGGAACCCATGCCGGTTGTTTATTTAAAATTTGGCCTGGAGTTCCCCCTCAAGAGCAGCAGAGCACAAGTCGCATGCCAAAGTCGGATCATGCAAGACTGCGGTCCGACTTTGATCCGACTTCAATGATAGTCAATGGGCTGAAGTCGGATCAAAGTCGGACCAAAGTAGTACAGGGAGCATTCTCAAAGTCGGACCGACATGTGTCGGACCAGTTAAGACGGCTCCCATAGGGAAACATTGATTTTCACACGTCATGCGACATGAGTTCCCAATGTCGGAGCGTTTGTCGCCCCAGTGTGAACCAGGCCTCAGGCCCCTTTCACACTGGGGCGGTTTGCAGGCGCTATTTTGCTACAAATAGCGCCTGCAAACCGAGCCGAAACAGCGGCTCCTGTCTCTCCAATGTGAAAGCCCCGAGGGCTTTCACACTGGAGCGGTGCGCTAACAGGACTTAAAAAAAAGTCCTGCTAGCTGCATCTTTGGAGCGGTGAGAGGAGCGGTGTGTTTACCGCTCCTACCCCGCTCCTTCCCATTGAAATTAATGGGATACCGCGGCAGTATCGCCCGCAAACCGCGGCTGTAGCCGCGGTTTGCGGGTGGTATTAACCCTTTTTCGGCCGCTAGCGGGGGTTAAAACCGCACCGCTAGCGGCCGAATACCTCTGCAATCCCGACGGTATAGCGCCGCTAAAAATAGCGGCGCTATACCGCCACCGCCCCAGTGTGAAACCGGTCTAAGGCCCCTTTCACACTGAGGCATTTTTACCACGTTTTCGCGGTAAAAAAAATGCTGTAATAACGCCTGAAATAATCCTGCCCCAGCATTCTCAATGTGAAATCTCTGAGGGCTTTCACATTGAGGCGTTGTGCTGGCTGGGCGTTGAAAAAAATCCTGCAAACAGCTTTTTTAGAGCAACTTTAGGGCGCATAAAATAGCACTGTAAAAACGCCAACCCCATTGAAATGAATGGAAACCGCAGTAAAAACGCATAGGCATAAGTGTTATTTTAAAAATTAACGCTAATGCCTATGCGTTTTTACCGCATTCGCGCTATTTTCCGTCCACACAAACTTTTTGGTCTGGGGTGAAAACTTCGCTGGGAAAAGGAATTGATTAGGGGGCGTATCTTGTACAATTTGCCGTGGTTGGGATGATCTCGGGGAGGGCACTGTGAATTGTCATTGAAGTGGAGAAAACGCATAATCATGTCGTATCTTGTCCTGGACATGACAGTGGAATATATGGGCATGTGTTGGATGGGGTGTTTGACCAATATGCATGGACTTCGTTCTTTTTTGTAAGCCCCATATTGAACGTAAGGCCCAAAACAATTTAAATTCGTCCAGTGTTAGACGCCGCCACTGGAACATGCGGGCATAGGAAGAATTGGGGTTGGCAGCAATAAATTGGGATGCATACAGATTAGTTTGATTCACCATATTCTGCAGCAAATCTTGTGGGAAAAATAAACAAAAATAATCAAATTGAGAAAAATTTCTTAGTGTTGGGCTGCACACCTGGCTGTGCGGTGAAAGGGGGGATGATAGCGGATCCTGAGTTGGCAGGCAACCATAAGGTGTTTGCCAGGGCATTGGGAAGGTAGGACTGGGGCTGGATTCTTCGGGTTGGGGATGTATTTCCATTACTTGTACTGGGCTCCTCTTCTTGGGGTATTGCGCTGCTGGTGGTGGGCAGATCTCCTGATCTTGGTCCTGATCGCATTCTTTTGGGAGGGACAGTTTCCTCCGGGGACTCGGACTCTGAGCCACTATCCTCCACTGGCTCGTATTCCGAACCAGAATCGGATGATGGGAGCTCCCCGCTGCTCTCATCATTCGACGTGGTAAGAATGGCATATGCCTCCTCAGGTGTGTAAACCCTTTGGGACATTATGGCAGTGCTTATTGTTGGGCCTGTGTAATGGTACTGCTGGTCGTAGTGGTGGCGGACCTGTGTGGTGGTACCAATGGAGGTATTAGTGGCGGGCCTGTGTGGTGGTACCGATGGCGGTTTGGGTGGTGGTGGTACCGATGGCGGTATGGGTGGTGGTGGCGGTACCGACGGTGGTACTGGGGGTGGTACCAATGGCAGCACTAGTGGCGATACTGGTAGCGGGCCTGTGTGGCAGTATATATGCTGGGCCTGATGGCGGTACTGGTGGTGGTACCGATGGCGGTACTGGTAGCCTGTGTGACGGTACCATTGGAGGTGGGCCTGTTACAGATGATTGACAGATGGGCTGATTGATTGGCTGATGGGCTGTTTGACAGATGGGCTGATTGGCTGGGCTGATTGACAGATGGGCTGATTGATGGGCTGGGCTGTGTGTCAGGTCCTCCTTATTGGGGGGGGGGGAGTGTTGTGCACAGTACAGTAATAATAGACAAACGCTACACTGATCTCACTTACTGATCCCTTCTCTCTCCTCACACGATCACTGTGTGAGGAGAGAGCAGGGATCAGATAGTAACTGCTCCTCTGTGTTTACATTTGTGACCGGCTGTGATTGGACACAGCCGGTCACGTGGCAAACCGCCAATTTCATTGGCTGTTTACCCTGATCGGGGAAGCGCTGTGTCCAAGGGACACACGCCTTCCCCGATCCCCGCTCTGCAAGCCTCTGGCGGCGCGCACGGAGCGCGCCGCCCAGTTTGTTGTGACATGTGATCGGCTGTGACTTTGACACAGCCGATTACGTGGTAAACAGCTAATGAAATTGGCTGTTTACCGTGATCGGGGAAGCGCTGTGTCCGAGGGACACACGCCATCTTCGATCACAGCGCTGCGCACCCCCACCAACACGCGCTAGGCATTATCCTGCAGGACGTCAATAGACATCCAGTCAGGATAATGCAACCACTTCCCGGATGTCAATTTGCTGTTGACCGGATGGGAAGTGGTTAAAGTCTATGGGCACGAGTCGGATAGAAGTCACCTTGAAGTAGTACAGGAACCTTTTCTAAAGTCGGAGCGACTTCAGTGGTACCAATTAACCTCCCTAGCGGTATTCCTGAGTGTGGCTCGGGGTGACTTTTCCATACCAAATGCGGTAACCCCCGAGCCACACTCGGGATTGCATCGCAGTATCCAGGAAAATGTACTTACCTTGTCCCCAGGATCCTGCAATGTCTCCCTGCTGTGTGCGGGCTGTGTCATCCGCTCGATGTAATGTACGCCGGGCTCCGTTCCCTGCAAGCATTGCGACGCACAGGGACGGAGCACGGCGGAAAATTCAAAAAGTGCAAAAGACAGAACAGTACACTGTAATTTTACAGATTTCATTACTGTATCAAAAAATTACACATCCCCTTTGTCCCTAATGCTTTGTTCAGTGTCCTGCATGCAGTTTTATATTATAAATACTTTTCTTTCTGCCTGGAAACTGGAGATTGTCCATAGCAACCAAAAAATGTCCCTTTATGTCAAAAGCAGTTTTAGACCAGCTAGAAAACAGCGATAATAAATTAGAATCACTTGCAGAATTGAGCGATAGCGATTTGTGCGGAAATTCGTCATCAAACACTGAAAGTAATGACAGCGACAATTCTGCAACTCAGCAAATTTCTGTGTTTTTGATTTGATTGCAATATTGAATAATTTTTTTAATTAAATTTATTATTTTTGAAAATAATTTATAGTTATTATAATATAATTTATAAATTTGTGTTTCAAACTTTATCATACCCGGGATGTCTACTAGACTCCTGTTTGGACAGATTTATATGTGTTATTCCTAAGAATTACAGGCTTACAATATAAAACACCAAATTTCTATGCAAAACAATGTACCGCTTTCAGCATCAAAAATCTGACATAATCATACCGCCAGGGAGGTTAATACAGATCTCATTGACTAACATGGGATTTCACATGTCACAGTACTTGGCGTCTCACAAGTCGGATCCCAAGTCGCATCAGTGTGAACCGAGTCTTAAGCTATGATGGAAGCGAATGGGGGTGTTTACATGCTGCGGTCATCATGCTTTGCGCCCGCAGCAAAAACTATGCAACATGTTGTGTCGTGCAGGCTTGCTGAGCGTATAGGGAAGCACCACAAACTCCCCACAACCACGCACAATACATGCATTTGTGGCGTATTTGGCAAAAATGGGGTTAAAAAATAACTAAACCTTTGTTTTGTTTTTAAATAACAAACATACTTGCCTCCTCTGTGCAGTTGGTTTTGTGGCCCCGACCCTCCCTTTCTTGGGGTCCCACAGTGGCGCTTCTGGCTCCTCCTCTTTTCGAGTGCCCGGGTGGAGAGCGGCATTCCCTCGGGGGCACTCGTGCGGGCGCGCTCCCGTGTCCTGCTGCTGCATCTATTGACACAGATGGCAGGATTAGGCCCCGCCCCTCGGCTCCGGATCATAGGATAGTAGATAGAACAATTGTTAACACTCCATTCACAGGTTCCGCTCTGCGTGCTTTGTAAATGTGCGCAAAATTGCATGTTTTTTTGCGCGTTTACAAAACACGCTAAAAACATGGGTTGAGTTTTGTGGTGGCATTCATTGTTAATGACATGCATTTTGCTGCGTGGGAATGTGGCAAAAAGCTACATGATCTACTTTTCTGCGTTGGTCATGCATAGAGAAGCACACTGAAATAAATGGGCTTCCCCATGCGATTTGCTTGGAAAAAACAGCACAAGAAAACGAATGCAGCCTAATCGTATGGCACATCGAATGATCTTTTCACTCTTCTAATCATATTTTTCTCCCATACAATAAATTGTTCTGTGTATGGCCGCCTATTGTCATCCATTATTATGTACCAGACACACAATGGTAATGTCGCAGGGCGGCAGGCTGAGCACTGCCTGTGGACTTTCTGTTTCATGTCTCCATAAATAAACAAAGGAACTTGCTTTTCCTGCAAGAAATAAACATTTTAGTGAAAGACACATTTGGACTGCCCTCCCTTCCAGTATGAGAGGGTTCTGCCGTGGCAGATTTCTATAATAATTAGGAGCAGTCCTCGCACATCTGTTTTGCTAAATCTGATTGATTCAGTCCATGTTGATTTCCTGCTGACGCATTTTGTTTACCACTTGCTTTAGTTGCTTCAAATGACTTGCCAGATAAAATGATTTCTTTTTTATGAGGTTCACAAAACATGTAAACCCTGGCTGAATTATTTCAAAATATTTTCCAATTTTTTTTTTTTTCCATCCTTTTGTTGCATTTCAGTCTTAATGATCCCCTTCAGGCTCTTTGTAGCCACTTCCTGTCTACATTGTTCCCTAGGAGCGGGCGTCATTTCTCAGGGCGGGTTTTTCTGATGGTAACAGCAGTGGACCGTGTCTTTGTGATCAGTGTTGAAAGGTGGACTTGTACTGTCCATCGGAAACCCATGTGAGACGGTGACAACACAAAACAAATAGGGGAAAGGAATGGAGAGTTGTCACCCTATAATAGGAAGTGGGTGGACAAGGACTTTCATGGCAGGATCACAAGGTATTTTAAAGTGTAAATAAACCCACAACATATGCAGTAAAGCATACTTGTTATACTCACTGTGGAACCTAAGGGGTTAAATTGGATGTAAAATCTCACATATACCTAGTGATATGAACAGCCTCAAATAATTTACAGAGATTAAATAAATTCTCCTACATAAGTTTTACTTGTATATCTGTTGTCTTCAGCTTTATATATTTTTTTGAAAGTGCACATTGTGTTACAGATTTTTCTCTTCCTGTTCAGCACTGGGAGTGTAGTCTTGGCATACACTGTGTGACAGCTGATTGGAGGAAAGGCACACACCCTCACGCCACATAGGCAGAAGGAAGGAATGTGCAGAGTGGTGCTGTGAATAGACCAGCTCTCTGCTAAACTATCTATAGCACCCACCCGACACAAATTTCAGGCCGGTTTTATCTCAGTTGTCGGAGAACTTGTCAGAAGTTATCATGCTGATAACAGAAGAATGGAGCAACAGAAAGACACAGGACTTAGGGCTTTGGAGAGAGATAAGAAAACACTGCAGATATATATGTGCCTAGGTCAAATTTCATGAATCGGGTTTACCTCCACTTTAATCATCCGCATTGTGTAAAAAAGCTGATCCTGTCTTCTCTGATCCTCCCCTTCTTTTACAGTCCCCAATCCATCTGCTGATAGAACAGAGCCTGGGGGGCACTCTGCATATGCTCAGTTTGGTGTGTATTGCTAGAGTATTTCTTTTAATTTTGGGGCAAGTGCATGTGATCAGCACAGGGCCAATCAGCACTGTCCAGACAAATTCAGGGATCATGCAGCCTCCTAGGACAGTCAGAGCAGAATAAAAACTCCAAGCTTTAACCAGCACTCGGCCGGACACTGGTAGAAGTCACAAGACTGCTAGATACTGCTGATGGAAAGGGTATTAAGCAGTTTATATTTACTAAAACAACTGCATTTCCATGTTCTGTGAACTCACCTGGATGGCTGCAGCATTGGCTCGACACTGAGAACTGAGCGATCAAAGACCACTGATCACTCAGTTCTCGGGTCCTCTCTAAGCACAGCTCTCTGCTCTGGCCTCCAGCGCTTACTGGAGCACAAGGCTGTGAAGGAGGTGGGAGCAGCTCAGCTGACTCAGGCTCTCCGCGACATGTTGAGAGGCCGAGCCAGCTGCCAGTCAGGCATCTGGGTGAAACCCAACATTACTGTTGGTATCCCTCTAGTAGGGTGACCAGACATCCCCGGTTTCAGGGGACAGTCCCCGGATTGAGGACACTGTCCCCGGACCAAGTCTGTCCCCGGATTGGACAGTCAGTGTAGAAATAAATAAAAAAATTCTGAATAACCCCCCCCCCCCGCTCCGCCGCTCCTACTAGCTTAGGGGGTGTATTTTATTTGTGCCCCTTTCTGAAGATCATGTGCTGGTCGGAGCGGAGGGAATATTTCTTCCGTTTCGGGCGCATGCCCATCCAGCTCCGCTCACATGTTCTTCTGCCTTGACAGGCTGTGAGACGGGCGACGGGCAGAGTGTCGCTGATTGCCGCCATAACTAGTAAAAATAAATAAAAATGTCCCCGGATTTCATTTTAAAAATCTGGTCACCTTACCCTATAGAGCCTGGACCAGCTCTGTGATTTCAGCTGACAGCGGGCTTTAACCCGCAGTCTGCTGAATTAGGGAGAACAGCAGTGCAGAACTAAGCACACTCCTGTGACCTACAGAAGCATGACGTTGCATGGGCTTCTTGGTCATATGATCACTTTAATTCTCTGTTACAGTGATCAGGAGCTCGGCCCACCAGCTCTCTTTTGTCCTCAGGGACCAGGTGCGGTCGGTGACAGTGCAGTCACTGTGCTGGAGGTAACAAGTGGGCGTGTTCCCATTACAAATAGGGGATGCCTGCTGTACATGTGGCCACTTGACATTAAAGACCACCTCAGTGCTGCCACATAATATATGTACGGCCAGCATTAAGGGGTTCAAATGACGTTAAAGCAGATCATCACCCCTAAAAACGAATTGTTTGTATATGGCTCCAGTCTCCTCCCTCTCCCACAATTGTTTATATATATATATATATATATATATATATATATATATATATATATATATATATAATTTTTTTTTTTTTATATTTATTATATGTATTTATTTATTTTACTTTTTTGCGTGCTACAAGGAGGTACTTTCGCCTTTCTCGCCTAGGCGAGAATTACGTTGGCTCTGATCCACACGTGTGTGCAGAAGGGCTTCTGCTCAGTCTTCAGTACCCAGCACAGGCCTTTTTGGCACATTTGCACATGTGCCCACACATGTGTGTAAAAGCAACTCAACTAGGGAGGTACACACTTCGTGTTCGGTCAGCGCATGCAGAGACCGGACATAATCACCCGAACCTTCCTAATTATTCCACGTTTGCGCATCCGTACAAGTACAGATCTACAGCAGGGCTCTGCCAGGACCCAAAGGACAGACAGAGCGCTTCGGCACATCTGCACATGCACCAGACCATGAAAGATGGCAGTGCCAGCAAGGGGACTGAAGTTCCTCTTTAGCATGTCGAATCTTCTATGAAAGTTTCGTTTTTAATTTACATATATTTTAATTTCTAAGGCCCCATGTACACTGCTGCTGCTAAACGGACGTTCAGAGGCAGTTGGACACTTTTTTCAACTGCCCCTGAACTCATTCAATGTTATCTTATGTGTACATGTACACAGGTTCGTTTACTGTCGTTTTTAGGCAGATGTGTTTTATAGGCGCTTTTTTTTAAGACAAAAAAATGAGTTCAGACGCCGAAGTTTCCGACATTTCAAATGCTTCTAAACGCGGTAACCCGCATTTAGCAGCGTTTCGTTTATAGGCGTTTTTCGTTTTTGGCCATTTAAAAAAAAAAAAAATAACCTATATATTAGGGCTGGGAAAAAAATCGATTTTAATCTTGAATCGAGTTTTGAGCTCAAATCGATTCAGTTTTGAAGAAAATCGATTTTTTTAGATTTTTTTTATTTTTTTTTGAAAAAAAAATAAAAACATTTTTTTTTTCCCCTTCAAAGTTTCCGTAGCAGGACTGCAGGGGGCGTATCCGGAATGGCACTGGGCAGCGTTACCCCAATTTACATCTACTCGCTGCAGCCGCCGTCTGCCTACCTGATTAGCGTGTCATGCAGACAGACGGCGGCCATTGCAGTGTTCAAAAGCCGCGCCTCCCGAGTCCTCGTCGTCTGTGATAGGCGGAACACTCAATTTCACAGCTGGCAGTATTCAGCCTATCACGGACATCCTCTCATCCTCGTCTGTGTTATGAGGATGACCATGATAGGAACACTGAATGCTGGGAAATTGAGTGTTCCACCTATCACAGACAAGGAGGAGGCGCGGCTTTTGAATACTGGAATGGCCACCGGTGTAGCAGTAAAATCCGTATACCATGAAAATCTGCATTAGGTACGGGCACAGTGATTGAAGCATGGGCACAGTGAGACACGGGCACAGTGAGGCATGGACACAGTTCAATTCAACTAAGAGTAACCTCAGGATTTTTTGTTGTTTTATTAGCTAAATCCAAATACAGTATTAATAATTTGGATGTTTAACAATCTTTGTTGCACACTGCAAAAAACAACAAAAGGTCACAAGCGCTAAATTGGTGGATAAAGAAAAAAATATAATGGATGATAATAATAATAATAATAAGAAGAAAAATCCCAAATATTTTGGGAAGTACAAAGTATCCAAAAGGGGGAAAAAACAGGATCCAGCGCAGCAAGAAAAAATCCGTACCCAGAAGTACAAAATACACAACATGCACACAATATAATCCAGCGCTCATGGAACATACATTATTAACTATTGAAAACTCTTGAAGAATTGATAAAAAAGCTTAGTCCATTTATCACAATAAAGAGAGGGATCCAATCCCAAATGTGCAGAGGGCAAATTAATCTTAACTCTCCAGTTGCCAGTGGTGACAAACTTGTTAAACTTGCAGTGACATCCGTGGAGCAAGGAGGGGTTAAAAAAGTCAAAACAAAGCCTGTGGCATGATCTCAGTGTGAGCACAGTACCTTGAATGATGGACAACAGGCAGACCAGCGTGTGGAGGGCCCTCCAACCCAAAAGGATGCAGAGCCAGGATCGCAGCAAGGCTGGGACAGAAGGAATCACACACAGAGTTTCAAGAGTTTTCAATAGTTAATAATGTATGTTCCATGAGCGCTGGAATATATTGTGTGTTTGTTGCACACTGACTTTGCAGTTAGAGAAAGGGTTTGTCTTTGCAATTTTGTTTGTTGATGCACTTTAATTAATAAAAAAAAAAAAATCGAATCGAATCGTAAATCGAGTTTTTTATAAAAAAATTGCATATTTTTTTTGGGGGGAAAATCGCCCAGCCCTACTATATATATTATATATATTTTTTTTTTGTATTATTATTATTTTTTTTTAAACGCTTCTAAACCTCTTTTTCTCCCTTTAAAAACGAAAGACCACCTCTCAACACCTCGTTTTTGGATATTTTGTTTCTTCTTTCTTACCTTTTTGGAAGTATGGAGTGTAATTCCGATCCAGCCTGGCCACGGCCCACAACCTCACATCCTCCTCTTCGGCGAGCTTTTCCATTGTCTTCTGGGATCTGTGTGTGTCCCAGAAGACAAGCTGGCCATTCACAAAGCGCTGCGCGACTCGCGCATGTGCAGTAGGAAACTGGCAGTGAAGCCGCACGGATCTACTGCCGGTTTCCCTTAATTGGAATGGCGGCACCGGCACCCGATCCGATGGACGGATCAGCCTTGGGGGGCCGACATCGCGGGCTCCCTGGACAGGTAAGTGTCCTTATTAAAAGTCTGCAGCTACAGTGTTTGCAGCTGCTGACTTTTTAAAAAAAAAAAAATTATTGGCGACTGGAACACCGCTTTAAGCCTATTGATGGAGGCTGATCACAAGGTACAATATAATTTCCGGACTTTGACAGCTCCCCTTCCTTTCTTCCTGAAGATTTATGGTAGTTAGTATTTGCTCAGGCGGAGGCGCTGTGCACTGGATTGTGGGATGAAGAGGTGGTATGGCCCATACCTGGAAGCTCAGTTTTGTGGGATGAAGAGGTGGTATGGCCCATACCTGGAAGCTCAGTTTTGTGGGCTGAAGAGGTGGTATGGCCCATACCTGGAAGTTCAGTTTTTAAAGGGGTGTTAGCAGAGCTCCAGCAAAGTTCTCAAAGTTCAGATATGTGTCACCTTAGGGTGCCTGTCTTTCAACATTGGCCTAGTTTGTATTTCTTCCATAGCCAGGTTTATACATACTGGTCCACAGGCCAACTGTTTATTTCCACCTTTCTTCTAACCCAGCCTTTCCCAATCTTCTCACTCAAACATAGACGAACCCTTGAAACATGGGAAACATAGGTGTGTGCAGCCTACTGCATTAGGGTGTGCACCCCAAAGCTCAAATATGTGTGTGTGTGTGTGCATGATGCTCATACAGAGATCAGTTTGGCCACCTGACTACATGCGTAGGTTTCTGAGGAAGAGGTTGGATAAACCAATGGCATTGGAGAGACCCAACAATAAAGATGCATAACTATATATAATACTATAAAATATATCAAATGAAATTGCACACATGCCAGCATGCTCAGCTGCACATATTTTGTCTCTTTGACACCCTTTACTGAAAATGACAACTTGGCTGCCATGAAAGTGCAGAGCGAGGTGCTGGGTCTCTTAGTTCTCTGGTCAGAGTGGCAGTCCTGAGTACGATCATGTGTACAAAATCAGATCTACACTACAAGTGCACTTCTAATCTGAAGTAACTGGGGACATAACATTTGGTTCTGAACTGCGCTGCGTCCCATAATTTACACGTTCCCCATGAAGTAGGTTTTAGGTGGGTGTAACAACATTTATGGCTGGGGAAGTGATCAGAGTCAAGTATTTTTGGGAGTTTCTCTAAAATATTCCATTTCAAAATTCTAAATTTAGAATGTGGTCTAATCCTTTTTCCTTTCAGTTTAAATGTTAAATCTTGATTTATTTTTTTTATTTTTTTTTATAGCGGTTTGTATTGAACAGGAAATATTTTTCTTCATCTTCAAGTGTACCTGTCTTTTGAACATATAACGGGCAGTCATTTTATCGTTTTATGCAAACCCTCAGCCTATAAAATTATTTCAATCTGGTGGTTTTAAAAACATAGGACATAATACTAGTGGTTCCAAGAAACTGATAACGCATTTCATAGGGGTTTATTGTAGTCAATCTGTTAGAAGCCACCTGTACATACTGATTGGACTTCAAAGTAAATTTTTTACACAGCATTACCTAAAGTGGGGATGGGGGACTAACAGCAAATTGGACCTTCTATTTTCATGGAAGGTCTGCTTTAAAGACCATTGTTTATAGATCTCAATAGCTTAAGTTGAAAATGTCTATTTTCTATGAAAATGAAAAGTTCCAATTTACTGTTAGTCCCCCATCTCCAAATTGAAATAAAATGAAAGACTTTACAAAGAAGTCAAAAAATACTCCTGATGCTTCTGGGAGACATGGATGTGCCTCCAGGGAGAAGCTGAGAGCTTGAAATCCCACAAGAAATTAGTCCTGCAATGGACTGTAGTGAATTCTTGTGGGATTTGAAGACACCATCTTTCTAATGATGCACAGAGACGTCAGCCAGTTTTCTTTTTACTTTTTTGTTGGTGACAGCCTTACTTTTAACTTTTTTTTTTTTTTTTTTTTTTTTTTTTTTTTTTTTATGCTCTTAGCTTGGGCGTGTGGGCACCTAACCATTATGTGGACTTCTATTTTTAAAGGAAGGGTCACTTTTACAGCAAAGTGAGAGCCTGAAAAACTGAAAGAGCCTATAGCTTAATGGTAGTAATGTACGGAATCCAGTAGGAACCAATCAGATTCCAACAGTATTTTGTCCAATCAGTGAATGATAACTTTTGATTGGTTGCTATGCTCCATCTTCCTCTTTGTATTTAACTATTATTTAAATGCATTAACATTCAACCACGGAGAACGAAAAGCATTGGAGAAAGTAGACTGTGGGATAGCGGCAATTAACTAAAATATACAGAAGAGTGCAGCCAAATACTAGTGCAATCAGGAAACGTCTGTATTGTCTGGAGCAAGATTCAGCTTTGCTACGGAAATGGAGAGAGGATATCCTATAATCCAAAGGATGGCAACTCCCTTTTTATTTTTTACTTTTCTAAATACATCTAAAGATTTTTTATTAAACACATATTTGCTCAATTATTTTTAAAGTAAAATGGTCAAAAACCTGGCCAACTCCAGTTGAGGATATGATGGAGGAAAAAAAGGCAGAGAGAACCTCTTGTCAACAACAGTCCATAGAGTCACTGTTTGTATCCCCATGGTAGAAGAGTGCGAAGTCATTGTGCGTATCCTTAAGGTAGAAGAGTGCAAAGTCATTGTGCGTATCCCCAAGGTAGAAGAGTGCGAAGTCATTGTGCGTATCCTTAAGGTAGAAGAGTGTGAAGTCATTGTGCGTATCCCCAAGGTAGAAGAGTGCAAAGTCGTTGTGCGTAACCCCAAGGTAGAAGAGTGTGAAGTCATTGTGCGTATCCCCAAGGTAGAAGAGTGTGAAGTCATTGTGCGTATGCCCAAGGTAGAAGAGTGTGAAGTCATTGTGCGTATCCCCAAGGTAGAAGAGTGTGAAGTCATTGTGCGTATCCCCAAGGTAGAAGAGTGTGAAGTCATTGTGCGTATCCCCAAGGTAGAAGAGTGTGAAGTCATTGTGCGTATCCCCAAGGTAGAAGAGTGTGAAGTCATTGTGCGTATCCCCAAGGTAGAAGAGTGTGAAGTCATTGTGCGTATCCCCAAGGTAGAAGAGTGTGAAGTCATTGTGCGTATCCCCAAGGTAGAAGAGTGTGAAGTCATTGTGCGTATCCCCAAGGTAGAAGAGTGTGAAGTCATTGTGCGTATCCCCAAGGTAGAAGAGTGTGAAGTCATTGTGCGTATCCCCAAGGTAGAAGAGTGTGAAGTCATTGTGCGTATCCCCAAGGTAGAAGAGTGTGAAGTCATTGTGCGTATCCCCAAGGTAGAAGAGTGTGAAGTCATTGTGCGTATCCCCAAGGTAGAAGAGTGTGAAGTCATTGTGCGTATCCCCAAGGTAGAAGAGTGCAAAGTCATTGTGTGTATCCCCAAGGTAGAAGAGTGCGATGTCATTGTGCGTATCCCCAAGGTAGAAGAGTGTGAAGTCATTGTGCGTATGCCCAAGGTAGAAGAGTGTGAAGTCATTGTGCGTATGCCCAAGGTAGAAGAGTGTGAAGTCATTGTGCGTATCCCCAAGGTAGAAGAGTGCGAAGTCATTGTGCGTATCCTTAAGGTAGAAGAGTGTGAAGTCATTGTGCGTATCCCCAAGATAGAAGAGTGCGATGTCACCAGCACGCATTTCCATGAATTATTGTGAAAATAACATGGTCACAATAAACAGTCTGCCCACGCTTTGGGTTCATACAGAGTCCCCTTCCTCAAGGCAACTCAGAGGGACCCTGAGAAAAGGAACCCTGCAAGGCCTTAATGCCCCAAAAACATATTTTATATGTGAAAAAAAGTTCAACCATTCTAGTCACATATCAAGCCAACTTCGAAATTTTCCTGCTGAACATAAAACCCAAAATAGTATTTCAAAGAAGTGGCCAAGAAACGCTTAAGAATGTATTTTTACTTGTAACTCGCAATCACTGGAATTCTTTCCTAACCTTCAACTTCAAGACACAATGCTTTATTGAGTCAAGTAAGGATACGTTCCTAATACATCTTGAATATTGGGCTGTTTATCTAGTGTTACTCCCCTTTAATTGCTTGCCAGATGGACTGCACTTGAATCCCAGCCTGTCAGCTGTATTTAGACCGTTCCCCTGTCCCGGGAGTACGGTACATTACATCATATTTCAGCATTACAAGAATCGAAAATCTTAATGGATCCCGGCCATATGGTTGAGTCATCTGTTCCATGAAACCTTGTAGACAAGGTTGTGTCGATCTTATATTTCCAACATACCAAGAAATATGTCATGATTGTGTCCTTTGTTGCAGACAACTATGTTCACAAGTTGAGAAGCAAAATGATTTTTTATTTTTGTGGCGCACTCCAGAAAAAAATATAAAAATGACCAATTCCCAACTCGACCCCACTGAACATAGGGAAGGCATAGATCATAAAATGAATTTTAAAGAAAAGTGGAAACTTTGATTGGAGACTCTTTGTGTATTAAAGCCCCCTAGAGAACAGTTTCCACTTTGGTATTATTTGAAGTGCTTGGAGAACGGACTACAAAAATAGTATTGTGGCATAATAATAAACATCAGCAGAAGAGGGTCCCCCGGAGGACAGAGGAGGTTAACTGTCTATGTTTCTAAAGAGTGGAAACTCCCTGTGTTATCTGCCATTGCTATATTAATATTATATACAGTGGAACCTTGGATTACGAGCATAATCCGTTCCAGGAGAATGCTCGTAATCCAAAGCACTCGCATAGCAAAGCGAGTTTCCCCATAGAAGTCAATGGAAAAGAAAATAATTTGTTCCGCATTGACTTCAATGGCATGCAATACCGCATGTGGCCAGAGGTGGAGGGCGCCGGAGAGCCTCGGAAATGATCGGAAAAGCCCAGGGACAGGTCGGCTGAACTCGGAAAGGCTCCGGAACTGAGCCTTTCTGAGATTTTCCGAACCGCTCCGCTCGGCTCTGGCGCCCCCCACCTCAGGCCAAAGGTGGTACTGCACCTCGCTGTGGCTTGAATCCTGCTAGTTTTGCGAGACAACACTCGCAAACCGAGTCAGGATTTTTAAAAATACAGTGTTCGATTTGCGAAACGCTCGTTAGCGTTACTCGCAATCCGAGGTTTCACTGTATTCTTATATAAAGTCTACAGGTGGAGTTAAAGTATATTTAAACCCTAGAACCGAAATGCATATAGTGGCTGTGGTGGCTGCATTCGTTTTCTTTTTTTAAAGGTTTTTTTTTTGTTCACCTGGTGATCCTGCTAGTAACACACTTCATGTCCTAGGGTGACATCACTCCCTATTAGTGGAGGAGTGGGGTTTTCAAAATGGGGAAGTACCTTCTCTTCTTTTCTCTTTTATTTTATTTTCTTCTCTCCTCTTTTCTTCTCTTCCTTTTCTCTCCTCTCTTCTCCTCCCCTCTCTACACTTTAAGGCTTTTTATAGCAATAACATGTTTTCCTGTATCTCCTTTGCTTCTTTGATGTAAAGTGCCCAGGGTTTACAGAGCTCAATAGCTCAAGATGCAATGTAGGCACACACTGCAAAATTCACATGCAATTTGAACAGGAATGCAGTGCGATTCTTCTCTGAAGCGCATGCGATTTCCCCCACTGCTCCTGTATGTGTGTTTTAAAAAGGGACAAGTGCCATCTAGTGGGCAGTTTAAAAAATGTTAGCACTCACAGAACAAATCTGCCCAAATGCAAAATAATCTACATAGGTGTCCCGGTCCGCCGATGGTAGCAAATCAGGGCCACTGGAGGTGCTCACAGGGCTGGAGGAGAAGTTCTAGAACCCTGTGGGTATAGAGTGGAAGTGATGTCAGCTTGGGGGTGGACCGCCTTTACATCCCCTCCAGTCCTGTGAGTGATTTGCACCCATTCATGTACGGACGCAACACAAAGTATCGGTTTTGGTCTCGGGGGCAATTGGGCGAGTACCGATGCACAAATGCTTGGTATCGGCACCAATACCAGTATCGGTGCATTCCTAGTTTTAATAATAAAAATCTTCATGCCTGAAACAGAACATTTCTGCTGTTACTCTCTACAAACACATGGGGGAGATTTACAAAAACTGGTGCACACAGAATCAGGTGCAGCTGTGCATAGTAACCAATCAGCTTTTAGGTTTTAGCCCTCAATGAGGCCTCATGCCCACGGACGTTTTTACAGCCGCGTTTTTTACAGCTTAAAAACATCTGTCCATGTTATTGCATACATTTTTTGACCTTTTTTAAAAAAAAAAAAAAAAAAACATCGGAGCTCAAAAACGCAATTGCAGTGTTTTTGCGCGTTTTTTAGCGTTTTTTAACGCTTTGCTTTGCTTTTTTTATGCCTTACGTCGACGCCGAGGAACGCACTGGTCCTGGGTTTTTTTTACAGCTTAAAAACGCCTATGCTATTTGC